>CM032875.1:61414219-62671719 GCA_019176425.1 Megalops atlanticus
GCATGTCTCATTTGTGCCGCATGGCAGGCTAGCTGACATTTAAAAAAAAGGAAATATATTCTGAACATGAACATTATTTGATACGCGTTATAATACGTATGAAATAGATTCTTCCGCTACTGAGACACATTAGACAATGTTTCAGCTTATGCCACGCAGTCAGATTGGATAATAAGTAGAGTGTTAAATGAGACTGTGACGAATCAACGCCCATTCCACAGGACTTAATATTTGACTATTTCACAAAATCAGTAAATTCCCCATCAGGCCTGAATCAACCAGGTAAGTCAACCAACTTAAACTTTTCTGTTCCTGCAGTGGAAATTCTGTGGGTGGTTTGAGAAGATGTATTCAAGGTCAAAAGAATGCTCTTTTCACCCCGGTTTAAAACAAGGGACCACCATAAAGCCACCTTAATGATGAGCCAGGTGACGCGCCAGGGCTACTCTCTAATTAAAGGCTGCATTCATTCATTCTTTCATCCCTGTGAATAGGCGCGGTGAACATCAACTGTCATAAAGTTTCATTCATAAAAAAGAAAAAAATCTTGATGAAGTGGGATGGGTAACCTATGGGCCATTTTCTTTTGTGTGGCACTCAGCTTACAGGGCCAAATGCCAGCAGGCTTAGCCCAGAGCTGGCTGCCCATGTGTTTCCCTGCCTGGCTTTCTCTTTCCTCTAAAATGGAGTAATTAGGAAGATCTTAATGGTTTTGAAGGTTATTAGTGTCTAGGAAAAGCTTCAAATGTCAGTTTAATTAAGTGGCATTCAGAAGAGGTCTTGTGTGGCTGTGTCACCCATTCTCTTAAGCCTTGTTTGGGCACAGGAAGAAAAATGGTGCAAGTCCTGAATGTGCAAAAAGAAGCAGATTCTAAGCACAGCCGGTCTAGGCTTTCGTTCTGGGAACAACCAAACAATTTGACCCTGAAGGCGCCTAACTCTGACTGCTCTTTAATACCACACATACACCGGATGCACACACATACGTGCACACACATGTCCCCCCCCCCAGAAAAGTCCCATCCAAAAAAATATGTGCTCCTAAATTAAATGTTTTTGGACAGAATGATTCAAAACATATCTAATGCTTATTCATGCAGAATATAAAATCCTAGATTATTTCTTGCATGGTTAATCCACATCCGGTTGCCGCGTTCACAAAGCCACTCTAATGTTCTCATTAGTTATGCTTCTCTGGTGGCCAAAAGACTGATCCTAAAGTCCCAGAATCCTATAAATGTATATGTGAATGGTTGGAGGAGATAAAATACATCACATAAATGGAGAATAGACTAGTTCATTGAAGGAACACGCCAGAGGAAGTCTGTTAATTAAAAATATGAAAATGAACAAAAAATCTCAAATATCAAATTTTTCTCTTCTTTTAAACTTACTTTTTTAACCCTTCCCAATTTGTTTTCTTTCCAAACTGATGTCTTGAAATACTGCACTCCATCTAAGTGGAATGCATTCAAACACCTTTGCCATAAATCTGAGATTGTTTCTGTGTCAGGAGAAAGACCTTAGCTGCACGTGTTTAAGGCACATATAAGAAAGTGTAGTAATGCAGAATGTGGTTTAGTTTTAATTCTGTCTGGTATATCCCAAAATGAAATACATTCACTTTAGTAATATGACAGATAACACACACACACACACACACACACAACACACACACACACACACACACACACACACACACACACACACACACACACACACACACAGACACACAGACACACACAAAATACACACAAATATTTTAATCATAAAATCTATTTTGTTCTACGTTTCATAAAACATGAAAAATCAATTGTAATTTTTTTAGAGAGTTCACACATTAAATGATGCATATTTATCATGAGAGTGGTCACAGGGACCTCACAGGCTTTCATTTTGGCACAAAGTACAAACAGGTTTTTAGGTATCCTCGACATATGAAAATCTTGACCGGAACAGAGAGGAAGCTTTTAGCAGCAACGGCAATTTTGGTATCCCTGTCTTATAGTATCTGTGTGCCATGAGGGTATAATAAGAAGAATAGCATTTGAGGTGTGGTTTGAATAAGTATGTACTAGGATGGGATATTGAACTTCATTACACTCAGTGTAGTTTCCTCTACTATCCTATACTCAGCAAACATATGCCCATACAATAGGCTATATATATAATTTGCCATCAGAATACAGGTTGAAGTCACCTGTATGTTTTGGGTGGTTATTACATTACAAACACTGACACCACAGTTTGTAAAAGCACAGCCCACATAATTCATTTTATTGTTGATGGATCTATTTCAATTTTTTGCTAAAAATATACTTTTGTCCATTTTTTTTACTTTAAATATACATCACCAAATCTTACTAAATGGTAGACAGTGAATAATACTCACTGTTCAGTGAATAGTATAAAAGAAGCTACAGCAATAGTCTAAGGTAAAATAAAATGCTTATTGCCAACAAAAGCAAATTCATCAGGAGACTTTGCTCTGCACAATTAACATGTCATATCAGCATACATGTCTACTTGTCAGGAAACAGAGCTGCATCTTACTGCAAGGACTTCAACATCTGCTAATATCCTATAATCTACGTGGTGGTATTAGCACTGTACTTACAGAATCATACTACATTACACTATGTATGCGGAGAAGGGGGTCATCATTTAAATTACATTACTATTTTGCTATTAAAATACAACGAGCATTCCATTGCATTGGGCCCATCATCCAGTTTATTGTAATAAATATTGTAAGATATTCACTTCCTCTAAAATTGCCATTAAATTGTAAGAGTGCATGCATGATACTCCACATTACACTGTGATGAAACTCTCTCAATGCTTTGGCAGCTGAGCCCCTGATCTTAAAAGTAAAAAAAAAAAAACTGAATTTGCATTCCCCAATAGGATATGCATTAGCAATATACAATGGCATACTGTGTTCAGTATTTATAAGTAGACAATAAAAATCTGGCACCATCTTAATAGTGAATTTATTCAACTGAGAATACATATTGATGAGTTAACATTGTTAAAAGCATTTAAAAGCCGCACAGCTTTGATTCTTAATTCAAAAGTAAAATTAAAAAACCTGACCATACATAATTGTAATTTCATTCAATGTATAAAATTCAAATGTAATAAAATGTATGAAAAATACAATTTCTACTAATAATATAAGCTATTTTGTAAAAATATTTTGGATTTTTGAAACTAGCAGGTAACAGTAAAATGTCCACAGTAATTATCAAGCCAAATTATAACATACTATAACCTCATGACTCATGGCAAATCATAATCATGATTATTATCAGGACCAGAGAGACGTTAATCACATCTATGTTTCCAAACGGTTTAACGATAATACAAAGCAGTATGCATGCTTTCGGAAGTGCTTGTTTAAAAGTTAGTTTACAACTGTTCCAGCTAGTTTAAATCTCATTAAAGCATGACTTTGACATTATATTTGCATGATTGCATATTTATAACAGAGCTGAAGCAGAGTCAGAATATCCTACTTAAAAAGAGAGCAGCTTTGAGTGAACAACTGAAAACTAAACTCACAAAACAGTGTTACCTTAGAGAGGTTTACAGCACAGGTGTGTGTACCTGTGGGACAGTGATGTGAGTAATGTGATCTGGGAGCTAATGGGAAATCAGTGCCTCTGATGGAGGAATGGTTAGAATGAGATGAGGGACAGGAACGTGTAATAAGCTATTCTGTTAGGTGTCAATCTGCTGATACAATAAACCCTTACAATGCAACAGAAAGAGCAATGATGCCTGCATTAAAAAAAGCTTACCTTATAAAATGTATTATGCCACCACACTTTGAACCAAATAGTAGAAAGTTATACATGAACTGTATGATGAACAAATAACCCTAAACCATGGACAAACATGTAAATTGTAAGGTCAAGACAACTATTAGCCCCTCTGACTCCGACAGTATTTTGTTCTGATTCTGAAGTTGACTTGCACAGCACATAAGAACACATCTCAGGCCGCAAAGTCACACAAGGCAGAAACCATTCATAGTTTTTCATGCTTTGGAATTGCTTCTGGCGTCAACAATGTGAGACTGTGAGCTTTATTTATCTCAGACAGTAACACCGGCATTTCCTCAACTACCATTGGCATAGGAGCCCTCAGCTTTATACCTCATTCAGGGCAGGTCAGCAAACAGAACAATAGAGCTGATAGGGAAGAGGGATATGGTGGCACTCAGAGGAGGCAGAGAGGGACTGGGAAACAATTACAAAAGCCCCTGCTTGGAGCAGTTTAATAAGCATCAGAAGTAATCCATATTCCAAGATAAGGTCATATAAACATAAAGTATGGTAATTTGTTCTTTTTCTGTCCCTCAACAGTATTTACACACAAATAAGTCTATAACTCCCAACTTACAACCTGCCACAAGCCTGAGACAGAGTGGTCTTCACAAACAAGGGGGCATTGTGACTTCAATTCATCCCGATCTGCCCCAAAACTTAATTGTCCAATCAGAAGAAAGGATGCTGTAACTTTCATTAAAGTAATAAGCGCATGTGGAGATTGAATTGTTTTTTTTTTTTTTTGCTTTCTGGATGTCTGTTTGCTTACTGTGATGTGGCCTTATTTATGGATGGCCTGAAGTGGAATTGACATACTGTTCCCTTGTTTTGACTGGACGCTAATGTCTTGTGTAGATGAAGAATTACTCCGAGATGCTAGTTGACAGGAGACAAATGGCAGCTGACCTGAAGATGCAGAAAGGTGAGCAGCCTTTTGGCAGTGTAGAAAGTTGAAAACATTGAAGACATTTCCTGCGTAGCTTATGAACCGTGCACCACGCGGGGTTATTGGACAGAGAGTATCAGATAATGACAAAAAAAAAGTTCACAGATGCAATGCCGGTAGTAACGATTGTCATAATCTACATGCCATATTTTAACAACTTAAAATTTAAAATCATCTATTTCACTGATAAGATATTGAAGTGTCAGTGTGATAAACATCACTAGTTTATTTGTTTTACACAGACTTTTTTCCAGTTTTGCTGTACAAGAAGTATCCAGAGCTTAAATCATTTCAATTCAATTTCAAACAAGAAAAAAGGTTTCTTGTATTCTTGTAAAGGAAATGCAAAAATGGTAATCAATACTCCAAGGCTGTGCCCTATAATCTGTGCTTTAAGTATATGAAATAAAAAGATAAAAAGCCAGAACTTTCCTTTGCCATTGAGTCATTGAGACTGGTAGGAGTGGCGAATGAGTTCAGGAGCTCTTGTTTTCAAGTCGATCAGTGGTGAGTGACTGCTATTGGATAATGACAATGTATATATATATACACATGTATGCAAATGTTTTATTATATATATATATATATATATATATATATATATATATATATATATACACACACACACACACACACACACACACACACACAGATAACATTGTGTTGCCTGGATTAACTAGGCATCTTCAGGTTTGACTTTGAGCACAATGTTCTGTGGAAATAAATTTTTAGCAGTCACTATCCCAATGAGGAGCCCCATTACAGACTGATACCTATACATAGTGTATGTAGAATGGAGTGACAACCTGAGATGATCACATCCAATAAAGCTAGCCAGAATGGGTGACAGACATATGGCATAAAGAAATGCCATATAAAGCCTCTGTGAATGAGTCATGCCCTGAATGAGTCATGCCCTTAGATTCATTCTAGTCATTATGAACTTATAAGACAAACAGTGTCATCTTTAATGTAATTCCACTGTTGACAATAACAGCTTGTTATCTAGATGAAATGGAAGTCATAGCTGTATGACTGCAAAACAACCAGAGAGCTTTTATTGTCCTTTCACTAATTTATTGCAGTGACAATGAATCCAGCCCAAAGTTGTGAACATATATCATTTTAAAAGGGATAGTCTTGGTGGCTAGGATCTCAAAAATACATATGGAGTTATGTCATAAAATAATTTAATGTTGTCATCAATTCATTCAGCGTTTGTTCAATTTACCTTAAATTATGTAAATGCTTAACAGTGCAGTGTTTGTCCCTGCCTTAACAGACACACAGATATGACAGAACTGTTGTTTTGTTTTGGTTTACTTCCAAAGAACAACCTAAATAAACAAATGATTGACATACATATGGTAGGGAAATCAGCCACAAAACATCAACCACTGAAGAAACATTTCAGAGGTGTCTATTTCTTTGTTCATGAAATGTTTTGTTACATTACCTTAATTTCAATAATTAACTTAATTGAAGTTGGAATATAATGGTGACAATTAAACAATTGTGAATTAGCAATTATATTTGAACAACTATTACCCCTCACATTTTCATCTTAATCCATCCATTTATCCATGAATTTATCTTACCAATCTTTTGCAAACATTTTTATTAGCCCTTTGTTCAAATTAAAAAAAAAATTGTTTCTGTTTTGTAAAAAGTCTCAAAATATTGATTGAAAAAGTATCTTATTTGAAAAGAAATGTGCTGCACAATAGTAGCTTTCAGATAATGAATCCTATCATTTAAATTTTTTTTATTCAATTCAATTTTTTTTAATTTTTATTCAGTTTTTCAGGGTTCTTTTTTCATAAACTTTAAACTGAAAAGGAATGAACTTGTTTCAAATGAGAAAATCTGATTGGTCATTCATTTACACATTTTGTTCATAATATATGCCATTGTGAAGCAGTGAACTGAAAATGTTCAGAGACCAAAAAGTAAAAGCTGACAAACATCAAGTAAACAGGAAGATGATCCATGTTGTATTATGTACAGGTCCCTAGTTTAATGGTATTTCTTCTCATTTACAGGAATGAAGAATGGAATCCGCACACTGTGTTAAATCTTGTTTCTGCTGACCTGCCTTAGCCATAGATCAGCTATACCTTGGGTGTGCCAGAGTTGCTTCTCCAGCAAATTGAATCATGCTCACAGTATGCTATTCTGGTCCCAAGAAAAGTGAAAAGTTTTCATTTTAATAAACTTTGTGCTCATTTTTTAAAATAATTTGAGCTGCATACATTTTTCTAACCTCTCTGAAAATTCAAACACTTCTTTGGTTATGGGGTTGGTGGCATGGTGGGGGGCAGTTCACTCACAAATTATCTTTAAGCAGAAGATTTCCTAGCTGAATGAATGCATTCTCTTTCTCCCCTTTCATCTAATCCTCACACACTCCTTGTAACCATGCAAATGAAAACAAATGACGATCTGCGAGGAGTCACAAACGTGGAGCACAAAGCGCAGTCCGCAGAGCGAGAGCTGACAGCCCCGCCACCGCAGCAGATGTGTTTTTCCGAGGGGAGTCCCCTCTCCGCTGCGTGGTCACGCTCGCGAGGGGGATCTCAGGAGCGCTCGGAAAACATCCGGAAATCACGCCGTTAAATGTGAGACGCTATCTCTCAAATCTCCCTTCATTATATATCCCCCAAACCAAGTTTAAAACCAGGAAACTAAATAAATTAATAAAGAAAGTTGCCAGGAGCAAAATTACATCTTCAATAAAAAAAGAACCAACTTCATTACGCCTTAACATAAAAAGATCAGCTGCTATTGATCCATAATTTGGACAAGTGCCACACTATTGACAGGAAGACAAAATATGTTAGAGTGACCATGTTTCAAAAATTCCTCCTGTACACTCAATCACTGGAACAGAAATTGCTCCATGGTATATAATAACACAACCATGTTCTTTATTTTCCCCGTAGATCAATGCTAATGTGACGAGGGCTCCAGAAGATGGATGTGGTCTGCAACAAATTTAACCCCTTGACTCCTGAGCAGGAAAGGCAGAGCTGTGCTTCTTTAACGCACATAGCCTGCAACCCTCTACTGATCAGCAAAATTACCAGTTTGCCCCTTTATTCTGAATTTAAACCTATGAGGATGAATTGCGCAGATGATCTTGTTACAACAATTGCTTGTGGTAATACTTGTGGCGTACATATCACAAGAGCTCTGTGGAGCTAGCTACTCTTACATAACTTCTGTTTCTGCAATGTCATTAATTTGCCATACATACTTTAGTGCTAAATTCCTGTGCAATCTGGGAAAATGATATTTGACATAAACAAATGTGCTTATACATTATCAGAATTATTTGTGTAAGCTTTGCAAACTACATAGGTTACACTCGTTTTCAAGTGCACCCAAAAAATGCAATATCCAAAAATGTCAATCCTGTAATACTTTAGTGTATTTCTGATTACCATTACCAATTCTGAATCTGTGTGACATTAAATGAACAGGTATTGCAAACTTACACATATCCATCCTATCAGTTTTCACCATTTGATAAATTTCAGCATTTGTTGTTGTAATTCAACACCCTAAAAACCCTAATTCAAAACCCTAAAGCTAAAAGCACCCCATTTTACAGCACAACACACCCCCCATTTATACTTTGCATCGAGACTTCATAGTCCAACACTGCATGGTTGCCAGTGAACTGATGTTATACCACTACACCTGACGCGAGGCGATGACTTTTCCACCAAAGTGACTGTTTGGTGGCATTTTGGTTGGTGGCAGCTCTCCCTCCCTGCCTTTTTTAGGTCTTGGGAGAACAGAAGCCGCCCCGATGCACGCTTCCTTCAGACAGTATCTAAATGGGAGCCAGACGGAAAGGCAATGCATCTTCGCGGGAGGCGGAGAAATCTGTCGCGATGGCTTGACACGGCTCCAGGCCCAGGGCCTGGCGCCCTGGCCCACTAAATCGGGCCAAGGCTTTGACTGCAGCCCTCCTTAAACGCTACGGTAATACGCCTCCCTGTCCAGCCTCCAGCTTACCGTGAGCCGTCTCGCCCTCGCTCCCGCGCCCAGCACCTCATGTAAACAGAGATAAGGATGGACAAAAGCGGAGAGATCTCCTCAGGAGCACACTTCCGATGATCTTTTGAGAGAAAGGTGTTGCACACAACGACACCTGGAGTGACCAAGTACAGAAGCATATCCTATGTCTGTGATCTGTCTCTGGAGCGCAAAACATGCATGAACATTGCATATGCTGAATTTTTTTCTGGAAGCAGTTAAAGACATTTTGAGAGTTATTTGTGATGTCATCAAGGCTAAAACAATGCAATCCTTAATAAAGCAACTGGGCTACTTTTACATGTTGGTAAAGTTCTGCTAAATAAATACAAGCTATATAGCAATACCTACAGATTTATATATTAATTACATTCATACATATATGAGTTATAATAATATTAAACTGCAAACATCAAAGGATTCTTATCAATCGGGTCAAAATGAATTTGACAAAGTACTGTAAAAATTGAGGTTCCAGTTATATAAACTTTCAACATTCTAATGTTTAGCAGTAGACAGAACCCTCTGTTGTTCATTTAATGCAATATCCTATTCAGACAGACATTACCCACTATTTCTCTACTTGCAAACTTAGTACAATATAGGAAAGTTTTTATGTAACAGGAAAAGTCTTTTATAAACTCTAAATGTTAACTTACATGACTTTGAATTATGTCACTCAATGCATACTTTGATTGCAATATTGTAAAGGCATTATTATTATTATTATTATTATTATTATTATTATTATTATTATTGCTTGAAGTAACCACGCAGTAGTACTGTAAAAAGGTTATGATGTATAATGTTAGGTATAATGAAACATCACAGATATAGAGCAAATACTGTCTTACTATGTACAGACCAAACCCAAACTGCTAATTCCAGTTTTATCAACAAGCAATTTCATTTGAGATATTAATTATATGAAACAATTACATTTTGATAGGAACCACACATTTGAAAGGAAAATACAATAGAGCTTAAATGAGAAGGCACTATTCCTGAACAGACAAATCAAACATTAATAACAACTGTTCCACAGACAGCTCATGATATTACTGTCAAAAGTTGGCTAAAAGGTAATTAAGGCAGCAATAAATAATTCTCACTGTCAAAGACGAATTTAACAAGGGAGCGGAAATGAGAAATTAGGCCTCAGTCTCCATCTATTGTCTCTGTTAAAATAGCAAAATCCTTTCAAAGAGTAAGACACATGCACTGTGTCTCATGACTCAATTGTTCCATGACATGCATGAGAACAACTCGAGGTATAAGCGCTCTAAATGTGTTCTTCAATACTAGAAATAAGTATGATTTCCCATGAGCCACTTGTGAAAACAACTTATTGTGAGAACTAAAAAAATACTTTATACAGTAGATTAATAATGACCTCTTTATGCCTTTTGTTCAGAGGAATACAACAGAGCTATTCCACAACCATTAGAAAAGAGACTTATAAAACATCTAATACAAAGGAGATCACATTACTATTGTTTTCAACTTTTACAAAACATTGTATCAAACCATTTCCACAGCTAAAATATTTTCAACTTTCAACTTGAGCAAAATGTACAGTGCAATTAATAAAGCATAATGTAATGACACAATGTCTCAAATAATGTATTCAAATATAAAATAGTTTTACATTTCCCATTCATGAAACCTGAAGCCAAAAACACAGTATCAGTCTAGTATTCTAATCATAACAAAAATACATGAAGTACATTAAAGTATCCAAATGAAAAACAGTCTAGAAACTTTTTCATTTTACTGACCTAATGTGCTTCTTTTCCAAATTGTGCATTCTTTTTTTAGTTTTACTGCCTCGTGTTACCCTGTTCTTTAAAACATAAAATATCACACTTAAACACACCAAAATATGGATTTATAAGAAGTGTATAGTCCATATACAAGGCAGCATCATTTATATTCAATTTCATAAAATAATTTTCTTGCCAACTGGTAAACATATGTGAAAATTTTCCCAATTCCTGAACTGCCCAAAAAACTGTAAACTGCAGTAAAAACAACAACAAAATTGCCTGGTGATGAGATATCCCACCATAATTGCACGATATTACTTAATGAAAAATGCCTTTGTTAATTTAGCAAACAAGTCTGCAGCAAGAAAGTGCGCTGCATCTAGATCTGCCAGGCAGCGGGACTCTGGTCCCTGCAGCCCTCTCATGAATATCTCTGCTGGTGCACCTTGAGTTCCCGATCGTCACAGCAGCAGATGGGGCCACACCGTGCCATGAAGTGGAAAATAGATATCCTGTGTTTGTAATGGCAAGGAGGAAGACTTGAAGCAAGACTGTACAGACTGCCAAACTTGCAGGAGTGAAGCCTTGTCTGGCCTGTGACAGTGTTTAATGCAGGGGAGAATGGCGCGCAGCTCCTCTGGATATGGTAATATGGCGCGCTACAATAACCCTAATGTACAGCAAGGGAAACTTGCGCGTGTGACAGAGTGGAGCTTTCAAAGCACAGCGGTTTGGCACAACAACCGAAAATAGCTCAATAAAATTTAAACAGCCACAGATGAAAACTTTGAGCACAGTTCTTATTCCAGTTCTTGTCTGATGCAATTTCTCACTCCAAAGACTGCAGTACAAATACCCAGTAGGTTCAGAAAGTTAAGTACAATTTATTACAAATTTGAAGTAATCCAACACATACTTTACTTTTATACGTTCCTTGAAAAATACAGAAGATTGTTTTTTAGTCAAAATGCTCTGAAAAATATCATCTCTCTGGAGTAAATTGTGTGTATGTAAACAGATTGTCCAAAAAAATTGAGAAGGCACAGGAGAATTTTTTTTTTTTTTTTTGCATGAATGGCAATATAACTCAAGGCTGCCATCTAGTGTTTAGTTTTAGTTCCATACACATTGTAGCGAAATCTCGCATACAAGGATGCATTAGGCGCAAATAAAACTGCTCTTTCATGTTGTGCAAATTGACAGGTGTGCGTAAAATTATATTCATATAAAACAAGGGCATGGCCTATAAATTCTTGTCACATTGACTCACAAGTGATTCTTTCTCTGATGCCTGTGTCTGATGGAGCCAACTGCCTCCACCCAGATTTGTCAAGCCAGGATAACTATTATACATATGATTATGATTATTAGACTTGTGCAGTGTGAGCCTGTATCTAAGTCTAAAGGATGGAACCATCATATTGTTTATGCTTTATATTTCATATTTGCAATTTTTCTGCCTCCTAAACAAATGGTGATCGTAGTTACCATACATGCAGGGAGACCCAAGATGGTGTTCACGTTTTTTACTGTTTGTAATTTTTTTAAACCTCATATTCTGCAAGATTCTGTTCTATGCTAAATGAAAGGGCCAGCACTAATTTGCAAATGCCTGTTTTTATTTTAAACTACCCAACTCAGTGTGTTTTATTCTGGTTGAAATAATGGTGGCCTTCTATTATATCCTGCCCTGTTCTGGGCTTGTCACTATACGGCTAACTTTCACAGCAGTGTAGTCCCATTTACAACAACAAAATAATATAACTGACAGTGTTCATTTACACATCTTAAATTAAATTACACATCTTAAACCTGCAAATTGTTTGTTTTAATATTGGTTTAATATTCCAGTTGCTCTCAGAGAAACCAGTTGCGGATCTGTTGTCATCTTTCTTTTGTTTTGCAAAACTTCTTTCAATCATTTGATGCATGTACAGTTCCATATTTTCTACATTTTATTCTTGCCTTACATTGCTTATTGCTTATTATTTATCACCTCCATTACCATGTTTATGGTCATCTATGCTCCATCTTGTCCGGTCAAATATGGGTAAAACACTGCAAACAGATGTGAGCAGGTAAGTTACCCTGAAATGTCTTTTGAATCAAAAGAATAAAAAAATTGACATAGCCTATTTGACATACCTATCTTGAAGTGCAAGGTTTCTGAGTCTACTTTCAATTTGTAAAATAAAAATGACCATATTAAATCTTGTGTTTAAAAACTACAATGAATCTGTTATATTTAATCTTCAGCTTCCAAAACAGATTAATTACACTGATTTTGAAACAGTACACTGTAATTATTAAAAGACATTACAAAAATATGTTATGACTTTACGACCAAAAAATATGTCCAATGATATATCAGCAAAACAAAATAGAAAATCCTGAGTTTATTAATATTCTACCAGTGAACGCATATTATGGCCTCTTTTCTATGAATGATTGTTTGGGTGCACTGTAGATCAGATGGTGCCAAATTCACTACTTCAAAACTGAACATCTGAAAATGTAGATAGATGTTTCAACAGTTTGATTCTGGGAAAGAAGAGTTTACTTCAGAGCTGGACATTGACAGGTACCTGCAAGAAGGATAAATTACAGGTCTAAAGATTTTTTTTCACCTGACCTACAAAACCAGCTTTTCTCTTCCCAGGTCTTAACGGTATTGAGTGTTCTGTCAATGAGGTTGACTAGATGGAAAATTGTGAAAGCTGCCTGTGCAATTCAAGTATGGCCAGACAGTAAGTGGATAGTTGCTGAATATTGTCTTTTCTTTTTCAGCTAATTTTGTCAGCTTAATTCGAAAGCTGTTTTACCAGCCAACACATAATGCTCTTTCAACACACATTTTATTTCATTGAAGTAATAATGTTGCTGCAATGTCATCACAATAATGTAAGGCCTTAATTTGAATTGTTCTAGGAAAACTCACCACGTGCTAAAACTCTACAGATGTAATTCCACTGAAAGAATAGGCTTTTCTGATTAGACCATGATGGACAAACTTGTACTGCAATTCAGAACAACTAGTTCCAAAGACTAACTGCATAAATGCTGAACTAAAAAAGAAAAGTTCTGCCTCTCAAAATTCAAACTTCAAAATCAAACTTCAGAAAACTTCAAAACATTTGTGTGATGTGATAAAAATGTGATAAAACATTGGTAACATTCATCATGTTCTTGAGACTTGTCCCATGTCACTTCAGGTTGCATGTTCCATTACTTTGGACACATATGCATGTGTTACCAGTTCTTACTTTCATGTCAAAACGCATAAGCAGGAGAAGTTTAATGTACGCTGCTCAAGCTA
This sequence comes from Megalops atlanticus, assembly GCA_019176425.1. Lineage (NCBI taxonomy): Eukaryota > Metazoa > Chordata > Actinopteri > Elopiformes > Megalopidae > Megalops > Megalops atlanticus. The sequence goes on from CM032875.1 coordinate 61,428,125, forward strand.
AAAGTCACAGATGCACACAAGTACGAAAGAGTGGTCTTAGTATTTGGAAACAGTGCTTGTGTCTTACTGATTAGACAAGCAGAGAGGTTATTTCTTTATTTCATGAAGTCAGTGACAGAGCAGCAAATGGTGTTACCTGAATTCCTGCATATGTGCACAGCATGTTTCCCCTGCATGGATGTGTGTGTTCATTATGCATCCGCCAGGTTTTCGGCTCGGCTCGTGTCCTGTCTTCATTGTCCTTATACATCATCTTCTCTGTGCAGCCTGATAGAGAAACATGTTAGATGACTGTGATGGTCGCTCGCACTGTGTAGCAACGGAGTGTAAACACATGAGTTTTGAGGTTTCACTTTCCAGTGAGAGCAAAGAAAAGCATGACAAAAATTCTGATCTTTGTTAGCTTTGCTAGACATGTTGCCTAGTCATTTTGCTGGATACATTGTTCAGTCTACTTTGAAATATCGACTACATTTGTTGAAGGAAATTTTATTGAAGAGCACTCTCAAATTGAAGAATGAAGAAAACGCCATGTAAATGTTTACTGTGTAATTTACAACTGTATGTTGTGGCTGTTTTAGACATTAAACTTCAAGCAAAATGAAGAAGGTGCTATGGGACAGTGAGTCAAGACCTCACCTTTAAGTGTCCCTGGGAAAATCACATTTCAAATAAAAGCTTAAGCTGATATATTCTCTCAGGCCAAAATATGGAATGAGCTTGAATTTCATTTGGGAAAAAAGAATGAATATGTGTATAATTAAATAAACAGTTTCAGCCTGGCCTTTGTGTGCAGTCATGCACTTGTAATAACTTGCCAATAGATGGCAACATCTGCCCATATGATTGGTGACAGGTCATGTGGAGTGATTGGTGAAATGGAAAGGTCATGTTGCAGGCATGGGGCACATCATGCATTGGCTTCAGAAGTGATCTCATACCTGTTAAAACTAAATCAACACCACATTTAGCTAATTAAGCACAATTTGCAATTGACACAAGGTGGAATTTGCAGTGAGCATCCATCGATGTTTGTTACTGAAAATGAATAACGTGTCTTGCATATAATAAGTAGAAGAACCACTGATGTGACTTTGAGGCTGTAATTATTATGCATTGAGCTTACCATTCCTGGGTCCTGACTCCTCTGTGGTTTCATCTTGCTTGCAGGAACCTTCCTGTCCTTCATAATCAATGTGCTTAAGGTCTGAGATGACATGACAATGTCAAACCTGTCTCCAGTTTGACCTCATAAAGGTAAGATTTAAATGCCAAAAACAAAAAGATAAATTCATAACAATGTGAGTTTTATATATAAACTATTTTTGAGGTATTTAAAGAACATGCAGGTTACACATTAGAGGTCTCCCTGAAAGGTATCACTGGGGTAGTGTAGAATTGTAAGCAGATAAGTGTCTTACTTACACTTTGTCAATTAGCAGATACTCTTATCAATTGTGATTTACAAAAGTGCATACATATTGAAAGATGATAATGCTTACAAGTTATAACATTCAGTAGAAATCTGAGGCATATTGTACAACTGAATGAGATGTCTGAGTATGAAAAGCTCTCTCAGGCAGGTCTCTCAGGGTCAGACTTCTATTTCCTCAAATTAGTCTACTATTATAGCCAACACATTATGAGGTGGAATTTTTCATCTTTCAGAAAATAATACTCAGACATAATGGACACATCGTAAGAATTTTTTATTTAAATACTGGAAAGGGTAGATTGGTGTTTAAATGTTAGGTTTGAGAAAATAAACTGTCACTGGACTGTCATTAAGAGATAGTGCACCCTCCTTCCACTGAGTGAATCTGGACTTCTCAACACTATCAGTGGGCCCTAAAGGCCAGCCACTGTTCAAAAAAGTGCAAGCCCTGTACCTGTACTTTATTATAAACTACTATTATTATATCATAATCTTAAACATTGTTAAATTGAAACACAGTTAAAATAACAGTTGAAATGTAGAATAATCATAATGGTTGTGTCTGTGCAAAAAAATCCCCAGGAAATAAATTAATCAATTTCATTAAGGTTCTAGAGATTTAAGAATTCAAATTTAAAGAAAGAATTATTTCACAAGGAAACACTGAACAGGCAGTAATTACTGTATGGAATAGATTAGGTTTTTTATAGTGAAGGAGGCCAGGTGATAATGATATCCCATAATTCTGGTAATTGTGAATGTTAACTGGACAATAAACTGGACATGACCCAAATTAAACTGAAGTCACCCACAATGCCTTTGACAAGGACAGGCATGTAAAATACATGGAAGGGCTCTGCTGGAGGAAATATTGCAGGTCCGCTGGAGCTAGAATGGGAAACTCTTGAAAATTACATAGTGAAGGAAACATTCACCACTTGTACTTCACAGCTTGGATATTTAATTTCTCCTTTTCGTGCCTTCTGCCAAACACTGTTTCATTATGTGTCAAATGTTTTACTCTTTTGTAAGCAGATTACCTCTCTAGTGCAACTTTCCAATGAGAGGGCTTAACGTTTTACCAATGGGAGAGGAAAGAGAGAGAAACTGTTCTCAGACAAACAGCAATATACCATTACACTGCATCAGTGGTTTTCTGAAAAGCCATTCATACCATTATTTCTACAATAAAAACAAATACAGTATGTGGTTTAGTAAAAAATCAAATGCACAAAGACAACACAGCATGGTCATAAATAAAACAGTTTATAATCCCTCATACTGTACAGGCAGTTGCATTTGATGACAGTTACATATGCAGTTACATTTGCACCCCGAGTTCCAATGCTGAAATCAAAAAAAGCAAACAATATCATGGTTTAAATTACTTTCACTTTATCAATAAAAACAAACATAAATTATATAATGCACATTACATATCATATATCATTTTCAAAGCAAGTACTTAAGACATTTCTTCTGAAGTAAGAAACAATGAATGTGTGATATTATATAAAATGAAAACACTCTGTTGTGCATTTTGCCATTTAAAAGCAAAGTCTAAACAGGCCACTTTATAATTTCACTGCACTTTTTGCACACCATTGTGCAGCTCCATCCCATACTCTTTTGCTTCTCTTAACAAATTATTAGTCAATATCCTGTACCATGAAGAGACACCAATGCCTTCTTAATTATTCAAGTTTTTTTTCCAAACTGAACATGTCTCCCACCATTTTCCAAGAAGAAACAATTGTAATGTAGCACCTTAAAAAGAAACCTAACCAATATCAATAGTGAAATTAATATGAGAAGATAACAGAGCTGCAAAGAGCTGCAAACCGTGCAGATTCCCAAGTTCATAAATGAGCTCAAGAATAAGACTGAAAATACTGAGCTGGGATCTGTCCTCTTGCAATTTTTTTTATATCAGACACTTCTACCATGACATGAGGTTTGATCTATAGACAAGACAGGGCAAAAGAGCCTTTTCGATAGAGAATGAAACCACTGCACTTCAATTTAGATTAAATCCAAACACCTGTCTGGTTGTTCAAATGCACCTCTTTCTCGTCACTTCAAAACTCAGTCATCGTACCTGGGGTTGGACTTCATTTTCCACTGCCATTAAACAACACCCCCTAGGCACAATTTACATAAAACACGAGAGGTACATCTAAAATGCTCAGTTAAGCAAAACATTTTAAGATGCCTCGACCAACACTTAAAAGATTGCTCGCAATGCATTGCCCCATATTATCGTGCTATGGAATACACTTCAAAAAACTATCACTATCGCATGCATTTTTATTACCATACAAAACAAATGGACTGCACTTTGGTTGGATTTGCCCTTTTTGAAATGTTTAGATTCCAATTTAAATCTATAGGCTATAGGCTGCACAACAAGTTATTAAACTACTCTCTCTGCATTGCAACGCTGCAACATTTAAACAGTGGAATGATTGTGGGAAAGTGCCTATTTTACTTTCCGTTTTACTTAAGTGCAGAATTACCTCTAAACTTCATCTAGTCAACCTAATGAAGTGTATTTAATGATAATAAATAATTGACACGTTTCACCATGTATTTCGTAGCAGACACATGTGCTGTTTCTGCCTGTCATTGCATTCTTCTACTGCTGTGCCAGCACACAGGATGTCATTAAAACGGACCTGCCTGCAGTGCAGAAGAAAACCTGTAACACAATAAAACAGTGAATAACTGGTCATTATAAGCTGGAAAACATATATATGCATATCTGTCGGGTGCGTGTACGCACATGTGCGAGCAAACGAGCGATTTCCTCAACACGAAGATGGCTAAGCAGCAGTATGGCACAGTGGTCAAGAGCAGGCCTCCTGACCCAAAGGTTGCAAGTTCAATTCCCTGCATTTCTGTTATACCCTTGGGCAAGGACTCTGTAAATCTCTGGCAGTATAACTGGATGAAATGCAAAAAAATAAATAAATAAAAATAAGCTACCTATCTGGGTAATTCTGGGTAAGAGTTGTAAGTGTGCTAGGCAATGTAATGATTGTCCGTTTGTCTGTAGTATACGCTTGCAGCAGCATGTTTGTGCTGAGTATTTACGAATTTTTGTTTTAATCTGTCAGCAGAATTTATCTGTATCTCATGTTATCAAGCTTCAGTAATGCTGCACACCACTTACATTTGAGCTCTGCCCTCAACACCATTCCCAATAGCTCTCAACACCGGATTCAGAAGAGGAAAAATGGTATGCAGTCCCAAGATAGTTGAAGGAGACCAAAATGTTGAGGCATTTTCCTGAACATTTTCATGAAAATAAATCAGAAGACTGGAAGGCAGTGTCCCTCCTTGACCCCCTCGCTCCCCGGTTAACCCATACCTGTATGCCTGGACTTACCTGTTCACTGTTGGTAAATTCAGTGGCACAGAGACGAGGTGGATCATCTCCGGCTAGATTTGGAGGTTGATGAAGGGCGCGAAGTCGACAACGTCCTGCAGCAGCACAAGGGCCCTCTGTAGCGGCGGCTCCACGTCGATCTCCACGTTCCTCTTGCGCAGGAGTCCCAGGCTGGATTCGGTCACGTTGTGGCAGTGGTTCACCTTCAGGGACCGCAGCTTGGGACAGTACTCTGCAACGGTCCTGTAAACACAGCAGGAAGATAGCATGTCGGCCCCCGGCGCCAGCTACAACTGATGACACACACGTTTGAAACAGCTTCTTGGGAAATGCTCTTACAAAGTATGACGTTGAAATGCATTGAAAAAGCAATATTCACACATTTACTGAATAAATGCGAAAAAATTTTGATGGCTGCCATAGAGAAGCATCCACTTCATTTAGAACAGGATACTGCACTTTCAAAGTACACAAAATTAGAGCAATCTTTACATGGAATCAATACTAAAAACTATTGGATTTTACAATGCATTACAAATTATGGTTCAATGTGATTTGTACATTTGTTCAATGCAGATTAACTTAGCTGCCAAGAAATTAACATGCTACTTACTAGTGATGGATGTAAAATATGTTAAATCTACTATACAGGTTCTTAGGAGAGCCCTACATCATATGCTTTTCTTTATTTTGAACACCTAGTGAATGAGGTCATGAAAGGAGAATAAACTGTAACACTGTTTAGGCCCAAATGTGTCAGCAAGTAAGAATATCTACTGCATAATTAGTGGCAGATCTGCGCTGACACCATAAACAACTCCATCATTTAAAGTGGCATGAATTCGAACTGAATCTGGTTGCTAGTTGTTTAACAGAAGTACATTAATCTCATTAATGTAAACAACATCAATTTCTTAGTAGCATGTGAGTCTAAATTTCCTTGATCAGAAGCAAGAAATGTGAAGCAATTTAAAACCAGAGGGATATTCTTTTAAGGTAACACACAGAATATGCTGGCAATAAAAAATGAACGCTTGTCAGATGTGAATTCTGACCAGGAGTTCTCCACATTGCCCTTTGAGTCAGAGCTCAGGCCTTCATGGGCGCACCCTAAGAGGGAAGCTAACAGCAGCGGTACCTGATGGACTCATTGCGAACCCGCAGGCAGCCCGTCAGGTCCAGCTGCTCCAGCCCTCTGCAGTTCTTGGCCACCTCCTCCACGGACGCGTCGGTGATGTTGGCGTTGACTGCCACCGACAGGGACTTCAGCCCCGGACACTTCTTGGCCAGGTAGCAGATGGCCTCGTCCTTCAGCTGCCGGCAGGCGGTGAGGTCGATGGACTGCAGCCCCCCGCAGTGGTCGGCCAGGCTGCGCAGGGACAGGCTGTCCACCCACTCGCAGTGCGCCAGGCCCAGGTGCTTCAGGTGCGTGCAGCTCAGCGACACCGCCACCAGAGAGTGCCGGCTCAGGCACACGCAGCCCCTCATGTCGACCCGGAGCAGGTGCTGGTTCTGGCCAATAACCGGCAGCAGTTCTTTGTCCGTCACCCAATCAGAGCAGTTCTGGAGCGACAGGTTCTGGAGAACTTTGTTGTCCCGCAGCATGCTGCAAAAGGCCTCCTTGGGTATGCTAGGCCCAATCTGACAATGACACGGGACAACGTGACAGTTGGAAGTACAGCAGTCTTCATCAATAAAGTGAAGTGCTTTCAATTCACAACTGAAGGAAAAATACACATTGACACGGCAAAGTATTTTTTTTCCCCCACACAGACATATTGATAGATTGAATAGTTTACCATATTTGCAGTGGAAGCAGAGACCTTTAGTGTTCAAAGCCAGGCTTGACAAAGCACACTCATGACAAGCTGAATGACAAGCCAAGTTGGACTGAATCCCCTTTTTGTTAAACTTCTTATTTTCTTATGTAATTAGCTATGGGTGTAACGTGAACAGAGAAGCCACATATTTTAATGCCTTGTAGACTTCAGTTCATAAATTGATATGAATCAGCCTCTGCATGTAGTTAATTATATCGTCCACTTTTTAAATTTCCTCTGAAATTCATGTAAACCTTGTATATTTTTTACTTCATGTGAAATGTAAGATATGCTGCATTCATTACCTGTTTAAGGTCGAATGTGCGACAGTTCGCCAGGTAGACCTGAATGAGTGCATGGAACTGTTTGCTCACTCTCTGTAGGCTGACCAGGTGGCGCAGTGGGAGGTAGCAAAAAATGTGTGTGACCAGCACATCTTCCCATGGTAAGTCCAAGAGTCCAAGACACCTGGAAAGATTAGTCATATATAAATATTGCTGACACCACTGAGGACTACAAGAAACAACGACCTTCTCCCCTATTACCATGCTTTATAACTAGGCTAGTTACCTAAATTAGTGTAGTACTTGGTGTTCGCTAACTACATACTGTAAGGCTAACTATATCACTATCCATATAGCTACAAAGCTCAGGAGATTGTAAGAGAAGTCCTGAGACTTAGTGCACTGTATTTAGCTTTAGTTTGCTGAATAACGTATTACAGATATACCTACTCATTGTACAAAGGCACCTAACATCAGTTGCCTAGCTTGGCGCCTCTCGCTAACATGCTGGGTGGCTGTCTAGCTACCAAGTTGCCCACAATTGCAAGAATCACTGACCGACCTGCCTCGCTAAATAACCAGCAGAATTTAACGGGAGTTTTTTTTAAACACGTCGAAACACCAGGCGTGTTGTAAATAAACAGCTATGGTCTGTTTCACCTGATTAATAAACAAATCAGATGTTTAATATCATACTTGCGCCCTTCCGTTCCTTCTTCCATTTCTCAGCAAAACAATTATTCAGTCCACAAGACTAAGCTATTAGCTAGCTATCTGGCTAGCTCTATCGATGTAGCACCGGTGGGAATACTATCCAGCTAGCTAGCTCTACTGTCCATGAAAGAGAAAGGACCGGGTACAGGTTTCCGGGTTCGTGTGCGTCTTTGTTTTGGTTCCGAAACGTTTGTAAGAAACTCTCCCTCTGTTACTGGTCGTTCCACTTTAAAAGACACCTAACGTTCGCCAAAGCTGTTACATTTACATTTGCACATTTAGCAATAATTCAGTAAATAAATGAATAAATACTCTCGAGTGGAATATATATACGTGTGTCTATCGACATCGATAGATGTACGATATATATGATGACATATACACTGATGTGCAGTATATATATTTAATTTTCTTGGGGTACAGCACATGCGTGATGCACCACGGGTATTGTATTAAGTAGCGTTACTTCAGAATTTGTTCCCTGCTACATCCCCTAAATTTTTTCACAGCAGGTTTTATTAAACGATAAAAGGGTATGCATTAATCATGTTACCTGTTACCTGAAAATGAGCAGAAACACATGACCGGGTGGATTTGCATACTCATGCAGATGTTTGAACAAATAGTCTCGTTGGGCCATTCACCACCAAGCAGGGGAACAAAGGAATCAATCATGCTGAACATTTGCTGACCAAAGAGCCTGGAATCTCTGAATGAGGAGGGGTAACTGGCTAGTCACTATACTCGTTCTACTGACTAAAATGGCTCTCTCTGCATGTGCCGATACCCATCCCCGGTGCCCCATAATGGCAGGGACATCCATCTATGATTTCACCGTTGAGACCCTAGAAGGCCAACGCGTTTCACTCAGCGAGTACAGAGGCAAGGTGCTGCTCATTGTCAACCTGGCCACCTTCTGAGGGTCCACAATAGAGGAGGTAATGATTCTGTGCTGTTTGGGCCAGATATTTCTGTCAGAACCAGGTTCAGCATGTGTTGCTGTACATATCTTGTCTCTGTGTTTCTTGTTTTTTAACATACTTACATACTGGTGGATGAAAACACGGCATGACTCCTGTACCATGTTATTCCTTCTGAAGTGACATTTGGGTACTCTCTGTTTCTGGTATATCATCCAGTACCACAGATTGAATGCACTCATGGATATGTATGGTGGCCACAACTTCACTGTCCTTGGATTCCCCTGTAATCAGTTTGGGCTTCAGTCACCCGGTAAGAGCTTTCTGTTGGGGGCTTTTCACTTTAACGGTCAGTGTAGCCCTTTCACTTTTACTACATCATTATGGGCCTACAAAGGAATACTGACTTCATGTTCTGTAAATGATAAAAATACTAGCAAAAAAACACTACTTGCTTTTGAGAAATGTTTATATATTATGTTTATTATATAGTATGTAGCTGGATATACTTGATGATGTAACAGTTGTGTCATATTGTTTTTGACAGTAGCATTGGCATAAATTAAACACATTATCATATTATTGTACAGCTTTGTACAGCCAGGCTTGACAAAGCACACTCATGACTCAGTTGTACGAGCTGAACTGAAGAGCTTTTGTGTAAAGGTTAAATGTACAAACCTGTCTCTGGTATCTCACTTACTTATTGTTGTATGTGGATTCTGGATTATAAAATATCAGGGTACAATCAGTTGTTGAGAATTTTGCAAAGCATGCCAAGTCATTACTGGCATTTAGCAGACACTCTTAGCCAGAGTTCTAGGTAAATCACTAATATTATTTTTTAAAACATTAAAAATGAAATATTGTGAAATCAATGCATGGGCCTATGGACCCTCTTGATTTGTCAATTCAAAAGTCTAACAAATTTGTTTCAGAAATCTACCTCTGAAGACATTCATTTCTGATCTGTTTTTTTTTTTTGGGGGTCACATAATTGATATCAGTCGTAGTTACTCTATATGTTACTACACATCTTTCAAATAAATCTGTTTCTGTACCTCAAATCTGTAGTACTTTCATTCATAGCTATCAGTGAGGATAATGATAATGAAGCACTGAAGCTCTTTCAGAAATGATAAATAATGACCATTATCAGTAATATTGCTGATCTTTTTATTGTTACTTGTGTGTTTTTTTCCTTTTTAGAGGGAAACCATGAAACCATCAATATACTGAAATACGTAAGGCCAGGTGGAGGATTCATGCCAAAGTTCCCCATATTTGGCAAGCTTGAGGTCAATGGAATAAATGAAGACCCTCTCTTCACTTATCTCAAGGTATAACATTTAACACCTGTAATTGTACCTTCATTGTAATTCTCAGAATTACACCAGTAGGACATTTGTGTCTCTGTGCTGTTCCCTGTGATCTTGCCAATCCAAAACACCTCTCATACTACTAAATGCAAGGGGTGTTATAGATCTAGATGACTTTAAACATTGGAATATGTGTACAGTCTTAATGTACCTGTATAAAGCATTAACAACCATGGAATGAGGACAGTTCCTAGTCTGTTAATCCAGCGCCCACAGGGTTGAGGTCAGAATTTTTCTAATCACAATCATACCATAAACTAACCATTTCTTCTTGTTTAGCTTTGTCACTACAATCAATGGCAATCATTTTATTTCATGTTGCACATGCTTGATCTGCTGCTAATTATTCTCAGCAGTCAATTTTACTGTTATGAGCAACAGTAAATCTCTACAGTGACAGTAATCGGCCGTGAGTTGTTACATTCTGCACTGCTTTTATGCCAGCATAATTTACTCTTTCTTTTAGGAGTCCCTAAATTACGTCAACCCTGTTATTGGAGATATGAAGAAATTCTATTGGTCTCCAATTAAAGTCAGTGACATACGCTGGAACTTTGAGAAGTTCCTGATCAGAGCTGATGGCACACCATATAGGAGGTAAGCCAAATAAACCTGAACACACAAAAATATAACATTGCTTCCACATCTTGACAATGCTTAATAGTCTTGTTTCTCTTTTTTAATTCTAGATACGAGCTACACACTCCAATCACTGAGGTGGAGAAAGACATAGCAGAGCTTCTGTAGAGGCCTGCTCTCAGTGCAAATTGGCAATGAGGTCGCCGCTTCACCAAGAGAGGCAGTGTGATGATCCCTCAGTAAATGCAAACATGCACCTGAGTTGGATCTGATGGGTTTGGGAAGAAGGCTCCGAGTTTCAGTGCATTCACTCAGAGCGTTGTGTCCCACCAGCCTCTTGCAGTGTTAGGCCATCTTCACTTGCTGTTCTTCTGATGTCTCTCTTTGAATAGCTATTTTAAAGATTTGAACCATTACAGAAATGTGAATCATTTCTAAATAGTAAAGAGGTGTCATCCAATTTCTTGATTTCAACATGTGTTTTTTAATGTTCACATGACCTTGTTTTTTATTCCCATCATTCCTGGTTGCCTGAGACCTAAACCTGATGATTATAAATATGACCACACCAAAGACTGGTATTACAGTTTTCAACATTGTATTTAAAAGCAACTTAAGGTGGTGCTGTGAGAAGATAAAATACAAGGAAATTGATAGTTTGATGTACCAAGCCATTATACATCAGCCTCTAGCTGAACACCACCCATGGAGTTCATTTTCAAACTTTTCAGAAATTTTAACTGAGTGTGAGATTTGGCACATTTATTTGCACCACTTGCTATTTCTTAATGCAGCCAGACAGCACAGACTATTGTTTTTCTGTTTAAAACATTAAACGCGGCACTTATTCTGTTGTCTTAAAACAAGAACAGCAAGAGAACAATGCTGAAATAGTTCATATTAAAGCAACATAATGCAATTACGTAAATGTTTAAAATGAATCAACAAAAAACAATTCAAGAAATATTCCTTCTTGGATTCATTGCATTTTGGAGCATTGGTAACTTCAATGCTAAAACACTGAAAAGTACCAGTATTTAAAAATATAAAACATTTTTTACATGCCATGGTTTATTTTACATTCTGTAGTATATCTCCATTAACACTGTATAAAGAAATGTATATTTATGTAATATCTGTTTTCATACCAAACTTACTTTACTTATTTGCCCTGCAAAAGAAGCAGCATTCTTTAAGGAAGACATTAGCTCATATAAATGATAACTCTCACTCTGATCATTACAGTACAGTGGATATGTCATATATTCCAGTGCTGGCTTACAGAATTCTTGATGTATGAATACACATAATTATAGCAGCTCAGATGTGTTTGCTGTGAATCTCTGTGAAAGACCTTACATTGCATACAAGGATGTGGAACTATAATCCACAAGAGCTGCAACAAAGCCCCTCCCTGGTCATGAGGGAGAGAGAGAGAGTACGAAAGAGGGAGAGACAGAACGGAAATAATCACATGGGCAGTCACAGGGAACGGGATGAAACACAGCCTCTCAGTGTGAACTCTGTAATATTAAGCAGTTGGTTGGCACCATTTTCCCTTCTATTTGCTGGAGAAGTCAGGAGTCGGTGGTGTGGAAGAGGAGGCAGTCATGGCTGGATCCCTCTGACAACCACACAGCCAGATGCTGGGAGAACCTGACAGTGGGCACTGCTGGGATATTGTTGTTCTGACAGAGGCCCACAGCTCTTTGAGGCTAAGTGAGGTCTACATATTTCATATGACTGACTTAGATTTTTCCGTCAAAAAAGTACATAAACATATATCATAGATTTTTTTAAGTTCAATATCATTCAAGGCATTTGCAGAATATAATTACAGAAATTATTACATTTTGTTGTTCCATTCTACAGATGGGATATAAACTATGAACACATAAAATGGTATAGTTTTCCAAGCATCAAAATGTAATATTATTGATGTATTGTGGTGACATTTTTACGCAACAGGATTAATATTAGCTACATCACTTGATTACCAATTACATTGTATGAGTCAGCTCTGAGATCTAGCTATCTACTTTTTAATTTTCAGCACTGATACTCCTGCTTAAATTGTATAATTTATGTTCATGTTATTTAGTGTACAGCATTGAAATCTCTACTCCATATGCTTGGTGTTATATTGTAAAGAGTGTAAATTAGCATACCAGTTCTCTGTGATGAAATGAATGGAATGAAATGATCTTCCCAATTGTAAGTATTCCAGCTGTAGTCTTTCTGTGCCTGAACATGTATGCATGGCAAACACTTTAAGGCAGCATAGGATCAACACAGGCATTATTGACAGAAAAGCACTCTTTTTGCAGCTTTTTGCAATGCTACACTTGGTAGTAGAAGCATTAGAAACATTTGTTATAGTGTATACTTGATATTTTATATTATGTGAAATTTCACAAATAACACTTAAACGGGCAGTGTTGCTGAAATGTCGACTAACAACCTTAAGAGAGTCACAGGAATTTTTAACCATCAAAAAATGGCGACATCTGGAGTTAATGTCTGACACCCACTCTAAATATCAGAAATGAATGGGGTTCTGTGTTTTTACTGCCAATGGCCAGTGATGTTGGGCTTACAAACTCTAAAGATCAGTAAAAGGGCGACCTTAAATAATGACACATGACACCAAATGATCAATCATAAATTTACGGGTTTCAATTGTGATTAGACGTGAAAAATGTATTCCATGCCCTGTAATATGGTATCTTACGCAGTTTGTAATAATACACTGCAATACATATTATAATATACACTGAACTGTATTATTACATACAAGTATTATATGACATAAAATATATGCAACATACGTACTTACTATGTTTATTTTAAACCTGTTAGCTGCTCACATAAATTGCAAGCGCAGTTTTGTAGGGTAATATAGTTTGAACCTTTTCCGTTTCCGTAGCTCCGCTTTTGCGCGTGCGTCTGTCGCTTTGGCTCTCAGTGTTGTTGCAAGATGGCAGCGCTTGGTGCCCGGCGGTGGGCCCGAGCTCTAACCAAGGGGAACGGGCGAAGCGTTACAGCTCTTATATCTGGGGCAAGGGCAGGTCGGTCCCTTCTTTTATATGTTCTTTCACACATTATACGGCGTTTGTTTCATGACAGCTTTTTTCAGTGTAATGTTGTTTATACGTCGGTGCTTAGGAAGGTTTAACCTTGAATGTTTGCTACGTTATCTTGCTAATCTTAGCTAGCTAGCAGACGATATTAGACTGTACTTAAATTAACGTTAAATTCCTGACTCTGTACTTACCTAAGTGTTTTCCTTGACCAGCTATGATTTATTCAGTGTTTATAACTGACTGGCTAGCATGTTTGATGTTCTGTCTCAACACCTTAATAGCCTCCGGACCGTCTAAAGATACTTTGCCTGGACCATACCCCAGGACCCCCGAGGAGATGGCTGCAGCAGCGAAGAAGTATAACATGAGAGTGGAGGACTACAAGCCATACCCCGATGATGGCATGGGGTAAAGCTACATCTTGAACATGCATGGAGACCTGCATTTGCTAGGTTGTTAAGTAATGTACCGTAAAACATTCGATTGTTTACAGCAAAGCTCAGTTATTAACATCGAACTGTTAGGGCCCTTGACCGCTGCTTGTTCATTTGACAGGTAAAATAATAACGTGTTGTATGGTAACTTATTGTGTTAAAGTTTATGAAAATGATGCGCAATCTTCTGTTAAACTGTTTTTTAAATACATCGGATTATTTATTGTGTCCCAACTTCGACTCATCAGTTGGTTGCTATTTGTACTTTTTAATAGGTTTGGAGATTACCCCATGCTGCCTGCTAGATCACAGCATGAGAGAGACCCTTGGTACTCATGGGATCACCCTGACCTCAGGCGGAACTGGGGGGAGCCGGTATGTCGTATTGAAATAGCTTGTCCACTATCGCTGAATCTGCATGAATATTATGTCCTTTTGTGTGTCACCTTTTTGTCAAGGCTGTTTGTTTTCTTTGTGATACCAGTTGTAAATGTTTGAATCTTTCCTCTGATGTTTGGTCGTGGGTGGAAATGTATTCAGATTAATATTTTGTATCTTGACTGATGAAAAATTCAACCGTGAACATTGTTCTCCTCGCAGAAATGTAGAGATCACTGAAGATATTTGTCTTCTTGACAGATGCACTGGGATTTTGACATGTTCATCAGGAACCGAGTGGACACCTCCCCCAGCCCTGTCGACTGGAGGACTATGACCAAACATTTGTTTGGGTTCATTGGGTTCATGTTGTTTATGTTCGTTCTTGGGGAGAAATACCCTGCCTACCAACCTGTGGTGAGTGTGAAACAGGAACTGTGATACATTGTATTAAGAGAACCCTTTAGGGATGAATGCTGTGTATGCAACAGGTGTATGGGCTCAGAAGAATATGACAACATGTGATTGTGACTATCTGCAGAGCAAGCAAGCTTAGCCATACCAGCTACATGTGTTAGTCTTCTGTTGTCTAGCAAGGTAGTGCTGTTGTATTTCCACTTAGATAATACATACCTGCTTTAATATTTTTATTTATTATGTATTCAATGCACCATATTTTGTAACATTACAAAGGAATGTGCAACAGTTGTTTGCAAAAATATCCAGGGGTGCACATGCATTGGTACAAATGTTTAACACTAACTCTAAGAAAAAGTCAGAACATAATAGGGTATTATATTTTGGTTTGTTTTGGTGACCTGTGTGTAGAGAGCTCAACCTGATACAAAAAAAAGTTTTGGTTTCATTACATCATCATGAAGTGCACTTAGCTACAAAAAGACATTGGACAACTGTCCTTTAAATGTAGAATTGAGTAACAAATTACAGGTCTGTGAGTGAAAAATAGAAATGAGCTTGCATCCTGTACATCAGGAATCACAAAGTGTGTGAAGGGAGAAAATGCAAAGCTAATTGGTCTCTAATGTATGTGTTTCCCACATGGCATTCATTCATTGTGTCATTCATTCATGAATGACACAAGCTTGTCCACCATAGATTGGCATGAATATGGGGGCAATAACTTTCCAGATATGTTCATCAGTGAAACAGATTTAGAACCATTTATTTTGGGGTGAAACTGGTACATCTTCTTTAAGTATGGTTGTCTTATTGTTGCCTGACAGTTGTATCCTGCTAAATAATGGCCGGTCCAATGTCATTTGTGCTATTACAATAGATTCAGCAACACATGAGCATGCTCCATTCAAATTGAGAAGGGTATAAGCAGAAGTTGCCATAGCTTGTCAAAAAACGATAGTTTGTTTGGTGAGCTCTTTGAGCAATACTGAGATTTTAATATCAGCAATATGCAGAGACAAGTGTTCATGATCATAATGTGAGGTAATTTTGCTCCTTATATGATTAAACGTTATTTTAAGAATATAGTTCTCTTGATGTCTTTACGATCATTTAGACATTGGGGGCCATTGCGCTTAAAAATGTATTATCAAATCTAAAAAAGGAAACTCTTTTCTCTATTTCAGGCTCCTAAGCAGTATCCCTACAATAACCTGTACCTGGAGAGAGGAGGTGATCCTGATAAAGAGCCCGAGGAAGTGAAACATTATGAAATCTAATATGTTAAATGTCTGCCCTACATATTCTGTATGTTTCTGACACTGTAATAAACATTACTGATATGACCAAGATGAATGTTTTATTTTTTTGGTTTCTGGTGCTGGTATCTGTACTGCATGAGCTGTAATGATTAAAGCAGGTATCTCATAACATCAAAACATATTTATTTGTGGTTTATACTGAAAAATAACATTAATGAGAACTTTGTCAAAAGTTAACAGATTGTGCACATCATACAAACTTCACGATTCAGGTTGATGATGGGGAGTCATTTTATGTAGTTTGCCATTAAAATAATTTAGCTGGCAAGTTGGTGTATGAAATAGATCGATGTGGTCATTCTGTGCCACAGAAACATTTTTAATGCAGGCGTTTATGTGCTTCAGAGGCGCATGACAACGTTATGCTTTTGTAATATAAAATATTTTAGTTTAGTCAATGCCAAACTTGCATCTGCAAAGATGATAGTTAGAGGTACTCGTCACTCTGAAGTGAAGTTGCTTCTTTGTTCGAGTGAAGTAACAGGAAGGGTACATAAGGTGAAGTAATGGGTTCAAAGGTAAATGCGCGTATTTATTTTGCTTGTAGCACATTCTCAGCCTTGCCGGCCACCGTACCGAAAAGGACAACACATCCCTGTACTGACGTAGGAATTGCCGGCGTATGCCTTTTTCCCCAGAATACATTCACACTTACACCCTAGCTAGTTAGGCTAGCTGACTACGTTTCCCCACCCCGTCTGTGAGTATTCTGTTTTTTACTAGAAACACGTGTAGCTATTTTGTTTCTTATGTTGACGTATTTAAATATATGTTTATGAGTCTGGTTAGCAACATGCTAAATAGCGCCTAGTTGCTTGGGTCCGCTTTTTAGCAAGCTACAGTCACACATAGCCAACTAGGGTGGAGACAGTATCAGAGATGTGAGATTAGAGGGCCCTCTTCTATAATCCACATTAGATAGCTAGCGTTCCCTGAAGTCATGAGTCTGCTGACTAAATTGTGAAATTAAATGGAAACGGCTGATTTTGCGATCTAACGAGATGCTAGATGCTGTGTTTGAATTAACAGTGAACCGGTAGTAATCTAGTAGTTGGCGTATTTTAACTGTGTCTGGTGTATCTGACGTTAGCTGAACTTGTTGATCATAGGTAGCTAGCCACGTAGACGCTACGATAGCTATATATCGTTTTTAAGCAATGCCAGGTATCTACACATGGCGTGATTTTGCGTGCAATGA
This sequence comes from Megalops atlanticus, assembly GCA_019176425.1. Taxonomy (NCBI): domain Eukaryota; kingdom Metazoa; phylum Chordata; class Actinopteri; order Elopiformes; family Megalopidae; genus Megalops; species Megalops atlanticus. The sequence continues at coordinate 61,445,476 of CM032875.1, forward strand.
TAACTTGTTCAGACAGAGCCGTATTGATAGCTAGCTAAGTTATCAGTGAGAGTAGTAATGATAGCGAACAATAACGTGCTAACCGGTTTGCTAGCTTGCTAACCGACTTCTTCTCATACTTAGGGGCTTCATATTGATAAAATATGTCAACAAATATAATGTTGAGGTATAGTCTGTTTTGCGTTTAGAAAGGATCGAGGTTGTATTCGCGTTAATCCCACAACAGTACCACACTAAATCGGAGGTCAAAAAACGTGACCACATCTCTAAAACTCACCCATTTAGCTAAGTTACCAATGGGGCAAAATACATGACTTAAGACAACTGCAAGCTTTAGGTAGACATGCATACGTTGTAAAAAAATACATTTTCATTAGCTTGGTATTGACTTCTGGTGTCTAGCTTGTAAAATAGCTAGATCTAGTTTGTACAGTTTGACTTTACTTTAATGTTAGCCAGCTAGTTAGCTTCATTGTCAACCTCACCTGCCTACTACAAGATTTTGCCTCCAAGAATTACTGAATTTTTTATTGAAGGCTTACCTAGTTAGTTATCTTAGATAGCTACATTACACCTATTAAATATTAACACATAAAACGATTTGCCAGATACTTAATGCTGAAATCAGTTGTGGTACAATCTAGGTTGTATACCATAACTTTCTTCCCTTTGCTTGCAGAGTTTTGCGACTTACATTAAACCGGAGCATTTCGTACGCAAATTCAGCCAAGGGCCTTAAAAACTGGGACATTTAATTGACATACAAGAGCGAGTAAAAGGAGTGTTAATGCCCGTGTTTTGAGTTCATATATGATGAACTTCTTTAATTTGTGACGTGTGCAAAACGCTGCCAGGGGCTTTTGCCAATCGAGGACGATGAGGCTGAAAAAGATCCTGAGGACGGCACACCAGGCATGGAGCCCTGCCGCACTACATCCTACGTACCTGGCAGCAGGTATTGCTTTCGGAGCGCATATCAGCATGGCTAAGCACTTTTCACTTTGCGCAACAATCCTTTCAAATAGTAGTTAATCAACAAGAAGAAGCAATGTGCTCATAGTGCATCCTGTTAGAAAAATCATGATTTTTTCCCCTCTGCACTGTGTTTTGTATCTGAAAAGGCACTTCAGCCCAGCAGCTGGATGCATCCTTTAGCACCAGTGCAGCGCTGGAGATTTTTGAAATGGATTTCGCCGATCCTTCTCAGGAGATGAAGCTCAGAGGAGCTCTGTCCACCACTAACAGGTGAGCCGAGTTGCCACATTGGCAAAATATTCTTTAAAAAATTCACACACAAAATAATTTGACTGCATTTTTGAAGGATGCAGTAAGTTGGGAAAAGTAGATCTGTAGGTAGATTATAATGTATGCATAACAGAGGTAATATGTCTATGAAACTATAGGTCAGCAACTTGAGGTGCTGCTGTAGCATATGGCATTGCAGGTAGAAGCCCCCCGTTTGTAATTCAGTCAGGATGTTGACTTGATTTGAGGAGTGAACATTAATATGGATGAGTATCTCGTGTCCTAGGTTTCACAGCCTAATCTGGGTGAATTTTGGAATGGGAACTGATGGGTCTGCTGGGAGGCTCATCGGAGGCAGTGAAAACGGTGCACTAACAGTCTACAGCCCAGAGGAAATCCTGGCATCTGGAGACGCGGCCATAATCGGACAGTCTGAAAAACACTCCGGTCCCGTGCGAGCTCTAGACTTCAATCCTTTCCAGGTAATTCAAATTGTAGAAGCCAATATTTCAACGCTGTAGTATCTCGGGTGAAATGTTGACAAGCCTCTCAGTAAACCAAAATGTTCCTTTTCCTTGGCCAATGGAATATTTTCAAGTCAAGCAAATGTCCACAACCTCCTGTGATCTGTTCAGAAGAGACCTGCTTGAACAAATGTGTTGTTGCAAGCATTGTGCTCTTTGTGCTTTACTACTGTAGATTCTCGTCTAACTGTTAAGGTATTGTTTTGCTTCCTGTTTCTTCTGTCTGCCCTGTTGTGAAAACAGTGTACCCTCTGTTTCAGAGCAATCTTTTGGCATCAGGAGCAAATGATTCAGAGATATATATCTGGGATTTGAATAACTTCAGCAACCCAATGACACCAGGAGCAAAGTCTCAGGTAAATATGTTGTACTACACAGTACTACTGTCATTCACTAAACACGCATTCACTTTGTGAGTCCCCTTGCATCTGACAGATAAATATAAACAATTGAAAAATTGTCAGTATTTATTCAATAATAAATATAAAAATCCCCTCAATGTGTTTGTGTGGGCAAAGGCTGTGGTTTTGTTTGGGTCAGATCCATAACAGAAATAATTTGCTTGTCAATATTCCACAGCTGCTGGTACATTTTATACATGATATTGCATGTGTAAACAGGAGATTTGTTTATTTATGTCAATGGCTGGAAAAATAATCTTTGGAGGGCTTTCCATAACAAGCTATTATTGAACAATCTTTCTTTTCTTTACCATATAGCTGTGTGAGGTAAGAACAAAAGCTCTTTCATGACAATGACAGTTGTTTGAACGCGTGTGGTAAGTGCACGGTGCATTAGAGTTGTGTGGTTTTATGGGGGTGCCAGTAATTCTCTCACCCACTCACCCTGTTTTCACTGAGCAAATCAGGCATGTTTTACACACACATCTAACCTCACACAGAAGGATACTATGATAATGATCAAATGGTTTTTTTTCCGGGGTCTTTGCCTATGGTGTTTGAAGTCAATTTGATCATAACAGGGTACAGCTTATGCGAAGTTAAAAGGTTTGTGACTGTATGTAGCATATTGAGTTGTAAGCCTTAAACCACTAGATGAGTGTGGCTGCATATTATAATCTGAAATATCTTTGCATTGGTCATAGAAAGTACTCATAGGATCTGTCTAACAACATACCACAGCCTAAGTTCAAAATGCTTAGAGAATGTCATTGCATTGTACTGGGAGTGTACTAATTAATATTCAGTGTTTGATGTAATGTGTAAAATATTGTTTTGTAAAATCATTGTTAAGCAGTTATTCCTCTTTTCCTGTGTCCTACTGCAGCCTCTTGAGGACATCAGTGTGGTTGCATGGAACAGGCAGGTGCAGCACATCCTGGCCTCAGCAAACCCCAGTGGCAAAGCGGTCGTCTGGGACCTGAGAAAGAATGAGCCCATCATAAAAATCAGTGACCATAGCAACAGGGTGAGTCTGAGAGATCGTCCATCACATTAGTTCTTCACAGTGTATTAGGAAATACTTTGTTTCAACAGTAAAGGGAAAGGGACTTTGATAATGTGCAAGTGGAGGGTTGGCCATTCTTGGTGCATAATGTAAAAGTGTCTGAAACCTAGATTTATTTGCATCCATTGATTTGAAGAACTTTTTGAATTGTCCACCATTGACCAAGGCAAGGTGTGGATTAATGGTTTTGCAAATCCTAGGTATATTGACAGTACACCATAGAATTTTTTTTCAACTGGGTCTGAACTGGTGTAATTTGAACCGTAGATGCACTGTTCTGGCATGCTGTGGCACCCAGAGGTTGCCACACAGCTGGTGCTGGCCTCTGAAGATGACCGCCTGCCAGTCATCCAGATGTGGGACCTACGGTTTGCCACATCCCCCCTGAAAGTCCTGGAGAGCCACACAAGGTGAGGGGATGAGCCGTTAGGCAGGCAGATTGACTTGAGCAGCACGTGCGTGCTTCGTCATGCCTTTGTAGGACTGAGAGTGGCGTGTGCGTGAATGCGGTCTGAACGTGGTTTGTTCGCAGGGGAATCCTCTCCATCTCTTGGAGCCAAGCTGACCCAGAGCTGCTTCTCAGCAGCGCGAAAGACAACCGCATCCTGTGCTGGAACCCCACAACCGGAGAGGCAAGTCGGCGGGGATTCAGCACGCTCACAGGGCTTGGGCTTACCCTGAGCGTCAGGGCGAAAGCGGAGCAGGTTGGCAGAACTTCCGCAGTGCGTTGATGCGGACCTGATCGAATGTTCGTCTGTCGTGCTCCAGGTGATTTATGAGCTGCCCACTACGAATCAGTGGTGCTTCAACGTCCAGTGGTGCCCGAGGAATCCAGCTCTGCTTTCAGCCGCCTCATTCGATGGGCGGATCAGCGTCTACTCAGTCATGGGAGGAAGCCTGGATGCCCTGCAGCAAAGTAGCGCTGATAAGGTTAGATTGCTACTCCACTCATGTTAACAGTTAGGCTACAGAACACATGAATACTTAAACTTTCCTGTATAGGAATTGTTGAAACAAGTATGTGTTGCAAATAAAACTGGGCGTTGAGGCTGTAATTAAGGATGACATCTTCCTGTCATGTCAAATGAAGCAGATGACAGCTGCACTCACTTTTGTTGTGATTCTTGACTGCTGACATCTAAATCACAAATAACTGACCAAAATATTGCTGAAGACTGATTCGTCAATTCGGAAAAGTCTCCCTAATTGTTTCCTCTGTGAAAATGTTGCACCCAGATCTCCTCTTCCTTCGATACCATGGACCCCTTTGGGACGGGACAGGTGCTCCCTCCCCTGCAGGTCCCCCAGCCAGCAGCCAAGGCCACGGTGGTTCCTCCTCTGAAAAAGCCCCCCAAGTGGGTGCGCAGGCCCGTGGGGGCCTCCTTTGCTGTGAGTGCATCGTCTCTTCACCCTCTCCTGTCACAGTTCTCCTGTCACACTGCACCATCTTGCATTCACCCTCTCCTGTGACGGTGCATAACTGTGCCCTCTCTGCTGTGAGCACACTGTCTCATTCACCCTCTCCTCTTAGGGTTTCATTACATTACATTATTGGCATTTAACAGACGCTCTTACCCAGAGCGACTTACATCAGTTACAATGTTATCCATTTATACAGCTGGATATTTACTGAGGCAATTGGGTGTTAAGTACCTTGCCCAAGGGTACAAGAGCAGTGCCCCAGCAGGGAATCAAATCAGCAACCTTTTGGTCACGAGTCCTGCTCCTTAACGACTATGCTGCACTGCCGCCCAGGGGTTTCACTGCCTTTTAGATGTAGTCATGGTGTTACACAGCATGATGAAGTCTACCTCCTCAAAGAACTGTCATCATATTTGAGGATGTATTCTTCCCCAAATGAGATATGGATTTTTTTCTTTTTGTTTTGCTTGAAGTCCATTGGCAGAAGTCACCACAGTCTCATAAAAGGTCATAGTATATTGCTACATATTTGTTTTCATTCATCGGTCATTATGCAATGCTGTACATTGCAGTTCGGGGGGAAGCTGATCACCTTCGAGAACCCGAAGCCGCCCCAGCAGCAGGGCCCACAGGCCGTCCCCAGGCAGGTGTTCGTCAGCCAGGTTGTCACGGAGACCGAGTTCCTCCAGCGCTCCGGCGAGCTGCAGGCGGCTCTGCAGGCCGGCTCCTTCTCCAGCTACTGCCAGGCCAAGATCACCAACGCGCCCAGCGACTCTGAGCAGGATATCTGGAGGTTCCTCAAGGTGGGAATCCCCAGCTATAGGCACTTGCTGATCAGCTTCTGAGCACCATGGATGATATAATGCTGTGGTGGTCATTTAAAAATGATTCCTCTTTTGGATTAAGTGTATAAGTAATGAGATGGGCATGTGACCAAAATTGTAAGATATAATTTCATGAGCCTTACTGCTGTAGATGCTATTGGTAAATACAAAATAGAAAATACCACCAAAGCAGTGGGTAGACCCATATAGGTCTGCACCTTTGATTGTAGTACTGCTTTTCCATCTTTTCAGAAGCTAGTTCCTGTGCTTAAAAAAAACCCTGCACCTTTATTTTGGATAAGAATGTGGTTTCATTTCAGATAATTGCTGTATGGTTTGTGGCCACTAGGCTTCACTGTTGTTCACGGAAGTATTAGCACATTCCTGTGAAAGCTTTTCAACATGCTTGCGTCTTTTGCAATTGTAGGTGAACTTTGAAGACGACGCCCGTGTTAAGTTTCTCAGGCTTCTGGGTTTCAGTAAAGATGAACTTGAAAAAAAGGTACGGTTTGATTTTCTTTGGTGCAGAAATTGAAATGTTCTTTAAACAGAATTGAGCAAGCTGAAATAATGAGAATTCTTCCTGTATAAATTCCCGTAATCATGTGCGTGCTGGATGGGGCTTGTGCTTCTTCTGATGGGGCTTGTGTCTTGATCCAGATATCGTCCAGTTTGGGGAAGGACATCTGTGCTAACGGTCACGGTGTGGATGCTAATGATCTGGCTGAAAAGATGCAGCTCCTCTCTGCTCAGGTCAGACAAGGGACAGAATAACATCCCAGTGCTCTTTTTTCATATCAGTTACACCTGCACCTGAAGCCCAAAGCAGACAAAGCCCAGAGATGGCTGAATTTTTAAGCGCTGTGTATTTTAAAGGCTTTCCATGACCTATCCACAACTTTTCTTATACCGTGGGCCACATATATCAACGGTGTGTACACACTAAAATCGTGCTGAGCACTTTTCTACACATAAAATGGTATTTATGAAAAGATACTTCCCGGGAAATCCCGGGAAATCATACGTACCTCGAGGTGGCGTACGTATAAAATTTGTACTTTGCAGATTGGCAACACCAAAAGGAACTAACGGTGATGCAAGTAAACGGTTCTTGTGTCAATCATTGATGAGTGTTATCGCGCCAGGTCCGGCCCCAGCATGAAGTGACTGAGGGGGCAGTTAAAAATGGCAAGGGGGCAAATCTTTTTATGTAGTAAAACAGTATATTATCATCCTGCTATGCCTTTTTCTGCATTTTTTTCCATCGTGTAGATGGCAGTATAATGGCGTTTTGACTAGATGCGAACAATTCCCTACCTTACCTTTTCCATGTGTTTGTGAGTCATGGCCATAATATGAAATAGGAATATCTGGGGCAGATTGCCAGGTCACCACCTAAAATTGGTCTGGTGATAGGTTTAATGAAATTCATTGATTTAACCATGTGTAGGTTAAATCAATGATTTAAACCATGTTATGTAGCCTCTGAAAGGCTAAATAACAACAACACAAGACTACTGTTTCAAAATCAAATAATACATTTATTTCACATAAGTGGTGAAGCCAGTATTAAACCTGAGTGTCCTCGCACAAATACATACGAAAATACAACTGAGGGGGCAAAGCCCCCTCTTGCCCCCTCGTGGCATGGGGTGCGGACACACTGGTCCTGTGTGCGCTTATTTGTTTTTTGGCCTCTCAATTAAAATCTGACCTTCTTCTTCACCTCCTCCACCGTATTCATAGCGGTCACCACTTTGAGCCACTCCGCATTTTTCCGTTGATTTGAAATGTCACTAGTCTGGCCTCCAAAAAGGACATTTTTTCTCCTCTCCACCTCATCAATCCTCACCTCTATCTCTGTGTCCGAATAGTTTCTTTTGCGTCCTGCCATTGATCCTCAACATCAATCTCTGTATTTCACCCAGATTTACCTGGGACCTTTATATGCTAATTTGACAAATTAAGGGTGTGTCTTGGTCCCTATAAGAACAATTGTGGGAGTGGACGTTAGGCGCATTCATGCGCACATGATCTCACGCTGATTTGATTTACGCACAGATGTATGAAGACAATCAGGCGTGCGTGGTGTTTGATAACTCTGAAAAACCTCTGTACAAAAATGGTGAGATTGTGTGTACGCATGGTCCTACGGCAAGTTGTACACAAAGATTGATACATATGGCCCCATAAGTCTAATCATTTGAATATTAATTAAAATGTTGAGTATTTGATCAGTGATGTATGGAACATACATTTTATTTTCAATTTAGCGTTGTGATTGGAAAATTTGCCTGAATGTTTCTCCAGTGTCATGCACAGGTGTATTCAAATTCTGGGGAAAGTATGTCAAGTTTTTCATTTGTATATTTTGTTTAGCAAATGATAGAATGATTGGCAGCATGCTTTCATCCTGCGAGCAGTGATGGTTTATAGAGGGTCAGGTATGATGTCATCCTTGCTCTTGTGCAGCGATTGGATGAGTCCGGTGCGGCTGCTGACGCCCTGTCCACTCCATCAGACTTCTTCAGTAACCTGCCCAACGACAAGCCCAGCTTCCAGATCCCTGTATCTGCAGGTAACTCACAGCCACTCCACACCTTTCAGAGGGGAAGTATAGAAGCTGTTGGTCATTATTGCCGCCATTGCAGATATCCCTATTCAGGGGCATATGAACAGAGCCGAATCTGTGATAGTGATGAGAGGGCCTATAGGAGGGAAGTGGAAGAGCTAACCGTATGGTGCCGTAATAACAACCACTCTCTAAATGTCAATAAGACAAAAGAAATCATTGTTGACTTCAGAAATTTCCATCAGTGGGTCATCTGTTGAATAGTTGATAGTTTTAGATTTCTTGGCGTACACATCTCAGACACCCTCACATGGTCTCTTAACACCAGTTGCATCCTCAAGAAAGCACAGCAGAGACTGTACTTTCTGAGGCGTCTCAAGAGTTTTGGCATAAGTACCAAAGCTCTTGTGAATCGCTGTGCCAGAGAGTATACTGACAGGCTGTATCACAGTGTGGTTTGGCAACCTGACTGCTCAGGACTGCAGACTGCTACAAAGGACTGTAAAGACAGCAGCAAAAATCATTGGCACAGAACTAGCACAACTTCATAACATCTACACCACTCGATGCAAAAGGAAAGCCCAAAACATCATTAAGGACACCAGCCACCCCGCTCATGTTCTGTTCTCGCTCCTTCCATTTAAAAAACGTTACCGGAGCATCAAATCACACACCACCCGTCTCAGTAACAGTTTCTTCCCACAGGCAATCAGGTTGCTGAACAGCTGATGCAACCATATGCACTGCACATTGTTGCTGTATAATACGTAATGTTATTGTGTACTGTATTGTGTATATAATGTATATCTGCATGTGTATGGTGTACATAGTCTGTGTAGGTCTGTAGTGTCCTTCTTTGTTGGTTTTGTGATGGTGTGTGTTAAGGCAGAGAGAGTCGGAGCACAAGCATTTCATTGTATTTTTAATACACATGACAATAAAGTTGAACTTGATATATTCATAATATACATATCATGGCCCCAGTGGTGACCATCCTATTGCATATACTGTTAATACAGCTGTGTTTTTATCATAGTGCTGTGTACTACCAGTACTATGATAGTGGTGTTTAGTGGTGTTAGTATCTAGTGACGCTGGCCATTTTGAGCTGCCCCCTGTGATTTGGTTTGTATTTCCCGTCCCCTGTTGAAGACACCGATGGCCTGATCAGCCAGGCGCTTCTGGTGGGCAACTTTGAGGGAGCGGTGGATCTGTGCTTGAATGACGGGCGCTTTGCCGAGGCCATCCTCTTGGCCATCAGCGGAGGAGAGGAGCTGCTGAAAAAGACCCAGCAGAGATACCTGGACAAGCAGAAGAGCAGCATCTCAAAGGTTAGTGGAGCGCTGTCACTGGTAATGCACTGGGATGTGATTCTGTGCCATTCGTAATGAACACAGTGTGATTCTGTGCCAGTCGTAATGAACACGGGGTGATTCTGTGCCACTCGTAATGAACACCGTGTGATTCTGTGTCACTACTGTGTCACTGTCTCGCATACAGCCACGATTTTGTCCCGTCGCAAATGAACTCCACCACTATTCTGTCCCACTCATACTGAACATGGCCATGATTCTGTACCACTTGTAATGAACATAGCCATATTATTTTTGTCTTATAGTCTGATTTGTTATTATCAAACTTATATGCTTTGTTGTATATTGGACCGTTTCCTATATGTGACAAATCTATGCTTGTTTGACCCATTTAACTCAGAAAAACAAAGTTTTAACTTTTTTTTTTTGGTACTTGTTGTCCAAAAGTCTTTAAGTCATTAACTTACTTTATTATTATTATTCTAATGGTCAGTGCTACCCTCTGATCTTTTTCATCATTTAAAAGGCTAATTTTTTTAATCAGCCCACAGCACGGGGTCAGCGCAGTCGTCTTCACAGAGCCACTTTTTTTTTTTTTTTTTCCTTCCTTTCCAGCTCATCTCGTCGGTCGTCACCCAGAACTGGAGGGACATTGTGCAGAGCTGCGATCTGGACAACTGGAAGGAGGCCCTGGCAGCTCTCCTGACCTACACCCGCCCCGAGGAGTTCGCCAAGCTGTGTGGTAAGGCACCGCCGCGGCGCCGCTGCAGGCCCGCGGCCGTTAGCCCCGATGCCAGCAACGGGCAGCGTCCCCGGCTGACCCCCACGTGGGTTTTAATAGCATCCCTGAGGAGCCGCGGGCTGTCTGCTTCCCACGCGGGGCTCCGGGTAGAAGCCGCCCCTGTTGCTGTAACGAGGTACGCTTTCCGTACACCCCGCGGCTCCGTTGCTTAATGTCACGCCTTCTTCACCCCCCATCCAGATGCTCTCGGGGCTCGTCTGGAGCAGGAGGGCACCGAGAAGCACTGTCTCCAGGCCTGCCTGTGTTACATCTGCTCTGGAAACATTGAGAAACTAGTGGAGTGCTGGGCCCTGAAGAAAGACTGCTCGTCCCCGCTGGCACTGGAGGTACGCGCCCGACCGGCTCGGTCCTTCCGCAGGCACCCGGTCTGCCAGCAGGCACAGCATTGCTCACCTCTTTTGTACCTTCCTTTTCAGCTCATCAAACACGGTTTGATAGGGTTTGCGCTCGATGAGAGCAGGTGTGTGTGTGTGTGTGTAGGCCCTCAGGAGCTGCAGCAGCGCCCCTGCTGGCCACAGACTGAAAGCCTTTTTTTGCGTGCGGGTTGGCAGGAGCTGGTGGAAAAGGTGATGGTCCTGCGCAAGTCGATAGAGCGCCTGCGGAACAGCGAGGTGGCCGCGCAGAGCCCCGTCCTGGCCGACAAACTGACCCACTACGCCAGCCTGCTGGCCTCCCAGGGCAGCCTGGCCGCCGCCATGAGCTACCTGCCGGCGGGGTCAAACCAGGTGAGGCCCCAAGTCAGAGGCCACCTATGAGCTTCCGTGGCTTGAGCGTTATGCATGCAGAGCAGTCAGTCCTGCTTTAGCATGTAGTATGTGGGTGTCAAAGCTGACGTAATACATATCACTATGTCTGCTAGAGCATCTGCTAAATAACACTATATCACCTTTGATCTTTAAGTGTGTCATGTTGTTTAGATTGTTTTAAACTATCGTAAAAACGCCCATTTAGTCTAAAATATATGGGGTTGTTCAAATGTTCCAGTGCCAAAAATACCTCTGCAGCAGTCTTTGTAGCGGCATGGCCTGAAACTAAAACTAATCTAGATTTCTGAACATGCAATGTGACGTCTTCTTTTTTTTTTTTTTGCAGGCGGCCATCATGATGTTGAGGGACAGGCTGTTCCGTGCTCAGGGAGAGGCTGCAGAGGGCCAGCCTCCACCTTGCCCTTACAACAAAGTCTCTGTAGGGGGCGCCACAAACACTCCAGCTCCTGCCCCAGCACAACCAGCCGCACAGAAGCCACAAAAACCAGTAAAGCAAACCTTTGACTGCTTAACCCTCTCGCACATAACTTATTTTTATGCTATGTAGCGCGCGTGTTGCGTTACATGGTTTGTCATGTTTTCATTAGCGTTATTAAGCTTCTCATAGTTTTTACCACTGCATCTGCTATATTTTCTAATGTTAAATCGCTGTTTCCTCAAAGCTAAAATTTGCTAGAATTTTTCCAATCTCGTGTTCTAATCGCACCAGTTTTAGCATACATGCTAAACGGCTAATCACACCGGTGTGACCGTATGCGCGAAAGGGTTGCGCAATCATCTGAAATGACGGCCATTTACATTTACATGTTTTACATGTTTAACAAATTCACTGCTTCAGTGTGCATTCTGACTGGGGTGCTCTATGTATTATGGATCTTTTTAAATTTCTGTTTAATGTAGGTATTACTGTTCTTGTCTAGTCAAAACAGGTATGAACCTTGCAGAGACCCCACCTCTTTCTAAAATCCCATTACTACACTTTAGTCAATGATTCTGCTCTCTCTCTCTCTCTCTCTCTCTCCTGTTTCATTATTGACTGTGGAATAGGCTAAATAATTTTGTCTGAATTTATTGAGTAGTTGCACATTGCCCCAGTGCTGCCCAGATCTCTGTCCAGCCTACAGATGAAATCTCACTTAAAAGCACATTGCTGTACTGAGAATAAACACTAATGAAACCCGTGCGTGTGGCTTGTTACAGGGGCAGTACCAGCCCATGGTACCCACTCAGATGGGAGATGCAGGACAGCCTCCTATGCCCACGGTTTTCACTCCTCAGGCCGCCCCCACAGAGTCCGTGCCCCCCTTTTCTTACTCGGGGATGCCGCCCACCTCCCACATGGCCACACACAGCCTGTCCCGCACGGGACCGCGCCCGGCGTACCCCCAGCATCCTGCCACTGCTCCAGGTGCCGTGCCCGTTCCAGCTGCACGAGCGTTCGCAGGCTGTAACGCCAGTTCTTCGCCCCGTAAGAATTGTTTATCTTTTTTTCTCCCAGGGTTCCCTCCTGTTCAGCCGTTCAACCCCGCGGCCGCGCCGGCCGCTTTCCCGCCTCGTCCCGCGATGCCAGGGTCCAGCCTTTCGGGGCCTCCGCTGCCCTCAGCCTCCGCTCCCGGCAGCCTTCCCATAATGCCCAGCCCGGGCATGCCTCAGCCGAGCTTCATGCCGCCTGCCTCCCTACCCTCAGGGCCAGTGCCAACCAGCTCCCAGCCGGGAGCTCCCGTCCCCATGTACCCAGGGGGCTCTCACTCCCAGGGCCCCGCCCTGCCGCTGGCCCAGGGCCCCTACCACCCCATGGCACCAGGATACCCACCAGGCGGCCCTGGAGCCCCAGCTGCAAAGCCCTTCTCTACTCCTGCAGTTCCCCCACCACCCACAGGTAATGACTGGAACAGCACTCCTATCCTTGGTGTTGCCAAGCAAATGTTGTGCAGAGAAAGGGAGTACAAAGGGAAACCACTCCATTTTTTTAAAAGGGAAACTTCCATTTTGTACAATGGCTGATGGCCTTTTTTGTGTGCGCGTTCCTTCATTTTTTCCTAACTACTTTCATCCATCTACTGACAGTGTATTAATGTAAACTAAACTTAATCATTTAAATCATCCACAGTAACAGATTTCCTGTAATAAATTTAAACAATAACAAGTACAAAAAAACAGTTGTATTTCCCTTACGTCTGTGCACAGTAGTGAACAGAAATTAATGAATTTAAAGTTAACCTGTTGTCATTTTCTCTTGGGCAAATCTTTAAGATGGTTTTTAGTCGATCAGTACGTACTCTTTTTTTAAAGAGTGACCAGTGCTTTTTGTTAAACTCAGATTATGCTAGACTCTCTGCATTAAATGACAAGGCTGTGAACCTACATGATTACTTTTTTAAATGCAAGTTCCATTTGAAAACACAAATTCCATTTCGTAAGGCCCCTTCAACAGTTCACGCAGTGTAGGTAGGTTCTGTGTGTGTCCGTAAGGGCCTCACCTGAATGTCACTCACAAACAGTCTCTGTAAAGAGACACTAGTGGGGCACTATACAGTGTGCTCTGAAACAAAACCCTTCTCCTCTTCAATGAAACGTGCTTAGAAGATATGATATGAAGATATATATGTTTGAAGATATAAGAATTGTACATCCTTGACTTTTTTTAAAAATTTTTTTATTAATGCCTTAATAAGGTTTCACATACGCCGTGGTCCGCCTCTCTGTGACAGACTCTGGGTGGTGGCAGCGTCTGATTGACAGGCTTGTAGCGTTGGGTGGAGTCAGACGAAGGGAAATTAGTACATTCCATCAGCAGCTGTCTGAGCCTTTGAACACTTTGTTCTCACTTGCACACAGGGGTCCCGCTGTGTCTGACCCCACACAGATCAGAGGCAGATGGATGGGTTGGTGTTGTTCAGTGGCCTTTATTTCTGTCTTGAAACAGGAGAGGGAGTTAAATGGGATTTCATCATAATTAGCAGTCCCAATTCCAGTCAGTCTAAGTGGTACATAATCCTAACATCCATCCAACCAACTCCTAATTTTAGGCCTTGTCTTTTGGGAAGTGAAGGCATGTTGTGAATTTGTCTACCCCCCTTGTACAGAGATGTCCTTGCTGTTTGATTTCCAGGATACTTTCCATGGCTGGAGTCCCGTTTTGAGGATGAAGGTGACAGGATTAAGTTAGGACGCAGCTGTAGAGCGTGAGGCATTTTGTTTGTGAAAGAGCTGGCTCCCAGGGCTTCATGCAGCAATGAGTCTAATTTTGCATTTTGTTGCATTTTGTAAAACCTGGAAACAAACAAAATGTTACATGAAGCACTGTTCTGTTACTTGCTATTGATGTGGTGGAGTCTTTTGAGGTAGCTTTAAGCAATTACATTATGTGAGAAAAATGCCCCTAATAAAATCTTTGATTAGCTAAATCAGTTTGATGTAATTGGACACTAATCGTGCCAGTGTAATTTGTACTCTCAGTAAGGGAGAGATTTACGAATGGTGAAGTGAACAAATAAGCATGACGGCAGGATGTGTATTATTAACAATGAATTAACAATGAATCATGAGTACTGTACTGAAAAACACTTTATAGTAGACAGTATGTACTAAAGGGTGTTTTGAGTCAGGATGTTCCATTACCAATGCAGTACAAGCTAGACATGGACAAATATCTTAATCAGACAATGGTGCATGTTCAGGTCTATGTGAGCTTCATTGTTAAGTTTAAAATGAAAACGGAACAGGTATGTCCCCAAAGGACCTGAGCCTCTTTCCCACTCATTTTATGCAAGAACCTGTGCTTGTTTTCCATATTTGGCAGGCTGTATAACTGCAAATGTCCGTAAACATTTTTTTTTATTCCATGGGGTTTGTAAGGCCTGTTGAGTGATGGGAGGATGGGATATAATGATTGAAGATCATTAAATGGAAGGCTGTTTTGAAAACTTGAATATGCACCATGTTGTTTGTCAGGAAACTCTTAATGATTGGACCAGGGAACCACATGAGCTGTTTAGTCTGAGTGGGGATTTGGATATGGCTGCACTTATTGCTCGAATGGCTGACTTGCTGTTTAAAACTCCTTTAATTCTTGCATCAGTTCTTTGCATTGGTTTTGGGGAGCTTGTGAGGAGGTTCATAAAACCATTGTTTGCAAAGTCTGAATTTATACAAATAAATGATCAAATACCTGTCAGATTTAGAGAGGATTATGTATTGTTTTTTTTTTCTTTCTAGTTGGACATAATGCAATACAAAGTACAGTATGAAGTATACTTTGCATTATAAACATGAACCCAGGAAATAAATGTACAAGTTGGCTGTAATCAATTTCCTCTGCACTTAGAACCTCCTTACAGTGGATGTCCGTATATCCCTGCCATTTTGTGAGTTTGGTGCAGGAATGTAAAGGAACACCTTGGATTGTGTATGAAATGTGGGGGAATGACCTTGCATCAGTGTGATGATAACTGCTAATCTGATTGACCCAGATGCGTTCATTGAAATGAGTCACTGTAAGGCTTTTGGCTGCAGTTGTGTGTAAAAAGCTTAGAGAATGCAGATTGGTACTTCCAGCTAATGGCATGTCTTTCCTGTCTCCGCAGGTTCTCAGGAAGGCTGGAATGACCCCCCTGCCGTACGAGGAGGGCCTAGAAAGAAGAAGGTGTGCAAGGACACGCATTTTAATCAGTTTTTCACGTATTCTGTGTCATGTATTTGATGTGCTGTTTCCTTCATCGGTATGGAGGCACAAAGTGCATTTCTAAAGCAAGCACTCAGTATATAGTGTCCAACCTAGGTCTGTGGTTGAGAAGAAATGGCTTACTGTGATTCATGAAAAGCCAAAGACATATTCAGTCAGATCCATTAAGCCATCTTTACAGAAGAGCAGAATTATGATCTCTGTACTCCTGCTGTTTTAATTGATGGGATTATTGGTAGACATAATATACAAGAATTTTGCATAATCTCTCACTTTTTATTTGAGGTTATTTGGCTGGGTCTGCAAAACATTTTGAGTCTGAAAAAGAGTTTGCAGACTCCAAAGAACACAAAGCATGCAATCAGACATTTCAATTTACAAGACAAACATATTTCTTCATTCTTGTTACTTTATTCTACAGCTAAAGTTCATCTCCCTCCTCCTCAAGCAATTGCTTTTGTCTAGACAAGCTAATGACACCACAGCAGCTGTGTTTGGCAACAGTGTTGTGCCCAGAGATCAATTAAACAACATTTTTTTTTTTTTTTTTTTTTTTAAACGTTTCCTTGGCCTCTAAGCTTATGCATAAACAGTGGCTGAAGACAGCAGGCCAAATGTGTGTGAAGGTTTTCTGTGCTTTCCACAGCTTCCAGACAACTACACCCCACCGGCGCCCATCACAGCCCCAGTGATGGGGTTACCCATGGAGCCGGCCCACCCCCACGAGGGCATGCAGGCACCACCCGGAGCCCCCCAGGAGCCCAACGTCCAGGTGCCTGAGAAACCCATCAGACAATGACACATCTCACTTCAGACTGGCCCGTAACACTATTACATGTAAACATTTCAGCTTTACAGGCCTTGAACTTGGAACATTTTTTTCCATTTGTTTCTTTTTTTGACAATTGTAATGCATGCACTTTTCAGGCTTCTACATTACATTATTGGCATTTAGCAGACGCTCTTATCCAGAGCGACTTACATAGGTTACACATCCTCCATTTATACAGCTGGATATATTTACTGAGGCAACTGTGGGTTAAGTACCTTGCCCAAGGGTACAACAGCACTGCCCCAGCGGGGAATCGAACTGGCAACCTTTTGGCCACGAGTCCTGCTCCTTAACCACTATGCTACACTGCCGCCCCATTCTAGAGCGTTCTAGTTGCAATGTCCACATCTGCTGTTAAAGGAAGCCGTAGAGTCGCTTAGTTAGCGAACTCTGTGACCTTTCTGGGGAGAAACACAGAATTGAAATAATGACAGGTCTCGAATGGGGGAGGGAAGGGCAGGAGCACTGAGGCTGTACTGTCGGCTGTCTGCAGCTCCTCCAGCAGCTCCCCGCCGAGAGGGTGGAGCAGAGGGACATTCCCGCCGAGCACCTGGTCCTGAAGACCACCTTCGACGGGCTGGTGCAGCGCTGCCAGCTGGCCGCCGGGGACCCGGTATGTGTCGCCAAGGGTTACGACGGCACTGCCACTCTAGTAAAAAAAAGGTTACAGGCCGAGGCGGACGGGGGCAGCATTTGACTGACCTTTTTGCTGTGTTTCTCCTCCCTCAGCAAACAAAGAGGAAACTCGACGATGCATCAAAACGTCTCGAGCACCTGTACGACAAGTTGCGAGATCAAACGGTAAGCACAAAGCCCAGGTATTGCCTATGGTTAATGTGGAGTTGTTTGCACGTCCCTTGAATCTAGCAACATTTTTGTACTCAGTGTAAGAATATGGGTCATGTTGATGCAGTTGGTGGCACGTTCCCTTATTTTATGCTCGAATGCAAAGGTGGATGCCGGATTCTGTCGTTTCTCCTCTTCCAGCTATCTCCCAGCATCCTCGCTGGGCTGCACGAGGTGAGCCGCTGCATTGAGAGCCGCAACTACCAGCATGCCCTGGCCGTCCACACCCAGATTGTAAGCAGCAGCAACTTCAGCGAGATCTCCGCCTTCATGCCAATCCTCAAAGTGGTCATGACCATCGCCAACAAGCTCGGCATCTGACAACAGGAAAAACGAAACCGAAAAACATACAAGCAAAACTTCAGTGTTACAAGATCTTTAAGTTATAAATATATAGATATTTTTTGAGCTGTTGAGATGTGCTTTGGTGCTTTAAATAATAACCTGCTGCAGACTCCAGGAATTCATTTAACTTTTTCGCAAAGTTGTTTCATGGCGCGTGCAAAGCGCACTGCTAAAGGGCTTTTAGTTGGGTAGCAGTCATTATTATCGGCAAACCTTCAGTTATTTTGCTACGTGTAATTGCAGTCAATGGAGAAAGGGTGCTGAAGGTTTGAGTGAGGACGATCCGGGCGTGTAGGGCTTGAGTCTGAGCCGTGCACTCTGGCTCTGGAAACGATGGGGGCCGATTCGGCCTCACGGGGTTTCAGAGAGACAGGCAGTCTGGGAGAGCTTCTGAAAAAATGTTGGGGTAAGCATCAGTACCAATCTATTCACTGGATTACATACACAAAGGCATGAAGCCAGTTATCACAACACAAACCAAACAAGGGAGAGTGTGTGCGTGCGTGCGTGCGTGCGTGCGTGTATGTGTGTGCGTGCTGCATGTGTGCCCTCTTAGTAACCAGTGCAGGTTTGGAACCAGTGCAATGGTATACTGCGACTAAATAATTCTAAAACAAAAATTACTCATTCAAAAATTGTTCATAGATACATACTGTACCATACCATTTTTTCAGATTTATTGTAAAATTCCAAAAAGCATGATGGCAACAAATTTTGCCATCTTCTATCTAGAGCATTACACAGGGTTTTTTTTTTTTTTTTTAAAAGAGAATAGATTTGTTGTTTGGTTAGATGTTAGTCATCAATGTCTTGTGCAGCTATGGGACTTAACAATGCAAGGGGGTTAAACCGCTGGTGTTACTGTAACAGCTCATTGTGTCCTCAGACTTTTTCTAGAATTGCCAAGAGCGATTGCTGTGAAAGCTGAATTGTGTCCATGCTTTCAGTGTATGAATTACATGTACCCCAGTTTCTTTGGCTGTGCCTTAGTTGCATTGGAGTATATAGTCATCTTCATTTGTAACATTTTGTGCTGAATATATATTATCAAGTCGAAGGAACATAATATTACTGCTGGGTAAAATGTTAAATGAAATTAACTTTTTTCCTCAAGAAAAAAAAAATCTGTGTGTGGCCATTTAATCATTGGCATTACTTGAAATGTGTTAAATCAGTACTATATTGTGAAACCTTTTGACCATTAGTTTTTACAATGAAATGCAAGGAGAAAATACTATGTTGTTGGATGATATGTAACACTCCTGACACCAAATTCAGAACTTTTTTTGTGAATTAAGTACATTAGAGATAGTGATTTAATGAAAACCTGCACAAATGAAAATGTGAGAGCAGCTTTACTTGTGACAATTTGTCACATTTTCTCATTTGGCACTCTGTCTGCCATTGAAGAAGTCTTAAACATACCTCTTTAATGACAGCCCTTTAACCTGGTTCAAAGAAAATGAAATTTTCCATGTCAAGGATTTGCATTTTTGGTCACATATTTTGTTCTTCTGGTTACTCCATAAGATCAGCAGAATCATTTGCTTTTAATTAGGGGAAAAAGGTCCATTGTAAGAGTATTTCCCTTACTTTACGGTTTTACTCAATCTCTAATTCAGTAAGTCTTTATGATGGCAATCCATTGAGCTTTACAATGAGCTTTACTGTCTTGATCCAGATTTACCTGATATTTTATTCTCACTCTTTGACTCTAGATACATTTTCTACTGTGTGTCCCCTATAACCACACTGAATTATCTTCTCAAAATGAAACCCTGGAAAAAATCCTAACATGATCCCAGTTGCATTTTATGGTGTGCCGTGTTGAGCTTCCAAAAAAATGCAAGCCCTACCCATGACAGCCAGTGTTTCATGCTTCCTGGAGCATAGCAAGCTTGTGTGTATGTCTCTGATTCCCTCTTTGCGGCCAGTGAAAGCTGAAAGACGAGTTAGATGCTGCCAGGCTCGTTAGTGTCAACTGTGTTTGTTGGTCACTAAGCGTGAGGTTTGTGTCACCATCAGCAGAAGGCAATGAAGTGCCTCAGTTCTCCCTTCTCTGCACATGTTTATACAGTCTCTCTTCTGCCAATATTGTCATTCAATGCTGCAGTTTTTTTTTTTTTCTTATAAAACATTGTATTCCAATATGTCTGTGTTGATTTGTCTTTATTGTTTCAGACTTATTTTCTTCAGTGTCAACAGAGTGCCAGCCAGCCCCCTGTTTTTGTGCCTCACGCTGTGGGGTGCTTGTCAGGCAGCAGAAACGCCTGATGACAGAAGTCTTGCTTTTGTAATACTGTTTCACATGTCAGGAATTACAAAAACACATCGGAACACTGCGTGGTCATATTTTGGTTTGTGTCATCTGAGTTTGCACATCTCATTTCAAGCATTCCTTTGAGTAAACAACTCAACATTGAAAATGTTAGCCAAAAGATTGTTATTTTAAGCACTCCCGTGTGTCTCCTGTGTGTGTCTTTCTCTGAGGACTGCTCTCCATTGTTGACTTTCCTCCGCACTGTCATTTCATGAAGCCCACAGGGGCTGAGGACTTGAAACTTCAAGCAAGAAGTGCTTCCATTGATGTAATTTCACTTTGTCTCATGTATAATACATGTGCTATTTATGTGTAAAGCAGTACTTAGATTTGGGGCACAATTCATGCTGATATGAAGCATTTGATGTCATGTAGAATTACAAGCGAACCATATTTTGGTATGTAGGGTGTGTACCCATGCCGGTTTTGATGAAACCTGGTGGCATGTTTTAGATGCATTATGGAATTTTTCCCTTTGTTCCAAAAAAACATACTATCAAAGCATAACCCATGATACCTGTGAGGTCTGTTTTGGCTATCACACTTATGACAACAGCCATGACTGGAAGTGGTAATTTGTGCTGGGCTTTGATGTTTGTAGGCATATATACATTTATCACATTTCTGCATGGGGGAGCCATGTAAAAGAATAAAAGTCAATATCAGAAGCAGTGGGATTCAAGGGCTGTCAAAGCCAATGTTTTTTCCTCACATCCCTCCGTCCATCCAGAGACAATGCATGAAACTGGTTGTGAACTGTAGAGATTTCCAATCACCAGAGGGATTCTCACTTCCTATTTCTGAGAGTTGTTTGGATGAGGTGTTTAAAGCAATGTAGGGGGGGAAATGCATGATTTAAAATGTAATCCTTTCTGCATACCCTGAGGTTAACCCAAATACCAAAATGAGCATCCCATGTAGACAATCATAGGAATTGTATGATGTAGAATTACATTTAATAAGGGACCTGAAGTAATGACTGAAATCTTCACCACACGTAATCCTTTGCATTTTTATGCTGACTTTTTCCTTGACCCTTTGCAATTAATTTACCCTGTATAAATAAAAACTTGAAATTGTTTTACATTAAATGTTAGCATAAAAGGTAGTATAAATGTTAAACACAGAATTTCCTGAACTATGCAATAGATTGAATGTGCTTATACAGCCCAAACTATAGTTGCAATTCTGTAGGAAGAAAAAAAATCTAAATGTCTTCAGCAGATGCTACTTTTCTTATAACTGAAGAAAATTAAACTTCTACAACTAAATCTGCTAGTTAGCCCATTTCTGTTCACTTACAGTTTCCTAAACAAACTAAGTGGACTGGCACATACAGGTAACTGACAAAATAAAGAAAACACCAACATAAAGCGTCTTAATGGGGCACTGGGCCACCACAAGCTGCCAAAACAACTTCAGTGTGCCATGGCACAGATTCTAGAAGTGCCTGGAACTCTATTGGAGAGATGCAACACCATTGTTCCACAAGACATTTTTGGTGATCTTTTGTTGATGTTGGTGGAAAACATCCTCAGTTGCCATTCCAGAATCTCCCATTAGTGTTTAAGTGGGTTGAATTCTGGTGACTGAGATGGCCATGGCATATGGTTTACATTGTTTCATGCTCATCACACAACTCATTGACTACTCATGTCCTGGGGATGGGGCCATTGTCATTCTGGAAGAAACCATTCTCGTCAGGATAGAAATTCTTCAACATAGGATGAATGTAAAGGTTTGTATTTATTGCCATTTACCTTGCCATCTAAGAGGTTGAGTGGACCTCAACCATGCCAGGAGAATGCACCCCACACCATAAAAGACCTGCCAGAACCCCTCACCATGGGAAACAAGCACTTGGGCCTGTAGGTTTCTTTTGGCGTGCACCACATATGCACTCATCCACTTGTTGAGAACAGGGTGGAGGATGCCATATGACTCCACTGCCTAGTAGACTATGGCCTGTGCTCTTTACACTACTTCACTCGCAAACATGGATTTTCTGGGAAATGCAATTTTCTAGGTTTCTGCGCTGCAATCTGACCATAGTATCTCTTTCTGTGAAGTTCTCAGTGAACTGTTCTTGTTGACACAGGCTGCTCAGACCCTAGACTGATACTTGCAGTCAGCTGATTGAGAGATGCATCTGTTTTGCCTTGCATCTTGAACCAATGCGCAGTCATCATGATTGAAGAATATGCACCACAGTTGCCCTTACTCTTGCCCTCTGTCCTCCATGCCAATATCACCTTAGCCTCTGTTCTCCATGAAACATTAGCAAATTGAGTGATCTTAGTCACTGAAGCACCAGCCAAATGTGCCCCAACAGTGACCCCTCTCTCAAAGTCACTGAGATCTCCTTCTCTAGCCATGGGCATGAAAATAATAAGCATCGGAGCCTGCCCAGCATTTTTATACATGACCCTAAGCATGATGGGATGTTAATTGCTTATTTAAGTCAGGAACCTCACCTGTGTGGAAGCACCTGCTTTCAATATATTTTGTATACCTCATTTATTTTGGAAATTATATGTATATTTCTGTCATTGAAAATACATTCATTGAAATTCTTTAGTAGTGGATAATGTATGTATATGTGCATGATTACAATTAAATGTGTCATATACAAATTACGAACCGCTCTAAGTACATGGTATTTATGGTCTTTATTGGGGATGTAACGATACCAAAAACTCACTGTACAATAATACCATGATAAAAAGTCCATGATACGATATTTATCGCGATATTAAAAAACGGAGAAAAATTATGACTTGAGAAAATGTCCTTTATTAAATAATAAATCAGCATTTTTTATTCGTATAAAATTTGTTTTTCCTTTTAATTTAAAGTGCTTCTGCTTTCCTTCTTTAATAAAATAAAAGTAGCAAGCCATGACCTAAGCATGTGGAAGAATTGGCATGAATTGTCTTTGTCAATGAAGGATTGAAATATGTATGTACAATACAATTGCAAAACAAAAACAATACCATTTTCGCCAAGGGGAGATAGTAGAACGCAGCTATACTAGCGAAACAACCATGTAATATCCTGGTATATATCGTCACAGTCCCACGACGGCATCGAGACATTTTTTTATCGCGATATCGTGAAATTCGATATATCGTTACATCCCTAGTCTTTATACATTTTCCTTATAAGTATAGAAAAAGACATAAAAAGTTTTTTTTTCTGGAGCATATTTAGATTTGGAGCACTCTGAAGAGAAAACAGCGATGTAGGGATTCATAAATGTTTGCATTTATCACATGGTCCATCTCACTGTCTACGCTATATGTCTATATGCCAATCTACATACCATACAGATCAGTGAATCTATGCACAACCTGCGCAGCATGGATTGTATATGATCATTTCAGTTGCATTACGATAAATTAACACGAGAGGGCGCAAGCACATCGGATTTTTATTATATCATGCACTTTCCCCCCTTGCATTCCACGGGCATTGTTTT
This sequence comes from Megalops atlanticus, assembly GCA_019176425.1. Lineage (NCBI taxonomy): Eukaryota > Metazoa > Chordata > Actinopteri > Elopiformes > Megalopidae > Megalops > Megalops atlanticus. The sequence continues at coordinate 61,468,917 of CM032875.1, forward strand.
GGCGTTCCTTGCATGTTTGGTTGTTTATATGTTCACGCTTAAATAGTACTATTTTTGTTTACACAAAATGCTAAATAAAAGTCACATTTTAGTTGAAAAGAACATTTGTCGTTGCATTCAGCTTACAGACAGCTTTACAGGACATTGACCTGTCTTTTTAGACAAAAATCCACCAGAGGGCAACTGAGGGTAGCGCAGGTTCACTGAAGTTTCGCTGTATTTGGTGTTTCTTTTGAAGAGAATAATTTTCCAACCCAGACAGTCATATTTTCTAGTAAATTGCCTCATCATACTAAATTTCATTTTAAAATAAGTAAATTAACTTTTAATAAAGACATACTATTTCATACTACCTTGCGATTTAAAATATATACCTCTTCTAATTTCAAATATGTTATATACAGAGGGTAAAAGCCTATGTCTTGCTTTTTAGAAAGAAACTGGTTCCATGCATTCCTTGGGTTTAAGTAGCTCTAAGCAAGTTATGCCAGTGTTGCAGTTATGAGGGAATTGTCACCCTGAGTAGCTTTCTCGTGTAGCCTATCTGCCCAATACCGCTGAAGTGTACAGACTGAACTAAAGAGCTGAGGCTGTAACATTGTCTAGACTCTTGTCAGATCATTGATAGGCATACATTACAAAGGTTTGAACTGAACTGAGTATGAAGATACAGTGTTAACACCTGGGTATAGTTATTTTACAAAAGATTGACTGTTAATTTTGGATTATGTGAAGGTGGAACACACCAAACCAACTATGTGTCAACATGTACCATGCACATCTTTGGAAGCTCTATATACTCCCCAGTCCCAGTAGGTGAAGCCTACAAAATCCCTTGGCAAACATTGCTTTCTCTTATGTAACTGCACAATATGCTAAGTATTTTTATTTTGTGGTGTAAAAAGTTCCCTGAGTTAACTCAGAAACTTTGTTTTATGTAAACAACATGAGAATGACCTTTGTAATAAATAACCCCAACCACACTGTCTGATATTATTAGTAGATACTACACACTAGACTATATGTTGTCTCAATACACCAGTATCCCTGAAATATTTATGCAATAGACTGTATTGATGTGTAAGTTCAGAAATACAAGTGCAATTCATTTACATCATCCAATACACTGTTGGCACGGAAATGCATTTTACCATGGCTCAGTGTTGGGAGATCTGCTGGTCCTTATTTACATAAATGACCTTGGTAAGGGCTTGGTTGAGCGGCATAGCATAGTGATAAGGAGGAGTGCTTATAATAATTGAAAGGTTGCTGGTTCGATTCCCTGCTGGGGCCCTGCTATTGTACCCTTGGGCAAGGTACCCAACCCAATTGCCTCAGTAAATATCCAGCTGTATAAATGGATAACATGTAAAAACTGCAACCTATGTAGGTTGCCCTGGATAAGAGTGTCTGCTAAATGGCAATAATGTAATGTAAGGGCAGAAGCAGTAAAAAAGGCAATTAAAATGCTGGAATAAAAGTACTGAGTCCCAATCAAAGGTCAGCATCTTAATGTTATGCAATGGCTCTGACAGACAAAATTTGACAGACAAAAAGTACAAATCATTGAAAGAGACTTGGGGACAATGAAGTTGAATCAATTTGGTCATAGCAAGAAGAGCCTAAGGGGGATTAGAGGAGATGATTTAATGTAAATTTATACATCAGATTTTTTACTAAAGAAATATGAGTTAATCCAACCATTTTATCAAAGGCATTGTCAGATAATGCTTCACAGAGAGCACTACAGAGTGGCAACTGAAATTTCTACCACACAGTAAATGAAATGGAATGGAAAAGAAGAAAGTGTAGGTCTAATGACAAACAGAGCAGCTGAGCTAACTAGCTGGGTTTTACATACTGTTGTAACTTAACTTAAAGACTTCTATATCATTGGGTGGAGGGATTTCACAAATAACACTGATAGTATATATAAGATATGTTACGCAAACTGTTCTAATTTCATAGATTATTTAAAATGCTTTGCTCTGCCTCTTTCTTAAACTGTCTCACACGGCTTACAGTTTTGCATATTATGTAAATCTTTTATACAACTGGACTTTTGATGGACTCTGATAAAGTAACTTCCTCAAGGGTACAAAAGTAGACGATGTGCCATCTAGGATTCAAACTCACAATGATCAGTCTCAGAATGCAGTATCGCGTTATCTTGCCCCCAGCAATTAATAGGATTGCCCGGAATCCCCCATATCAATATCTAATCTTCTTATGCCAACCAATTGGCTAATCTGTATGTACAGTTCAGTCTATGGCAGGCCTGGATGCTATCCTAATTACAGAAGGCTGGGAAAAGCTCCTCTTAATATTAAACCTCTGCCACTGACTTTCCTCTGTGTCTACCGCCCCGTGAAATACACCCAGCCTTTCTCAGTTTAGAAACGATGGAAAATAGTTAGCAATGTGCATGGCCAAAGAAATGTGTAAGCATATTTATGTGTAGGAATTAATAAGCCCTAATATTAATTATATTATTCAGTGTACAAATTTGAGCAGTGATCTATCGCTAAAAAATGTAGTGTGAAATTTCGAGTCATCTTGTAAAATTCGCCAGGTACGTGGCAGCATAGGTTGCAGTACAGACGTAGTCCTTTTGCGGTGACTGCGTTCTGCCATTTGACTTTTCACCGTGGTTAATTGTTAACATTTCAGGAAAGCATCCAGTAAATGTTACAGAATTTGCTTTGTCGAAATGGCCACGTGCAAGGTGTTCGGAAGATAGCTGTAGGTTACATATGGTGATGTAGCCTATGCGTAAGTCAAATATTCACAAGTGACTGCGTTTTGTTTCTGCAACGTAAGTACATCCGATGCACTCTGTTCTATGGCAGATACAGTTTTATTGTTGTGCAAATTTTTTCAATATTTTATTGTGCCTAAGGTCCAGTAATTTGAAATGACAAGTACTTGTCGGAGCTGGTGTCATGGCCTATAAGACGTGCCTCGTGTGTACTTAAAAAGTATAAATATCATTAATAATACATATGAAAAAGCACTGAGCATATTAATGTTTCATACCTAAGAGTTGTGTAGGTTGTGTGGAATCTGAATCACACCCTTTCGTTGACGAGAGGGAAAAACAATGACCTACTTTTCTTCATAGGTAACTATTGGTCATTGACTCCTGGAGACTGATTGTAAAATATCATGCTGATGGTGACTGCTTCCATTTCCAGCATTTCTTGTGCAATTCTAAAGCGACTGGCTTGACTGTATATTTGTCTGTTCAATTGAAAAGCTGGCTCGAAATGAATAAGATTGTAAAACAGCAGATAGTATTCGACCAATGAGCTTCTCGATCCAAGGTGGCATCAAATTCTGTTCGACCAATTACAGTCTTTATAACGTCCTCTCCAAAACTACATCAGAGGCTTAGGTAAACGGCATCATAGCTCCTCAACAAGCTACACAGAACCAAAAAACATTGTTTCGTCTTGCACGTTTCTCTGCTACAATCAGTTTATTTAATTCTGTAACACTGTAACAACATACACAGAGCAGCTGCATCATTTAGGTGAGTACAAATGTTTATATGTCATAAAACGCTTATGTGTTGCAGCTATACTTATTTTTACAGCTAACAATGTTCTTTTGAGTTATAAAAATGAATCGAAAAGGAAGCAGCCCTCCTGCACTTTCACTGACTGCATTGTTCCTATTTTATAATTGCAGCTGCGTGCGATTCGTGAGAATAACAAAATGTCTGCTGTCGTTTCCAGATCATATAGCAGAATTTCAGTGGAAAAAAATGACTGAAGCAGAGGAGCATAGCACGAAGCCCGCAAGGCAAGCGAACGGAGACGTGGTAGCAGAAACGTCGGCGGTAGAAGATATTTTTGACGACACTTACAAGGAGAAAGAAGGCCCGAAACCACCAATAAAAATAGTTTGGAAAAATGTTATCTTGATGAGTGGATTGCATATAGGCGCCCTGTACGGCTTGCTCATTATTCCATCCGCTTCTATTTTGACCTTGATGTGGTGTAAGTACAGTGCATTTTCCACTTCCTGATTGTAGTTTTTACATTCAAGATCAAGACTTAACGTTTTTATTGTGTAGTATTATGACCATGGGCCCTTTGAATAAGGATGCTTGTGTTGCTAATGATGCTAATGTTGTCCGTCATTTTTGGTGTACAGGCAATATTATGCTGCGTAGCAGACAATCGCCTCACTGGCGGAACTCGGCGCCTGGTGGTGAATTGTGGGTGTACTGTATATTGTGATATTCGGCCAAAAATGGGAGTCAGTCTGTAGTCAATCAGTGTGTAGTTATTAATATTTTAATAAAGTAATTAACGGGGCACAACCGATCTAAGGACCATTTGTAATGATGCATTTGCATCAACACAATGAAAGAATTTATATCATTACCAAATGGGCGGCTAAAATAACAATAAATTCATGGCATTAGAAAAAACACGTAGCTGTAGCTTTAGCCGTGATTGAACTGAGTCATAGTGTATGCATGTGTGTGTGTATGTGTGTGTGTATATATATATATATATATATATATAGAGAGAGAGAGAGAGAGAGAGAGAGTTATTCTGTAATAGGTAACTTCAACATACCTATTAGTGTGTAAGTGCAAATAGGATTTTTAAGAGGAATAGTCAACTGCTGGATGACTTCAAGGCCCTCAACCAACCAAAGAATGCCTGAACATGACACTCTAAATGATAACGCAGTGCCTCGATGTGCCACTTAGATGCCTTAAAACCAATTATGAATATTCACATTGTTTCACAGGAGGTTTTAAATATTGTAAGTTATCTTTTACAGATGAGACCATATCTACAGATTATTCCTTTTGAAGGGAAGAAGAGTGTTTAAATTATGAAAATCATTTGTGAAATCTCTTTAATCAAAAAATATCTGTGTGTACTGCTGAATTTTAATGAGATATGGTTGTGGTTGTATGTGTGTAAATGGGAGTGACCTGAATTCCTAAAGAGCCAGTAGCTAAAATGGTCCTTTCCTTGAATTTATCGTTGTATTGCTGAAGCTGCACAACATTCTGTTTGCAGAACAATGAACAATTGCAGTTGCAATAGACATTCTATTGTCAGCTGGATCAGCTGATAATGATGCCCTTCTTAGCCAACATTGAGCCCCTTTTTGTTTTCCTGAAATTTCAGCATCCTAAACAGTCACCACCAATGGCAAAAGGATTCAACACTTGTAGAACAACAATACTGAGTAGTAGGAAGCACTTCCCACTGTACAAGTTCAGCAGGACATCTCAGTGATGAATGCGGAGGTGGTCACTTATTCGGCATGGCCCTGTCTTTTCTTTCTCTCCGCAGCTGTGTTTTGCTTTTTGGTAAGTGCTTTAGGAGTAACGGCGGGAGCACACCGGCTTTGGAGTCACAGGTCCTACAAAGCCTCCTTACCTCTTCGAATCTTCCTTGCCATTGCCAATTCCATGGCCTTTCAGGTAAAAAAGCTTAACACTTATTGTGGGGGGAGACCAGAGATAGTTTCTACACTGTCTTATCCCTTTGTTGCATTTATACTTCTTTTTCCTGATATTTTTGCTTTTGTTTTTTAAACCCCCATTAAATTCCGCAAGCCCCTAAGCCCCACTGGAAGAAAGAATGAAAGGCTAACAGTGTATGTACATGTGGATGTGTTGATATAGGTTTGTCCTGATTCAAAATTCAGGTAATGTGATGTGGCTTGCTGCGGTAACCTGCTACATATCAAGGTTCTCTGTAAGGTGATATGGTGTCATCCAACTATGATGAGATCATCATATATGGGCTTGAGTGTCAGTGTTATGTTGCTTTCAAAACACAACAGAATAATAGATTATATAGCCATAGTACATATATAACATAAAGCATTAGAATTCCATTTTAAATGTGAAATCAAAAAAACTGAGCCCCCACTAAAACATGAAGTGAACCAGTAGTTTTTTTTTTTTTGTCAGAAGTTGTGTTACATCATTCTGTCTCCAACTCAGATGAATGACGCTTCAGGTTAAATAGTTGGAATCAGTTATTCCAAGCATGCACAGCTGTTCCCTTTTAAACATCATCTTTAGCTTCTTCATCTTCAACACCATACGTATAATAATCTTGTCTGGTGAACTAACATTTCTTAGTATGTCATCTAACTGTAATACATGATGTAATCTAGGAATTGTAATTCTAATATAAATGGTCAGTCCTGGAATACCAGCCTCAGAGCCAGCTTTTGATATTAAAAGCATTATATCAAAGCTCCTTTAGATTGACTACATGAGAACTGCTGTGGCTGGCTGCTTACTTTGCCCTCTGGTATCTTCAGCTCTGAGCTTCATGGTCAAGACATGAGCTCAGTAAACATTTCAGACGTGGAACAGAGAAGGGGAAGTGATTTATGTCTACAGGACGTAAAACCACCTGAGACAGCGCCGCTGTCTGTATGCCCAACCAGCTCAGTGATGCCATTTCCACCGCCATTTCCTACATGCAGCATTTGAGACATGAAAAGGGGAAATTAAAACAGATCCAGTCAGACCCCGTTAGGTTGTATGCGGGAGTCCTCCCTCTGGTGCCACTCAGATATTAACACAGAAGGTCAAGCAGCCCAGTTGGGTAGGTAGTTTCTGATCATTGGTAGGGCATCATTCTACAGCTAACTGACTAGGTGTAAGGAGCCCGTGGATGCTGTGAACTCTTGGTCACCCTAAAGTGTCCTGCACAAGGCATTGATATTCATCGCACTGCTCCCTGGTTTTTGGCTTATCGTGCACTCACATCACTGGGTGCTTTTTTTACACTGGAGGAGACCTCCCAGAAGGCATGACATGAAAGATTGGAGCCCACCCATGGCTGTCCCTATGTGGCTACCTCATACTGTGATCTTGAGTGGGAAGTGGGTTTGCAATATAAACTCAAACTGGCAATATCTTTTTAAAGTGGAAGCCTTTCACAGAGCTTCTTACCAATTGGTTTTGAATTTTGACATGTTATGCCTGGAACAGGACAACCTTTGGTGTAGTTGTGAGCAATATATTTGCCTACAGGGAACTAACAAATGTGTATATAAATAAAAGCCATCACTGGAGTCTGTTGTCATTTGTGCTGCCCCAAAGCTACCCTTGGTGACAAGCTGTGTTTAACCACATTAGTAATTCTTTTCAGATTGTAATTATATCAAATTAATTTTACAGCAAAGTAAATCAATTTTCATTGCTATTAGGCTTTTCCTATATATTTAACACAGCGCTTGGATGTGAATGCCCAATTTTCCCTTTTAACAGTTGCTGAGGTCCAACCCAGTGTGGAGAGAATGTAATCTTTGGCTTTTGTTGTTTGTTGTCCATTCAGAATGATATATTTGAGTGGGCCCGAGACCACAGAGTTCACCATAAGTACTCTGAGACTGATGCAGATCCACACAATGCCGTGCGAGGTTTCTTCTTCTCTCACATCGGTTGGCTCCTCGTGCGCAAGCACCCTGATGTCATTGAGAAAGGTCGCAAGCTGGAGCTCACTGACTTGAAGGCAGACAAAGTTGTCATGTTTCAAAGAAGGTAAGTATGAACTTTCAAGTCGTATAACATCTGGTTGGTTCACTTTTTTCCCCTGTATTTCCCTCTCAGTTTTGGAAGGTGGTTGTGTGAATGAATGCATTAACAGTGATGTCTGTGTCAATGGAAGTTGTCATTTAACGGTAAACCACCAATTACATTATGAATATAGGGTGCCATTGACATGACAAGATGAAGAGGGGAAAAAGGCCAACACAACTCTCATGAAATTATAGGAAATAATTAATGTATTTCGAGGGAATGTATCGGACTACGGAAAACAGACAAACAGCTGATTTTAAATAAAGCATTTCCAATGTTTTCTTTTGAAAGTGCAGCAGTGTAAAACTTCCCATGATCCTCTACAGGTATTACAAACCTTCCGTGCTCCTCATGTGCTTCTTCATCCCCATGTGGGTGCCGTGGTACTTCTGGGGAGAGTCTCTCTGGGTGGGCTACTTCATCCCGGGCCTGCTCAGGTACACCCTGGTGCTGAACGCCACCTGGCTGGTGAACAGCGCTGCTCACATGTGGGGCAACAGGCCGTATGACCAAAACATCAACCCCAGGGAGAACAAGTTTGTCACCTTCAGTGCCATAGGTATGTCATTTACCTTTACCTCTGTGTTTACTAAAGATTTAGCAGGAATGCCAAATCTTTTCATCGGTATTTTCCCTCAGGTTCATTAAATGTGTAAATCATTGTCACAGTAATTACAGTTATTACAAGTGGTAGTGCAGTTCATTGTGTTGTTTCACAGTAATTATAGTCATTGTAAGTGGCAGTGGCAGTGTGTTGGGAAACTGATGAATATCCATAAGGTTGCATTTTTTAATCCTACATGGAGTATCGCTGTAGTACCCATAAGCAAGATTAACCTGAACAAAGGGATAATATGTGATCTGTACAACTCAAAAATATAACCACATGAGCAAATAAACACTGCGATAAGGTAAATTAATACAATTGATCAGGTGACATTGAATTTTTAAAACAAGAACCTATTAACTAGAGTGATACTGGGACCAGACATGTGTGGTCCACATATATGTGTAGGTACATAGATATAAATGCATCTGGGAACAAATCTGTGAAAAGTAGCCGGCACATTTTTTTGGCCAGTTGGAGGGCACTTCAGTGTGATTTTCAAAAACTGTACAGTGCAGTATACACACCTGGATGTTTGATCTTCTTATCTCTTGCCACTTGATAAAGGCATTCATGCAATGTTGTTTCATACACTAAGCAGTAAAATACATTGATCATAACTGTACTGAAATATGTGACAATGTACTCTCAACTGCAAACACCTGTCTAAATTAGGCATCAGACGCTTGCATTCACAATTAAGGCTGCTCTGTTGATCAGTATCCCCTAGAACCAAATTTCCACAATTCCCAAATACAGACTGTTATTTGTGTTTTCAGCAGGTTAGTGGGTTTCTCATTCAGAATGATGAATGTATCTCTGAAGACAGTACAGTACAGTACATGTACAACATAGTTGACTGAGAGGGGGTGATTTTTTTCCCCATGTAATATGCAAGTCAGTCTGATGATATAAGTAATTATCAGAATTTTGGGTGAGATTGGGGCCAAGAGTTTACTCTTTTTTAGGAACTGTCAAATGGATTTAAGCATCTTAGAAGTATTACAAAACATACCAAATTAGAGTTCACCTTTAATGTTGTTTATGTCTGAATTAATTGTCCCACACAAAAAAGTAATATATTGGGAAAATGTTTAGAGAATATGTTTTTTTAGCTAAGTATATGTAAATATATTATTGCCATTTTAGTATATTGTAAGATATTTCTGCTTTGTGTTTTTATTTTAATTTTAAAATAAAATATTTTAAACATATTTCTCAATATGTTACAACACATTTCATTTATGTATGGGGTTTCCACAGTTCATCACATGACTCATCACATGTAGGGATTAAATGTAATTGTAATAATTTGATTGTACTATCTTCACACAATCCATGCAAAGCTTTGTGTCAGTGCATTTTTGTGTAGCCTTCCTGATTGCCTTGACCAATGTAAACTGCACAAAGTGAGATATACATATTTAAGTGATGCATTTTAAATAAAATTGCTGAGGGAAGTTCAATAGCTTCCTAACATGCCTCCTTATCTTTTTCAGCCTGACACCCTGCAGTCTTATCTGAACGGACATATTTGAACAGATGTTAATATTAACGAGGGATTGCATGATTTCGCGATAAGATGGTGAACTACTGTTTGCTTTCATTCCAGGAGAGGGGTTTCACAACTACCACCACACGTTCCCCTATGACTATGCGACGAGCGAGTTCGGCTGGAAGTTGAATCTTACCACCTGTTTCATCGACTTCATGTGCTTCCTGGGTCTGGCGAAGGACTGCAAGAGGGTGTCTCGGGAGCTAGTCTTGGCTCGAGTCCAGCGCACAGGGGATGGAAGCCACAGAACTGGTTAAGAGGTTCCCTTCTTCTGAAACATTAGAGAATCCGACATCAGAAAACGAATAAAGTGAAAACATTCACCACATAATTTTTTTGTGGGGAAGGGGGATGCTCCTCTCTCATGTAAGCTACAATTATGGCTTCACACCCCTTTGTGAGGTAAACTCTTCCAGTACTCCTGATATACATATTAGCTTTAAAGGGGGCTGGACAGCTTTTTTTAATTTAACGTTCTTCTTAAATGCAGCAACAGAACTTGTCTGAGGTGGTTAAACATATCCACCATTAGCCGAAGCTTCCAGCATTACCACTGGGCTGAGATCCAGTCCCTGTATGTGGTGACTGGAGCAGAATCTCTAGAGCTGGCACTAAAGACAGGTTAAACTATTGCATAGTCCTTGGATATTGCATGGGCAAAGAACCAAGTCTCTAAAGGTGCACTCAAGCATAAATGGAGAAATTTAACTTGATAAGTAAGTGTGAAACTATTTATTAAACTGCTGTGGCACCTTGAAACTTTACAATGTGCTGTGAAACAGTTGTTTCTGTCTTTAGCTTTATTTTAATGTAGTTCACATACAGCTAAACATTGATGAGAGCTGATTTTTTATTATTTGTTTAGGCATGATATTAAAATACAAAATGTCTGGAATTTCAACAGTCCTCTCCTCCCAAGAGCACTAAATGTATAGTTTAATATTGGGAAAGTCCATTTCAAATTGATAGATTGAATGTTAGAATGCCTTTAGTCTGTTACTTGCTGTAAACTCTGACAACAACAGATGACAGCAAAGTGTTTACAGCAGAGGATTAACTCTTCAACCACCAGTATTGTTTTATAGATGGCCTTATGAGGGACATAATAATAATAGTTATGAAGTGTAATGATGAGGAGTAGATAAATAGATAAATAAGTAAATGCAGCATCAAAATGGGGTGAAGCAACAAGTACGGATGTATTTATGCAGCATCAAAATGGGGTGAAGCAACAAGTAGGGATTTATTTCAGATAGGGAAGGGATATTTCTGTAATGTAAGATAACAAGGACATAGCTCAATCCCAGCGGACAGTTTCATTAGATTATGTCAAAGTTATGTGTGGACCTGACAGCCATGCAATTGACAATTATTGTGGGTCTCTTGAATACAGAGGCCCATATCTTAATTGTAATAAGTAAACTATTAGATGAAATTGTATTATAGTTTGCTTCATAAGTGGTATGAGGAACACAGTAATATTAGGAGTCAGAAAATGTAATTTTGTTATTAATGCATTATAAAAGTACAATTTTAGCACATTCAAGTATAAGAAGAAGAAAAACATCTTATCTTATTGAAGAATAAGTTTGCCGACATGTTTGTTTTGGTTGAAAAACTGTTTCAGCTGGGTTTTTATCATCTTACAATTACACAAGCTTCATACATAATCTTAAATTAATGTGTGTGGCTAAATGAACTAATTATACATTTAAAATAAATGTAGTTGAAGTAGGGAAGCTGAAACTGAAAGTTACAACCAAGACAAACTGAAAAGTGATTGAAAATAGTTGAATATATTCACAATGAACATTGACAAATGGCTTTAAGTCTGAATACAACATCTAACCAATCAGTATGTCCGTAAATATCCAAATATCCTCAGAATGTGCCATCTGCTGAGATGAAGGTTTGTGAAATTAATAGGGTGTTACATATTGAAAGGTTGTTGTTGCTAAGGATGTTCATGTGATCACCCTTAGTGTGGTGTTGAATCACAGTTTCACATCACCCTCACATTTAAAGTCAGCAGTGTGACGTTTCGATCTATCGCTCAGTGTTCTTTAAATATGCCAAGCTTCATGCAAATTAATCATTCTGTTAATGATATCTGGTCATGCATGTGAATTAAACATGGCTTCACTGCTGTCCTCAAGCCCACCCCTCAACACGCACACATTTTTGCCATAATATCTTGAGCACAACATGAATATCTATACCAGTTTGACATGACATACCATTTTTGGCTCAAAAACAGTTATTATTTTCACAGTATGCCAATGTATGGGCAGTATGAACACAGCCACACTGGAGTACCACCATAAGACATTGCCGAGATCCGCTTTATTGAGTTCAGCTTCTACAGGCTGTTTCCCAAAACCGCAGAGTAATAAAGAGAATGGTAATAAGAATAATAATACTCTTGTCATTGTGTGGCCTTCTAACAGTCAAGCCCTAAATTCTACATTTTACAGCTATTATAAGATAGTTATTCTGCATGCAGACAAATACAGCAGCAATCTTACTGTTTAGGTGCTCTTTGTGATTCCTTTTCTTCAGAATACATTAAGTGTTTTATTTTATTAATGGAAAGATTTTACCTCTTTGGATGTATGGCAGTGGTGCCTGTTAAACAAAGTGTCTGTGGAAGCCTGGCGATCATGTTGTTTTCAGCTTTTAGGGTTCCAGTTTTCTTAAATACGGTGTTAAAAGATACTGCTTGATGTCCAATTACGCAAATGACGGTTTATATATATACCTTTTTTTTGCAGTTGCAGTTACTAAGAAAATGTTTTAGGGAAATGGTAAAAAAGAAGGTCTATCATTGGTTCTACCATCTACCAAAGTTGGTTCTACCATTTGGCCCTTTGTCCTTTGTTCACACTCTCCATTGTTCAAGCAATCGAAGTGGTGAAGAAATAAGAGAGCTTTCGTATTGTTTCTAGATATCTAAACAAAATGAGTCAGGAAACAGTGCCCAATGCCTTATGACTTGAATTCATTCCGTATCCTGTTTTCACCATCCCATCGATGTTGTGAGACAGTTACTGATGGAAGTGAAAGCCAAATGCAAGTTCATAAGCAAACTGGAGAACTGGAATTAGCAGTACATTCTTGAATCAGAAGAGGAGTACTTCTTTGGACAAGGGCCAATCGTTTAAAATTCAGAGATGTGCAAACCTTGGAAATTAAACAAGGTTTGGCATTTTTGCCTGAAACGTTGAAATAAAAAGGTGCTTTATCTTGACTGTCTTAAACTGCAGGTGACAGCTACCTTTAGCACTTACTAAATTCCAAAATGGCCACATAACATATGTAATTCCCTCATGATGTTGAGTAATTTAAAAGAAATATTAATACTCTGTTATGTGGAGGGAATTAAAATGAGTTATAATTCCTAGCATGTTATGATGTGTGTACTGTAGTTCTGAAGTAAAATGCAAAAGTCTTTTGAACTAAACAAACTTTTAATTAAATGAATTACTGTTGCTCTACCTTTTGCAGTGCATTTTTTCCAGTGTTGAATTCTGAATGCCTTAAGAAAACCTGATTGGCACATTTTGTGAGGAATGTTATATGCACTGTAAATTAAGCATATTTTCTACAAGGTGAGAAAGATACTGTGTTTTTGTTCTTTTGTTATAATGCCACAGTAATTTTTTTCTTAATCAAATAAAAAAGAAACTCTCCTCTTTGTCTAATCTTTTCAAGCAAAGCTCAAGTGCAGCGTAAGCAACATCAGGTCACACAGTTTAGTATTCTGACATCACCAAAAAAGCTATGCAGAGAGTCCAATCTATGACTGCTGAAAATAGCCCTTGTGTATTGAAATGGAGAAAAAGCTATTAAACGAACTAAAATGTAGTCTAGTGTCAAAATGTTAATGTATTTATTTATTTATGTCTTTATTTTTTATTATAATGTTCTGTGAGTAAGGTAAAAAAAAATCAAACTAAGTACAGTAAGGGGGGAGGTGGTCAGAACTCAAGAAAGAACTCTTGCCAAAGAAATCAGTGCCTGGGAAAGCCACAGTGACCCACACAAAGTGATTTTTTGAAGAAGATCTTAAGAAGGGAAAAAGTGGCTGTATGTGTGGAGAAGGAGAGGATACCACAGTTTCATTTCTGTTGGTCTTTGAATGCTCTACATTAGAATGGAAGACCCAAGATGGATGGCACACGTCCTTCAAATAATGTCAAAATGAGGCTGATGAAAAACATTAACATCCCATGTGAAGATTTCAGTTGCTTTCATCAGGGACTGGTTGTATAGTTGCCACAAAGTATAATTCACTGATTAGTTATTTTAGCATAATATAAAGGACATCTGAAATGAAATCTGTATACTGTATACTCCTGTCTGCAGTGAGCTATGTCTTCTTGTGAACTTCTAGCTTTTAAATTATATAGCCACACTCACCTAAACACTGAGTTGTATTTCAGTGACTACTCTTTACAGAAAATTGCAAACCTTCTGTGTCTGAGAAGTAGAAATTAGTGCTGTTGAAGACCAAATTCAGTTCTCTCGTGATTTCTATTTTGACATCCTCTCTATTTTAATGGCAATGGGTTACTGCAGTTCAGCAACCTAAATTTACTTGTGTGTCATAAAGGGGGCTTTATTCACCCTATTTTCAGTAGTTTGTGTGTGTGTGTGTGTGTGTTTGTGTAAAGGATTGCGCTATTCACTAAATTAAAGTTTAAAAGGCATTAACACACTGCCCAGAGAGGTCTAATGTAATTCAGCATTTCACATAATGTTTGTTTTCTGCAAGAGTGGTCTTTCATAAAATCACAGGTAGGTACAGTTCTGTCATCATAAACTTTGGAAGTTCATAATGATGGTTTAGACTCGGCAGCCTCAGCTCATGTCTGGATTGCTTCAGGGGATTATTCCTTGCCAGTCTCCTCTTTTCTTTCTAGGCCAGTGCCATACTTTGAAATATACATGTTGATGTATAATTAAGTCCTACCTTTTAAATAGAGCTACCTGCACTCAGATAGTTACCTTGAAGTTGATGGGATGGTGTCTGTGTAGCTTTGAACCTGCAAACCTACAAAGCATACTGAATGGAGTCTTGTGCTCTTATTAAGGTTAATTGTGTCACATGTGTTGAAAAGGGAGAGAGCAGAGTAGAAAACAGAATCAAACATCAACAGACAGGGAGGAAAGACCCAGAAGAACATACTTACACATTGTAACACTGAAAAAAACAGTGCAATGACTGGCACAGAACCCTGCATTCTGAAGAGTGCAAGAAGTGCCGTCAGGAAGACCCTATGGAAAGCTCAAAGGCCCAAAGGAATCTCAGAATGTCTAGTGAAGTCAGCTTTCCTGGGATGTCCTGAAGGAAATTTACCTGCAGGATTAAAAACTCCACCACCGGTTTCACAGTGAAGTCAGACATAGTCAGGTATAATTTCTGCACTTGCCAAAAGATTCCATGACACATGCAATATAAAGATTCTAGAAGTATTTTTGGTGCTGCCTTCAGTTAAGGATGTCAAAAGAATTGAAAATAAACTAACATGGATGTAGCCTTGGCAGCAAAAACACAACGACATATCTACACTGTCCAGCTACGTCTTGGAAATAACAGCGCCAATACAGACCCAGAGGGGCCTGAATAAAGTGGAAGGCCTTTAACAGCACAGAGGTGTATCAGGGAAGAAGATGGATGTCTGCTTTGCTCACAGGGGTATGGTAGTACAGAAAGCTGGATTTAGGAGTGCTGCTGAAAGTTTGTGCTTGCCATACATGGCTCCCAGCAGTACTGCCCGCAATGTTGAATGTCTTTGAAACTTACAAAATACATACAAAATATACTTTTGTATTGTATATATGCTCTCAGTGGCAATAGAATACAGTCACAAAGTAATATTTCATGTACAGCCACAAAATCATAGGATATACTGCAGGGGGCTTCTTTTTTAATATTTAATTGCTACCATGCATCACCCTGGTAGGTGCCTCAGTGAACTCCAGTTGTGGATGCTGTCTTGAAAACCTCCTAGGGGGTTCATGGACCAAAGATAATGTACAACTGAAATGTGGTTTGTAGTAGTACTTGATTATGATGATGATGAGTACAATAACTTCGCAGCTTGGGTTTAATTGTACCTGTGACACAGTGGTCTCTGCAGTGCACATTAAATATTACAGCCTTGAAAACATGCTGTTGTAGTGCGCCTGCAGATCTGCCCTACATTGTTGGCAACAGCTGTAATTCTAGTTCTCACTCGCCACAATGGCAAAAGCAACTGTGGGATAAATGTCTGTCGTATCAGCAATTTAATTGTTGTCGTCTATTATTCAGTCGACCCTCTTATGAAACGATGCGTGCAAGCATAGTTACACATACCAGTAATGGATGGGAAAGTCAGTTTTCTTTACAGAGCGTTTAGTTGTAGTTATTTGTTAAATATCAAACACAAAGAGAACAAAATCACGAACAGCAATGGGGACATGCACAAAGTCGCAGGGCGCATTTGAAATACTGCTGACTACGAACAGTAATACTACGGTATCATCGCAATGTATGCTACATTTACAAACCTAACGAATGGGCTATAACACATCGAATCATAGGAAATATTAAACACGTGCGCGTTACACCCGGACATTTTATGAAGCATGCAGTAATCAGCAGCTGTGTCAGATGATATTTGGTTAACTCAACTGATACGTGTTAAAAAGAACGTAGTAGTCTTTCAGGCGGCACAATTGAAATTACCGGAAAAAACTTGACGGGCTAGTAATGGCTTACAGACACACCTACCTGATGAGGAGGTGGTGAGGACATCCTATTGGTTCTTGAGTGGTAACGCTTTCTCTTCCCTCCATCTGTCGGGCAGTCGGTTGAGTTACGTCATTTGCGGTTCTAAAAAAAATGTCAAGGGGTTACTGCAGGTCAAAACTCCCCTGGGAAGTTCACCAGCCACAACCGCACACAACGTCTGATCCAACAGAACCAATCAGCAACGGTGCTAACACTTGTCTGATTCATTCTTGACCAATCCTATAAGTAGTTACCTAAATTTGGAAGGAAATTATTTTACACCACGCAAACACCAGTAAAACATTTTTACGATGTAGACAACAGTACCAAGGAACATCAGTCATAGAAATTTCACATCATTCACTTCTAACAATGACAGTCTGGAAAATATTTTACTCTCCAGTTGTGCCTGCCTATCTTGAAGTCCATGTTTGATCCGTTTGTACATGTACACTTTTCCTTTTACAATGAATGCACAACCCCAGAATGCTTGCCACCTACCCAAGAAGCTATTTTCCAAGTAAAAAGCTACCACATCTTTGACCATAAACAAATAAAGTCACAATGTCATAACACACAAAGTTCATCAGGGTTGAGGTGATTAATCAGTGGTGTGCATATGTAAGCAAAATGCAGCCACATTCAAAATGGAATGAAAAAAAGAAAACATTTCATGGCATCATGATGGAACTGGCCTTGACACTGACAGGCTGCACACTGTTCAAAGCCAAGGAGACTGCTGCTGTACCCTGAGCCAAGTATTTAACCTTGATCACTTCCAGCTTTACAAATTTATAAAGTACAACATACAAAAAGTATAATACATTGCCTTGGATAAGGGCATACATTACAAGGGCATACAAATAATTACATTTAATTGATAATTTATTTATCTTTGAAGATTAATTTGTGAAGGTTTGGTTTTTAATGGAGAAGATTATGATGGAAAAGGTAAACCAACAATTGGAACATAATATGAAATTATTACATACCTTCTTTATTGGATTCATGGGGACATGTAATGATGTCCTCCTGGCATGTGCTAAAATTCCTGGTGGTTACAGAATAACTATGTGATGCAATGTTGTCTGCAATCAGACACCTATATACTGAACAATTTCATTCCATATAATATTGTTTTAGGTGAATTATTATTATGGTAGGCTATCTTGCAAATAACTGCATATCTTGCTGGTACACACATGTAGGCAACAGAGAATATCATTCCAATTACATGGTAACTGTGGTTACTGACATGCATTGTACAATTTAGTACCCAAATGCATGATTTTGAATAAAGCCTAAGACATATTTTGTATCCTGTCATGGTTTGCTGAGTTTATCAATTTTGTATAATCTCATCTCCCTGTCCTTCTGGGAGATATTCCATCGAGTACATCACATTTTTGTTTAACATCACTAAATAAATTTTAATTAGAAACTCATCACAGGCTTTAATTTATATGAATTGGTTGTGTCTTTAGTTTTAAAACATTTAAACCATTTTATGTTTATATAGTTTACCGGTTGATTTGAGTTTGAGAAATATACAAGCAAACTATGACTTTGACTCCATCTACTGGTCAATTTGGGCAAACTCATGACAAGCAAGTGCTTCAGAATGCTGCGCTAGCTTTGCACTGGTTTATCCCACAGTATACATACCTGTAGAGACTGAATTCTAGCAGTAACTGATCTACCACTGTCTACACAACAAGAAATGTGCTTTTGAGTGATGGTCACATATTTCTCCTCTTGATTGAATTTTATCAGCGTAACTCTCGTTGGCCTGCTATCATCAGTGTGAACACCAGCAGTGCCCCATTTATATGACGTAATCTGTGCGCGCCATTGAAAAATGATTATTCAGTCATCTGTGTTGGATGTAAACAAGAATGATGTAGATACTGTGATTGAAATTGCTCCTAATGCGCTGAAAAATAACCAATCAGACAAAGTTTCTTGAAAAGGCACAACAGCTACGCTCAACGGATAAAGCGAAGGGTAAACCAAGATATTCCTGTAAATACAGTTGACACATTGCTACAGCTGTCGATTCGAAAAGTTGATGGCCCTGAGACGGGTCAACTTAATGTTGGCGTTTTCACAAAGATTATCATTTTAGTATTTTACGATAAACTTAATTGCGTCCACAAATGACCGATATGTATAGTATCTAGAGAGCAAACCTTACTCTCCGTGTATGGGGTTAGCCAATTCAAGTGATTTGGTAATCTGTGTTTCTTACTCGTTTAAGTATGTTTGCTGTGTCAGTACATATTAGGTAAATATCAAGATAGAGTACTTAGCTGGATTATATAGTTTGCTACCTAGCTACCCATTTTAAACATATGTATGCACATTTTTGCAAAGGCAATAGTGGGCCAGGTGCTTAACTAAACTCCGTAATTTAGCTAACTGAAAAACATTTGTGGGGTTGCTTCAGCACATTACCTAAGTACCGAGGAAGATGTGGTAGGTAACTTATTAGCTAGCAAATATTGCTATATGAACATTTAGCTGGTAGTTATAGCTAAGTGGCTATGTTAGCGATCATAAGGCGCAGAGTGGCAGTGCAAGTTAACTAGATGAGTAACTGGGAAGACACTTTAACATGGCGAATTTAGAGTCTATTAGTAGTCTAGAAGAATTCAGGAGGATAAGTTCTGTGCACGATATGCAATGTATAAAGGTGTTTGATGATGACATCACACTGATTCAAGGTGCTTATCGAGTGTCAAATTATTTTGGTCAGGTAGGCTGCATTCACCCAAGGCCAAAATAAACTTCTACATATTGTCATATTAATTAGAAGAAAGTGCTCCAATATTTCATACTTCTCTGGAGATTATATATTTGGAGATAATATATTTTATAACACACCGCTTGTGTACCGATCATGAAATACAGAATTAATTTATAATTTCTATTAGTGATATGCAGGGCTGGCCCCAAGCCTTTATGGGACCCTAAGCAGAATTTGATTTGGGGGCCCCCCACCGCCTCAGTGCCGCCAATACTGTTGACTATTGTCAATGCTTGATCATTTGCACACCTACTGTAAATCCAACACACCCATTATCAATTTTATATATCACAAAAAAAAACATTTCAAGCTCTTTTGTGGGACATTTCAAGTGCTCTTGGGGGCCCTCTGGTGGCTACGGGGACCCTAAGCAGGCGCTTAGTTCGCTTATGCGTCGGGCCGTCCCTGGTGATATATTTGTCAAGTGTGACGTTAGACGAAATTTGGGCGCCGATTCCATCCAATAATGGGCCGAGGCTGGTATTACACGAAAATTCCCATGTACACTTTGCAGAATCATGTTTTAATGTTGAACTTTTAAGGGTATGACAATATGACGTCACCTCTCTGAGGGTAGTACATAATTTATGTGGCCTACTTAAAAACTCTGCATAACCTCATGCCATATTCTTTAGAATTCATATGCTACCAGTCCAGGTCCAGGTATGCTGTTATCTTGAAGTGAATAGAACATGAGGCCTAGTGCCAACTATAACCTAAATTATTGGTGTTCGAGTAAATGTTTGTGTTGCACTACTCTGGAGCAGGCTCGGCACCAGGGGAGAATACAGAGAGGTGCAATTGCAGTCCACGGGGGTGCACAAAAAGTCATAAATGTTATGTAGACATCAGTGTATAAGGAGACAACTGAGGGTGCAATGCACCCCTGTGCACCCCTAAGCACCCCCATAGCGCCGGGCCTGCTCTGGAGTAAAGAGAACAAACGGTGGGATTCTGGTCATGTCAATTGTACAACTTCACACAGTCTTTGCAATGCGGTTAAACAGAAATAAGTAATGTTAATTAAACAAGGGTAACCTTTAATAGCTTTGGAAGTTCCTTCATTATTTCATTTTTTAGTACTTTGGTTTTCAGCAAGAAAATTGAAACTTAATTTTTTTTTTCCAAATTCAATGCACTGCAATTCAACTTTTTGCCACTAGTGTGCACCGTTTTGCAATTTATGCAATAATGAGCAACCCACTCACAGTGTCTTTGCAGCGCTACTTGAGTCCACAGAATGCGCAGACTGGGCAGCCATTCAGCTCGAGCGATCCTTCAAGAACGATCAAGGGCACGGGGCCCTGGTCCCGGTGCTGTAGGGAGGAGGCCACCGACACAGCTAAATCTTACTCTTCAGATCAACTGGAGTCTGTTAGGAGGTGCTTGCATAATTTACTTTTCCAAAACTACAAGCACTGTGCAGCAGAGCATTTCTAGTTATAATCATGTATCCCACATCAATCTATACACATGATGTCATTTACCCTGTTGCTTGTCACATTGCCCTTTCCAAAGTTTGCATTCTAAAAACCATGATTATTTACATCATAAAATCCAATTTTTGTTGTCTTTTTCAATTTTATAACATGGCTGTGTTACATTTCAATTGGCTATGTGCTGCTGACGGCACAACTCAGGCTGATTTACAATGTTTGCTCTGCACAGTTTTTCCAGTGCTGTGTATGTTCCTGTGGATAAGAACATCTGACAAATAAATATTTAATTTTGGTCATTCTGGAGAATCCCAATAAATTTAATCAATATTACATCCTCATTATGCTGTTGTGGAGTCCAGAATGATGGATTTTCATAAAGCCAGTTTCTTCCAGGACAGCAGCTTTATGGCTGTAGTTCTTCCAGTAATTAGTGATAGTTGAGCTGAGTCAGTGAAATACATTTCTTGTTAGGTGAACTTCATTTCATATGTTCATCGATTTTCTCAGCATCCTTATGTTTAATTATGGCTTTACAAAGCAGCCGTCAGAAAAGGGGAGAAACACTGGGGATGGAAATAACACTCCTAATACATTAGCAGTTTGTGCCTTTCCAGGGTTTACCAGAAGTGGGTTAGTTTACTAAGTGGAAGTTACATTTTAGTAGCTGCTTCCTCATATAATAACCTTCCTCTAGTAAAACACAGCTCAACATTTTCATACCTGAACATATAGCTGTAGTAAAGGTATGGAAATAGGGATATTTTATTGACATTGCTACAGAAGCCCTTTAAAGTCCTTTAACATCTGCATTGACTACAAGGCAATGATGAGATTTAATACAGCTCATTCTTAATTCCTTGTTGACCCAACGAAACCTCCCATTAACAGAGCCTTTTTTATGAAGCCACAAGATATGTCTGAACTCTGTGTTAGAGATGTTTTGATGTATTTCATTTTACATGAGCTGGGGGTGGTACACAAATTTCCTTTCCTCAAATCATATCCTCATATAATTTTTAGGGCCTAAGTGATATCTAAAATGTAAATAACCCACATGACTACATCTAGGTGCATAGAAAGGTAGGTCCTCTGTAGAAATTGTGTGAATTATACACATATTTGTATGATTTCAGATTTCTTCTTATCTGTTTCTCTCTTTCTAATGATTGCCCATTTCCAGAATAAAACAATGCAAGGACTACTATGAAATTTTTGGTGTCAACAAAGATGCTTCAGAAGATGATTTAAAAAAAGGCTTATAGAAAGTTGACATTGAAATTCCATCCAGACAAAAACCATGTACCAGGATCTACAGAGGATACAAAGGTAAACTTTTGCAGTGGTTCCTCCCGGTTGCAACATCTATCATGCATCTGTGTGTAGGTGGCAGTATTGAGTTTCTGTTTTGTTATTTTACTCAGAACAGATTCCTCTGCTCCTGGCCATTGATTAAACACTGCAGTCCTTTTAATTTTTTTGTTTCACTGTCAAAGCATGTAATTTTTCATTGCTTATTAGTTTTCCATTTTTAATGACATGGAAACTGCTTCACTTATTGCATTTCTTGTTTCGCAGCAGCCATCGGAAATGCGTATGCTGCTCTCAGTAACGTTGAAAAGGACTGGTTTGGGCACATGGATACTGACTTTGAGGCAGACATCTCTTCTTCAACATGTTCTTTTGGGGTGACTTTCCATCAAGTGAGTCAGTCTCTCTGTCTCTTTTTATGTCTTCCACTCTCTCTGTATCTCCTTTTTATCTCTCACTCTGTTGAGCTCTATTGAATGGGTCACAATGCAAGGATGTAACAATGGAACAATATTATATATACATAATATTGCATATGCATAATCCATAGAAATCACAATATGAATGCAACATTTGAAAATGACTTGTGCAAATTGGGTAGAGCCAAAAGAATTCTCTTGTTTCCAGATATCCTTATATTTCACACAGTTCTCCCTCTACAGTTGAAAAGAGTGAGCTTTTAATATGCAAATTGGCAGTTTGATTTTCATGAGCACTGTATTTGGTGTCAATTCCTTGTCAAAGTGGTGTGAATAACTGGGAGTTTCAGAAAACCATTAGCATACAGTAGTATACCTTCCTAGCTGAAGCTAAAGCCATGTCTGTTTTGAGGAGCCTTTTGTGTCACCCAAAAATATTTTGTCGTCATATGTGTGTAAATAGATGCTGTAAATGTAAATGCATGTCGGCTTTGGTCTGAGCTAAGAACATGTGTGGAATGTGTACCATTGTATCTTAAGTTTATTTACTGCTGTGGTTCTGATACTATAACTGGGTACATCTGCATTTTCTTTCAAAAGGGCATGTTAATGTGTACAGTAATGGTCAACTGCACCATACTTACCACCAGAGACCAGAAAGAAGAGAACAACAGAGAGATGTAAGTGAAAGATTTCATGCGTAGGAAATCATTTAGGTCTGTTTATTACACAACCAAATGCACTCCAGGCTTTTGGGTCAAACTAAATTAGTTTAAGTTAAGTTAATTTTCCACCCTGTTTACACCTCTTTGCTATAACAAGCAAATTGATTTTGCTTTGACTGGCTCTGACTGGTTTGCCGCTTGGTGCCCTCTGCTTATTTACGCAAGTATTAGTTGGATCATAACTTCAGCAGAAGATAATTTGAGTTCGACCAGAAATGGTATGTTTTTACAGTTTAATCACAAACTCAGTAAGTCTTCCACGCAGATGATCATGGTGCAAGTTTTGCAATGAACTCTGTGCTGTGGTTTTATGTGTCTGATATTTATTAAAAGTTAAGGTCAAACTAATTTGGGCTTTGATTAAATCACCCCCTCCACCCCCTTGCCTTACTGTGATATGTAGCCTTAGCTGCTTACCACTGAAGATCTGTAAGGATGAGGATTGCTGAAAGTGCATGTGTGCACGTGTCAGAGTGACTGTCTGATTCTCTCTCTCCACAGGCCTTTCACAGGGGGGCCTGGCTCTGTTTGTCCAGCTGATGCCTGTCTTCATCCTCGTCATCGTCTCGGCCCTCAAGTCAGATCATGGTGACCAGCCCTCCTTACAGCCTCAGCCCCAGGCCGTGAGTCTCCCCGCTCTCCCCTGAGAGGGCTTTTAATCAGCCGGCCCCCAAAAGCAATCAGAGTCATTAGCACTGCCTTGCGAGTATCGCAAGCGCTGTGCTTCCAAGGGCTTTGAAAACCGGTAAGTTCTCCCGCAAACTGGATACGTCTTCACGTCACCAGGCTGACTCACATCCTTTATGACCCAGTCAGGGAGTGGTGAAAACGATAGCTCTGGTTGTTCTTGAATTTACTTAAGAATTTCTTCTGTTTGCTTTTAAGAGATACCGGTGATTCGGTAACGCTAGTATTGCTGTTACAGGTTTTTTGCATAATGTCTATCGGGATTTCTGAAGCTTATAGATTTAGTGTGCAACTTCTGTGCAGATTGATTGATTCCTTCTGCAATGTGCTGAAGTGCCTTACAAAGTGATGATGCAATGTAGTTGGCCAATCCTGTTTAAATAGATGAATGTTATTTCATCAGCTCAGGGACTTCTTAATCAATAGTTAATCTCATCTCCAAAATGAACACCTTTTCACTTCAGTTCAAATGCAGAAAGCTTCCCTGTCAAATGCACGGTGACCATATAATAACAAAGATAATTTAATCTGCAATGTTTTATTTAGTTATGACAGAATGTAATGCCAATGCATTGTGTGGAACTCAGTACTTTTCAGCATTGCTTTGTTAGCCCTGTTGCTTTAGCAGTTTCCATTAGCTATAGTCACTGATATTTAACCTATTCCCACAGGAAGTTTAGATTAATTTGCTTTGCATTGTACCGTCTTGTTTTGGAACAACGCCTTTGTCCTCCCCATGGTAATTTTGAGTGACTGCCTTGCTTCTGGTGATATCCTCCAGACATCTGGTGTAGGTCAGCTGCCCCCTGCTATTTTAATCCTGATTGAGTGGAGGATTGAGCTCTGTGGAATGTCTGTATTCAATGCCTCAGAGCTCCCTACCCAGCGTGTCACAGTTCATTTGTTTTAGAGGCAGGAAATGATCCACAACTAGCTCACGGATAACAAGGCAGAATTGATCAAGTATACTCTCGATTAGACTGGTTACTTGCTTCTTTGCATGCATTTTCAGAGATGAGAATCTGCCTCACATCAGCAGCAACTGGCTGTACTTTCCATTTGCAGGTCAGTGGGTCACACTCCCAGGCTAACAGAGACTCTTCGAGTGCCTTACTACACAGGAGACCGCTTCACCAAGGAGTACCGTGGAATGGACCTAAAAAAATGTGGAGGGGAGCATAGAGGATGATTCTGTTTCCAATCAAAGGAACAACTGCTGGAAAAAGAAGCAGCAGAGTATGTTCTTTTGACATATGACATGACAATGTGTCTTAGTCCTTTTAGAATATTCTGCAGAATTGGTAATCAATAAACTACAACACACTCAGATCCTACATGAAGATTTATTAGAGTAATTCGATTTTTCTCTGTCACCGCTAAGTAATTACTTTCCCCTATAAGGGCAATCTGGGGTATTGGCAATGCACAGAAGGCAGACGCCCTTTATACAATAAAATGATTATTTCTTTTCTGAAGGTTAATGGTCCAAATTCCAATACAGGCTTCTCTGGATTAAACTGTCCTCATGTGTTGCTGTTTTTTGTAGAGATTTGAGGTCCATTTGCTGGAAATACAAGGCAGGAAGCAACTATTAGAAAATGTTATTATTTTTGCTGACTCAAATGATTACAAATGACTCATTTGTGTATGTGAATCACAACCTATGTTCATTTAACACTTAGAATTTCTGCACAGTAAATAATATGCATATCAGAATTGTAATTTTACTGTTAAGTTACTTGTTCCCATTTTAAGAGCATGTAGTGACTCAATACAGCTTGCAATATGTAGCTCATATTTTTGCAAGCACTTTGGGGAGTTGCAACTATTTAGTTTTTCAGCAGTGTGAAACAGGCAATTATTCATTTCATCTTTCCATGGTTTCACCACACACACCTTAATTACCTTTTATTTCAGTGCATGTCATATTTCACTTTGAATGAAAGTCAGAGTGTAATCCAAGTGACCAGCATAAGATCAGTATGTGACTATCTCAGTATATAGTATGTGAGACTTGATGTTCAGCCCAATTTATGCTCATTTTCCAACCCCTGTAGCCGTTATACTACTCAGACTATGTGTACAGGTGAAAATGATGCCATTAGTATCCAGATTCACATCGTTCATCCCATGTTAACTTTTGGATATAGCAGTCAATAGAGGCAAAATTGCTGAACTACTTATATAGGTATAAAAGTCTGAATTTTGTTTTTTGAAATAATCTTGTCTTGCAGAGGAAGGCTTGCTGTATTGAGCTTGATATTTTGGAGACAATGATTTGTACCAAAAAGGTCTGAAGATGAGAACCCCCAGTTGCCGCAGGCTGTCTGAAATCCATTCTTCCTTGCACGGATAAAGACACCATTTACCACTAATATTGGTGAGATTTAAGTGGTAATAGTGCTCACTGTACAAAGGCCATTTGAGAAATATTGTACAGTGTACCCTACATTACTGGACACACACAGTAGCATTAAAGGGAAAAATAATTGCACACTGATGTATGTCTCACAATAAGTTGTATGTTCTTTTTACAGTTTTCTATCATTAAGTAAGAAAGAAATTTCTAGGAGAGAATATCACATATCTTTAAATGCAAGTTTTGGTGGAAGAAAATGGTGAAATTAAACTTGTATATTTCAGTAGACATATCTTGTATCGACAAAGAATAGGCTGAATGAATGTAGGTTGGGCTACATACATATATTGGGCTTTATATAGATAGTGAGAAGGCATGCCAGGCTAATTCAGTCAGAATCATTTTACTGGTTTTGCATATTAAAATAGTAGCATATATTTCACACTGTTCTCTGAAATAACTTTTAGACTTCTTATCACAAACACAGTTGCATTCAACATAACCTTTGTGTCACAGAATTACAGTCCACGTCTTGACACACGAACCATGGAGAATGGTTTAGGCACAAAAACACCTTGAAATAGAATATGATATTGTATTTGTGAAAAAAGAGAATTATTTTAGCAGTAATTTCTGTCCTTTGCAACCGGTCCAGCACAACTTAGCTTTAAGCATGTAATTACTTGTTTTCTAACAACACATTAGAAAATAATGGCAAAATGTATCAAACTTCCTGGATGCAGCCCTTGAGTGAAAATGTAAAACAAGGAATTGTGAGATCTGAGATCTGTTAACCTGCTGTTTCTATGAGATGGTAAAAATGATGTTTTCTGTTTTTTTTTCTTCATTTTAAGCTTACATTGGTGATAGATCAATGAAAACCAGTCCTGTTCATTCTGCGTTTGCCACAAATGGAATTTTCCCAGACTTCGACATTCTGTCAGATTAATTAATAATGAGTCAGTGACAGTGATTACATTCTGCTGAATCAGTGAACATGTAATATGTATTGAGTAATATGTGTCTGAGACACAGGCCTTTTTGCATTCTGGGTAAACACACTTAACAGTGAGTGCAGATTGGTTCTGAATGAGGGAGACCATTGGGTTAACAATGCTGGTACCACACAGGCCTCACAAGCACAAAATGCACTTCTCACTTACCTATCTGTTTATTGAAGCTATTGCATGTTATCGCATGTTAGTCCCCCCACCCCCCTTTTTCTAGAAAATGTATTCTGTATCAGATATTAACTGTTTTTTTTTCTCCATAGATTCTTTTGCAAGTAAAAAATGGAAGCCACACTGAAGTTCAAGTCTTTATTAAAACATTTTAAAAACACATACCACACATCCACCTTCTCTCTCTGGAGTGGCCAGAATTTATATTTCCACTACTGTTAAGGAAGAGCTTACTGGGGGCAGTTATAATGGAGATCTATAACATGGCTATGGCTCATATACTTCTAAAAAATGCAGTAGTGTCGGAAGAACAAGGTTTATGTCTTTATTAATGAGGAAATAATTTTGAAGTAATTTATTCCTGTGCAGCCTCTGTCCTTCATTGGCACCCAGTGTTGCAAAGAAAATGTTCCCCATATTCTCCTTCATTTTACTGAAATGTAGTAGTAAATGCTGCAGGAAATTAGACAACTAAGCCAATTATAGGCAAGCCTTTTTCACTTTCAGCGGTTGGTTTTTTTTTAATACATATACTGTATATACATGTGGAATGCTTTGTATGACTTCATAAATTGATGTGTATGTTGGTGTTGTGCTTTGGACATCGCCTGATGGCATTAAAAATAGTTTATCGGTGGAAAAAGCTGTTTATTAAAAGCTGGTATTGTGTTTCTATAAAATAATACAAAAATAAAAATTAATAGGAAAAAACATGGGAATACGCTTTTATATTTAATGCCATTGCACATTTCCTGAAATTTTCAAAACCACATTAATTATTTCACGCAAACTGTGAACAATGCGGGTTCTACGTGACACATAACGTGTCGTCGTTTTTGGGGGGAGGGCATTTGCTGAGCTGTCAATCGGGTGATTCATGGTAGAATTCCTGGGTTCGTGTCTCGCCCTAAAAGTACGAATGGGGCGCGGGACGCCAACTTGCGCACGTCCTCAAAGGCGGACAGATTTCCTGCCGATTGATTGTTGCATTCTTCAAAAAAGAGTGGGCAAATGGATTTCTCCTGTTCTGCAGAAACACACGTGGAAACAACTCGAAGTTTGGAACATAGATCCGAACGAACATTTAAACTGATGCGTATACGTTTTTGTTAATAAAAAGTTAAATATCGTAAAGTTATGTTCGCCATTCTTGTAATTAAAAATAAATACATTTTCCTTTATCTCTAAAGTTACAACTTCGTTTTTGCGTTGTACATTTAATCAATACAAGAAATGGCCGTATATAGTTTACAGTTGCATCACCAATTGAGCTAGTTTGTTACAAAAAAGGAAAAATGTGACTACATAGAAAACATCGAATGCGCATATCGACTATTTTAATGTCGTCGCACACACAGTACTCCATTTAATATGAGCAAGGGGCGAAATAAAAGCAACAGAAATTGGCCATATTCTTGCTCTGCCCAACAGGCGACGTCAGTATCAATACACGTGCAGTTACGCTTGCAAGGCTGACAAGAGGTTAACAACCCAGAGATAAAACATTAAACCAAATTTATTAAACCTATGTCGAGAGTGAACTATGTGTGAATATGTATTTACTGATACAGGTACTAAATATTGTCTAACAGCAATATCCCATATATCTAATTTGGATATTTCATAACCACAGCATTGGCTTGGTCGTTTTATGGTTATCGGAATGTGGTGTCTTGTGTCTACATGGCTCATGTCATAGTAGGAATACATGAACATTGGGGTAACAGAATATTAAGTGTTCACGTTAACGCAGTCAGCGTTTCATATTCTGAGTTGTACTTCATCTCGACAGTGGTTATTCACCAAAGTTCTCATCAGTATGTGCTGTGTGCACGCATTTCTTTCCAGCTGTAGACATTGTAGCGTTGAGTGTGAATGTTAAGTAGTAGAGGTGTTGGCATTGTCCGAACTTCTGCAACCTTTATGAAGACATGTTTAGCTACAGCTTTGTTCCTTACAGACATGCTTTCCACAAAGAAAACGCACATACAGTCAATTTTTGAAAAAAATAATTTATTGCTCATTTAATTACTTCAATGAAAGTACAAAAACAGTGCAATATGAATATTTGAATATCAAATAAATTAATAACCGAGGCACAGGTGAATGTTCAACAGAAAAAGAAAATTGGCACAATAACAACTGAGGACCTCTGGTAAAGACTGACTGGTCTACAAACTGGAAGCACAAAAACATTATGGTCCAATTATTATTCATACACACTGGCTCAATGCCCAAGGGAAGCTATAGCAGAAATTGTTCCCACATAATATTAAAACAGTGTAAAAACGGAGTCACTTAAAATGCAAACTTTCAGAACAATACTTTAAATACTGCTACACTACCATATATCTAGCTGCCATAGTTGGGTTTCCATAGAAACCGAGGTAACCATTTCATAGAGCATAAATTGAAGTAAGCACCATTTTCATTGCTTTGTTTGATGCAACTGTTACAACAGTGCAAAACTACATCAGTATCTAGAGGCCAACTGCTAATCTGCAAAGTCCATTAAATGTTTACCAATAAACATTTCTCATGTAGCTAAAATCATATGTTGCTGACCGTTTACTATTGATACCCTGGTCACAGGGAAATATGGAAACCCATACACTAACAATGGACATTGGAATGCATCAGGTCCATTTCAAACATTTGGTTATAACTCAACATCACAGCAGTAGAAATTCTTCAAATTGTAGCCCGCTGGACTATCGTCACAAACAGCAAGTACAACTCATGCCCGATGTGAGCAATATTCATAAGCTATGCAAGGCAATAACTCATCAATCGTACCAACTTCTCTAATGGCAACAGCTGTGGTTCAGTTTTCTCACAGTCAACATTCCTCAATGAGCAGCTCCTCAGAGCTGTACAGTTTTCTTTTGATTACTCTGAAGCCAGTGCTGAGTTTCAGTGCATGTCTCATAGTCGGGGCAGAGGATGACTTTGCGGCAAAGAGGCCCTGGATCTTAGGCCACAGTCCCCCGGATTCCAGCCTAAGCACCAGCGTGAGCTGGAAAGTTGGTACGAGGTACGGGTCCACTGCAATCTGTTCAACGCTCTGACAGACGTCCTCCTGCTCCACGCACAGGTCGATGAGCGCCCCCCGCAGGCCGCACGGCTCGCTGGTGGCCAAGTGGAGCAGCTCTTGTCCGATGTGCTCCAGGAGCTGATCGGGGATCAGAAGTTTGGAGCATCTCAGGGCCCCTTCTTTGGCCTCTGACAGGCTGTGTGCAATGAGATCAACCACCTCCCTGCGCAGAGTCTCCTCCATGGGATCGTAGAATAGATCAGCATCAGGATCGGACACAGACACATCAGACAGGTGGACTGATCCTGCAAGAGAAAGATTGCATCATTCAGACATGCCATTTACTGTGCTGCAAACAAATCAACTCTTCAACAACGCTCGCTTAATACATTGGTGGGTCGATTTCACACTCATTTTATGATTCTGAGGACACTGCCACTGTACTACCACAGTTAACTTCAAAAATAAAGTAGCTGGAAACGCTCAGTTGTAGTCAAAGTAGAATCCCAACGAAGTTACAATGAAATCGTATCCATGCACTGCTATGCAACGTCATTGAGCCAAAACACTGTTATGGAACCTATATTCGATACTGTACTGTAATTAAGTTACACACAGTACATAAGCACAAAAGCGAGTAATATTTACCTGAATCCGAAAAATCGCTCCTACTGCAACTATCGGAGTCGGAGTCCAGGCTCTGATTGAAACTCGCTCCGCTGAAATCAGTCAATTTCTGCATCAGCCTCCCCCAAGACAGACGCTTCGAAGTGCCGTCAGGGATCGGGGATGGGGGGAAACTGCTGTCGGGGGTCAAGTTCGTGCAAAGTGCTGGCATGATTTCTTCAAATTCAACAGCTGAGATCTGCGAGAGACAACAACAGAAAACAATCGTAAGATCTCTTGTATGCAATTACAAAGCACACGTCGGGGTAACAATACATACAATACCAAAGGCAACACGACTGTATGCAACTAGCACAGAGGACGGAGTAACCTAAGATAACCAGCAGTCAGGACAATAACTAGCTAGCACAGATAGATAAGATAGCTACTGTAATTAGCTAGCGAGCGTTAGCGATTTTGCTACGTCTCAGTTTACCTCAAAAACATGACAAGAGGTTTGATAGAAAAAAACATGGATACTTACATATATGTTTCTCTAACGGAAGCAGTGCTTGTGGCGTATCCAGATTTTTTTTTGATGCAACACACAAGTTTTGTCCTACTGTTCTTCAACAACAAAGGAGTGCTCTGATGTGTTTTTCCACTGAGGCCGTACGCAGGGGATGCCTCAATCAGGCACTGCAGTACTTTCGACAACAAAGCCGTTTAAATAGCTTCAATGCGGACTCCACTAGGGACCGCCCCGCGTGTACTTTTGGGCCAATCGGATTCCACGGCACGTTCCTAACGTTCTATCTTGCCTGGTAACATTTCGAGAAAACAAGAACTGGGGGGTGGGGTGCTAAAAGTGCCGAAGAGTGACGACGAGCGTTTTAGCAATTCCTGAAAGGA
This sequence comes from Megalops atlanticus, assembly GCA_019176425.1. Lineage (NCBI taxonomy): Eukaryota > Metazoa > Chordata > Actinopteri > Elopiformes > Megalopidae > Megalops > Megalops atlanticus. The sequence goes on from CM032875.1 coordinate 61,500,912, forward strand.
AAAGAAGAAAGAAATCTGCCAGGGGCGTTCAAAGCTACACGTAGGCTGCAGACATGATTGTGCTAATAAAAATGGCCCACAGACATGCTTAAAGGCTTGATTTTTTTCTGTACCTATAAGTAACATCTTGTAACATGATGTAATAAAGGAAGTTAACTGTATGATAAACCAGGTGTACTTAAATACATAAAATCCCAGTGATCTGAGTGAAAATCATTTTTTTCTGCACGCAGGGCATAGCAACTACACTACTGAAATTATTCTTCATACAGGCAAAAAGAAGTCATCCTAAATGTGTCAGAAATATAGACACAAAATACATCTCTGACAATGTCATTACATTGATGTTACTGTTAGAAATTCCAGACAATTGCTCATCATATGAAATATGGCAAAATAATTTGCTTAATTCTGTTAATCCAAATGGCTAACAAGGGCTTCTACAAACCAGACCATTTGCTGTCAGAATGTGACAATAGAGTTTTTACCAGGTTTAATCGTAAATTTTCTTTAAGTTTTCCAACTACACTGCTGAAATTACCAGGGTCGAATTTAGTAGCCTTTTTAATAGCACATGCACATACATCTGCTCTTAACATATTTTCATAGCATTAATGTTTTCTGTGACTCAGTTTTACCCAAAGTGAATGTGTGTGTGTGTGTGTGTGTGTGTGTGTGTGTGTGTGTGTGTGTGTGTGTGTGTGTGTGTGTGTGTGTGTGTGTGTGCACGCGCATATCAAAGCAAATTTAAGGAAATGTTTGGAAATAAATCAGTTGTGGCCCAGTTATTACCAAAATTTTATTTGCTGAACTTACGTTTTCACAAAAAATGAAATCTTTCTAAAGTAAATCTTTGAGCTTTTCTATTTGAATGAACAAGATGAGATTGCATTGATTGGAGGTGTTATCTAAATTTGGTCAACATGTTTTACTAACATAATCTGTTATGTGTATGGAGCTACAATACGTTTTTGCAGTGAACTATGTAGTTTTTCATTCATTTCTAGAGGAATCTGGGAAAATTGCTAAAGTTGCAACTGAACACCAGCACTAGTCACTACTCTTAAGCTGTGCATCGTCACGCAGGGCCTGAGCAAACAAAGACAGAAATGAGAGATGCTGGGTCCTAACGCCTACGGCTCCCTAACCGATAAAATTTCAGGAGGTGGTATGTAGCTTCCAGCTTCCTTGTTTGTGAGAAGCATAGTGTAAGTGCTATGATGTAATATTACATGATGTACTTATCCTCTCACAAACACCGTCATAATAACAGCATTTTTTCTCGTGCTTTCACACTGATAAAATATGTTGCAGTCATTCGTATTAGTTCGAATCATACCCGATTTTGTACGTCGTATATTTGTGTTTTCAACAATGCTAATCTCTAAAATCTAACTTTTTAAGAGGCTTTTCCGCTTTGTGCGAAGTGTTATAGTTTATTCAGTGCCATTAGCTACTTTATTCATCAGATAGGACAAATCTTAATCGATACATGGTTACAGTTGGTTTTCATACGTGCAGAAAGGCAGCAAATACCGAGGCATGGACAAAATAAGCAGGAAGTCTGTACTTTTCATGTAACAAACAACCTAGCAAGAGAGACCAAGAGTTTTATTTGTTTTATTGTATGATGATGATGTTTTGTACCAACAGCTTGAATGATAAGAAGAATTTGGCACAGGGACGTCTTGCCTTCTTCCCTATCAAAAAGGCACAGTGTTCTGATTTGAAAGGACGTGTGCATGTAATTACTCGATTGCCTGTTTGACGAATTAGCAAAAACAAATGAAAAAAAAACGCTGTAGAGAAGAAATGATTGTGTAGTTTATGTTTCGTACATCCCTTTTTGTGCTTTTACAGATCATAACTTACTACACCTGTTATTTTGTTGTAATGATTGAGTTAATGTGTGATTTAGCATATTATGTTCCATTTCCACAGCCTTCAGTTCAGTTTCCACACCATCAGTTCTGTTCTATCAGGGAGGGAAATGGAAGCTACCAGGTTTAAACAAGCCAAATATTATAATTCCCATAGGAGACAAGCATAGTTTATTAGTAGATAGATATGGGTAAGGCCCACACAGTCTGTTCTTTTACATACCCTTATTAAGTGAACAGGCAACATTTTGATTCGAGTAATCTTTGTCAAGTCTCTGTACACCGCCACTTCTTTTCCTGGCATTTTAACAGCTGTACGTGTGTAAGATCACATTCACAGAGTTGGCTCTCATGCACAATCTACTGCTCCTAACAACCTCTTACCTAAGATACCGACTATCCTCAACTGTCAGGCCTAGTGATGGTGATAAGAAAGTTAGGATCACTGAATCACAGAGATGGGCGGAAAGAACTAAAATAACAAGATAGACACAGTTAATTTTGTGCATCTAAAAGCTTAAATCTCAAAGAGTTTTTGGTTATTACAGAGTTATTGGTTCCTATAAATGTTATGGCCTGCTGAATGCACTCACCAAGAGTATAACTATGGGCTGAAAAGCTTTATCTGTATTGTTTCTGAATTTTGGTTAGAGCAACATAAAGTAGCACATGTGCAAAAAGTCAAGATTAAGATCTTATTCTCAGAGTTATTATTAGGACTCAAGAGGATAAGCGTAAAATGAAAACAGAACACCCTGTCCTTTCAAATAGTTGTGTTTGTAGAACACTGGAATCCATTTAAATATTTATACTGGACAGTTTTTTTCTGAGAGAATATGCAAATCGTTAAGCAAATGTTTTCGGCAATGTTTTATGAGTTTTATCTGAACATAAGATTTATCTGTCAACCAGACTGAAGTTTTTTTTTGTTTTTGTTTCCTCGCTGCAGAAATTTCTGCAAAGAAACAACGGCCCTCCCCCATCTGTATGCAGTGTGCATAGTTACTTTTTCATACCGTTGGAAGTCTGCCCACAGACAAATAGAAAGTATTGGAAGGCTGCCAAATATCACAGATGCACTGTATTTTGACGCATGAGGAGGGGTCTCTGTCAGAAGTACAGACTGTACTTTTCTTCCGATGGAAGAGGAAATGAGGGGAAAAAAATGCTTGAACAGGACAGTTGTCATGTTTCACATGTTATGTTACACGTACTTTACTTCTAGTTTTAATGTGCACAGCCTGAAACTTTCAAGTTTCAGTTGAACACTCAAACAAAAATTTCTTATAAAAGTATTTTCTTGCAGCAGTTTCTTTATTCACAGAGTAAGATCATGTAATGCAAGATCAGAGTGGGGTAAGGTGTAGGTGGCAATATGTGTTTTAAACAGGTGGCGTTAGGACCCAGAGGAGTCCTCTAGGTGGGGGATGTCCTTTTATGGAACACAAGTAGACAATCACTTCAAGAGCAGAACAGTACATTCTGTTCAGGCGTAGGACTTCTGTACTGTTTTTTGAAAGACTTCATTGACAGGTCCACTGAATGTTGAGCAGTACTTTTCCTCAGTTAGAGTGATGGAAACTAACTCGAGACTGCACATAAACAAGGGCAATAGTATCTTCCAGTTTTTTCACTCTGAGAATGTGTTGCTAAAGTACATTTGATAAGGTTAAAAGAAGTAGCACTGTAAATAGTTTGCACCATTCGTTGAAATGCTATAAAAATAAGACACTTAAAACCATTATGTAATACAATGCTGCTTTATAAAGGCAAAAGTTCAATACCATGTCATAAATACAGTCATTGCATACATTACTATGGAATGTGGCTTTGGGAAGAATGCATGGGCCACTTGAGCATACAAAAAAAAAAAAACAGCATCATAGAGCAGGGATGAAGGTTTTTGTGATTGTGCTGTCTTTGTGGGCCTTCTGTCTCAAGGCCCTCTCACCAGTGAGAATCTGCTATTAATGTGCACTGCAGGGGGAGGAGGACCTGACTGCAGTATTAAAATTAATGAGAGGCAGCACAGCCATGTGGAAAAACACAGACATTATTCCTTCGAATGCAGTCCTTCACCCTAGATGTTCAATGCCCTTGCAGTTGTGGGCTGTTTGTGCTGAGCGGTAACAGAAGGCTGCATAATGGAGGTTAACACACAAACAGGCTGGCTCCACTGTTTGGAGGATGCAACTCCCTTTGTCTTCTTTATTGTGCTTCTTGATAAGGATAAACATATTAAAAGGACAAAATATACCCCCAAAAAAAAAAAAAAAAAAAAATTCATTTTGAAATTCTACCTTTTACCTGTGAAGTACTTTATGCAAAAAAGCATGCACATTTTATATTGTTTACATTTGTCTGCACCACAGATGGAAACAACACTCTTTACTAGTGTAGCTGTTTCTTGTGTGATTAAAATACATTCCTGAACAAAGCTGATTTTCAGCACACTGATAATGAATGGTGGATGGTTATGATTCAGTAATGTAAAAGGAAAAACAACCAGCTATACAAAACTCATACATCAGACGTTGATCAGAAGATTCCAGGTGAGTGTTTGGAAAACATTTGTGCATTTGATAATTTTAAAGAATGGCATAAGCCTAAATTGATGGTGCTGACTGAGATTGTATATTAGCAAATAAACTATTTTTTCTTTTTTCTATTTGTTTTTGTATGTATGTGTTATTTTTCACTACTGTATGCTTGTGTTTGACCATTGTGAAACCAAGGAAAAACATAAGGGCAGTTTCAAGTATTTTTGCAAGTCATCTACATTCATCTTCAGTGTGGTTTTTGATGAGATGCCTTGAATGGCTTTATGCCACTGAATTAAAGTAATATACAAGACACAGATGAGCATTTGGAGATTGAAGTAAATTAAAATGCTTTTATTCTTGATAGTCAAAAAAGTCATTCTAAATGTGTCAAAAATACACACAATATACATCTCTGACAATGTCATAATTACATTGATGTTACTGTTAAAAAATTTCAGACAACTGCTCAATCACATGAAATATGGCAAAAAAAATCCTGAATTCTGTTCATCCAAATGGCTAAAGAGGGGTTCTACAAACCAGACCACTTGCTATCAGAATGTGACAATAGATTTTAACCAATTTAAATCATCAGTTTTCCTGTATGTATTTTAAAAAAGGAGCAAGTGTTTAGAACCAGTGTCTGAGTAACCATTCCATCAGGAGTCTTCACCACGGGCTTCTGAGGTTAGAGAGAGGTGAACTGAAAACTCGGGTAACTAAGTAAACAAATGTGAAGGACAGGAACAGGCCAGAGCATGCCAGCTCTCCCCACACTGGTCACCTCACTCCCCCCTGGGCTACTTTAAAAGCCATGGGTGCCAAAAAATGTTGATATCTGAATATTTCAGGACACCCCCTAAGCAAATGTTCAAAAAAAAAAAAAAAAAGATAATTTACGGAATTTTGTCATATCTTAAAATCCTGAATGGAAAAACTTGCAAATGAATGGGCTTGTTTTCTTATTTCTAACACATCACCAAATACTCAATGTAATAATAGTAATACAAAAATACCATGAAAAATTAATTTTATGTGGTTGTTTTGATCAAATTTACTAAGGGAGTATTAACTACTTAGAGAGAAAAGGACAAAAGAACAGGTGGCTGTGGTCAGTGCTGTATTTCAGATCTTTACTTTTGACACTTGTTTTAATGTCTTAATAGGTTCCCCAATCTTCCCTTCTTAAGCAGTCCATATCACAAAAGGCCCCCAGTCTGCTCTTTGTTTATGAAGGTGTAAAACCCAACAACTGTTCGATTGGTTTGTATCGCCACTCATCCGCTTCTAGCTCTTCAACCAAGCTTGCCAGTTTCTCCATACGAGATACTTGTTGATCTTGGAATAAGAAAATAAGGTTATCTACATTTTCTACATTTTTACATATCTACACCTTTGAAGCTAAATAAAAATGGTGCCAACAGTACCCAGTACTCTACCTTAAACTGAAGTTCATTACTGTCAGCTCTAATTACAATGGGGAAAATTACAATTACACTATGGCTTTAACAAAATTCAAGGGCTCACATGGATCAGCAATTCAATTAAATGATGTTTTGTTCATTAAAAATAATTCCATCAAGTATTTTCAAAGCAAGGACAAAATTAGCTTAAATGATTTAGCTTTATTGCACTGATGTAATCCATTTTCTTTTAATTACTGTAATGGATCAAATTAAGAATAGTTTTCATTTTCAAAGACAAAGCAAAATGTTTTATGAACAGTAGGAATACATACAAATATTCCTTCAAGGCTTACAACCTTACCTTTCTACTGCTTTTGCACTAACAGAAGTTATGTCTTTCTTGCAATGAAGAGAGACTGCCCACCAATAAAAATGGTTCAACAATTTAGTTCCATCAAACTGAGTGACACAAAAGCCGGCTGCCTAAGAAAGCAGCCCCTCCCCTTGTGGGCTGGTTCTCTTTTGTTCTCTCAGGTTGTTTGCCTTGAATAGTTCCTGGCAGAAAACTGCAGCCCACAAAGTCTCTACACCCACACTCTTGAAAAGAAACTTAACACAAACATAAATGAGTGAAATCAGTACAGGGGATGCTCTTACCGTGCTTCACCTGCTTCAGTGTAGATGCAACTTGGTAGCTGAATACAGACTCGCACAAAAATCTGTCAGAGCCATCTGAAAGACACAAAAACATAAGCTAGTGCGAATGCTCCTATTAAATGTGTTTTAGTGTGAAAACAAACTTTTCTCACACCAAGACAAACTCACATGGTAGCATATGTGGCCTGGAAAAAAATCTCGCTGTACTTGTGTAACATTAATAAAACAAGGCACGCAACCGACCATGCAACACAACTAGGCTAACCCTTCAGCTGGAAAACATGATTAAGGGGAGAAGAAACAACAAAACACCATTATGCAACTCATGCAGTGCTTTTACTGTCCACAGTAAGCGAATGTGTGCCAGAGTCTGACACTGCACTGGGGATTACTGATGAGGACAAAAACCCAATGACGAACACAACAACCGCAAAACAAAAGGCACAGAGCTCATTCAGCCATAGGAACATCCACTTTGCCGTGTGCCGTCTCTTTGACCTTTAGCCACACAATGCTTTCCGAACCAAACCAATTTAAGCACATTAATTAGAGCATTTGAGGCAACGGAAGCCGTAGGGGAGGGTACTGGCTGCCAGATGGGCCTCGGCCCTCCGCACACAGTCCCCCTTGTGCTCTGTTGATCAGGCTGGCATGAGACGCGCACATTTGGGGGAGGATCACCGACTGGGTTTACTGGTGGGAGAGCACGTCCTCCTAGAAGCTGATGAGCTGGTGACCCACATACAAGGGAACCGTTGGAACCGTACAAATTCATTCAGCAACTACAACAATCAACTTGTCAAGGGCTGACGGTGTAAACAAGAAATGTTCCAGAATGGGGTTGTGTTGTACAGAACGTGGTTCTCCTGTGCCCAGCCACAAAATGTGAATTTTGAACAAGCTCTAGGCTGGAATGTGCACAGGCTCAAAGTAAATTACATTGTTTGAATGATACCCACTGAATTTAACTTATACAGTATGGGTTTGAACTCTGGCACACTGGTCAATGTTTCTGTAGTGGGACCAGTTTGCCCAACCCAACAAATGCTTGTTAGATTTAAAGGTTAGCAGCTACAGCTGCGGCTGCTGTGTGACAGACCTTCCATCATTTCCCCAGCTCCTTTGGGATAGGTGTAGAGGACTTTTCGTGGGGGAATGAGCTCTGAAGCACTAAACCCGGATCCAGTGACAGAGCTCCCGCTGACCCCCCCAGCCGAAGAGGAGGAGGAGGAGGCTGCCATCCCAGCACAATCTACCTGCAGACATCACAAAACATATATCTAGCTGTGATTGAGAAACCAGAGAAGTTCAAGTTACAGTTGATGGCTGGCCAGTGACAATAAAGGCACTGCAGCAACACCGAGCCGCACCACCCACACTAAGCGTTTTCTAACTAGTTAGGTATGTGTATATACCAGCGTTTCTCAAACCTGGTCCTGGGGACTCATCATGTTTGCTCATTTCTGTTTCTTGCTAAACTCTCGAGTATAACTGAGCTACAATTTTTGTGACTGAAATATGCTGCTGTCGGTGTGGTTGTGTTAACAGAGGAACAACTATTCAACGTATATTTTTAATATGTGGCCCTTGTACAAATTCGGCACAGCTGCCTTAAGTAAAATGAATAAATTGTTCAATTACCAACGCCCCGCTGAGCAACGATTACTCTCGATAAAAACGAAACACAATATTTCTGTATTTCTAATTTTATCACAAAAATTACTTACAAAAACACCTTTACTTGTGTTCTCCTGTTAGAACAAACACACATCCGTAACAAACAACTCATCTCTGACGCTTGTTAAGTGACGTCAAATCCAGATTGTATTCAGTTACCGGCTCAATCAAACCTAATTAAGCTAATTGAGAGCCAGATCTGAAAACGCTTGTTTGGTGATCAAAGACACTACTAGCGTATGTAATGTGCAGCTAACGTTAGCTGGTCATCTATCAATCCATGAAGTTCATGCATATTATTCGGTGTTTGGCTACGGCCACAGAAAACAGGCTCACAGCTAGTGGTGTGACATGTGTTACTGGGAGGGTTTATGACGTGACGTAATCTAGCTGATCAATGTTACAACACAGCTACATTATTGTATTTCTTTACTATGCCACTCGAATCGACCAAGTTAACATGCCCAACAACCCTCCACCTACTGTTGCTAGCGAGCAACTTCCCATACTTTGTTGGCCTGCTAACTAGCAAGCTCTCACTGCTCATAGCGTTGAGGCTTGGCCAGCTAACATATAACAATACTGCAGGACCAATGTGTGAAATTGTAATTTAAAACAAATATAGCCCGCTGCGGTTTGGTAACAGAGGGAAATGACGGCAAAACACAGACAAATCTAAACTGTTAACTATCAAATTACCTGTTTTCACCGAAATATTTCCGCATCCAACGAGGGACGTAGCTGGCTAGCTGGCTAACGTTAGCGAACTGCCTAGCAAAAATAACACCAAAATGCTTTGCGGCTGCTGGATACAGGCTTCACGACAGGCTGCCGTGTGGCATGGAGTAAAGCTAGGTAGTTATGTCCATCAAGCTAGGCTACTACTAATAATTTAGTGAAGTATTAAAATAGCGGATATTTTCGTTATATTTAAGCTAAATATCGGTGTTTTGCCATCTTGGTAAGATTTCCAGGTTAGACAGCTTGCTAATGTTACACGCCACTGCTTTGTTTTATTCAACCAATTCAACGAATATTAGAGCGTTAAATGAGTCATTTTTGCTGTCGCATTCTTGCTTTTACTTCAGGAGGTTGTCGTGTCATGTTTCATGTGTAGGCTAGTTAGTGGCTAGCAAGGCAAAAGTAAAAATCAATGTGCAGTTGTCACGGTGCTTGATTACCAGAGCACGTCTACCACGTAGGTTGTTTGCTCTAGCCAAGTGGCTATCTTAGCTGAAACGTAGTGATAACTTAGCACATTAGCTAGCTAGCTACATGACTTCAAAGAGTGAAGCTGGTTGAACAAACTTGAACCTTTGTGTATGATTACTTTATCCTACCTGAAACATGAGATATGAACAGCTCTTAGAATTAAGTTATCTACATAGCCAATTTCTGATATTTTACAGACAGTTTTTGCAGTAAGTGAAAAGAGCACTGTACAAATAAAATGGATCTTTACACTAACTGCTTTATATCGCTATGGTGTTTGTAGGGGAGGCTTCTTTGAAAAATGGATGTTCTACGACCGACTCTAATCAACATCAACGGCAGGATTTACAGGAGAAATGTTGTCAAAGAACAACTTTATCAAGAAGAAGAAGATGATGAGGATTTTTCTTATTCAGGATCAGGTAGCAGAAAAAAAACCCGGCGCCGTTGCCTACACAAAGTTACGCCTTGCATATACATATAGGTTTAGAAAGACTATTTCATGCATCGTTTAGGCCTGTGGATGTTGCAAATTCTGATTTCCGTGCCATGTTATCAGGATGCATGCAGATGACTGCATGGTCATTCTAGTTTAAACACTACATGTATTCATTGGGTAAAGCCAAAGTTCAGTCATCATCTACTGTATGGAACGTTGCAAACTGTAAACGACTTTGTTTGATTCGTTTGGTCTCCTTTCAAGTCACTGCCCAGTGTACAGACGAACCATGTGACTCGATCAACGTGGAACAAACTGAGAAAGGCTACCGCTGTGCACTGGATGTCCCCAGTGTCCTTTACAAGTAGGTACACAATCTATAGACTTTAGTGCTCATTGACCTCAGTCTGCTTAATTGTTATTTACCTATTAGTATTGATAGAAAACTAAGGCAGGTCCAAAGCTGACTATAAGAGAATATCATGTGCATAAAGTATGTGATTTTACCAGATACATTATTGGAAAGAAAGGAGAGACAAAGAAGAGACTGGAGTCTGAAACACGGACCTCCATCAACATTCCCAAGCAAGGAGTGGAGGGACAAATAGGTGAGAGCGGGATAGGAACTGCACTAAGCCAAAAGTTATTTTCATCCAACAAAACAAAGCTAATCCTTGTACTCAAGTTGTGCCTCACCATTTTATGTGCAGCACTGTGCACTTTCTACACATATTTAACAAAAGAAGAGAGAAAGAAGTGTTGCTTATCTCGATTGCTTCCTCGATAGTGATGACAGTGGTGTCATTTATGACATTTAGCTATTGTTTTTTTTTTTTATAACATCTTTGTACTGTGGTATGACTGTGTCTCCATCTTGGCTCAGTTATCAGTGGTCAGCAGAAGGCGTCAGTCACGTCTGCAGTCACACGCATAGAGGTGCTGGTGGAGAGCTTCCGGAGAAAACAGCCCTTCACGCATTTCCTGTCCTTCCCTTTGAACCACCCCCAAATCCAGGAGCGATTCTTGAAGTTTAAAGAAGAGGTGTTGGAGCAGTGTTCAGAGGTAGTGAATATTTTAATCATATGGAAAGGTGTAATGATAGAATTAAGGTTTCCAGTTTCAAATAGCTTCTGATGGCCCTATGTTCAGCATCACCAGTCCATAAACAAGGCCTGTAATTACTTGGGTCTTTTTGCTGGGTTGAATATCAATTTTGGGGGAGGGACTACAATGTGCTGTCACCTCATCTGAGATCTTTTCCTCTGTTTTCAAGGCTCAGGGGGTAGACGGCAGCATCTTTCAGAACCCAGCCAAGCTTCATCTGACCATTGGCACCCTGGCTCTTCTCAATGACATGGAAGTGACCAGGGCATGTGATCTCCTTCAGCAATGCCAGGAGTTCATCCAGTGGGTACCAGTCTGCATGTTTCAGTCTAGTGGCACAGGAAGAGACAACAGTGCAGTAGTTAATCTGAGAACTGTGTGTGTGTGTGTCTGTGTTTAGTGTTCTGGCTACTATGACAATAATTACCGGTTACATGTGTGTAAGCTTTGACTTAATAACACACAACATCACCAGTATGAGTGATCAATGGTGGCTAAAATTTGATAAAAAATACTGTAGAAACCAATGGATGTACTTTTAGATGGTCTTGGAGTTGCTGGAATCACTTCCTTACTGTGTGATCTGTGACTTCTCAGGGAAATCACTGGAGGAAAGCCCCTTCCCTTGGAGGTGGTGGGGATTGAGTACATGAACGATGACCCTGCCATGGTTGATGTCTTGTATGCCAAAGTCCAGGTTAAGGATGGATCAGACAAGTAAGCTCTCTGTCCGGTAGCCTGTCTTGTAGTAGTTCTTTTGCACACCCACCAATGTCTTGTTCATAGAGGTGGTGTTACAGCTTTAATCACTTTTCTGGAAAAGGTGATCTAATGAAATGGTTAATTCAGCTGTTGTTATTGAGCGCTCTGTGCTGCCCCTCTGCTCTCTGTAGGCTACAGGTCATCGCGGACCGGCTAGTGGAGCACTTTGTCGCAGCTGGGCTGATGGTCAGGGAGTGGGACCGAGTGAAACTGCACGGCACCATCATGAACACCCTGTTCAGAAAGGACCCCTCAGGTAGAGGTCTTCAGTAGGTGCAGGCCACAGACCTGCTTTGTGGGGATCCATCAGATCCTGCTGTATTTGTGACTTCTCATTCAGTGTGACTCACATTTCATAGCTTTGTCTGTCACATTCTGTCCTGGCCAGCTTTTAAAATGCATTATTCTCTGTGCTCAAACAACAGTGACAAACAGCTCACGCTAAAAGCAGTGCCCATTTAGCCTTGTAATTACTGACATATTCAGCAGGGGGCTACATTGAGCTGCTCTGAGTGTGTTTCTTCGACCACAGCAAATTAATCATCTTTCATACCTCATCGATCGGATCACCCCTGTTTCAGAACTGCGATCCATACGCAATGCTGACAGGAGACCAAATCACCAATTGAAAGGCCACATTCTGAACAATAACAAGTGCAAAACAACATCTGCGAGCGATGAATTCTCCCTGTTTGGCTGCAGCTCTGTTTGCGGCCAGAGGAGTAGCATGTTTTCAGCTGGGACAACAATGGGCTCATTCATTTGGAAGTGGATCAAGTCCAGATTCTGTTCGTGAACATGAGGTTACACAGAGCTGGCTGGCCACAAAGCACAGAGGAGGGGCTGGTCAGAATGAGCTGTGTTTACCGCAGAGGAACAGGGGATGTTTTGATTGAGTGGTTGTTTTTTTTGTGTCATCGCGTCTGTTGACATCAGGACATCAGCATTGCTGCTCTTGATTTGTTGGAAGAGCACAAATAACATGACGCTACCCACTTCCGTCCAAATTGCTCCTGATTTGGACTCTGATAAACATGCTGAAATACATGGCAGATTCTGTTGTGATTCAGCCAGCCAAGACTATATAAAGGCACACCTCAGTAACATGGAGATTGTTTTCAATCAAATATTTTCTGTTTTCCAGCTGAAGACAAGGGCGGTTCAGGGAGGCCAAACATGAATCATCGAGAGGCTTTTGATGCACGGAGTATATTAAAGGTCAGAGCAAAACAAATCAGCTTCTTCAAATGAACTGGCATTTCAGCATCCCAGCACAAATGATGACTTGCCTACATGTACTGTGTGGCAGCTAATGTGGTGCAACCTCATTGTGCTGCCTGCCCTCTGGTGGTCTAATGTGAGAAATATCAGTCGTGGAAAAACTGCCTTGCCTGAAAGGGTAGTTACAACAAAACTTTCTTGCTTTTCCTTGCCTTTTTGATAGGGGTTGTCCATACTGAAGAGCTCTTCATTTGATTTTAAAGTTGTTCACCTTATTTGAAACTTTTGGGTTTGGTAAACTACTTCGAGCTATAACCCTCATACAAAGCTTTTCTGTTTGCGCTTTAAAAATGACTGTTGAGAATGGTGTTTCCAAGACTCCGTACTCCAAGCGTTTACCAAGTTTGGACTGTCTGCTCTTTTTACGTTGAACTGGTTTGCATAAATGGCTTAAATGGTTCAGTTCAGCAACCTGTGCATGCTTAGAAGTCTCACAGGGGGATTTGAAAAAAAAGTGGCGGGGAGGTGGAATTCCCGTGTCTGTTCATCGCTCATGTATTCGAGAGGGGGAAATGCCACACGCTGGTGTCACAGCGTGTCATTCTCACAGAGAGGACGGAGATATCTCTCTGCTTTTCAGTATGCACACAGCAGGAGGACAGATTGTTACATTTTTTAGGTTTTTTTTTTTTAAATGTCTTCTAGTCAAAGTTACACAGCTGAAGCCCTGAATGAAAGCTCTTTGTCACTTTCACAGACTGGGGCAGGTTATATAAATTTCTTCTGGCCATTAAAATGGCAAAAGCAACTTAATGCAATATATCAGCATGTAATATATAAACAGAAATGTATCAATTCAATGACCACATTGATTTAACAGTGCAGTACTGTCTGTGAATGTTGGTCTTTGTTAGCCCCCCCAGAGCTGAACTCAGGAGGAGGGAGATATCCCTCTGTAAAAGTACCTGCATCACAAGTCAAGGAGTCATCTCCATTCCCTAGAATGCAAAACTCAGCATGTGTGCTTTCCAGTCTTAGATAGTGATGATGGTTGTATTTGAGCTTTTAAGTCAAAGCTCTCTGTGTTTCCTTTTAAATTCTGACTGTGAAATGTACACTATAAATTCACATTTTAAGGAATTTTTATGTTATTTTGACAAGTGATGTTGACTGAAGACTGAAGGACTGAAAATGATGCATGCAGCTACACTTGAGTTGTTTGACTCACTGCTGTGTGTGAAGTGGTCCCATAGAAGCAATATTCAGTTAATTTATTGGGATGGTAAATTAGGCAAAAGAACTTGAGCAGGTGGTATGCGTCGTTGCTCTGTTAGATCTTTTTACATCAGCTTAGATGCATAAACACTAGTGAGAGTCTGTAAAGACGGCAAAGGGAGACTTTGGGATCCTGCTTTACATCGAGGGGAAGTGTCACTGGAGAGCCCCAGGATTGTGTTCAGTAGGCAGTAACCATAGTAACAGCATGTTTGTGCGAGACGGCCCCCTTCTTGTCATTCTGTGGCCGCTCCTGGAGTCGAATCCAAGACATGTAATAGCTAGTATCTGTAACGGGCTCTGAATAAAAAAAAGTGCCAGCGGTAGCAATGCTGTAAATAGCTGCCGCATTTAAGAGGAATACAGCTGGGTTGATTTTAGCCATAATCAATGCCTTTCAGGCTGGTGTTTCACATGATTGTTTTACACTTGGGTGGGCTCGTGGATTGGTCATATTGTTTTTCATCGCTTGGGTGTGTTCCAGTAGAACCTCACAGCCAGGCTTGATTCCTCACACAGTATATTGCTGGTGTGTGTTTGTGTGTGTATATATATATATATATATAAAAATAAATATATATATATATATAAATATATATATATATATATATACACACACACACATATTATATATATATATATATATAATATATGTAAATATATGCACAGTGACACCTTTACAGGGAAATGGTTGTAGAGACACATTTGGAGTGATCCTCTGCCAGCGTTGCAATTGAACATGACTTCAGTGTCAACATAAGCCCTGTGTCACACTGTAAAAATGAAGCCCCGTGTCTCTTTTTGTTTTCGATTCACTATAGAGGTTCGGCACGTACCATTTTGGCGAGTTTGACCTGAACGCGGTCCATATCTCGCAGAGGTTTTCCACAGACGTCTCTGGTTACTACACCTCGTCTGGCCTCATCACCTTCTCGTGAGGACATCCGCCTCCGCGGACTCTGACTGTGGTAAGAAACAGCAAATCAAGAAACCCTTTCAAAGGCATGGAAAAACTAACCTTCATTGAGGTTGTCTATTCTGCAGAAATATGTAAAGCCATTTCATTTTTTTTTTTTTTTTACAAGATTTCAGTGTGTTTAAAACCCTAGCATAATTATTTAGTAGAGCTATACTGTAGCTGTAATAAAGAGTTTACCCTTTCCAGACATAATTGCAATAACAGTAGATCACCAGCATATTATCCATGCATGGTTTCTTAAAACGTTTGTTTCACAGAATTTGTTTTAAATGAAGTTTTCTTTTAATTAAAAGAGCACTGTTTTATTTTACCAGCAGGTGGGGTGATTGAGCACAACCAGAAGGGCTGTTCCCAGCTACCTTCGTTGCTGGCTAATGATTAGAGCACATGGCCGTGCAAGAGTCCTAGAGGACCAAGTTATAAAAGTAGTAGCAGAGTCTGTCTGAGACTTGAACAGAGTCCAGAGTCTTATAAATATACTTGCTCTGCCATGCTTTGAGTTGAATTCAGAAGTGAACCGATGGTCAATTAAGAGCAGGATTTTTCAGTGCAGGAAACAGAAGGCCATCCTGGATCCCTACTGCTTTCGTATGGGATGAATCATGTGTCGAGTCAGTGTCCTTTAACACTTTGTTCCAGCAGAGTGTTTTGCACAAAATTCATGGAGATGAACGTAAAAATTTCCAGTATAGAAACCAAACAGAAAATTCCCACTCAAAATGATTTTAATTTATTTGATTTACTGTGAATTTGTATTGTATCATTTAGAGTGAGGTAAAACAATTAAACATACAGTGGGGAAACAGAACTTAAATATTTATTGATGTAAGTTTTAGACTGCAGTGTCTCATCTTTTATTCAGATATTGACAATTTTTGTCTTTATGGAGGCCACGAGATCTCAAATCCAATGTATGAGATCCTCATGCTTTATCATTTTACGGGTATTTTTAAGCACAAATACTACAATTTGTCATGTCATTCCTAACTGTGGATTGATATTTCTCCCCTTAGCCTGTGGATTCATTTGAGATTAAGATGGTGCTGTTGAGGGACAGCTCGAAAAAGCTTTGTCTGGAAAGGTACACTTAAGGAAGCTGAAGGCATAGGCTAATTAGCATAGCAGATTGTAATAGGAGAATAATATGAGTTGGAGGAGTACAGTAGATTCTCCATAACTGCATATTGAATAAATTTGTACTCCACTTCATAGTACACATCTTTTTTCCCCATGTTAATCCTGCTGGCTCATCCCTCTTTTGGGCATCCTTAAATGCATAGCGCCACACCAGTCCTGGACATGTGGCGTTGTCAGGCCTGGACTTGTACGGTCCAAGCCACTGACCCTTCTGAAGTCTGCGTCAGCTGCGAGCGAGTGCACTGTTGTGGAACGGCGTGAATCAGGGTCGCTCTAATGCAGTGTAGCAGCCGCCTTCTCGCCACCCCACGGTGCTGGTTTCTGTGAGGGCGGCCCCTGTTTGGCATGCAGGAAAGGGACTCTGGGTCACCATTCGCCTGCCTCTTGTTCCTGTGAGCTGCCTGAAGCCAGTCTCCTGTCACCACTCCTCCGCTCTCTAGCTTGGGAGCATGATTCCGTGCTACTGGCTACTCTCTCAACCTGGCCACTTTAGACGGACGTTTTTCCTCAGACTGTCCTCCTCAGAAAACATGAGGACCGCTGCCGTGAGGCCTTTAATTTTGACTGCATTCAAGTGCAATTCAGTTTTTATAAGCGGCAGCACGGGTGCTTTTGACAGGGCCCGCTGAGATTGCATCGTCAAACGGGCGTGTTCGCAGCCAACCCACATAGATTAGTGGGTTCTCAGCTGAGTTTTGGGTAGCATCACTTCTCTGCGGGTGGCCTGGACTGACCCGTGTTTGCATCAGGATCCAGACTGATGGTCTGTCAGCTTGGCACTGCCGCATGGATTGAAACATTCAGAGTGAAAGACATTAGTCACCTGCCCTGTGAGAGGAGATGGATTTCTCTGACCGGGGTGGAGAGCCTGTCACCATGCTTGGTGTCAGTGGAGAAGACTGTATTTCTAACTGAAAGGGAGTCTTGAAAATGTCTCAAAGGCATTGCCAACACAACATGTTCGCAGATTGTTTTAAAAACAAGCTTCCATTAACAAATACAATCAGTTTCATAACTTGGAGTTTGATAAAATCAAAAATACAAAGTCAAATGAAGTACCAGGCCCTCTTAAAACTTGACACTGGCCGCAGTGCATAGACAGGTCCGTCTCCCTGATGTCATGTGAGCACAGGGTGCCAAGAATGGTGCCACCTTGTCCCGGTGGAAGGAAGTCGAATTTCTTCCGTTGCTGCAGACTCCCAGTCATTGTCAGCAAACGACACAACACGGACTTGAACCCAGGTCAGAGCAGTAGGACTCAGCTGAGCCACTCATGAGCCCTGCAGCTTTTTAGTGATAATTTTCCTGTGCACAGTGAGCGTGTCCCTTCGGCTTTGTTATTTTCGGATATTTCATCTTTTGGTCCTCATGGGCAAGGTAATCTGATTTTTTAAATTGTCCGTTTCCAACACATCTCTAGCTTCACCTCCTTTGGATAAAGAGAAAAAAATTACCCCAGCCCTCACCCCGAATTAATTAGCTGGCTCTTTTCTTCCTGTGGTTAGATGCAGTAACAGTGACCCTAGAGGTTTTCAGGTACTCTCGTGTCCTTTTCAGTAGAACTTGATAAATGAGTTGTTGGTTTGTGGAATTATTACATATGCAAGACCAGTACATTCCTGGTTTTATTTGTTCCCTCTATTTATCCATTTTTAAAAGCAGTGGTGGTGATTAGGGTTCCATCATTTTGACAGATTACATATAAAATTCATGGCTTTGTTTTTGAAGTGCCATGTAAATAATTTTGATAGCTTGTCATGATAAAATAGCAGTGTTGCAACCTCTTTGAAGGGTTTGGATAGGGAAAGCATTATGACTGGGGCGTGGCATATTAGAAGCTTGTATTACACACTGGAGTAAAGTAGACCACACCACTGACCAAGTGTGTTCTCTCAAATATGAGCGTAGCATCCCAGCTGGATAGCAAAATACAAAATGAATCATTAAACACTCTACATGTGAAACTTCCCTGCTGATGCAGCTTTCCCGAGTTGCAGTCAAGTCCAATTGGGAAAGCAAACTCTTCAGAATCAGCTGTAAGCCTACACACAGCCTCAGTTTTCTCTGAGGAGAGTCCAGCATGATCGGGGTGGGGGGGGGTTGCTGCAGCATTTCAACAGCAAGAGTGGCACCAGGCTGCAATTTGCTGATGTGCTGAGAGCAGGGGAAAAAAAATCTGCCCCTCCCCCATATGATGAGAAATCACCTCCAAACATTCACCTTTCCTCTCTGCTTAGGAGAGCAGAAAGAGGCAGCCTGCGATCTGAGCCAGTGTTCATTTTTGAAACAGTCCTGGTTGAGGCCCGCTCCGCACTTTCAGGCGGAGGCAATTAGAATACTCCGAAACGGAAAATGCAAAGTGCGTCGGCTTCAAAGGAAGGCAGAAACTCACCCAAATGGCAAAATTAATTTGGAAGTAATCCATGACATCCTTGAGAGAAAACGGATTATGCTCATCAATTTTAAATAATGCATAAATAATGCCTTCCATCTCTGGTAGTGCACAAACTCAGAGCAGCTATTTGCCACGTGTTCATGCTTGTGTTGTGAATGATGCGCTTTAGCGAGATGCTGCTGTGTTCACGATTGAAGAGCAGAATGTATTTATAATTTATGATTATGACTTCACACAAGATGCCGGTATTGACCCTTGATTCAATGTCAAAAATTCAATGCAGACCTAACAGCATGCTGTATTTTTTGTTAATACTTGTATTAGGTCATTACCAGGCACCCTTTGGACAGCATAATATATAAGCCCTTACACATCTGCTGGAACACATACACAATTAAATGATATAAAATGAATTCATATAAATCTGAATTAATCAACATATTACACGTATTAAGATGTAATTATAATTTATGTGCAAGCAGGTACATTTAAGGTTAAGAATAAGCTGATGAACAATATCTTTTGATGGGGGAAAATATGGGTATTACTAACCGTCATGCCTGATTAGGAGGATGAAAAAGCAAAGAAAATTGAAGGCACTAAATGAGTCATGAGCAGATGTAATAAAAGAAGGGCAGGAGAAGAATTCAGACAGTTGTGTCTTTAGGAGACAATGGAAGGTAGTAAGAGACTGCACAGCTCTTATGTTGTGTTATTCCACATCTGTGGAGCCAGAGAAGGAAAAAGGAGACTTGGCTATGGAAAGGTTTGTTAGGCTATTGATGCTGATGTCAGTAGATCATCTTAGTAGATCAGAAGATCTTGAAAACAAAATGGAGTTGAACAGCTAACCCAACGGTGTGGAAGAAAAGTTGCAAATGGGCTATGGAGAGCAATGCGATTGAGTCATGTGAGCCAAGTGAAGACAAGTCAACCTATGCTCAGGTGTTCTGAATAGAATGAGATGAAGGAGTTGGAAGAATATAAGAGTTTAAATTTAGACTTAAGATGGAGGGAACCCTTCCAGGAGATGCATTAACATTTACTAATTTTGCAGATGCTCTTATTGAGAGCAACTTACAACGTGAGGTGTGTTAGTGATGCAAAATAGACAAACCAATATCACAGGAAGCCTTAAAATCAGAATGGGGAGCAGACTACAGTGTGTATTCTGCACAGATGTGACAGGCAGAGCCATAGGAAGCAACAGGACAGAAGAGAGTAGCTATAGAAATGGGAGCTGACCCCAAACAGACCGTGGGATACTCCCATATTCCTCATTAAATTCTCCTGTCCATTCCTGACTAAAAATGCCCCTGCACATGTCCTTCACCAAACACCCAGTATCTGATCGCCCTAAGGGAAGTCTGATGTGTCTTAACGTATGTCTGTCAGTGTTGTTAGTCATTATGAGAATAGTAGTATGATGCAAGTTAATGTTGCTCTTGCCTATACCACTTTTTATTATTTATTTTATAGTTGTTATGCGCTGTTCTGTTATTGTTTTTGTTGCTCCTGGCATATGCTTTGTATCTTGCTATGATAACCTTGTAAGTCTTTTAAGTAAGCAGGTCACATCTGTCAAATAAATAATATAAAATAATAATCCGGCAGGGAGATGGTAATGAGCAGCAGACCACACACATTTTTTCTCATTAGATTAAAAGAAATAAAAGATATGAGAAAAATGGGAGCCACATGACAACGTATTTCATTCTTCAAATAATGTAGTGGTAATGAATCCTGCATATTTTTAAACGACATTTCTGTATACCTTTTCTTTTCAAAACGATTTCATGATGGTGTTAATGTGGACTCAGAGTGCATTTGCAGTGTAATTCAGATGATGACCACTTCATATTAAATCAATAATATTTGCAGAAGATTTGTAGAAGAAGATGTAACCATTTCTTTCAGGATATCAAAAAATATCAACTAAGGCATGTTATATATTACCATAAATGCTACTCCAAGTTTAAATCAGGTTTGGTCCTTCATAAAAATGTGAGCCATTCTTGAATGCATCTTGAAACATGAAAAACACTTGACCTTTAAAACTCCAAAAATGAAAGATTTTCAGGCTCTACGTGATACCCGCCTCCTGATTTAGCTGTTAATTACTTTTTAAGGTCAGGGTACATTCTATGCATTAAGTCCTCTCCCTTTTAGGCTCATAATGGTTTATGGTTCATCAAACATGCTTTAGCTTTTCAGCATTTTTGTGCAGTTTGTGCGAAGGAGATCAAACCTCTTGAAGAAGTGACTGACAGGGAGCTGAATGAATGTCGGCCCTTTATAAAGTTGAACAGCCATTTGAATGCTAACAGTGTATTACTTTGGGTGTACCTCAGGTCAGTGTTGCTTCAATCACCTGAACATATAACTAATGAATGGGATTTTAGCAGAGAGTGGATACTGCCATCTCTATGTTCCATGTGAGGTCCAGGATAAGAAGAGACGAAGTAAAGGCGGGTCAAGGTACCTGAAAGGTGAAAAATGGATACCTACCGCCAAAACAGTAGTACATGCTGTCTATTTTCACGGCACTCAACAGTACCGTCCTAAATGGTTATAAAACCACTTGCCTCTGCACAGCACAATGGCAGATTGAATCATTTTTTCCCCTTCTAAGATTCTGCCAACAGTCCTTGAAATTCTCACAATGACTCGTTCATAACAGACATAAATACAAGGTGTAAAGCTGGAGTGGAGCAGTGCAGAATCTCCAGGCTGATGCCGATTTCACACGTTTTGTCCAATCCATGTCTGACAATTCTGATGTTGATACCCATGTTTTGGGGAGTTTTTTTTTTTTCTTCTGCAAGTATTGAAATATATGGCATTTTCCCTGATAGTGGTGAATTGTTTATGGAGAACGCATCTAGCTGAGGATGAAAAACAAAATCAATGCAAAAAGATGTAATGCAATACAGCACTTTAATCAAGCTTGAAATAAAAGCACCTGTATAATCTATTGGACATAACTGGCTATTTCATAGCTGGTTCATTAAAGTGGATCCAGCTGCAAATGGCATTGTACTAATCTCGTATAACAGTAAACAAGGCTGTCTTAACACATTGTAAATAAAGGATCATTATCATAGGATCCCATTTTTTATTTCGTGACCTTCTCTAAGAAATTTATTATTTAATGAATTTAACAGGAACAAACTGTGTGTTAACCTCATACGTGTTGTAAAATGCAGTTGAAATGGGCGGGGCAGTACTCAAGCCACTGAATTCCTGTGCATGCCAGACTGCCTTTTCTGGTTTAAAATCTGTATCCATCCACAGTGTGTTCAAGCTTAATGTAGATATAGATATGCCGCATTGAAAATTCAACAAAGTTACAAAGTTTTAAAATTTATAAATAAACATAAAATCTTGTGTGTTCTATGTTGTTTTGTGAAGTGTTTTATCATCACAGGTAGGCATATGGTTTCATTTATGGCTTGTAAATTTTTTTGAACACTACTTCATTGCTTGAGATTTACATGCTGTTTGAAATTGAACAGTTGCTATATGAACTTAAGTGACACTGTGTGTTTTTGGACAGCTACTGAGCTGAAAGCTGGAAGTACCTGAAAGCTGGAAATACCTTTTAGTCTTTATAGCTTGACTTATTCCTTATATTTCTGATTCAGCACTAGTGTTTAAATACAGGACTGTAAAACCTGGAAGGCCCTCCTGCATGTTAATGACAGAAGTCATTAGTGTTTCCATCATACCCTGCTTCCATTATCCCTTGTGCCCCTTCGGATTGATCCCACAGTAAACAGGTATTGACAGCCCTGGACATCCTGCAGGATCGGTAGCTTGAATGATGAAAAGCAGTGAGAGTCTAATTGCATGTGATTTTACTGTGTGTGCATAGCACTCGTTCTGCGTGGGCATGTCAGTAAACAAATAATGATACAGCTTGAAAAAGAACCTGTAGTGGGCCCTGCTGTGTACAATTCTGTTGATGCCCTAAGGCTTAGTTCCAAAGTCAAATTTGTCAAGATCTCACAGGATAATGCAAACCTCGCTGGATCAGGGACTAGTAAATTAAAAACGGAAAATCAGCAACTTAACAGTGTCTTTCTCTCAAACCAGGCTTGGTTGGGTTTTTAAAAATAGCCAGAAATAGATGATTATCCAAGATATTTCAGTGGCCTCCTTGAAATCCTGAGCCGCTGCAGTTTCTGATCTTATTGACTCGTACTCAGACTAATGGGGATCTCTGTAGAAGTAGATGTTGGTTTGATAATGGGTTCATTCCAATAAATTGTCCTCCGAGACCAAGGGAGTATTTCAAATTGTAGGGTGTGAAACAGTCTCGCTCGTTGTGCAGATTAATTGAGAGGGGGAACTGTACGATACGCTTCCTTTGGTGTGCTAGCACTGCAAATGAAGACGCTATGTGACAGACATGAGCAAATGAGCTGTGGGCCCCTTTTAAGATTTTCCTTTTTTATCTCTGCACTTTTAACATCTTAACACACAGTTTAAACACTTTGGATAGCCTCACTATTATTGAGACGTTAGGAGCGTATTGGATAACTGGTGAAAATGTGAAAACATCAGAAAAAATACTGAAAATACCTGCTCATTTTGATAATACTTAAATGGGGATTTTGGATGACTGCAGTAATTCCTGCAGCTGCCGTTTGTGTGGTCCTCCATCACGTATTCCTGGCACACGCTGAACGCTGACCCTGTCAAAGGCAGCGATCGTGCATTTTTTTTTTTTTACCAGGCATCCCTCCTCCCCGTAGTGTCACGCCGTTATTCCATTACACGTGTTGTTCGGTCATGATTTATGCACCCAATTAGGTTCTTGCCTTTTTGTGTGTGTGTGTGTGTTTTTTTTTTAACATTCTGATTTTCATGTCTTGCAGGTGAAGGCTGCGTTGCGTGTCGACCGCTGGGCCGGCAGTTTCCAGCATGCGTCAGCGAGAGGGAGAGGGAGAGGGAGAGAGAGAACATTTGCTATGCAGCGCGTCTCACCAGCTTCCTGTCACCAAGGACTGTGCTGCGCGGCAGGGAGGTGGCCCGGTGGCGTGCTGGGCAGCACATCCTGTCAGACGCTGCTTTATTGCGCGGAGCGCCAGCATCCCCCTCTGTTGAACGCGCAGCGCCAATCCGGGAGAGCAGCCTTTCAAAGCCTTAATGGGAGACTCTTTCAGATTCACTGAATCTCAGATACATTCAAATCTGAGCGGCTGCTTGTCACCCTGAAATTTTGTGCCAATTATATTCTGTAAGATTTATTTTCTCTTTGAGCCCTGAGTATGAATTCTGTAGTCTGAAGATTTTTCTTTTTTTTTTTCGCCCAAAAATGGGCATTTGAGCAAATGAATTCAAGCTTACAAGACTTTGCATAAATAAACAGATGATTATGCAAAATCCTTGAGTTGCTGATTAACATCAATCTTTTTAAAATTCAGCTGGCCAATGACTGATTAATTATTATGTGCAAATGTGGCTCTGTCTGCATTATAATGAATTGACTTGTGATGGTTACATTTTTTTATACAGTGGTATAGGAAAATGTCTCTGGCACATGCTGGATTTTATTTTTGCTTTTCAGTTAAATAGGCTTTTCATGATAAGCTATACAGTCAGTTGAGTTTGCCACTTGATATTTTTGCATGATTTTTTCCTACATGCTTGTTTTGGTAAGAATGATGGTAGGTTACTGTAAGTGATTCACTGGATTTACAATTTATCGGATTGTACAGATAGTCACACCTCTCTAAATTCAATTTTCCTGTGTGCACTCATGTATGTGTTTCAATAGAGGTGTTTTTTTTTTCTCCCCCACTCTTTTATGTAAACTGATTACATTTGCCGAATAGATTAGATTGCTTCTTTCGTGCTCTGCCTTTGGAGGTGAGGACACAAAGATCCTGAGAGGAGGGAAGAGATGACATCAGTTAATCTGGCGTTTCAATTAAGGGCGACCCTCCGTTGCAAACCTCAGGGACCGACGTGCTGGAGAACGATAGGCGTAATGGAACTGTTCCTGCAGAGAGCCGGCACCGGTGCACGCTCTTCCTCCAAGGATGACTGACAGAGGGGGGAAAAAGGTGTTTTCTAAGCCCACATCCATATTTGAAGTACCCCCTCTTCCTAGAATGCTTGCAGTTATGCTTTTTTGCAGCAGCAGCAGCGTGCGAGTGCTGTACTTAGCACAGAGGCTATGCGTGCACTCGAGGGTGGGACAGCATAAGTAGGATTACTCCAGTGTTGGCTCCTCATGTATTAATACTCCCCATACATCACCATAATCTCCCAAATATGCTCTGACATAAACAGCTCTAAAAATAGGTTGCTTCTGATTCACAAAGCTGTTTGTCAGTGGCGTGTGTCCCCCCCTCCCCCCACAGGGGGCAAGAGGGCTTCCCATCCTGGTCATGGTGGATCGTTACCCAGCATGCTTTGCATTGTCCTGTCAGCTCACTGCACGTCTTCTGTTGGTAAGAGGTGATGAAAGGCCAGTAAAAACAGAGCTATCCATATAGCAGCACCATGTCAGGTGCTATGACAACCACCCTACACAGTTCCATAACTGGACGAAAATCCCCCTCATCCACTAAAGCCACTCTCGCCATAAGGTGGGCCTTATCCCGTGAAAGCTCCTTAACCAGGAGACCTGTATTTCTATGTTTTGACAGCTTCTAAATGCTGTTTTTTTTTTTTTAATTCTGTGTCATGGAAGTTGCTTTGTATGGGATGAGACACCTTAGTTGAGTGGGAGGGAAAGAGTTAAACAAAAAACTGCATTCAAGATCAATGCCCTGGATCCGCCTTACTGTAGAATTAAAAATGCAGTTTTTTTTCTTCCAAAGCCAACTCATGACACTTGGTGTCACTGCCACTGACTGGCTCCGTGTCCTGCACATTACTGTAGACCTCAGTCAGCCCATCAGTCCGATTGTGACATGATGGATGATGACCATTAATTACCCCCAGGTTAGGTTGCATCTTGAAGCACAGTGTGAGGGACCCCAGAGATGGGTCGACCCGCCATGGTGCTATGGGCGCGCTTCCCGAAGGGGAGGGCATTATGTTGACACATACAGCTGCCGATCTTGGCAGGGCTACCTCTCCTCCCACCGACACGAGAATACTGCAGATTCAGGCAATCTTGTGTCAAATGCGTCAGTGTTTTTTTTTCTTCTTTTTTTTGGTCTACGTCAGAGTTTGTTTACACACACAAGACCAGCTTGAAAACTAATCTGCTTCGCCGTTAGGCAGTGGCCAGTGCGGTAACCTTAACCACAAATGAACCTTTCCCTGGGTATTAGCCATGGGATTAAATTTGACTCACTGGTAAAGAGATGTGGTATACATAGGAGGGGAGCAGAGTGAGCTGATGATGAGCATGGTAGCTTAGAGACCAGGAATAGAGGGAGGAACAGAGAATGTGATCTGCTGAGTAGAGCTGTAACAAATCCTTACTACCACAGTTTTGGAGGCAGCTTCTTCCCTTTCAGTTCTGCAGAGTCATGCTGGCAGTAATTGGAGGAAACTCAACAGGCTATGAATGACAAACATATATCTCATTCAATGGCGTATACCACACAGGCATTTAAAGTACATTAATTGTAGCGATTTGTGTTGACATGGTTAAAAAAATTAAACGTCTCTGTTAACATTTAAGAGGAGGACATAGCCTAGCTCCAACCTAGCAGTTTCTAGGATGTATTAATCTCACAAAGGCATATGTCTTTAAAGGTGATGTGAGAATTTTCCAGTTAAAGGATTCCTAGTATTCAGGTAGGTCATCAGGTCTTTAGAATGGAACATTTCCCTAGTGTATCTCATTGGATGGAAAAAGTCATTTTTGGTTTTGGCTTTTTATGAAGTTACATATTTCTTGCATTAAAAATAGTTAGGAACACTGGAATAAAATAATAAAACATCAAGTTTCTGTCAAGTGAACCCAGCAGATATGCAGTGTGCATGGAAGATGAACTTACTCCATGTGAATTACCATTTTGGTTACCTCTCTTCAGGTAATCATCTAGCCTACAAGTAAGTCTAAAGGAAACCCCTGAATCTGTCCTTTTCTGCATTTTCACATTGCTAAATTGACCTGAGCAGAACATTTTGCACTGTAAACAAATTCAACCAGAAAAAGGCAAGTAGAGTGGAACCTGAATGATATGAGAGGCCCAGACTGGTCCGTAATTTACAGAAAACTGTGCATTTCTTTTGAAAATTAAGTATTTAGACATACTGTAGGTGACTAAGGAACCTAATGTATGACTTCACTCTTACACTAATATATATGGAAAAGTAAAACTTTAAGAACCGTTTACACTTAAGTTTCCTGATGTTTAATTTTTATTTATTATTTTTTGTGGAAATCACATTTCAGCAAGCAGAATTACTGAAAATGATCACTATTGAGTCTCAAAGTTTATCGTGTAAAATACGCTCATTTTACGTAATTAAATGCATTACACCATGCACCGTAAACTCAATTCAAGCGCCTTAAAATAATGGCGCACGTATTATCGCTAACAACTGCGAAGTATCAGATTTTAGAGCCGTCTACATCTTTTGCTGCACTTAATTCTTCTCGTTCGCTGAGCATCTGCTTTACGTCCATTACTGTTGACACATTAGATGCTTTCTACCTACATACCCTGCTTGCCACAGTATTCTGTTGGCGCAGGATATTGGACTCTCACGCCTTACCCCCACTCACTCTCTCTCTCTCTCTCTCTCTCTCTCTCTCTCTCTCTCTCTCGCTCTCTCTCTCTTTCACACACACACACACACACGCACACACACTATCTCGCATACTCCTTAGCCTTGCCTCTAAAGAGAATCTTATAATCAGGTCACATTTCACTGTAGATCTCTACCCGAGAGGAAGAGAAGTCTGCGAGTGTTCTGAATCGCATCTTCGAAGAGCATCACATACAGCCATGGTCGGGATGAGAGATCTGGGATGCCTTCTTGTCCCCGTCTTGGTTCTGGTGGGGTCCACGATGCAAGGGGACGTGAAAAGTGGAAAAGAAGCGCAGAATGCGGGGAATTTCATGGAAGACGAGCAGTGGCTGTCCACCATTTCCCAGTACAGCCGCAAGATCAAACACTGGAATCGCTTCCGAGATGTGAGTACTGTTTTTAGATTATTATTCAAAAGCATCGTATTTTTTGCTTGTCATCTACCTTAGTATGGTAAATGGACATATAGCTACCACACTAGTATTAGAAACGAAAAATATATTCTTAGCACTCTCTATCGAATACTTTTAATTTATAAAATTGTGAAAAGCAGTAGCTAGCCCACCTTGCTATTAACTAAACGTTTGTTATGCAACACAAAGATATTCTAGCAACGTATCAGGAGCATATTTAAGTAGATACATACGCAATGCTTGCCCAACCGTAATAAACAGAAACCAAGATGAATTAACTGAATATGGTGTAGGTTACAGTTTTTGAACTAAATATATCGGGCATGAATGTACAATATACCAGGTATACATCTACCTAGCTGGATCGCCAACCAGCCATGACTTAGCAAGACAAAACAGATAGCTAGCTGTGTCACACACAGGTACAGGTAGCGAACAAGCGAACAATGAAATGTCGCTATGCATATACGCTAGTTAATTGTATAGCTATCAATCTAAAGACACAGGCAATAAAGTTTTTTGGACTAGCTGGTTAGTTAGAGGTGGTACAGAATTGTTCTCGCCAAGACAGGTGATGGATTTCGGGAGTGCAGGGTAGCCAATGTACCTGAATGTAGCTGAAATTGATTTTATGCCATTCAAAGCAGTTCAATTTATAATTTGCCCGTATCAACTAGGTAGACAGATGACTGGTTGCCAAAGTTCCATGCCGTGCCCTTTTTGTATTTTAACCAGAGTGCCCATTTTCTAGTAATGGCAAGCCTAATCTGTGTTAATGCTATTGATTAAAAGTATTATTATATGCGTAAATATGTATAGTCTACTTGTTGTTGTTGCCTAAGGCGAACTAGTTTTGATGGACTATCAGATGCAACGGAGCTAACTAGGTAGCTAGGTTACAGTGGCCTGTAATATGCATCATATTTTCAAGTGTGATCTTTTTTAAACAAATTTTTAAAATCATTCCAATTAATTTGATATTACGGTCACAAATAAGGAACACATTTTGTCTCTATCGTATGTCTTTGTATTTTGTCTGTAACTGCTGTACAGTCATCATTATTAAGCCATTAGGTAGGCAAACACTCTTATCAAGGGCGATTTGCGCTATAAACTTGTAAACATACAAAAATACAGATAGAGAATCACCAGTAACCAATCATTTCTTAATAGTTCATAGACAATTGAAATTTCTATCGCAAACTCAACGTTTCAATTATACAACATCGCTGACTTTGATGAGTGAGAACGTAACTGCAGGGACCTCAGAATAATTGGCATATTTATGACATAAAACATAATACCTGGATAATTCAGCTGCAGCCATTTGTGTTAAGAGCACAAAATGAATAATTAATTGAACAGCTCTAGCGCTCATCTTACAATGGTTTATGTTGATTTCAGGCAACAGGCAGATATTATTAATCAAAGTTCTCTCATTACCAGTGGCTAATGTAAGGAATCAACTGTATACTTTTTCAAAATATGCCATTTGCCTAATTCATATGATATTATACACTACGTACATCTAGCCACACCATTGTGTTTGTGTGTGTGTGTACAAATACAAGGATATTCCCTTTCGAAAATGGATTGATTGTACAATTTAAAAAAACTCTAATAATGTGAAATATCATCAGCATAACCCTATAATGGTCATACCATCAGAAATCAGTCACCAATTGACCTTATCCATAATGAACCCACTTGGGAACCCTTAATGTGAGATGTCTTCAGTTCATTTATAAATTAGTTTCCAGGATTATGTCTTTTACATTGCATGTTATGACGTACATGAGGAAATTAGCCCCATGATTGTACTCAATCTCATTTGACTCATCAAAGGCATCAGCATGTGATGCTGTATTGAAAACAATTGACTGTTTGTGTGGTTGTTTTTGAATTTGTTAGTCCATATGAAATACTGCTCTTGTCTGCCACAGCTGGAATCTTGAAACCCAGTGATTTCCAATCCATTGGAATCAACCTGCTGTGAAGTATTTAAATGAAGGAAGTGTTTGAGGCAGCAGCTCATATTCGGTTGATATTTGGAAAACAAAGTGTTATTCAGCCACTTATTTTAACATATTACATAGTTTGAATTTTAACATATGACATATCTTGAGCTTGGATTTCAATTATAAAAAAAAGTTTTCTCAATTTTAACTCATTTTTAGGAAATGAAACACACAAGGCAATCTTGCACAGGGTGGAGAATTCTGTGGAGCATGGCTGCACACCTGCTCTTTGGTCCATACGCTTTTCAATGGGAGCATGAACTATACTTGCACTGTTACACAAGCCTCCTGCATTTTTTTCTGTGAGAAGCTGTGTATGAAGTGATACCTTGCTCTTCACTGAAGGAGAGTTTCTTAAAAACATCAGTGTACAATAAAAGATGAGGCGAATTATTTATACCGACGTTTGGCGCAAACAGTTGTAACCTCATGGAGAGGGATTAAGCGAATAATTCCCAAGATGTTGATTGAAGATGTACACTCTGCCGAATCGTTCAGGGAATTAGTCAATTTGCAAGCATGGAAGGATTAAGTATAAATTAGAACAGCGTTATAAGTGGGTAGGCTTTGCAGCTCTACATGTGCAACTTTGATATTCAAACCAGGGCCTTCAGCAGCCTCTGTATTCGAAAGATCAATAGTTATTGATCGCCTCACGCCACCCTCCGCATATAAATGTGTTTTACAGCGGTGGAGCATTGAGGAAATACACGGGAGCTCACTGGTGGAACCTATTTTTTTTCCCCTCCACTCTTTTTTTCTAAATCAAAATATTTAAAAGAGAACAAGCTCTGCTCTTTGCTCCCAGAGGAGTTGCAGTCCAGTTCTGTTATAGGCTGTGAGATACGATTGATTTGTTTTCCATTTGAGACGCGAGTCGCAGACACACCGCTCTGCTCCTTGCATTCTGAGACGTCCCCTGAGCATGCAACAGGTGAGGGCGAATTAGCCCCCGTGAGAGCGACGGCAGGGTGCGGGGCCCCGGGACCGTTCGCCCAGCGGAGGGCCGAAATACGCTCCCGTCTTGATGAAGATGGAGGAACTATCATGAAAGCACAGCGCAGAGCCCTCCCGGGAGAATACCATCAAAGCGGTTGATAGCAACTGCTTTGATTCCCGGCATCGCCTTGACAACTCCTGGCTCGCTGTGTTCTGGGGTTATCACTGCACACATTTTATACACAGTGTGATGACTCCATTTTCCTTCTGTGTGGATTGGGGGAAACTGTGGATTGGGGAAGACAGATTACAGATCATTTTTCATTGTTAAAAAATCGTAAACAATGTTGGCTGAGGGGAAGGAGATTGGAATTCTCTGTGCCTGATTCCAGCCAGCATGGCGGGCATACTTGTATTTTCATACGAAGACCACATGTATGTGATCATTTTTAAGCATAACAGAAAGACTATTGCAGAGATATTTTGCACATTTTCTGAAGTCTGTTGCAACAGTTGTGTGGAGAACAGAATAAGACCATTTTAATTTTCCTTGAAAATTATAATTCTGTGGCTGGAAAGTATTTTCATTCCATCATTTTTAATCTCTTGAGGAATTACAGTATGCGATCATGAAATAAAACCCTCTAGATCTCAGAACAACTGTCGATTTCAGCTCTCAGGGTTTTGATCCTCTCCAGTCACCTCCAGTGTATTCAGTGCCATAGACCAACTGTTCTTTTTTGGATGACCATCGTTATGAAAATGTCTACAAGATTTAGATAAGTCTGCTTATCATAAATTATTTTTGCCAAGTGATTCACAGAGATCACCATAGCATTTAATTCAGTTGCATTTTCTGCAGTGAAACATATCCAAGGTGTTTCTTGGCTTGGAATGAGATTACGTACATATTTAATACTGTAAATCATCTCAACAGTTGGACTAGCCTTAACAGTATCGACTAAATGTCAATGGCAAAGATTTTGACATCACACTGACATAAAGAGCCAAAACTTTCTCAGAGAGCTGTTGACAGCCTATTATTCTGTGTAGCGGATTCTGGAATGTGGGATGTGGGGCACAGACCAAATTGAGGGCACTGCGCTCGTGGCTTGTGGCCTCTATCAGCTTCAAACGGCTCTCGAAGAGAGGTGGGAGAAAGTCTGTTTATCCCCAGTGCCACATTGCATCGGGCTTCATCTGACTATGTGACAGATAGCAAAGATGCAGTATTCTCATATATCTATCATCCTGTCATTCGTCACCCTCCATGGAAACATGTGGCGATGGGGCCTATTCTCCACCGGGCTGCCCGTCAGTGCCAGGCTGAAAACAAATGCAAATTCCCTCACCTAAGCTTCCTCCCCGGGTGACATAATCGAAAAGGAACACACCCCCCCGTCATCCGGCTGCCCATCCCACGATTCAAAGCCTTTAGTCCTAGCAACACGTTATCGGGAAGGCCTCATGGTTGCAAACCGCTTTACTGGCCAGAAAATTATGACATTTGATGTAATCTATTGGCTTAGACTGTAAACTGAACTGAAAATGATGTTGCTTAGCTAGTAAAGCAAGGGGGAAAGCAAACCTTTTTTAAAATAAAATACCTGTGGAATTGGATCCTTCAGAAGTAGTCATTAGAATTCTGTGTTGGAATCTCTCATATCACACAGCAGGCTTTGGAAAGGTAATTGTATTTTAATGCGTTAGTTTCAGTTGTTTATGTCAAACACACAGAGTTTATAAATAAAAGGAACAGTGGATAAGACCGAGGATTGAATAAGAAATAGACTTTTTAAAGTAATGGAATATACTAAACATGGGATTGAAGTTAAATCTAGCAAGCTTGCTGTTGACTTTAAATTTTTTTGTGCAAGGTTCTGAATAGCACTGCATTACTGAATTGTAGTAATTGCCATGGTAGATGAAATACATGATATAATAAATATAATAATGTAATATAATGAATACATATAATATAGGAAATATTATATATATAAAATCAGGACTGTCCCACCATGTTGTCTCATTTGATGTCCATGTGCTAGCAAAACAAAACCCTCATTAAATTAATCAACTATTACTATGAGGCAGTTAAGTTACTTGCAGCTTTATGAAGCAAACAATAATTTTTGTGATGGTTTGCATCATTGCTGGTCGTTTACTGGTAATTTCAAGGTTTTTTATTTTAAAATGTGAGTGTAAGGTCAGACACTGTTTCTTTTCTAGGTATCAACTCTTTTGTGACTAACTTGTCACTAATTTGTGTTTCTCAAATAATTTTTCTAGTGATTGTTTTCTAATGATGATATCAAAAAATAAGAAAACAAATATTGATTTTAAATAAGAAAACAAATATTGTGCTTGAAAAGGGTACTTGTGACAATGATAAAAATGTAATGCTGAAAACGAATGCGAAACCATGGATCATCCCACGGTGAGAAAGGAGATGGTCAGAAGTTGAGCCGGCTGGAAGCTCTCGCAGCTGCCGGGCCAGAGCTGTCCAGGTGCTGAAGGGCTCACGACAGCTTGTCAGATGTTTCCGGTGGACGTGGCAGGTCAAATCATCGTCATCTTCGCACCTCACAATTAGGAAGGTCAAACCAATACGTCAGCGTAACATGTTTATGATGACAGACTCACACGGCCTTGACAATATGGAAACCTCTGCAAGAGGGACTGTTTACGGGATCAGGCACGAGATTATAGGAATAAGAAACATGTAACTGGGTTGTTTTAAGACAAGCACACATGGTGTAGGAGACAGGTGACAGATGGGGGGGTCTGTGTGAAGAATATAAATTTAGACTGATAGAGAGGTAGAAGCCCCTCTAAGTGGAATTTCACCCACCAACAGATGGCTTTGTGACGTTACAGATCTCATTGTAAATGAACAGTTAACATTAATATCCCATTTGAAAACTTTGTGAATAATGTCACTCAACTGCAAAAAGCTAGTGTTTTTGTTATCAGAAGAAGACATCTGGCCACAAATGAGCCATTGCACTATAATACTACTATGAAGTGTTGTTTTCAGTAGCGAGGTGGCTGACTCTGAACTGTGTTTTCTGAACATTGCCAACGAAATCAGTGGCTCCACTTTTAAGTAACCTATAAACAGTTTGTGTTAAAGACAGTTGGTTTCAAGTCAACTGTCCTAATCTACATTCTTCAGAGCTTTCAGTGAGCTCCAGTTATGGACCAAAAACATTTACTGCGGCATTAGCAGAAACCTGAAACGGGCCAGTGCCAGACAGCCCAAGTTGCCCTTGATTGCCTCTGTTGTCTCTGCCTATAATATTCTAATTTTTATTGGACATTAAAGTACATTCTGCTGGTGGTAACCGGCTTTTAGTCTGCATCATTGTTTATTTTTGCAGTTAATGAAGGCTAAAAGCACATGGAAGGCATAAAATGTTCACTTGCAGGCTGCTGTTGCCGGCGGTATGTTTACGTGTGTTGAGGTATGCATTTGAGAACTGCTTGAGAAAATGCTGTGTGGCTTGTTTTGCATGTATCCTCATGGCAGCTTTTTGTGAGGCATAACATAGGACTTGTAAACAGGCCTGAATTTCAAAGTGAAAAAAATAGAGGAGCATGCTGTGATCAATTTTGGACCATTTAAATAGGCTACCCACCCATTGCAGATGTTTTCCTATGGTCTTGTCTGAAAGAGGAACTAAAATGTATTCAGACAACTAATGTAAGCTCATCAGGCCCTGCCTCGTGAATAACATGTTTACTTATTGTCATTTGAGGCCCAGCCCTGAACACTGGGCCTGGATGATACCTCATAGCCGTCCAGCCGTCCACGTTAATAACACACTCTGTACTGGGACTGTGGCCACCCGTCATACCTGCTCCTTTTCAATCATTTCTGTTCAACCCTTACAAACAGACATCTCAAGGACATCAAAACTCTGTCTAAATGTATTTTTAATACTCTCTTCTATAATTCAGAGTCCGGTTGAAAATGGGTTTTGTTCTGCTTTAAAACGATTTAGCTGGTGCATGTTTTTTTTACCTGTCTTTACTAAGGTCTAAGAAGTATTTAACACTGTCTTAAGCCTTATTTATAAAAAAAAGGAAAATGGTTAATAGTGGAATCTTAACACCTTGGTGACCTTCCAGTTTTTTTTTCAAACATGTACTAGTTGGCAATAACGGAACATCTTGGCTGTTCTCTGTCCTTCTTTCTCTTTCTCTCACAAAGAAGATGCAGATTTGCTTTACAGCACACGGCCCTTTGAGCAGTCTTTCATGGGACCGAACAAAGGCGGTGTAGCGACTGGAATAATGGGCCTTTTTTCAGCCCATAATTAATTGATGGCCTAGAAGACGGCACCCTCATTAGTACTGGACCTATCGTGATCACCTCAAGAACACGGTGCTGTCTTTCCACACCGTTGCCGTGCCGTCAGCCCCTCCATTAGAAACAATCGAGCCGCCAGAACAAAACTCCTCCGACCGGCAGAGTTCCCACACACAGTGCTGTGCGGAAGGAGCTCATTAGCGAGCATCGCGATGCTCCAGTCGGAGCGGGGTGGCACAAGGTTGCACCTGTTATACTGCTGCTGAATTTTTAATGAAGGGAAATTGCTACATCCTTCCCTGCAAATGGCTTCCCACTCCCTCAGTCTTTGTCATTAGCGTGAGTATGTGTGTGCATGTGTGTGTGTGTGTGTGTGTGTGTACGTGCGTGTGTGTGCATCTGTGTGTGTGCGGGGGGGATGGTTTGGGTTTCTTTCTCCTGTTAATTCAGGCAGGGGACTCCAGCCTCCGATGATCCAAACAGCACAGCAAACTGTGTCCCCTTTGTCGGTCTGGTCTGAGGCCTAGTCTTCAGCTGGGCCCTGGTCTGTTTAGACATGCGTTCTGAGAAGGGATTGGTCAGCACAAGCGCTCATTTCCTCCATTGGCTCTATAAATGAAAATGCAGATTGAGACGGGAAAGAGATCGCTTTGTATATAATTGCAGTATCATACTGTAGTTTATTGTAAATGATAGAAGAGGCAGATTACATGTGTGGATTATGAAGCAATATTATGCATTAGTCTGATATTCTTAACATGGAACATGTGAAGCCAGATTTGTAAATGCATGATATAATTGTAGCTGGAAGATATCCAGATTTATGTATTCCATTTTGAATGGAGACAGAAAGCATGTGTATCACTGCATGGCTCTATTGGTGCGTTTCATTAGAAATTATATTTAAGGTCTGGATGCTCTTTAAGTGAGGTTCTTTGTTCTTGCTTTTTTTTTCCTGAAAGCCGACAATGCCAACATATTAAGTCTTTTGTTGGTAATTTTCTTGGTCACAGAATGATAGCGTAGATGAAGGTGCTCCTGATAGAAATTTCATGCTACAGTAGCCATTTTGTGCAAATGTGGAGAGGCTCTGCCTTCTTAGTGTGATTCCGTGGCGTTTTATGTTGCATTAAAAAACATTGCAGATGGCAAATGTTAATGTCATAAATTCAAGTGATAAGGTAAACACAAGTGCAGTTGTTTGCAGAACCCATTATTAGACACGCTTTTGAACATACGAGTTCATTCCTCACAGTGTGGATGTTGAAATGAATCCATGGATGCTGAAAAATGAATAAGGCTCAGTGATGCTGCATTAAAGAGGTGCGCCGCTTCCTGTTTTGCGAGACGCTAACTCGCTTCAAAAATCGATGGTGGCCTTCAGCAAGCGCAAGTCTTTTTTTTTTTTTTTTTTTAAACAGATGACTTAGATTTTTAAAGCTTTCTTTGAGCATATTCAGGAGGTTGACAGGATGTGTTCTCAGGAGATAAACACTGCTAGGCCTGCAGCAGAGCAGAATCCTCCCCTGAGGACCTCACAGACACCTGTTTCCTGCCAGGATCTGATCTGCGTGCGGCTGACTTGACTTGCACTCAAGTGCTCTTGCCTTTTATCGTCGCGCGGGGCTCAGCGACCCACCGTCACTGCAGAGAAGGCAATCAGGGGCATGAAGATGAACTGACACATAAAAGAGCAGATAATGCAATTTAAGATAACGTAGTAAAATGCAACATTACCGGGTCCCAATTAAAAGCACACTAGTAAAAAAAACGGAATGGGGTGGGAGGGAGGTGTGGTGGTTGGTGGGGGGGCAGACCAACCAAATGAGCTCTGATTATTATGTGGAGGACAAATTCAAGGGTCAGAATATCAAAGCAGCCATCTGCGGCATGGTGACTAATGAGATTCAAACGGCAAACGGTGGAAGGCTTGATTTTTTGCGTTCTGGGGGACTGGAAAAAAAAATTGTATTCATCTTTCAAACAGCTTTGGAAAACCCTGGAGGTTTTTTTATTTTAGTATTATTTTTTTTTCAATGAGGTGGTCGTGCAGTCGATGGGCTGTGGAGATTGACTCAGATAGGATCTGAGAGAGAGAGAGAGAGAGCGACAGAGAGAGAGAGAGAGAGAGAGAAAGAAGAAGAGAGGGAGAGAGCGTGAGGGAGACAGAAATGCTGCAGTGCTCCCCGGCTGCCTAGCACAAGCGTAGGTGAGTCTTAATTGAGCAGGGCAATCAGTTTCTCTTTTTCTGCTGCCGCTGAAAGGGCTCCCTGCTGCAGGCGAATCTATGTCCTCAGGCCGCCGGGGGGGGTGGGAGAGCGGCTACAGTGCCCGTTGCGGAGCGTCCATCCATAATCCAAGCCCCCCCCCACACCCTCCCCCCCAACACCCACACCCCCAGCTGCAGAGGTGGGGCTTAAGGGACTCCCGCGCATTTCCCGGTCACGAAAAAAAATATGATCAAAAATCGAACGTCGGCCATCGCTGGTTTTCGTCGATGCGCGCTCTTCTCTTTGCGTGCTGTGCCGGAGTGCGGCGCGTACGCCTGCGTCTGACATAAGTGCATAACTGTGTTGCGACCCTCGGGGTAATTTTAAAGCAGTTCTGGCCCTGATCCTCTGCTGCAAGTCGCGCTGAAACATCAAGCTGAATAATGAGCGGATCCAAGATTCCCTTTTTGGAGCCAGCTCTCATCCGCGATACATTATTCATTCTGGCATGTGACTGTGGGTTGCGTCGGCTCCAAACGTCGAAAGCTCAGCTCCGAGATGAATGATAAACTGGCCCTCCTGGTCTCAGCGTTGTTATCGCCGCAGTGACACACCAATAGGGCTCAAGACTGATGGACAAATGGACCTCTGGGTAGGCAACAGTTGCGAATATTGTGCAGTCCAATAATCGGAAACTATAGAGTCTGTTTTCCTCAATGACAAAATTGTGTATGGATCACATTTGTTATATCACATCACATATGTTATATAGTTTAAACCATAGTATATTCAACATGAAACCAGGTTGGGGGAAGAGGTAATGAATTTGTGCCGGAGCCGATCACGTGGGCCAGGAATGAGAGGAATCTGTCCGGCTGGCAGAAATGTCTGTGTTCTCTTTGTGGTGGTGACAGGATTGCTGTTTCTCCCCTGCCGGGTTAATGGCATCGGTCCTCGGGGTCATGTAGCACTGGCGTGTTCCTGCCACTCTGCTCTCCCATGGCGAGCGCTGTCAGAGACACGGGCAGCCAGGCCCCAATCACACAAACAGCGCAGAGATTCCTTCCCATGCGGGGGGGGGGTGTTGCCATTGGAAACACACCTGGTACAGTGCCTTCGCAGCCCCCCCCCCGGCCACTGCCCCCTCCTCTCCCAAACACATCAGGTACCTGTAATTGGAAGTGAAACACGCCTCATAGACATGACAGCGTGACAGCCGGGGCGACGTGACCAGCTTGGTTTCTGACATGGACGCGTGGAGTTTGTCCGGTCGCTGAATCTGGTCTTATTTTAATGCAGCTCTGTCCGAGCCCTGCTGCCGGAGGCTCGTTTCTTCTGATGGGGGGGGGGTATG
Source organism: Megalops atlanticus (assembly GCA_019176425.1). Lineage (NCBI taxonomy): Eukaryota > Metazoa > Chordata > Actinopteri > Elopiformes > Megalopidae > Megalops > Megalops atlanticus. The sequence continues at coordinate 61,539,572 of CM032875.1, forward strand.
TCCCCAGGGCGCCATTGCAGTGGTTAATTGTTAATGATTTCATCTGCTCACAGCACCTGGCCTTCATGCTGCACCCACACCCCCTCCCCCCTCCGCCTCTGCTCTCACGCAACGGCACCGGTTCTGTTTCGTATCAACGTAGAGCCGTGTTCAGACACGCTGATTAATAAAGGGAGTTTTTTCCGCTCAAAGCCACAAACGTCCTCCACCCGGTTAAAAAAAAAAAAAAAAAACAAGCACCGGGGGCCCAGGGGTGACCTGTGAACCGCTCTCCTCCGGTGAGATGAGCGCGTCCCACCTTGATCTGACCTCCTCTGCTACCGCTGCCGCTTGGGACGCCCGTTACCCGTGTCCCATTTTGAAACGGAGAGCGGTATGTGGCCACCCGGCTCCCAGCTACCACAGGAATACACGATGTCCCGCTCCAGGATGTCTGTTGTACAGTATTTTAGTATTTAAGAGCATGCCCTGTCCTTTGTGTGAACATCATGCCCCTGGGTTGGGGGTGGGCGGGTCAAGGGGCGGGGGTGAGGGGGATGATAAGTGACGATGGCGCACGTCGAGCCCCGCTTGTCTGAGCCCCGTGCATTTTGTGTCCGCGCTAATTTGCCGGAGTAGGCCCAGTAATGGCTGAGCAGAGCAGAGTCATATTGAGATGACCTTAATCAAGCAGATTGTACAGCGGGAAAGGGCCACTGAGCAGAATCGCTAATGGCTTTTTTCTCAGCTGAGAGAGCGCATCAGAATCTTGTTTGCTGTTGATACACACTACCCCCCCACCACCCTATTGGAGCTACCAGACTCCAGCCCGCTATCCGAATATCCTGGAGCTACCTAGAAATTTTGGGAAGAAAAAAAAAAAACAGATCAGCACTGCCAGGAGCCCCAACAAAGCAATTTGTGTTCATTCCCCAAGCAGATAGGAGTGAAATTAAATTCAATACGCCTGCATACTGAGCAGCATCCTGGCGATTAACTCTCCCGGACATGCCCCTGCTGCTATGAACTGCGATTCGCATCGCCTACTCTTATGCACTGCATTTGTCCCAGGCTTTGAAGAGTCATGAATGAATTGGTAGCTATTTGCACACTAATGACTTTAATGCTCAGCAATAACAGAACGAGCTCCGAACGTGGTCAATTGCCCAATAAAGAGAGACATTTGCAGCTTTTTAAATATAGTTTGTTGAAATCCTGTTACGCTGGCCGAATGTGCCGGTGTGGGAAATGCTTTGGAAATGGTTTATTTGCAAGCATTTCGAACCGCAGTGAGTGTTCAGTATGGTCGCAAATAAACCACTTCCAATGCAATTGTCATGTCCCCACCTGTGGCTCCTGCTTTTTGTCTCTCTCAGATGCTGCCAAGTTGATCTTGTATCTTCTAAGTGCTACTTCAAACGTTATTTGAAGAGGTCAGGCATACGATAAAGAAATGCTGGCAAATCAGCTGTAAGAGCAAGATGCTGCTTACAAAGTCTTTGTATGCATTCGTCTGGCAAATATTTCACATCTGAAAATAGATTTTGCCTTCCGGCCTCATGTGTAGGAAAGTGTGATTTGCTACGCATAGTCAAGGTGGTGTTTGGGTAAATATTACAAGAACCTATACTGTTAAGATCAAATGAGTAAAAAAAGCATACCAGTCATTCTCATTTCATACAAAGGCACCTTTCCTTATTCAATTATTTTAGAGTATTGAATATTACATTTACTTTGATTTATATACATTTTCAGATATTAGAGCAGTAAATAGAATTGACAGGCATGCAAAGCACATTGATTCACAATAGTAATATAGGTTGTGTTGTATAAGCTGTTGCTGGCCACCTGTGGAAGTAGAATTAATGACGCTCTTGGACTGGGATTACAGTATATGCTGGTTTTAAAAATAGGTACAACAGAGATCCGTTAGTGCATGGTTGAAGATTGGGTTGAAGGGTTGAAGATCATGAACACATGACCTGTATGATTTCCACTGTGCTGCCTCTTTGAAGGTTGTGGATGTGTAGAGGGAGCGACCCCACTGCCAGATCTCTTTTACAGCTGGAAATGAATGCTTTTTGTATCTGCACTGAACGATTCTTTCTCTCGCCTGTGCGAGAGCACTTTTTTTTTTTGCTGTGTAGCAAAGTCAGCTCTTTTCCCCTCCTGCAGAGCCAATTTTCAGTTGGATCTCGCTTGCGCATCCCATCAGAACGGCGGCAGCTGTGAACAGCATATGAGATGCTGGGGGGAGGGGCGTCTGTACACCATGTTGAAGTAGTGCACCCCCTGACCTTCGCGACCACCGCTTGAGCCAATGAGAGCGAGTTTTCAGTGGGTGGAACCAAACTATTATCACAGCCAGATGAATTTTTACACTGTGGCTCCTTTATAAGTGTCGCATTTGTTCGGCATGAATTTATTCTCCATTTTTTCCAGTGGAGATTTGTTTCAATTTGTCCCAAAAACGACTTTCAAAGGCAACTTGTCATTTTACCTCTCATTTTTGGAGGTGGGGTGCACAGCATACTCGGTAACAAAGATCTGTTATGTACTGCATTGTATGTGTGTATGTGTTGTTTTCTGTCTCTGTATGTATTGTGTCATTCCAAAAAGCAAGGATAGAGAGAACTGCAGAGATCTACAGGTATTCTGTAAAAATGCCTGAGGCAAGATGACACTCCACCAGGAGCACATTATTTGTGAGTGTCTGTGCACTGCGCGCGGACACAGGGTTACGGGCACATGCATGATGGGTACACTTATCTGCTACTCTCTCCGAAGCAGTTCCATGCAAGGTGTCACTTCTTCCATGTGATTGCAGCGGTGGGCTTGACGTGTGGTCATGGCGCAGCCACCAGCTGAATACCGAGTGCTCAGTCAGTCCGCCCCGTCTTCCCGCACGCTGAAGTGTCCGGACGGGTGTAAGTCGCTGTTGTGCAAGCTCAGCCTGGGGGTTAGCCCCGCCCGGTCTTCTCATGACTGTTCCCCCTCACGGAGGAGGGCTGTCGGGGGTAATAGTCGGGCCGCGCGGTCGATCCGCTCACGTTGCACCTCGCGGTCCGGCCGTGAGCTCAGATGGAATAATCTTCTCAGTGGCGGCGCCTCCGGGTGCAGCGACCGCCCCCTCCGTCTGTTGCCGAAAACACTCTGGGGCATGCTCGCCCCTGTGCCCTTCCCTCCGCTTGAACAGAGGCCCGAGAAAAGCCGGATCCTCGCAGTCAAAGCCGATGGCTGCGGGCTGAGCGTTTGATGTGCCACCGAGCTGGTAATTAGAGAGCCCCAGCTGTAAGGACTCCCCGCTCAAAGGGGGTGCTGCAGGAGTCACACCTCCGTGATGCAACCTCGTGCAAGAGAGCGCCGACCTCGGAGCTGCGACGCCGAAAAACGTGGCTTTTTTGCTAAACTTTCTGGACGTCCGCCTTGTCGCCGTGTCAGGAAGCGCGCGGGCCCTTGCGAATCAAAGGAGGCTTCCGAAGCACATGCTCATCACAGCGTTCAACGTGTCGCGCCTTCTCGGCAGAACAAAGCAGAGGCGGATAGCAACTGAAGGCTGGTCCTCCAGAAGCCCTCAGAGTGCGCCGGCTCATAAAGAAATCCTTTGCCGCCTCCTTCACACAGAGAGAGGGGGAGAGAGAGAAAGAGACGCTAACAGGCTAAGAAACAAGAACAGAACACAGATGGTTCTGAGACGGCCTTCGGAAGCATATTGCACATTACCGTTTGATATGGAGTTGATACGGAGTTAAATAAGAAAAAAAAGGGAAAAAAACAACAGGATGGAACAGCTGGGGGAATTGACGTTGGCTCTGCTTGTTGGATCTTGGTGAGAGCAGGCTGCTGTCAAGGCGACGGTGCTTCTGTCCCTCCAGCTCAATTTCCACTTCATTGATGGAGAATGAGCAGATCGCAGGAAAGCAGTGCAGCATTTTGATATGAACGGAAAAAAAATGCAGTTTTCTGTCACAAAGGACATTGGTGTCACAGGTAGTGTGTATCGCAGGCACCTTCCCTCTCAGGCGACAGCGGCCTCAATGATCACTTTAATTAAACACTGTGTTGAATGCCTGGTCTCAAATTCCCTCAGGCCTTAATTTAATGTATTCGTTAATACCCTCAAAAGCAAAGGCTTATCTCTTGTTTTCAACAAAGAACATTTTACATTTTGCCTTGCGGTGTTATCTGTGAAGGGAGCTCTCCGTAGTACTTATAGTATAGTTACAGTATGTTCAGCCTGCTCGTGTCTTCAAGATGTTGCAGAATGCTCATGTTTATGTAAAATGGATTGAGTTAGTGCGTAGACTTTCTGGTGACTTTTTTTTCTACCTTGGCAAGGCATATGGAGTTCTTCAGAGACATAAAAGTGAATTGGAAAGTGAGAGTTCATTAGTGATAGCTACCTGAAAATCTATTTTCCCTCAAAGTGAAAGAGCAGTTCTTTGTACTAATGAACATTGAGGGTCTGCAATGACAGATATCAATCCATTTGACACTAATGCATTACTAAGTGACGGGTCTCTTGACAGAAAGCGAGAGGATACGGCACAAAGAGACTGCGTCCCGTCCTTTCAGGCCTAAGAGGCACTGTATCATAGAGCCATAATAATGCACAAGGGAAAAGGTGCCGAATAATTAGAAGATGTACAGCTGTGAAATTATCAGTGTAAGTGGCGCGAGCAAATCCACAGCTCCATTAGCTCCTTGGCAACCACCAGGGCATCATGGGAAATAAGCACTGTAGCTACACATTATGTCTGGCTGCAAGGAAGGAGACTGAGTTGCCATCATAAGCACCTCATGTGCATACCGTAAGCTGCTGTGTGCATGTTAAGACCACATCCAGATCATCTGAAGCGTTCTCTTACAAAACAGTGAAGTCAACGGCTATGGATCTTGACCCAGTCCAAACACAGTGATGTTGTTTACGTAATCGTGTGCGTGCTGGAGCTCCACCCACACACCCAGGGCTCCATCCCGCAGCCGGAAACCGTCTTTGTGGCTTAGCAGCTGGTTATTGCGGTCACTGTGACAGCTGTTACCAGGCCGCAGAGCAGATTGGCACATCTATAAAGGCCAAACCCGGCAACCGTGTATAAAATCACACCTGCAAAACCCTGCCGCGGGGCGACTCTACTGTTGCCCAAAAGGCCTACACGGCCGCGTGCCGGAGTATGCTGAGCCGCACCTTTGATGGGCCCCCCGTTTCATTACGGAAATGCTCACGAGCATCAACCCATCAATCAGCCGACGTTTATCCAATCTCCGCGGGGAGAAAAGATGCTGTCTGGGAGGAACGCCGAAATTAAGCGGCGTGATGTGCTAAACACGGAGACGCAGGACAGATTTCATTTAGCGTAAGGCATAAGGTGTCACCGCTTACATCATGTAGTGCTTTGCGTTCCGTGAGTGATTGGCTTTTTTTTTTTTGTTTTTTTGCTCTGTTGCAAAGTGCAAAAATGCATTGCTTCATCGGGCTTTGTCTGAAACCTTTCAAGGTTTGTAAGCATTGAATGTCACATTCTTAGTCGGCGGTGTAGCATAATGGTAAGGAGCAGGACTCGTAACTGAGAGGTTGCTGGTTTGACTCCCGCTGGGGCACTGCTATTGTACCCTTGGGCGAGGAACTTAACCCAAAAGTGCCTCAGTAAATATCCAGCTATATAAATGGATGACATTGTAAACAACTGTAACCTATCCAGTCACTCTGGATGAGAGTGTCTGTTAAATGCCAATAATGTAATGTAGTATCAGTCCTGAGTAATACATCATCAAATCTCCACCAAAGGTGAATAGTATATTAGGAAAGGGTCATTCTGAATAAAAATGCTATTTTGCTGATGTTCTTTCAGGTGAGTAAAGCTTCATCTGTTGAGCCAATTGAAAACTGCTTTCTTCATTCGAAGAGCTGTCTGTTCATTTTTAATCGTTTGTTGTCTGACCCCCTCAATGGATATCACCATTAAAATGCAGTGCAAATGAAACTGTTCTACAGCTGTAATGTTCTACAGCAGTGCTCAATCTTAGTGAAATGTGTTCAAATGCTCTTATCGATTTAGCCAATAATATAATATATAGAATGTAAGCATGTAGATTTGTGGGTGACAAAATTGTGGAACCCTTCCAAATAATCTGACCTCTCTAAGAGGGAATAAATGGGTAGCAGAAGGAGTGTACAGCACAGATTCCGTCAGACGTTCCTCAGAATGTTAGCTTCTCAATTTACATTTCGACGTGATTAAGTGAACATAGCCGGGTTTTTAATTGAATCAGCCCGGAAAGCTGTATATTTAGCTTGTTGCCTTATTAATCTTACACGGCTCCCTTAAGTTGCGGCCCTCTACAGCTGTCATATTACCGAAACATATGAGGTGGAGAGGCGGAGAGGCTGCGGGCGTGTTCGAGGCGCGGCGCATGATGGATCATTGCGGCGAGGAGTCGCGCGTTTCACAGCTGTGTTTCTATATCCGTGTGGATTTCCCCTGGCTGCGATTGGCCGTGCTTCAGCGGCACCGAGCTCCATGCATCAAGCCTGGAAGTCAGCCTCTGCAAGATGGTCAGCCCTCAGCAGCATAACAGGCCTGAGGTCAGGGGCCCTTGACAGGTGGAAGCGCACGGGCACGGTGAAAACCGGGGGTTTGCCCAATCAGGGACCTCTAGGAGGACGCAATTCATGCTGCTAATTGGCAAAGCGCAGCCTAAAAGCACAGCCCGGCCAGAGCAATTTGGAGAGACTAATGGCGTGGACACATTGTACTGTACTGAACAGATTGAACATATTGAGTCAGGTATGGTCAGGAATGGCCCCGAGCCCTGTGCAGAATGCATTAACAGACGGCACAGAGGCACTGTACTCTTTCCTTTGCTCCTGCATTTACCTGTTTGTTTGTGGTTTTTTTTTGGCTTGTTGGCTGTTTTTTAATGCATATTGACTCAGTTTGGTATTAACATGAGCTCCACCGTTGCCGTGTGTCAAAAGTGTGTTACCGAAATGTCTCGTGCTGCACAAGTGCGAATAAAAAAACGCGACTGTCCTTCGTTCCGGCCCCCTCACTCTCTCAGTCAGCAGTCGATGAGCCGGTGGCCGTGTGACAGTGTAGAGGGAGGCATCAGAGGAGGGCACGGCACCGGTGTCACCTACCCTGAACGCTCGGCAGAGGTGAGCCGCGCAAGCCCTGGGATCGGGGCATCTCAGTCAGGGTAGCTGCCAACCGCTGTCAGTCTGAAAAAAAAAAAAACAGAGGCGGCCCTGGAGGACAGCTCGCTCGCTCGTCTGGGGCCAGGCTCCATTAGGCAGCGATCTGGTTTACACCAGTTGCATTACAGCTGCGCGGACAAACGGCAGGAGAGGGTGGGCCCTCTGATATGAATCGCGGTGCTCCAGGGATCCCGCAGGAGTCACACCTGCCCCCTCACCGCCCTCTGCTTTCCTCTCCTCTCTCTGCTTCTTACTTGTTGCCATGAGCTGTTCCTGAGCTGGCAGCTACAGCTAGGGTAACATTAACCATTTACCTATTTCGTGGATCCGAGTAAATACCCAGCTGAATGGCCGATATCTATAGCTATACTACAAGGCACCATTGCATTTCAGAATACAGCTATTTTGTCTGATTGATGGGTGAATTTAAAACCTTTCCCTGTGTGGGCCACTAAACCAACAGACATCTGTTGTCATTCAGTTATGTGGAGATGCACACATTTATTTGCTGTGTTTGACAATAGGAATCTAAGAGAGGAGAGACAGGCTGTCCCTTTGGGGCTTAAAAATAGGCATTGGTATGCTGGAATAGAAGACATTTGGGGAGAAACAGGGGTATTAAGTTCTTGGGCTGTAACTCTGGCTGTTATATTTTGGAATGGATTGAAGGATTTGAGTGTTTAATGATAGGATTCTGATTGTCCAGTTTCAAGTCACAAGTTACATTACATTTGTAAAAAAAACACTGCTAGCTCTATTAATGTCATAATCAAGGCTTTGTATAAAAGGGATTGAACCGAAGGGCCTGCATTACTCTCGGGTCGCATGTTTTTTCAGAGCTTTGGCATTAATATAAATAGCGCGTCAAATAATGCAGCATCAGCTGCACCGACACCAGCAGATCGGAGAGCTGAGGCACGGATGCTGTAATGACCCGCGCTTACAGTCTGCTAATGCGCCACTGCAGTTCGCCGGACCAGCTTATTCTGCATCCAGCTCCATAATTCACTCGGCAACGCGGAGCGGAGGGGCTTTTCACATTCACAAACACGTCGGGTGCTATTATTGCTCCTCTGCCCGTCAGAAAGCAACGGGGTCCATTCACCACGCGAGAAGCAGGGATATCAGGCCTCCTCGATGTGGAGGTTGGGTCAAATTATCAATGGGGGGGAAAATATTTACCTCCGCGAAATTGTCTGCTGTGTGAATTCCCAAAGCCTCGGCTGTGATCGATACTTATTTCAGGTGTCAAACTTTACAGCCTTCCTGTGCCTTTTTGGCATCCACTGTATGCGCTGTAAATTTTTATAGTGGTATATTTTACATGGGTCGACAGCACTGCTAAATAGACAGATAGTCATTTCTGGGGGGGACTTGTATTTACTAGTATGGAGCACAGGAAGAAGCCAAGTGCGCTGTATTTCTTCCAGCTTTACTAGGCTGTTAAACTGTAAAACAAACATGGGGAGGCTTCGAAGTATATGGGTATGACTCCAACACTGTGTCAACGACAAGTACCCTTCTGTGAAATGGTTTTGACAGAAATGGTTGAAACCTCCAGTGTTAACATGGTTGGGTCTTTGTTCAGGGCAAAAAGCCATCATTTAAGTATGTTTGAATATATGTATGTACACAGACATGAATGCTTTCGATTATTGTATATCCTGAGAATACATGACAGCTGTATGACCATTAAGGGGGCGATTGAAGAGCAATTGTGTCATTCTGGTTTATGAACAAATAAAATGGCCATTATAGTTATTTTAATGATTGATTATATGATCATATAATTGATTATATGATCCCTTTGTAAGCATAATCAGCTTTTTCCATGATTCTAATGGGTGGTTTCAAGGCCTTTGTCTGTGCACATGTGTTGCTCCCAGCCACAAAGGGGGGTGTTGCTGCGAGGCGATCCATAATCACAGTCCTCAGGATGGAGGGAATTGTCCGGTGATTAGGACCTCCGCCAGCCCGCAGAAGTGGCGACTGATCATCCTTTGTTAATAGGGCCCTGTAATCCTCTCTGAATTTCTTCCACGCTTTCTCCAGGGGAGAACGCACGAGCAGGGCTTGCATTTGTAATCAGCACGCATCAAAAGATGACAGCTTAACTGCTGCCCAGCCGGTTATAAAACAAAGGACCCACCCTCGGCTGTGCCACGCTTTTAAAATGGAGGCTCTTTTTTTTTTTTTGTGTGTGTGTGTGAACTGACTCGTTTTGTTTTCTCTAACTGTTTGTCTCTCTCTCTCTTTCTTCTTTCTCTCTCTCTCTCTCTCCCCCCTGCCTCTCAATACCCCAGGAAGTGGAGGTTAGTAGCAGTTTCTAATTCTGTCCTGTGCCCGTGTCGTTTGCATGTGATGTCTCTTTTAACCCGAGGTGCGGGAAGCGCTCCAAGACTCCGCAGGCTGCAGATGTTACCTGCCCGCTTTAATCAGGGCGGTTAATGTCTCCATTTGGGAAAGAATGCACGCGTGCGGATCCTGCTACAGGGGTGACCCTCGCCATCGAAAATTCCCTCTGACATTTCCCCCCCACCCCATCGTAGCCAATCCGGTCGGCGTCGTTCTTAAAGCAATTTGACGGATTAGCGGGGGAAAATTATGCACATTTCATACCTGTCTCGGTGTCTAAACTTAAGCCTTTCTGAAATCAGATGTGCTCAGAGGTAATCATTCATCTTAACCCGGGAACCATGTCCTGTCTGTCACACGTGTGAGATAAGCCCAGATCAAACGCCGCAGCGCTTATCATTCGGGTCCATCTGAACCTCTAGGACTCTTGATTCCTGCGCCGAACTCACTTGTGCTGGCCATGCATGCACACGTAGGCCTGTTAGAATTCGAAAAACTCTGCAGCGAGCTGTGATCCGTATCACAATCCCACACCACCACCACGGGGGACCCAGTCTGAGAAGCGCAGTTGGACTGCAGTGAAGCACATTGAATTCCCTGGGAGCAGCACAGAAACTCTGTGAGGAAAATTACTGCTCAAAGAGAGACATTTCTGCTCCAGATATCACAGCTGCCGTCAGCTGGAGAAATCTCAAGTCCTTGACTGGATTGTCTGGTCCATGCTGATTGGTGATGCAACATCTGTTGTGAGATTACTGGTGTGAAACGCTCAAACCGTACAACTGTTGTTTCACATAGTTTTTTTTTTTTCCAGTAAATATGTCATGCTCCGTCTGGTTATTGGAATATTTCCTCAGCCCTTTTGACAGTCTTCCAAAATAAGATGGCCATTAGTGTATGTGCAAATGTGGCTACATTTTCTATAAGAGTGGACATGTTTATTGGTCCTCGTGTCACAGTAATATTTTGATGCAGAATCCCATCTGTGTCCTATTAAAGTCTGTCCACTGATTTCATTTAAATGGCTATAGCTGTTTATTTAACCTTGCCATGTAAGTGTAAATAATATCTGTTCTTAATGTACAAAAATGTATGACCTATAAAAATATAGCGTGCGCGAACGATTTAACCACATTATACTTATTTGCATGCGCTTGGGTCCGTCATTTATGCTTATTCATGTCCTGTTATGTTTTGAATGCTTCCTGTAATATTAAAGGACCGGATGCGTTATAGCTTTTAATTTAACTCTCCACAATTGCTTTGCTGACCTAAATAAAATACATCTTTAACATTTAAACATTTTATGTACCTTTCATTTTAGGATGACTACATCCGAACGTTGGAAGACAACCAGGGCTCTGATGAAAGTAAGTAGAAGCTGGAGTTATTGCCATTGCACAGGGATGATCTGCAGTGCACATTTGCTTGGAGACACACAGCTGGCACAGAAAAAATAACATGCTGTTATCTAATCTTGTTAATTAAATTTTGATACCCTGATACGTTAAATGTGTGCGGATTACCATAACCATTCATTTAATGTATATTTTCAATCCATGTCTTAATGAGTAAGAATGTTATTGTTATTGTCACAGTTTTCAGCTATCACTTATTTTAAGGAATTCTGCAACCTCATTGAATGTTGTCTTTCCATTTGGGATAAACACAGGCCAGAAAGTTTAATATTTAATGAAGGTAACTCTGGCAATTCACTCTTCATGTCAAAATCAGAAGGTGATCAGTTCATGAAAGATTTCAAACTTTTGCAGATTTTTGATGCATAATTTGTACAGCAATTAATGAACCCTTTGTTGTTATTGCTCATTTTCCTAAAAGAGCTTCATTGTCATTGACCTCCATGAGTAAGATGCACTCTCCACATTTACTGTACAGAAGGTTAAGTGTTTAAGTGGTGTAGGTCATCTTTTTCTGTCTTGCTGGTGAAGGTGTACTGTTGGATTATTACCAACGTAGCCTCTATTAAGCACTCTCCATGTTTGTAGATTTGCATATTGAATTAATATTGGAGGCCATGCTCCATTTATTTCTAGGTGCTAACTTCATTTAATTGCAGAAGCACAGGGTGAGGGCATGTGCTTAGCTGCTGGTCCAAGATGAGCAAGTCTCATCTCACGTAAAGTCATCTCTCGGATTCCCGCAAAGAGATGAAGTCTTCAAAATGGAGGAGTCCATTAGTGAGGATGTCAGGACATAGACCTAATGCTTGTGTAATTACCACTGCAGCTGGAGTCCAGTAAAAGCTTGGAGGGCTGATTTAGAACTAAGTGCCTTGGGCTTTCTGTGAAGCACAAATCCACCACAATGCCTGGGCAGATACTGACAGGAGACATGGAGTAGGAGTGAAGAGGGTGCTTTAATTTGAATTTTCTCTTTTTCATCATTCATTTCTTCACATATTGTATTCTCCTGCAGATACTTTGCCATTTGCCAGAACTGTTCTGATTTTCCATTCATTAGTCTCAGAAAGAACACAATACTTCTGATTCAACTTTTTTTGTATTCATTTTCACCTGCATGCAAAATCTTTCTCACTCATTACTAAAGGATCAATTATGGGATTCTTTTTCTGGATTTAATATTCAGGCTCCTCTGGTGTATGCATTTCCACAGGTGGATGAAACAGCATGCTGTACTTTCTTGGAGCTTCATTATGATCACATCAGTATGCATATGGACTAACAGGACAGTTCACTGTAAAGCCATCACTGCAGTACGCCTGCTCAGTTTGCTATAAAAGTTTGTCTGTATCGCACGTTGATGTTGACACTTACTTGTAATTTGGGAGAAGGGAGAGGCGGTTTGTTATGAGTTATAGAGGTAGTTTTTGTGTATCGCCCGTATTTCATATTTAAAAGGGTGGCGTTTCTAGTGAGTTCTTAATGGGTGGGGCTGCCGTGTGTTCATCACCTGAACACCACTCTGATTGGTTCGAAAGAACGACTCTTGTATGGCCCACCCTTTGAGCAGCTCGGGAAGTCTTGCGCGCTCCGTCACTAATTGCATCTGACGAGAGGCACGTGGGAGTCCTGGAGGCCCCCACACCCACTCTGCCCATCACTCGGCAGTGAGGGAGTTTCCTCCGAACGCGGGGAAGCAGGCCTCACGTGCGCCTGGCCCTCACAAGGGGAATGCATAATTTTCATCCGAAACGGGCTCGCTTACCGCACGGCGCGGCGCGGCGCTCATTTCAATGCCATTGATCTCGCTCCCGAAGGGACCAATTCCGCAGACTTCATTGATCTGGCTCCTCTTCATCACTGATTTAATCAGGCAGCGGAAGGGGGGGCGCGTCCGACAGATTTGTTACTCGTGGCCATTACAAAAGCAGCACGACGTCTCCCCCCTTTTAAAGATAGATGATTTAGATGTCGGTCCTGTGACATGAGCCGAAGTAGCTTTGAGGGTTAGTGTGAGAATTTTTGGGAAGGACAAAACCCCCCCGATTAGCATCCATCGAAACCTTTTGAAGGAGAGCAGTCATTCATGACCTTTAAACTTTTAACCAGCAAGTTGTAGCAGTTCATTGATGTCTGGAAAAAATTGTACTGCAGAGAAAAAAAACACACTATAGTAATATCAGTGTAGCATAGTGGTACAAAGCAGGACTCATAACCGAAAGGTTGCCGGTTTGATTCCTCACTGGGGCACTACTGCTGTACCCTTGGGCAACGTACTTAACCTACAGTTGCCTCAGTAAATATCCAGCTGTGTAAATGAATAACATTGTAAAAATTGTAACCTATGTAAGTCGCTCTGGATAAGAGCGTCTACTAAATGTCAATAATGTAATGTAATATCAGCACTGAGTAATACATCAGCAAATCTCCACCAAAGGTGAAGAGTATATTAGGAAAGGGTCATTCTGACTAAAAATACTATTTTGCTGATGTTCTTTCAGGTGACTAAAGCCTCATCTGTTGAGCCAATTGGAAACAGCTTTCTTCATTCGAAGAGCTGTCTGTTCATTCTTAATCGTTTATTGTCTGACCCTCTTAATGGATATCACCATTAAAATGCATCGCAAATGTAACAGATCTACAGCTGTAATGCTCTACAGCAGTGCCTAATCTTAGTGAAATGTGTTCAAATGCTCTTATTGATTTAGCGTGGGGCCACCAATTATGCATTACAGTATGAAATATCCTTCTAATGTGACACTAATTGCAGCCTCTGAATCAAACTGGTTCATTTTCGTCTGTTGTATAAAATATTAATTGTTCTGTCTCCTGGTCTTTGCAAGAGCACTGTCAGATTAAAGTAAGGATCAAGTTAATTGAGTCACAAGTCCTTCGCAGGCTCTGCTTCACAGAGGCTCAGTATTGTACTTTCACATCTAACAAACAGTCTGTTTGCACACATCGGGGTATTTTTGCATCGCCCATCCAAGAAAAAGTTGTTCCTCACCACTGAACCAGAAATAGAATGGTATGGGAGCTTTTTGAAAGCATTCGAGGGGGGTCACACTAAAATGATGGAGGGTTATGGTTGAATTGGTGAATACGGCATTTGGCTTTCATGTCAGAAACCGTTCTTTGAAGCGGTGCTTATAAATAGGGCTGTTCCCACTCCGACTGGGCTCAGTGCTGCTTTCCTGTTCATCAACAAATTACCTCAGGATTAAGTTATTGCAGGCCCTGAATGTCCTGTTTTGGCAATGAGACTGAAGGATACAGAGTGCAAACAAAGGATATAATAGATGACAGGGTAAACTGGTACTAGCCCTTAATGTGGGTTAAATCTATCCTGCTTGGCATTCTTTCTCCCTAAGAGGGATTTGGACATATTACAAATTTGGGAGGGGGCCTAGCACTGTGTTTCACATGGCGAGCCTCGAGTACCCACTCTTTTAGATGAGCTGTGGAGAGACCAGGGTAGGGCTTTCAAGTCCGTTTGAAAAAAAAAAAAAAAACAGGAGCAAGCCTCAAATCACAGTCCAGAAATTCTACTGTCAACACAGTGTGCCTGTTTCTATGGAAACGCCATCCTTTTTCCGATTAGCTTTAAGCTGTGGAAACCTGTTAAGGGAAGTGAAATATCTTAAGTCACCTTCTGTTATTGCATATGTAATACTGTTGCAGCATTCTGGGTATGGATGAGTAGGTGGACCGTTTTGTTTTTTAGTATCTCAAAGGGTAAAAAAGGATTATTCCCAGTGTAATACTATTCCCTCTGGCTTGAGCGACAGCTTTGAATATGTTTGGTCAAAGCCGCTGATGCCTTTCTCCTCCTTGCTGCGCGGTTGCCTCGTGCCTCTCCTTTTTAATAGTGGGTGGAAATCTCAAATTGTGTTCCCTTTTCATATCCTGTCGATTTCCTTTTAAAATGAGACAGGCTGCTGTCCTGAGGGATCGATCTGAGACTGTGTGTGCCTGTGCCACTGTTCTCCTCTCTGCATTGAAAGTCAGATGAATGGCGAGGGCTATTGTGCCCTTATATATATATTTTTTTACCCAGCAACGGGCTTCTGCTTCAGGGTCTGGTTTGTGTAGTCAGAATCCTCCCGAGGGTGTCGGAGAGGAGCTGGTGACACACACACACACACACACAGACACACACGCGCGCGCGGGATGAATCACCAGCACTGCTGTTCCGTCGCTCTCGTGTCACCTGCTGTCACGCGGGATCCACGCACGGCTGTTTGTTTGCCGTTGAGCGCTGACAGTGTTGATTAAAACAGCCCCCGCTTAAGGGCCGGGGGTCGCCTTAAACGCCGGTAATTTCCCCCTCGCCGCGGGCGGAGCAGAGACGTCCGCTCCTCCCGGGGGAAATCGGGCGGCAGCCTGCGCGGCGAACGAGCGGATCCCTCCCGTCCCGACAGGTGTTAGCCGGGGCCGAGGCGGCGGGGAACCCGTCGCCGCCTCCGTCACGCCAGTCCGTCAGCGCAAACGGGCTCGGCGTTGAACCGTCGAACCCACTGGGAGGGAGAGGGGAGAGTGAGATGTGACAGGCACGGAGAGAGATACATGATCAATCCTGTCAGAGTGGCGGGCTATCAAAGGGTGACCCGCAGAGACTGCAGTGCTGTTGATGACTGCGCCAATAAAATATATATCTTTTTTCCTCCTAACATCGGTCTGTCTCGCACGGCACAGTGTGCCATTAGGATTTGCCTTTTAATATCTGACTGAGGAGCTGAGCATGCTAAAGACCTTCATCTTCATAATCCTCACAGTTGTATAAGACCAGGCCTAATGGATGAATGAATCAGTGGTTTTGGTGCAGATGTTTATTCCCAATACACAGTGGCAGGTTTCTGTGTCAAAATAACTTCCTGATTTATGTTGTGCTATCTCTCATCAAACGCTCTTAAAAGGCGGATAATCAGTGCTTGGTGCGAGTGAAGCGTGCGCTTATGGCAGTTTGCCTTCCATTTGTTTATTAGGTCTCATTTCTGCGAAAAATAGATCCACTTCAAGATATCCCGCGAAGAGAGGCAGTGACACAGCAGTCTCTCACTAAACATCTTTTTGCGGCCCCAGCGTTTGTTCCTGTCGCGTAGAACAAAGATTGTTTCCTTTGAATTTTACATCTGATATTTTGCGCACAGCCAGATTCCTTTGTTGGTTGTGAAAGAAAGATTGCTTTGAGAGAGCGGCGCGAACCCTGTGATGCATAGTTAAATATCCTCCCAGTCTCTGAGAATTCAATTTGCCCAGTGGCCCTGACCTATTGTTTCTGCCCCGTAATATTCCTGATAAAACTTCACTGTGAAAACAATACCCTTTTGTTTCAATTTCAAAATGTCAAGAAGCTTCATGAAGGTACTCAGTCCATGTTTCTGCTTAATAATATGTGTTTAGTTATATTAAATAACAAACACATGGAATACCAAGGGCATGTATCTCAAGTTTATCAGTTGTAAAGCAATAGCAGTAATAAAACAATATCACTTTCATATGTGTACATTTAGACAAATGGTATAGGTTGTGAATACCTCATGGTTTACAGAGTATATAGATAAAATGGAATCTGTGAAAGTATGCTGCACACATTTTGAAATATCCTTAAAGGTATATACCTTCATATGTGTCATGCTCTTACATGTATCATGTGTTGTTTTTTGGCATCTTTAACAGTCAGAAGCTTCTCTCTTGTGTGCTTGACAGTTGCCTCTCCTCCTGCAGACAGCTATGCTGTGAGTGTCTGGGCTTGTTAAGCGATAGCTAAGTCTCCGACTGGAACAGCAAGGTCGATCGACCGATTTGTTTATCAATCACAGGAGAGGAATCCATTTCGCGGTAGCAGGCGTCTTTCTTTTTTTTTTTCGTGCGGACTCTCGAAGGGGAGACAGCTACAGGGACTCCGCGCACTGTGACAGCCCCAGCGTTTTGGGGAAAGCGCTGCTGAGCCAAACCTCTCCTTGTCCCCGCAGCCATGGACACCACCAAGGACCCCTGTCAGAAGGTGAAGTGCAGCCGACACAAGGTGTGCATCGCCCAGGGCTACCAGCGGGCCATGTGCATCAACCGCAAGAAGGTGGAGCACAGGTCAGTGACATTGGTGCGACGGTGACTAGCGGGCATTTCAACAAAGAGCCGGCCTCTGCCGAGGTGAAGGTGTAAGTGCCACAGCAGCTGTGGCGCAGCTGACACCGGGCAGGTCCTCAACCGGAACGTCACGTTGTCACATGCGTGTTTTTACGCAATTCAGAGTATGTTGGAGTTCTCTTCAGCTCTCTTTTTGTGTCAGTACCTCAGCAGTGTAAGTCTAGTGGGAGGAAAAAGAGATGAGTCATTCCTGCAAAAGGATTTTTGTCGTGCTCTAATTACCTTGATTGAAGCCTGATCAAGTATTTTGCAGCCCAGGCCGTAATACTCCACACAGCTACTGTCGTTGTGTAACCCCCACCAGTACCCCTTGTCTCCCTGTCGTAATCCCTGAAATATATCCGTTGCCGTTTTACCATTTTTATCTGTCTCCCATAAAAGTAGGAGATCCCTACTTGAGCGTAATCAGAAAAATTAATGGACTGAAACATTATTACCTGCAAAGTATATCTGTGGCGACAGACATTTATCTTTTTCAATAAAGAACTTCATCTGGTAAATCACCCTTGAGATCTGAGAGTCCCATTTTCTCTCTCTGGCCGTGGGTAAAATGGGACATGGGCAGGGAGAGCACTCAAACCTTCCCAACTTGCACTGCTGTTAAGTATGGGTCTCAATAAGAGCGCTGATGCCTTCCAAACCGGCGGGGCTCAAATCGGAGGCACTCACGAAGCACGAGAATTTCAGAATTAAGTCCTGGTGAAGCGTCAGAAAGTTTCCAAACGCAGAGGTGCATTGTGGGATGTGGGAACGCCGGTGGAGGATGACAGATGCATTGTTTAATCTCCCGTTTGTCTTCTCTCCACAGCGAAACATCTTTGATTGACAGCAACAAAAAACCTTCAACGCAAAACTGTCAGGCAGTCAATAAAAGTTACATCTGTTGTAATGTAGGCTGTGTAAGTGATTCCCCGCACTGAGGGACTAGAGGTTGTTTACCGTAGTTCTGATGTTAAATGGTTTCCCCTGTGCTTTCACGTTTGCTTCTTTCCTTTTCCGCGCAGAATCAGACAGCCTGCCCTTAAGCCTCACGAAGGCAACTGCAAGCCGTGTCCCGTGTCCGCCTCCACCCCGGTGTGCGGTTCAGACGGGCACAACTACGCCTCTCAGGTAAAGCGCAACCTTGACAACCCTCTGGCACAGCGTTTGCTTTTTTTGTACCAGTTCTTTGTGTCTTTCTAGTTTTTATCCTGTCTATTATGTGCAGCCAGTCTTCAAGCAGAAAAGAATGAAAAAGGACTTTTCGTCCTGTTCCTCTTTTTTTTTTTTTTTTTTTTCCTCTCTCCTCGCTGTCGGTTCCCTCTTCCTGTCACATGCCCCTCTGCATTAATGTCTGAATTAGCAGCAGGTTTTTGGTTTGTCACCAGGAGCAGAGGGGACAGGCGGGTGAGGCCCACTCAGGCCGGTGATTAATTGCTGTGGAGAATCTGAGCGGGCAGAGGAGCGCGGTGACAAGCTCTCGGCCGCTTTATTGATTTATGTATTGTTTTTAATTTGACCTTGTTGAGAAGGCAGAGGAAAATGACTGTTCACTTCAGCCTCCCTCACAGCGTCGTGTCTCATTTGAATGAGCAATTCCTCTTTTTTTTTCCCGCGGTCACCCCTATAAATATTTTATCTGGATCGCGGCTGCGCATCATTTTCTCCACGGGCGGAATGGCCAGAAGCGTGATGCTGTCAGGTGTCACTGCAGTGTGCCAGAGCTGGGCGTGGGCCCTTGTGTTTGTGCGCGCGCGCGTGTGTGTGTGTGTGCTCCTTTGCCTGTGGGTGTGATTGCAGTGGGACCGGTGATGTGGCTCCCCATCCGTCTGTGATTGTTTGCATGTTTCTCGACGCTCCTGTGACTGCGCTTGGATCAATCCCCGTGTTTGTTTACGTGTGCGTTTGGAGGAGCGTTTGCTTGCTGTGGGATCGGGGGCGCGTGTGTGTTTGTGTTTGTGTGTGTGTGTGTGTGCGTGTGTGTGTCTGCGTGCTTGCAGTGGGATCCGCGCGCTCACGCGTGTGTGTGAGTTCCTGAGGGATCGCTGGCAGTGGCATCAGTGAGTGTGTGTGTGTGTGTGTGTGTGTGTGTGTGTGTGTGTGTGTGTGTGTGTGTGCGCGCCTGTGTGTGCCGCTGTGCATGCTTGCAGGGGGATAAATGTGTGAGTGTGTGTCTTCTGTGTGCTTGCTTGCAGGGGGATCGGTGTGTGTGTGTGTGTGTGCGCATGCAAGTTTTGCGGCTGCAGCATAATCAGAGTTCTGTCTGTTACAGTGTAAGCTGGAGCAGCAGGGATGCCTGACAGGGAAGGAGCTGAGTGTGAAGTGTGCTGGCCTTTGCCCCTGTGCCACAGAAACCATCCCCACCTCCGACTCCCAGGGCAAACATGGCAAGTACCTCCCACCAGCCACAGACCCCACCCCCCATCTCCTTCGTAACCTTGAAGCCATTATCTAGCTTCTATCACATTCTCCAGCATTCAGTCTGTCTCACAGTCACATTGCAGAGGTTGTAGAAACCACGGATCTAATCTGAAAGAAAATCACCCTGGAACATACCTTGGTAGGAAATGCTTCTGTAGCTTCTCTCTGGAGCCTTTAAAATCACATCTCACAGCTCCCATCCCTTGGGTTGACCTTCTGTAATAATCCTTATTCATTTGGGTCAATAATAGCCAATTAGAGAGATTATGCTGTGGTTTTCTTTGCAGGTATCTTAGGTTTAATTGAAAAAAGCAATACTCCGTGATTGAATTATTGATTCCTTTATCCAGTAATTAATTATTTAGCGTGAGCATTCATCATACCCTAACCAAGCCCCTTTTGATCAATGGTGGGGGAAGATGGGGGAGAAGCAGTGACAGGTTAGAATCCATTTGATTATGAGGTGCATTGTGTATTTATAACCGGAAATGTAAGCATTTGGTACACAGATTCAAGCAGATTCTAGATTTGAAATGGAAGGTTCTGGAAGGCTTTTTTCAGCCTGTTTTCCTTCAGCACTGTTCCATTGAGTGATACTGATTAATACTATGCAGACTGGACTAAATTATTCTCTGAGTCTTAGCAGCGCATAATTCTCTACATTCAAATATTTTGTTTTAACACTCCGATAATGTGTTGTTACTGGCAGCTTTTTTTTTTGTATTTTGATATTGTACTGTCGCCGGTACACAGCAAATGTTTCAAACCCGTGTTTCAAATGTGCGACAATGAGGTAATGGTGGAGATAGGAAAGATAGGAGCAAACCTAAGAGAGGGAGGGTTTTCTGGACTCAGGGAGACCTCTTGTGTACCCAGTGTAAGCCCTCTGTTCCAGTCTGTGGTGTGGAGAGGGTCAGTGAGTCTCGCTGTGTTGTGGGGTGCTGAGGGAGGTACCTGAACCCCGCCTCTCTCTTCTCTCCCTCCCCAGAGACCTGCACTGGGCAGGACCTGGCAGACCTGGGGGACCGCCTCCGGGACTGGTTCCAGCTCCTCCACGGCAACGCCAAGCAGAACAACTCTGGCAAGCCTGGAGCCAGCACTGCATCAGGTGGGGGACAGGCAGCTCTCTTCCTCTAGAGACCTTCGAGCTGTAGCCTCAAACCGCCGGCTGAAGGATTATAACGTCAAGGATAGCAGCCTGCTATCTTGGGAACAGAGTACTGTGCTGATCAGAGGAAGAGTATGATATGATTTAAAAGCTAATGCACAGCTCATGAGATAAGCCCGATTTCGTTCCTTGGAGGAGAACTCCATTCAACAATTCAAATTTTATATGTTTCATGATGTGCATCAAAGTATGTAAATGCACATTTCCAAACCATGTCTTATAAGCCTGTAATAGTAATAGAGTCCAGTCAATTATGCAAGCATGATTTACCACCAGCCATAGCCTTTCACTAGAGGCAACACAGACACACTATACCCATCAAAAAGTGCTACTTTTTCCAAAGACAGCTTTTTGATCACTTAAAGGCATTGCTTAGTACTGTAGCGTTGGTTCACTTGATCAGCCCATGTGTAGCCGACACTTTAAAAAGCCCTGAAAAGCATTCTGGGAAGAATACATGAAATAGTGGTACGTAAACTAGTAAAATGAAGAAACTGATACTATGTATAGACATGAGATATTTGAAAAATTAAATTAAATGATTTCACATCTGTTAATTGAGACTTGAGAAATGAAACAAATTATGTTTTAGAAATGAATAACAATAAGAGAGAAAAAAGGATTAAAAGGGTGAATTTGTCTCAGCTAGTCTAAGAATAGGTTCCATTGCGAATTAATACAAGTAATACGAGCAAGATGAAAAATCGTGTTAGTAATAATGTCAGTTTGAAAGGACCCCTTATTTTGATTTGTAAAATAGCAAATTGGTTGGTAATTAGCAAACTTTCATTACTAGTGTTTTTTTATAACATTCATGTGGCATTAACTTAACAACATGCAGCATTATAGTTCTTACTACACTAAAGTAACTAGCACAGCATGAGACTGCACCTTGCACCAGTACAACCCCTTAATTCAATAGGGGAAGTGACCTTTTTTATTCATTGATGAATATGGTAAAAATATCCAGAATAACTGTATTGTATAACCGTATTACTACCTCATTTTTCCAACATAACTGCAGTTTTTTAAAGAATTCTAATGGTAACACAGCAGTATTGGTGGAAATGAACAGAAGAAGCAACCATGGAGGAGGTTATGCTCAAGAGCCATAGGCTTGGCTCTGTGTACACCTGCCTCCATGTATGATATTAAGAGCTGCCCTTGGAGAGTCACATTCTCCAACTGGTTGAGGCATTACAACTATGAGACTGATAGACAGGTAGGTAGCTGAAAGTTAGTTATGTAGCTTTAATAACAACTCTTCACGCAAATAGCTATCTGGCTGGCAAGAACTTTGTGTCAGCTAAATATGTGACATGGCACGTCTTCCACTTTTGACTAGCTAACTGCTAGCGAGTCATTTAAGTATGACACGTATCATAAAACATATAAAATTTTCAAGTTTTGACTTGAGCATTCCGTCAAACAGCACATAGACCTTTTGTCCAAACGCGACTGCTGCCCTGAATGTTCATTTGTATTCTGGTAATGTGTGAATGCAGATTTCGGTCCTGGTACAAAGTACAATTTCACGGAGTGCAACCTTTCTGACCAGCGGGACATAAACAAGTGCTGAAATATCAAACACAGAGAGACATGCCGGAAATACAAATGTTCATTTCTGGAAAGTGGTCAATTTAGTTCTAGTTTATCTTAAGACATTGTTGTATCATTTGGTCAGTTCATATTTCCATTTTTTTTTTAACGCAGCACTTATGGCCGAAAGTTAATATTGTGACTTCTCGTCCACAGTTTTGGATAAGAGTCTGGTGGCCAGCTGCAAGGACTCTATCGGCTGGATGTTCTCCAAGCTGGACACAAACAGTGACCTCTACCTGGACCAGGCCGAGCTGGCAGCCATCAATCTGGACAAGTACGAGATCTGCATCCGGCCCTTCTTCAACTCCTGCGACAGCTACAAGGACGGGAAGGTGTCCACTGCAGAATGGTGCCTCTGCTTCTGGAGGGAAAGTGAGTTCAGTGTGACGCCACCCCCTCTGCCTTGTGGGACAGGAGAGCAAACCTGGACTGGGCAGAGCAAAATCTGGGCCTTCTGGGCTTGTTTAAACATAGATCAGTGTCACCGCTCTTCTCCCCAAACAAAGTTGGCATCCGTTCACACACACACAGTGGGTTGGTTCTTAATGGGTCAGATAAATATAAACTGAGAAGACTGACCGGGATGGAAGAACTGTGTGAGAAATGGCTTGAACGCAGGGGGTCCGCGGTTCTCCTTCACAGACGGTCGTCTGTGCGGCCGTTTTGATTCCCTTCACGAGCTCCAGAAATGAGAGCGGCCTTCGCAGTTAGTTACAGTGGGAGTGTCCTCTCGCAGTCCTCTCACAATCGCTTCCCCGGCACAGAGGCTGATTGCGTGTGTCGTTCCGCAGAAATAAGAGAGCGAAGCCCTCTCCCACACACTCTGACTTATAGTCTTCGCTAATAGGATTGTGAATTTCAATTGGAGTAAGTCAGCCTGCGCCTTTGTGAGTCACTCCTCGCTGCCGATCTCTGACACATAGCGGCACATGCCCCGCTCCGTGCCGAACGCCCGCAGACTCCGGGAATGCTCAGAGGGGCGGGCCCGCACCAGCTCGGCTCCGTTTCGCAGCGCACCCCGTCACACGGCGTCCCCCGTGGCCGGCGGGCGCAAGCAGGGCTGTCACATGTTGCGGGTCGGCCTGGACGGTGAGGAAAGGCGGAGTCTGAACACATTCGCCGTCACCGCTAAATGTGCGCGGCCCGGCTCCCAGCGCAGCGGAGGTGCGACCCCCTCGAGCCGGGCAGCCAGGCAGAAAGCGCAGCGGTGTTTAAGGCTGGGGCTGGCAGGGGCGGGCAGCCCGCGAGGAGGCCAGCGGCCGTCCCACGCGGTCTCTCCCTCTGAATCCTCTCTCACCTCCTCGCTGCCACCACAGAGCACTTATCCAAAACGTTTGATTAGACACTCGACGAATACATCGGGTAAAAAAGCTTAGCAGATTTGTATTTCTTAACACACACACACACAGTACACATTCCTCCCTCATTGTGGTATGTCAGTTTTGCTTTGCCAAGGTTCAAAGCGGTTTTGAATCTCATAGAAATGTGTGAAAAGGTTTGAATGTTGTGAAAATCAATGTGATCTCTTTTCTCTCTCAGAGCCCCCTTGCCTGGCAGAACTAGAGAGGATCCAGGTGCAGGAGGTGGCCAAAAAGAAGCCTGGTAGGTGTCAGATTTCAGGCACACACGAACGTGTGTGTGTTTATATGTGTGCACGCGTGGGTGTATGTTTGCATGTGTATGTATGTGTGTGTTTATGTACATGTATATTCGTGTGGGTGTATGTTTGTATGTATGTGTGCGTGTGTGTGTGGGTGTGTGTGTGTGTGTGTGTATGCATGTGTTCAGTGTGATCCCATGTCAAACAGCGCCTCTGGCAGGAGTCAGCGTTGAGGAAGTACATTAAACAGATCACATGCACGAGGCTGGGATTACCGCCTAATCAGGCAAGGGATTAGGGAGCTGTGCTGGCGGTAGGCAGAGAGCTGCACCAATCCGGACTCCCCAAGGCTCAGTGCAGGTGCATTGTGGGTGCCGAGGACAAGGAAACAAACTGCCTTGCAACTTTAACCACGCTGGGGTCTTTCATAATTCATTTTTGAAAACAAATATACCCTCTCCATTTGAGGAGACTCGGGTTTGCCTCTTGTTTAAATGTGTCCTCCCACATTTGTTTTGATACACAGTGTGAAAGTCTATCCTGGTGTGTTCAACATTTTTCGCTTTAAAATACAGATTTTTTTTTATTAGTCTCATGAAGTGAAAGTGAGCACACAGTAGCACTCCGTTTTGACAGGCGCTGGGACGAGTCGGGGGGGGTTGACAGTTAAAATCTGTCACAATAGCACCACTGCGTCTCACAGCAGACATCCCAAAGCCCTCCCCTTTTGCCTTTTCAAGGTTTGATTCAGCCGATTCAAACTCCCTCGGCCGAGTCTGCAGAAGAACCTTTAGTTTTGCCTCTCTGTATGACGGGCCTGCTGCCTCCCTGTAAGATGTGCAGCGTTTCTGTTTCTGCATGAGCAGCACGTTCTGACCCCTTTGGCCTGAAATGGCGGACCGTTAAAGCAGGAGGGGATGAATATTTAAAGGCGCTGTGTGTGCCATTTTGCCAGGCATGTACATCCCCAACTGTGATGAGGACGGCTATTACAGGAAGCAGCAGTGCGACCAGGGCAAGGGGGAGTGCTGGTGCGTGGACCAGCACGGAGCCGAGCTCCCGGGCTCGCGAATCCATGGCAACCCCGACTGCGGTAAGCGAGAAAAACTGGGCACCTCACCACGTACATGGAGACAAGGCCCCTTTTGTGCAAAGAACTCCAGCTGAATTAATGTGGCAAAGGGGTTGCATCTTGCGGAGCAGCTTCATTTGCATTCTAAAGGACTCAGCTGTCTGTTAGAATAAGGCTTTTAAAGATAAGGTTAGCTACATCGGGCATGTTGTTTACAAGAGATATTCCTTGTTCAGTGTTTCACTTAATGTGATTAGACCTGTTATTTTCTTTGATGAACAGTGTTAAGGATAACAGCTAATTGTTTCTGTCCTTAATGGAACGCGTGCACATATTCCTAGTTGGAAATGTCACATGTGTTTTGACTCAAGGTTAGCTTTTTAGTAATCTGCCATTAAATAAAATGTATGCAAATGCAATACCGGAACATTCTCTTTACATAATTTTTGTTTAATAGGCGAATGTAATCTGAGCAGAAAAGAAACATTGTAAGATAGTGACTTGGGGTTTAAGAAATAAAATGTGTTTCAGCTGCCTGTTTGAAGGGGGTGACTGTTACCCTCTCTTCCTTTCTCTCTTTGTTCCAGATGAACTGGTGGGGTATTCGGGGGATTTTGGCAGTGGGGTCGGATGGGAGGATGAAGAGGAGAAAGAGGCGGAAGAGAACGCAGAGGAGGTGGAGGAGGAGGAGGAGGGGGAGGCGGGAGAGGCCGACGACGGAGGATACATCTGGTAGAATAGATTAAACAGGGGGAGCCTGGTGAGCTGCGGCATAGCACTGGCCAATGCAGCAGGACCGGCGCTCTCTCTCTTTCGCAGAAAAGGATTGTGGGAACTGAAGGGGCAGACATCTTTAAACCATGCTGTGTACAGCACTGACTCCAGGGGGTGGGAATGGGTGGGGCGGGTGGGATTGACCAGGTTTGGTCTTAAATATGTGTGACACTTCATTCTTTTCTGTTTTGTGTGCAAGAGAGATTTCCGTTAAGCAGTCTTTAGCACCTGGAGTCACAGACACTCTCCAGGGTGTTTGGTTCGCCGCAGCAAACAGTACTCAGGCTAGCACTGAATACCTTCCCGTGCCGTATGCTTGACCCGCGCAAAAAAGGAAAATGTCATAATATGTGCTACAGGCAAGCAAAAAAAGCGCTATCTCTTTAACACAAAGGAATGGTTAGTGTGTAGTTATTGAACAAATTAGCTGTGCGAATCTAATGAAGATTTAATGAACAAGCTGTTACAATTCCCAGAGAACAGTGCGTCCCACCTACAGAACATCTCCCACTGCTGCCTCTGATATTTCTCATTTGAGAGGCAGATTGACATTCACGCCCGGGTTCCAGAGGACGCTGTCGGGCTGGCAGAGTTTCCCACGCGGATACAGCCATGTCCTGCGTCTGATGCGTCATTCTGATAACTGTCTGCTGCAGCGCCCAACAGCAGCGGTAGCAGGAAGGTCCCCTGCGGTTCTCCCGTTGACCGATGCGGCAGCTGTGTCCGTGTGCCACCCTCCCGGTAACCTGGGAGGTGGATCTGTTTGTTTGCTTGTCGCCGACCGACAGGCTTGGCAGTGATCTGGGCTGTCTGGGTACAGGCAGCTGTACCTTATTAACAGGACAGACAGAACCAGCCAAATCAACACAGCAGCAGCTGGAGCTGGCGGGCGCCTTTGTCGGACCTGAGGTGGATACGGACACAGGAGAGGTAACAGCGTACTCACAGGTAGTAGCAGGTTGGTTGAGTCAGTGGCACCTCATTCCTAGAACAGGCTGCGCTCTGCAAATGCATGAAAGACAAAGTGCGGAACTGAGACTCGGCGTGTTCCCGATCTTCCAGGATTTCTGCAGTTTCATCGCGGAGCACCTGAGGAAGGGCTGAAAGCTTCCCCTCCTCAGGGACTGTCTTAGAGGTTTCTCCTGTGTCTGTCTCCTTTGAGTCCCCACCACCACCGAAAACGAGACATCTCAGATTGCCGCTCAACATTTCTGCTTTCTCAACGTTCCCGTCCCCGAAAGTACAGTCCTCTTTGAAACAGAATGCAGTTGATTTGATCTTGCATGAGAAAGACAGGTAGCTAAACTTTATTTTATGTTTCTGCGGTGGTGGGTTATACTGCAGAGTTATATTCAGGCTTTAAAGCTCTTAATCAGTTGCACTGTGTTGTTTTTTAAAGTGTGACACTTTCTGGGAGAGCCGGGGTGAAAAGGCAGAGGCTGACTTTGAAATGAGATCTTGAAAGAACTCTGTACCCGATGGGGAGCCTTTGAATGTATCAGCCAGCCTGATTGTGCCATCCGCCATCTTATCAGTTCTTTGTGATGTTGCCGAATACAGGGCTACCACTCTGAGGTGTAGAAGGTATCAACAAGGCTGAAGGAATTAGAACATTCCAGGAGCCATTGGCCATGACCAGGGCACTGCCTCAGAAGGTGAAGCAGTCCAGCAGCCCCAAAGAGTATTGCAAGGCTAGTGTTGGTCATTTACAAACATACATACTAAAAACAGCACAGAATTGGTACAGAACAGCATACAGTCCTTACAGCATCAAATACAGCCTCTGCATTGTAATAATAAGCATACTGTTTTGTGTAGTGGGATGCTATTTAAACACAAACTGATATTTTCATCTTTTCCCTTTGCCCTCAAGCATACGGCCCGGTTAGAAGAAGAAAGCCTGAGACATAGAGATATCTTTCTTAGTAGTGCAAGGAACACAGTTTGCAATGTTCCATTGTAGTGCTTTACATGAATTATAGATAGCTGTGTTACCTACAGTGGTACAGTAATAGAGGGGAAAAGCAATGTGTTGCAGGCTTACAGTTTAGGTTGTAAGAAACAGGGTCATTTAGTTAGGGTTTTGTGCCACTGCTAAGCTGAAAAATGTACACATATTCACATGTACATAACTATAAAATGTGATATGAATAAACATGACACAATGTTTTTTTTGGTTTATTGTTCTACTATGGCTTTTTTGGTGTACTTTAAAAGGTCCATCTTGAAGGCTTTTTTCATTTGGATTGCTGTGATGAAATTTGCCTCTGGAGCGTTTGGATGAAGAACTTCAGATACGGCTTCTTTTTGCAGTGTTCTGATGAAGATGCTAGCTGTTCTGCAGCTATCAGTTTAGTGTGTGTACAGCCACCTCAGACACACAGAGGTTAAGTCCTCTAGCTCAAGATCGCTTTGGAATGCATAGAAAGACACCAATTACAGCCCTTTAAATAAAAAGGCAGTTTTTCAGCTGCTCCTAAAATCATACTTCTAAAGAATGTGCCACTTAAGCTCTATTTTCATTACGCTACTTGAATTTTTTTTTTGTTAAAATATGTGTATGTTACTTGAAGTTATGTGTGTATACTTGAATACTCACAATTAGCTATTATTTTATTGGTGAGTAACTTGTAAGCATTTGTTCCTGCCTGCCATTGGTAAGGTATATACATTAGTGTTTCTAGTATTGCATGTTAGTGAACAAGAATGTACTTTTCATTGGCTGAGCACTTTACCACTGAAGGCAATGGGCCTGAGACTTCTCCTGTTTCTATATTATTTTCTGCATACGGCCAAACTTAGATTTCAAATCCTCCCGAAACGGCAATGAACGGTTGAAAAGTACATATTTGTAAATTAAATGGTTTTGCTGACGAAACATGTATGTGTTACGCGTAGTTTGAACCTTTCACATTTTCCTTGTATGAATTCTCTGTTAAACTGATTTTAAATGACTACCATTTTGAAATGTGTATTACTGATAATATGAACTTAGAAAATAGAATGTATTCATTTTAAAGCAACATAAGGATCATAAATCTGTAAATTAAAAATGCTGTGAAAATGATAGCATAAAAGAGAAACGGGATAATTTCCTATTGCCACAACTTTATTGTGAAAATAGACACAAAAGACAATTCTCCTCAAATTTTCAGTTTCCCTGTAGTGTATTGGGATTTGCTGAAAAGCCTATCTAATGAATTTATCCCCTGCAGGCTGAACATTTATTTTTAACCTGTGATGGATTTTCTATGTTATATGAGATAAAGCATAGTGCATGCTTCATATTACTGAGATGAACCAGAACTTTGAAAGTATGACTTTGAAAACACGGAGGTGAAAGCGTGCTTCATAATATATAAGGTCAATTATTTGGAGGAAACGGATATCATTAAATGGGTATTTTTGTCATCGCATAAAATATGTCCCTATAAAACATTCATGGCAAAAGTAGCAATGTGATGTCATGGTAAGGCTTTCCACAAGCTGTCCTCCTGAAATTGCTCATTAAACATGTCCTTTTTTAAATGGGAGAGATAGGGAAGCCCCCGCCCCTCATTCAGTCAGGGAACATGTGGTCGGATGCTCCGAACAAGCTGTCTTTAATTCTGATGTATTTGAACATTTCATTGGGCAAACTGTTAGTCAACTTCTCGTTTTCTTTGCAAAACATTTTCGGAAAAGGGATCGTCTCCTTTGAGGTTCTGGCTTTTGGGAGCTCGGCTTTTTTTCGCTGTTCAACAAAACTGTCTGTGACTGTACAGACTTGATCGTGTTTAAAGCACTGGCCTCCAGCACACCAAAACATGAACACTGGGTACTGTAAAAACAAAAACATTCAATGGAGCTTGTTCAGATTCATACCTTTTCTATTAAAATCAATACATCAATTCGCTTAGAGCGAAGCCTGTTGGCAAATCTGGCCTTTCTTTTATCACTAAGATATTCCATTGAATTTGAGTACAATTCTGAACTGAAAATATGCACGAATATGGGTTTTAGTGACTGTAAACAAAGAGTAAGGGTTGATGGAAGTCTCAAAGGATTGCAGTGGCTGTCAGCCCCACTGCAGTGTTCCCATGGCAGGCTCAGCATTGAATATTGAAAATGAACAGGGAAGAAATGGATAACACACAGTCAAATGAAAAGGGAGTGCGTAAAATGAACTGTTTTTGATTTTACAGTGCGGACCTGCTTAGCAATGTCTATAGTGCGCATAGAATGTAAAATGAAATGCTGTGTATTTAATGTTACTTAAACCTAATTCAGTATATTACACTTAATACTTACACTGTATTTGATAATAAAATAGTTCTGTAACCATGCCTCTCTCTTTAGAGTCATTTCTGTGGTGTTGTGTGGAAACACAAACGATTAACTTTCCTTCTCTTTTGTCTATTTTTACTTTGTCTATTTTTACTATGGTTGGCAGAATGATACCTACAACGCAAAGACATACCTTACATATACAATGTACCGTTACCATAGTATTGTCTTCAACCTGCCAGTAGACTGATATTGTCATGGGTTTAATTAAAACCTCTGGATTAAAACAAAATAAATAAAAACTTGATTAAAGCCAAACTAAAAAAAATATAAAGTCGGTTTGGAATCAGGAATACTTGATGAAAAAATATATTATTAAAAGCATCTGTTACATCCATTGCTTAGATCATAAGGCACACGATAAACCCACATAAAAGTCTGTTGAGTCTAATATGCCTCAAAGGGGTTGGACCTTTAGTATCTGAGGGTTGAGCTTAGCCGTTGGGCATAGAGGAGGAGCTCTGTTTTAGAGGTACTTCATTCTGAATCATTAATTACCTGGAAATCCATTTGTATCTGCCCTTGGAGCATATTAGTGGGCCTTAGATTTGCTAGCAGTCTGTGAGTATGGAGTAGCACTGCTGAATGGGACTCTTCATAGGTTGTGTATATTCACACCAAATGCCTCAAAGGAGGAACTTTGTTGTCTGAAAAAAGTGATACACCCTTTGAGTCTGCTAAGCTATTATAGCTGTTGAGGAGAGCCAAACTGAATCTCCTTGCCATTCGTAAGGACAAAAAATAAACCCACAAGTCATATGCTGCCATTTCAAGTTATGTTCATTTCATCATGTACAATAAAATACTATGAAATGACATTGTATTGAGCATTGGAAGAATTAAGGGCCTGGATAAATTAATGGGTTCTTTTTTTCCGCTTTTAGTTAACACTATGGTGACCTCATCAAAATTATGCTATACCTGTGTTGTCAGGGAAACAGAACGGGGAGGTGGCATTGGCAGAGATTCAGTGTATTGTAGCGTTAACAGGCAGAAACTCGGGTGGTGCGCCTGCGACGGGAAGTACACGTGGTCAGTTGGCTTCGTGGGGGCTGACAGGATGTGGCCCGCGGCCGTCACGCCCTCTTCATCCTGTCTTCCACGTCTCCCAGCCCCTGGAACAGGGCGAGACCCTGTCGAGCACAACATCGCGGCAGAGGGGACAGGGCTGCCACTGCAGCAAAACAGAGGTGCAGATCGGTAACCCGATCCACAGGGTCCTGCATGGTCATGAACAAACCACCGGCATATTGAACAGAGACAGTAAGGGAGAGAGGTCTCCGAAGACTCCGTGAAAAAATCAACAATTTTTAACTTCTATCAGCACAAACGACTGCATTCTCTTAAAACCAGTCTCACATGGTGTGACTGATTAAAAGCCCTGAAGGCTGTCATCCAGAGCGGGTGTATTCGTATGACTGTCACAGGAGTCACGGTAATCACAGTGACTGGATTACAACAGACAGGGCAGGCAAATTCCACCTGGATAAATAGACACGGAGAAGCATTATTTACCCGCCTAAGGGCTCCCAGCCCCTTCACACTGGCTGCCAGAGCAATGAATTTATTGCCACTCAAAAGACAAAGAGGGCTGTTCGCTAGTGCTTAACAGGACAGTGAGACATGCTTATCATGAAAATGGACTTAAACGTGGATCATCTTAATGCTTTCGCGTTCACATCGGCACACTCTCGGCTTTAGAGTAAAACAGGGTGCTTGCTGGCGTGGATATTGAGGAGCTTTTGGGGGCGGTGCATTAATGACCCAAGTATCCTCTTTGCAAAGCCATACGGCTTAACTCAGAGGTAAGTATTCCCCGCTAGGGCTTCTTAACAAGAAGACTTGGAAAATGGGGACGGTACTTCAGGGAACTGGAAATGTGACTATTGTAAACAGCGACTGGTGTAATTGTGCACTGTGTTGCATGTAATGTGTTGTGTGCAAGCTAGATATTTGCCCTAGATCTGCAAGCAACGCACAGCAAAGCAAACAATAAATAATGTATTAACATAATGAAAATCCCAGCACTGCTTTGAAATTCTGAGAGGAGGAAAGCTCTCCAAAAGGTGACTTCATGCTGACAGGCCGACAGGAGAGGTGCCCACAAAAGAAACAAAACAAACAAAAAAAAACAGCAGGACTTACAGGAAGTGACCAGACTGAAGACGTGATTACAGGAAAATTACCACAAAAACATGAGAGAAAATATTTGCATTAGTAAAAGCATTAGTAATGGTTTCTCCCATGGGTCCTGGGCCTAGCAGTGCTGAGGGCCCTGGGGAGGCAGCAGGTACCCTCCTCTGCTGCAGCGCAGCAGTGGATCCTCTACGCAAGCACAACAGCCCAGAAATAGACACTCAGACGCGTAACACCGCCGCAGCTGTGCAGTACTAGGCTGAAAGCGCCCTTACAATAACATCCTACGGGACAGGCCTGTTTCCCAAATGACCGGGCAATTTATAACACATTAGGATTCTCAGTTGTCTTGCGGGGCATTCGTGTACGTGCTGTATTCAAGGACAAACATCACCCCACAGTCCCTGTCTCCCAACAGACTGGCGAAATCACAAGGCAAACAAAAATATTCATTTGCACTATAAACTTACTACAATAAACCACAAAGCTAAGGCCCATTTCAGGTAATGTACAGCTTACTTGTTGTCTTCATTAAATGCCATGGTATACAGTCTAAGGAGACTTGGTTCCAGGAACACCAAGTCTCAAACACATATATTAGTGAAAATGCCCATGGAGTAGAGAAAAGGAAAGAAAATGAACCCCTCCTCTTCTTATAAACTGAAAGCTGTTAAGCAAATGGGCATCAGCAAAACATAATTCAAAAGAGGTATTGATGTTCAGCACCAAACAAATTCATTAGAGGACTGATAAATCCATGCAGTGGGAGTCCTGTTTGTCATTATCTGTTCATGAGGAATGATGGATTACAAGTTTTTCTCGGTCAACAGGTTAACAGGCACCCAGCTGGATGTTTGCAGCAGGGTTACTACTTCATTTACATACACCAGGGGAGCTGCAGTGGGGATCTACAGTGAGCATGAAATGATTTTTGTGCCTGTGAAGAAAATACATGTAAAAAATAGATAATGAAAACCTCAACAGAAACCACCACAGAGAAATTCCGTGACTGATACAAAAACTCAAATATAAAACTGTGTATGTGTGTGTGTGTCTGGTGTATATAAACCATGTCATCTTCATAAATCTTTAAATGTTTAAATTACTTACATACACACCATGACTACCTCATTACATACTCCTTGGAACCATTGATGCGCAACCAACATTATGCCTAAGATGAAGGTATGGAGAAGTAATAAGTACAAAGATATTTTTACACTGATACACTATAACCTACTACTATGGCCTTTTTATTATGGAAATCTTTCATTGCCATACATGTGGTCCACAGCTGCACCCTGTTGGTTAAATATGGTACTGCTCCTTCAGCCATTTAAAAGCAGAAGCGGCTTCTATGTGCCATGTTCTCAGAGCAAAACTGCTGGGACGTGGAGGTAAAACAAGTGACAAACACTTTAAACCTAAAATAATTACATGTTTGTATGACCCAGCACTGATTACATCAACAACAGCACTCTAAAGCCCAGTAACAGTGGACATACTTTAACCAAATAACCAATCCAGTTTTTTTTTTTTTGCTGTCTCTCATCTCTCATGAAATTGGCACGCGAGATACAAAAACCTGGTCGAGCTGACTGCGTGACAGTGAGGAGATGTTGTCCCTCTGGTGTGACGAGAGTAAAGGAATACCACTCTGCAGCTTTTAATAATGCACATGCTTCAAGTGCCGCATTCCAATCCTCCGGACTGATCGCCTTGTTGTTCAAATGCAATCCTTCTCAACAAAGTCCTGCACAGCCTGCAAGCCATGTAGTGCATCGTTACATGATCTGTCAGCTCGAAACTTTTACTGACTGCTCTGAATGTTTCGGCCAATTCCTCTAACACTAAATCCTGACATTGGCTAATTTGATCTGTCACCTAAAACTGATGCTTAGCAACTTTACAAGCATGCTTTGCAGAGTCTACCCTGCAGCAATTAGCTCATATTAATAGCAATGTGACTGAGCTCATTGTTGCTCATGGTAGCTCTCAGAACCTTAATATTATAGGATTTATGAAATGATAGAAGTGAAAGACTGCAGAATTACTGCCAATATTTCCAAAGTAAAACACCTGCCACTTACTCTATCAGATACTTCTACTAAGCACGAGGTAATGGGGGACATTCAAAGGCCATTGTGGTGAGGAAAAAAATTCTAAGCACGCAATAGAAAACAGGGTAACAAAAACAAGGGGTTGTTGAATATTTAAGATGTTGACTGTTTAGGGATGTGCTCTTTCTCACACACAGAGCTTTGTACTAATGTACAAATGAATTACTTCTGAGATCACACCGAGTAAACTTCACATATAAAAATATTAAAAACAGGCAAAATGATAACAGGCACAAAGGATTATTCATAATATTTATGATGGTGAGCAACTTGTACACCATTTACAACCAGTAAACATGAATACTTTCAGTAACAGACGTGTAACAGACGTGTTCACTCGTGTGCCAGTTCGACAGGATGAATATGTCCATATGATTTTACACTATATACAAGTATGACAAAGTGATTGGTACATAACAATTTTACACGGTTACACTATAAATGACTTCATTCCAGAGGCTGCGAATTTACGCCGCGTAAGTACTCTCATATCATCACTGCAGCACCACTCTGAGGGTGTTCACAGCTGATAGTCAAAGAATACATACTGCAATGCTACAAGCATGAGCTAGACTATTCATGAGCCACACTCTGGAATTCAGATCGCAAACAGTACAGATAAACTTCATTATCTACAATTACATGTACAGTACATACGGCAGTACTGCCCTCAACCCACCCTCAAATTACCACAAGACCCTTAGGCTACAAAACAAGTATTTTACTACTACTCTGTATGTTGAGGAAATGGTTTGAAATAAAGCATTTGATGGTTTAGGAGTTAAGTAAAACAAGAAAGTGTAAGTTTGGAGTAAATTAAAAGCACTAGTATAACCCAAGATAGCCATACAGGTAATGTTACTCTCATTAAAAGAGTTGGCTAAAGGTTATGTCAATAGGTAGCACTACAGCTGCTCTCTTAAGGGTCAACTGTCTACTGTTGCATTGATAGAGCCCTACTGCAACCTTCAGAAGAAATAATGAGTCAACTTTTGCAACCTTTTCTAATTCGTTGACTTGGATATTGCTGTCCTTACATTTTATTGCTTTAGTCTGCCAATGGAAATGTTGTACACCAGTACGTTACACACCGGTAACTGTGTAATATACCTTCATGGAATATATTAGTGACCGCCACCCTCTGCGCAATACAACTATCAACATCTCCTTACCATCTGGTCTACAGAAAAATTGCTGAAGTCTTTGGCTGGGTATGTTAAAGGCAATAGCAGCACACAAGCACTATCAAACCCATTCACCTTTGGAAAAAAAAATGTTTTCTGAAGAGAAGTTATAATTATTTACATTCATTCCATTATTACATTTCTGTTATTAACTTCAAATATCTGCATCTTCCAAAACGTTGACATTAATAGCATAGAGCACTTTGTCAATGCTAAAGAGGATTTCTTGTTCAGAACGTCCTTTTTTAATGACGTCTTAGTAAATGTCTTCTATACATTCAACGTGAACATATGCTGACAGGACACTGTGCAAGTTGGATGACTTTAACACATTTCTGTTTTTTCTTTCTTCTGACTGCAGACCATAAATGACATGTTGTCATTTAGATATATTAACAAAAACAGCTGTTTCAAATTTACCTGTCAGATGACAGACTATACAAATACTGTACATGATCGTAAAAAAGCCTAGCATTGAAATGTGACTGAGATTCCAACCGCCAGCTTGCAAAATGACATGATTTACATTGTAGATCAGGCAGAGGAAACTCCAGTCTTTCAATGTCACGGGGTCATCTCCTAACTGTTTCACTGAAGTTTGAAATCGGATATTAAGTCAAGTCACCTCAATGTAAAGTGACCCCAAAGGTCACAGGGTAACTAAAAAACCTGCACAGCTCTGGCTCTTGAGTACTGGTGCTACCTGCCAATTTCTGTCCTAGGTGTCTGGATTTATTTTTGGAAACATTTTCAATGCCCTGTATGTAAATAAACAGATTAAATGACAGCAATACATAATTACATTTGCAATATCAATCAAGTACAAAGTGAGGGCCATTGGTGATCTGGGATGCCCTGTTGTCATAAACCTTCTCCTCTTTTGAATTTTCTTGCCACTTTAACAACTGTCATATGCATTACAGCAAACCTATGCCAAGCGCTGTTTGACACCATTAAAATATTGCAAAAGAGCACTAAAAATATTATCATTTGGGCTGTTCGGACATTGAATATTGAGTAAATACAGCCCTCCTTATGAGAGCAAGTCCTTATTTTCATTTCCTGGTAAAAAAAAAAAAAAAAAAAAAAAAATATATATATATATATATATATATATATATATATATATATATATATTCATAAGAAGTCAAGGAGTCGTTTCAGGCTTGTGTATGATGCCACACAACGTGTTGCTGAGGGATCAGTCAATGTACTGCGAAAGCCAGCGGAAGCCTTCCCCGTATCCCTGTTTCTTCAGCACGCTGCACATGAACACTTCCAGAGGCCTCACGTTGAGCTCCTTCAATGACACGTTCCCCTGAGGATTACAGACAAAGGCAGCATGAGAAACTCTCACGGCTTCACCTGCAGCAACAAGCACACGCATTGCACAGGATTTTACTCCTCTCAATTTGTTTCCCTGTCAATATCTTCCCTTTAAACGATGACTGACTACAGTCTTCCAACTGCGAGAAAACGGCTTACCTTGTTGCTGACTGGAAATGTGTACAGGGAAAGGTGATCATTAGATTAAAGTGGGGGACAATGGTAAGGACTAAATACCAAGAGATTCAAGATGGCTGGAATTTATGTTCCATTTCATTTGTTATTTCATTTGTTCACTTGTCTTGCTCTGTAAGCAATGATTATCCAGTGTTCTCAGTGGTCCGGGTCAAAATGTTAAAATTCTATTAGTATATTGCTCTGATCTATTAACATCCACCCCCGCTTTTCCAAAAATGGACCAAAAAGAAAAAAATAACACAATGACATCAAAAACACTATTAGTCTAATCCATAAATATGGCCAAAAATGCCACACTTAGTGAATCCAGTACTGTGACCATCTGACCTTTCCAGTGGTCTGACCATGAAGACCGAAGGCTCCTCTTAGATGCTCCTCGCTGATGGCTTCCGGACGATCAATCTTATTTCCCAGAACAAGAATTGGCACACTGGAGATGGTTTCATCTGTTAACAGCGCCTACATATGGAAACAACTGAGACTTCAGTCAAAATGTTGGGTAATTGCATGCTCAATATTATGACTTTTAAATACAGCCCAAGCAAGATGTATTATTAAAATGGCTAAACATTAATACTCATTTTTTGCTGACTTTCATATGGTCTCCACTGTTTAACATGTTTTCCAAAAAAGTATCTCACAAAAACAAAGTGATTGTACTTCTGTTTTTCAAGATGTTTGGTCCTCTCTGTAGACAAAGAAGAGGATGTATACCATATGCCTGTATTCATGTGTGTTTGTATGTACATACACGTGCATACACACACTCAAAGAGGACTTTATGTTTATATGTGACACATAATCCTACACCCTAGAATATTTACAAACTTCACAATTAAGCAGCATTTAAAATTCACTCTTAAAAAATTAGCATATAACCCTACAAAATGACTTGCTTTGGTTGCACTTCTTTGGTTCAAGTGGAAGGCATATAGACCTGCAGAACTTACATCAAGCTCTACTTTAG
Organism: Megalops atlanticus; assembly: GCA_019176425.1. Lineage (NCBI taxonomy): Eukaryota > Metazoa > Chordata > Actinopteri > Elopiformes > Megalopidae > Megalops > Megalops atlanticus. The sequence continues at coordinate 61,577,548 of CM032875.1, forward strand.
ATTCGGCTAGACGAATGTGATCTGCACAGTCTACAAGAAACACAACGCCGTTTATAGCCGGGAGGTAATTCTTCCAAACTCTTCTTGCTGCATAAGAGAAAAAGAACACCAGTGTTGATCTAAAGCCATGTAACTTTTAGTGCCACCACTTCTTTGAATTTGATAATTACTCTTTGAAATATGCCTGGGAAGAATATCTCAAGTTGCAGAGAGGATATGCCATTATTTTATCTTTTGAAAAGCCATCTTAGAAAAAACTAATCTTCATGACCAAGCATGAAGTAACTAGCTTATGTCGCATGCTGTTACGTCTACTTCGGCAATTAGTTTTGTTTCTGTGTTCTAACCATGATTTTCAAAACGTTTGACATTGACATAAAGGCAGCTCAATTTAAGTGGCAACTCTAGATGACAGTCATGCCCATGCAGCAGTATTTTCATATTCCTGTAGGCCTTATGGTATCATATAGAACATTAACTAAAAGACTTGGCATGTATATTCAGCATGATAAATACCCATGACAACATGTTTCAGCCGACTGAGTTGGGGATGACTACTTTAAACCATGAAAACCAACTTTCCTTCTCTTCAGACTGCAGTGGTGAGTCAGGTGTGTGTATTCTTTTTCTACAACATTTCTCCATTACTGAAACTCCCTTCTTGTTTGTCCTCCATCTTGTGCTGTCAAACCCATGCAGTTAATCTAGAATGCAAATACACAACTTGTCTACAACCTCCCTAAACAAAGTCAAGTCACACCTCTCCTCACTAACTTCCTGTTAACACTTGCATCAGGTTCAAAACCTTGGTGGTGGCATACAGGACAGTGAATACGGCAGCCCCTTTATACCTCCAGTCAGTCTTCAAACCATATGTACCAGCCAGATCACTATGCTCTGCTACCTTAGGGCACCTGACTGTCGCCTCTCGACAGGGTCGCCCTTCTCAGCCCCTAATGGTGGAATGAACTTCCCATGGGGGTCAGGACAGCAAAATCACTGTCTATCTTCCACCGCAGACTGAAGACCCACCTCTTCAGACTGCATCTCAGTTCTACTTCAATCACCACCTCCAGCCCCTGCTACTTGTATTACTTGCTGCTAATTTAGTTGTATTATGATGTCTTATGGATACTGTGATCCAATGACACCGAGATGTTAGCCTGATATGACACTGTTGGTCATTTACCTTGGATGGATACACTTCTGTTCTCTCATGCTGAAAGTTACTCAGGACAAGAGTGTCTAAATGAATGTAATTTAATGCAAAGTAAACATGGGTAAAACAGACGAAGGATGATTACAAATGTTCTTGGTTAGATGACAGTGGGTTTGTATTGAGCCCCCACGCAGCTGTGACTTATTACCTTGTGCATGGCCACCCAGATCGAATGTGGTGAATGTCATTCCTGCAATCGTCAATTCTTCAGAAGCTACAAAAATCAAAATGCAGAGATATAAAACACTGTGGTCAACAGTCAGAATTATCAATATCCAGATTTACACTTTTTAATCAGGCTAAAATAAGCATATGTTATGCATTTACAGGATACTAAAAATTGGACAATGGAACTTAACTGTTACCATTTTAACTAGCTATTATTATCAAAACAAAGTCTTCTGTCTTTTCAAAGTCTCTTAGCAGGAGTAATTTGCCACCAATTCTTTACTTTTACAAAGTAACAAAAAGGGAGTAGTGCTTACTTGGATGTAACGTAGGCACGTGTTGTCCGAGTCTGTCGTCTTTAAGCATATGCAAAAGAGTTGTTTTTCCCGCATTATCCAACCCCAGGAAAACTAGTTTACCGGTTTTCTTATATAGACCTGGCCGATAAGAAGCAATAAATTAGTCTTCATTGGAGAAAGCTACAATAAATCTCTCAGTCCGAGAAACACTCAGTTTTGATGAAACTACCAATTCATGTGCCGTTTTAATCATTTAAGACGATATCAGTGGTACTCTCCATACAAGAACCTCAACAATAGGATTATATTAGCGTTACGGTTAAATAAGCAGGATACGAAAATAATAAATTATTTGCATACATATATAACACACATCATACATTACCTAAAAACTGTAGCACGCTGCTAAACCCTTGATAGATCCAATCAAATATAAATGACATTTCTGTAGCTGTTACCTAAAGCAAAAAAAAAGAATAAAACATTAATAATGAAAAACAACTCAAGGGTGTGAGGCGTGGGAAGTGGATTATACTAGGTGGAATCATCAACAGAATAAACAAGTTTCTAATTTTTGCGTTCTAATCTCGAAACAGACTGCTCCCATGGAACAGCACATTGACAAATCAGGACAACTGACACAGCCGGCCAGATAGACCCATATACGATCCCAGAGTCGAAAGTTCACTGCCAGCACACATATTTCTCACTTGGTCGTAGGCAATGAAATAACCCATCAAGCCAGGGATATACAAGGAATGCAAATACTCATTTTCGAGGTTTACCAGTATACATGCAGCTAGTTAGTACAGCTACTAAGCAAGCTAACATCAGCATTACAGTTTAATTTATTCTAAATTTTAACTCAGTGATAAAAGGAGGAATATGTAAAATAAACTACAACCAGCCAAGTTACTGATCTAGCTTGGTACAACAGTTCTCCACTCACCTTTATATAAGTAAAGACTAACTGGAAACGCTAAGTAGCTATTCTGGTACCTCGTTACACAACAGCTAACCAACTGGCTATCTGGCTAATGTTAATGTTATGCTTACGAACTATTGTCTTCCTTCTAGTCAAAGGCAACAGCAGTGCCGTAGCTAACGTTATCTTCTATTTGGTTAGCTAATTACCTAATCTAGCTGCAGTGACTAACTAGATAGTTAAGTTAAATAACATTACCATCCTGTCGTAACATTCGAGCAAAATGACTAAAAACCGGACCCATTTCATCTCATCCGCGCAGTGTCTCATTCAGTGTTATTACCTGGCTAGCCTAGCGTTTCATATGCTAATGTAAACTATTTAAACTAACGTTAATTAGTTAGCTAGCTATAACTAGGCCCAGTATTACTAAGGTAATGTTAGCTAATTAGCATGAAATACAGTACGCTAGCAAGCTAGCTAGCTAAGTTTGACAGCTAAGCTACCTAGACTGGCGATCTTAGAAATGTCTTATCTCATGCAAGAAACCATCATTTACGACAATTCATCGCTTAATTTTCGACATTTATTAGTTAGCTAACTAGATACATTAACGTATAACTTTACCTCTTCGTCTACAATCTGGTCGTTTCGCTCTCTAGCTCGTTCAAGTCCACAACCACTTGTCAAAACTCAGAAGCAAAAACGTTAACGTTAGCTACGAAGTCAGCTAACCTCGAAAAGCCGCAACAAGAGTTGCACTTCCGGTGGAGTTCGCCTATTGCATGTCAAAATAAAAGCTGTCAGCACACCGCATGAAAAATGCCTTTACTTTGTCCATAAAATATCTGGGGTATATAATACTATTAAAACAAATTTGAATAATGTCAAGATCACGTCGTCTCTGCATTAATGATTGCAATTATGTATGTTTCTATAAGTAAAGGAAAGAGATTTACAAAAATACTCGTTACTATTGTTCACTGCCTGGAAAATCGCAAACTCAAATCCTGTGCGGAGCCCATCCTTTGTACGTTTGCGCAAGGCACGTGACTTGAATGGCCTCTTTTAACCTTTAAAAAGGTATCATTTTATTATCATTTTTATGCTGAGCCAAACGTTCTTTTTTAAACTCATGGCGTGAAACAGTGGCTTCATACCACATGGATTGGGTTGCCTTATTATTATTATGAGGTCCTAATGGTTAAATAAAGGATCCCTGTCATATAAAAGGTATGTACCTTTGCTAATCTGTGTCAGTGTGCTACCCAGTGGTGTTATACAGAGACTAGCGATGAAACGGTATGAAAATTTAATATCACAATTATAGTGACCAAAATAATCACGGTTATCAGTATTATCGCGGTATTGTTAAAATGTGCTGAAAATGTTCAAAAAGTACACAACTAAAATCATTTCACCAAGTTTTATATTGAAAACCACAATGCAGCACTAGTTTTTATTTGCATAAACATTAAAATAATAATACAGCCAATGAATTGTACAATGACATTACTTTCTCAGGCTACAAAAACACTATAAAATGAAGTGCAGATACATGTTTTAAAATGCAAAAATTAAGCTACCTGGTCCAACATTCCCATGCACGGCTCCAGTTGCTTCAATGAGCTTGTGAGAAAGACGTGAATTTCCGAGTGAGGATGCTAAGAATGTGTTATTCGAAAATCAAGCGCAAAGGGAAGAGTCGAGTCTGCTTGTGCATGTTGTTTTCTAAAAGTCTTGGTATAATATAGGCTAATTTGTAGGTCATTTCAGAATATCATGATAACGCTGAAGAGGGCAAATTAAATAGAAGCGTTTTCCAATGTTAAGCAAAGTAGGCTAACTGACTCAAGACTTCGTAAGAGTTCAACTATTTACTGAACTTCAGACAAATACAAATGATGCTGTCACATCGTAGTTACGCTGGAAAATTCATACAGAAGGAGGAAATAAACTGGTCTAAACAGTGTTCTGTTTCAAGAATATGCAAATACAAGCGTACACGGAATTCATTCTTAATAGCAAATTAGTCCTCTTAGAAGGCTGAAAGATCTCCAGAGCGGTGTCACTGCCTTCCGCCATGTTTTCACTGACACAAAACAACCACACGTTGCATGCTGCGCCTGCGCCTCTGTCAGGAAGACTTGCTAACTTTGGTTGATGCTGAACGTATTTAACGTGAGTTTTTCAAAGCGCGGTTTTAATGATAATTCAAATTTGAAAGGGTAATACTAACCGTCGGGAATTTTACCGTGAAACTGGTAACCGTTTCATCCTGTCACGGTATTTAACGTGAATTTTTCAAAGCGCGGTAATCAACCGCGGTTTTAATGATAATTCAAATTTTAAACGGTAATACTAACCCTTGCGGTTTACCGTGAAACCGGTAACCGTTTCATCCTGTCACGGTATTTAACGTGAGTTTTTCAAAGCGCGGCAATCAACCGCGGTTTTAATGATTTCTAACGGTAATACTAACCGTCGGGAATTTTACCGCGGTTTACGGTGAAACCGGTAACCGTTTCATTACTAATATAGACACACATATATACATATTCTCTTTATTTCCAAGTCATAAATATTACATAGGATACTGCAAGATATTATGATATGAATTATTTTATTTTATTGTGATTTATACCACCCTATTTCCATGATAGCATAGCTATAGTACAGTGCCTTCAGGAAGTAATCACCTCCCCGTGATTATTTCTCTTTTTGCTGTGTTGCAACATCAAATGTAAGTATATCAGAATGGGATTTTTTCTGTTCCTTTCGAAGTGACTATATACAGAAATAAAATGAAATAAAGTATTTAGATAGCTCCAGAATGATTTAAAATCTGAAAACTGCTTAATTGTGTATTGTCCTTTGGGAATTTTCTTCCATTTTCCATTTTCAGGTCATGCCACAGATTTTCAATTGGATTAAGCTTTGACTTGGCCATTTCAGAACACATTTAAACCATCCACCTGTGTCCATATTATTATATTATATGCCATTATTTTAACAATGTGCTTCAGCATGATGCCTATTTACTGTTATTCTGGCTGTTCTGCACATATATTAATATCAGCCAAACCAATGGGTACTGGTACTGCTATTGTGTGTATAACACATATCCACTAGAGAGCAGTAAAAGACCTTGGCATTAGAAGCACTGTTGAATAAGCTTTCCTAATGCCCTGGAACAGACTGTGTATAGAGGAACAGGTACAGAGAACAGGAACAAGGCTGCAGCTGAAATTACACAGTAACCCTCTGTACCATCACCATCCTTCAGTGGTCTTCAGCCTGTGGGAACTTAATAATCATTGACAATTACCATACGTTAGTCATTTATTGCATTTCCTTTTGCTTTTGTGATTGGAATGTGCTTTTGGAGGGGTTCTTGTATATCGTTTCAGGTCACCATGTGTTTGTGGACGTTTTTTTTTTCGATTGGCTCTCAAGGAGTATAAATCCAGCAGATGTTAGTACACTTCAGTTCACTGTGATGATCATGAGCCTAATCACCAGACATAAGGAGATCACTATATTTATGATTCGCAACTGACATGTGTGTTGCAGAGAGCAGCTGAATATTGTTCCTATACACAAGATCATAATAACATAATTGGATGTACGATGTACGAGACATTGAGTTTGTCATTGTTGTTCCATCCATTGTATACAACTGCATGAATTGATGTATAATGTACATATTTTGATGTATTCACTAATTAGATGGTGATGGTGTCCAAGTTCAGCTAGAAAGGTTAGGTGTGGGTGATTTAAGGTCATTTCAATATGTTCTGATAACTGCATTTATATTTATTTATATGGCAGATGCTCTTATCCAGTACAGATTACAAAAATGCATTCAATAGGTTTGGGCAATTAGCTGCAAGGACAGGGAATCAGAAATGTCATCCTTGAAATTTAGTGCCATTGTGGAAAACAATGCTGTCATAAGTTGTGCAACCTTCAGTCAGCTTATCTTTAAAAATCCACTACACACATTAGTGCAGCTGTATACTTCACATACTATATTACTCTAATTTGAAAAATCTATAGTTTCTATTGACAATGGGTCCTTCTCACCAAAACAAAGGGTTAAGATGCTTGTCTGCAAATGAAAACTCCAGTCAGCTCTTACCACTTCCCCAGGTGTCATTTTACTTTCACAGGTCAGACAGAAAACTCTGACACCACCTGTGATTTGCACACAAAGAATGACAAAAATCAGAGGTGACCATTAGCATTAGATTGTTCACCTTCATGGTTTGGAAATTTGCATCTGCTTCTCTGCACAACTTTGGAGAAGGGCTTAATTTATGCATCTTAAGAAACAAAGGGTCCATCAAGGGCAAAATAAATCAGTGATGTGTAGCTAGGATACAAGTATTGTGCAGAACAAACCAGGTCTGGCACACAGGAAGAAAGTCATCCTTCCTGAGCAGGTTTGCTACCAGCAGTTGTAATTAACTTTTCAGTCTGTCCTTATGGTGCGCAAACAATGGATCACTTCTATCTTGTGGGATGTTTACATTGCGTTTCATGGATTCCCACATCGAACAATACACAAATCCTAAGTTTGCTCAAAGGTGAGAAATATAATGTATTTAAAAATGAATGCATGTTCCTCAATATAACTACACAATGTATTGCATGGAGTTAATCAGATTGTCAGTCTTTTAATTGGAAATCTTTCTCATTTATTAGATAGATAGTATTAGATATTAGTTAGCGAAAAGCATAATCCAATCAGACCCACTGAGTCAGACTGAATATCAGTTCCAAAAATAATTGATACTGAAGTATTCACATTTTATCATCTAAAAAATAAACTATTGACATGCAGGACATTAGACCTTTTAGGAGGAAAAGGTTTTATTGTGATTAATGTTGGAGAAATATCACAGTACCTGAGTTAACAGACCTCAGACTGTCGGTAATATGTAGAGAGAAGGTTCTAATCAAGTGAAGCATTTAAGCATTTTAAAGTATGACTAGAGGAAGCTTAACTTTTTCTCAAATTTTTGTTGAACATAATAACAGGAAAATAGACTACTACCCTTTGAGGCATATTAACAGAAAAGATTTCAAGTACACTTTTTACTCTGAAGTGAGGACACAATTCTGGTCTACCCCTCCAGTCTCCTTTTAAGGTCAGTTCTTCTCATAGTAGAACCATCTGTCAACTGGAAATAGAAATGACAAGAATATAAAGAATTAGCATTTATTTTGAACACATACCAGTAAAACCTGCCCTTTCATAAAAATCATTTACTCTTTCAAGTCAATAATTTGAGCTTTGCATTTAACTTCTGAAATATTTCAACAGAATGCCATCATTCAGAATATAAAACAGTAATACATCTTTAAAACTTAAGTGCTTTACCTACAATATTATAACAAATTTAAGCATGTTCACTGTAAAATCTAAAACACACACCTGCTGATGGAATTGGCTCTTCTTCACCAAAAGGACATGTCTATAAAATAAAACAGGATGTCAGAAGTTTGCACCTTCACCCTCAGCACCCTCATTGTGGTTGGCAAGAACAAAACAGGTTTGACATTTACAAATCTGCAATATAAAGGCCAATTTCTTGTGTATACTTGGTTTGTACACATAAAAATATCTTGGAACTGATTTTAAATTACTTTCAAAACAAGTAAGATATGGTCTAATTAGTTTCAAGCTTCAAATATATACACACATTTCCAGAGAGAAGGCCAAATTTTTTTATAGCTGCATGCTGTACTATGCTGTACAAAGTATATAATTGCCAATCAAAAAATACGCCTGTTGAAGTACTAGCTCTAATTTAGATACAGATCATTTTTGGAGGATGCAGTAGTCTTCAACAACGTCTATATGCAAATACTGTCTTGGTGAGTCAGTCGATATTGCACTTCTGGAACTATTCAATTCTGAAGCTATTTGTATTCCTCAACTATAGTCTTTGACAAATATCCCAAAATTACTTATATGCTGTAAGACACAATCACAGGAAATAAGGATTGGATTAAATAAAACTGAAATGCCTTTCAATAAATTCTCTCATCTGTCACGTCAATCTTTCTTGCATTTAGGAGATTAAGACTGATTAAATATGGCTGTGTGGGAGAGTGATTAAGGAATTGTAACCATTCTGTTGCAGCTTCAGTTTCCAGGTGGGGTGTTGCTGTTAGACCCTTGAGAAAGGTACTGAAGCTGAATGGGTTCCATAAACATCCAGCAGTAAGAAAAGGATAATATGTAAAATCATAAGCTACATGAATCACCTTGCATCAAGGGGTCCCACAACCCTCTTACATTGTTCGTTTTTCAAAAACAAAACTATAAACTATAATAATACAACTAATTAAACTCCCAATAAACGGAACCTAAATGGCCACACCAGATCATGCTAGAAAGCCACATAAACAGTGCAGGGAAAGCGCCTCAGTGGAAACCTGGCTAGGGGAGGCCTTTATTTGCTAACCTCAGGCTATACTGAGGCCTGCAGGGATTGAGCAGTTCTGTATGGTAATCAGGTGCTAATCCATTTAAGGATTTAAAAGCGAGTAGAAGTCTTAAAAATAGTTTTATAAGAAACGGGTAAGTGGTGCAATGAGAATAAGGTCAGGTCACATTGTGTTATTTTACTTGTCGTAATAGGAAGCCTTGCAGTACAGTTTTAAACTAAGTATTGTTAAGAGTGTTTGGCCAGAGAGCCCTTGCAGTAATTTAATCTGAATAATGAAAAGCATATATAGTTTTCTCAGTGTCCTTGAAATGTTGGACATTTTTTTATCTTGATGTTAAAAACCAAAAGATGAATAAAAAATATTAATATCTTGTTCAAAATTCTTTTTTTACATTGGAAGCTCAATTCAAAGCATGCCTTAGACAGTGCAATAGGCACCCTTAGACAGTGCAAAAATCAAATGCAAGACCAAGGGCAATATTTGTATTTTGGAAGAGTGCAAATGGTGAAAAATAACAGTTGTTCCGAATTAGCTATTATTGAATTAGCTTGTTTTTATCAGCATTTGCCCTGAGTGTGGCCATTTATGGGTGTGGACTGACAGAAACTGGCAGTATTAAAATTATTCAACAAATCTGCCTGGTGAGAAGCAGTTTAATGCAGTTTAACACTCAACAGGGGCATGTATGAGAAAAATAAAGTTTTATTTAATTCATCAAATATTCATGTTGCTTTTGAAATTGAATTTTGTACAATGATATGACATGATGTCATTCATTTCATGACAACTGGCAACAATTACACTTTATATTAAAAAACACGTAAACCTAATAATGATGAAAAGTCCTGCTGAATGATAATTAGAATTGCAGTATATTATGCAGTACTTTTATGCTTCTAGGCACAGTCTTGTCCAGTGTTCTGTTTTGTTCTTATCTTTTGAGTTGTATAAGAGTCTCTTGTAATAAAGGCATACCCTGATTTGAACCAGAGGTCAAGGTCTTTAATAACCTAAATTGACTTTGTTAATCTGAAAATCTTTATGATAAATGAACTATGATAACAATGAATTCACTGTATTCATTGTAATTTTCATAGCATTTATGCGGCATTCAAGCACTGTTGGAATCTGGAAAACTTGAGTTTTCAAGTTGGGGAGAAAAGCACTTGAATGACCACCCAGATCGGAATTACCAGCAGGAAAATATTTGCTACCCAAGTGACAAAGTTCTGATGTTTCTTCACTGACCTTTCACCTTCCTCAGAAAACAAAGAAGTTAGTCTCAATGACTGATAATAAAAAATCCTACAGTGTTAACATTAGTTATTGTTTGTAGTCACAAATTTTGGATGACCTCCATGCGTAATGGTGTTTCCACCTATAAAGCACTTGATTGCACCAAAGTCATCACAACTTCACAACTGGGAAGGTGGCTAGAATAGAATAGTGGCTAGAATAACTACTTCAGTGCAGTATACTGTAAGATGGAAAGTACAATATACTATAAGGTGAGAGCTGTATTTTTAAATCTGAGAAACTAAGAAAACTAATATTAACAAATACAAACATTACTGTCATTTAGCAGAGACTCTTATCCATAGCAAATTACACAGTCTACAATTTTTACATGTTATCCGTTTTTACAGCTGGATACAACTGCAGTGCCCTGGAGGGCACTCGAACCAGCAGCCTTTCGGTTACGAGCCCTGCTCCTTACCACTATAAACCGCCTTCCCTGACAATACTCATAGTACTGACAAACTCTTCAATAGCGCCCTTAATTGCAAACAGTAGAACGAATATGTGATCACTTGTATGTGTATTTTAAAAAGTGTGGGACTAGTTAGTGTTCACTGTTCTAAAGCTAGGCCCATGTGGTCACATGAGAACTGTCAAGAGATGTCAGTCTGGTGTGCTTCAAATCCACACTAACATTAAGAGGCACACAGCGAAAAGGCCTCACCGCATCAACAACAGCTTTAGCGTCATCCTTTGAACAGCAGAAGGGACTGTCAGAGACGCAGGTGTTCATGCTGCATTGAGAAAATAAGCACAAAAGAAAAAAAAACCCAGAAAAGTAATAGAGCACAAAACTTCAAACATTCAATCATGGCTCACTGGCCCACACTGGCAAACAATATTAGAAATGAATCACTAAACCCATCAAAATCCAATTTTGATTTGTAGCAAATACACTGACCTACAGAGTTATACTGCAACCTTTTATTAGTACATGCCATTTATTTTTTGATGCTAACAAACAAACACAAAGCAAGATCACCGTAGTAATTTGTAAGTAATTTGCAGATCTGTCTCTGTTGTACTTCCTATGTTCCCTATCATATCATAGATGCTGGCAATACTTAACGTCACTCGAAACATTACAACATAAAAAAGAAGAAAATTACACTGCTCAGAAAAACTAAGGGAACACTAAAATCACACACTGGATCTCGATGAACAAAATATTCAAGTCGAAAATCTTCACTGATATACATTGTGTAATTCGTTGAGAACAAAATGATGTCAGAATGGTCAATGGAAACCAAACTCATCAACCCATTGAGGGCTGGATTCAGAATCAGACCAAAAATCAAAGTGAAAAATTAAAATCACAGGCTGATCCAACTTGCGTAAATTTCATCACAACAACTCATAATGTGGCTCAGTAGTGAGTATGGCCCCCATGTGCCTGTATGCACTCCCAACAACATCTGGGCATGCTCCTGATGAGACGGTGGATGGTGTCCTGGGGGATCTCCTCCCAGACCTGGACCAGGGCATCAGTGAGCTCCTGGACAGTCTGTGGTGCCACTTGGCGGCGTCGGAATGCGCCAATACATAACGTCCCAAAGGTTCTCAATTGGATTCAGGTCTGGGGAACGTGAGGGCCAGTCAATGTAATCAATGCCTTCATCATCCAGGAACTGCCTACACACTCTGGCCACATGAGGCTGGGCATTGTCCTGCACCAGGAGGAACCCAGGGCCCACTACACCAGCGTAAGGTCTGACAATGGGTCTGAGGATTTTATCCCGGTACCTAACAGCAGTCAGGGTACCGTTGGCTAGCACGTGGAGGTTTGTGTGACCCTCCAAGGGTATGCCTCCCCAGACCATCACTGACCCACCACCAAACCGGTCATGCTGGATGATGTTGCAGGCAGCATAATGTTCGCCACGGCGTCTCCAGACTCTTTCATGTCTGTCCCGTGTGCTCAGTGTGAACCTGCTTTCATCTATGAAGAGAACAGGGCGCCAATGGCGAAGCTGCCAATTCTGGTGTTCTCTGGCAAATGCCAGTCGAGCTGCATGGTACTGGGCTGTGAGCACAGGTCCCACTAGAGGACGTCGGCCCTCAAGCCACCCTCATGGAGTCTGTTTCTGACAGTTTGGTCAGAAACATGCACATGAGTAGCCTGCTGGAGGTCATTTTGTAGGGCTCTGGCAGTGCTCCTCCTGTTCCTCCTCGCACAAAGGAGCAGATACCAGTCCTGCTGCTGGGTTGTTGCCCTTCTACGGCCCTGTCCAGCTCTCCTCATGTAATGGCACGTCTCCTGGTTTCTCCTCCACACTCTCGAGACTGTGCTGGGAGATACAGCAAACCTTCTTGCGATGGCACGTATGGATGTGCCATCCTGGAGGAGCTGGACCACCTGTGCAACCTGAATGGGCTGCAGATACCGCCTCATGCTACCAGGAGTGACAAGAGCACTAGCAAAATGCAAAACTTGAGAAAAATCAGTCAGGAAGGATCAGGAGGGAGAAATGGTCTGTGGCCACCACCTGCAAAACCATTCCCTTTTTGGGGGTTGTCTTGCTGTTGCCTCTCCTGTCCACTGTTGTCACTTTCATTTGCAAAAATGCAGGTGAATTTGATTCACAATCACTTACACTTCCTAACTGGACAGGTCGATATCCCAGAAGTTTAATTGACTGGGTGTTATACTGTGATGATTGAGTGTTCCCTTAATTTTTTTTTGAGCAGTGTATAAAGAAGTATTCACTGACTTTAGATTATCACGCTTTTTTATTCATTTTAAAAATGCAGACCTGGACCTTACCAGTTTAGGTCCCTGGGAGAAGTGTTCTGTGAGATTAGTGCCTTCCAAAAGCCATGGGTACTCTTCACTGTGTCAATAGCAAAGTCCTACAAAAGAAGAACAATATTTAATGGTGTAAATACAATGAGTAAAAACATCAACACATTTGCACCTATCCTATTGCTGTACTGTCAGTTTTCTTGTTGTATTTTTAATTGCCCAGAATATGAGCAAAGTGCTATACAGATAAAATGAATTATTATGGTTATTAGTATTATTCTTAATGGTTTGCAGCTGCCTATTGGCAAGGCCAGAGCCTCAAGATCACTTGATGAGTTTTTGTTCTGCTGTACTTACAACCGATTCCTTGCAATCTTAATCAATTTTGACCAGATATCACATCACATGCATATGCCTTTGTAGCATGTTCAGCTAATCAGAGAAAGGAAAGTGCTTCTGTCTGCCATTTTGCAATCTCACCCTCCCCTGAAGGGACATTTAAAACCATAAATCTGGGGATATGGTAACTAGCATTTCAAGTTACAGTGTGTTAATATTTGGTAAATCTGTTGAGACCATCACACTGCAGTGCGTTGTACATTTCAAGCCAAATGATGAACCTAGCTAACATGTATCAGCTTCTGTTCTAGCATTAGCTGGATGGGTATAAATGCAGTTCTTGAACAGGGACACTTTTGCAGAGATATTAAGCATGGATGAGATGTAACATTCTGTTAGCCTTATTATGCATGTAACAGAAAGTTATCTACATGGTTTTTCTATACCTTCACAGGATGTTATCAATAGTTGATGTCATGTTCATAGTATGTTAATGAAAAGTCCAATGGTATAGCTATCATTTTACGGTTTAAAAACAATCAAAAGCCCTACAAACCTGTACAACCATAGTGTGATATACTGTCCGTTATGTTTAAATTGGATTCCAATGATGTAAATATATTCAGTGCTCTGAAATGAATGCAGCCATTATCAATGACACCTAATACTGAAAAAAATCACCTCGTCATCATCATTCAATATTTTAATATTCAGTTTGTTACACAAAACATACAAAATATGAACTAATATTGATGAATGAATACTGATGGTTAAATCTGGTTTGAAAGTAACATCAAATCAAGGCCATCATACATGAAAAAAGCAATAAATAAATAAATGGCATTAAATTAGAAGCAATCAGGATAATTATATGAACGCTTAATCATAGGGTCCGAATGTTCCAGCTGCTCAAAGTGTGACCGCTTTGACGAAAAACAATGTAGCTTTCACTGACACTGTTGAAAACAATTAGACACTTCCACCTGAGAACAAAATCACGTTTCAAATTGACAGTTTTATTGACAAAAAAACTGGCTTGGGGAAAGTAATGGAAATAGATACATTTTCATATCTGCCTACCTTTAAATAAATCTTACTTTAACAAAAGAGTCAGAGTAAGTTTAATACCTTGTCTTTGAACTCTCCGTTGAACGCAAACTGGTTTTCAGGTTTTCCATCTGGAACTTTGTATCTCTTAAACCAATCCACTGTGGCCTCAAGGTAGCCAGGCTTAAGCCTTCTCACATCGTCGATATCTGGAATTAGCAATAAAGTACACATCAGCTAACACTGGCCTCAAACTGAATTAAGAACCTTCCTGCTGCTCATCATTAAATTTGAAAGCCTCCATACTGTTAAAGTCCTTGGCGTCTGGGTCCTCCATGTTGATTACGATGACTTTCCAATCCGTTTCCCCCTCATCAACCAGTGCCAGGACACCCAAAACCTTCACTTTAATGACCTCTCCACGCAAACACACCTCAAGGTAAAAAAAAGAGTAAATATGTCTTGAATTGCACTTCAGTTTCTCAGAGGATAACATCAAATAAATAAGTAATGAACATTAAAAAACTTTGTATGTTCTGTAGGTTCAACTAGTCAGAATATATATATATATACATATACATATATATATATATATATATATATATATATATATATATATATATATATGGATATATATACCACTTTGGATGTTGTTCAAATGTTTAACATTTTGAATGTCAGTGGCTTGTGACAATAAAGGCACCAATATGCCTCCTTTTGATGTCTTTGTGCCATCAATGTGTTGGCAGCAGGACTAAGCATGCTGTCATCTGATAATGTTTTCAACATGCATGAACAGTGATCATTTTCTTTTGATACTCTGCATCATTTTTTTAAATGATGAAGTTCAGAAGTAGTCTAGAAACAGTAAAAGTTATGTTTAACATAACCTACAATTGTGCACTACCTTATTGCCAATATCACAGACATCTATGGGGTCATTGTCACCACAACATCCAGTGTCCCCATCCCTGTGGCCTGGATCTTCCCATGTCTGTCAGGTAGAAAAACCAGTCAGTCATGAATAAGTGCATAAGTCATTCTGACGCCTTAAAGAGGCTGTTGATAAAGAAACTTCAAATAAACTTCATTTAAACCACAGTGAATCACCAAGATCAACATATGTTCAAAAACAATAAAATATGCATGAATACATGTATATTCATTTTGTAACGAGGACAAAATCCCTGACATGCTTAAATGAACACTTAAATAAATTAAACACTTAAATGAAGAGCTGTGGCCATGAATAAACTATGCCTCAAGTACTGGTTTAATTTCCACTCTGTTTCATCTATGTTAAATGCCATCAAATTTAGCCTGATACAGAACTGAATGACCTGCCTGAGGGATTGCTCCATAGTTCCAGATATAGCCTTTGTGTGGAAACACATTGGCTACGTAACGCAGGTTGCCCTTTTTAACATCTTGTTTCAATGGGTTTAGCGGGTCTTTTGTAGCGATCTGAAAGAGAAAAATGTCACACGTCTCAGTCAGTGTGATGTGTGCACTGTCAGTAAAAAACTAAAATATCAAAACTGCATAAAAATCATAATGACAAATGTGTCCTTTGCTGACAGGTGCACAATGTACTGCCCTAATAAAGTTCAAAAAGAAAGAATAAGAGAAAAACCACCACAGTAATGAACTCTGAAAAAGAAACAATAAAAAATATATAGATAAAGCTCTGTTCTGCTTATTCAACACCCTTTGTGAAATTTCTAGTATTGATGGCAATTCACAGACTTGGATTATCTACCCTTTGTATCTGTACTCTACAGGTATATTAGTTAATCCTAAACTCTATACTATTCCATCATTTTCTTTTCTGTTCTATTCTACCATATTGGTTTCACTGAAATTATGCCAAAAGGGGGTGATGCTTTTTGTACTGCAGTACCATTTTTTAAGTGATTACGTTACAGCACATTATTGTCATTTAGCAGACACTCTTATCCAAAGCAACTCACATTGGTTACAATTTTTACATATTATCCATTTATACAGCTGGATATTTACTGAGGCAACTCTGGGTTAAGTACCTTGCCCAGGGGTACAGCAGCAGTGGAGAATCGAACCAGCAACCTTTCGTTTAGGAGCCCTGTTCCTTATCGAAAGGTGTCATTTTATCTTGGTAAAATACATGGGTAAGGGGTAATGTAGACTAGTGTAAAATTCACCAAATGAAAACAATTTGCAGAGAGAGGAGTGGACTCCTACATATTTCCCTACTCCATACTTTTCAGAAATGACTTGTAGAACATCAATGGATCCTCAGGGTCAGAACTAAACCACTCCATTTTTGTAACTGAAGCTAAAATAGAGGATTCTGGGATGAAGTAAAGAGCAAAACATGCTCAGAAAATGTCATCTGAGATCTGATTTGAAAACCCACTTATCTTGACAGAGCAGACTCACTTGCATCAAGAATCACATCATATCCTACTGCACGTGAACAGCAAGTGGGGGACCCTCTTATGATGGCTTCTCTTGAACTACACAGAGTGTATCTCATTCTACAGAAATGCTGAGTGCTGTATAACGTGTGCAAGGTTGGATTCCTTAGGAAAAGAATGCAATAGACAAGCACCTGTTTCTCTTCATTAAGCACGTATCACGGCTTGTAAACGTCAGAGGACAAAGAGGTCAGTTTCTTGTGTTTTGAAGTCATAAAAACCTTTTTCATGGAGAGACATTATACCAAATGGGTTGAGTGAATTTCATATCAAAGGCCAAATATTTTTAACATATCTGAGCTTTTTCTTTCCTTTTTCATTAAAATTCATTATATATATATATATATATATATATATATATATATATATATATATATATATATTTTATTTATTTTTTTTTTTTTTTATTAATCTGTTTCACGGCAAATATTCAAATACATCATACCTCCATCTTTGCATTTGTCCATCTGGGAACTTCAATTACAGCGTGGAAAATATTCTGAAAGAGGAACAGGACATTTTATGTAAATAAAAAAAGTCATTTAATGATTAAATTCCAAATAATTATACTATGAAAAAATATTAGCTTGTACAGGAATTCTTAGGGTCAGTTTAGTCTGTCATAGTCAGTCATATTAACCATTTCCACTAACAAAAATCAAAAAACACTATGAATCATTTCACTTCATAAATGTAATGACTTCTCTGATACTCCAGAAAAAACTAGAAAAAACAGCCAGAAGTGATGTTGAGTGATGTTTGTTTGGTTATATTTTGATATATATTTGAGATATACATACACACACACACACACACACACACACGCACACCCTGTATAACCCTGCTTGACTCCATGTATTAGCCTGCAGCCTGAACTGAGCCTGTGTTTAGCTATTTATAATTTTTGAATTTAGAATAACAAGTAGCCTAGCCTCAGTTTCTTGGCTAATATAATCCCAGCAGATATTGCTTCATCCGTGTTCGGAAATAATGAGTTTTCAGATTGTATTTTCCAGAGAAGTTTGTTCAGCTCTAATTACCAGATGTACTTTTTTCTGTGTCTGTAAGAAAGCAGGACCTATGCAGTTTTAGTAGTAAAGCATCACTGTTTCTAAAGCATGAGGCTGATTTCCAGTATAAACTAAATACATGTCAATTCATCTCAATGGATCAGTATTTGTAGTGTCTGTAGTACACTCATCTTCACACTCCATGGTATGAACAACTCCACAATGTGAACAACTACCATTCACTTCAAAGAGGAAATGGTAGAGAAATTTCCTTCGATGCAAAATGTGGTTTACAATTTGATCACAATCACATTAACTCCCATTGTTAAGGCTGAAAATGTCAACTTTTGAATGATTGATTAACTTTCCAGTATGAGGACCAGCACTGTTGCTTCATGTCTGGAGTGTCCAATGCCAGCAATCTTTAACATGGAAAGTCGTAATAGCCAAACATAGCCTGTCGATCGTAGGCAACACTGAGGGGAAGGATGAATCACAACATCCCTTCAAGACTGAGACATCATCATACTTCATCTTCAAGATTATTTTTACTCATCATTTTCCTCACAGTCCGCAGTAAACTATGTTGCAGGAAATGATAGAAAAAAGAGCTGAAAAAAAACCCTGTGTGGAAATATTACACACTGAAATTTTTGAATAAAAACCATGTACATTGCATGCAATGGAAAATTATCTCACTGTGCATACAAGGTAAACATTACACAACTATAATGGTACTCAAACCAAACTAACTGAAATGCTAAAAAACTGTCTGTAATTCCTGCATCTGAAACATGTTGTGGAGCCTGTGAAAGACCCATACCAGTTAGCAAGAACAGTTTCCATGGTTTCGCTGACCATATGATGCCACAGAACTCCAAGACAGAGAGAGGAAAGGAAACTCAAAAATGATGATACACTGTGCATTTTCCCTCTGGTAAAATCATGCCTGTAGAAATACATGCCTGTGTATGCCCATAGACAAGGTCACAGGAAATTACATGAGAATCAGTGGATACATACATAACATTCTTGTTTAAGTGACATCTGGACATGGGACTACACAGTCTTACCTTATGTGACATATGGATACGCAACTACACGGTCTTACATCACTAAAATTTCACACTGTATTTCATGGACACACATGGTGGATTTGTTACTGGCAATAATATGAATGATTCAGATTAAAATAATAAAGATAAATGGCAAATAAGAACAATGGATGGATAATTCTTAATTTGCTTGTGTTGACTCCACTCTAGGAATAGGATTGTATTAGCAGGAGGTTCTGCAAGCAAATACATCTTCCCTCCTCCATGCACAGTCCAATGCATGTGCCCACAAGCTGTCAATGGGGGGGGTAGTCAAGGCAGCAATCAAGTCGTAATATAAGCTGGCAAGTCAGGTGTCATCTTTGAACCCTGACTTCAACCACTTCCTAACCTTTGATATCATCTACCATGGAAACAGCAAATAATAGCAAAGAACCATGGCCATGATTATAGCTCTCATGATAATCAATCCGTAATTTTAAGATAACGCAATACATGTATACTACTTATTTGAATTTATTTGCAATGATGTCATATCTACTTGTACTACTGTTAGCATGTGGTTTATGTTGCTATTAGCCATACAATAACTAAACTGAATCATATATGGGTGTGTGTGAAAATTTGTATATGAAATCTAAACATGAAAAAATGTACAGTGGAAACTGCTTATAGTGATCAACTGCTTATATGGATCAAAAAGCTTGGGACAGAATCATTGCTATACAAATACTGTTTAAATAATTCGCTTATAGTAATCAAGTAGTCCGCTTAAGTAGTGTTCATTCTGGGTCTTTCTGTACATGACAACACACTAGGCTACTTTGTGTAGTCTACTCAAACAACGAGAAACAGTCCTGGCTGGTAATGATGGAGACAGAAAACTAATGCGCACGGGAAAGCACCTGTGGTTGAAGCCGCCCTCGTCAAGTGGATGAATATTTTACGAATAAGTTTGATTTCAAACTCTGCTACCAGTTCGGCATTGATAGCCTACAGTTTATTTTCAGTTCTGTTAAAAATTGAGAAATGCACCGAAACCCCGGCCAAGCCGTGGCAGCCTGTATTTGCACTACTGGTGTTACTGTATTTTGTAAACCGCACAATACTTTTACGTTTTAGGCTATAGTCTGATTATAATTTGAACTACAATACGCTATTTTATATATTTTATATACAGTACTGTACTGTATTATAGCGTATTTGAATTATACATAGTTCAGTAATTTAATTTGTACAGTCCTGTAATCTGAAAAGCGTTTGAAACAGTTGTAGCTACTGTATTTTGAAAGAGTCAATAAAATTCACTAAATAGCGACGCTGTCCGTTTCATTACTTTATATTCATGTAATAAATATACAAATGTCAATTAGATGGTAATCTGCATGAAAAATAAAGGAAAAGAAAAAAAATCGGTTATCCGCTTATAGTGATCAATTTCACCCAGACAGACGTGATCACTATAAGCGGTTTCCCCTAATTTCAAACTATTGGAGTGATTTATTTAACCATTACTTACACAGTAGATACCCTCATTTATGACAGTATGGCTTAATTGTAGTCATCCACTGATACAGATGCAAGACTTACTAGGGCAACGCAGGTTAAGATCTCCTCTAAAAAAATACAACAGCAGCGCCCCATCTGAGAATAAAGAATGTAAAAAAAGTGCTGGACAGTACGTGCATGAAATACCAAAAGACCCTGCCCTGTTGCCATCTAGAATTGTTCATCACAACTTAGGGTGTTTTCACACTTGGCCCCTTTCAGCCCTCAAAACGAACTCAGAGAGATTAGTCAGCATTTTTCGCGCATATGTGAACACTCCAAACGAACTCAGACCCCTCTGAAACCAACCGAACTGAGGTGAGGTGAGGTGGTCTCAGAGAGTTTAATAATAGTATTAATACATGTTTACTAGGGATTAGAACTCAGGTGTACTGCATCAAACTTGAACATGCAGATCGTTACACTGTGAGTTCATATTCCTTCACATTATTGGTGCAAGTACTTGTGTCACTACATCAAACTACTGCACTCTTCATCCATTCACTCCATGCACATGATGACAGGTGACAGATGCCGCTTGATCGAGACCATGACATACTGTGATATACTGTCAAGTAACCTCAAAACCCCAGACCTTCAATAAGTGTTGATGCATATGGGTATGCCTGAAACTTGGAATTCAAAGCCTACATGCATGGACACCAGACTATCCTGAAACACAACAGTGTTGCAGCTGCCTATGAGTTACATCCTTCACCTAATAGATACCAAGTCCCAAGTGAAACTGAGGGGGCAGTTTCACCCGTAGACTAGGTTCAGGCTAATGTTGCTGTCACAGTGGGGTGTCGGTCAGGACACAGGAGTCAGGTTCCGGGTTCAGGGTTCAGTATTGAGGATTTTCATGGAGTAGGAGGCCCTGTTCACACCTGGTATTAACACGCGTCTTTGGTGATCCGATCACAAGTGGACAGCGCTAAGTACAGGTGTGAACGCACCAAATATGCATTTGAGATCCGATCTTTCAGACCACATTCGGAGGTGGTCTGGGCCGCATATGGCCACATTCTTTTAGCAGTGTGAACGCAAATGCGGCCTGGGCCACATTGAAGGACCGCTTACTCAATTGATGTCCTTTGCGCAGCGGAAGTACATACTCATTTGCGCGCCAGCGGCGGTCACACCGGTGTGATTAGCTGTTTAGCAAGTAAGCTAAAACCGGTGCGATTAGAACACAAGATTGGAAAAATTCTAGCTAATTTTAGCTTTGCTAACAGTGATTTAACGTTAAAAAAATAACACGGTTCCAGCACCTTCGGTGCTTGGCCCCTAATTTAACATCTATGCACGATATATACAAACACGCATTCAAGCAGTGTTGCAAAGCACATTGCACTGTGATAACATTGTATTTGACATACGAGCTTTGACTTAATGGGTGTGGCAATGATAACATTTACACATAACAGACAAACAGTACCTCAATTAACGTGCACACACACCCTTCTCTCTTTACAGACAATTGTATTGCAACCAGTTGAACTTAGGCATAGTACTTACTCAGGCACAGACGCACACAACAACAACACAATGCTTGGGCCCCAAGGGCTTGGTCTCCCCAGTTCTTCAATCTGCGGGTATTGGTGTGGTACTGAGGTGGGGGAGGTCACCACCACCTTTATATTGTCCCATATCCTTGGCCCTATTGAGGTTCTTATTGGTGGCCAAAGGATACGGACAGGTCAGAGGGCAAATGGTGATCTGGGGGCCGTCCTTGGGGGTGCGCCTGTGCCTCGGGTTACCTGCGGGGGTGCTGCTGATAAGGGGAGCAGCAGGACCAGTTTGGGCAGGTTTCAACTGAGGGTGTACTCACACTAGGCGATCCGTACCGTGCCCGAGCACGTTTGACCCCAAAAGTCCAGTTCATTTGACTAGTGTGATCGCTCCGTATCGTGCCCGGGCCCGCTTGAAGAGGTGGGCTCGGGCACAGTTCACTTGGACTCGGGCACGGTATGCATCAGTGTGATCGCTAACCGTGCCCGAGCACGGAACACAAACATGACGTCAATGATGAGACTGTCCCATTTAACAAATATATCCATTATATAGCAACAGTTAGCTGGATATCTGTTAGTTACACGCCCAGTCATAATAAATCCTTTAAACCATCATTTCACTAGCTAGCTGACTTCCTTAAATATGACAAACTGGCTACCTCCAAAATGATGTTTGATTGGTTAGTTCTGTAGATCTATACCTATAAATAACTCTGTGGATCCCCACATTAGCTTGATTACTAGCAAGCGAAATAAAAATAACCATAATTTACGTGGCAATGTAAGCATTGCTGTTGTCAGGTGCTTAGTCAGAGTATCACAAATGAAGCAGCCAAACTGTTTAAGTAGCTAGTCTTCAACAATTGTTCAGATAGGTAGCCTGTTAGCTAACTAGCGATGTTTGTCAAATCTATCGCTAGATAGTGTTAGCTCCCCAGCCAGTTAGTATCGATTGTGCAACGCAGCGATTTTCAGTTAATCGTGCTGCACGTATAAGAAGATTTTTACGGAGCCAGCTGATGTTAAGCGATGAATTCAGAGCTTTACTTGTCGACTACAATTCACGCTCATCAATAAGGTGAGAACCAGACCCGTTAATAACCCAAATATTCTCGAATGAACTGAAAAGTGTACTATCCAAGTAGTAATAGAAGCTGTTTGTTGTTGTAATGATGACAGTAGCACACACACAAGTAGTAGCCCTAACTGGTTAACATTAGCTAACATTATTGTGATTAGGCTACTGTAATCTGACACAAAATATTGGTCTGTCCCTTAGCATAATTACTGAAATGTCAACTGCCTCCGTAAAGATTATACGAGCAGCACGGTTAACTGAAAATCGCTGCATTGCATAATCGATAAATCTATAAGGCATGTAAGAGGGCCATGTGTCACCACGCCCAAAACGACTCCAAATATGCCATAAAGTAAGTACAATCATGAACTCTATTGTACTGGGCGAGAGCACTTTTCCTCAACGCAAAAAATTGCACCGTGATGACGTAAGCGTGCTCGGGCCCGGAACGTTAAGCGCAGTGTGAGCGCAGGTCAGCGGGGGTGGGGAGGGGGAGACAATCGTGCTTGGGCACGGTACAAGGCAACCGGGCTTAGTGTGAGTACACCCTGAGTTGTAAACAAGTGCCTGTGAGAGGTAGGGGTGGTGCGCAAACAAAGACAAAGACACAGACAAAGACAGAAACATGTGGCCCTTTTCTACACCCAAGTCCCATTGTCCCTACTGCACGAATAACCACACACATACATAATGACTCATGTATTCCAAACTCATTAATTCATTGGATTAGATTGCCTGATTGAATAATGAAAGTATTTGAGCACAACTGCAAACAACCGCCATCTGTATCATTTCTACTGGCCATTTTATCACACTCACTGCATATGGAATATTGTATTCTTCATTTCATACTGTTTAAATACATCATGATTCATGACTCACAGGGTCAAACCCTGCCTTATGTGTACTTACTCCTCACTTGTGCCCCCCCCAATAGCTTCTCAGAAGTTTCTGCTGAAAGACGTAAGGGCTTAAGTATAATTAATGCAATTACAAGAAAACCAAAAACTGGTTCCCCAATTTATGCCTTGTGCATAGCCACAATAATTGATGGGTTCAATTGACATACTTGTGTTTTACAGTGAAATTTAACAGAAAGCTGTATTTCCACCCTAATGAAAGGAGGCTCACTTGTATGTACAGATTGTAGAGAAGTTGACTGGGTCCAATTTTGTGTAATCAAAGCTGTGTTTGAACTCCCAGGTCATTCAGAGAATTTCCTGAAGTGTTCTTACTTAGGATTTGTGGGTACAAAATGTCCTACTTGAGCAAATGACAAAAACAGCAGGCTGGCATTGCTGCTCCCAGTAAAGACTCCGAGTGGTATCTACCCATTGTGACAATACAGCAGATGGCACTTCCACTTACTGGGTGAAATGGTAATGGAAATTCACTTCCATCTGTTGGTGACTTGTGTCCTGGAGGAAGAGGTCTGACCCCTCCAACAGAGTGGCTCAGACTGGCAATCTGACACACTCACAAACTATACGAACAGTACACACTAAACTTGTAAAGCAGCCCACAGAAAGTCACTGAACATGAAAACCCCCAAGTGGTTTGCCAGATACTGAGAGAAGACGCCCGCGCATTGTTAAGTACACTTACAATTCGTGGAAGTACATCATGAACACGGAGGGAAGCACATTGTTTTTGGCATCAATTATGCAATCTTGAAACGAATCCAAAACGGCACTGTGCATTAAGCAGTTATAATGCTTTTCATTGACAGTGATGGAACATCTCCTTTCAAGTCCAGCAAAAACCAGCTTTCACCAATACTGTGCTCCAATTCCTTTCCCTGTGGCTTTACACCATGAGGAGACATGATTTCTTGAATATCACTATGATGGAATGTGAAGGCTTAAGGAAGGACGGGCTTTTGAAGGTCATTGTGCATTTAAAGTTACAAAAGCAGGCTGATTTTGTGATGCCTCGGCTCATGCCATCCTGAATATTGTTAAGGTCCATACAAGATTTCATGCCTGTGAATTCTGTGTCATGAAGGGCCACACCACCACAGGTCAACCTATCCTGTGCAGTGAAGTATTACTCAGGGTAATCCAGCACACAACAGCTCTGAAGGGAAGTCACACCCTAAGCATCAGATTAAATCCACCCTGCTCACACAATACAGTTTCTCTCGAGCGAAGTATTTCTTTCTGGACTATATGCGTATACGTTCATTCTCTGCAAGAGTAGCGCGGCACATTCTATGATTTTGAAGGCAGGGGCCGAGAGGCCACAGATTGCCTGTCACTCAACTACATACCATTTCGGATCACTTGGTGTGACCGTCAGGGAAACTTCCTTTTGAATCTCCTAGACAACAAAGATGCCTAACATATGTGGACAGATGGAGGGCAAGTGAATTTCTGCAGTGTTTATTATGCACTGGCCTGCTCATTCTTAAAGGATCTCTCCCTTGTGAAATGCAGAACCATTTTTCCTGTCTGACAGGCAGAATGAGGACACAAAGGAGCTGGTGTCAAACTTTATTGTGAAATGCAAAGATATTTATGACTAGAACTCTGTTGTGTACACTATCCATAACCTCTTCAATCTTGCAAATTATATAAAATGTTTCAAAATCTCACTGATTTAAATATCTGCATTTCCTTCTGAAAACTGGAAATATGAATCTATCACTTGGACAGCACAGAGACTGGCTATCTGACATGGGTGTAGGGATTCTAATCTTTAGTTTAAAGTCTAAAGTTTAAAGTTTAAAGATGAAGGGCTCACATCTAGCCATGAGAATGTTGCTGACGACACATTTGGACATCATAAACAGGAAAAAGATGGGGTGGAGGACGGGTGCCATGAACAGCTGACACAGAAAGGAAGTGGTGAGTGGAATTTTTATAGTAGTAGATAAAACCAGTTTATCTAGGTTTAGGTTAGTTGAGTAGGGACTGTCTGAAAACTCTCATCTCAAATCTTTGTTTGTAACTTCAGTTGTTCAAGTGGCAAGAAGGTTATCCAAGCTGGAAAGTTCAAACCCAGATAATTAGGAAAAAAGCGTGCTCTGCATATCCTCAAATTAAAACTATGGCTGATTCAAAAACCATGAATCCAAACTCACTGACAGTGGCATGTGAGGAACACCCAATCAACTTAAATATAATTTTTGGAGAGAAACAATCTTGACAGAAGGGACTGGCAAGCAGACTCCTCTCTAACTAGAAATCGGAAACTGAAAAGCAGATGGCATAACCCAAGGTGTCAGCCTCCTACAGTTTTGTTGGAAAACTCACAGATTATTAGTTATCTTAAGAATCATTCTCATTTTTCATTAACCAAAATACCGAAACTACTGAAAGTGCTCTAATTAGAAAGTGGGGGTGTTCCCTCCTCTAGTTTTGCTCTGGATGTAATCCAATTTGAGAAGAAATTAGTAATATTCACCATTATAAGCAAATCAGTAATGACCACTGTGTATTTGGAATGTGCCTTCTGCACTTTGTTTTGAATATCCTTGCTCTCATGGGCAAAAGGCCTAATTATCTCATAAAACAGTGCCATTGATTGAGATATTAGGTTCAAAATGGCCTTTAATTTATTTTCCCAGAGCATTGTGCTGAACAGTCCCATTAATGGACATTCAAATTTCCAATAAAAGAGTATTTTTTGTTCATTTATCTGTCTGTTTCCTCTCTGTTCATAACATGCTGCATGTGCAGTAAACCTGCCTGATGCCACCTAGGATTGCTTATGCCTACTTCACACTCAACTCACATATGCTGTGTGCCACTGTGTGCTGTCAGAGGGAGAGGCTGAGGTGTCACATCCACCAGGGCTAAGTGCATCTCAAAATGCACCTCTTGAAATCTGCAGTGTAGTATTTGACAGCACTACACTAGCAACTCTCCTACTTCCTACTTTCATGAACATCTGGTGTGAACACAGAAAATAGGCTATATGGTACTCTTAAGGGTGGACTTTTCTGCACAGTGCATATGCAGTCCAATCTTCTGTGTAATTGTTCATGAAAATTCCCACAACATTTTGACTTACAAAGGGGCTTTTGCTAGATTTGGAAATGGATGTCACACTTCTAAAACCCACCTGCTGCAATATAGCCTTTACTGACTTTCCAGAGCTGGTAAGTCTAAAATGTCTACTATTTCTTGTTGAGTTCATACATAAATTTGGATATGACCTTTCCCCTTCCCTTCACAAAAAATGACTTGTCTGGCAGTCAAACATGGTGTACTTGATGCATCTCAATGATGAACTGTCAAATTAAACGGTGTATTTGACAGAAAATGGCAATATAATTAAAGGCATTTTGAATCATAGAATGGGCATGCATCACTCCCAGTTAATGGTTTCTGACTGAAACAGGCAATATTTTGTGCCATCATTTTCACAGCCTTTCAAGTAATGTGACATGCTGCTATACATAGACATATTATACATTAGACATATTTGTTCATTCCTTCAAATACCTGATGTTCATACATCTGATTGAATTGCATCATCCGGGGAGACTTGCTACATACATACATCTACTTATATTTATCATTTAATTGGAAAGAAATCCTTTCATTATAAACTTCATGAAAGAATTTCAGTGAGACACCAGCCTGCCCTACTGACTTGATGAGCTAAAACGCCTCTAACTGGCAATGCTCTTAACATTTTGCTTTATGCACTCCTCACTTACATTCTATGCCAGGTGTCTCATTTTCTATTGTCCTGGCAATCACGCAAGCCTCTAGGCAATGCCCATTCATTTGCATTCTGAGCACAAACAGAGGGCCATTCAAATTCTGATGGCACATATGGAATTGCTCTAAGTGGCTTCTGTCTCTCTTTGTCTGTCTCACTCAACCACTATCCTCCTTCTTTGCTCCCTCTGTCGGTTAAAGCAAATGAAAACTTGATTTGTCACAGATACGTCCACTGTGCGTGCACTTACTTCATATAGACAGGGAACGGCATGGAAATATATAGACAGGTAACAAAATATACACCCTAAAAATCCAAACCAGTTAATTCACAAATAAAACTGAACTCCTTCAAGTTTAAGGGCAATTTAATATGTAGAAGACAAACAGAGAAAACTACTGTCAGTACCCTCAAACTTCAATTCTTCTGTACTTCCAAGACTATACATGCTAAATTCAGTTATTGACAAATAATTCTGTCATATTCCCTTAGAATTCTGTACTGATGTAATGATAAATATTGGTTCTACTGTTGTGCCAACAATGAGCATAATTATTTTAATTTTTTCTTACATGGTAACAGAAAAATGAGGTCTGGGGGCAGTACAGTACTGAGAACAACCACAGAAAAAGCACTACTTATACGATGAAATGAGCACCCATAGGGCCAAGTCAAATACAAGAACTGAGGAGACATTCTGCAGCATTCATTTGGAATAGAACCGCTTTAGTCTGTGTGAGCAAATGTGTTCTTTGTCAGTACATTTATAGTAAACCCAGATTCCTAAAGGAATTAAAAATACCATGGCACGATTTGAAGAGAAGATGGGGGCATCCTAGCTGTCTTGGAAAAATTCCAATATGAATTCTTTAATATAGCCACCTAATCATTCCCAAGATTGACCATTATTGTACAGCTACTTTTCCATCTTATGATATCTGAAATGTAGCACATCGTCACAGATCCTCTGCCAAGAGTGTGCTCCACATCAGCGATTGATAAGAAATGTCTATGTAAATGTGCCTAGGGGTCTGTGATGAAAATCACTACATTAATCAATCTGATTTGCATGATATTGGAAGACCGGGGCCATAATTTTGAATATTAGATGGTGGTCATGCAAACACTTGGGTCAATCAACTTTTGCTAGGTATAACATCTTTTACAATGAGACTGTCATAGCGCGCTTTTACAGAGCACAATTTTCAGAGGAAATTAAAACATGGAAAAAAACCCCCAAAAACAGAATCAGAAAAGCTGATATATTATCCCCTGCACCCTTGCAAAAAGCTACTGAGACACACTCCTGGAAACATTTGAGGACAAACATATCATATAATCTTATGATTACTTATAATCTCATTTTACATATAATCTTATTTTACTTTCACAAAATTCTTAATGCACACAAAGTAAACATCTTTGGCTGTTTGAAAAGAATTAACTTCTCAGCTACGACTTGCTATAGAGACCTTCTGGTTTGAATTTATAGATCTGATTCAATAAGTTTTAACATCAAGACACTACACTGGTTTTAAAAGACAAGACAAAGGTTTAAGACAATACCTTACTTCTTTTCCCCTTCATTACAGAGCTTCATCTGACACACTAAAGACAGACATAACATGAATTACCTGGGCTTCATCTGCATACAACGGTATGTCATGGAATGGTGAAATGTACTTTCCATCTGAATCTTCTGCAGAAAAAAAGAGGAATGAAATCACAGCAGTGTGATTTTTTTATTTGATTTTACAAATTACCATCAAACAAAATGGCTTTACATCTCAGTAGGTGGTAACATTTTTACCCCACTAACTGACAACACTCTAAGCTTCACAGGATATCCGGGTGCATTGGAAAGCCACTGATTTGTGATTGTGTAAAAAATGCCTCTGAACAAATGTGGCTTGATGAAATAAGCAAATATAAGACATTAATACCAGAATTATATTGGGCAGAAATGAGAAGACTCTTATCAAAGTTGTGACTGGCCTGTTACCGCTATCTAGACCAGGTGTCAGCTACCCAAATGATAGGAAGAGCCAGGTTTTGTATTAATGTTAATCTTCCACCCCCTTCCTAAATGACAATTTGACAGTTTTAAGCACAAATTAAGTACAACTCGCACAAATCCAGTTGAAGAAGTCGAAGACGCAGAGCACTGGTAAATGGACTCTTGGTTAGGTCTCTTTCTGCAGTCTTCCCCTGGTTCGTTATGGACACTAGTGGGATCCTGGAGAAGCTGGTCTACTTCGAGTACATCATAGCGATTTTACGGTAAGCCATCGCGGTTACAACGGGTGCCCATCTTTATCCTACAGGTTCAGACAAGGGCGTCGGGAGGATTTTAATGCATTCGTGACTCAGCCTATGATCTGTGATTTTGGTAGTAATCAAAAAAGTAAACAAAGTGCGTGAAACGTGGCAGAAAAATGGCACGCATTAGTGGTTTTGCATTAGCGACTGCTTTCTGAATTGGAGATGGCGCGCGCCTGCCAACAAATGTACATTAAAATCCAAATTGCATAAGTAAATAGGGGGTTTGAGCCAGTTTCAGTTGTTTTTTCTATTACTAGTATCAAATATTGTTGTCCAAGTGTGAGTTTAGAGCTTATTTTCAAAATATGGTGATAGGCACTTTTGGAGGACTGCTAATAGCTCGCCTCAGATTCGCGGGGGAGGGGACCAAAGAGTTCAGATTAGATTTAAGGGTCTAGGTTGCCGACCTCTCATCTGGACGACACTGATATTTCCACCACCAAGAGAGTAGCAACTTTTTTGAACAGCCCATGTAATATCTGTACGGGTTGTGCACAGATGAACCTGCTATACTTGTACTTTGATGTAACTTAACCTGCTATACTGGTACTGCGACGTAGCTTAACCACTTAGGTTACCACAATTCACTAGACACTTTCAGCCCAGTTTGTGTGGCAGAGAAATCTCAATGTGATTGAAAGTACATTATAAATATTGGACTGTACTGCCTATACAGTGTAATTCCCCGACTAATTAAACATGCACACCCAGTTTTGAGATATCTGTATTTAAAATGTAGATAGAAACGTATTAGACCGATCCAGAGGTTTTGTCTTGCAAATTATATAGCCAACGGTAAGTCATGCTTTCCCTTAAACGACCCGCAAAGCTCTCACCTGTAGACAGCGCGGCTATAGTACAGTGACGGGCAAGCTACTTAATGCAGTAAGACCAGAGTCTCCAGCTGGCTAACTAAACAGGCTGTTTCTCTCTAAAATGTACAAATAATAACTGGATTCGTGGTCGGTAGTGAAGTTAAGAACACATGCCACTTTGGAATAGGTCAATTCCAAACGCACACGTTGTTTCACGTAATGTACAGCGCAATATGGACTATCGGACACACACCGTTGACAAAATGACACCGCTTTACTTACTGAAGAACACTCTGTAATCTTGTGTGTTGGGCTTTCCTCGCTCTTCTGTGGTGAAGCTCATAATTTAATCTATGCTTTAATTAGCTTCTTGCCGTTGAACAGGGGGCTTTATTCTGTAGCTCGTTTGCTAAACTACTTTTTCCCAGCCTACCCCAACCAAGACAGACGACCCGCGCAGATTTAAGTCGCAAATAAATATGCGGCGTAAGCTCCTCCCTAGCCTATGTCAATGGCAAAATAATCCTCAACCACACAACATACCAAGGAAGTCATGTAGTCGGTGCACTTGGTTATGTGTGGGAAAACATTTAAGCATTAATCGTTATTATATTCCCGAACTCTTTTAAAGATTTGTTTTATGAGGAGTAGTAGTTCATCGACATTATGGAATACATACATGAGAGAAACAATGCAATGTCACTGAAGCGTATCTGCATGGGCTCTGCGTTAGCGAATGCACTGTAGCCTACTGACAACTTTTTTCGTCCCTCGAATAACAGGTTGTATCCCTGTGCCATGTCGAAATGTACTGTGAAAGTGAAACCAATAGAATTCATGATAGTTTGCTTATAGTTCATTACTTATAGTACATTACATTTCTGTCATTTAGCAGACACTCTTATCCAAAGCAACTTACATAGGTTGCAACTTTACCCACTTATAAAGCTGAATATTCGCAAAAACAATTGTGGGGTAAGTACCTTTACCAAGGGTACAACAGCAGCACCCCAGCAGGGAATTGACCCAGCCACCTTTTGGTTATGAGTCCTGCTCCTTACCACAATGCTACACTGCTGCCCCAGTTTAGAGTTTTCAGTTTGGTTTGAAGGTGAAGGCCATGCATCTGGACTGAGACAAGTCAACAAAATCTTACTATACCTTACATAATATGAATGAACCCTGTGCACATTGAAATGTCTTCTGAGTGAATCAGTTCACTACACAGGAAACAATATCAAAATGTCTGTGGTAAATCATTGGCTGTTTAAAAAAAAAAAACAAACAAACAAAAAAAACCCCAAAACAACCAATGCAGTGCCTTTGCGTGCAGCCTTTCTTTTCAGTCTTTCCCACTAGCAAAGAGATTTACAGCATTAATCTGCATGATTGTTGGAGCGGTTGCATGTCTCTGAGTCAGACTGCTTGATCTCTCAGGCCTTCTCAGCTTTGGACCTTCTGTGGCTTCAGGCAAAAACAGATGGGGCTGACTGGTGTTAGTCATAAGCCAATTAAGATCAGGATTAAGTGTTATGCACATGTTTTGACCCCTCACCACTTGAATTGGTAAGTAATCGTTTGATAAGATACTTATGCTTCCACTTTTAACACAATACATGAACAAAAATAAATGTGTTACACAATTAAAATTTTTGATTGACAGGTCATTATTTATTTGATTTATAATGGCAATAAAAGATAATTTACAAGATGGTCATTCAAAGGAATAAGTGTTATAGTAAACTGATTGGTCAAACTTTGTAGCAAATCAGTCAGTCCTAATAATTCAATGACAAATTTAAGGCTTCATACTTTCTGTCATAATTTATTCACTACATTTCCAAACAAACAAAAAAAACCCTTAAGTGACAAAAAGTAATACTGACAACTTCTGTCCTGGTCATGGTATTGCTATGGCTCATGTCATATTTGTGTCATGGCCATTCCAGACCATTGAATGTGGCCATTTGTCTGTATCTTTAAATATATCACTTCTACTTGTTAATACCATCTTTTTGCAGTGAAATGAAGTGAAAGAGAAAGTGAAAGTTGAATGTGTCAAAGGCCAAAGTCAAAGTCAAAGGCCATTATAAGTCCAACTAAACACATTCCTCACATTTTATTTTCTCATAAAACAGTGTTTGGTGCGATTAATTATAAAAAAAGACATCATGCATTGTGCAGTGAAAAAATATTCAGCATTATGTATTGAGGAATCCACATCAAAGAATATAGAATATATGTCAGTACTCTGGCCCCCTAGCTGTTGTGTTTATGTTCTCCCCATCTGTCATTGTGTCCATGTGCTTTTGTTTTTCCTTGTGTTCCAGCCCTGCCCCGCTCTCTGCCCTGTCTCCGCCCACCTGATCATCTCCACCTGCCTGCCTGCACACCTGCTTCCCATCACCTCATCAGCCCTACCCTATATCTACCCTGCTTGTCTCTGTCCTGTTTGCCAGATCGTTGCAGTGTTTGTCCTGTTTTGGTCCCGCCATGCTTTTTCCCCCCTGTAAGTCTTGCCGTTATTGTTCCTGCCTGTACCTTTGACTTTGATTCTGCTCGCCGCCTTGCTCTGTTTGCCTAATTATCTGCCTGCCTGGTTACCGACCCTGCCTGTTCCTGTTTTTGACCCTGGTTTGCCCACAGACTGCCTGCCTGTTACCGACACTGCCTGTTCTGGTTTTGCTACTTCGTCTGACACCTTTTATTAAAGCTTTTTGGTACCTGAAGCCCTGGTGTCCGCGCTTGAGTCCTTGCCTGAGCCCTGACAATATAGAAATATGTATACGAGCAGAGGGTCAGTTTGAGGAGGAAGCTAGAATATTTTCACTTACACAGCACAGCCGTCAAATACTAAATGTCTGCAGTACACAAACAATAAGATAATCAAATACAGATTAAGTAATGGTTTTACACATTTACCATATTCAACTGATTATAGGGCTAATATGCTTATTACATAGCACAAGCAATCAAGCAGATTCCATTTACCTGCAGAGCATGAGACATTCATTAAATTTAACTGAACACACTTGTGTTCATGCCACAATTATACCAAATCATACACAATGAACCTAGATTGGTAGACATCTCATAGATAGACTTAATTGTACAAAAATATTTACAGACTACAGACAAATTTGAAATAGAAGTAGAATTGATTAAGGAATATATTCAACTGTTTTCCATTCTACTCAAATAAATAATCAAAGCTTTAAATAACATAATCAGGTGAATAAGCAATTGATTATAAAAGCAAATATAATGTGAAACTGCTAAGGTATCTGAATTTAAAAAAAAAAAAGGAAAATGTACTTTGCATTTAAATAGCTTCATGAGCCAGGACCTCAAATGTCTCAATGTCATTGGACCACTTAGTAAACATTACAAACATCTTTATGGCAGCAGACTAATACATTACAACTTCAACAACTAATTCAGCATGCCCATGAGCAATCAGCTATAGATAAACTGAAAAGCAGGTAGAGTGCCTTGCATTACAGCTAATGGATACACATCCATCATCTTTTTTTAGGTAATTTCTCAGGGTCATATTGTTTTCTCATATAAAGTGCTTCAGGAACAGATTGAAAATGAGATCCTATGCTTTCTGATCTAATGGAAGTGACTTTTAATTAACTTGCCATGAGCTTGCTGGACGCATAATGAAGACAGCTTACTCACTTGCGACCCTTTACTCAAGATCTTCCAGTACAAGCTCATTCTGTATTTTCCCATCAAGAATCCCTTTCCTCTTCCTGTTTTTCTGTTCATCGGAACAGTCAGGGGGGGCCTCTGCAAAGACGCGGTTATGGGTCCAAATGCCAGCTCTTCTCGCTGTTGCTCGGTGATGGTTCTCCATCTCCGTGAAACAGAGCTGGAACTTGAAGGCCGCCTGGAACCCGCGTCTAAAGTTCTCGTTGAAGTAGCCATAGACAATGGGATTGACGCTGCTGTTGAAGAAGGCCAGCCAGTGCGCAAACGGGAAGATGTACACTGTGGCCAATTTCAGCTGGCTTGCAGTTAGGTTGCCGTAGTCAGTCAGCAACATCAGCGTCCACAGGGGCAGCCAGGACACTGTGAACAGCAGTGCCATAATTATCAGCATGTTGATGACTCTAATTTTTTTCCTGGAGACCCTCTGTCCGTCATCTTCGGCATGGGCGTCCCTGATGGTGGCAGCAGACTTGAAGAGCTTGAGAGCAATGCAGGCGTATGTGATGACGATCAGGGTGACCGGTGCCAGGTAGATATGCGAAAACAGCACGGTGGTGTAGATCCTGCGCATGTCCTGGTCAGGCCAGGCCTCCCAGCAGGTGTAAAGCGGGTAGGTTCTGTTGTAACTGTCCACCATGATGTGGTACTCATCCCTGGAGACGGTCAGTGTGACGGCAGAGGGACACATGATGGTGATTGCTAGGGTCCAGATGAACGCGATGGTGACAGTGGCTTGCCTTTGGGTCAGCTTCTGTTGGAACGGGTAAATGATACAACGAAACCTAAGGCGTAAAAATGAAAGAAGAAAAATATATTATTTTTCAGATTCTCTGTAGTTGATTTCTCTTTCTCATATAAATATGGGGGGGTTTCATTACTGCTGGGGAATGTAATCTGACAAGACGATTTGTTTATATATATTGCATCACATTACATATTACTGTTACCAATAAACTGAAACTAATATCAGCTGAGACCAATAAAGCAGGACACACATTATGTGTGATGATAAGCATGTAATAAAATGAAAACCAGCTGCTGGCTTTCCTTCGGCTTTCAGTATCTTTTTGGTTTTATCAAATCATGGGAAACATCAAAATGTTCCCAACTACTGTTTTCATTTATCCTTATTTTGCTACTCTAGCCCAGTGTCTGTTTGGTAGAGAAGCACTAATTAACATGTTTGGGGTATGTTTCATGTTTCATTAGTCTTATTAAAGGTCAAAAAGTTTAGAGTAATGCACCTTTCCACTGCGATGGCGACCAGTGTGAAGACTGATGCCGACACAGAGGCTCCTTGCACTAGGCCACTCATTTTGCAAATGACTATATCGAATGGCCAGCCTGTTCAACCAAAAGAAATATGTCAAACCCAGCACTGTCATAAAATACATGGAGCACACTACAATTCAGTTTTTTGTAATATGTCTTAGGGTAGACATATTACAAAAGGGTTTCTAAATGTGTTGATGCTTTTTAAAGGTTGGTGCCTTGCTAATGGTGTGTTATAATTATACTAAAGGCAAGCCAACAGTACATAAGTACTGTATTAAATATTTACTTATCAATCACTGAGACGGACAAGTCTTAGAAATTCAGTCTTGAAAACAACCAACTGCAACAATATCATGCTTGAAAAGGTTAGTGCTAAGAAATTAAATGATGAAAAGTACAAAGTAAATAACATTGTGCATAAATCCATCTTCTTATGCATTTTGAGAAGATGAAAAAGTAAATGAATATCTAAAATATGCCAAGATTTATAGATGGGAATATTGAAATGGTGCTGTTGGGATCTGTGGTCTGAGCAAGGTGATTATATATTTGACAGTTATGTAACTATTTGTAATTCTTAGTGATGGAAGAGTGTATTTACTCTCACTCGAAATCCCTTTATCACCTACCTGTTATCAAGTTGTCCACAAGGGTAATAGGCAAACAAAACAGACCTACAAGAATATCACTGATGGCCAGGTTTAGAATGAAAATGTTAGTGACAGTTCTCATCTGTTTGTTCCTTAATACAATAAAGCAAACAACTATGTTGCCAATCATGCACAGAAAGAAAATTAGAATGTAGGCGAAGATAAACATAGCTGCAACAGGACGAGAGTGCTGATAGTAGGAGGAGAATGTATAATTGTTCATGTCCTCTGAGACTACCATGACGGGCCCCTTTTCCCTGTACAGGGAGCTGATATTTGGAGATGAAGAAACAGTTGATCCTACAACAATGAGAGAGAAAATATTAACATGTTGTTTCCTTTAATGTTTCATTTAAATCAACCAGATTTCCATGGGCAGATTGTTTCATTCTTCAAAAAACAAAATAAAGACTCAGTTGCCTTCCTCCATAACCAAGTCAGGAGATACATATTTTGTTAGTCAGCAATGCAAATGAACCAATAAAGTGTGATATGTTTGCCCTAAAACCATTTACAAGCATATTTGTTATTATTTTTAAAATTTTTATTATCATTATCACTATTACTGTGCACTCTACATATCAGAATTACATCCATCAAGGATGATTTGATTGCTATTTTATGAGGCTCTTCAAATGAAAGAACAATTTAGGACAGTGTTTCTCAATCCTGCTCCTGGAGGCCCACTGTCCTGCACGTTCTTTCCCTGTTCTACCTACCTGACTGAACACATCAGTGGCACTTTTGATTAGCTGAGCCTGATTAGCTGAACCCGATTTAATCAAGAGCATGTTAATCACACCAAACAGGTGTGTTTGGAGCAAGGATAGACAGAAGATATGCAGGACAGTGGGCCTCCAGGAGTAGGACTGAGACACACTGATTTAGGATACAATGTGTAAATGACACTTAACTATAGCTGTAATGAAGAAATTAGAAATGAGCTAATTCTGCACCAGAAAAAAATTATGGGTGGATTTCATGCAAACATTTGCTTTTGAAGCCTACTCTCTAGCATGCATAAACAAATTTCTTTCAGTAGCAACTGACTATATGTGTGCAATCAAATTTCGTTGGGCATGAAAACAGATCCAGTTCCAATTCACATGATTTTTAATCACATACCAGCACGATCTCAATCCTTTCAGTGACATCACTGTTGTTTTCATTTATTGATTATGATTTAACTGCTAGATTGGATGCAGGACATAATAAAATGTCTGTGTGTACTGTGGAAACTTAATATCAGGAAAGCAGAAAAACACACATATTATTGTCAGGATAATTTTGCCATTTTATAAATTCTGGCTAGTTAGCTGTCTATAATCTGAAATAAGACCCACTCTCACTTGCTTCTGTGCAGTTTCTACACTAACTAGCTGGCTAATCAGATAGCTTCAAACCACCAAACTACCAACACTGCATCAGATTGTAATTGTCATATAGTTACTCACTCATGTGAGAATACATGAACTAACTGAGATTATTACAGCTTGCTAGCTATATTGTATGAGTGCTGGGTATTTTCACTGTTAGCCAGCTAAACTATGGAAGAGAAAAAGAGATGTGACAGGAAGCATGCAAAATAGCCTAACAACATATGGAAATGCTGCTACACACCATTCAGCTCCTGGGCTTTAAGGAAACCAGAATCACTGCTAAAATTACAAAACATGACAACTTCTATAACTCCACCTTCTGTTATCTTGGATGGTATTCAACAAAACTTTTACATGTGATTAAAATATAGATGTGTATGTAAAAGCAAATCAAAGGAAATTATCAGGAGTTTGTTTGAACGATATCTTGACATTTAACAGCTTGCATAGCATGGTAAATTTGCACAAACTCACCAAAATATGAAAAAAAAATCAATTATTGTTTATTATTTTAGGATCTGATAAATATTCTAATATGACACCCTGTCACAGCCTCCTTGTGTGTCCTTTAGAACTGAAAAAACACTACTGACAAGAAGTCTATTGGAAAAATCTTTCACAAGAAATCAATGGGGTGATCAGCACCATTCAACTTCAGGTAGAGCATAATAATACTCCATCATGCATACATTAGGAAGCAAGCTCCCATATAAAATAAAAAGACGATGTACAGCATTCAAGACAGTAAGCAACACTCTTAATCCAAATAAAGTAATAGAGCAAAAATCGGTGCAAACATTAGAGCAGAGATTAAAATTAGAATTTATGGCTCAAAAGGGACTGGACATCAGTTTAGTAGTTAGTGGTCACAGCTGAAGAACAAGGGAAAAAGGGAAAACCAGACATTTTTCCAGTAACTGGAGATTAGAGAAATCGAATCCAATCGTATGCCTATTAGATTAGCTACTGGAACGATAGGGTATATACGAACACGTCGGACATTGAAAATAGCTACGGTCCGTAACACAGCAGAAACAAAAATGAGGGATGCGACATGAATATTTGCAGCAGTGACTAAGAGAGGGACGGGCACGGAGTGGTATCATTGAAAGGTCCTTCATTTATTACATTGTTCCTTAACTGTATGACTGGTATTTGAAATGGCAAGGTCAATAGGGATAATCGAACTATCTGAATGCGGACGCACTTTACTGTCAAAACTCATTACGCTGCTTGACTTTTGCAGCAAAAAGCTACGTTTTATGATTTCCTGAATGTATATACTTACAACAACGGAGAAACACGTCAAAACATACATTAAGTATAAATATCTCGCATTATCATCGTATCATGACTGACCATAGTTCAGTATTACCATATAATTTCAGCTGCAACAAATGGATTGCTGCGTGTATGCGTGTGTGCTCATGGATGTAGCTATACAAGCGTTACTAAATCACCCGATTCTTAATATTTGGAACACAACCAGACCAAGCAAATAAATGCAAATAAAAATCAATTAGTTACCCATTGTAAATAAATAAAGGGAATTAGTGTGGAAAGCGCAACATGCGCTAGAACAGGCTGTGTATAGACTATCACATCATAAATTTGCAAGAGTTTCCGTTCTCGGTAGCTTCATGGAACACAAGCTGTAAAAACTTAATTTTGAACGATGCAAAATGAGTAGACGCATCTCGTCAATTACGCATAATACGCTAATGCATCATCCTTACCTTGCATATTGTTATTCGTTGTCATGCGTCCGAATGAAGACCGATTTTCTTTCACGACAAAACTGATAAATAGTCGCCTTTTTTCTTTATAGATGAAAATCTTCCAAAGAGTTCAAGCTATATATAAGTTCTATCTTCAAAGCATAGACTTAAAATAAAAGTAAACCGCAATCCCCAAAACATTAGCTATATTAAGACAATGAAATAACATATGAGATTCCGGCCATATCAAATATCAATACGCATTGTCCATTTTAATTTTCAAGCTTTTCAATTTTCAACCATTTCAGTTTTCAAGCAGCGCATCTCTCGTTGTCATGTCAAGTTAAAACAATTGCAAAAAAGTAGGAAAAAGACAAGTAACATATGTTTGTCCGACATATCAAAATGATTATAAGTTGAAAATGAGAACTGACTACTTTTTCATTCTCTGATCAACGGCCAGTCGCTTGCAGACGGAGTTTAGGCACAGATTTTTTGTATAACAGTGCTCCTCCCCTGGGCTCTTTCGGATGCGCACGCTGCACGCTTCATTGGTCAGGACTCGACGTTAATTTTATATCATGTGATGTTCTTCATAACGTGTGAGCCGAATATTTTGTTTTTCTCACAATGATCAGTAAGTCATGTTATTCTCACTCGAAAAGTACTTATGAAGTGGTAAATTACATTTGACTCACTATCTCTCTTACCATACTCGTGTGAAACCTGGGTATGAAATTAAGTGAATCTCTTAGGCAGCTGGCGAGATTGCTTTTAGCTTTGTAGTGCTATTTGTCTGTAGTATCAATTGTCAGCACGTAATTTTCCCTAGGTAAGCTTCATTACAGTAGCCTAAAAGTAGGCTACTGTAATGAAGTCGTCACTGAAGCTGTGTTCTGATGATAAACATACAGTGCAAGAACACGCTTCCAAGAAATAATGCCGTATTTGAATTATCAGAATGTACGAAGCTGTTTGCTTGATTTGCTTGAAATCTGTCTGCATTCATGTTCAAGAATGGAACATAAAATCACTTAAATGCACACAAGAAATGTGGTTTTTTCCCCCTGAAATCCACAGATCACTAAACCACACAATACTGCAAAAGAACCCCAGACCAGATCATCCTTTGATATGACAGATGGCCATTTGAATGTCATCTATGTAGCAAATGTGGCATTTCAAGTGGCATTTCATGCCTCCCAAGCGAAGCCTTATCTGTCATATATACATTCACAGTATATGAAAAAAATAAACCTATTTTACATTGAAGCGGTAAAACCAATACTCTTACAAAAAGGTTCCAGCTTACGTGTAAAATGTAATATCACTGTTATCCATTAAGTGGTACACTCCCAGGTCTCCCTATATTAATGTCAATCATCTGTGTAAAAATACTGCTAGGGGCATTGTGAAGCTCTGTCAATCCATTGTATTTGCCATCAATGCAATTTAAGAATATAGCTACACCACGTGGCCACTTTACAAGGTACACCTGCCCTTGCTTGAAATAGACCACTCAATCAGTGACAACATCACATGTTCAGACTATGCCAATTAAGTTGTACCTTCAGATTGTGTGTGTGTGTGTGGGAGGGAGAATGGTCAAGACGAAAGATTTAAATGTTTTTGAATGCAGCATGGTGGTGGGTGCCAGACACGACAGTGCGTCAGAAACAGCAGCCCATGCATGACAGTGCTGTGGTTGTTTTGAGAGAGGTCCGTCCACCCCAAAAAAAAAAAAAAAAAAAAAACATCCAGCCAGTGATGATCCTTTGGTTAGAAACAGACTGTTGAACTGTTGAGGTCAGCTGACACAACTTGTGCAGAATAACATACAGGCTACTGCCAGTCAACCAACAGCTGAGCACAACAGTGGTGCCAAAAGAGGCATATAAGAGTGCACAACTTCTTGTACCTTGTCCTGGTTGGGGTATGGCAGCTAATGATCTAACAGAGCTGATGAACTAACTAAAAAACAAGAAGCTGTGGTTGCAGTGGACTAAGGAGCACAAACAGTGGACAATAGATGATTGGAAAAACATTGCCTGGTCTGGTATATTCTGGCTCCTGCTGTTTCATGCTGATGGGAGGACTAGGCAAAAACTGCACTGGTCCATGGATCCATCCTGCTAGATGTCAACAATGCAGGCTGGTGGTGGTAGTGTAATGGTGTGGAGTGTGTTTTTGTGACACCTAGCAGCACAAGTAGCACATCATTGGAGTGATCTGAACATCACTGTCAATCAAGTGCATCCCTTCATGGCAGCAGTGTATCCACCTGCGAATGGGTTTTTTCAGCTGGATAATTCCGCATGCTGCAAGGCTACGATTGTCCAAGAATGGCTCTGGGAACATGACAGTGAATTCATCTTACTGCAGTGGCCTGCCCAGTGACCAGATCTCAATTCAATCAAGCATCTGTGGGATGAGATGGAAGAAGCTATTCTGAATAGAGATCCACCACCAGCCAATTTGCAACAACTAAGAGAAGGACTGGAGTCAACATGGGCCAGCATCCCAGTACAGCACTTTCAGCACCTTGTTGAGTCTGTGCCCCATCAAATTCAGACTGTTCTGGGGGCAAAAGGGGGACCATGTTGTTATTTGGTAGGTATACGTAAAAAAAACACCAAAAACTAGGCATTCAGTGTATATTTGCCCATGATTTATGAAGCAACTAGTATACTTGCTGTTCTTTTTGCAAGATACAGTTAAAGTCAACAGTTAAAGACTGTTCTGTTGACTTGAAAAAGCTTTCATGATTATATACTGCCTAATCAAATTCTAATTGTTCAAATCATTGTTAAAATGCCCTTCAATCCAAGGCTGACTACTGTCTCCAAGAGGGGACAAAATGCAGAAACTGGCATCAGATTGGGTGGATGGTTCTTTTTGATAAATTGCATCTTGGCTTTTGAGCCAAGCGAGATGGTATGTATGCCCAGAGCACAGTGAAGGATGGTGCATTTCCACAGTGTTGCTCTCACCCACTGCCACACACACCCGTTTACGCAAGGCTGAGAAATATCAAATTAATTTAAACAGATGGTGGACAATCTCCTGGTAAAAAAAAAAAAAAACCCAGACAGGAAAGCTGTTTTTAAAAGGTATCTGTTTTTAGACTGATTAAAGAATCAAGCGCTTCATCAACCAATTAGCCAGCTAAAATGTGAGCTCAGTTTGCTAGAACTGTAGAATATAGTAGCTGTTTGCTGGAACGTTTGCAATTTTTACTGCTGGCCAGATGCCAGTGGAAGACTGCCCACTGTATAGCCCTTACTGTCCCCCTGTTGCTGAGATCAGTGCTTTTACTGCTCTGGTAAAACTGTGTAAACTAACTTACTTACTCAGCTTAGTCAGTCTCAGCTGTAACTGCCCTCAAATGGGCTGTCATTATCTACAGGTATGATAAATCCATGGATACATGACTGATGTTAATATTTGTCACCGCACAGTAGTTACATTTCAGACATTCTTTTACTGTTACATAAGCTACCATTTAGCTAATCAGTTCAAGTAATGAATGAGCTCCTGCTAGTTTGCTTTTCAAAAAATG
Organism: Megalops atlanticus; assembly: GCA_019176425.1. NCBI lineage: Eukaryota > Metazoa > Chordata > Actinopteri > Elopiformes > Megalopidae > Megalops > Megalops atlanticus. Next base: position 61,620,816 of record CM032875.1, read on the forward strand.
TTTCAAACTAGTAAGGCTTCACCATATACTGTAAAGCAGTTTAGCCACTCTTGTATTGATGAATAAGTCACCATTTAGCAAATCAGTTCAAGTCAACAAATGAATGTGTTCTTGCTAGTTTTCAGCTTTATTTGGAAATTGGTGAAATTGGTGAAATCTTCACCATATGCAGCAAGGAATAGTGCTGGAAGACTTGCAAACAGAGCTAATACATGATGCCATTTAGATACTAATGTTACATCAGTGCAACAAACGATGGAAAAAATAAGGAGTTTGGTGCTTCTCCTTACTTTTTCTTCTGGTCCCTCTAGAGGGGTCACTGCCACACATCCACACAGACAGAGGACAGCTTGTCAAAATGTGATTGACTGCCCAATACCAAAGCTGCTGGAAAAAAAGGCTTCTAATCTAAAGGCTAAAAACGTTGTGTGCATCCATCACTCCTGCTTGTTAAGGGGGTGACAAGAGAGATGCTGCTGTAAACTTTAGTGTCCCAACCCTGAAAACTACCCTAAAGATAAACTCCTTTTCCCATGTAATCTGAGCAAGTATGCAGGCAACCTGTCAGCTAAGCAGGCACTTTACTGAAGTGATTTATTCAGTGAAAGGTGACAACTTTTTCCTACTGAATACAACCGTAGATTGACTGATTGACGTCTTCATTAGTCACTAGAATGCAGATGAGATTTGCTTGTGGTTACACACTGGGACCGTGAGCATTAATGAATGACAGAGCGTGATGTGGATAAGTCCACATGGTTGAGGATAATGGTATGAGTGCATGCATATAATACATCTTCCCCCCACATAAAAGTGTATACTGGTTCTCTAAATAAACTCATAATGCTAAAAATTGTTCTACTCTTAACTACAAAATGTACTGAAAATTCACTTTAAAAGTAACAGCATAATGTCTTTATGTGTGACTCCACACCTTGAAGTCATGTCCACTTGCAGATGACTGAAAGCAACATAGTACACATGACTGGGAACAATTTTAGTTTCTGCATATGGTAAATAATGCTGTGTGTTGTTTGCAGGTTCCTCATGCTGAATACTCTAGTCAAACTGTGCGTGACAGTTGAATGAATTAAAATTAGGCCAATGCCCATGTGTGATGGAGGGGAAATGAAAGCTCAAAACCTTGGAAGACTCCATTCTAAAATAAATAATATTTAATTAAAAATTTACCAGTCAGATTGAAAATTAAGTCACTGGTTTTTACAGCTCATACAACTTGCATAATTTAAACCACAAGGCATTCTTAGTCTTCATTAGAAGTTAGAAGCTCAAATTTGACAGAGGATGGGATGGAAGCTACAAAGTCTTTGTCCAAAGGATTGGACTTCATGTTAACAGACAAAAGAGCTGGCATTGCTGAAAGCTTCTCCACTGGCACTTCTGTAAAACAAACAAAAAACATACTATTATGAATAAAACCATAACATACAGCTGAAAATGCATTCACAAACATAATTGCGTATTAGAGCTTAGATACAAAAGATTGTGCACAATGGAACAAAAGATGGTAGGTACACAGTACATTAATGACTCTTATTAAAATGTAAATTTTTTTTTACAATGTTTGATGTGATAGAACACATGGCTAAAAGATATTCAGCCTCATGATGTGGAAGAAAATTAATTAAGTTCAAAGTTAAGACAACAAAGAGAAAAAGAAAGTAACTGAAAAATGACATAAAATACTGTCATTAACATTACATATAAAGCTTACCTACCAATCTTACACATTAAAGTTGCAGCATACTTATATACTGTATTTAGAAGTACAATTAACCCAATTGCTGAGGCTTCCATTCTCCCAACCTTTTCTTGTTATCTCCATATTTTAGTATGTTACAGAGAATATCAGTCCTTTCTGTAGCACATGGCACAACTGGAAAATCAGGAATATTAATAGGATATGAATGTTTCACCAATTAAGAAGATTTTTGCGTGCTAATATTGTGTGCTAAGGAAAACACCTTTACATTTACAACATGTGTAGAGTATGCAGGGTATCTGATGGCTGATGTTTATGGCAGTCTATCGGCAGGACAAGATTTCTTCACATCAAAATTTAAAATTGAATGTAGTGTCAGTGTGTGTGGGTGCCCTCAATCCAAAATGTCCTATTTGCTTACAACATTTGGATTTTGTCTCACTGCCCCTTTTCTTCCAAACTGAAGGAAAGTGGAAACAAATCTCAAACAATAGACTCTGTCCAGACCTATTTTCTGTCATTAGTTTTACTGTGTGGATAGCTTCATTATTATTTTTACATATGATTGTTCCGACCAAATAAAACACAAACAAAAATGTTTTACTGCAGCAACAGAACCCAAAGGCCCCCTTTCAACAACCAAGGACTCTGTCTGGGCACTTGTCATGACAACAGAGATGAAAGGTAAGGAAAATTCACCTTCCTTTGGAATAGGTTGTCCTCAATGACTACTGAATTCTTGAAAGTGCATGTCTGAATAGAAAGTTACTTCAGGCTTATTTTTGTAATATCTGTGCAAAATTACTGTTGGCTAGCAAGATGGTGGCAATCTTCATTTACCGGAGTGATGAGCGTTTGACTAAATAATTCTGTGTTTTTTTTTTAAATTCTGGCTGAATGTGTTTCTCCACATTCAACAGATGACTGGGGTTGAATAAAGTGACAGAGAAACATGTCTTTTAAATCCCACTGCTGAATCTTCAGATCCTAGATTGGAATGGAATCCTTCTAGTAAGCCATGAATTAATAAATGAAGGGTATCAGGAAAAAATAAACTTAAGAATCCTTCCCACTAACAATCATAGTTCTGGAACTGAATCTGCAATTCTGCAGCTACAGTAAGAGATACTGTGGGACACAAATGTCAAAAGCATTAAATAAATATAGCTTGGGGAAAAAAACAACAGGAAAGCTGAGAAAATTAAAGTGTTCTGGGAAATGGAGGCTTACAAAGACAACATACTGCATAAATGGCCATGCCATTTTTGTATTTACAGGGTGGAAGGAAGGATTTGAACTGGAAAAAATATGCATGGTTGGTCTCTTGTTCATCAGTAATAAAAACAACATGAAGCAAGCAAACAAAGTAAGTACAAAATAACTACAAGAGGGGCCCATGCAGTTGGACCTTAACATGTATTGCATCTCTTCTGTTCCTATTGTGTTTTGAAACATATGAAGCTGCTGGATGCTCCCCCTTCACCACCTGAATGGGTTGATAACAAAGCAAGAGGTTCAACTGAAAAAAATCCATAACATACAATGACCTCTCCACAGATGGCAGCTGAACTGAAACCTGGAATTGTAGAATTCTTACAAATTGATTGTTGATCTGAAAAATCTAAAGTTAGCACTGTCTCTTCTGTCAGGCAGAACTATAATCAGGTTTGTGGTAACAAACAGGTACCCGAGTCCTCGTGTAACAAAGGCATAGAAAGGCTCCTGAATTTGTTCTTACGCGAAACATATAGAACGCATGTGCCTGTGATATATTAATCATGTGTATGAAGAAATGTATGTACACATTAGGGCAATCATCTTCATAATTCCAGTGTTTGATTTTGCATCAAAATATCACCTCTTTACTGCATTTGGTGATTGTATACCTTTAAAAATAAGGTACAATCTTGATCCACTGTGCCATTGATGAATGATACTGAGTTCTAGATATTAATAATGGAGGCTGAATTAAAGAGATAATTGTTTGGATCTGTAGGCAGTGTATCAAGCCAAAGTGAAAATGCAGCTTGGCAGCAAATTGCCAGCTCTGTGAATGCAGTATCTATGTGACATAGTGACTGTACTTATGGGGATTTGCTCAGCCTTAGCAAATAAAAATCTTCTTGATCTTCATCACTGTGAAAGCACAGTTTAGGCTGAAATTTGTGCAGTTCATAAACAAAGCCCTGGGAACTACAGGTGGAGCTGTATCTGCTCTCCAAGATGATACTTTATTTTTTAAAACATGGCCAAGGGGTAAGCTGGGATGAGTATGAAAAGTAATTTGCCAGTTTGGGAGAAATATCTGTGCTTACTTTGATCAAAACATTGAATATTGACATCTTTGATTTATTATTTAGTGGGCCAGGGCAAATGTGCACTCATGTAAGATTTTAAGGCACATTCTGGGCTCTTGGAACAAAGTGAACAAGTGGGCTGGGGAGTTCAAGGGTTTTTTCCTGAGAGAACAAACATTTGTACAAAAAAGCATACACAGATGTACTGACCCACAACCATTTCAATATAACTTAACAAGATGTGACAATACAATGCTGGCCACTGCATCCACCTAGACAAATTGGAGATATAACTCCAATCCACCAGAGACCATCTATGTAAACCTTTTCACATCATTCCAGTGATACTACAGTATATCACATCTGGGGTGCTACATGACTTGCAATGTTTCAGAAACTATTCACACAACTTTAACTTCCTAGGCTTTTTTTCAAAACACACCATGTTAATCTTCAATAAAGCACATGTTGTGATATCAACATAGCACCGCATTTCAAAGGTAGCCCGTTTACTGTGTATTTGTACATGTATGTCAGTCTGGGAGGATTACTACAGATCAAAGTTTCATCAATAGCTTTTGAAGAGCTATAAATATGGTCACACATATACAGTCAAATAAATGCTCCTTTAGTTTCCTCTAAGAATAAAAAAATCACCTTCTTCAATGTAATTGGACTTATTCAATATTCTTTCATTCCACCAGGATTTTACAATGACATAAAAACAATCAGCCAAGTGCTGCTCTTAATCAAAGCTGTTTTGTTGCTTAGTCCCACATACATTTTTAAAAGGTTCACCAGTGGGGAAAAAAAATTCAAACAACACTACATTAGCCATCACAGTGCTAGAGAGAAAGAGAATGTCAGAATATAAGGATAGGGATAAGGATAAGGATATTTTTATTGTCATTCCAGGACATGTTGTACATGACAGGGAACGAAATGAGGTACTCAGGTCCGGTTCGATGGTAGCAGTAATAATAATGAAAATCAAGAACAAGCAATAATAAAATCAAGAGGAACACACAAGAAAAGAAAACCATTAAAGATAAAATAAGTAAACAAATATGTAAATATAAGTATAAAGTGAGCAGGAATCTAAAAGATGAACAGACAGTGGAAGTCGTAGCAGCAAATTGTTCAATGGGAAGCAGCAGTTTTCCTGGGAAGCAGGATTTTTCTGTGAAATTACAGTCTTAAAGTGCAAAAGTGCAAAGTTTATCAGTCAATTGCAGCATGCCCTGATGTGGATAATAATGCCCTGATGTGGAGTAATGCCGTAATAATAATAGCAGCAAAATTGTTCAGTGGGTTGCAGAATTTGTCAGTCTCACAGCATCCGGGAAGATATGAACAAAATGTTCCCATCTTCAAACATATTATTCTTAGTGGAACCATTTGTGGTTGCCAAAAACACTGGACATTATGTGTGTGTTTGTGTGTGCATGAGTGTATGAGTGTATGTGCCTGTGTGCACGATGTTCTTGATTGAACTGTTCAGTTTATATGCACCTCATCACCTTGCAATGTGCTTATGTTCAAGGGTAACAGTCCTGCACTGAAAAGAATTAAACTAAACACACTGTGAAAAAAATGATTTTGCATTTTGGCAGTGGATGAGAACTCTTCACTAATTTTAAACAGGTCGCTCAATAATGTGAGATTAAGATATAAGGCAAATACCACCTGCAGTAAGTCACTCCTCTAAAACCTCATTGATATTCAGTAATGTATCACAGGTATAAACTATCCATTAATACACCATTCATTTGAGCAATGCTGTTTCAACTGAAACAATTAAATACAGAAACAAGCACACACTTGAAAGAACAAGAGGAATGCCCATGGATTTAAAAACAACCACTGACCTTTAAAGAGATCATTTACTCCCTTTAAAACATTAGAAAAATTCAGCATTATTTCAGTGCTTTACAAAGCAGTTAGTCACATTCAAAACAATATTAATATTCCTCTGGTAGTTGCCTGATTTTTCTCTTTCACATCCCAAGGCACCATATCAATTTACAATTCACTCAGCATATTTGTATGTTGTTGGCCATGTCAATCCTACTTACTAGCCACAGTGATAAACGACTTATTGATTTGAGATTGATTGATTCGACGTCTGCTTCAGTAAAACTGTGGTTCTGATATAGCATTTGTTGCATGACATCATGGCAATCAGATGTATATTGTAAGCAACCCCACCAGAGAACACGAACATCTGGCAAATCACACAAGGCATAATGAGTTTGCCAAACTTGAAATGACAACAAACACCGAAATACCGTCTTTCCTAAATTCTTTATGGAACATAAAACATCACTACGACACCCCTAAAAGAGCGTATAGGTCTATATCAAAACAGAATTCTCACACACTGATTTCTACATAAAATCAAAAGACATCAGGATTTTGCCACCTTATATCAGAAAATAATAATTAAAAAATCTGTGGGTGTCATTCACTTGGAATGTTGTTATTTAAGATATCAAATGAAGTTCCTTGACTCCCTGGCAATGCATGCTGGAGTATTTAAGGTACTGCAGGGCAGGAGAATTTAAGGTGCAACCTGCTATCCCTACTTTCACAGGTTACAGGTCATGGTAAGCAGCATGAACACATCCCAAAAAGTGACATCATGGGAATGAGGTGTTTACTTTGATAAACATTGATGACAGAAGGCCATCTTTCAAATCATGTGGGAGATTTGAATCTTAATGCGCAAGGAAATCATTCACCTTTTGTTTGACATCAAGTTTTTCCTGTTAATCACATTTGCATGGGCCACTGTTCATCAGACTGAGGAAGATACAGGGGAGGAGACAAGTCTTTGATAGAATGACGCACTTTGCTTTCAACCCCATTCATCAAGTGTTCATCCTCTGAAATGTCTCATCTGCATTGATAGCAATAATTAACACTACACTCTTTTTCCCTAATAGATTTTTGAGCAAAAACAGGTGCTAATTCATGCTTCCCTGTCTGCAATGGCAATCACATCTGTAGGGACTATACATTAAATAGTTGGTAATGGGGAAAATGATTGCTATTTGTGGGGCAAAATAGATAAAATATTATGTTTGGATAAGAGGCCTTTTATTGGAAGGAGGGTTCATATAAAGCATGTTCACTGACTCAAAGATCTTTTCATCTACTTTAGCCTGATAATTGACTACATATTAAAATAATCTCGAAGTGTTATTGTATCCCTTTTGATCAAATTTCAAATATTAATACATGCTGAAGTTGAGAAACTTACAAACACCATTGGATATCAGTGTGGTCTTTTTTCTGATATGGAAATGAACCTGGAAGAGCCTTGATGAGTCTGAGATGATGACATCTGTTCTTTGATTTTTGCTTGCATGTAAATTTTGTCTTCCCGTTTTCATAATTATGATTAATTGCATTTATATTGTGATCTAACTGCTCATCTCAGTGTGCCTTACAGTGAGGCGCTGCTCATCTCAAAACCATCTCCAACCTGAGTAAAACTTACCACACACCATCTTAGGTGGACACTGGTGGATTTATTTAACCAGTTAAACTGAGGGATAATTATGTTGCGAGGTGGATGCGACCGGATTTGCTGGGAAACCAGGGATCAAAACTTTCTCTCTTTGCAGCAAGTGCCTCGGTATCTTTAATGACCACAGTCGGTCAGCGCCATGTTCTTTTCTGGAAGGGAACGCTCCTGACACCACAGTGTCCATGGCATTGTACTGGGGTGCCACTTATCTGCATAGTCCACGGGAAGGACTGCCCTGCTGACGCGACAGCACCTGCTTTTCACTAGGTCTCCCATGCAAGAACAAACCAAGCCCTGTCCTACTGAGCTCCAGCCACCCTTACAGAAGATGACTGGGTGTTACTGGGTGCTACTGGGTGTTAATATCTGTGATGTTAAAACGTGGAAAACTTGTAAGGGGATATGGCATGGATAACAAAGCAAAGGGAAATACCTGTGTAGATTAATACCGAAAATATGATGCAAAGGGATTATACTGCTTTAAACAGTTAAGAGGTAATAAGTCAAAAAACATAAAAAGTGTGTACACAGTGAACCTTTACAACCTAACATCAAAAAGACTGTGAGCACTTCACATTAAAACGTTACGCAAATAAGCAAATATTGCTATATATGAAGTTTTGCTAAAAATATCAATTTTTGAAGAAAAAAAAAAACACTTATGGAAATCACCTCTGTCACTGCTTGGAGCAGAGAGGCTGTCAGTATCAAAAGCTCATTTCACATGAAGTAGTGCCTAAAATATGCATTACATTCAATTAACACAGGTGTCAACATTTTAGGCAAGGCTGCCCTCCAAACAATTTACCGCTCCAAAGTTAGTGAAGCGCTCTGTCTGCCGTCTCACGGGATCATTACCTCTTTATGGGATGCTAATTTACCAAGAGCGATCCCATGTCATGCTTCATTGAACCTACATAACCTCTGAGATATGAAAAGAGCATAATTCTGCTTGGCTAAACCACTTACAAATAATTTTCCAAATCAGACCCATTATAAATCATGTAAAAGTCACAGAGGAGACTTTTTTGGTTCAGTCACTCAAACAACTCTATTGCTATAAGATTCAAGATCAAATGAACTTTGGTGAGAGTAAGAAAAGAAAAAATGTGTTTTTAACAATCATGAAAGGAACATGCACATTAAAACTTAACGGACTGAGTGGACTGATGTAATGGTTATGTCAGCTTTAGGAATTTTTATATGGTGCCTTTTAAGAGTTAGTAGCAATATCTTACATTCACTACTATTCTTCAAATATAGTTTGCATTTTAAAATAGTGATAAACTCTGTATTGAGAGAATATACAAGCAGGTAGATATTTCCTGCCGAACCAACACGCATAAACAAACAGAATATGGTGGTATAAAGTGTCTCTCTCAACCTCCCCAACCACTCTACGGTTGAGAGAGAGGAAGAGAACAGAAGCGAGAAATAAAAGGACAGAACAGGACAGATGGATGAACACTGAGAAAAACAAACATGACATTTGAAACTTTTCAAGAGGTTGAGAGTTTTTTTTTACTCTAAGTAAAATAGACTGTGCTCCAGAAGACACAGACTAGCTGTGATGTAGCGCAACAGGTCCTTTACTATGCGACGTATCGAAAGCAAGGAATGGCTTCTAGAACTTACGACATTTATTTTTTGTCACTTTTCAGTTTGGTTCTGAGGACACGCTTGCTCTTTAGAATCCATGTTTATATTGTGAGGGAATTTTATATTATCTTTGGGAAAAGAATTGTCCTTTTTCTAAGCAGAAAAATAGGAAAGCTTGCATCTTTTTCCATATTGTTGTTACTTTATTTATCATCATGTGTACCTTAAGGGTCTGCTCACAGGTTTTCACTCTTACTTACCAGTGATCTTATTTCCTTCCAGATTGATCTTCTCAAGAGTGCGGATTTCAGCAAGACTCTCTGGGAAAATGGAAAATTGGTTTCTGGCCAAATTGATACTTCTCAGATGTTCCATTCCTCCTGCCACATCTGGTAACTTGCTGAGGGCATTGCCTTCCAAGTCGAGATCTGTGAGGTGATTGGAAATAAAGACAAATTGTTAGCCTAGATAGCAATTTTTACACCACAACATTGAAGTGTTGAAAATACATATCAAAAGTAATCCTTATGGTGACCTTACACTGTACACCTCTCATTGTGGGGTTGGGAAGCTACAAAAAATGTACAAGTTAGGCTCTCACACTGCACAACTGCGGTCATAATTCTCACCAAGACAGACAGAGATGACAAGACAGGAGGGTCAGATTATGTGTTTACTTTCACCATGTGTTTTACAAATAGGCATGTGATATTGTCAATGCTCAAAACAAGCAAATAATAATGAAGCATTCATTCTAACTAGTTGTACATGCTCATTAAAAGGGAGAGTAAGAAATACCAATTTATTGGGACAGTTTACTATGTATTTACATTTAATACATATAACATGTAAAATATAAAAATGTTGTTTTTGGACAATTAAGCAATGTGAAAAGGCATTTCTACATCAATTAAACCAGCTAAGCCAAGAGATAAATCAACATTCTTTGATGCATTAAAACACGTATGTAATGCACACCATGTGCTCTAATCTGTTAGATTACAGAAACAGTTGAACAGGTGTTCTTTCTTTAGTACAATACAATACAAACTTAATTCTACATACTTAATAAACCTAATAAAACATACATATGGTGTAAAACCCAAAAACTTAAAAAATACCCAAATGCACAATCCACTATTTTGTATTAGGCTGAACTGTTTACAGAAGCCATCTGAATATTACCACACACCATTGTTTACTTAATGTGCAGCTGAAGTTCCTCAACAATTTCTCTCCAACAAGTCATAATCACTCAGCATCGCTTCTGTCAGGCAAGGCAATCTGGCACCTGCCACAGCCTACTGCATGGGCTGGGTTCACATGGTGGACAGCTAAGTCACACTCCTTCTTGCCATGTTGCATATTTTAATCTGCTTGTCATTTGTTCTGAATGCCTACTGGCTGTTTTAATGTACCCATATGGTGATTACTTGATAGCTCATTTCACATCACACAATTATGCAGTGTTGGAGACAGAAAATTTTCATTGGGATGTCCTAGGGTGTTTGGGAGATTGCAAGAGCAAATACAGAGAGATTGCCAATGCTCCCATGTTGACTGACTCAAGACATTATTTTCCTTAAATTGCCACATTCAGATTTGGACCTGATCTTGAAAAATGGGTCGGGGGTTGCACAATGAAGTAAGATTGTGGCCAGCTGTGCAGTGTAACCCCAGCAGTACACAATCAGGGGTCATTTTGATTAAAGTCAAAGAAATGATTGTGTTCATTTTCAATCCTTTTTTGACATTCATGTCCCTCCTAAGCAAACCTGCTCTGGGAGTGGGACCCTTCATTAGATCAAATATTACGGTACATTAATGCAAGGTACACAACTTGCAGGAACAAAGTTACCTATCCCTGGTATACCCGTACATGTGGAGCATGTTAGTATCATTGACAGTAGTACAGCAAAACATTACACTATCCGTCCATCTCATGTAACAAAATAAAACACTGCAGTCCCTAATAAAGAAGGAAGAAATCTGAAACAAGCTGTACAGTTAAATTAAATCAGGGACTCAACTAAACCACAGGAAAATGCCAAAATTAAAGATGAAAAAACAATAAAAATCCTCATGACACACATGCATGTGTGGGTCTGTTTAATAGGTGCTATGATATAATACGGCTTAACCGATTTAATGTTCTGTAGTTTTTACATAGCTCAAAGTCTATGATATAGCATATTGCCACCTGTACCATTTTTCATATGCACTGATTGGACTGCAGCAGAATTTTCATCCAGGACAAATCTTCAGGACCTTCAATAGGTACTGTATCAATAAATGCACTTTGTTTTCTCATGCAAGCTATTAATATTCAAAGAAAGATTCCATAGCAAAATTGCAATTTTCATGTTCATCTGCAAACTGTTCACAATATAAAAGACATTTATAAGGGTTTCTAAAGACCTAGAGCTTTATTCACTAAGGTACACTACATTACATTTTTCACTCTTCCTGAAACCATTGCCCATCATCGTTTTGACAAGGAGGAGGCAAGCATTGACCTTTCTGTGGGCAAAAAAACCTTTTGCAATATGCAATTTTCTGACACAAACCTTTCAGATGAGAAAACTTTCTGTCTGCTTCTGTTATGTGCTAACAGGGACAGTAAGCCCCACCATACCCTAAAGCGGAAGAAACATTTCTAAAAACTGATCCTGTGTTGATACGAAAAGCAGCTGTACTTTAAAATGGTCTGTTAGACTTGGTAAACACCAGACGGTGGATCTTATGAAACCAGGAATCTGCATTAAGAAATGAGTGACAGCATTCTGGTTCATATTCCTCTCCTCGTGACAAAGAATTGCTAAGGCTTTAAAGCACCTGCCAGTCTCCTAACTTTACAAAGCCAACATAATTAATTTATGATGAGCATTTGTCTGATATGGCATTATCAATTGATCGACAGTAGGATGAGTTAAAAAATAAACAAGATGACGGAATTTATAACACAAACTACTAATGAATACTAGCATGCCAGTGTGTTCTTCTTGTAAATGCAGTTTTATTTTGTATACTACTGTGTTTAAGAAACATGACCCTACAGTAGAACTGAATTTCAAGGAGTAAAGATACACTGTATTGTAGTGTTTCACACGTGACCTTTTAAACACTTACTGTGAATGCATTCAACAATATGTACATGGAGATCAGCCTAGAACAGGTGCAAACATATTTGGCTCTCCTAATGTTAGCATTGACAAGGCTGCCACCATTGGATCAAAATGTAAAAAACAAACAAAAAAATACTGCTCTTGTGAGAATAAACACAGAATGCAAGGGGATTACAGAATTACAGACCATAAAGTTGACACTGCAGGAAACGTACCTCTCAGCTGAGTGAAGGTGGTGAAAAATTTGCTTGTGATTGCCTTCATTTCATTGTTTGCCAGTGTGATTACTTGGATGTTCTCTTTCACAGTCCTTAGGACTTTGAAGACCCCTTCTGGGAAACTAATTAGTTTGCAGTCTGACAGGTCTAAGGAAAAGTGAAAATGGTGAATTGGAGAGGATAATGTTGAAAAAGAACCTGAAAATTTACATGCAATTTATTATCTGAAAATTTCACTGTCAAAGGCAGTTTACAATAAAATCAGTGAAGAAACACGCATCTCCATTAGCCTGGTCCTATTATTCACTATTACTATTTTACACATTTTCATATCACAACACCACACATACTATGTTTTATACAGTACTCCAGAAATTCCAGCCCTTTACACTGTCACCACTGGAAGTGTCCTCACATTTGGGACACTTTGAGACCATACTGACATCTGCTGCACTTTAATGGAACTGCCACTGTGTGGTGCTGATGGCAAGAGACCATCAAAGATGACGAACATTCAAGATACTGCCCACACATTTCAGGCAAACGAGCCATTAGATCTAATCTGAATTGCTCTTTTCCTTGCCAGAGGTTTTTCATGAGTTTGAGGCCGATTCACCTCTTTAAAAGTATTTGCCAGGTGTAAGTACCCTTTGAATATCTAGATCTAGGAATAACTGTGGGGTATATCTAATAATCCATTAATTTTGCTTTACACCTTAATTCAGAGAGTTACTACAGAATTTCCCAACAGTGTTCATTACATAACATAGTTTGTTTGCTTGCTTAGCAGACAGCTTACCTTTTACGTATCATACATTTATTCAGCTGGATATCTGCTGATGCTGCAACAGACCACAACAGTGCTCCAAGCCTGATCCCTAACCACATTGCAAAATTTTCTGTAAATACTTTAACAAATATGCCTTACATCAAGGACTACATAACAGGGTATGAATCTTAATGATAGTAAGGAATTCTATATTCACCAGTGACAGGTGCACATTTGGTTGCATAGCCTGCTTAGAGCAGGTGGTGTCAAACTCATGCCTTGGAAGGCCTGTATGTACTGTGTGTTACTTTTAGCTCTGAACATTTGCCTTGGCTTCATTGATATACATTTACATTGCATCTGTGCGCTCCCCAGAGTACAAAGCAGTACAATAAGCTATTTCACAGGAGTAAGGGCAAATATATAACCTTCAGCTCTTGTTTATCATTTGCGAATTAAGTAAATAATAGCAGAAGTTGCTGACACATGTCATTCCAAGAATTACTAAGGGTTCTTCAATACAAAGTGAATAAAGGTACTTTTGCATTGTCCCCGCACAGTGATTTGATACTATGCAGATATCATCATCTGAATCTTGACAGCGGACAGCATTTCTTTTTTTTCCCCCCCATACTTACCCAGCGTGTCTCTTTGCTCCTCAACAGTCGCATTAATCCTCCTGGCAACATTAGCTACAGCTTCCCCCATCTTGTCTTGTCAAGCCTGAAGAGTAATTTCTTTATTTTACTATTGTTCATGAGAAGGAACACTTACAGTATGAGTTCACTGCTACAATGTCCACCTATTATTATTAGGCGAGCTGAAACAGACATATATATATTGGCTTAACAGTAAACACCGTAATGGGTCGTCCTTAAATATGTATACACGTCAGATGTTGTCTACCTTTATCAAATATATACCTTGGATGTTAAGGGTGTCATAATTACACGTAAGCAAATATAATGTAACAATATCTAAGGAATAAACAAGAATTTGTTATGCACCACCTTTCCATGTGCCATCACTGAGAAACAAACTCTCAGTAAGCCACTCATGTTTTGCGTTCCCTCATACTGAACTTTAGCGAGTCCTCTTGAAACATGCAACAGACAATACCCCACTTGTTGTACCAGTAACACTAAAAGGAAGAGAAAATGTTCCACCATCTCTGCTTCATTGTGTCTGGTAAATAAGGTTGTATTATCTATCAACAATAGCATAAAATACACATTATACCAAGGAACAAGTGCAAAATGTTTCATTTCGTTCCAGTGGCGAGCGAATTCACAGATAAAAGAATGAATCAAGCCACAGCTAATAATGTTGTGTACATAGCTAATTGCCAACGACGAGTAAAAAGAATGGTTGCCTTTGGCAGATAACTAGCTGCTTCTGTGTCTATCCGCAACGTTAACTGAGGAGCTGATGAATCTTTTTACAGGAATTGTCATGCTTGGGCATGGTTAGCTAAACGCAGGCGGTAACAAACTGCCTGGCTTTGTGTGATAGCACTACAGTTTTTCAGAGGCCATTTAGAGTCTATCAGTATTGCACCCAGACAGCCAGCCAGATAACAAAAATGCTGCTTTGCTAGCTCTGCCATTATCTACCTAGAATTGTAGGAAGTAACCCGGCCAAGCTAAGTTAGACTTCACGTTGGTCAAAACATTTCTTACATTCTGAGACGTATAATTTGAATGCTCACGCTAGCTTTGCTAGCTATCAACTTACCCACTGCAAATTGTCTCCGTGTATGTATAGCGCTGGCTACGGCAGCTAAGGTATCTCCGAGCACTAGCAGTAATGTTACCACAGTATTTTATCTTCGTAGCAGGCAATGTAGCTGTCCTGCCACTCCAAGATGGGCAAATCCCTGGCGATAATTTTGGCGATATGTGTATTTTTAGCACAAACAGCTGTGTGTCTGTAACCGTGCCTGCTACGTAGCTAGAGTAACTGGCTGGTGTTCACAGCATGGTTTTAGCCAGGCTGCTAGATAGATAATTCAAAGTGTTTTGGCAGGCTGTTTGAGGTAGCTAGATTGTTAGCCGGTAGCATCAATGCCTTCTGATTATTTGCATGTAAAAGTGTGCTGGTTCGCCAGAAAATCTGTGACGTTAGCTAGCTAGCGTGATTGGAGAAAGTGGGACGCTAATTGTTAGCCAGCTAGGTGATACGCGTGTAACTTGGCAACTACAACACGTGTTCGTTTGACTTCATTTCCTTGTTTGTCTGTCCGGTGCTTCTTTGTGTAAGGTAGGTCTGTGCCGCTACCTGATAGAAATTGGTAGTCTAACGTAGCTATACCGTCGATATCGGCCGTCAGCACCGTAAAAGCCGAGTCATCTCGCTCAGGACGGTGCAGATAAACGAAACAACTCGCCTACTACACGATTCGTGCATCACCCCTACAGGCACTTTATTTGCAACCGCTCCAGGAAGTGCAACATTACTCTTCACCCTCCCCCAATCTTAAAACGGTTGGTAGGTAATGCAGTGCACTCTGACATTTTAATAAATTGCTTCCATACGCTAACTCCTAGAAAGTTAGCTGGAAAAAAACTGCTCAAATCACAAACTCTGTTTGTACCTAAATTTAGCGGGGCAGTAAGCTTGTCGCCGTGAGTGAAACAAATGTAACTACTTGAGTGTGACTTGTACAATTTGCTAAGCCAAATATGCGCAAGGTCACTATTCATTAAATTTGCCTGCGGCACTGTTAGTAGACTAGACGTAGCTAGAAAAGTGAGGCTGTGAAACTGCTATGATGAACTACTGTGCTATGATATGAAACTGCATAATATCTGCCCAGAACACAGATCTGAATCACTGCCCTGTCTAGTAGTGTCACTTTCCGCTCCCCAATTTTTTGCCTGAGGAATTCCGGTTGTTAGCTAGCCTGCACCACCGGCTTCGTTCTGCCTTGGTTTAGCTATCTCCCAGTGCTTACGTCGCATGTATGTTTATATGAGGTGAAATGGCACAGAATTAAATGTCTGGAATAAATCAGACCTCAACATAATATTATTGAGCTAGGGTTGATAAGTGTTTGAGTTCCTGTCATGTATTCTTGTTGCAAAGGATTCGCATGACAGCAGGTCAGTCGCTTACCAACTGAAGCTAATTGGATATAAAACAAAGCATCAGGCGAGTTTTCCCGTAGATGTGATTCCTGGTTAGTCCCTACTGTAAAACCAAACTAGTTGTGCATTACCTGAGCCCTGCTGTTCTGGAACCTCCATGAGTGTGGTCAACAGTGCTCTTCTCTGTTGAACAAAAACTGACCATGGCCTAAGCTTTGTTTGATAGAATTATTTCGCTGAATATTAGTTGAAAGCAATTAATATTACATCTTGGGAATATGATTAAAAACACAGAATGTGCAAATACTTCTTACCTGGACCTTGGGCCTATGCTTCCTAGCACAGTATTTAAGTGAACCTTGGTGTGATGTCCTGTTTTTATTTAGAAAAATGCAGAGCATTTCATTGTCACTCCAAGCCTAGAATTTCTGTCAGTCACTCATTTAATCTAGACCTTGTGCTTGTTTTGTGTTTGAAATGGTAAAGGATTCAATTCAGTGCTTTTTCTGTGGTTCTGTTGTTTAGGCAATAATACGGTGACGGCTTGCTCACAAAATGTGCCGACAATACAGCACAGTTAACAGTTCAGCACAGACAGCACTAGAAGCTAATTCAAGTTCTTTCCACTCTGTGCATATAACATGATTATTATATAATCTACTAAATATTATGAGAGGCTATAATTTGAAACATTTATGTTTAAACAAAAATATTTAATTTTAAATTTATGTTTACTTTGATCCCTGCAATATGTTCAATTTTAGGTAAGTAATATTCATTCTAAAGTGTTCTAAAGAGTGGAAGTGTTATAAAGAGTAGAAAATGTTTTTCCCCCCAATATGAGCATTTCAATGACAATTATGTATTTCAAATTCAGATTAAAAAAGTCATTCTCAAGTGGGGTTTTGATTGGTTTTGGTTGTTTCCTGAGGCATAAAGACTGCATATACCTGTATTGAAAGTGACTTTTGATTTATTAAAGATTTAAGATGTTAAAAGTACTAGTCTCAAGATGCACTGCATTGTCATTCAAATTTTATAAGCTCTTAATGTAAATATGGATGTGTAGACACAGTGAAAGTACTGATCCATTGCCAAGTCCTTTTCCCCAGTAATGCAGCCTTTTCTTTAACATGAAAATCTTGAGAGCTAACAGGAAAAATATATTAAAAAGGACAAACTATTATCATAAAACTGTACTGTTTTTTATTCTTTAAATGAGATGTTTTTTTTCTTTGCGTTTTTTTAAAATTCATTAATGATGATTTTTAAATGCCTTTTCCCCTTTATGCAACCCTGTTTTGGAATGGCCAAATGTACACTATGCTCTTCTTGCCCCAACAGCCTCTGCACTTGTGCAGGAGCACTGAAGTGAGACAAATGCAATCCTCTGGTACACTTACATGCAGCCGACTTTCCCACCACAAGTCATACCATGCACGACAGTAGAGTGGGTGCTCAGTGGAACCATAGGCACTACTCCACTGACATCATCCAAGGAACTCGTAGGTGCCTGATGAATTGCAGAGTGCCTGAGAGCAAGCAAGGAGTTGGGAAGTACTGAACCTCTGTATGAATTAAATTCAAGCAATGTAATTGTAAGTCTCCAAAAATGATTTGGTGAATATTTTGTTTCTCCACTCATTTTCATTACCACATAGCAAATGGGATTTTATGCAAAATTGGATGTCAGACAAATGCGTTTAGCCTGTTTGTTTGTACTTTGTAAATAAGAAGTCTGTCTTCACAGGAATGCCAGTACTATTTTATTCTGCTATGGCAAAGTCAGTTAAAATCATGTGAAAATGGATGTTATAGCCATTTAACTGTCATGTGGTTGTGTGTTTGAATCAAGTTAAGGTACTCATCATACAGTGAGAGTGCTTATGAATGTTTGTGTGGTGAACTGTTGACCCTTGCATTTTTTGTGATCAATCATCTAGTATGTTCAGCTTTTAAAAGGAAATGAGTTAAGGGTTGTCTGTATAGGTCTTCATGAATGCAACACCTATAAGGTGAGGAGGACAAGTGCCAACATCATGATTTGTCTCTCCCTCTTGTCAAATGACATGTTGTAAATCAGAATGAAGTATTTCTATGATCAGTGGTAAAAGTGCCTATATTGAGGAATGATTACACATTTCATCACGTATCTTTAATTTCCAAAAATAGAGCTCTGCAATAAATCGTTTCCTTTGATGGAATTCTCAATTAACACAAGAAACAATAAATTACGTTCACATAAATACCTAGCTTTAATTAGTATTATTTTCAATAAATATATATTTGTACACCCTAGGTGTAACTGTATCGTATTTAAGAGTGCTTGATTCATGAGTGACCCACTTGACCCATCACTGTAAATGGCCTTCAGCAGATTTTACCTGTAAACGGTAAACATTCCAAATGTCCAGTTATGAGATGTCTAAACGGATCTCCTCATTTACATAGTTAATGGAATACTGTCCTTTTTTGATAATGTCACCTTGTATCATGTCACTTAAAGGGCCTTAAGTCATATGTACCCTTAACTGGTAATACTGTCTCTCTAAGTCCTCGGTCTTCAGTCTCATGTTATGAAAGCAAATAACTTCTTACTGAACGGGAGTCCATCTGTTCTCATCATGAGCTGCAGAGCTGGATTAATTGAAGAGTCCCAGCATTTTTCCTGGCAGCAAAGTGTTTTCCATTTCTCTCAAGAGTGTTTTCATAAACTATACCCAGGGAAACTGTCCGGCAGGATCAGTGGCAGCCACATTCATCCACAATCATGTCTTCGTGGTGTCGAAGAAGCACTTCCCCATTCTCATAATACAGCATGCTCAGCGGACTCATCTTAGTGGGTGCACAGCAGGCCGATGGGACTCGATCAGGATGGTAGTACTTCAGCAGACTCTACAAGAAATGGGAGAAAAACTCTTGAATAATCTTGTAAACACCATTTAAACTGAAATAAGTATAATTTTGAAGTGCCACAGTATCAGCTTCAGATTTCAGTTTTACAGATCCATTGCTTTGTGTGTTTATCTATACACACACACACACACACAGTTTCCTTTGGGGAAAATGAGTGGGATATCATTGTAACTGAAACAACTGTCATACCATCCACATTCCATCTCTGCACATTCTCAATGACAGTTCGGCATTTTCAGATTACTTTCCCTCTCAATTTAGCCCAAAAACACACTGGTTTACTCACCTGCATGTAAGCATGATTAGTTGGCTTAAAATCCTCTCCAACTGGGTTAGGACAGGTTCCCTCGCAGCGGTAGGCATTGTACCTCTTAGGGAAGACAATCCATGAGCCCCAGCCGATCTGATTGAAGTCTATGTGCAAATCCACTTTCCGACACAGGGATTTTGTGTTGCCCCTCCTGGGCACATCTACACTTCGAATAGGTTGTGCTCTTCGTCCCCTGTTGCTTTTGTGCCTCTTTGGGCGCTGAAGCTTCTTGTTTTCAGTGCCAAACAAAAACTTGGATTGTTCAGCTGTATGCAGGAGACTTGCTTTGGCCTGAGAACCCTCATCTGACCCCACATGGGAGAAGGCAACGAGCAGAGCTCTGTCGTTGACACTCCGGTAACCTTTTGAGCTGGCAAACAGAGCTGGATCGGAGATGGATGGACCTCTCTTTGTGACCGGTAGTCTCCTCTTTCTGAAAACGAGTTGCTCTTTGAGCCAATCCAACAGCAGCCCCGTGACATTGAAAACTTTCCAGCTTTGAGAAGAATCCACCACGGAGGGTGCAGACAAAGATCCCAAGTGATGATGCTCATGGCATACCCCACTCCTCTGGCAAGGGTACTCATGCTGATGATAGATTTCCACTGTAACATCTGTAATGTTTGTGACCCTGGGTAACCTGATCCTCAGCTCAGCCATCTGCAGCTGTTCTTCAGCCAGAAAGGATGAGAAGTCAAAGGTAGCAATCCAGCGATGACCTCTTCGAATCAAACCTAGAAAAACAGAAATTCATATTTTCATGCCTGTACCACAACGTTTTCAAAATCTATACCTATCGGAGAATATAGACACAGTTTTTGATGATTGATGGACTAGCTGCGTATACAAAGAATGAAATGCAAATTTAAAAAAATAAATTCATATTCACAAGCCTTAAATTAACAGAATTAACTGACGATGTAGGTAAAAAAAACTAAATGTTCAAGAGTAGATTCCATTTCGTTCATTAGCTAACGCACTGATTTGTAATTTAATAATTACGTTGACTCGTTAACTCTTCAGCTGCTAAATATTGAACCGTCAGTTCATTCATATCTTGATTGTATTCTGATCAAAGCTGGGCAGCGAGGCGTCCATTGAATGGTTTTGTGGATTGGCTGCTAGCTCACATATTAAACAACTTTGTTGTAGGATAAAAACAATTCATGAGCAGTAGCCTGCAGGTGAGAATTACATAAATTTGCATCCGACTCCACTTCAACTAACTAAACGTAACTCGAAAAAGAACGGTGATGCATAGGCAAATTTGATTATAAAGATAACCATTACCATACACTGTATAGTTTGTTGATTGAAGGAGTATTGTATCCTTTAGCATGCTATATGTCATACTTGCTATGTAAAAATGGGGTTTTCAAATGTGTCCTAAAGAAAAATATATCGGATTGTGGAACTGCGATTAATCACTCATATTAAAGCAGTTTCACGCCAAGTAGGCCTATGCAATAAAACAGACTTTAGGCCTAACATTCCCTTTCACCGGTGTTGGGTGTTTGAAACAACTTTTTTGTTAATCCACTCAAAATACATCAGGCTGGGGACCGAAACCAAGCATTTAACACATCTTTTGCCTTGCTTCCGCATGTCCTCAACTAAACAAATACAACGTTCCCACTTCGCAGCAATGTTAAATTAGCTTTAGGCAAAGAGGGGGGCCACAAGGAACATGTTAAAACCCGCCTAGTAGAAATATAGACGGCTAATCTAATCAAGGGACGTGTGAAAAGAACTAAAGAGAGATGTTGATTTGAGCTGCCAACTGATTTGTATAGGGATGTCTGGCAAGATGTCCAATCAACATCACCTAGTTAAGTAAAGAGAAGTCTGCTTTGAGCATTAGACTGAAAACGAACCTTTTCACACACTGATCCCTTGCTATGCTTATTCACCCACTGAAGTGAATGTGGATTCCATCCCTGGAGGTCGTCTGGCTCAAAAATTTGACAGGCCAACCGCAGCGTTCCACAGCAATGGTCAGAATACGTAGGGAAATACGTTAAATCTTGGGGGAATTTTAATTTTAAAATAAAAATTAATGAAAGTGACACAAAACTAAACTAAGGTTCTTGATCTTACCCCGGCTTCACACTTTAAAGCTGCAAAAAACACACGCTATCCATTCTTATATAATCCTTATCAATATTTTGTAAAATAAATCTTTAGATAGTGAAACAAGAAAATAAGCCAGAAAAAAATACAAGTAGATAATCTTACTTTTGGCAATAACACTCCGGACTGTGTCAGCTTGGCTCACCGTTCGCTGCTCCAGTAAATCCATAGAAGGCGACTGGTTTGCTTTGAAATTCCGGTACAGATGCATCATGTACGTTGGCAGGTGATGTCCAGGTGAACGAATGGATGTCGATCTATGTGCAAAGTTAAATCCGCCGTCTCCAGTTTTGTGAAATCCTGGAGCCACTAGCTTTAAAGAGAAGCACAGCAAAACACTTAATGCTCCGAGTGCGTGCATGTTGTACCACCGTGGGATGACAGTTCTCCACTCTGCCAAGGCAGGTTGTCTTTTATACTCTTAGCCTCTCCCATGATGCATATTTAACAAGTAGCAGAGGACATTAAAGGAAATTGACATGCCTCCCCAATGCATGTGACATGACATGTCAATAGCTATTGTGTTGCTAATGAACAGCCCAGACGTGCATTTTAAAGTGAACATTATTAATCTTACATTGTGAGCTACTCCCGCCCTTGCATTTATCATATGAAAACTGTCCCTATATTTATTGTATGATTTATTCCCAGAGAGATGCTGATTTTTTTTTCCCTTTCGGTTAATGTACAGTAGCCTACTTTTCTAGTTTTCTGTGCAAGATGTGATTGCCATTAATGGTGTACCAGCTCCATATTTACATTGGATGTTTGTGATGTAACTGTATTAGTCCCAATCTTATCATTTTTTTTTTCCAATTTGTATTATGTGTTTCTTTCTTTGCATTGGTGTAAAACAGGCATATTATGGGAATATCCACAATATAAACATGCCGATTACTTAAATTAAGCACTTTGGGTAGCAATAGACTATGTGATTTTAGCTGGTGGTCTTGTCTGAGCATGGTTTAAACTTATTGCGTCTCTGGTGACAACATTTTATTTGGCTGCACGGCCTATAAAAATACCCGTCCACCATTCTTGAAATCATGATAATGGTGCTCCGCATATATGACTTGACATATGTTGACCATCCTCGCGTGCACCTTCCTGTCTGTCACATGTATGTGACGTATATTTTTTCTGTGTATTATTTCATTAAGTTTATTCTGTCCCTTCTTAGAGTTCAGAGGATCTAACTTAATTTTATATCACAACCAAGGAAAATGTCCAAGTAACATTGATTAAATAGCACAGAATTCATAGCGATGATGAAAAGAACGGAACAAGTAGAAAAAAAATGCTCCGTTAAATGTGCGCATGCTCAAGTGTATGTCTTTTCCTCATGAAGTGGTGTATTTGCCACAAAAGATCCTGGAGGAACGCAAGCTAACGGGGAAAGAAAGGATAATAAGTCTAAGCAGGGTAACTTTGGGCTAAGACGCTAATGAATGCCTTGAAAATAAGTAATTCTTTTAGCATCCAGCAAGATAGCAATAACTTTCATTTAGGGTAACAGATTTATATTCACGGCAGTGAAATGGTGAGTAAAGTTCCAGCTACTCTACCGTCTGCATGCACACATCTTTGAGATGGGAGACGTACTCGTGCAGCGTTTGACGAAGCAATAAATATGTTGTATGTGTATATTTGTGCTTCACTAAACACTGGTTATGAGACATGCGTGAATCACTGCAGAGTTCACCTATTGTTAAGACAACGCGACCATGCCAAATATTTCGTTGTGGCATCTGTCTGGCATTATCCCCCCATGCCGACAGTCAAGCACTTTTTCCAGGATCAAATGACGAAATGTTGCAAGTAAGGTAGTTATAAGCAAAAACGGAGAGAACCGCTTGCAACTCACAAATTACCATCACCGACGCAAATGAGCGTTATAACTAGCTAGCTGTAGGAGATTAAAGTGGTATCCTGTTCCTTGAGGGAATACATTAGAAGAGTCAGAATACATGCACTCAAGAAGGGGATATTTTCCTCGTGCTGATGACGGCTTGGAATTGCTAACAATGAGACAACAAGGGGAAAAGTTATTTCCATAGTTACTTGGGCACCGGTGCTCCAGAGTCAGTTTGTGGTATTGCATATCAATGTAAAATTAGCATTGCATCGACTTTGATTTAGTTAGTGGCGAGGAATAATGACCGCACGCGGCTTTTATTTTGAATTTGCGACACTTCACTGTATATTCAGTGCATGTAAAGGCACCGTATTAGTCACTGCCATTGACCATCAGAGTAGTACATTTATGCAAATGCAGAGCCTGAGAACATCCCTTTGATTAATAGGTGACAATTGTAGCCTTTTCAGAGTGAAGTCGTATGCGCGGATTTTGGGCTTTCCCAAACAGTAATCAAGTTAAAAGAGAATTAAAACACGTTTTACAATACAACTGCTGCACTTGTTTCAAGGCAGGTATAGTAATGACCACCGTGGCCTTTAGGCAATGCAAATTGAGTGATATTAATTCACGTGCGGTTTACATTTGTTTTCTCGACATTACTTAACTTGCCTCCAGAACCTGGCTATTTAATGTCTCTTTCAATCCCTAACAGATACTCATCGCGATTCATTAGTGAAGATTAGATCCCTTTTTTTACCAAATAGGCTACCAATAAAGATTAATAGTATGAAGATTAATCAAGACCTGCGTATCGATACTGTTTAGGCTAATGTGCCACTCCCAAATTACAGCACGTGGTGTTTGCTTGTAAAGTAACAAAGAAAGAGGAGGTACAGTGTTGAGATTAACCTACACGATAAATGGGAAGTTGAACAGCTTTGTCCGTGTTTCCCCATTTACATTAACCGAAATAATCCTCTTGCTAATCATCTTCCTCAATATTTATATTGACGTAATTTCTTGGACGTTGGGACCCGTATTTGCTTGAAACCTGGAGTAGAAACCTAATTGTTCCTTCTGTGTTTGTTTAAATGATGGGCCGCATTTCCTGGTCTGTTCAGTTTGGTGAAAATAAGACGTTATCATAGACGAGTAATGTACTGCTGGTTATACAGTATGGCCAAGATGCTTTGGTAAACAAAGTGAAGCTGCCATCGCCATTTAATCGTCAGTTTCTGAGTGGCACTGCTGTTTGTGTACGATTAAATAATCCTGTTAGAGACTGTGTTTGAATGAATAATGTTACTAATTCAGGGTATGAAGTTGAAAAAAGGACACATGCTATGTTGGGCATAAGATGTGGACTCATTATACAAGGTTTTTAGTTTCCCTTTTGCTTTTTTTGTAACGATACAGCACTGTTTTCTGGCGTCATGGCTGTCACAGTCATCTTCCTCAAACGTTTTTCTTTGATAAGCACCTGTTGTCCCTTTCCTGAAAGAAACATTTATTCTCCAGTGTATTTAGGTTGAATCATGATAATAATGAGTCAAAAACAGAGGAACTGTTTTATTTTCTTGTTCATTAGACACATAAGCACAAATAGTTCTGTCTTAGTTCTGTCTGGATAAAGACTTTTGCCACCCATCTGAACATCACATCAAATATGAATGAAAGGTGACACAGTGCAGTCTGAAAGTAATACAATAACAGTGCAACCTTTCCAAAAGTTATCCTATTGTGAAAGCCTGTTTTCCGCCAGTGAAAGATAGATCCCTTCTTTCTAGCTAGGTGTGAACCTTTGTTTTTTGTGTTTTAACAAGAACTCCAATAGATTGTGCGGCCTTCAAGGTAGGCTTGCCATTTTAGTTAAAAGGTGTGCAGCTTTCACTTTTGCCTCTAGATGGCACAAGTCTTATTTGGGAGTCTGATTTATTTTCAAAGTGAGACCAATCAACATTTGCGGATGTTGACTGACGATAATCTCAGGTCGTTACTTTAAATGTATTGATCTCCAATTTCCCAAACAGAAAAATACATGTACATAAAAATACTTTTCCATATAATGCATAGGCAGTGTTGGATTTGACACTTGGCAAAAGTCATCAGCATTGGAGTTTCAACACTAGTTTTTTAACCATCATCATTTTGCATTTAAGGCTTTCATTTACAAAAGCGAGTATTACAGTTACAGTGTCCTCTTTTACTGTCTTCATGTACTGAATTGCCAGTAGTTTATAGTAGCTACAAGCACTTATGGGGGTAGGTGACTCTTTAACACCACAGGAGTGTCAGCTGTAGATTTTGCTCTTTATGGTGTGATAAATGTGATGTTGGTAGAAACATAATTACTATAACTCACAGAATAATACTAGTCTGTAATTTTTCTGACTGTGATTGTGTTGCTATTTAAGGCTTTCCTAGAGCATCACCGTGTACTTGGGATGATTTATTGGGCATGGCTCTGCACAGTTATTAAGAGTCACGAGGTTCAAATATAGGCTAATTGAAGAAATATGATCAACAGGGAAGATGCTCAAGATCTGACTAATGCCAATCTTGATTCCTTAAAATATCATTGTGTGTCAGGAATTTCCATCTGGAACCTTACACCCGTTTAGTAGTGTGGATGAGGACAGTGATATTCCTTTCTGTGGTCATATCTCATGTTAGCCAGGAAATAAATGGATTTGCTTATCAACTTTAACTAGCAAGCCAATTCCTTCCCTTTCCGTCCTTGAAGGCCATTCTGTTTTCAGCTGTTTTCATAGTTCTGATTTGATTTGTGAGTGCTGTTGGTATGAAAAATGGTTGGTTATTGTTCTGCTAAATGTACAGCAGTTGCCTCCAGTGAGTCATTGTTGATGGACATTGTGGTAAAAATTCAATTTAAACAGTTCTTCCACTCTTAAAGCGATGGCATCCCAAATTCTGCTTGCTTAGATAAGTTATAGTAAATGCACCTGATTTGATGTTTTCTGTTGAGATATCCATTAAAAGAAAATGTTTATTGTCTGCAACAATTTTTGCCAGTTGACCTAGGATGTGTCTGATTGTGTGAATGAGTTCACTGATGAATAGAATGAAAAGAAAAAAGGATATGAATGTGTAACCAGTTGGCATTTATGTATATTGTCATGCATATTCATTAAGTCCATCAGTATATGCAATATGATACAGTGTTGATGTGTGTCATCTGTGAACAATGTGATAGGATTCAGTAAAACTAAAATTGTACAATCTTGCATCTTATAAAATATTAGCAAAATTATTGTAATAACTTTATTCCTTAATTATGGTGGACACGTTTTTAATGATCAATGTTTTTAGTTAAGTTATTTTAGTTTTTAGGGCAACCCAATGGAATGTTTTTTTTTTTTTTTTTAAATAGTGTTCACTGTTTGTTCACCATCTGTTTGTTCACCATCTGTGTTCACTGTTTTGCAGTATTTGGGTTGATACAGATTGCTACAGTGTTTGTATATTGAGTCAATTAAAATGTCAGACTTTAAATGGATTACTCAATCATGTAGTGTTATACCTAGTCTCCTAGACTCCTAAGTTGAAGGGCGGGGGTTATAAAAATAATTATAATGCTTAGTTGTTTGGCAGTATGACTATGAACAATTTCCCTCAACATATGAGGTCCTTCCTGTATACATTTATGTGATGCATAAATATCCATTCATCCGTACATATGTCTGTGGATGGGGGGGCTGCACGAACATAACTTGTTTTAATTAGAGATGACATTACTGACATCTGAATATCAGGGATGGAGAACATTGCTTGCAAGGTTTTGCTCATTGCTTGAAACACTCACTAGGCCACTGGTCTGTGTTTATAACTGACAAAGACAGAGATGAATAGTCACTAGTCAGCGACCTCATCTCTTTTTCCAGCAGAGCCTGCCAGAATGGTCTGAACCTGCTACTTAAGCAGCGGTTCTTCCTTTTCTGAGAGCATGCCATTTGTAGACATTTTCTGGGCTGTATTTACGTTCAAGTGCGGACCCCGAGGTTTTCCACCGTTCTACATGGAGCCTGCAGACAGCACCGTAAACACAGCTGTCTGTCTGCTTCGACAGAGGGGATTTGGAGCGGCGTGCTCAGGAAAAGGATGATAAAAGTGGGATGAGTTGTAACAGGATGTGAGACAGAAGGAGGTACAGAGTGCCAGAAGTGCAGGCAGGTGAGCTGGCTCAAATGCATCTCCTTTGGGTCACTCATTTACAGCTGCCCATGTGTGGAGCCTCCCGTGAACTTGTCCACACAATGTCACGTGTGCCAAATCCTTCAGTGGGGTTTCCTTTCTGAAGAACTGCCGTATCGTTCAGAAATCATTAGTGGCCTTGACTCGCCAAAAGTTAGCAGACAGCCATTCGTGTGCCAAGAAGAACAGGTTGAGAACAAGGGTGCCTTAGAGGGATGTCTTATTGTGTGTAACAGTAAAACCAATAATTGGAAATTTGGTCTCAGTTTAGTAAATCCTTCAACACTCGAATAATCTACCGCAGTATTTCAGTTCTCACCTCCTCCTTTCAGTCTGAAAGGAAGTGACTTCATTGTCTTGAATGGCCCTCTGCTTGTGCACGCAGTACTCTGAGATGCAGATGTAGCCATGACGAAATAACCCACAGAGCCAACAAACGTCCACCAGAAGTGAATAGCGTATTTTGCCTCCGCGACTGCTCATTGTGATTTGCAGTTAATGAAATATCACATGCGCCAGCCTGATGTAGTTTCAGATTTTCATAAGGAGAACTTCATCAAAGACTTGCCTTCTGCTGTTGCAGGAAGGAAGGAACAGGTGTGGCACCACTAAATCTCATGTAAACACCATTCAACTGTGGTCAGACCTACTTAGATGGGAAGTCAGGACAGAGGCAAATTAGCTCATATTTGAGAAATGTTACTAGAGAAAGGAATTATACAAAACACTTGCTTGTTGAAGTGCAGTATTCTTCCTAAACTAAATTTGCTGCTAAATTTGAAGGCCTTTTAAAGGCTGGATGATATAACAGTTTTATGTTGCTGTTTACAACCCTGTTAATGTTTAAGAGTCTTATAATGTCTCATGAATCTATTTAGTAACAGTTCATTTTTCACAAAATTAATATTTAGGTTTGTAATTTAAGTTTCCTCGAAGCATGATGCGTTTGAGATCACAGCAATCTTGTAAATCTAAAATCAAAGCAGAATAATTTCACTGATGATATTTGGTTAGAACACTGAAGACAAAAGGTCATGAGGTCTGTTTGAAGTTCACATGAACTTCAGTACAGATATAAAACTCAAAGAATTGTAAGTCCACAGTTTGACAGTATTCAAGATGTGAATGACTTTTATCTCAGATGTAGGGCTGCAGCAAGTGAACATAAGTTTCTGATCATTTTAATTAATGTAATAACAATAGTGGACACATATAATATATATGGTAAACCATATGGCTGTCCTGTTTAGTGATGTTGGCAAGAAAAATCAGCTTTCAGGTTTCCTAAAAGGTTTCCTTTTTATATTTCAGGGGCAGCAGTGTGACATAGTGGAGCATAACTTGTAACTCAGAAGGTTGCTGGTTCAGTTCCTATGTGGGGCACTGCTGTTGTTCCTTTTGGCAAAGTACTTAACCAGAACTGGCTCAGTAAATATCCAGCTGTGTAAATGGGTATACATGTAAAAACTGTAAGCTATGTAAGTTGCTCTGGATAAGAGCAACTGTGAAGGGAGATTGGGGGGAAAAAGGCAGTGCAAAAGCCTTCCAGTGTTCTACTACATTCCGGTGCTTTATGCATGAGGCAGAGCCAAATAAACTACATCCTGTGGAGGAAGAGAGCATCTGATGGGAAAAATACTTAGCATGCAGACAGGTGTTCTGCCTCATTGTCACAGAACAGATGATGTTGTTTTTGTTTATACATAGTTATTCTCATTGTGATGTTGTGTCAGTGTATCTATCCAATCTGGTGCTGAGTACTTCTCTGTACATGCTTTTTCAGATGAGTGTTAATTACTTTTTCATTTCTACTGGTGGGCTGAGTAATTGAATTCTTATTGGCAAATTTTTTTAAATCAACGGAGTGGTAAATGTCGCAGGGCCTGCCAGGTGTTGGGAATATTCCTTATGACATCCTGAGTAGTTTGCATTGTGGTGTAGAGTGTGGCCAGCGTTTGTCCATGCTGTCACGTGGTACACTCTACATAATTTATGTAAACAGTGGGCTGTGGCAGGGGATTTGCTCACGGCAATTGTGTTGCCGAAGTGTTCCCAGACTTTTTTTTTGAGGTTGAGATTGTGTGCCAGATATGCCTCACAGTGACGTGTGTTGGTATTGGCTGAATAGAATCATGGTGATGGTGTGAGATGACTGCCACTGCAGTTTTAACCAAAAATACAAATTGTCTGTCCTAGAGGTTTCTCAGTGCAGCCTTGTCTCTGACTGAACCGAACAAATCAATTCCAGTGGATTTCATTGGTTAGACTGATCAAAGTACCTGGCTCAGATATGAAAAGAGTTCTCCTGAGCAAAGTTCTGGTAGGTTCTCTTACAAAGGAAAGAGTAAAATAAACTGGCTGTACTGCATTTCATTTATTAATGAAATGTGTAATGCTGACAGATTTTACTCCAGTTATACAGGTTGTGTATTTCTATCGTGGGGAGTCCCCTCTGTAGGGGTCCAACCTCAAAAAAGTTGTGATGTCCCTGGGTTGGAGCAATTATGCAGCCTCAAGATGAGGTAACAAGCTTTGAGGTTCTCTGAGGCTGTAGTGAGCAGGTTAGTCTTGCTGCTGGTATTAGCGAAACTGTTTGTTCCTTTACCCTGTATTTAATCGCATAGTTCACTTGCTAATGAATTAAGTTATTTAGACAGTGACACCGAATGGCATGCAGACTGGATACTGTTACCTCTTTCCTCAGGGTACAGTATTTAATCAGCTCTTCTTGGTGATGTAGCTCCTGGGCCTGTTTGGTACCAGCAGTGATGACTCATGCGAGAGACATTGTGTGTGTAACCATGTCGTTTTCGCGGCATACAGTGTGTGGGGAGCATGCTCAGGTCCTGTCTGCGCTCCGGTGTGTGTGGGAGGTATGCTGTTGCCAGGAGGCTGAGCCGCTGATTGGATGGCAGCCGGCTGATGAGTAAGGCTCCCAGGGTCCGCCCCCACATCCTCTTGCAGGCACCGATCCACTGCTGAGATGTGGAGCTCCGCTTCACTTGCCGCAGCTCCCTTCGCACTGAATTAGCCGTGGCCATTCAAGTGAAGGGCACTGTCATTGACTCAGCCTCTTTATAAGGGAGCGTTAATGATGCGCGGCAGCCTCAGTGCTGTGGAATCACCGGACAGAGAAATACGGAGAAGTCACTAGAGGGAGAGAGGATGTCTGAGTGAGACTTGCACCGGACAACTGTCGCTTGATTTCTGTCCCACCCCCCCCTCCTCTCGGCCCCCCCCCACAAGCTTTCTTCTCTCAAACACTTGAGGAAACAACTGGATGGTGTACAGGAAAAGAAAGCCAGGTACTGTAGATGTCTCCAAATTCCATTTGTGCTCTCTGTTACATGGGGGGTTTGCTGTCATGGTCGTGGCGCAGTGCGTTTGCCTCGCATCAGAAGTGACTGAGTGCTTTTTTGGTGTTTCCATTCTGTGTAATAATGCGTTTGGAGTGCCGGAGCACGCGCGGTTGCATCAAAGCAGTTTGCAGCTCTCTGCGCCCAAATAAGTGACTGTGTTCTTTTGTAGTTTCTGAGCCTGGGTTATGTAGTGGTGCGCAACTCCCTTGTCTGTTTCCCATGCCATGCTGTTGAAGCCTGTTTAATCGGGTGTTATTGTTACTTTATGTTTGTATTTTTGTTGTGTTTTGAATGAAGTGTTTGTCTGTTATTTGAAGAATGATATCTGTATGTTATTTTTTTACTTTCAAGGCATCACAGCAGTTGAGTTTAAGTGACAATGCATTCAAAACCTGGGTTCTCTTACTGTCAAGTCACAGAAGGTCTGAACGTTTGTATTTTTAGAGGTGGCGTTAGTTGTCATGTATCAGTGATTGCGTCATAAGAAGTAGTGGTCTTCCTCAACCTTGAGGTTAGCATGTCCCTAACCATTTACATGAATAGCAGTGCACAGAAATTATGTTTTTTTATAGTCATTATATAGTCATCTTCTTTTATGGTGATACTCTCTGAATTAAAAAAAAACAATGGCACATATATTTTAGGATATGTAAGGCCGTAAAAAAATGGGATAGATTCCGTTTGTTCTTTCACTTTATCACATACCTCAGTCATTGGTGATAACTGTGCGGAGGGTGGCATTCATTCAGCAGGTGATTTCAGTGAAGGATAGTAAGTGGATAGTAATAGGATAGGATAGTGTTGTGGTCTCTGTGGCACACTAGAAGGAAAGCCCAAGGTGGCTACTTGTGTGTTGTTTATTTGGGTGTCATTTCCAGGTTACTGTTGTTGTCTTCATTTAAACAGTCTTTGGAGGCCCTGTCCATCCATTTTTGGGCCTCAGATGAAGAAAGACTTCTTTGCTGAGTACGCAATTCATATGGGGTTGCATCTTCAAAGGATTTCACTGTTGGACAAGGAAGTGTGATTTCTTTGTTCATCAATAGACATATGGATTGTCATTAGTTTCTTAAATAAGAAAAAAGAGATGGTCATTTGCCGGGTGGAGTAATTGAAATAATTTTAGCCCAGGTCTGCTGACTGGCCGAAGAACAGGGCAGAGCCCAACAGAGATTTGGCCCTTCGGCATACTAATTCCATCCTTGTCAGTCACCAGGAAACTCATGCTGTCGGATTGTATGTCACAGTAACTAATCCGTGAACACCAAACAACTAGTACATTGTCATAACTATGCTTTTTCGTGGTTGTTGCTCGTTTGTATTATCTTGTATAGTATGGAAGACTAGACACTTTTAACATTGTGCGCTAGATTAATTAACAGCTTAAGTTACAGTGGAAGAAAGTTTTCATTTCAAAAAGATTTTTAGGACTGAATGGTAGCGAGTGTTTCACAAATAACTTCCTCTTCCCCATCTGCACTGTACAAATGTAACTGACACATGATTGTTGCAATCTTGAAATCCAAAATGGTTTTTTCCTTGGGGGGAAAAGCACACATTTATTTTGGCCTGTTGTCTAGATTTCATCTTGTATGTAGATTTCACCAGAGACAATATAAAATATTATCCAATGGCCTCATGATGCTGACTGGTGCAGTTTGAGAATGCACTGCGGCTAGACGTTGGGCTTTTAAAAAATGAAAACCACATTACACAGGCCTTTAAATCATAGGGGATAAAATTGCTGTCTTAAAATAAAAAGAAATTACAGGCAGTGTTTTTAAAATAGATTTACAATCTAGTTTTAACGGTGTTTTGGATAACCCTTGATGAAAGGATCCTAGCTAACAACGGCCCTCTTTTCGTGATTTGTGTCACATTCGCTTTGTCTGGTGAATAGATTAATGATTTTGTTGGGTCAGTTTGTTTTAGAAGCCTTGTGGGGGACGAACTGTAAGAATATGGGGCATTTTCATTTAGCATTTTTATCTTAGTAAAAAGAGTTGTTCAGTGTTGTTTTTGTTTAAAAAAAGATACACACTCTTGGGAAACATTACAGATAGGAATTCAAAATAGCCGAAGAAAAACATGAGGTCTAATACATTCGCATACAGAAGCGGGGGGTTGATTTGATAATGTTTCTCATATACAGTTTTAAGAGTTAGATTTCAAGTTAAATATACCTTGTTTGAGAAAATCACTACTAGTCTTGCCATGATGTTTGTGTCATTGTGCAAACACTGGAATCCAAGTGTTTTGCAAGAAACAATATGGCCAAATGGTTATTGTGCAAAAGTGACTTAAATTTGAAAGTTAATTCTGTTTGTGCACGTGTGTGTGTGTGTGTGTGTATGTGTGTATGTGTGTGTAGGCAATAAACAGGGGAGTAGTTAACCTTTGACCCAGCAGTCTGTTCATAAGAAATAATTTGACAAACATAAAGCAAAACCACTGGAAAAAAACTCTCTAGCTCAAAGGCTTTGCCTAATGCATTTTCCAATTGAATCTAATTGACCGTTTTGCTGCATAATATTGTGTTTGCTATGTATAGAACAGAGGCCAAAACATGCATTTTCTTATGTAATTTCTATTTTGCTCAATGACAGCAGAGTTCGTTTTAGGCTGTGCTTAACCACAGGGCTGTAAAGGAAGACTCAGGGCATGAATGTGGTTATTGCAGAAAGAGAAATACATTTGAATGGCCTGGTTGCTGTTTAAAGGAGTCTGGCAACAAAAGTTGAATTTAATAATAACCATCATCATTTCATGCACACTTTGCCTTGCCCTGCCCTAGATACAGTGCTTCTGTGCAGTAGTTTAGTACTGGAAGGGCCCTGTGTATCAGTTTTTGGTACTCAAACTTTATGGACTGCTGCCGGAACATGTAGACCACAGCATGAGCACAAAATACTGAAAAGAGAAAACTAAGGAGTACTGTATTCTTCAGCTTGAGTACTGGGAAATACAGGAATGAATACTAATGTTGCAGGAAGTTATTTCGTATTTGTAAAGCTGGGTTAGCTGGGTTAATAGGGGTATCAGGGGTAAATGGGAGGTGGGGAGAGTTGTGGCTGTTTGTGTAGAACTTCGAAATGATTTCACAGTCACATGTTACCATCTTGCAGAGTTGATAGAGAATACTTGAGAATTTAATGATTATATCAGACACTTTAAGCAATTCTGAACAGCTCACTTGAGTATGATTGTGTCACTTGACAAGCTAGTGTTGGAAAATGTGCTATGTGAATTTGACCCTTTATGATCAAATAAAGTAAAAGCTTGTCCCTCAAAATGCCATCCAGGGTTTGGCCTCACCGCAGCGCTGGCTGAAAAGCTGTCATCCTTCTGGGTGGTGACACACAGGAAGATTAATGAGGAAGTTGATTTCCTGGGCTCTGCTCAACAGAAATGATTGTGTGTCCTCTCTTGGCCGTGGGCAAGGGGAAGGAGTGTGTCTGCTAGCTCAGTGTTGGCGTCAGCTCTTCCACCCATGGCCCCCATACCCTCTGCCCGCTCCTTCACACTCCTCAAGACCACCAAACCCCGGCACATTGCTTTTTTTGGTGGCGAAGCTCACATATTTGAAAGCTGACATCATATTATCCTCTCTGTTTTGTGCAGAAGAATGCATTTTTTTTACTCTTTTATAAGTTCATGGAAAAGTAAATACTGTTTTATTCTGCGGTTATTTGTGGTGTTTTTCGATAGAGGCTGCCTTCATGCGTTTGTTTAAGGGAGATGGTATCCTGTTGAAAAATGAGTATCTTACCATCGTTTGCAGACTGTGAGCTGCTGTGCAAAAGTAAACCACAAGCAAGGATGTAAGTATCACATGCTGTGCTATCACATGCTGCTCTGTGCTGGAGCTCACTGATAAAACATAATCTAGAGTTAAACTGATACAAAATGGAGTTGCACTTATAGCAGTTTGTTTACGGAAGTTTAAAACTTTTTTAATGTCGAATCTTCCTTGAGATGGTGTGATACTTCTGACTTTTTCATTGTAGGCACTGCTTGGGTTGTTGGTTTCTATAAGCGGGATTATTGTAAATGTTTCAGAAGAATTTAATGAAATATATGTGTTTGTCCTCCTGTGTTTATTTTTAAGATAACTTGCTATGCATCTGTGAGATACTTGGAGAAAAATGTCCTCTGAAGTTCCTGTAGGAAATTGTGCTTGATGGTGCTGTTAGTGACTTTATTTTATGCATGGGGCTAGATGAATGGAAACAAATGGGGGGAAAAAATGGAAGAGGAAGCGCTCTCCCATTGCTGCGGCAGTGATGTAATTTCCCTGCAGTGCTTCTCTGCAGGCCTGCGCTTTGCCAACGTCCTGTCGTCCCACATTACTGTGACCCCTGACCCAACCAAGGAGAGACTCAGACAAAATCAGACGTGCCTGTGATAACCCACTTCCTGTCAAGGTGTGTGAGCACTTCCTGTGCTGGAGGTGTGTGACTGGTTTTTCAACGGCATGAATAGACAGCATCCTGTGATGAGCGAGGGAGAAGACGAGCGCTCGCAGCTTAAGGGGATCATTGAACAAAACACGGAGGCTCTTGTAGTTCCTCTTTGGTCTCCCCCCACACACAAAGGGTTCAAATCTGTTTCAAGTTAAAGTTGACTAATGCTTGTTTACTCCATCCAAATATATTTTGAGTATTTACAATGATTCTTTTTTCTGAGTCCCTGTTTCAAAGCTGTGTGAACATAAACACGTCTGTCTGGTGGTGCAAGCAGGTCTGTAATTGTAAACACTGTAATGATACCTGTATATAGGGTTCTATTCAGTGAGGTCATCCTATTTGGTGTTGTCTACAGTCTCTGTCATTCCCCTGGTCATGGTATTGACTGGGCTAGTGAGGAGTTTGAGGTTGTTAGAGGTAATACTGACACAGCCTCTCCCAGCATGCACCTCAGAATTTGTCTAGTGCTGGAGCCCTCGCCATGCTCAACCATTAACAAAGAAGCTCTGGATCAAACCAAGGTTTTATAAAGTTCGAGGCTTTCATAGACATGCAGCACGCAGCTCAGTCATGACCTCCTAAAGCCTGTGCCACCTACACACTGTCTTGAACTTGCATGCATGGGCTGTTCTTATTTGTAAGGTTTACACAAGTTGGCTGTGTTAGAAATGTCAATATACAGCATGCCTATCAGAAGATATAATCAGAAAAGGAGTGAAACTCTACCTGCAGTTTGCCATTTGTCCTGCCTGTATATACAGCATTATTTCTGTTCTTTAACAAGCAGAAAATGGTCATTAATTTGGAAATTGCTGAATTAGTCCAGCTCATTTGCAGACTGGGCGTGTGCAGCTTGATCGCAAGTCAAGAGGATAAATGAATCGGTCGCCTTTCTCTGAAAAATTAAGCATGGGGCATCTTTTCAAATTCCGAGAGTCCCAGTGAACTGGTAGCCGTCACTCCAAGCCCCCCCACGTCTCATAAGAATGAGGAGCTCTTGCATCCTTCCTCTTATTAGTATGGCAAAGGACAGATGCATCCGGCAGCTGCGCTCTCCTTCCTGCCCCTATTTAGACCCTTTTGTGTGAACGTTTCTACAGCAAAGTTGGGACACTGTTGGAATTTAAATGGGCAGGAGCTGAAAGGGGCAGTACTGGCTGAGATGCGGCTTCCTCCCTTTTCCATGCACTCAGAAATGGAAAAGCTAACTGCGCGAAGGGACGCTTTTGGCTTGTGCTAGTGGTAATAATGTTTGAATAACTATTGTTGCTGTTTGAATTGCATGGCTTGGACCTCTGTAGTCACTCTGAGACTGGTGCAGCATGTATTTTTCTGTCTTGTGACTTCTATGAGTGTGGACTGTGGAGTTTTAAGACTAAAGCTTGATAACTGCCATTATAGATACCCTGTATATTTATCTAATCTTAACAAAGCAGGGATCACCATGTATGTTAATACTGTCATTATTGTCAAATTACTGTCAATATATTTACTTTGCAACTAAGAATATTACTGTTTTGAAATAAAGAGATCATGAGCTGTTCACATATTGTACACGTCAAAAGATTTGCTTTTATTCACATGATACAAGGATTGAATGTCTCCTTGCTTTACAGCACTAAGTAAGTCCAAGCTGAACTTTCCTTGCCACTGAGAGAAAAGGCAAAGTATCAACCTTGTTGTTGTTTTTTGTTGTTGAAACTTCTCTCCAATGAAGCCATTGAACAGCTCTTGCATATTTCATCGGAATTCTACCATGTCAACACTTGAAGTGACCCTTACAGCAAATTCTCTCGGGTTTTGAACCATTGCTATTGTAATAACTCCAGAGTGCCTGCCTCTGATCTGCAGTGCAATTTTCTCTGAGTTTGTGGGAAGGGTACCGCAAAAAGGAATGCTGGTACGAATACGTTATGATACTGATTTCATTGTCTCAGGGAATCAAATACAATGTGAAGTTTGTGAATGAGCTGTAGATCAGATTGACTGGTTTAAAGAGAGTTGGACCGAAAGCCGAGTCCAAAAGCCACCCTGTGAACTGCAGGAACTGTCCTCATCACTGAGTCATTTTCTTTGTTTGCTCAGATCTGTGTTCAAGGTCAATGCCATGGACCATTGTGATCTCATCAAACTCAGTTTTTTTTTTCATTTTACCAACTTGTGTCCTAACACTCAACCAAGGTGAGATTAGTGTATAGATTTATGTTGAGACTCACCAAAACAGAAGCTCTGCTACAACATTCTTGTACAAATTAGCCAGTAACCACTGAAGTATCCCAAGTAACACAGGGTGTTTGACATGTTATGCAGTGACAACGCAGAGAAACACAGTCCTTTCTTTTTCATGTTTGTTTTCAGGTGAAATGCAGTGGGTAGACCTTGAGAGATTTCTCACTTGTTCTGTATGTGGGAGTCTGAGTGTTCTTGATTCTTGTCATTGCTGGAAACAGCCCATTTTGTTATCTGCTTGTCGCGGCATCGGAAGAAAACCCACATAAAGTGGACATGCTGATTTTGTTGCATGCATACATGATCAGGCGGTCGTTTTTTTTTTTCGGCGTGGGGAGTGGAATAAACAGCCTCTCTGATGACCTGGCCTGATTGACTCTGAGAGAGGATGTTTATGAGTGCGGGCGATTCCTACGGAGATGACCGTCGAGCCTCCGCTGGAATGAGGGTGGGTGTGTGTCCGTTTCGGGCAATTGCGCGAGTGTATCAGATGGCGGCGTGGCGCTGCAGAAGTTGGCAGGCTTTTTGTCCCGAAATCCAGCCATTGATGCTGACCAACAGACACGCTCCGCACCGAGCAAGATTGCGGCACCAGACAGTTTTGTAGTTTATTTTGATGAAATTCACAAACCGCAGCGAACCTCTTCAGCCGTTTCCTGCATTTGGAAGCAAAGCTGTGTTTAGGAAATGAATATGAAACTTAAAGAATTCAGGCCAGTTTCATTAACCTAGGTAAACTATGTCTGAGCCTTGTATCTCAGCTCCTTAATGCACTATTCTATTTATGTCATAATTACAGTTAGAGTAAAGCTGGAATGCTCACTTGGTGTTCACAAATGTTTTTCTGCCTTTTCTAAGCTGTGGGTATGACTACCCTCAAGACACTCTTTTGGACAATAGCAGGTAGACACAGGAAACCTGCTGATCAGACTCCCCTTAAACAATATGGCTTCCTGGTTGATTTGACTTCCACTATGCATTGTTATTCTAAGAATGTTTCCCCAGACACACTTCTCATTCATATATTTTTTGTTTACCATTAAATTTGACTTAAAGTTCCTACTATTTTTTCAGAGATTAAATGTTTCTCTTTTTGTTCCTTTATTTTGGATAGTGCTATAAAGTAGTCATTGAGGAAGATGAAATCTTTAACTGGAAAAGAAAGACTAATCCTTGTAAAGAATTACATCACTACCAATACACATAGGGCCACTAAGAATAATTATTTTTCCCCATTTCTTAAATTTAAACCGCTCAACTAAGGGGAGAAGAGGGAGAATGTATCAAATATCTGCTGTGCAGCCAAACGAAGTGAAGGAGAATGCTACCTTTGTTCTGCCCATGTTCTTTCAAATAAAGAAACACAAAAGCTCAGCAGATTTGTGGTTGATTGGA
The DNA here is from genome assembly GCA_019176425.1 of Megalops atlanticus. Lineage (NCBI taxonomy): Eukaryota > Metazoa > Chordata > Actinopteri > Elopiformes > Megalopidae > Megalops > Megalops atlanticus. The sequence goes on from CM032875.1 coordinate 61,660,040, forward strand.
TCTTAACTATTCTGGCAAATCCTTAGAGAAGAAGAGGCCCATTTACTCAACTGGAACAAGAACTGTTGGGCAGCTTCATTTTGGATTCCTTATCCATAGTAAATGGGCATTGTTGAAATCTTTTAATTTGTAGTGCCATGGATACTTTATGTGCGACTGTTACTATTCTGGGATGCTCAAAGATTGATTTTAGGAACAAATTACAGAGGAATTTTGGGCTTTTCTATATCTTTGACTCAACTTGTTAACTTAATGGAAGAAGAGGGAATCCACTTATATTGTGGCTACTATATACCACTAACTTGCATTATGTGCAGGTAAATATTAATTATACTGAACCCAGGTGCATCTTTGTTTAACATTCTGTGCATGAAAAACTGCTGACCATTGATGTTCACAGGACTCTCACCCTGCCATACATTGTTATTGTAAAACATGACCTTAGTGGCAACATTTAATAATTTCTCAAAACATAATTTGGTTCTGACCCTACCATAGCAATACTGAAACAGAATGGAAGTGAGTAATAGTAGGGATTGTTGGTAAATTTAGGCGAAGGACTACTTATTTGGCGAACAGGCCACAGTTGTACCATTTCAGATGATACCATTTCAAAGCATTTGTCAAATATGTTGTCTGATTTCTCACAGATATTATACAAATGCTGACAGCTGTGCTGGAATAGAACAGATTGCTGGGGGATCAATTAACATTTCTTATACTCAAGACAACATTCTTTAGCTTTAAGCAGACAGGCACAGAAACCAATATTTTTACATGTATAAACACTGGTGAGTGTGAGCTTTTCATTCTTATACAGATCTCTTTTGAAATGAACAGATTTTGTCCATAAAAAACTGGTCTGGTAGGATGAGGAAAGTCTGCGGGGGAGGGTGGTCTCACTGTGCAGTGTGATGACCTCAGCTGGTGTGGAGGCTAAACAACACCAGCCTTTCTAAATTAGGGTGCTTCTTTTTGAATTACGTTGAATGTGTTTAAGAACTTGAATGAGAAAAATGTTTTATTAATAAATGTTTTGTTCTGACTACTGTGTTGTGAGCTATTTTAAGCTATTTTACATTTATTCAACTGAAATGGATGCAAACATGTTGTTATGATATTTTTAAATACATCAAGGTTGGGTGCAAATCTCTGATGGATGTAGTTACTGAAATGTTGCTTCTGTTAGACAGTAATAGTCTGTGACAGAGTATATTTGCATGGTCGAAAAAATCCCAAGCAGAAACCCAAGAATTTTTTCATTTTCAAAATTACATGTCGCATTTATATTGAATACCAACTCAACATCTTAAAATACAATTACAATGTTTTTCCCCAAAAAATGGGCCGAAATAAATATGCATAGTTTATCACCCACCAAGGAAACTTGAGGCTGCTCCTGGTCTTGGTCTATTTCATAGGAAAGTCTGTGAGCCAACAGTGTTGTCCTTATCCAGTGTCCCTGTGAAACTCAGTCAGCCTTCTTGCCATCTGGCTGCCAGATGTAAAGTGTTTCTCTTGGCCTCCTCGACATAGGCAGGGTTTCAGCACAAGTTGTAATATATGGAGTGACTGGGAGATAGAGAGAGAAAGAGAGAAGTGAGAGAGGAGAAGCATCAACAAAGTGCTGCAGTGGTGTTGTTGAGAGAGATGTTAATCAATAGTGAGCGTTCACTTTCAGTGAAGAGTACAGTGCAAGGGCACCACATACTGCACTTTGCCAGAAATCCCACAAGTCCCACAAAATGTGCCAGACCCCAGTTCCACACACTGTGCCAGGAACCAGTCTCAAATATTCTGCCAGTGACCAGTTTTACTTATTGTGCCACAGACCAGTCCTATGTGCTGTGCCAGAGACCAGTCTGACGTACTGGGGCATTGAGTTTCTGAACGTTGGATTTATTTCACAGTTTACACAAGTCTGGAATATGACAGAAAAACAGCCAGCACTGCAAACTATGCAACTGCAAACTGCCCAAATGCAGAGCTACAAGAAAGTTTTCAAATAAAGTTGTCAAGGAAATAAACAGGGATTGTGCAATTGCTCAAATTGCTGCCAAACAGTGTTCATTTGCATATTCACACATTCTGATCCCTGAGGATGTCTGGCAGGGCAGTGTTGTGCTTAACCTGTATTGTTCCCCCAGAATTCAAATCACATGAACAAGGGTATAGAATGTCTCCTAAGTATTCCTTATCTGCACTGCATAGTAACGGTGTACTGTAATTAGAATATTGAGATGTGCAAAAGTACACATTTACATTGATCTCAGCTTATGGGATGTTTCATTCTAATATTTTAGCATTATTTGTACTAATCAGAAAGTGTGATGACAGAGAAGAGGATAAGTTTTGTGAAGTCTGTTCATGGACACAGACTCAGAGAGTATGGGGCTTTAGCTGTGTGTGATGCCAAGGTAGAATAGACAGCAGGATATTTCTTAATTCATAGGTCTTTGCAAAGGACTACAAGAAAATGTTTGCTCCTCACAGACTCCCTTAACCACTACAATGCTCTCAGCTGAACCCATGATGTCATTGCCAGCACGTTTTTTGTACATGAGAATGAGTATTACAGCAGACAAATGCTTTGCACAGGTGTTGCACTGAGCCTGTAATCATTGTATGCTGTCTGAACGTCTTATCTATTATCGTATCAAGGATCATCGCTAAACTGGTTGTCATTTCATTTCAAAAGTGTGAATATTTGCTTTCTGAATAGACCAGCTTTTGTATCTGATGTGCAGGTGACAGTAAGCTAGGACTGGAATGTATGGCAATATTAATTTTATACGAAAGGAGGGAGATGGCACGGCATCTGTTTATCAGCTAAGAGGACAAAAATAGGGTGTGAGCGACTAGTTACTTTGCCACCTGCACAACTATTATTAATATTCAACAATGTGTTAATATCAAAGGTATTGTCTCTCTGCAGACGGCAGATGGCTTATTTAGCCAAAAAAAAAAGCATGGCCAAAGAGCTCTTAAGGTCACGCGGCTGTCAGGAATAGAAACGTTTCCTCTTCTAGGATTTTTGGAAAAAAAAATCACCTCAGCATTATAGTTTTTGGCCAGTCATTAGCACGTCATTCATATTGCCAGTGCTGTTCTGCATTGTAACTTTGTTGGCTGACTGTCTTTGTATGTGATGGTGTGATAAGTGCACTGCTGTTTGCTCTGCGACTGTCATTTAGCATAAGCACTATATTTACATGAAACTAAGGAGTGGACGGGGTGTGACAAACAAAATTGTAGCCTCTATTTTTATTGATTTTCGGTATTTGTATAGCACACTCTTTTACAGTAGGTTGACCTACATTCCTGACTTTCAAACCAGCCTGACCTAAGCAGTCTGAACACAGAATGTAAGAATATGCCAGCAGCCTTACCACCCTGCAACTAAGCAGGCCTGGGCTAGAACCTGAGTACCTTCAATTGCTTGGGTTCCACAGGAACAACCAGTGTTTGTGTTGAATTTGCCCATTCAAATTCTGGCAGTATTTGTGAAAGCATTCTAAAATTGTTACTGCGGAAGTCGCAGAAAAAAGCTGTCCTAGCACCCTTGTGCATCTGGCTTATTGTTCTGGTTGCGACCCTGAGTTGAAAGCTTTGCTGCTCTGGTTTTACAGTTTAGTTGGGAAAGAAAACCAGAGGATATAAGAAATTATTTTCCATTCTTTTGAAAGAAGGTGGTAATCTAAATGGTAGAATTTTCATCACTTAACTCTCACATTTCTGGTTTACCACTCTTTCTTGTTTGGAATGTTTCCACAAGTTCTTTTGTTTCAAGGACTGTCTACACTGTTGTTATGAGTAATAACACAGCAAGACACTGTACTTTGCTGGAAATCCTGTATTTACTTAAAGCCAGGAATCACATATACATGTTAAATAAGCATTTCAAGGTGAAGCTTTTCTATTTTTGAGACAAATATATGACAGCTCCAAATATATGACAGTTTTACCTTTTTGGATTTTTCGAATGCAAGTTGATGTTGAAATATTTTGAATTGATGGTAATATTGACAGTTTTTATTGATAGATTCACCTGAGATGAAGCGTGTCATTTTGCGCGAGTCCTGTGAAGACAATGTAAAGATATTTAAACAATGCAGTGGGAAATGTGATTTGGAATACAAACACATAATTAGAATACAAAATGGCTGTGAAAAGTAAAGAAGAAATATAAAACAGAAGTAAACAAAAACAGATACACATACACATATTACTACAATATATCACAGGTACATTCCTAATTCCACAGCAGTAGCACTCTGTGTTCAGAAAAATAACAAGTAACAATTTTATAAGCACCAAAATGTTGCATTGATTTCAGCACGGTATGCAAGTTGTGAATATTTAAATGGAGAATTGCCACTTGGGGGAAACATTTGTATCACTTACTTTGAGTCGGTGAAGAAAACAACATTGAGCATTTTTATTGGTTAATTTCTGTGATGGTATGCTGTGAGATGTGTCTGTTACCATTAGGACAGTTCACAAGAGAAGGTGGCATTGTCACATCATTACTGTGTGTGCTGTGTAACAAGCACGTGATTTTAATGTCTGCGCACAAGGTGTTTATCCAAGCAAGGAGTTTCTCAGCACGTGGTTCATCTGCTCATTCCTGCCAACATCCAGGAATGATGTCAGCAGCAGGCACGTGCTGCAGTACTTTGCATCCCTTCAAGGGTAACTTTAGAACAAAAAAACCCCTCTCTGTTCAGGTCCGTTTAGAGTCTGAGATTGCAGGGGGAACCCCCTGCTGAAAGCTGGAGCGGCTTCACCCCGTCTTAATGACAGCCTTCGTGTTTGTACGTCCACCCCGCCTCTGCTGTGGTTTGCTGTTAGCCTGCTTTAGCTCCCAGGCACCTACACTGAAGCTGATCTGCATGAGAGGCTGCAGAAGAGCAGGGCGGGCCCCATAGGCCGTGCATGTTTCCCGGGGATGACTTTGTTTATCTCACCAGATCTCTGGCCGGGCCTTGTTTACTCTGAGGGGACCTGTGCGGCCTGGCGAGATGTTTGGATTGTTTTGATGGCTGAGAATACGGAGTGCTCCGCATTAAGTGCTGTGTAATTAACGTGTAAACACACGCTCCTGATTTAACCCTGAGCCAGCTTCAAAAACAGCTCAGTATTTTTAGAGGGGCTGGAGAGTAGACTGTTTGTCTTTTCTTCGGATGCCACCAGCAAAAATAATGGCTCACGGCGAGCCCTATGTAAACTCGCATGTTAACTGTTGGCCAGAATTAGTAGCATGGATAAATCACATAAGAAGGTGTGCTTTTGAATTTGGAGTATTAAGTCTACACGAATGGGCAGCTTCTCTGTTTCCATGTCCTTTTCTGTGTTTCAGTTAGCCTATTAGCGTGTTTTCAGTATTCAGCCAAGTAAATACATGCAGGCTCCACTGTTCCACGCAAGTCCAGTCTTTTAGGGACAACTGTGCATTGTATCGGCCAATCTAAATGGCTAAAATAGGCAGGGTGTTTAGAAGCAGGCGCTGTGCTAGAACACCCACGGTGTGCTGTGTAATCCTGCACCACCGCGTACCTCGGTCTGTAATCTAACGCACTGCGATGTCCTTCACAGCTGCTCGTGGATTATGGGTACAACTGCTAGTGCAGCGCCGCAGCCAGTTTCAGTAGCACCTCCTCACGAAAGTGTCCATGGCAACGGGATGGCGGACAACAGGCGATCGCTAAGCATGAACTCCTTTCAGACGGTCAGCATTCACAACAACAAGGCCAAGTCTATCATCACCAATAAAGTGGCTCCTGTAGTCATCACGTAAGTACAGCCGCACAGTCACAGATAAACAGTCAGATGCTAATCCTCTTGGATCAGAGAGCACTGAGGTGTTGAATTCAAATCCAAGTCTCTGCTTTGAAGATGGCCTCTTTTGTTGGTGTTATTGAATTCATATGTGATTTTTTTTAAGGAGCAAATAGATAAACCAAATCCATAAATACCCAAATAGATGAAATGTAATTTTTTGTTATCTTCAAATTGTTCTGCTGTGCTGTTCGTTTGTTTGTCTGTGTTTGAATCCAAAACTTTTACAGTGGTACCCAAATCAATTCACCTCTTTTGTAGGTATAATTGCAGGCAAGAATTTCAGATTCATGATGACCTACTTAGAACGAATTACAAAGTTGGACGAATTTCAGATACGATGCCTGAACACTACCTGGTTCAGGTAAGGAACCACACCTTGGGTGTGTGGTACATAGGTAAATAAATAATTCTGGTGTACATTTGCTCTGGAAATGATTTCATTGTAAAAAAAAAAAAATATATATATATACATATATATATATATATATATATATATATATATATATATATATATATATATATATATATATATATATATATATATATATATGGTTCTCTGTTCATTGTGTGCTTTTACTTTGTACATTGATGTAATGGCACTGGCAGCTTGTTTTGAAAATGACTGCTAGTTTTAACTCTGTATTGCATGTATGTAACAATTGACTAAGGTGGGAGAGTTGAGTTATGTTGTGTAGAAAAAGCGTGCACGTGATCCATATGAGATCCATGCTGAGTTTCACTTCTGTGAATTTGAAGACTTTTTCAAGTTGCTCCTGTTCAGAATAGAAAAGAATGAGTTTTTGTCGAACTGGTGAGTTCATTAAGAGGCTTTTGAGCTGGCTCTTTTGTTTCCCTTTAATTATCACATTGAGCTGTTATCACCTTCACACGTAGCTCTTTAAGCACAGAGTCCTTTTGTTTTGGTATGTTGGAAGTTTCTGTTTACTAACACGTTGCCTCGGTTTCGCCTCAAATGATCAACTGGAGAAGTGTTTTCAGTGAAACCGAGAACTGGAGCCTCTGCTGAGTCTAAATCCTCTTTCCCCAGGGGACGTATTTTATGGTTCAGGATGTGTACAGTAAAGTAGACGTCCTAAACACTACAGGGAGTTATGGAGCCCCCAACTTTCGGCAGGCCAAGGGAAACTACCCACTGTTTGGAATGGGCCAGCCTAGCCTGAACGGCTTCAAACAGGTCCTCCAGAGACTGCAGAGCGAAGGCCATGAGGTTAGTACAGAGTTCAACAATGTGCGGTATTAAATGGCATTCCAGTTCTATTAAAGACTTTTCAAGTACAGACTCCAAAGACCCATTTTGATATCCATCTGAATTGAATTGAAGCAGCAAAAAGCACCCCATGATGTCACGCAAGGGGTTTGGAAGCTATACAGATAATTCCTAATTAATAAGTCCAAGGAAAATTGTGACCTTACATAAAAAATGTATCCTTATTTTGTGAACAGGAGGTTATTTTCTTCTGTGTACGAGAGGAGCCGGTTGTGTTCCTACATTTGGAGAATGACTTTGTGCCATACACCCCTCGAAAGAAGGAAAACCTCCACGAAAACCTGCACCAGCTAGAGAAAGAGATCAAGGTCGAAGCCCTTGAGCTCACCATCAGAAAGGAGGTGGGTTCCCGCACATTCCCAATAAACTTGTGCTCGGCAGTGTCCGAGAGTTTTCTCTCTAATTCTGATGCAGTTAGGCAGTTATGACACTGATGATGTGGTGTCACGCACTGACCTGAGGCGATCTCTGTGGCTTATTGGGATCATCAGGGGTTGGCTTCCTGTCTCACATGGTCATAAAAAGCGTGGGCACATGAACATCATTCAGTTGTGATGAGCTCAACAGATCTGCTGAAGTGCCGAAAGATTTATGACACTCTTTGTCTTTTTTCTTACAGCTGTACGACTTTGCAAAACTGAACGAGAACGTGTACTATGTCTATAATGATATCGAGCACTTTAAAGATGAGCCCCAACATATCACCATCACCTGTGAAGAGGATATCCATGTCACTGAAGAAGTTTACAAGAGGCCCCTTTTCACAATGCCCTTGTACAGGTCTCTTGCATTTCAGCCTGCTTCTAGTTTAAAATAAAAACCAAAGCAACAACTTCCAGCTTTTAAAATCTAGTCACGCAGTTTGTATTAGTGTGTAAGCACGCTGGTCGCCAGATGCTCTCCTCCTCATAAATAGTGACTTCTGTTTGTACAAAGGACAAATGCGCTTGGAGGAAGTGCATTTGGAGGAAGAGTATGTTGCCTGCATCCTGTTTGAAATCAGATGACTAACGTTTGCGAGATGTAATGAAGGCCTTCAAGGCATTTGGTTGTGTTCGGTACTAAAGCTCCCAGCTGGTAGAATCTAAAGAACTAGCTTTCCTCAGTTACCCTTTTAACTATTCAAAATAGCCTGTGGTTGGAGCCCCAATCTACCATCATCTACACGTCATTTCGATTAGACAGTTCAATATGATATATTTAGATCTCCATAGGAAGCAAGCTGCCACTGTGGTTGACTGTTAAGAGCCTTCTAGACAATTCTTCATCTTGATTTTGTGGTGAAAAATGCTGCTGATGGTGATAGTGGTGAAAGATGTAAACCTCTGATGTTTGTACACAGCATATCAGAGTAATCACATGACTCACTAAAATGTACTGAAATGTACTCATAGATTAAGCAGTAAAGAGAAAATACCCAGCAGTTTATTTCAGGGAAAGTGCCTCCTTTTATTGGCATTTTAAATTGTTTATCACTTGGCTTTTCATGTTGTTTGTTAATTTGTTGTTCTTTTTTTTTCTCTGAAAATGTGATTGCTTTTCAATCTCGCGTACAATTGTGCACTTTGTTCTGAAGGTATTACCGGTTGCCTCTGCCAGTGGAAGGGGCACCACTTGAAGAGGAGTTTGATGCCTTTGTGAACATACTCAGGGTAAGGACTGGGGAACCGCTGACTAGCGTGCTAAGTCCATGGGAAAAATTTGCACACAGAGCAAACAGAGGAGGTGCTAAAGCACTAAAATGCACTGCCTTCCGCTCTTCTGATTCTAGGGGGAGAAGAAAACAGATCCACACGACACTCTGGTGAAGTGCATTTGTTATGCATAGTGCTTTGGTAGCTTTTGATCTCTCATCCTTTCTCCTCTGTCATTTTCTCTGTCATGCCCAGCAAGTGAGAAAACCAACTGACAGAATGTTCCGGAACACTGTCTGCAGGTTTTCAGCACGGCAGATAGCAAGCCAAATTGGCCTCGCTTTCTCAATAAATCGCACTTAACATGTACTTTGTGCGTTATTAATCACCGGCAACCATAATAGTTATGAAAATTGGATAAAACTTCCAATCAGTATGCACAGGTTAGATTTAGTCTCTTGGCACCAGATGGCCGGGGCTTGGCTCTTTCTGAGCTTGTCTGGTTTTTATCCCTGGCATCACATGGGTGCTCCATTTCTCTTTTTTGTCCTTTTTTGGAGTGATGGTGTCCAGGAGTCAGTCCAACTCTCTGTCGCTGGAAAGTGGAATCATTTATGCGCAGTGTACACAAGCGATCCTTTAAATCCTGTCGTATCCATCCTGTCTTGGAAATGTTCTGTTATGCTAGTGCTGCACGGTCATTTGCTTAACGACTGCAGTTTGCATTTGCCAGATTTGGTAATTAATTTCTTAAATGAATTTCTCAGCTTCCTGTTTCTGCACTTGAAATAGCGCATAAGCCAGAACACCTAATCCCCTTGAACCATGATTTCCGTGCATATATGTAGGGAATTTTTTATATTTATAATTTCTGGATGTAACGGCCCTTGCACACAAAATGAGATTGATGCTATGTTTGAATTGATGTATTTTTCTGTATAAGTGTGCATTTGGTGTGCAGTTTTGGCCTGTCCCTTTATGAAATACATCACCGTATACCGTTCTCCTGTTATGAGTGACTATGACACTCAGATGGTGTGATCTAGTTGTAAAGTGTGAATTATTTTCCTGGCCACATATTTCAGCATTATTTTGGCCTACCACTAAATATCCTCAAAAACGTCCTTGATTTCTGATGAAACGCAGCTATAGTCATTAATACTGATGTGTTTACTATTTTTAAGTTGATTCCTTTTACTTTATGAAATAACCATGCTCATTATTCAGTACCTCTTCTGATATGTTAGATATATGGGTCATAATGTAGTCTATAAAACTAAAATTGTTTTTCAGGCCTGGTCGTGTAGATTTATGAGCTGTGTTTCAGCATAATAATTTATTGGCTGAGGGGAAAATTGATTGACGAGTTCACATAAAATCTCATTTTGTCACCTGGATGATTTAATGTGACTTGTATAATCCTGGATGAGTTTTTTTAATGATTTTTTTGTAAGCTTAATGTGTCTACACGGAAATACCTCTACAGTGATGACTAGCTCTCAATGATCACAGTGACGGAGAAGTTATTTGTTCAGTGATTATATCCCATCATCCCCTGCAGGAAAGCCCGAACTTGTTGCTCACGCGGGATGCATCCAGGCCTCTGCCAGCTTTGGTGTTCAGCTGCCAGGTGGGCGTGGGCCGCACCAACCTGGCCATGATCCTCGGCACCCTGGTCATGTACCACCTGAGGGGCGCGCCCGAAGAACCCAAGTAAGAACTCGCCCCCACAAAATATCAGCTGGGGCTACTTTGAAATTTGCTTTGGCATACAAAACACTTTATTAAGGGCAGTGATGTTAGCATGTAGTATGTTTTTGACCACAGTGGCTGGCTGGCTAAATGCTGGAATATCACAGCAGCTTGTGCAGTTGATTGTAGGGGCAGAACCATTATATTATTCACCAGCACCTATGAATTCTTGTTAGTCTTTCAACATGAATTGGAAAATGCCATTCTGAGGTGAATTCATCATGTCACCATCAACATGGTGTGCTGTCCTGAAAGGAGAGCATTACTGGAGGACAAAAAAAGAGGAGAACTTGAGAAATTATGATGAAACATAAAAGATGTTTTAAAAACTGCATTCTGTGTCCTGTTCCCAGAGTGGATGAGGCTGTGCCCTCCACGCCAAAACCACTCTTCCAGATTATCCAGACCTTAATCAGCAGGCTGCCCAAAGGCCAGCAGGTCATGGAGGAGGTAAGAGGTCATTCATCTGTTAAATTACTTTATATATTTGCATAGCATAGGTTTTATGTTACATAGCATACAGCCTAAGTAGTTAAAGTTAAACATTGATAAACACAGGTTATGAAAAAAATCAAAGCTGAAGCCTTCTCATTTCAAGTGTAATGCCCTGATGGTTATACCACCACACTGCCACCCTGCAGATGCCTTACAAGTGCTGTTAACTCTCATCCGTTTCAATTTAGGCTTCACTGCAGAATGAATGCACAATTAGCAAAAATGCCGCTTCTGTAGCATCCCAGCATAGCAGGCATAGCCATTATTTAACCAGTGATAATTTATTCGGTGTGCTCTCGGCAGGGTGCACATGCTGGCTGAGTGGCCAAGTGTAGCACAAGAACATTGTACATTTTAGCACAGTGGCATAAAATTGCCACTGATTTGATGAGATACTTGTCATCAAGATGTAAGTGGTGCTCGTGTCAGCGCTGTAATAGAAGGTGGCAGAGCGTTCCTCTCCGATCCTGACGGTGTTGGCCGGTGAGGCTACTGTCCCTTCTGGATGGCCGGCATGACTCACGAGCCCCCGGCTGGTCTCTCTCGCCACAGGTCGACAGCGCTATTGACCTGTGCTCGGAGATGCACGACATCAAGGAGGCCATCTACGAAAACAAGAAGAAGCTGGAGGGGATCGGAGAGGATTATCAGATTCAGGTGAGCCGCGGCACGCCTCGCGATGTGACGACACACTTCACCGCGCTTATTTGAGACAAAAATGGCGGTTTAGAATTCATCTGCAGCGCTAGTATCCTGAGACCCAGATTTAGACTGCATGAGTACAACAGGCCTGTTGGCCTCAGGAGTGGTGTGGCAGAGAGCTCCCATTCCACTCTGGGCCCTGTGATTTGTATCACAGCTCTGGCCTGCTCTGTTTGACTCTACTGGAGGGGCATGTTTTTAGTGGCAGTGAAAATAGTGATGGCTGTTAGGGAAAAGGCGTCTTTCAGTGCACTCCTTTTGAGGTCCGCCTCTGAGACTTAAGGCACTCAAAGCAAAGATTTTTGTGAAAGAAATGTGAGCGTACACAGCTTGAGAACTGGAGAGCTATGCCTACAGGCTTGCGCTGTGTACCTGATGCAAGCCACAAAAGCAACACAGAAAGAAGTTTTTTCTTATGCTCAGTAATGCTACATAAATGACACTGTGACGTTGGTGCAACTCACAAGTGTTCCTCCGGTGGGTTCCTGTAATTGACTCTTTGCTTTGCCATACAGGGAAGCAGCACCAAAGAATACTTCCTTCAGAGGACATTGCAGAGCCTGGAGCGTTACTTTTACCTGATAGCGTTCAATGCGTACCTTCATGAGCAGGTATCTTTTTGATTTTACACCTCGATTTGGTGTAGCATAATGTGTTCCTGATTCACTTATCCATTAGTCCGTAATCTCTTCTATCCCAGTTGTTTTTAGTCCCAACCCTGACCCTAATCTTAACTCCAATCCTACATCCTGTATGAGAAGTTTATTAAATTGCTTTTTATTAACGATTCATTGATTCTGAGTTCACCTCTGTACTTGTCCTCAGTTTGATAATTTGTTTGTGTGTGTGTGTGTCCATAATTTGCAGTATCATCTTGCCTTTGCATCCAACTTCAGCCAGTGGATGTGTGCTCACCCCTGGATATACAGACTACTGGCCTGCATGAACCTCTCAGAGCTGTCTGCCCCTGCTGATCTTGTCACTAAGGGAGCGCGAGTGTTGGTAAGACCTTTAGCTGTGTCTGTATACATAAACTGTACCCCAGAGATCAGCAGAATAAGACTACCGAGGAGACAAAAGTCTCTCAGTGTCATCTGCTGGTGCTAGTTTGTCATTTAATTGTGCGATATTTGCATGCCAGTCAGTGAATCTAATTGTTTATAATTGTCACAAAGTTTTGGACCGAGATAACTGGAAAGAAAAGAAAACTTGGTACTAAATGTGGGGGATGGAAAATTGCTTCTTTATCTCAGAAAAATGTGATGGAAAGAAATGCCTGGGAAATACAAAAAGAGAAACAAATAAAAGCTTGTGACTGAATATGTCCATCAATGCAATGAATCTAGCCAGGATCTTAGGTAGTTGGAGATGAAGATGGCCCTCAGTGTCTGATGGCAGGTTAGAGATGGGGGATTTCCATCTAGCAGTGAGCAGAGTAGAGGTGTGAGGGTTTTCCTGTCCAATGTAACTGTGCTCTATCCTCAGGTGGCCAGTGAGTTCTTGGCTCCAGACGTCCTCAGTACTGTCAAGGAGATGAAGGTGGCCAACTTCCGACGGGTTCCCAAGATGCCTGTGTACGGCATGGCCCAGCCCACGTCAGAGGTTGGATCTCGCTTTAATATCTGCTCTTTAATTTTCAGCAGCTCCTCGGTGATGGGAAAAGTTCAGCGCCCTGAGTAAGCGGTTGTATCGTCAGCACAGGCGTTCTTGATTTGTTCGATATGATCGATGCAGAGGGTGCGTGTCACCATCCCGATGTGGAGATTGCGAAAGTGTCTGGTATCTGCAGCGGGAGAGGTTTCGTAATGTGCGGTCGCTGTTCAGGCTACAGGCGCGGTGCTGGCCTATCTGACGGACGAGAAGAGGAAGCACTCCCACGTGCTGTGGGTGAACCTGCAGGAGGAGCTGGTGCTGGAGGGCAACGGGCAGGTGTTCACCCCCCGGGAGCCGTCCTGCCTGGAGCAGCACATCCCCGTCCTGGCCGGCGACTCGCAGCAGATCGAGGTGGGGGAGCCTAAATACCATGCCCCCGCTCTGCTGAATCGGCGCGTGTTCTGCTCAGTGCTGCTCAGCTCAAAGTGAACACATTCTTCTTATTCTGACTAGATTACTTCTCCATCCGTAGTGCCTCCCAAAGTGACTGATGTATGGTAATGTACTTAGCTTCCGTTGCCTAGTCAGATTGCGCAAGTTAACTTGTGGTAGGGCTTGAATAGTGTTATGCTCACACTCACTGGTCTGGGAGTGTTGTTAGCGTGGTCTGACACTGTGGCTCATTTAACTTGAATGGATACACTTAGGTTTTATTGTCACTCTGGATAATAGCGTCTGCTAAATTCATTTAATGTAATCCCTTTGATTTTGATTATGGAAGCTTCCCTAACAGACCCCGTGGAAGACTGTTCAATAATGTTTGGGAATGGGAGGAAAATAAGGAAGAAAACAAAAGGAATTCTATTGCAGTGTAGTGTGTGGTGCAACGCGGAGTTACATTCCAAAGTGACTTATGAAATGTATTGTGAAAAGTGAAATGCATTACGAATTCTGAGTTGTTTTGTGCTTGCTTTAGAGGGCAGCGGGAATATAGCCGTGTTCGCCACGCATCTGTTATGTGATTGTTCAGAGCGAGGTTTCATCTCGGTAATGCATTCATGTCCTCAGACGCTGGAGACCGCTGTCAAAGAGGAGATCCTGAGAGCGCAGAAGTGGCTGGAGGTGACCCTGGAACAGGAGAAGCAGATGAAGATGTTCAAGACCTGCCTGACTGTGCAGGAGATCTTCAACCAGCACAAGAGCACTCACGAGGGCCTGGTGTACAAACGCATACCCCTGCCTGACTGCTGCGCTCCCAGGGAGGAGGTAACGCGTTGTGGGCTCGGCAGTCACACAGCAGGCTGCATCACTGGCAGAAGAACAGTGCTAATGTTGTACAGAAAACAGCATTTCAGGTCTAATAGGTTAGCAATGTCTGTGGGCTCCCTCTAGTGGTATGAAATGTTATAGCAGGTGTTGAACAGCTGATGAGTTCATATTTAGATGTAGTAGCTTCTTGTAGCTGTTTATATTGGCCTTGTTGTGTACAGTATACATTTTATATGATTTCATTTCATGTACATTTTAATGAATTAGTTAGTTAGATGTGAATTAATATGATATAACTGAATACAAAGAAAGTACGGTTGAACTGTTTTTTTGCGCTAACACCAAGGCAATACTCAGAAAAGGCATACTTTTCATAGAAAGCTTATAATCTGTAATGACATTGTTAAAATATGATTGAGTAGCATTTTAAACACCCATGAAGCATGTTTGTGACCTTGAGTGTGTCTGCAAGTCTGTCCGTGTATTGTGTTTATGCCGTGTGAATGCTTGGAGCAGCGCCTCATCTGATTTCTGTGCGCGGCCCCCTCAGGACTTCGATAAGCTGATGGACGTGATGAAGAGCTCCCTGGCAGAGGACCCGCGCTCGGCCTTCGTCTTCAACTGTCACAATGGCAAGGGCAGGACCACCACTGCCATGGTCATCGCCGCTCTCACCCTGTGGCACTTCAACGTGAGTTCTCAGTGCCCCTGCGGTCCCCCCCAGCTTGCCCATTACTTCTGTGGGCATGTCCCGTTGAACCACACCCTGCACTTCCTGTTTCAGGCCTGTCTGTGACGATGCATTTATTTTGAGGAGCCGCACAGGAACCTGAGGCCCTGTCTGATTTGCGATTTGTCCCTCCAGGGTTTCCCCGAGTTTGCTGATGATGAGATCGTGAGTGTTCCTGACGCCAAATACACAAAGGGAGAATTTGAGGTAACTTTCTTTTTTCACATATGTGGTACCTGTGACCTAGATACAACAGTGCCTAGTCCTTTCCCAGCACAATACATCCCAGTCCTGAACACCATTTTGATTTTATGATGTTATTCTGCATTATATATTATGAAATTATATTGATATAAACATCTATTTACTGATTGTACCTTCAGGTGTAACACATTGTCATTTTGTTGACACTTTCTGCTTATGAACCCATTTGAAAAATATAGCATTAGTGTTTGTTTTTTTTTTTTTTTTTTTTACTTACACTCATCCTGTTTTTACTACATTCTGAAAACGTACAGGGGGACATTTTCAGATTTGCATCTTCACTGATGTTCTTGACTGCAGAGGGTATGGGTCTGCCCTTGACATCTGATGGTAAACTGAGAGGTGTTCCTAGCGTGGGTGGCTTTCTGCTCAGTGACGCTAATGCACACAGATTCACATCTCATGTGTTTTTGTGTGGCTTTTTGAGATGCTGTACTTCCTTTCTGTCTGAAGCAAGATGGTAGCTATCTAGCTAAGCGCGATATGAGACAAGTTCTGAAAAAGAAAGAATGAATTGAGAAACAAGATTGCTAGAGTGAACCAATGAGAGTGCTGCTACTGAGAGTCTCAAATGTCTAACTGATTCATGATGCATGATTTTTGATCTTGAAAAAAGACATATTTTGTGTGGCTTGTGACAAGTGTTCCTTCAATGTGTGTATGTGTATGCATGGTAACATAACTCATTCAGACATTGTTAATGACTTTGCAGGAATGTAGCCTGCTTCCACTTTGTAACTTAAATAAAGGAGAAATACAGGAGTAATTACAGGAGCTTCACAGAGGAGGGTTAGACATATGGCAGCCTCCATTGAAATACAGGATTGATGTGTATGGGCGTTGGTCATGTAACTGTGTCAACGCCCATCCTCATCACACATAGTAAACCCGAAGCCTCTGCCAATCCAAGTGTTGGTTGATGTTGTGTCACTCCTTCTGAAGCATGTAAATTTTGCACCCCACCTCTTGGCTGCTCAGAGCCAAGGAAACCACCCAATACCAGTTCCTCCTGTAGGAATGTCTCCTCCCACCTCTAGTACTGCTGGCTGCCTATTATAGATCTATTTCAAGGAGCATGGATGCAAAGCTAACTCAATGCATCATGTCACAGACCTGGCGTCATGTCACAGACCTGGCACTGAATATTCCCAAGTAAAGTCAGTGGGGTCACACTGTCACGTAGCCCGCTGGTAATCACCTTTCCGCCCGGCCACACATGGTCTGTCTCTTGTCTGCTTATCCCTACGCCTAGCCGAGCCTTCTGTGTTTGCTCAAAATTCTTAACAGATATTGATACAGTCATTGCTATATTGCA
Organism: Megalops atlanticus; assembly: GCA_019176425.1. Taxonomy (NCBI): domain Eukaryota; kingdom Metazoa; phylum Chordata; class Actinopteri; order Elopiformes; family Megalopidae; genus Megalops; species Megalops atlanticus. The sequence goes on from CM032875.1 coordinate 61,676,923, forward strand.
GTGGTAATCTAACTCTTTCTCCTGCATGGAGAAAAGGTGTTTTAGAGCTTTTCTAAGTGTACAGCTCAGATCAGATCAATCATTGGTATGCAGTCTTTGGAGAGCCTCTGTTCTAGACTTGTTGAACTGTTACCTTGAGTAGTATCTTCAGCTGAAACTGCATGAGAGGGTTCAGGCGGTACTCTCAGCCATATCCTGGGTGTCTCTGAAGAATTCAGCCTTGCCTCTCAAATTCCCCAAATGTGGCAGAAAGATAAAGCTCAGAGGGATTAATTAAGCACTCCAAGGGAAACGGGCGAGTCCTTCTGGTTGAACCAAGTACAGACTTTTTCTCTGTACAGTCCCACAGGGTAGTTTCTCACATCGCTTTACATTCTGTTTACACACCTGCAGAAGAGAATGTCTTCCAGAGAACTGCAAGTCTCCGACTGCCTTGTATTCATACCCAGTATATTCATTGGTTGACTGCATCTCTCAGTTCTGTCCGACACATCCTCATTGACTTAACCTGGGGTCTCTGGGTGTCTAGGGATAATGTCATACATCCTCACTGTGGAGACCCAGCCGGGGCTGATTGAAATTGAGCTTGTCCCCAAGTGTCTTTGAAGCGTAATCCATGGGAGAAGCCTCCTGATCCACAACTATCTCAAGGCTTTCTCAGAGACTTCAGTGGTGTTAGTTACAGCTCTTCTCCTGCTATCTCCTGTGATGCCCAGATCGCTATGTAGTTTGTGCAGTCATTGCCCCGCATGGCCTACGACGAGTGTGTGTTTAATGTGTGTAATTGCATTACGTGCAGGTGGTGATGCAGCTGGTCAGGCTGCTGCCTGACGGGCACCGGATGAAAAGGGAGGTTGACATGGCCCTGGACGCGGTCAGCGAGACCATGACCCCCATGCATTACCACCTCAGAGAGATCATCATCTGTACCTACAGACAGGTAGGAAGCCGTGCGATCACGTTTTTTGAGTCTCCCTTACTGTAAGGAACATGGCCTCAATTTGTCTCTGACAGTGACCACCAATGCCTTAGTGAAACACACACACGAATAAACATACTTAATAAATACATCCATAATAAACTTTACATGAGATGCAGTTCACATTTGCAGTCAATTAAATTGTCCTTACTGTATAAGTCTGCTGTAGAGTATTTCGGAAGCTTAAATTCCTGTTATGAACACCACAACCACCAGTGAGCAATGGTAAGTACAGCAAAAAGTTGATTGCAGATGCTTGCAACAGATACTGCACATAAAATTGGTACTTGGTTGAAGTCGGCATTTGTAGAATGCTGATACTGCCTTCTGCGAAGGAAAATGGAAACTAGCTCTATGCTGCAGCAGCAGTATTACTTGAGTATGTTTCTTATTATGAATCATTGCAAAGAATTGCCATCACATAGCAGAAAATAACTCCAGAGCTTTCTCATTTTGCTGAAGAGTTCCGTTGCGTACATTGATTGTTTTTTTTTACCCGAGAATGACTGTCCTGCTGTATTTCAGATAAAAATGAGTCTACAACTTTTTGCTGTAGTGAAAGTCTGTTTGGCTTATTGGAAAATGTTTCTTATTGATTCCTCAGACATTGAGAACTGGTCTTCCTTCAAACCCCAAACTGTTATTGTGATGTATGCATTCAGTCGATACATATCAGAGAGGTTTTGATTCCTTTCCAGGTTCCACCGCATTCTGTGAGTAAAAGAGAGCAGTGTGCAGTGAGCCAGATTTAGTTGGAAATTCTGAACTGAATTGCTAAACCCTATTTCCGTTTGTGATGAGACCAGGAATCATAGGCTGGGCATTTTCATCCCCAGAAAAAAAAACCTCCAACCACACAGGCTTTTTTTCTTATACAAGAGCAAGAAATGAATCTGAGGAGGAGGCGTGTTGGACAGGATGCTAATTCTTTGTTCCTTTTTATGTCAGAAGAAGGTCACCCTGAGATTAGTATGTCTGTTTCTGGTGGCTGCGAGGAGGAGTGCTGCGAGGAGTTGCATCTTTCATTGGAGAACTGACTGTCAAAATAAGTAGTTTTAGATTTGAAGTTGCCCCTTTTTTCTGTAAAACATCATCAGTTACGCTGAGGGTGCGAGCAGACGTGTGCTTGCACACCATGTTAGCATCCAGTGAACCCAGTATGAAAGGTTTTGCTGGCATGGGAGTCTTTCCTTCCTTTTTGTTTGTTTTTAAATCCTCACATCCCCTTGAAAAATGGTTGTGAGGCGTATCGGAACGCTCAGAGCAGGTGTTCTGTAGCTCTCATATCTGCCTCCCGCTGAGAAGCGGAAGTTTCACGCTTAACAGTTCTCACAGTGGCCTGTAGGTGGCATGCACACGCTTTTCAGTGACAGATGTTTTCGGTGGGAGATACCAAAGGCTGCAGTCAATCCAGGCAAGCAAAACAAATGGAAAAGAGCACTCGAGGTAAATCTCAAATGAATGATTGAATATTTATGTCAGTTTTGTTTTTTGGCTCTTGTTTTTGTAGTGCAGTTGTCAGAGGGAAAGTAAATATTTCATTGCAGAGAACATAACAAACGGCGAAGCGGCTTTAGCTGTTTCAATAAATTATGTCTTATTGACTTAGAAAGAGGATTTAGAAGAACTGATAATGAAAACCATGGCTTCCCATAATCAACAGGCTCACTGGTTTTCAAGTATTTATTCGGCAGTATAATTTCTAAAAGGAAGTTATTTGCGAATTGATAAGGACACTTTCAACTTTTTATGAACTTGTGTGCTTCAGGAACTCCGTGGGTAACCGCGATGTGTCCCGCTCAGTTTTTGAGAGTGTTTTCAAGTGGAAGAGTTGACCAGTGTGAAATGCGATGCACTGTATGATGCGAGCGCTCTGAGTGCCATGCTCCGTCCTCTGTCACGGCCGCGCGGCTGGAATGCAGCCGCTGGCAGCGCTCGTTTCGCCTCCGCGCGCTAAAGCCTCCTCTCCTCACGCGGCCGCCGGGCCGCCGTCCGCATTCGCCGGGGCCCCCGATCAATGCGGGTCTGTGCGCCGAGTTCGCACATGGGCTGGAGATACCCGGCGCCCGCCCTGCTCTGTCAATGGGCCTCATTGTCCGGGGGGCCACGTTCTCTGTTTGCTCACTTCGACAAAGCGGTAGTCCGCCCAGCGAGCGTTCGGGCTTTCTTCTGACCCCTCCCCCAGAAAGCCCCTCTGCTCTGAGGGCTCCGTATCTGCCCATCTGAGGGAGGTGTCAGTCAGGCAACCAGGACTCTGCTTACCACCATTTTAATTACTTTTGGGGGAATATTATTTACAACTCGCGGGACTGTGTGATGAATGAGAGGGCTTTGTTCTTCTCTGCAGAAGCTGTCACGGCCGATTATCTCCTGGCGGCTCTGAAGTCTTTACCTTTAACCCTTACCTCTGTGGAGGGGGGCAGGGGGAGCCTCAGGTTGGCACCCTGTCCCCCACTCTGGCCTTTGGCCTCCACGCCGGCGGGGCAGGGCAATAAACAGGCCCAGATGTGCCGGAGAGGGGCGGTGTGCGGCTTTTTTGGGGAGGCACTGAGAAAGGCACGTCTCGTTTCCCCCGTTGTCGTCCCCGCTCCCTGACAGTGGTTGGAAAATGTGTCTTTGATAGAGAAAGATCTATTTGTGCTCAGGCGAAGAAAACATGAAAGAGCTGAGGGGCTGGGTGGGCCTCTTCATGTAAAAAAAAAAAAAAATTAATGAAGACTGGACCTAAACCCACCCCAACTTCACTCCCCCCGCCCCCAACTCCCACCCACCCGTGCCCCCTCCCCTGTGCCCCCCGTGCCCCCCACCCCCGTGCCCCCCACCCTTTCAGGCGTGACACGGAGTGCAGATGGTCCCTCCCTGATCGGTGGGGCAGCGCACCCCCAGTGCGTCGTTCCCTAAACTGTCCGCCGTCTTGGATGGGAACTCTCCCTGGAGACACATTGCTTCTCCTCATTAAAATTTGAAATCGATTGGAAGTTGTTCCAGTCAGACAGGGTGGGGGGAATAACATCAGATGCTTGGCATTGACTGAGCTAAGCCGGCGCCACTTTCCCCAGAGAAGATTTGCTTTTGGTACTTGTCAGACACTGCACCTTGTGACTCGGGACTCTGTGTCCCATACGAAAGGGCCTGAATGAGAGAGCAACATTAGGTTGCTGTAAAACCAGCCTAGTCATGATTGAAAGGCCAGACAAATTAATGTGTTACTTGTTCCCTTCGCATTGACATAATTCTGTGAGGGTCAGAAACGGGTTAAGGGGAAATGGGCTCCATATGCAGTGCAGTGTTTTTTGCATAATCTATCCAGTTGTATTTCACTGCTATTAATCTGGTACCTGCCTTGTAGCTCTTGTTATTTTAGCCTCTTTCCCGCTCTGTCTTGCTCTTGTGCTCTCTGCTCTCTCTCTCTCTCTTTCTTTCTCTCCCCCTCCCCCTGCCTCTATCACAGCCATATGTGTCTGTGGGCTGAGGACTAACCACCAGCAGGCCTCTTGGGCATGTCCATGGACTATGTCTGAGTCCAGCCCCGTCTGTGGGTGGGAGATTGTTTACCCTAGCGGTGCTCCCTCAGAAGATTGAGTTGGCTGCTTCCTTCCACGAAGACGCATGCTGAGATTCATAAACGATGATAACTATGGAGAACTTTACGCTGAATGGAATGTTGCAGTATTTAAATGCTGGGATTAGTGAGCGTCTTTGTGGGTATGTGCTGGAACCACCTCCATTTAGGCAGTCACTTTGTGATTAATAGAGACTCACGTCATGGCCTCAATGAACATTGGAGGATCTTGCCTTAAACAGTAAACGCACTGCTTTACATTGCAACGTGGAGTGTCTCCGCAGCCAAACTATAATGCATGTTTCCTCAGGTGCCAAAGAGTGAAAGGAAAAGAAGAAAAACAAGTGAAATATTCCAGTAAAAATGAACCGAGACGTAAATCAGGCCGCGTGTCCCCAAAGAAAGGCTCGGGGGTTTGGATGGAGGAGCGGAAAAATATTTTCGGTAATGGGAGAACTTTGTGAGCAGGTTTCAGAGGAAAGGTGGCGGACATCACCGGTGGGGGCAGGGGAAGGAATTGGGCGAGACGCGTGGGGTGGAGGGTCTGCCACAAGACTGGCGGCCAAGGGCCCCGATGCCGCAGAAGACAGACAGGTGTGTGCGGCCAGCGGTGGAGGAGCTTGGACAAGCCTTGTGGGGTTTGGGGTGGGGGGGGGGGCACTCTAGTTATGGTGAGGAGGCCTCAGGCCTTCATCTCCTTTCCTCCATCTCCGAGCTCAAGGAGGAAAAAGATGAATCAGGTAATAAATCCGCTGCCGTTCACCTGGGAGTTCATTCGACACAAGTTGGCCGATCGCATTTGAGTTGGGACTGGAGAGCCAAGGACAACATTTGTTATACCTGCCCTCCTCAACGTGAAGCAGGTTCTTATGCCTCAAGTGCAGGGAGCTCTCCCGGCCTGTGAAAGGCTGCCACAGTGAGCCGCGGGGAGGAAAGCTTGATTTTAATTTCCAACCCCCAGCGTATTGCGCACCCCTGCCAATGGAAACATTCGCAGTAGTTGTGTACAGAAGACGTTGTTTCGATTGGGCTGCCCCCGTCCAGCTTCTGGGATTGAACCGTGGCAGGTGACTGTAGACAAGTTAGCCCAAACAAACAGGTTTGCCCAAACAGACAAGGTGTTTGGCACAATAGGTGGTGTGACCAGTCCCCACGTTTGGAGCGCAGGCCAGCCTATACCCCGTAGATGATCTTGGGGAGGCACATCGCCTACATTGAGGACAGAGCGGAGACCAGACCAGACAACAGCAGGGCCCTTCCAGGGGTCACCGTGTCAAAGGAGGTGATGGAACGGAAACAAGTTGAGTGCACAGCTGCGGAGGGCGGGAGAGGGCAGACTGGTACATTTATTTTGGAGGAGCCTCCCTGAGCTCCAAGTCACTCTCAGAGGCACAGCTCAAAGAACAAGCATCTGCCAGTGCCGGGTCTATTTTCGACATTTGGGCATGTATGCCCAATATCATTTTCCCTTATGTCATTATGTGGTGTTTGCAGCTGTGGCAGTCAAATCTGAAGTGTTATGGCCAATATGTGCTGGAATGGAAGAGGAAATAGAACTGTGTTGAGAAGTGTGCAGTACCCTGGAGACGTAATCTCAGAATGCTTACTGACAGGCGTTTGTGCAGCGGTGGAAACGTATAGGGTTTTATTTTCATCAGATTGCTACTTTGTGCGTCAAACAAAAAAAGTGGTGGAAAATGGTCCAATTTCAAAGTTCTTGTTCCCAGCAGAGGTTTTGCTTCTGGTCATGTCTGACCAGCCCATTTGAAGCCGAGAAAAGATACGGTGCCATTACCAGCTTCGCGGACCCTGCTCGCCGCAATCTGGCAGACGGCGGAATGAGAATGGATTAGATTTATTTCCAATGGGGCTTACCCCGAGGGTGCCTTTGCCCATCATTCGTTAAAATTGATATATGGCCAGCGTGATTTAACACACATGGCAGGGACCGCCCGTCACAATGGAGGGGTTTGTTAGTTTGCCGCATTCCAACTGTGTCATTTCGGTTGCCCGCGTCCCCTAAGCCGAGGATTTGATTCGCTCATCAATCACAGGATCGGGCGCTAGCGCAATAACTCACGGCTGATGAAGGCATCAGCGGAACAAATGACTACAATCCGGCCCCCGATAAATGCAGCAGGACCTCATAATCAGAGACGGGGGGGGGGGGTTATCTGTCGCCATCTCAGAACGCACACATAAATAGCAGTAGGTGTCATCGGCGGAGAAATAAGCTCTCCCTCATCCTCAGTCGCTGATTGTCTTGAAAGTTTATGCACATGTGACCTATAGGACCAATCACTGAGGCAAATTTTCTCATTTGAGCCTTTAATCATTGGTGCAGTCTCAAGCGGCAAAAAAAAAATACATATATATATCTGTTGCCGTGTTGACCATATTTGGGCAAGGGACTGTCGCTTTTGATCCACACATCAGGAGGGCCCGAAGCGGTTTTGCCTGCCTCATTGCACATCATGCAGTCAATGGCACATTCAGCCGTTACGGTTGCAAGTGGACGTGCTCTTGAGCTGGAGTTGCTGTCCCTCTGGCTGCAGGAAGCCTCTGCCTCGCTCCGTGTAGGTCAGCGTGTTTGGGCTGTGTTGCATCTTATCAGTTCTCACAGGCCATGCAGGCTGGTGACACGCTGTGATGCAACCCAGACATTCTCCACCAGGGTGGGATTGTGTGTATGGAAAAGCACACTGCTATCAGTGTGACGCATGGGGACTGCCTCTCTCAGCGCTGGGAATGACACTGCCTTTAAACGCATCAAGATTAATGTCTTTGCTAATGCTTTAAACTGCCTCTCTGCGGACAGGCCTTGGATGGCAACAGATGGGCCCACTCTGTGAATGCCTCTCTCTAAAAGGATAATGTTAGGTTTTCAGCGCCATCAATTTGGAACGGCATGGCCCGCCGAGTTTATAGGAGCGGAGCATGATGAGAATCTGAAGGAAAAATAAAGAGCCCAGGGTTATGGGTAATGCTTGAGAAACCCCCCCAGGCAGACAGTGACTGTGAACATGCTGCGGCTGCATTTTTTACTCTTATCAGCATTCAGAGTGTCCGCAGCATCATGGGGGCAAATACGTAAAGGCATCGGGACAAAGGGTGCCAAAAAAAAGACAAACAAACAAACGGAAGAGCCGGTGACCTTGCGGGTCGGCCGCGGCCTCCCTCGCAGCTGAAGTTAGCCGTCCCCGGCCACATTCCTCACCGCTCTCTGTTCTCAGGGCTAATCGTCCTCACATGTTGAAGCTGATCAGTCGGCGGAATCTATTTCTGACTCTTGCCCTGATCCACGCTACTACTTTTTTTTCTTTTCTTGAATTCATTTTTCTTTTTTTTTTTTTTTTTGCCCTTTGCATTTTCACAAACCATCGTCCCTCACAATGGGCACCGTGCTCAGAACTATCATTTCCTCCCCCACTAAACCTATCATTGCCTTGGTCTGGAGAACCCAGAATAACAACACTTAAACCCAACCCTGAGTGTTTAGGCATGTCCCTGTAGCTGTGGTTATGGTATCTGAGGGATTTTGCAAAGCCAGGGTTCAGTTCCCGAGAAGTAAAATTAGCAACCGCTGCAAGCTCCCATTCTTCCTCTTGCTCGTCTGGTTTGCGCGAATGCCTGTCGGAATAGCTCCGGAGTCAAGCGGCCCCGCTGGCTCCAGTGCCAGCCCCAGGGGTCATGCGGAAATCGTGACCAGTTCAAGCTGCAGGAGAGTTACGTTTTCGCCTCGCCCCAAGCGAGACTCCGTGTTTCATATGCGAGAACAGTTGTGACCTGACAGGCAAAACGCCATGTCAACAGCGTATGGGCCGTCTTCATATCAACCCCCAAACACGTCAGCTACTGGAAACCCAATGTTTTCACAGTTTAGTTTTTTTTTAACCTTTTTTTCCCCCCCATTTGCATTGGTAAATGGGGTGATTAAAGTATGGATGTTTCAGTTCTGTGTTTGTATCAGCTGATAATACAGTGGCTAACAGACCTTTCAAACTTAGCTGACTGCCCCAGATAGTTGAGATCACCTTGTTTTAAAGCAGCAAACCAGTGTGGGGCGATGCTGTCTTACAGCGGAGATTCGCCTCGTGAAGTGCGGCTCCTGCGATGATTGCTTGCTTCGGCGCGAAGCTGCATTCAGATTGGCATCTCGGATAGAGAGGCTTTTCACGCGGGCCGACTAAGTAAAAGAGATGCACTTGTGACGGTGCACGGCGATTGTTCCCTCAGATGGCTTCCTCTGAAGAGGATGCGACGCGATGGTGTGAAATAAGATGCGGAATGAACACGCCGCGGTTGGCGCTTGGGCCTGGAATACGAATGCGCTGTCCGGGCCGCGTCCTGCTCTGCGCAGCCGGGGGGGTAACTGTCAATACAATCGCCATCTGTCAGTACCCGTGATAATTAGTAATTTAATTAGCACACAGTAGCCAGGATTGATTGGAATGCTTCCGCTGGGGGGGGGGGTTGTGAATTATTGGCATTGACTGGAAACTCTGTGTTTATTGAACTCTCATACTATAGGGCTGTGTTTGCACCGGAAAGGCTTTGAGACACTGCGATGATTGCAGTCATACACTACGGAGCAAGGGCATCAGAAACCATCAGAATGCATGAACTGGCAAGATCGGTTCCCTGTGTGTTCAGAAATTGTGTGTTTAAATTTGGTTCCTCCCGAGGCCTTTGGTTGTGGTTGTGCTAAGTTTAGTGCAATGGTAAAATTATGCACTGTGCGGCTAGGCCTACAAGACTGTATTGCAATAACGAATTTGTAGTGCTAACCCTAAAAAAAAAAAAACAACTACATACCGTGTGTACAGTTTTTTTTCCCCACTCCTTTGTTCTTCTTATTTCTTCCAGTATGTTTTCATTGTTAATAATATCAAAGTGTTCTCAGATGTTTATCTCAGAAAAGGTTACTTAAATAGAGCGATAATTAAAATCCTATGGGAAGGATTGAAGAGCAGCTTGACTGAGGAGATGAAAAAGACGCTTCAAAGTTAATTGATAAAATGCTTGTTGCTTGAGACAGTATTCTCATTTCAATCAGATTATCACCTTTCTTCCTTTTTTCCTTCAGTGTTTCATTATTATTGTGTTTCAGTTTATTAGTGGCCTGCAGATAAGGCCGAATGTGAAATTATTCACTGACTCAAGTTCCTCCCGCTAAAGTGAAACAGATGGAGGAAGAATGTGTGTGCGGCAGACGTATGCTGTTAACTTTAACGCAAAATACTTATATCATGCCGAACAAAATACTTTCGCTTTGGTCAGCGATGAAATGTGGTGTGTATAATTCATAATTCATGTTCACTTGGTGTGATTTATTAATTTTGAATGTTATTGTGGCCTCTGCAATGAGATGTATGCTTCCAGCAGATGTATTGGCCTCTGCTGCAGGGGTAATTCAATGCACAACAATTTTACGTGAAACAAGTGTATATCTAGGTACTCCCTCAGATCTAAGGCTTTTACGTATTTTTTGATGGAAATGCTGACTTGCCCTTTTTGCAGTTGTTTTTTTTGCCCTTTATCCAGCGTGGTTGTTCCAGACATGACCTAGAGGCTTTCATGACAGTTGTACACTGCAGAGTCTTTGTGATAGACATAGTGACTGTTTTGATTTAAATTCTGCAGTTTATAAGTACAGTAAATCTTGGACAGTCTGGTGGGCATTTCATGTTAGAGCTTATCTCTGTTGAATTATATGGTAATAAAACAGACATCTTGACAGTGGTCTTATTTCTAATCCAAGGACTAACTTTCCTGATTCTCACAGGAATGCAAGTCCTTGCTTTATAAATGTTTGATTTACATCCATCTTAATGGTATAGAAACTCGATTCAACATATTTTTATGTATGTCACCCTGGTGTGCAGTCATGTGTTGTAGAGCTGGCCGTGAGACAGAGGTTACACTGGCCACTTAAAAACATCTCACATCCCTTCGGCTTCTTCATCTCTCTACTCCTCCACCCACCACACACCACACGTCTTCCTAAACTGAGGACACAGAGGGGTCACATGGGGGATTCATTCATTGAAAACTTAGCACAGAGTGGTCATAAAGTGTAATACTCCTTTCGCACGTCCAAAAATGAACTCAGCTATTTACTTTTGCTGTAAAGATTTTTCAGTGAAGATTCACACGGGCACCTTTTGTATCAAAACAAGTTGTTTCCCTGAAAATGTGATGGAGAATATCAGAGGTGATGCTCTTTATAGCGGCATAGATTTGACCTTGCTGATCTGTATCATTCGGAACCATCTGTTCTGTAAACCTCTGTAAAAAGTTGAAGGAAGTGAAATATGGGGATCTTGGGGGATTTACTTTATTCAAGACTTTCCCTGCAGATGCAAGGTCACTACCAGAGTTCTCTTCTTGGGTAGTTAGCATCTTGGGTTACACCTGAATCTGAAATCGATAGTGTTCCTGCTTAAATGGAATTTTAAAGAATACTAAGTTTTTCAACCAAATAGTTGGAAGCTTTATGACCACCTTGTGCATTACTTGTGCAAGAGGATGTTCACTGGAATACTTCACCTGGTCAGGCATCATCAAATTCACCTCCAGTCTCTTCCTGTAGCACATTTGCATCTGCTGCGCAACTGGAAAAAAGAGGGGAGGTGGAGGGAATCTGTGGAAGACATTAAAATGTGTCGTTCTTTTCTCCTGACTGTGGCTGACCTTTGTGCTCTTAAAAGCCAGCCATGCACACCTGAACAATCCCTTAAGAAAAACCATGCGTCTTGAGACCAGATGATATACTGTATGCCACCTTGATTACTGCACTGTCTGCAATAACTTTCAGCATCATTTGACAATTCATTCTTTGGGAACGTTTTGGAAATGTAGTTAGTGTACCGGTTACGACCCACAAATTGTACATATTTTCAGGTGAGTAAAATATGTTTTTTCACGAGTAGTTCCTTGTATAACCAAAACTCTCCAAAGGGTGGAATACCTGGGATTGTATTGCTGTGAATGAATCTTGGGAGTTTGAGATAATGCCATGCATCCACCGCTGGCGTCTGTCAACCTGCGAGGCCTTCTCGCTTTGACTTCCAGGATTTAAATCGCCGTCTCCAGTTCTCTGAGCTCAAGCTCAGTCTGTCTGTGAGGGATTATGGTGCCGATTCACCTTGAGTTCCCGTCTGTGTCTGTGACTGCAAACGACCTCCACGGACCAGGTGTATTCCCACCCGCCGCCCCGTCCCTCCCCACTGCCTCCTGCCTGCCCGTCATCAACACTGCACTGCAGTTACCGTCTGGAGCCTCTTTTCAAATTACGCTGAGTCACCTTAATCCCTGGGTCAGGGACAGCAATGTCTGCCAAAACTACTTTAGACTGTCCGGATTTTCAGACAGCTGAGGTGTGTAGCAACTCATCAGAGTATTTCATGTGCTGAATTCAGTTTACAGGAACCTCAGCCTGCCTTAGGCTGCATGTTCCCTGTAAGTGTTGGTTTTAGACTGTACTGAGAGTCGATGCAGTTTCTTGCCCTTTTCATTTCTGTACCGACAGGTGTTTGCGCCACTTTTGATTGTGGGTTTGCAGAGCATAAACTGTCCCCTTGAAAGGGATTAAAAGATTCTGTATCTATGGACACATTGTGGTCGACCTGGAAACGGGATATTTGGGGGTTGGTGAGGGGGATATGAATGACCTTGCCAAAAGGGAAACTTTATCCCAAAGCCAATGCAATACTAAAGTCATACTGTGGGGGGATGGGATTTCATTACTTCTAAGAAGAAACAATTGAGGGTCTTATGGGTTCTGACTGCTAGATCTTACACACACATACGCAACAGTCTGGACTGGAAAATGAGGCCCTTGCGTTCAACTATTCAGGCGAAACATTTCTAGTATTGATTTTTTTTTGAAGCTCAGTTCAGAATATGCAATTTCCTGTTGATGGCTGATTGTTATATGTGTATTCTATGTTAATAAACTTTTCATTCTAGAGGTACACAGTAGTGTCCCATATTTAAAATATGAGTATGAATTGGAGGAGGACGGATGGTGGGGATGACAGAGGTTGCTTAAATTGCATACATGAATGTTCGTTTCATTCGGGGGAGAAACACAGAAGGTTGTTACTCCAAGTGGGAATGTGTATTCATGCAGTTGTCCAGAAAATGGGTTTACTTGCACAACAGAGAATATACTGTAGAACTCAGCCCTGTGAAGTTCTGTCTCCGGCTTTATTGGAACCGGGAGGTAACAGAAGGCTACCGATGTCACCTAATACGGCTTGTTAACCTTGGACAGGAAATTAAAAGGACAAGAGAATCATTGAATGTGGAATGTTCCCCCTTTCTTTCTACAGTTTTGGGATTTCTGTTCTTCATAATCAAGCCTCTCCCCAATGATGTGTCAAAAACAAAGAAAGGGCAAGAAGCATCATGTTTTGAAATATTAAAATGACATTGTGACGCAGATATTAAATTAATACTCTGCAGTGCCAACAGATATTCCTGCAAAATTTGAATAAGCCTTCCTTGTAATTTCTGCTTCTTAGAAAATTTTAATGAGATGAACAAACTTTGTACAAATTTGGCAGAAACGCAAAAAACATATTGAACTTAATAACAGGTGTGTGTTATGGAATGGGATATTGCACACCTGTGGCTCGTTATTTCGGCAGTGATATTGAACTGAAACTGACTTTTTCCTTCAAGCAGTTGTTTCAGTGCCCTTTATGCCCTTTATTTGGAGTGCTAATTAGGCCTGTGGTCTGTGTTGCATTATACTGAGGCTTTTACAGTTCCACCATAATGTGTTTGTGCTTGCTGTTTTTATTCTCATTATTTATTTATATGTCAGATTTCCTTATGTAGAGTGACTTGGAAAGCAGTGGTAGAATCCAGTGAAGAGTGGCATTCAAAATACAATTTAAATACAAATTACCATTTACTGAGAGCGAGTCCAGCCTGCAGCAGTGTAATCCACGCTCTAATTATAGGTGTGCATGCAAAGCGATGTCTTCCAAATTGAAGGAGGTGGTAACATCAGCCATTCAAATTCGCTGTGTTGTCACTCATGCTGAATGGCTTCTCTTCTTTCCGTTGTGCAGGTTTCCCCTTAATGCCCGATGAGTTTGTGTTTATTTATACAGCGGCCCCCAATTTGACTGCTGACAGCTGAACTCTTTTGTTTTGGAAGTGTCCGTGAATTGATCATTCAAGCGAAAGAAATGACCGGAACGTTTCCCAAGGGGTGAACAAAACGGCATTAAAACACGGAGGTGATGCATCGTCTCACACTGAGCATCTAGATTAACTTGACTTCTGCTTACGAGGGATGTTGGATTTGGTGGAATTCCACGGGGGGGGTGGATGAATGGCCAGTTGTGCTAACCTGGGTGGGAAGGGCCAGTGAGGAGGCACGTGGACTGGACTTTTTACCTCAGCAACCCCACCGCCCGGTAATTGACAACATATGTCCAGACAGACCTTTTCGGGTTCTGGCTCAGATCATTTATGTCTTATTGGAAAGAGAGGTCAGATCTCATCCTCAGCAGACAGCACATGCTCATAATTGTTGCAAAGAAAACAGCTCCCCACCCAATGAAGTTATGTCGTTCTGTGCTTTCCTTAGTCATGCATAATAGGGAAATGCATGCATTAGACTTTTTTTTTTTTTTTTTACTTTTGATCATTTGTATATCTGGCATTCTGAGGTTGAGAGAGCACATTAAAATTTATTTCATTTCTTGTAGGAAAAGGACTCATCAGTTGATTTTGATGGAGGAAATTATCTTTTCCCATGTAGAGGGAGCTAAGCAAATGTGACAATGGTATGGGTAATCCAGGGTGATGGATGCCTGAGAGATTGATTAACAGTATAATATGTACTCTTAATGTAATAACGGTCAGGCCTCTCTGACACACCTTCATGATTATGTTGGAGGATGCACTCATTCCATTAGCATCAGTACAATTGAGACCTTGCTGCCATGCCATCATCTGCTGAGTGTTAAGTGTTAATATGTGTGAAAATTTGCAGTTCAATGGGGCCTCTAATTGCTTTGCCCCCTCTGTTTATAGATGCATATTTTTGAGAGCTGCTGCTCCTTAACTCATTGCTAGGGACAGACTTGTGGCTACACCTTGACAAGGTCAGGTTGCACGGGGTGTGGAGGTAGAAGGCCTACAGCCACATTCTTCTCAGCCTCACCCCTGGCTCTTTCAGGCACCTTTCGACCATAAAGTGCATGTCAGGGGGTTATTAAAGCGGAGTCTGGGGCCTCCGCTAAACACATGTTTGTTGACTCACCTCAGGTAATGAGAGAAAGGGCATGTGGGAGAAAAGCAATGATTTCACTGCCAGACATGTCATTCGAGCCAATTTAGAGGGACCATTCCCTTCCCTCTGTCATGTTTTAAATGGGCAAAATCACTTTCAAATCAAGTCATATGTGCATAATGATTGTGATCAATCAGTGTGGGGTTTATTAAACTGAGGCAAGTGTCTTTGTAATGGAAGAACCAATGTACCAATTAAGTGCTGTGGCTGAACCGCATACGTGTGGTTTTCTGTCTTTCAGTCTTTCTGTCACTGTACGGCCCCTTTCTAGCTATCACTGATGAAATAATGTCTGTGAGAGTATTTTCGGGGGAATCTTTTTGAAATGGCTTCAAAAAAAAAGCCAGAGGGTGCCTAATGGTGATTGCCGCCTGCACAGAGCATATTGTATGAAAGCAATCAAAGGTCCTTTCAAGTCTTTCACCAGTTTCTTTCTCAGAGTTTTACTTTGCTATAAAACCTATGGCTGGATTGATGTGCGCACACACACATATTTACTATTTCCACAAAGAAACCACTAAATGCTTCTGCTTCAAGCTCTGGAAACCTTATGTATATATGTACTGGTATTGTCATGTGGAGAAAAGAAAGCTCTCCCCACTGGCTTGGTGGCAGAGTGAAAGAAGCCCCCTCTTGGTGTTTGTGTGGTGATAAAATACCCCCCTCAGCTCGTTTCGGTCCTCCACAATAGCAGCCTGTAAGGATCTCACAGTCCCACTTCCTCGGGCTCTTGCAACAATGGAATGCGGTCTCGCTTTGGCCTGGCTCCATTTCACACAGTGTTCGGCTGTTGGGAGAGCATCCATCATGCAGACTCAAAGGGTGGCAGAGTTATGGCTTTCACCTTTGACAGTGAACAAGGTCTGGGCAGTGCTCTCTCTGTCCTGAGAGGCCTTGTGCTGTTAAAGAGGCTGTGACAAGGAGCGTTCCCCGTGTTTCTTCGGCGTCACGTGTATGGAACACGGCCTTTTGATGTGGAACTCTGAAGGCTGCAGTGCAAGACCTTCGCATCTGCAAGATCTGCACTTCTATTGTTATGCTTATTATTTGGTAATATATCTGAATTATTACTGATTATTATTACCCAGCATGACTTGAATTGCTTACTGTGTGTGGTATTCAGTTATTGAATTATACAGTACGAGTCAAAAGTTGATTAGGATGGGTAAATGGGTAATGGGTTATGGGTAAATGGGAAACATAAATTCAAAGACATGATCTAAAGACTTATGCTTAAATGCTTGGAATTTGTTTCTTAGACAAATATAAATAGTGAAGTTGAAGTAACTGCATAATTTCATTTATGTTATTTCTTTGTTTTTATGTCTTTATTACTATTCTAAAACATGAAAAATAGTAAAAATAAAAAATAAAAGTTGTGTCCAAACCTTTGACTGATACTATATAGTGAAGCTATTCAGGTGAGGTTCCTTAATGAAGGGTATAACAAGCATCACCCAGGGTTGAAATATGAAGCCCTATGGAAACAATTACTGTTCCCTCACCAGTATGCCATTATAGTACTCTTATCTCTTTATTCACCATCAAACAGATTACCGTTAATCCTACATATTCTTCTAGCAATTATTTATGTGCACCTTTTGTTTTCTGGAATTTCCCCATAGTCCTCACCATGTCTCTAATATCTACAATGGTGTTTTTTGGAAGAATTTTGTATTTTATTCATGGAAGCAGTCGAGTCCAGCCCTTTAAATTTTGAACAGGGTATAATCAAGGTGCTCTTTAGACACCTCCCCTGCAGAAGAAACATGTGTTCCCTCTAGCAAGAAGGAACAGTAGGTGACTGAACTGTGTTCCTCAGCACATGCAATTAGAATAATCACATAAATGTGACTATAATAATGCTGCCGGCATGGTTAATATTCTGGGAGATACCGGGGATGTCATGCACAGGTGTTTTGTGAAAAGGCATTTTGTGAAAGTCAGTGTGGCACGGTCCATTTAATTGGATATGGCCAATGCACATGGGGCTTCCCGCAGTGACTCCCAATGGTGCAAAGGGTGTGAATGGTTTAAATGTGATGTGGCGGAGCATCCAGTTTGGTTAATATTCAGGGAGAGCACTTGAGAGGAAGTGTGAGGGCACTGGCCCCCTGGTGAACCCTTACAGTGTATTTTGGGAGTCTGAGATTATTCATTTAATTGGATGTGCCCTTGACTTTCGCTAAGTGACTCCCATGATCTGAATGCATGTAATTACCCAGGTAATTGAAGGCTAAGAGGCTGTCTGGTCGTAAGGTCTGAAGGTGGCAATAGTGGTGGGCTGAAAAGAGAGCTCATAAAGCCACTGGTGTGTGCTCATCCCTCCTTCCACATCCCTCCTGTGCAGTGGGAGGAATCTGGCCTTTCCCTCTCCATCGTGCATTTCCTCTGCGATGTTTGTCAGACAGGCACTGTTCATGCAAGGTTTGTGTACATGTCAGGTAGTATAGTTGGGGGGCTCCCTGTCCGGTGAGAATATGGTGTACCACGTATAGCTCATCAGAGGAGAGCCATTTTACTGGTACACACCAGGCTTCATTAATCCAGGATGTAGTTACTCACCCTGAATAAATAGTGAAAATTTTTTCGGGAAGCCCGATGCCCCAAGAGTGAAATCAGCCGTGTGGTTTTTCCCCTAATAGTGTCCACCTGGTTATTGTATTTAGTGGTCATAAATTTTTCCCTCTGTAGTATGGTATCCAGTGGTTGGCCACCAAGGCAGAGGGATATGGTAAACTTTCTGCTTTTGAATGGTCTAGGCCTAACTGGAAATTTGTTCCTGGTTGGTATCCTGTGAAGAGCTTAGGATTTTGATTAGTCATTGTGTTGTGTCATTGTGTATGAGAATGTTATTTTGTGATGTTGTGGGTTTTCAGGGTGTACAGCTCTTGTATGTCACATTAATAAGCCTCCCAGATGTGCCAGAGTTGGTCAACAACTCTTCAGTCCTCATACCCTTGTGGTGGACGCCTACAGTACAGATGAACCTGCTTGGGATGGATTCTTAAAGAGCAGGAACAGGGGGGTTAGAGAGCAGATCTGAAGGAATGGGGGGCTTTGTGTGTGTGTGTGTGTGTGTGTGTGTGTGTGTGTTGATGTGCGAGCTGTAAGATTGGAAGGAGCTGGAACATGCAGACCGTGTGGGAGGCATGAAAACGGAGGTCATGGCTGCCCAGGGGGGCCTTTGTCTAGCTGCAGTCGGTCCACATATGGCCACATGGCAGCCAGGCGTTGGCACGGGGGGGAAGGGGATGGGGAGTGCTCGGAGCTCCAAGGAGTACAGGGCACATGAGGTGATAAGGATCCGGGGGATGCACCTGTGGCCGGGGCACGCAGGTGGCGGGTGTGGAGGAGTTCCAAAGGGGAAACTCGGGACAGGATCTGCCAGGCCTCACTGGTGCCTGCTGGGAGGACGAAAGAGGGGTGTCTGCGGAGCGCACCTCTGGTGGAATCCGGAGCGCAGGCAGGGCGTTCCGTTCCTGCCCCGTCTGCTGCGCTGCACATTCTTAACTCGCATCCCTTTGGTTTTGTTTGGAAACGGAAGGGAAGTGCAGATGTTCGCCCAAAGTTGCGTCAGCCACTGAGGTATTGCCCCGTAGCTGCTTTTGTTTCTCGCTCCTGCGTTCCCATTATGGAGTCATCTGACGTAACCACAATAAATGGGTCACTGTGCAAAAGCCAGCTTTCGGAGTGCCGTACAAGCTGATCTTGTGTTTTTCTTTTCTTTTTTTTTGGAAGGGGGGAGGTGTAATTGGATTTTAATAGATAACAGTGGTGGTTTTTTGCAAATTAGCGGCGGAGGAGTGCGGCCTCTTACCGCTGGGCTCTACATTGTCATGCAGACTGCGTGCCGATCTCCGAGCCTCTGGCAGACCGCGGGTGCTACGCGAGCTTTTTTTTCCACCCTCGATCCACGCAGCTGCAAGACAGACCTTGCCACTAAACGCATTCTAAGGCATATATGACTGACTCAGTGCCAGGGCGACCTCAAGGCCCGAAGCAATCAAGGCCACACAAAGGAGCCCATTCCTGACATTGATTCACGATCCAGCAGGAGCCTCGTCAGCAGACGCTGTGTTGCCAGTGACCAGTTATTGAAAAATGACGCCGTTTAACGAGGTTACCCCAAGCCGAAAAGCGCTTTCCTGATGATGTCAATGAGAATTCCACTGCCGATTTGCAACAGAGTTATTGCTAGGTTACCCGAGGTTAGTGGCTCAGGGCTGAATCTGATGTTATGCCCTCACGACAGGTCTCTTGATTAGCTTCATATGGCTGTATGTTTGGCACTGGCTTTAAAACAAAACCATGCATTCATACACGGTATGTATTTTTTTTTCTCACGAATGATCATTAAGTGTGGTTTTCATTCAAAGTAGCAAATCATAGTCACTTGCAAATTTGTTGCTGTGACTGTAGAGTTTGGTTAAGGTAAGATTTCAGTTAATACTTGTCTATTCTCTTGAGGTGAGTTCCTTCATGCCTAATGTTTAAGTCATTTTATGTGACACCAAGTGGTCAGTTGTGTGATAATGGCTCTCACATAGCTCATTAGGCATTGAAACTTGTTTCATTGAATGGGGAAATGACCATGTTTATTTGTGTTTATTATGTGGTGGATGTAAAAAAGTGTTACTGTTTATGTCACAGCTGCACATTGACCTCAAACCCTGTGAATCAGGATGTTAGCCTTCGTGTTTCTGGGATTTATGAGTACATATCAGCAAACACTTCTGTTTTTCTGTCGTGTGAAGTGGTCTGGCCTCGGGCCGTGTGTGTGTGTTGCTTTGGGTGACGCAGAGGACTGTTTCTCGTGGCTCCAGCGCTGCGGCGCTCTGATTCACTGACCTCTTCGACTTCAGGGGTCACTGCCACGGGACAGGGACTCCCAGTCACCAGAGAGATGCCACAAACATCCTGTCTCCGGTCCGTCCCTGAGGGGGGAGCGCACGTGCATCCCTAGTCAGCCATCTCTGGGAACTCCATCATACTCCAGGAGCGCTGAATGTCTAGGGAAGAGTTCATCTCTTTGATGTGGGGGCCTCTCGGCTTTACGTTGCTCGTTGTGCAGACCCTAATGAACACAAGCACTTGACCAGCTCTCCTGAATTCCCCCACATGGAAGCTCTGCATTAGATAATTGGTGGTTTGCTATAATCAATGTCCTTTTCAAGTCCTCAGTGAAAGTCAGTATCGAGTCCTTGTCCTCTGCGCTGATGAAAAGAACGTTTTCTGGCATTGGGCAGGGCCTGCTGCGAGTTCATTTCGTATTCACACGCCGCGGTTGAACAGCGGAGGAAAAAAGAGCTCACGCTGCGCCTTGAGTTTGGAGGGACGGTCCCTGCCTCTCATGGAGAGGCTTTTAAGAGCCTAGGATGAGCGTGACGGATCGGCACGAGAAGACCGCAACAAATTGAGGACAGCGCTGATCATCTGCCACCATCTGTTGCCTCATCATTTTAAGGGTGACCAGCGGTGCACAGCATCTGTCGCTGTGCTCTTCCGTGCTGTTAAAGACGACCGCGGTGGTGCTCAGGAGCCTTGGTGGAGAGGCATCAAGCTTCAAATCCACAGGCCTGCGGGAAAGCCTGCTTTGATGTTCCTTTTAAGTGTTATGTAAGAGTCAAATTGGCTACAGTTGGAGTGGGGCTGGAGCTTTCTAAGACCTGGTGTTTATTGGAAAAAAACATCAGTAACTCCTGTTGGTGGTCGTCAGGGGGATAGGCTGTGCTTGTTTTCTACAAAGAATCTACATTCTGCCACCTTCTTGGAGTACAGCGAAACAAAGGAGAAAGGACGAGTGCATTTTCTGCATCTGTGTTGCTTGTTCTACCTGTTGCAAGGACACATTGCGTTTAGAATGAGTGGCAAAGCCGAACATGGAGCTGAAAGCAAATTTTTTCTTGATAGTGGGGTGCTGGGTTGGAAGATTGTTCAGTCCAAAACCTGCAATTTGGTCCTGATTACATAAAGGAGGCCTGAGCTACAGTGGAATTATTTGGGCATGGGATTGTTATGTTGGCATGAATGTAACATTGTTATACATCTGTTTATGATTGGGGTTGATTTTTCTGCTATTTAACAGCCAAGATACAGTGGATGAAAAATAATTTTGTCTGGCTGCATTTAGTATTTTCCACTATTGTCTTTCAAATGTGTTTCAAGGCGTTTTTTTATTTGAAAAAAGTTTTCAGCTTTCTCTGCCACTTCAGATGAAGTAAATTTTTCAGGTGTTAACTTTTAGCATGTATTATTTTGGAATGCAAACCAGTGATGATAGTGTCAACTGACATGATGGAGGTGGTTTTATCATTCATTGTAGGACGGTGTGTTGGTTAATATGCCTAAATGTCAATGATGTTCAGTTAGTTTCTTTGGCACTTCTTATAGTTAGGAGAACACTGGATATTTTTGGAGAAAGCCAGCTTCATGAGGTATCTCTTCACAGTAGTACACCTTTTTAGCTAAAAAAGTCAGCCACCTCCAAGTTTCACATGCAGACATCATATTGCGAAGATTGGAGCAAGGTGTACGCTCCATTTCTCAGACATCAGTCTCAGCATTCCTTATTGTTTCACATTCATTGGTGAATGGCAGGAACTGCTGAATTTGTTGTCTGAATGAAAAGGTTGTCTTGCATATGCTTGTTCCATTATAAGGAATGGAATGCATTTACAAAAAATTATTAGCTAGTTATGTATATCTGTTAGGCTCGCTGACAAAAAAGTTATCATTGAAATGAAGCCTTCAGTTATAATGTGAAAATGAAACTGTTCTTGGAAGACAGTGAGAGGCCAATGTGCTGTCCTCCTGTTTGAACTCAAATCTCAATTCCCCTGCAACAGCCGAAGCCAAGTCTTCACAGCAGGTATGCAAACACAGATGGTTCATAGTTTGCCAGACTCATGACACTGGAGGTAATAATCTTCCAGCTGCTGATTGTGTGGGGGCACAGTTCTCCTGAAGTTGTACTGTAAATATAGAATGAATTAGCCTTGAGTGAACAGATAAAAACAAAAAAGAGAAAGTGAACTATCCTACTTCTGCCAAAACATGAGAAACTACATCAGGAGCTCTGTGGGAGCTGTTCATTACTTATGTGGTCAGCATAATTTCACTCGCATATATAAGCATTTTATAATTGCCGCACAATGTCAGTATGCTAAGACCGAAGGTTAGAGGCAAACGCTCTAACCTCTCGCTGTCGTCAGAATGAGCGGCTTCATCCTGGGGTGGAGCTCATTACAGATATGGTATATCCCAAACGTGCAGTCATTTTGAGGAGAAATGATTTGAAATTCCTCAGTCCTGCTCAGCAAAGTAGGAGCTGAGAAAGAGGCCAGGGGTTTCCTTCTGGGAATGGAGACATGTAGGAATGCTGGGATCGTTATTCTAAATGGTCTGCTTCCTGATAAATTACAGAGATACTTAAGGTCCCAGTGGAGTGTTTTGTAAAAATCTGAGATATTGGTGATGATTTCCATTTTCTTCACATCATTTTTCATGATTCTTTGGCACTGTAATTTTGGCACTCACGCACTTTAAATTTGTGGTTTCAAAGGCTTCTGTAACGGTTATAGTCAACCAACTGATAAATAGCTGATAACTCTCCAGATTTGTGAGACACACCCTTTTTTCAAATTATATATCAAAGCCAAGCTCATATACATAAAAAATAGAGCTTGGCTTCTTCATATTTTCCTACAGTATATCCAGAATCCTGATAAAATATGCAATGACCTCAGGTTCACCTCTTAAGAATGCTGTGTGAGATGATGAGAACAGAGGGTCTTGGTGAAAAATGTTCTCTGTGACAACCCTGACAGAGCTGACACTCCTGGCTTAGCACAGGTAGCAGTGCTTTGTAATTATAGTCAGTGGGAAAATGATAGATGCATGTTTCGCACATGACGGCTCTGTTAGGGAAACCGGGCTCCTGTTGAACCCTACTGTCTCGATTCCTAGAATGAGGAATCATGGTGTGTAGAGATAAAGGTATATATATCTTCAGCGCAAGAGGGCATTGCCAGTTTCTCTGCTTTCCAGTGCACATCAGGATGAATGTAGAGTTGTTCCATAGGTATTAATATTTGATACTGATTGTAAAAATAGTGACACAAACATTGGAACTATGAGGTGGTAAAGGGAAATACTTAGTACTGATCTTGGTACTGATAAAGACTCTTTGTTGATATATTTGTCATCTTGGCAGGAACATTGTGTATCAGTACAGTAAAATCATCCCACAGATTCCTGTTCATATTTAGAGGTCCATCACCCTGTAACTGGCACCAGGGTTTCAGAAGAACTTGGAAGGTTTTTGATTGAATGTATATTTAAAAACCGGCCTTGTAAAGACCACCTACTTGGTATGTGTCTGATGTGTCCATCTGAGCAATTTTTTTCTTTGTTTCATTATATGATTGGTATTAATTTTCAGGAGCTTGGAACTGCAGAAGCTTGTTAAGCTCCTACTGATATAACAATGTAAAATTATGATAGGGCAAATACATAATAACGTCTTAATGAAGGGGATCGAGTCATGCAGGTCACCTCAAAGAAAAGGAAATCACTGTAACCAGATACCGAGGGGTCTTAGTTCTGATTTAATTTACCAGTTCTGTCGCTTGTCAGAGTTATGAAGTGCCTATTTTCGTTGTTATTTCAAAAGTGCTCCGTTAAAGTCCTTCTTGCCTGAGACGCCACAGGATGTCAATGCAGGACAGGGCACGTCAATGAGTGAGGCTTAGTTTGATGACTAAAGTTAATCTCCACACGCTAACAAATTTGACATCTCTATTAATCTAAGAGCTTGTCGACAGGTCCATTACAAACAGTGTCACTTCTATTCGATTTGCCAGTGCCATCCGCAGACATTAAGGCACCGATGTTGAAAGAAGGCAGTGATGCCAATAGTTTCCATTGCCACTGCCTCCCTCAGTAATACTCCTTAAGACTGGGTTTTTATGTAATACACCCCCAAACCCCCCCCAAAAAAAAAAAAAAAAAAAAATTGATGGAATTTGGGACGTTTTTTTCCCCCGTCTCTCAGTCAGTCATTCTATCATTATTATTTTCCCCTTACCCCACCACCCACTGTTAAAGCAGTAATGGCAGTGCTAATGGAAAAAAGCGCTCTTGTTTTCTCACCCCTGCACCACACTCACATTCTATACCTCTTCGCGGCCCTGTGATTTACGGTCGGGGGTTTGTTTTCCGCACCTCCTCCGCTTCCCCTTACAGCATCAGGTCATGTTTACATTTCACAGGCATAAAATCTTCCGCAAGCCTCAGCCGATGCGATATTCTTTTTATTCTTATTTTTTTTTCTTTACCATGCCCTCATGCGCTAATTCGTTCCGCCACGTCGGTTTTCAGAGGGGAGGTGAGCTTTGAACTAAAAGCCTGACGAGAGGTCGCAAAGCAGCGTGAATTTGGTAGGGGGGTTGGGAGGGGTTGCATATAGACATTGGAGTTATGAAGCATGCATGGGGATCAGAAATGAACATTCTCGGCACTGAGACTCACTGTTGTGTCAAAGCATTCATTTCCGAAGGATTTGTTAAACACCTTTGTGGATTACCTCACTCCTTTAAGATCAATCCTGAACCTTAAATGAAAGAGTTGTAGAGTGTAGAGTTGTGCATGTCTGGTTTAACCAAAAATGTTTTATGCCTATAACATTTCAAAATACTACACAGTTGTAAAAACTTCACAGTTGTGTTATTTGTACAGTGAGGGGCTAGATAAAAGTTAAGGGGTGGAGGTTATGTTTTCAAGGATAAAATTTGTAATATTTGGTTCGAGAGTAGAGTTATGAGACATGGGATCAGACACTGGCTTCAGGAAACTGCAGCTAAACAGTACAAAGTAAATTAAATGGTGATATAGTCAGGCACATACTAACGTTACTCACTGACGTAGAGTTACCTTGGCCTTCTGTAGTGTTGCCCTTCATAGCAAGATAACTTGTGTGTCTATCTCACCGTAGCAAGAAAGGACACTTTAAGTTAAGCTCAATACTCAAAGCTACCTAATAAAATATTTTCAGCTACATAATTTTGTCAGGGACTAAAGAGACAACTGTCATCAAACGAATCAAGGCATCGAAAGAATACCACCTTGAAGACAATACACAGTACACAACCAGCCATTAACCAAACTACTGTTGAGGTATCATTCATATCATCAACTTGTGGAAATGAAGGAATACCTGGTGGTGATGTATAAACCACTGTATTACACAGAGGGAATCATTTGTGGATCATGTTGATAACTTGTGCTCAGGAGAGTAGTTGAGGAGAGACATTTAGTTTATGGTAGACAGATTTCAGAGTAAAACTATTTAGACTGTACACACCCTACTGTGCATACCATACTACATAGGGCATATGTAGTGTGGTGATATGAGTGTTTTGTTGTAAACTTGCAGAAGGCTAAATCTCTTATATTTTCTTATTTGTCAGTTTAGAGTGTTTATATACATAGATTTATTTGCTGAAAACCCTAGATTCTAAATTCAATTTGTTGAGGGCTTTTTAATGTAGGGTCAGGAGAAGAAATCAGTGCCATAAAAAAAAAATAAAAACACAAGTAAATCACTCAAATTTTGCCTTGTGCTTTGCACCAAATCCCACTGGTGTGAAAAATGTGAAAATGATAAAAGAGTTCTTTTTCCACCCCCCCCCAGATCAAATCGGGCAAAACGGAGAAGGAGACGCAGATGTTGCTGCTGAAGAGCCTGCAGTACTTAGAGCGATACATGTACCTCATCCTCTTCAACACCTACCTGCACCTGGAGAAGAAGGACTCCTGGCAACGATCTTTCAGCGTGTGGATGCACCAGGTGAGAGGCGCCAGTCGCACACCTGCGCCAAGAATGCGCTTCTCCCGCATGTTTTGCCTCGGCTCCTCTTTGACGGCGCTGGGGTTCAGTCTCAGCCGACATTTCACGGGGACTTGTTATGCGAGCGGGCCTGTAATTACGCTGCCGGAATCACGTTTAACCTTCCCGTCCCCCTGGCACCGTCTTCATTAATTCCATTCTCTTGATGTCCTGAGGGTTTAGTTTGTGTTGAATTGAAAGCGAAACAAGAGGATCTTGATGCCGTTTCATAGAGTGTATTAATTGGTCTGTGGTCTGGGCTTTCAAATGCTGTGGGGATTTAGACGTTTTTATTTTATTTATTTTTTTGGGGGGGGTAAATACTTGTTGCCCGCTGTCATTTAAATATTCAAATCCACATAAAATAGAGAATAATGCCTCTCTTGGTTTAAAAATCGCTGTCAGCGTTTTTTTTCGGTGAGGAAACGTGTGGCAGAGTTCCAGGAGAGTCCATCCGATACCGTACATAAAGTACAGTACTTTCCGGGCTTTACGTAGCTCTTCACATAATGAATCGCTGGATCTTTCCTCATGTGCCCACTGGAATGTCAGTGACGCCATGTTAAAAGCTTAAGTGTCTCCGTATGGCTGTATCCGTTTAAATTTCACACAGAGACTGGATGTGTGTTTACTAAATATCCATCAGAATTTCAAGCCATTTTTCTGCTGTCGCCTCAGCTTACAAGAATTTCTTCAGAGGGGTGACAGGAAGGAGAAATGAAATGAATAGCAAAAACCTTGTCACAGAATTATTTACACTGATTTACTGTAGGGAAATGAGAAACTGTACAGAAAGCCTTTGAAGACATGATCTAATTTTTAATAAGCACAGTGTTGTTCTACAATATATGGTTTCAGTAAATAAAGTTGTAGGTTCCAGTTGCTCCTCTAGAGAGGAACCAAGGGGAAAACAGTATTGCTTTCCAGACTTAAGGAAGTGTAACAATCTGGCATCACTTGCTTCGTGCAAGTGGGTTGTCTGGAGTCAACAGCTGTCCAAAGTGAGTAGGTGAAAAATGCACTTAAATGTACTGATGAGTGTTTTTTTTGTGCTCTCTAGTTTGTGTGCTGTGAACCGTAACCAGAGTTTCATTTGGATTTCCCCTCTGGAATTTACAAGCTTATTCTAGTTCCATTGTAGCCCAGTTCTTCACACATTGAACTTCATAATGTCTGGAAGCTCTGTTTTTGTTGGTACATTAATCGTTTGGCCTGGTTTGGCCAGCTGCGTTCCTACAGTGAAGCACGGAATTTATGTGCATTCCAAACAAACGATTGTACCTTCTGCTGCATCCCATGTCCCGGACCGTTGGTCAGCACACAACTGCCTGTTTTTCAGTTTTCAATTCTTTCAAGTGAGGTAATAAGGTGAAATAGGCTGCCGCACATAAAAATACATACACAATGATATTGCAGGGTAAGATGGACATGTATATGCTGAAGACGCATTGCTATTTTTTGCCCTCATGCAGAAGAGTAACAGACATCTCACTCTGCAGGTCACGGTAACATTACTTCTATCATTTTGGACTAATGCATCCACGCTGGATAACAGAGTTTGGCATGCAGTTGCTTAATTTGCTTCCAAGTAAGGGTGAAGGATTCACTGCTTAACCCCATTGCTGCTTTTGTACTTGTACATGTCTTTAGGACCTTGAAATTACATTCATGACTTGCGTAAAACGATCAAATAACTAATAGGGGAAATACAACCCTTGGAAAGTCTTTGGTTGGACATACCAAGCACATAAGAGGTTGATGGCATTTACAAGGCAGATTTATACCTGCTTTATACCAGAGAAATATTTTCCCAGAGTTTAATGTTCAGTTATATAATTTGTTCAGAGAAGAACCCTTAGGATGATCACTTATGACATGTGTTTGAGTGAAAAGAAGAGTACCAATCACTTTTCAGCGGGAAACGGGGTATGGAAAATCTCAGAGCTATGTTTGGTCATTACAGCAGTAGTTCTGATGTGCAGAACTGAAGATACAATCCAAAATACAGTGAACCAGTGCAGTGTTCAATGA
The DNA here is from genome assembly GCA_019176425.1 of Megalops atlanticus. Lineage (NCBI taxonomy): Eukaryota > Metazoa > Chordata > Actinopteri > Elopiformes > Megalopidae > Megalops > Megalops atlanticus. Next base: position 61,704,698 of record CM032875.1, read on the forward strand.
GTATTTTCTATTGTATAGTATGAGCACTAGGGTGTTTTGTGATGACATCTAAAACCTTGCAGGAATAGAAATATCTTTGATATTACAGGCCATGCCTTCTCTGCAGCATGACTGTCTAACTGAATTTAAGTCAGCATTGACAGAGGCCATTGTAATGTGGGGTGAGATTTGGTTCTTGAGGTTTCTGTGCCTCGCAGCCACCTATCAAACAGCAAGTGTGAGTGTATGTCACATACTCTGCAGCATACCAAATCATAGTTTGCCAGAGTCATCCATATTGCAAATGACATGTAAAGTAAGACTAACTAGCCAGCTAAGGTTGACTATCTTTGTATCAGGTAGCTAGCTGTAGCCGACAGATGTGTTAAAAATATTTTGTGATTAAAAGTAATGTTAAAGCTCTCCATATTATTGTCCTGGTTTGCTGCACCATATTTTTCGTTGCAGGTTTTCGCAAATGTTGCTGATCTAACTGACCAGTTGACGGTCCTGTTTAACAGAAGCTACTGTAAAGTGCCCAATCTCTTCTTAGTGATGGTGCACAGTGATATTATACACAGTAACGGTGAACAGGTGTATCGTGTCATGGCTGTTTCTATATCATATAGTTTAGCAAGGGAGGAATGATGTTTTGACCAGTTAGCATCCAGGACTGGAACTATCCGTTTTAGTGGTTTGCTCCAGAACCTTTTGATTGTGACTGATTTAGAGGCGAACAGAGATGCAACGGATTTGAGCGGGAGCAGACTGGATGTGGATTGAACATGCATTGGTATCATTGGTCACTTAGTCATAAGACAACATTGGGAAATGTACATTTTCTGAAAAAAATGGATGGATGAAAAGGACTTTCAAAACTGGTTTTTCAAGGCCGGTCGGGGGAAATGAACATGAGGTGCGGTGTGCAGTTTGTAAGTAGACATCCAAGTTGTGTACTGTGGGCGTAAATGCTGTCAGGTGTCACATGCAGTCTGCCAGCCACATATTGGCAGTAAAGTATAGGCAGAAACAAACATTTGCTCTCTCAGTTTTGCTCAAGTGTGTTAGCAGCTGTGGTGACCTCTGATGCCACGGTGACAAGTTCAGCCACCACCCCGCCAGCTACTTCTAGCATCCTCAACATTGGCGGCATGGCGAAGCCCTGTGACCTGAGAACTGCATTCGGCTCAACCCAAACACACCAGGCGGAGGTTTTGTGGTGCCTCAATACCACAGTGAAACACCACTCGTACATATCAAATGGGGGTCTTGCACAGCAATGCCAGGCTATGTTCCCTGACTTGGAGATTGCAATGTTTTTTACTTACGGGAAAGACAATTGATGCACATATTTCAATGTGGACTGACTCCTCATTTAAAGAACGAGCTTATGAACAAAGTAGACAGAGCTGGAGCATTTGTCCTCGTGTTTGGTGAAAGTCTCAACCAGTCTATCGAAAAGGTGCAACTGGATCTGCACGTCTGTCCCATGATCTCAGTTCATGGGACACTCCATATCGGAGAACTCATTGCATCAGAGCTGGAGAGACAAACAATTGAAATAAGCCATGATATGCAGTTGTCCCAGTAGATCTCTGCTGTAGTTGTGGCAGTCCCAAGGAGGGGCTGAAGTGTGTCTAAAGTGTTTCATTGTTTCATAACTTGTATTGAGAGGATGAAAGAGCAATTATTTGTATTGAAATTTATGGAATTACCTTCTGTTAATGAACCACTCTGCTGTGTAATTTCTCTCTTCAGTCCTTGTCTACTTACTGTAGTGATTTCCTTATCTACTAATGTGTGATTGGTTTCGCATTCACATTCAAACTTGTGAAACTTTGTGTTGTGGCTTTGAGGTGTTCACTCTTATTGGTGATATCAGAGACATACACACACATAATTCGGTGATAAACATCAGCAGACATAATATACATACTTACATTAATATGTGCCATTTTGTCTATACAGTAAGCATGCATTCGATGGAATACTTTTTAAAAAATTTTCCTTGTAAAATTGGTATTAGATTTCACCCGCTGTGGCATTGAGAAAAGTCTTAAAAAGTCTGAATTTGAATTTGCTGATACCTGCATATACCCTGTTACAATCCCCAAAATTGTTCCCTTTAAATCGAAGAGATTGCCTAGGCAGTGCCTACACAGCATATTTGGTGTCCAGCTGGGGTTTACTTAGCTATAGCACTACAGTCTTTGACAAACAAATGAATCTGACCTTTCTGAAGTGCTGTAAGGCAGTGTGAAACAATCGTTTACAACACGGCCAAATCACAGTAGTCATGACTGGAATATAGCCCTTCACATTTTCTGGAGTAGAGTGCCTCTGCTTTGTCAAAAATCACCTCCCAAACAGTTATTATTACTTGTTGCTTTGGTTACCTGATGGATTTCCTTATCCTGGATGACTTGTTCTACATATCATTGTTTTTGTGCTGCAGATACTTACTGCAGGGTTTGGGGAAATTAACCACTGCTTTTAAAAACCAATCCAGTTTTTTGAATAATTGATCCATCCAAGCGAAGGCTGCATTTAGTGCATCTGTCCAGCCAAGCATCTATCCAACATGTCGCAATCTAGCTGTGAGTTCTCATCCAGAAAAACACTGCATGACTTAATATGTTGACCAATATTTAATATATTGTCATATATATGTCATATATATCATATATATTGACATTATTGACTAACAGAGAGAAAAGTCTTTAGGAAGCTCTTAAGAACAGGAATCGTGTGGAGCCTGTTACCAGAGTAAACCACAATTTGAAACACATTTTAGACAAATAGACAAATTATGTAAGAGGTCATCAGTACAAATATTTTTTTCTGCTCACGTTGACATAACATCTTTCATTATGTGGGAACGAAGGCCAAAAACGAAGACAGTCTAGATTTAAAGCTCATTGCATGTATGCATGTATAGCTGGTGACATGCAGCTAAGTAATGTGTTTTGAACTACTGGAGGAAGCATGTGATCATACTATGTTTCTGCTGAGGTGGAATAAACTGATTTGAAAAGATTCCAAGACTATGAAAACATTGAATACCAAAATAGATCCAAACAATTGCTGTAAAAACAACACACATGGTCCTTTGCAGAAATATGTGCGCTAGGTAAGGCATATACTTCCTGTAGTTGGTAGCCAGGATGTGTTGTGTGTCAGGGTAATCCACACCTCAGATATGCTGGAAACACAACTTTGTAAAACGAAATAAATAAATAATATAATCAGAATGGGAATCGCATGAAAAATGAATTCGTTTCACCATGCTGTTCTGGGTGTACATTAAATGTATGAAATTTTTTATCAGTATTTTAAAATGCACTAAAATGCACAAGTAAATGAATTGTAAATATGGACTAAATGTATTCATATTTCATCAGACAAACCTATCACTGGTGGGGTGAAACTCGATATTTCATTACTTAGGGCTATTTAATGTTTCTCTTATTATTAATTATGTTATTATAAGTAGTAAACAGTAGCCACAGTATCAAACTAGTAGCAGTAACGGTAGTTGCTGCATTAAAAAAAAAAAGTTGTAGCAGCAGTCATAGTAGTCTTCAAATAATTTGTTCGTTTTCTGATTCCATGTATCTGTTTACAAATGAACATTGTGTAGCTGGCAATGTCTTCTATGCCACTAAGGCTGTTTGGATTGGAAGTTGACATAGGAAATAGGATGGCATGCCAATGTGTGGAGCCCTGTGGTCTATACTGTCCTGTGAGTCGGGGAGTGGTGAGCATGCCTGCAGGCAGGATCATTAACGAAGTGGAAGTGAGTGGAGCAGGACTATTAGAGAGATCTCACAGTCAGTGACTGGAGTCAGATGTCAACAACACCGCCATTTTGTGTAATCACTCACACTGTCATTATAGATTGTGCTGACAGCATTTTGTGAGGTAGGTAAAAAGTATGCATTGCACTGTTTATGTGGAGACAAAATATGCAGCAGACCCTCCTATAGACTGTTGTTGTAAAACACATTAAATTGCTGTTATCCACAAATACAGATGGTACGCCAAATACCATCTAGAGCTGTGGTAAATATCTCTCAGGAGTCATTTTCCTCAGAAATTTCAACATCTTGCCCTGCAGTACAGAAAGGTCACTCCTACACACATGCATATAAATGTTTTATTTGAAATCAGGTTCAGAGATAAATATTTAGAATGAAAGCACGCTCTTTGCATTTCACATCTCCTTTCAATGCGGACAGGCATATTTGTAGGAAGTACAACTGCCAAGAAAAGGTATTTCTGTAAAGGACAGGACACTAGCTCCATGCATTCAATTGTCGAACCTTCCATAGAGTCCATGCTTTGGTCCCTGTTCAATTTTAGGGGCCTTTCAGATATTGGACTTTAAGAAAGATCCCTTGTCTGTATTTCCATCACAGGTAACAGTGAGTATTGGCGCATGCAATCTTTTATGTATGACATGAAATGCACATCTGTCCACTCCACTCATGAACACATACACTGGCTTCCAATTACCATGGCCACCTCAGGGAATCTGTCATTTCCCTGGAAACAGAACACTAGGGTTATTTGGATGGGGGTGAGCTAAACTATGACATACAGCGTCCGCTTGGTTCCAGATAAGGATGTAAATTAGTTCCGTGTGACTGATTGGAGCCATGATTTGGTGAACCCTGTAAAACACCTGGAGGCTACATCTTCATGCCTCACGCTTGGAGAAAGAGACCAGCTCAATATTTAGTCTCTTTGTCTAACATTGAGGCATCCATCCTGAGGATTTGAAATGGGAATTATTGCATACATCCTTGCAGAACTGAGAACTCAACACCCTATTCAGGAAGAGGATTGTGTTCGCTGTAGATTTACTCAGAACAGATGTACTTTTCCAGGCCAGTGTACTTGGCATTTAAATGTTTAACAATTCTTTTTAGGTGCCATGCTCAGGGGTACGACAGCAATGGTCCCCTTTTGATTCAAAAGTCTTGGAATGTGACCACTCTATACTCTTAAATCTGCTTCTCTAAACACTTAGAGCATAACTGCTGATAAGGTTTGAGAGCCCGTAAACCAGAGCTAAACATCTTTATTCATTTTTAAGGTGTCTCAGTTGTCAAACATGTAATCTAAGCACAGATCAGCACCATGATCTTGCAGCGCAGTACAAATAGACTGTCAGATGCTATCAGAAAGTTAAGCTGCCATAAATTCAGGACAACAATTTTCTCAGCATAGTTCAGTATTTTTAGGCTTCCCTGGGATTCAGGTCATCTTATTTTTCAATGGTAAGCCATCCAGTTCCTGAACTATCCATATGATCGAGTGGCATCAAATTCTTTTGTTCCCAGATTACAACAGAACAGTGTATTTCAGACCAAGTGTTATGTTGATGTTTTGAGATGCCAGGTTGCATTCCAATTGCACCATAACAAGATGGGGAGGATCTGGTTACCGTTTTTCCTTTTCATTATCATATGGCCAGAGAGAAGAGATTGACCCTGTTAGAGGTCACATCAGGCTGCGGTTTGAGACGATCACAAGACATGATTTTTTCCTCTTGTTTTCCTTTACCATGCTTCTTTTAAGTGCCCACTTGAAATATTGTCACCCTCATCTCTGGTATGTGTTTCCTTACGTGCCCATGTGGTCTCCAGATCTGAATCCGCTGGTCTTCCTTGCTGCACATTTTCATTTAAGTCTTGTCAGTTAAGCTCTGAAAGATTTAAGAACTGTAAATTGCCCTTTTTTGGAACTCAAGGGTTGAAAGGAGGTAATGCCTAGTGATACCTCTGATTATCGAGTATAAATCCATAGCCTTAGCCTTGTGTGGGTGGTTTTCTCTGAAAGAACAGTTTGTACCAAGTGGACATATGGCCATTTGTTTCAGCAAGGCAAGTGGACTGGAGGAATCAGTTAAAGCTGAAGAATAATTGCAAAGAAATCAGTGGACCTTTGATAGCATGTATAGGTTGAATAGGTTGAGTCTTGGAAATGAGTTGACATGACAAAGGGGGCAGTGAACGTGTGGTAAGGTTCAGTTTAAGGATGTAAGCTTGTGATTAAGAAGTTTGTTTCATTTTTTCAGAGCCTGAGGCAGCGGTCTCGTGTCCGCCACAAACCCTTGCTGACGAAACTGAGCTCCGTGGACATAAATATTTATTTGGTGTTTTTGTAAAAGCGGGACCTCTTGAAGGAATGCTGCTGGGCTGTGCCGGCCAGGATGGATGCCCACTGTGGCGCGTTAATGGCAGGCAGTGTAAACTAAGCAAGCTGTGACAGCTTTAATGGTGTGTTTAATCTGTTTTCTGAGGTGGCTGCTGCGGGCAGGGAAGGAATGGCTTGTTGTTAGGCTGTTGCCAGATGTCACCTGCGGGGGAACTGGGCCGTAAACCTGGCCCGGTCCGGCGCAGGCCCGCGCCGGTGACCTTCGGCTTCATGGTGCCCTGGAGGGAGGGGCGGGGGTTGGGTCCTGGTCTGTTCAACCCCCCAGCATCCCCCAGGCTGCCTGCTCTCTGCTTTGACTGTTTAAGGGCCGCAGCTGATCGCAAACACCTTTTCCTTCACGTTTTCCAGACCAGAGTTCACAGCATTGCCTTGTTTGGAAATTAAATAGAGACAACAGAAATGCAGGGGAAATGCCTTCTTTGTATCTAGGTGACCACCTTAGTTATGTTTTGAATGGTTTGAAACAACCTGTGTTTGACATTTTATACTGCTTCCTAAAGCAGTTCCCTCAGTTAGTTATGCTCTGAGCCTCCTCTCAGATATGGGCTGGTGCCACCCTCCAATTCCCCTTGTGTAATGGAGTTTCTGGTGCTGTATTAAGTACTTCATTATTGCTTTTCCATGCTGTCCAATGTATTCTGCGTATCCTGGACAAGAACCGCATGTCTGTGGCTTCCATTTTATGTTTGCAGTTTTTTGTCCAGCATTTCTTTACCCCACAGAGCAGTAGTGCATTGGTTTAGAGTCTGGCTTGAAATGCATGTGTTCATTTTTAATAGTCTGAGTGTTGCCATGAAGGCCTTCCTTGCTATCATTATTCATCTCTTGATTTCTTTACAGCTTTCGTCTTCTGTTGTTGTTCAGTGTTTGTGTTGTTGTAACTGCTTAACTTTCTATACTTGTTGTTTTTCCTGTTGGTATTGAATTGTGGTGTGGTAGACATGGCTAATGCTGGCATGACAGTCATTTTAACCAGTTTCATCGCCAGTGACAAAATCATTTGCAAGTGGCAAAATTTGTATTTTGGCTTGAGAGAAATGGTGGCCCAGTCCTTTATAATCCTTTATATTGGACGGAACGTAAATGCAGAAATCGCAAAATTAGCTAGAGAGCCACAATTGTGGTAGTGTCTGAAGCTATGTTATCCGAAGAGCAGAAGAAGCTCTTGGCAGTGATGCTGGTCATTCAGGGAAACTAAAGGGGTGGAACACACCCACCCACTTGTATCCTTTTGGAATTACCTCAGTTAGTCACGGGATTTCGCAGGTAAAAGTTCACCAAAGTTGAACTGGGGGTGAGTGGGCAGGAATACAACTGAATGAACTCACTTTGCTACCGGAAACAAATGGTTTACTTGCCTTTTGCCCATTTTTTAATGGAAGTGGATGGTAGTCAAATGTTTACTTTGCACCAGTGTGATTAAGGCTTCCTTTTAAATTTTTGTACTTCTTGTATTTCTCGCAGTCTTTTACATTTTATAGTTCCTCCTTCTCCTGTTTCCCCTCTGTATCTACTAAAAAAAAAACTATATTCTAAAAAAACCTCTTTCATTGGAGTAAGAACAGGTCTGGAGCATGTGTAAGGGGCCCATGTTAAAATACCGATTGCCTCCTGTTTGTACTGTCTTTCCTCATCTCAGTCTTTTTTCATCGTCTTCTCCTTTGTAAGTGGCTCTGGATGAGGACATCTGCTGAATGACAAAAAATGCAAATGTAAGGCAGAGCCTGGCCTTGCCCTTTTTTTGTACTGGCATCCAAGGTGTGAGATCATTTCCTGTTTATTGCCCCCCCGGGTAGAAAAATAGTTATAAAATTCAGATTTAGTTTAGATTTCAGTTTATTGAACACTCAATGGCAGGCTGTGTGTATAGGCCACACATCTGGTATCTGTTGTGTAACTTTAATATTGGTTGTTTGTGCTGGGTTTTAAACATCATAACATACATACCATTCTCAATAACAGTCAAAGAACATGCTGCACTGAATTAACTCCTCATGCAGTTTGCTCTTCATCCGTATTGAATTTTCTGCCATTTTAGATACCTGGGATAACACCTAAAAGAAAGCTTATCTTTTCTTTGGTAAAGTTGATATTGGTGTTGTTCTCAGCTAAGTTTGATCAAAAACATGTGGCTGCTGTAAGCTAGTCAATTTACAGTATATACACACATGCATATTAGTGATAGTTAACTTGTAAGCCATTGGTACTAGCTACATGAAATTTGGGTATTTACATTCTGTGTGTAACATCCAATGTTTAGGGCAGTACATTAGAAATCATAGTTACTACAGACTATCAAAAACTACCTAATAAACTACCTCATAGAAATTTGAAGTAGAATGTCTTCTTCTAACCCTTCACTAAACTGGCTCATTACAACTTTCTTTTTGTAGCAGCAGGCTGACACAAGTGAATCAGTTCAGAGATGACAGATCATGCTCAGAATCCTAGAGTGCTGAACTAAAATTTCTGAAACTCTGCAGATGTATTTTAAGACATGTTTAACATTTATTTCAAGGCATATTTGAAGTGTTCTAAAAATCTAAATGTTGATATATATTACAGACTTGCTGTCGCTGGTTTGAATCCTGCCAACAGGGACGCTTGTAATTTAAAATACCTTTGAATGTGAAATATTGTTATTTAAGATATGAAAATCCATGATTTTTTGTCAGTTATATTTATATGTTGGGGTTTGTGCCTGGCCCCTGCTTAATTGCATCTTGCACACACACACACACACACACACACACACACACACACACACACACACACACACACACACACACACACACACACACACACACACACACACACACACACACACAGTTTTTTTTGAAAGGCTGTGAATGCTGACCAGCACATTTCCTCTGGTTTCCCATGTGCTGTGTCTCTTGTCAGATAGATTAGATTTTCCTCAATTCCGAGCTTCCCTCCTGCTTTTGTCATCTTTATCATTCCATCGTTCATTTCCTGGACTCTTCTCACGCTGGACCTCATTACTCTTCAGTGTCCTGGGTCAGCACCTCCTCCTCCATTAGTTTTACAGTTACAAATCACATCACAACAAAACAAATCTACATATTATGTTACTGCCTCATTAGCCCACCATCTTTGATTTTTTTTTTTCATCCTCTCTCTGTGTATTCCCTTTCAGTTTTCTGCCACCTCCTATCAGTTTCTTGAATTTAATGATGTACTATTGGGAAGGTCCACTGCAACTGTTGTGTGATCTTCATCAGAGCTGATTGACTCTTTTTCACTGTCTTTCCATCATTAAATGCAGAATCTTTCCCTCATCCATTTCTGTTCGTCATTCTTGGTAATATTACTGTCTGCTGATTCAATGAGGGCTATTTGAAACAGTACAACAGTATCTGTTAAGCAAATGACTAGTGTAATTTAAATAGTCAGCGCCAACATGGTATTTGGTGCTACCTTAGGGGTTCCTCCTAGTCCTTCAGTGTTTTGGGTAGTGTTTAAACCATATTTTGATAGTTTGGGAAAATACAAACAAATAACAATTTTACTGGAAAGTGTTGTGTCTCCTGGTATTTTCTGTCTGTAAAAGGCCAAAGGACTAAAGTATAGCATCCATGCAGGTTTGGTAGGCTCTCCTTTCCAGAATATGCAGTGATGTTTTGTTCATCAAACACATCTCCTTCGCTGACTTTCATGTCCCTCTATGCATCCCTGAGTTGATGAAACTGTCTGATCTTCAGTGAGCTAGAGTAAGATCCATCTTACTCCAGTTAATACAAGAATGTTAAGATCCAGGCATTCATGTTTCACATGTCTTTCCCTACCTTGATTGGTGTTGGAAATCTTTCTTTGCTTTTATCTGACTCATGCATGCAAGATGTACATAATTTTTTTTGTAGTGCAATACCAGAGAGGGTCCGCTGTAGACCAGGGTTGTCAAAAATGCTGATTCTTTGATGCTTTCTCTGTTTCAGTACTACTGTATCAGAGTTGTCTATACTTGTATGAAAAACAGAGTCGAATACTACTAAAAAAGCTTCCCTTTATGTACAGTGACACCATGTACAGAACTCTGGTGCAGATCAGGAACCAGATTTCCCAGTTTCAACTCTAACCTTTATTAAAGAAATTTCTCTTATTTTCACATCAAAGTTCAAAATTCTGGTATGGTGACAACCCTACTGTAGACATGGAACATCCCATGCAACATCTTATGAAATCCCCATAAGTGCATCATATACAAACATTCATAAGACTGCATAATGATTAATAAAATTTTATTATAACTGTCTCTGAGTATGCTACATATTAGAGGGTAATGCATTGAGTGCACTATGACTTTTGATGTCAGTGGCAATAAGTGGATATGTCTAAATAACTATGAATGCTGTTAAATGTCCTAATGTTGATTAATGAATATAAAGGCTATAATTTAGTCTTATTTAATGCTTAATAAGGCATTGTGCATGTCTACTTAAGACCACCCTACAGCAAAGTGCATACTGCAAATTTTCAATAAAGTTAAAATGATTAAAAAGGTGTGACACTTAGGAAGGAAATGGTAAACATGCTCTTGGTGCTGTTCTAGGAATTCTATCTTTGAGTGTGTTTCCTCTGTTTCTGTCTTGTAGGTGGCTGCCAGAGCTGGAGTTTATAACATCCTCAACCAACTGGGCTTCTCTGAGTTTGAAAACCCAAAGGACAAACCACTGGCTAGGCTGCGTTGCCGCTGGCAACCACAGAACGTCCACTCGCTGCCTTTCAGAGGGGACTTCATTTGAGAAATGATCACTGTGAACTGCCAAAAACCTTTGGCCTCACCTTGCATCCCTGCTTAATTTTCTTACATCTTTTCTTTTTAACCCTCCCCCCAATCCCCAAAATAACATTTTTCTTCTTTTTAAAATTACAGTATGAAAAAAAATGTTTTTATTGCAGAATGCCTGTTATTTTGAAACCATGCCTGGTTCCTTTACCATTTAGCAATGTATATGTGCTGCTCTGGCTCATGGTATTAATGTTTTACTGTAAGATAAGAAGCGAGTCCAGAGAGTCACAGCATGCCTGCTTTTCTGTCCTCTACTTACACTGTTAGACTGTACAGTTTTCCAGTTGTAGAAGAGTAAAATGTCACATTATAATACAATCACTGGACTGCCATAGCAGATCAGTTAGAAGCGCTAAAAGTTCAAAGTTTGGATAAAGTTTTGATGATAGCTCTACATATAATGGGGTGGGTCATTATGAGTTTTTATTAGTTTATATGTTGACTAAGCTGAATTGTATGGTTTGAATCAGTTTAATCTGTTATTTAGGAAGAATGGTTTTGATACAGCCTCGGTACACCTGCTCCCTCATAGTACCTGGTAAGCTTTGTTGTGTTCACCTGTGAACCTGAAATGGCCCCCTTTCAGCCATTCCTCTAAATGCACACTCTGGGTACAAAACGTCCTTACCAGATAAGGCATCTGTCAATGGTAAATCTACGAATCTACGTGATATTCACAGTATTGTCTGATCCGTCATGACATGCATTGCCATATGTGGTCTGTTTAATTCCTGGTGGATTCTGGATTGACACCACTGTTTTATCTATCATTTCACCCTCTCTTTACCCTCGTGCCCTCTTTCCTTCTCTCTCTCTCTCTCTCTCTCTCTCTCTCTCTCTCTCTCACACCCTTTCATTCTCAGTGCATGTGCATAAAAATTGATAGTAATTTTCCCTTTTGTGATTGCATGAAAATCATTCCAGTTTTTTTTCCATTAAAACAAGCAGGCACATCCATTTTGAACAGCAAAAGAATGGTTGGATTTATGAGAGGTTTGGCATACATCGCTTAGAAAAGAAAATGCCTTTCAAAAGAAATGTATTATAACCATAATTTCAATTTGTATGTCTACCACCAACAAATTTAAATCCATTTTTACCACTTAAATTTCCATTTTACTTTGAAGCACTGAAAATAATAAATGGAACTGGTAATGAATAAATAGGGAAATATTTTAAGAAACCAGAAACACAAATGCATTTTCCCCAGAACATCAAAGATTGCTTGAAATGTAAATACTTTTCAGTATGATTTTGTTGATGTTCATAGATTTGGTTTGCATGTTGACAGAAAGAATTTCAAAGTCCAAGTCAAGCTCTCCCAACCAACATGAAGGCATACTGTGCATGCACAATGTCTGTTCCAGAAGTAGATTTAGTCATGTTTCCCTTCAGAACATCAAGGCGTGTATGCCGTTATCTGAGCCTGTTTACCACAGGTACAATAACTGAGATAATAATGTTATAAAATGTAGAACCGATTTCAGTCAACTAGACTAAATTCTTCTGCTTGTGGAGAGGAATGAGGAGTTCCAATTCAATTCAACAATAATTCAGGCTTTGAATAATAACAAAAAAAGGAACAGGCCTCAAAAACGAGTATTTCAAGAACAATATTTCACAATTTTGTTGCTTTACGGGAAAGGGAGTTAAAAGTGGACCAGTATTTACTGCTGTTTTTGTCTTGCAAATTGAATGCAATTGTGAAAAAAAATCTGATGCCAAATTTTTCATTTCAGTTGTGACTGTTATAATACTTACATTTAATCTCACAACTATACCATAACCATACTGTTGCCACTTTATTAAAACCAAGATGTTTTAACACAAATAGCAAAGGTATTTTTAGCTACTGGAAAAGAAAAGAAAAGTAGGTGGAATTTCCTGATTGTCTGGATAATATAATAAATGTGAACGCCAATGTGAATGGCCATCAATATAAGTTAAACACCAGCTACGTTTGCCAAATGTATATGGGATTATTTAAAAGCATTCGTCTGGGTCTGATGTCTGCTTTGCATTAGGACAGGGATTATGGTTTTGTAGAAGAGCTTGGAGAATCTGGACCGACTTTAATTGATGGTGGAAAAGCTGGAGGTGACGTCTCAATGACTCATGACCATAAAGGACCATATTTTTCTGTGATGTCATTGAATGGGCCCATAGTAAGAATTTAATTACGTAGCATTCCATTAGACCTACAGCTGGAAACTGCTGATGCAGCATAAATCCATGGGCTAATTTACATTTGGCCATAAATGGAGATAAATAATCATATGTGCCCTTTCACAATCACAGGGTATTTTCTTGAGAGAAGTTATGCAATACGGAGACATCTGGAGGATAATTTACCATTCATAAGCATAGTGTTAAAGGATCTTATGTCCATGCCCATGAATGCTTTTGATCTGCATCAATGTATAGTCGCTATATGCTGTGCTCTTATGTGCAAGACGTTATGGATGTGATGCACTTTGTCATAGTTGATTGCAGCTGTATTATGCATTTTTTCTAGCTAATCACGCTGTAGATTTAAAATAGTATGAATGCTTTACTTCTATTTTAACTTAGGTCTTGTGCATTGGAATCCAGTTTCTCTATTAAAGAATACTATGCATTTGCTAATCAGCATTTATTGAAAATATGTTTGTCTTCATGTCTGTGGTCCATTGAATATTTGCTTTTACTTACAGCATTTTACTATGGGTTGGTTGGTTGTTCTTGTTATGTGGCATAGATTTCATTCCTTCAGTGTCTTTGACAAGGAGCAAGGATGGAACAGAATTTTTTGACCTTGAATAATGTTCCCTCACAAAATTTCCCATATCTATGTATGTACATTTTCTTAATTCAAAAAAGCCACTATGATCTAATGTAATATCTGCTATTTAATTTGAACTTAAACATATTTTATTTTCATTTTTACTGAAGATGCTACAGTATTGAAAGCTCAGACAGGAGTATGATACTCATACAGTGTGTATGGCTGCTGGGGTGTGTGAATTCAAAGCAAATGCCTGATAATGCTCTGTGTGATTCCCAGAGCAAAAGAGAATATGCTCAAAAAGCAGATGCTGTCCTGCAAGATGTGTAATCACACAAACAGAATATTCAGTGCCTTCTTAAAGCAAATTTATGTTTGTACAAATTTTTGCTCATAAATACAAGGTTGTAATGGTGATTGGATTCCATTGTATTGTTTGGTTGTCGTTTTTCATTGTCACGTCTATATTTTATATTAAGGCAAAATAAACCATGCTAAACACAATTTTTTCCATAGTGCTGTCCAAGTCATTGTTTAGTAGGTGTGATAACAGAAAGTAGGTAGTTCATTTTGTGTGTGTGTTTTCTTTGAGAGGTGAAGAAGGTGGAAATCTATTCTGCACTCCATGTTCCAGAACTTCCCCACATATAAATGTCAATGATGTTTATATATAGTGAGTGGGTGGACCAAGGAAGATGTTTGACTTCATCCTAGTGTTCAAGAAACCACCCTTGAATCCATTCAGCAATGTGTATGGAGCTATATCAACTTGGTATATGGGAAAATTGTGAGGATACGATGTTTGCACAGTAGGGTGCATCTGGTCAACTGAAATAGTTATAATCGGACCTGGTGGCTGCCCATACCATACGAGATGTCCCAGCATGTTTAACAGTAGAGAACAGGGAATGTGGGTTCAAGGCATCCTTTGGCTGTTTCTAAACCCAAACCTGTCCCAATGTAGGGAAAAAAAAGGATAAAGAACATCCTGTCAGTGAGCTTCCAAGCATCCATCTCTCCCTGTCAGTGAGCTTCGACTTGCAGCCTCTTTCTCGATGTAGCTTTTGCTTGTTTGGCATATGCCATTTCTGTGACTGTCGCACCTGCAATTCAGGCACCGACTATTTGACCTCTTTAAAAATCTGGGGTTTTTGGCCAGTGCTCAAAATAACTTGTACTCTAATCACTTACTCTTCAACAGTCTCCATAACTGGTTTTCATCTCAACCTCTTGCTGATACCTCACCATGTTTCCCTAATGTCTCAAATGCTGGCAAATGTTAGGCCAGCATAATGCTTGGCCTGATGTCTCTTACTCAAGAGGAGCTCTCCATGGAAACTCAGCCCATGATCACTATTTCCTCTGTGGGAAGGGTAGTATTCAGAGGTTTCCTAGGAAGTTATTTTCATGCCACCCACACACACTCTGAACGTGACTTATGTCTGCTGTCCAATGCCAGAGGAGTCCTTTATTTAGATGGGAGGCATTCAGATAATTGCCATTTTCCTCTCTGTCCATTCTGCATCCCTTTCCTCCCTTTTAATCCTATATGGTCTTTTGTGCTCTAGTATGACACCACTAATCAAACTTCCGAGTGCCCTATTAATCTCGAGCCACTAGTTTGGTTACCTTCTCAAAGCTGGTTTGGAGATGCAAGTCATTACTGCACTACATATTGATTTACAAACAGTTTGCACTTGCCATAAGTTTTAAGTGTAGAGGATTGTTTAAACTGCAGTTTTTGTTCACTCTACAAATTCTGTCAAGTCTAATTGTCACAGTGAAAAAAGTCTCATACCTTTCAACTTTGACCAGAAGCCTGTCCTGATAATGATGGAAATTTTTGTCAGATATGATGTGCTTCTATGTATTGGTAGATTTCTTAAGAAAAAACATGGATATGGTCAAATTATCATCATAAATGGGTTTCTCAACAACAAAATTCTGCATAAATTGAGAAAACAGCATTCCTGCTCTTCTAGGAAAGAAATAAAAAATCTGTCTATGAACTGATGAACTGTTATAAGTCTCACTGTTATTTGTCTTAACTGAGGATTACTCTGAGGAGGTTTTCAGTCTTGCAGTGTGGACAACTCCACTCCGTCCGACTGTAGATACCAGTATATTGGAACAAAGCTCTTCCCACTTGCTTCCTCGGTCCAGCTTTGAAAAAATGATATCCCAGATCACTTCCCACTTTTTAAGTGCACAAAGGGGTTATCTCAAAGCAGGAAGTTGTTAGGATTTTATCTCATCGCAGCCTATCCTGGATTAATGAAAATGGAAACCAAGTGGTATAGATTAAAGGACCTTTGTAGTTTACAATAGCTAAAGGGGTTAGTCATGCCCAGCTGAGTCTGTAATATTCCAGGCTTAGATAAGTATGACCAAGTCCTGTAGCACACAGTGTTCCCACATCATTTATTCCAATATTTTGACACAGCCTGGGGCTGGGCTGAAATCACTTCAGCCCTGGTCCAAGCTGACACTGAAGTCACATGATCAAAGAACAGAATGTACTGTATATGTCTATGAATGCACAATCCTTCGTTCAAGAGATTCAGTTTTTTGATCATGAAACTCATCATGACAGGCCGTCACTGGCATTGATTATGTTGTACTATTCATTTCATTTACCAGACGCACGTTGCATATCACACTGCACTCTTTCCTGTAGCCACTAATATGAAAATCAGTACACTTCTCTCTAATGTATCATAAAAGAACACAGGCCTGTGAGTTAAGCCATTCAGGTCGAGTATGCGGCCAACTTGACTCCGGGTCAAGATAAGCCGAACACATGAAGAGCACAGTCGGATGATATGGCGGGCCCTCTGCTTTGAAATGCTTTCCAAACTCATTGAGATATCCGAACATGTAACTCAAGCTCGCTGTTCTGAAGGATCCAGAGATTACAAACACAAAGGGCTGTATTGAGAGGTACCTGGCCAGAGGGGATGTAATGAACTTCATCTGAAAGCTTCCTCCAGAGAAGCAGGGGAAGAGCAGGTCTACTGACTCGTGGGAGCTGCCCAGGAGTGTACCCGACTCTCATTTCACCACTTGTAATCTTTCAACTTATTTTCTGATGCGAGCTGAGAGCTGTTATCAAAGCTTCTCATGGAATTAGGCTCTTCACTGTGCAATGACATTTTGGGCCGGTGACATTTCTAATGAACATTCTATCATCACTAATTGAATTTCTCTATGATGTTCTTGTTTTTTTTTCTGTTTATTTATGACAGTGCTGTTGAGTAAATATTTTGAGTAAATACTTATCAGCTTACTCAACTTTGTTCTCCTCACCAATGTTGCAGGGTCAATGAGCTGCTAGTTGGAGTAATTGTGTATGAGTCATTCTAGCAAAATCTTTTGGTACTGCTTTTTTGATGCTGGTTAAACTTGCAGGATCATTCATACATTTTTATTTGTATGCTTTCAGTTTTCATCAGGAAAACACAGCTGATTCTGTTTTATCAGAGCTAACAGACTGCAGTGCATTTGAATAACTTATGATCTTTTTCAGTTTGCTTTTTTTTCCCCCCACAAACCTTCTCTCTCACATCTATATTTTAGGAACTCACCAGGCTGAGGGACACAACAGCTTCTCAAAAATCATCTGGTGGTTTCTTGGCAGGGGCTCTCTCCTAAAGCTGGTCCGCAGTCCTGCAGCTGCTTTGCATCTTTGGGAATTTTAAAGATGAAAAGTAACATATCTCCGCAGCAGGCTGGCATCGAGAGGCCCACAGCACAGCACAGCACGCTCCGGAGAGCCTGAGCGCGCTGCCTGGTATGCCAGTGCCTCTTTCCAGGCAGGACTCGGTGTTCTGCGGCTCTCCTCAAACGCGCTCGTGTAATTTCTGTAATATAGATAGCACAAGATTACAAGGTACTGGGTGACTTCAAAAACACGCAAGGTTCGCTCAATGCACAGTCTGTGAGCTACACAGTTTACTGGGCATATCTGGAAAAAAAAGGAGCAAAAAAAAAAAACCTGAAAGAAAAAACAAACATTTGTGGCATTCTTTGTTGCTCTTTCAACTCTGAGGTTCACATCACTCCAAAAAAACTAGCTACAAAAAAACTTTGAAGTCACACTATGAATATCTATGCAGTCAAAGTGGGTGACAAAAATATTCTGTATGAAGTTCATCATCCTCAGGCCAGTGAGCTAACATGACCCATTTCACTCTTCTGAAGAGAGGGAGCATGGTAGTAGGCAGGCAGGCAGCCACTACTGAAGTAATGACAACTCCAACAGGCCTCACTGTATTAAGCAGCTGTGTCTGATCCCTGTAAAAAAATAAACATTAATGGAACTGCTTTCATTGATTCAAAAACATAACTGATTAATCTGTCACTACTGGGATATTAGAACAGTACAAACAGGCTGTAATATGCAGGCACATTTGCACTGTACTGAAAATAGCTTGTGCTTAATGTGCCTATGATTACTATCATGACTACAGTAATACTGTTTTTTTTAGTGAACAGAGGAGAACAAACAAAAATATAGAATGTAAGTATTTCAAAGCTAACACTCAAACACAAAGTCAATATGAATGCACCCAACATAGCTTAAAATCAATCTGTTGGGTTTCTGAGCATAGACTGACTACAGCTGTTCATTTTGAGGGAACACAAGGCTTTTAATTGAATGCTCTGCATTTTGTGGAATGACATTATGGCTTTGTGGACCTTCTAAAAACCCCGTGTGTACTGTACCGAAGCCGTGCATGGAAAAAGGAGCACAAACCTTCTTACAAGGCAGTTAATGGTTTCCATCTCTTAATACTGTGGTTAGTTTCCACTGCTTATTAATGTTGAGCTTTGGATCGCAATCAAGTCTTCATACAGCCCCTGGGAACAAACGCATATAAAAACACACCTGTTGCACATTGGCCATCCTTGGAGCATGGAGACAATTACCCACAGACGGAATGGAAGTGTGGGGGAGGCCCTGTGAAATTCATATGCCGCAGACACATTCTAAAACTTGTTTGGGGGAAAAATGCAGTCTAGACACCTTTCTTCTGGCAATTGCTATCTTTGTGCCAATCATTACCTTTTTAAGTATGGGTACAGTCTTCACATAAAGTTGTGCAACACAATTACAACGCACAAACAGTGCAACTGCAAATACAAATATGAATTGCACAGCAATTCAAACAGAACGCTAAGTATGTAGGATTACATTTATAAAGTAAAGAGTAAGTTCTCTTCATAAATTTATTTTTTTTTCAATGACTGGTAGAAAATGTGTTTTAAACTTGCTGGTAAGCTTTCATCGTACAAAGGTGCCATAATCACTGTTTATGTGCATCCTGGCAACAGCACCTCGTGCCTAGAAATGGACCGTATTTGTAGTGGTTCCACAACTCTCCTGTTTAGATTTAATTACTAGTCTGTGCCCTTACAATCTGATTCACTGTGGTTTGGCCACCAGTGGACAGCAGGACATTTTTATAAATATCCCCCACGTAGAGGAAGGCTTTAGTCATTCCTGGGCCTTCATGCAGCTGCTCTCCTCAGGTTTAACATAACTGATTTATACACTGGACCACTGCCTTCCAGCATGTAAGTAAACTGCGATAATGGGATGTAGTACCAATTGGTCTGGGTATCCAGTTTAATGTGGGTACCCATACAAGGGTAACCATGCACATTTGAATAAATATACCACAACCACAAGGCGGCCATCTTTTACAACTTCACATTCAAGAGTGAGAAACGCCGACGCTTTATTTGTGCTGTGAAGGGGTGGTTAGTCATGGCTGAGACAGCTTTCAGGTGGGAATACGCTCCTGTCTAAAAATGTCTGAATCATCATGGACATCGACTGAATAAACTATGGTTTTACAAACAAGACAGAAAGGACAATGTATGCCTCACTGTGCTAGTAACTTAAGGAACAGTGGGCTATGCTGCAGCTCAATGTTTCTTTTTTGCTATATTATAACAAGTTTCTAACTGGTTTGATAGAGGATCAATTATTGTCATTATTTTCCTTAAGTGACATCTTTAAAAATTATGCAAACATTTAAATTTCCTCAAATTAAATTGTTAAAAGTATATAATTTATGCCAAAACATAGTCATACAGATAATATTTCACAGGGGATGTTGGCTTTAAATGACTGTACCATTAGCTATAATTTAAGATATTATTTAAACATGCTAGTCTTACCCCGATGCCATAATGATGGAAAACCTACAAGAATGTTGTAAGACATAATTATATATTTATATAATTATAGCTATGTGTAAAGCTATGTTGACATTTTCATTTATTTGAAAACAACTTTAGTTAAGATATTACTGTGTAGCCTAGTTAGTTATTTTCATTGGTAAGAACAAAACCGGAAGCTACACATTTTCTGATGTTTCACAGAGGGAATCATATCTTAAATACACATTTTCTCATTAAACATACTCTAACATTCTTGGGAAAATATGCCATGAATAAAACAGTGCTTTCTGTGGAGACACAAATGTAATACTGACATCTTCAGGTTTGCATAAACCCGTCCAGTATAACGTGGATTATCCTTGTAGAACTAGCTACCATTTACAATTTGTATTTCAAAAACTTCAAACTAAGGCAAAATAAAAGTAAGCTTTGATGTTCACGATTTGATTTTTCTAAAAGCCTATGGCATTTACGTACAGCAACTCCACCTTAATCATAACAACTGAGGAAACCTTTAAAATCATCTAGGGTCTCCAGTCAAAAAGCTTCCAAAAGTGAGAGCAGTCGGTGATGTTTAAGTAATATGACAAGAATAACTTAGTGCAATCACGCCTTCCTGTTTAAACTCGCCAGAACTTTAAAGGCAAGCATTCTCGGTCTATCCACCTCTTCCAAAAGTGCATTCCTGAAACCTCCTCCAGCAGGCGGTGCTGCTATTGAAGGCTCGTGATTTATGCTAAGAAAACACATTGATTAAGCAGATTTGGCGATCCACATATAAATTACATGAGAGCAATTTCTGGTTATGAATTATATATTTATTAAACGCCAACCGACTAAATGTGGTACCTGCACGTTTCTCATTTTACCCAGGGAAAAAAACCAACATAAAACAAACAAATATTGGCGGAACAATATCCTTATTCTGATCTGGTAATCAGAAAAAACTTTCGCTTAACGGCAAACTACCTACGAAGTCAGATCAAAGTGCTCCCGTTTGCCTGCAGAGTCTGCCTACATATTTTTCACAAACTTTCACATTGCTAGCGCTGCGGTTAGCCAATCACAAACAACCCGTACCCCTACAATTAAGAAGTGCAGCAGTTAAAAGGTTTTCAGTACATTCCTGGAGTTGTTTCCCTCACAATCATTCGCCATAACTTGTTTTCACTTCGACTCTGTTCTGAGTTTGCACTTCTAGATTGCTGGTAGCTAGAAGTTCTGAAGGTAGAGTGAGTGCAGCTCTTCCGAACTAAAAGCCTGCCGATTAGTGGCTACTTGTGCTCGGCATATTTATTTTAAAACTATGGGAATATCGATATGTCTGTTAAGAGTATCATACAACTAAAATCTATGAATTTCTACCTCTTTTACTACCAGCTAAAGGAACCCACTGCACGCAAAGCTCCGAAGACGTCCGGCTCCCAGCTTTCTGCAGACCATCTTTACTTCACTGAACTCTGTGATTAGCCAGGGAGATGTCGTCATCAGCACTCCCGATTTTTTTCTCCTTTCTAAATGGATGGGGCTGTCCTGGTTTATGCACAGTTCAACAGAGGCCAAAAGATTGAAACAACTTATGAATATCCGTCAGTTTAGCTTTTAGGGTGACGCTCAGAATGCTTGCCAGTTTCGGTGCAGCAACAGATTGAGTACTTGTCCCACAAACTGTGGGTCCGGGAAGAAGGTTCATTTAAACAGAGTTTACATTAGTTAACTTCTACTCCCGTTGGTTTGAACTGGCAGCTTTTAATACCATATTAAGTCTCGCTATGGATTATGTCTATTTTACGATGTACTGTTATATCAGTTTATTATTCCTGGACTACCGACATGTTGCAAAATCCCATGGTAAGTTTTATTGTTTTATTCTTATGATCTCGAACTTATTTTTAGTTTATCTCTTTTTTGACTTTTGGGATGGTTCGAAACTCAACCGAATGCAGAGTCGACAATAGTCACATAACATTTGTTTTGTTTCATTACAAATTACGTTTCATAATTGAAAGTGCACGTTAATACCATTGTGTCCTGAGGACACCTTGACCAGAGCCTTATTTTGGCAGGTGTCCAGATGATGGTGTGGGGTTTTCTTAGCTTGCAAAACATTTTGTTTTCATGAATTGCTTGCTGCCTGTTTCGACTCTTCTTTTTCTCATTAAGAGAAATAATTACTACATGCACTGTGTTCTCTGTAAATTCCTACTGCCTGAAGGGCGCATTTTATTTTCTGTTGTTAAACATTAGCTTTGTGCACCTCTGTAGACGAGGAATTTGTGCTTTCATAGTAATTATGTAGATGCCTTTGTAAAATATGTACTGTATTTTGTTTTAACATAATTGCTTGTGTCTACACGTGTGCTTTGTAATAGTTTACAACACTGTATATTTTTCCAAAGTGAATGTGTTTCTTACTTGAATATTTGTTCCATCAGCCAATCTCTCTGGAAAGTTAAGTGAATATGGTCTTATCGTGCCATTCAGTACAGACTCCCACGGCCGGTACATTTCTCACGTGGTCTCAGCAGCAACTGGAAGTAAAGGCGGGGGTTCGCACCCTGGACGAAGACGGGTAGCCCGCAGCACCTCCGAGACCCTTTCTTTAACCTCAGCTGGACAGCACTTATTTTTCAATGTCACTGTTTTCGGAAAGGAATTGCACTTACGCCTGAGAGCCAACAGGAGACTCGTTGCTCCAGGTGCTTCTGTGGAATGGCAGGAAGACTTTGAGGAAAAGGCCCATGAACAAATTCACGGTGACTGCGTTTTCACAGGAGATGTATCGGACATGCCAGAGGCCAAAGTGGCCATAAGCAACTGTGATGGATTGGTAAGTTAGTTTCCACGTTATACTAGATACAATGAGGTAAAATTGATCCTGCAGTGTTATAGAACATTGTATAGACTAAATGATGTTATAAAACAAAGCATTGTTGCACAAAGTTCCTCCATGTATGAATATTGATTCAGAATTATGAGAATCACAACACATGCTGTTTGTGATTTCAGCTTTCCAGGGTGTTAAACCAATGCAAATAATTTCTCACATGCACTAGAACCTTTTAGAAGATGCATCCGACAGATTCAGTGTGCGAATATTTGTTTTGAGAAGTTATTATTTGGAAGTATTTGCATGGACCATTTATGGGGGTTGTACGTGGCATTGTTATTGTTTAGTAGTAGTAAATTTTCACTTGTGTTGTACTCTGCCTCACTTGTAAGTCCCTTTGGATAAAAGCAAAATGAATAAATGTAAATGTTGTAGACATAGCTGCGTTAGCATATCGTAGACATCACTATCAATTATGATGTGGCATAGGACAATATGTATGAATTAAATTTGTTCTAGTAAAGTATGTGCACGTAACTGTATTGTATTCCGATAAGAGAGAACACATCACATTCATTGCAAGACTAATCTTCGCTGGACTTTCTTCCTCGTGCCTGAGTTCATCAATGTGGGACATGAACCGCTGCCACTTCACTGGGAACATTGGGTATTCATTTGCTCTAAAAACCTAATTAACATGTGTGAGGAATTGTGCTAATGAGTGCAAGACAACCCAACTTCATCAGCCTTGGCCCACAGCATTCATGCAGTTGCTAATGTGCGTGAGAGGTCTTTTACAGACACAGCTCAGTTTGTAAACTACCCTGTTCTGGCCAACACCAAGAATTTTGGACTTCCTGCAAATGTCAGTTATCCTCCTCTTTGTTTACTTTGAAGTATTAGTGGGGATGTTTATACTTTCAGGTAATATGGCTGCAGTTGCTTTATATACAGCATCACTCACTCATTGCTGGTGCGGAGCTGGAGATGTTTACCCATTACTCATGTTTAGATTTTAGAAGGACCTGAAGTATTTTTTCCTGTTCTCTGTTAACATCGGTGGTGTTGTCTGACCATTTATTTGACCAGAAGTGGTTTAGTTATAACATGTTCACATCCGCACTAGCCAGGTTTCTACTGACCTGGACTTGCTTTGCTAGTGTCATTTGATTGTGACCCAATATGGTGGCTTGTATTTCAACTGATGGAGCCTCATCTGCTGCTCAAGCGCTCCTGGCCATGGAACATGTTCAGAGTCCACCATTTCTGTGACTGTCAATGCCTTTGTGCAATGTGTTGATCTCTAAGCAAGTGAGCGAGATTGCTTGCCATGTTTTTGTGGTTGCTCACAAGCACATAAAGGAGGAAAAAATCCTGGTACGTGATCGTGGGGTTATTTCTGTTTCGGGGAGAGCACAACAAAAAGATGTGAGTGACCCCCGCTCTCACGTGACTCATCTGAGCCTACGGTGAACCTACTATTGTATGTGGGATTGGCTAACATACTGTTGGTTCAGGTCAATTCACTGTAGAAGCACCATTGGTTCACTTCGGATAAAGCTGGCCAACAGCTAAGATCAGCAAAACCAGCATGGCTTGAATGATTGGTAAAACCATACTATCTTATCTACAGGCCCCTACCTTATCCTCTGTACTTTTGAGGGAATGACAGGGCTCCAGCATTTAAATTGGCTTGTTCATTGTATATAGGTTTCTGTCAGAAATATCAGGAGTGGATTCTGGGGTGTCAAAAAGTAAAATGCGACAGTAAAATGCGTCCATTGCAGTACATTATTGTCATTTAGCAGATGCTCATATCCAGAGTGAATTACACAGTGCATCTCAACTAGCATGAAAAATTTGCATGAACAGAACACCACTAACCACACATGAATAAGAGTCAGTGCACAAATGTCTGCCTCTTTGAGTTCATTATTCGTGGAGACCTCTCTTTGTGGCACATGCAGTATGGATGGCTTTACTGATGCTTTATGAATGAGTATCATTCACCCTCAGTAGTATCCCACATCCAGGGAGTCCCGTAGGTCCAGCCTCATGGCTATATTTACTTTAAATTATAACTACAAAAGAACTACACTGGAGCTAAGTAGGGTTGGGGAGAAAATTGCTGCCATTTGTCTTTGCACATGTTACGATGTGCAGTCAAATGCACACTGGCTCATGTCTCTTGTATTTGGTGCTCAAAAAGTCAATTATATTTACATGAAGGGCTTCAATGGTATGTCTCACTGAACACAAAAGACTTAAAAGAACAATTTAGCTCTTTCAAGGAATCTTAACTTTTGTCCATGATAACCATTTTATTCTGTCTGGTATTAAAGACATATGTCCCTTTGAGGTCTGACTTACAGAACAACAGGCCAATTTAAATGCATAGCTGCTTACCCTCCCACCCACACAGGTTAGCAGCTGAGCAGCTATGCAACATCGGGTGTATTTTACTCTTTTTCATGAAATAAAGATGTATTTATTGAGCAAATTCAGTCCTCCAACAGGAAAGTATTGAAGTGCACACAAATATATCAACACAGATATTGAATTCTTGTCAAAATAACTTTTGTACTTTGCTGCTATGGTTTTAGCTGCGTAGTAGGAGTATATTTCAGAAACTTCAGAGACACTGGTGATTGTACAATATCTCACTTACTGAATAGGAAAAATGCTACCTTTTCAAACAGGATAGGGAATAAACCTCTGCAGACATTTGCAACACATAATGAATTGACATTCCTTCACAAGACTACGTGATGGTCCATATTTAAATGGCTGGCAGCAAAACAGTGACTGCTATTGAGGGTACAGCTGGAGAAAGGTGATGTCAGCTGTGATGTAAAGGAGCTATTGTTTCTCATTCCGCACCTACCGTATATTCTATGTTGACAACTTTGCACTATGAAAACAGCTCAGTGATTATGACAAAAAGGCCATGGATGGAATCTTAATCAATTAGCCTTTAGGATCATTAAGCTATTCAATTTAGTTAGAAAACAACAGGTAAATGAGAGTACACCAATAATAACCTGTCCATTCTTAAGCCATTACATACAGTAGCCCCTCAGTAAGAGCAATAGTTCTTTTTTTTCTCCTTTCACACACAAAGAAGAAAATACAAGAAATCTTCTTGAAATGCATTGAAAACCCTGTTGAGCCCAGTATGCACATGTTTAGCAATCAGCTCTGCAACACTGGAGAATGTGCTGAACGTCCCTGTGCTGTAAACTTGTACTGCTCTTTCTAGGTGAGGAGAGATGTAAAAAAAAAAACTTTTTGTGTTATGTGTAAGATTTCAAAACCATATGCAACCTATTAATGTAGCATATGGCTTAAACTTATTCTTATTGAACATTAGGAAGTATCAAGAGTCTGTTTCAAATTTTAAACCTGAATTCAAACAATTAGACCAAAAGGGCCCCATCCGGAAATGTGACATTGCTCTGCGTTTTCAAAGGGATTTAAGACTTCCATTGCTGTTACAAATTCTGAGACACACATGGACTGCCAGAGTTAGGCAGACGCACAATGACATAATTTGTTGAAGAGACATTGATTAGTCTCTTAGGTAATCATAGCCAGAGCAATAAGGACAATAACCTCTCTGTATACTGTGCCTGGATGCTAAACATCACAGTCTGAGGGGACTTAGTTTAGAGAAGCAATGTTTTGTTGCTTTTATGAGGCAAAAGACTGCTATTTTAAAACAGCTGCAGCTTTTTAAAGCCAATGTTTACTTCTGGTAAATGCCTAGAACACACCCACATGATGAATTTGATTTGTTCTGACTATTCACTCATGGTGAGTGGCCCATTGGCTTATAGTCCTGAGACATCAAAGATGGGTCGACAGAGAAGCAAGTCTGAATTGATACAGCAATCTCTGTGGTAATCGTAGTTATTCTTGATGGTGTTTTAATGCTAAAATGACAATAGTACTAAAATAATGCAAATACCACAAATACTGTTCCTGTTACGTTAAATGTTACCTTCACAAAGCTGACGTCCTAATATGAATGACAATACTGGTATGCAAAACATTCAAAACAATGATTATATCTACACAACAAGGGCTGGCAACATATATTACCAGTTGTTTCTGAGGGTAACGAAAGTAAAATGCTATTGCGTATGGCAGCATACTTAGATTAATTTGAGAGAGGTCAATAGTGATCCTTGATCCTTCATGTAAACACCCAAAGGAAGAGCTGAATAATAGACTGATTGTATAGCATTATGATAAATGAAAGGCACATGCCTGAGATGGATCTGGTGAAAGTCTAGTTTATACTTTAAGACCCAAAGAGAGTACTGGGAGAGTGCTATTTGGCATATTCTTCAGGGATCCTATGGCAAAGCTAAGCTCATATTCTACTTTTTATGAGTCTTAATGCTAGCCCTTATTATTTCTACTGGTTACAGTGAAAAGGCAAATGTTTTTTTTTCTCTGAAACAAATGTGCAGCAGATTTGGCACAACGTAATACAGGGAAGTCTATTGTTATTACCTTCCTCTGCTAACGGAGGTATGGATTTATGTTGACCCAGGCTCCCTCAGTTGTGCAGAATAGAAGATTTATTGACGGTATCAGCTGTTCCAGTGGAGAATCGGTCTAATGTGCTTCCTGCTCTCGCCGATACATTGTGCTAAATGAGTGAATGGTAAGGCAGGTATTGATCTCACCATGAGGCATCTGTGAACTGTCACTGTTTCAGAATGTGTGTCACATCTAGTGAAAAAGAAATGTCCTCCCCCTAAATTAATAACACAACTACAGATGGCCATAACCTTCATCCCCGTGCTTTTCCAGGGAAGATAGAAATTGCACTGTTCTTGTGATTTGAAGGTATTGGGAAAAACTATAAGTTATGTTTTACCATTTTTTACCATGAACTGCTCCCTTACAAACTACCAACAGCTTTTTTGGAGGGCAAGGCATGCTTTCCGGACCCGTTCCTAAAGCCAGGGATTGTGTGGGAGGTCTAAGAAAGTGGAGATTTGGCAGAGGAGTGATGCTAGAGGGAAAACACCCGCAGCAAAGTTATTGTATGCGGGTGACTACATGGAAAATAAGGATTGGTCAGAGCACGTTTGTGGTTGCTCTTCCCCATGAACTAAAGCAACTCTTTGGATGAATGAAAGTATGATATCAAATGATTTGCCAGTGCTTTAAAGGCAATCAGTTTTCCTCCTTGCATTCCTTGGCAACAGGTCAAATGCCATTTACAGATTGATACACTTATACCAGCATTTCAGTTATTCACTGCCATTTGTAGGATTCATTCTCCAGAAGCAGTCATAGCCAAACGCTGGTACACATTGATAGCTGTACTGGAGCCCACATGAGGGCCAGAGATAGGCAGGATCCCACCAGCCGCAAAAGCTAAAGTTACTTTCCGATTGCAATTCTGATTACATATCATTTGCAATTTTGAAAGGCAGACGAGATGTAATGCGAACCCTCCCAAGACTGCAGCCAGCTTTCGAGTTGCCATGGCCGGTCAGCCCTCGTTAAAGCATGCAAAGCCCTCTGGAAGAATGATGCATGACATCATCAATCAGGCATTACGTTATCTTGGTCCCAGGCCATGCGCCCAGAGGGACGGGATTGCTCATCTCGAACGCATGACAGATGGAACACGTCACATGCGGAGAAGAGCCGGCCACAGCCGTGTTTATACTGGATTCCTCCCTGTGTATGCTTAGGGTTCTCAACAGCGACAGGTGAGGGATGGAAAGCAGAAAGGGAGGCATGAAAATGAAATGAAACTAAGGCAAGGATTTTTTTTTTGTGGAAAATGTCATAGCCGTTCCCAGTTAAAGGGCAGAGGAAAACGTGCGATGAAAGGAGGTTTTTGTACCGAGGAGCCACAGCTGGGTGACAACAGCTGAGTGCTGCTGGACTGATTTCATCATTGTTCCCCGTGTTGAATGATGGCTGTTACAACCACGGCTGCTAATGTGCAGGGAATTAAGGCTGGTGATGCATGATCGAGTTACTTGTGTGACAGAAAGCCCCGTTGAAACTCTAGAATTCTAGTAAGGGGGTTGGGAAATGTGCTATTTACAGTATGCGCTCATAAGTTAAAAAGAGAGAGAGCCGCCCAGCAACAGCTCTAAGGGTCAATGAGGTTTACTGTTCTATTTTGCTTTCACCAGTGTATTTATAGTTCATTTGAAATAAATGTTTTTTCATATTATCAATAAACAATCAAGCCTATTGGAAAATGGGTCTGATAGGTAGATTGATTGATAGATTGTGCAGAGCACACACTGCATGCAATGTTATGTTAACATTCCCATCTTGGTATTTTTGAATTACACTCCACTCTCCAATGGTGTAAACATATCACCTGTTGCGTTCTTGCAGGCCAGAAAGTTTGCTTCATTGCGGTTTGCATAGCAGAAGGAAATTCCATAGGATTAAGGTCACTGTACCCACAGTCTGTGTGTAACATGATTTAAAACTTTAAATAAAACAACTGGTACATCTCTTCCTTGTTTCATCTTCAACACAAAACGTGCAGTTCTTGTATGCATGGGATTCACCACTGTTTGTTCAATTTTGGATATGAAAGCAGTTTAATTTGATCTGATTGGTCAATCAGTGAGATTCATGTTGACAGTGTGTAGGAAGAACTAGGCACACATATGGGTCAAAGAAGTTCCTCCCACAGCCTGAAGGGTATAGAGGCAGACCCTGTGTCATCTGTGAATAAGTAAATAATGAGTTCAAATGTCATGCTCACCCTTAATTATGAATACTGAATGAATACAGCCCTAAGCAATTCAGGTGAAGTAAGATTCTTGCCTTTATGTGAGGATGGAACCGCCAACAGAACTGCAGAAGTGACCTGTGAAAGTTCAGTTGCTGCAGTGTATTTGAGGTAATGTAAACTTGACAAAAACTTTGACCATGTTGAAATACACTTGCAAAATCCGAGCTAGTGTTAATGTAAAGTACCATAGTGAGTTCTGCTACTGCACTGAATTGAGGTGTAGGAATGTCCTCCAATTTGTGAGGGATATTAAGAGGCTCTTAGTTTGAAAAATGGTAAGTAATTATTACTAATGAAATTTATTTGACATTCATTTGAAAAGGTTTTCTCAACATACTGTATAGACCAGGGGTGGGCAATTCCGGTCCTGGAGGGCCAGTGTCCTGCTGGTTTTTGTTTTCATCTCTTAGTTACCTGTTGATTTTCACCTTGAAAACAGGTGTGCTTGCTCTTCAGCCAATCAGAGATTGTATTTAGTTGGTCAACAAGAAAAACAGCAGGACCATGGCCCTCCAGGACTGGAGTTGCCCGCCCCTGGTATAGACGCTACTGTGTATACATTTTTAGTAGTTTTTTTTTTTTTAGTAGTAATAGTTTATTTCGGTCCTTATCAACAACTTTACAAAATGAATACACATAGAAATAAATAAACAACAATAAGTATTGACCGAAAAGGTGTAGGCTGAAGCTTTAGCTTATTTTACCTACCCTTTTTACATAACATGTTTTGATAGGCAACCCTTTCTACTGGGTTTAGGCTATACAAGACAAAAGATCATAAGGTCATAAGGTTGATAGCAGGTTTGTTCTCTACTCGTTCAGAGACAGTACAGTGATGAGAGGAAAAAGCTGACATCGCCTCGCAGATTCAGTGGTATAAAGTAAAAGTAAAGAGTTACTTGAAAGTGAGTAAGATCACATGAATGACACATAGAGTTATGAAGTAATATGAAATGTAGACAGAGAAAACCGTTTTTAAGTTTAAAGAGGAAAACATTTCTCAAGTTTTCATCTCAGTTCCTCTAAACTATAATGTAGAACATATTAGCAGTTACTCTTGCTACCCTAGCTACCCTGTTATGTAAAATCTGATGCCTCTGTACTGAGCTGCAATAAAAAAATCTGTGTTCTTCTGCAATTTCACATACCGTTACGCTTCAAGCAGCAACACATGCATGATGAAAATCCTGATGCATTTTTATGCATCTGATGAAGACTAGGTTGATGATGAAAATGAGGCACTGGAGCTTCTGTGTGGAGCCCATAATTGGCACTTACAAACCAACATAGACAGAACAGTTAAGATATGCATTTCCCATTTTATTTAGAACATTTACGTCAGGCTTTTCAGAGTGATGTGGTGCAGCTGAGTTACTGAGTGAAAGGCCTGCATTCCTGAAAATATGATGTCTTCATGTTTTGTCACTTGGAAGATACTATAAAATTCATATAAAACATAAAATTATTAAATTCACTTCTCTACAAAGGCTAGTCACAGTTGTGTCCTCATGGACATGGACTGTTCTTTGCAGAGTGTGTGTTGCTCCTTGTGGACTGGGTATTTTTTGTTTAGATAAGTGAAAACTCAATTTTTTTACCCTCAGTTTGTTCACTCACCTGAATCCCACATGGATTGAGAATTTCTCCTTCATGAATAAACAAGCCACAACAAACTTTATTTCCACTCCATATAAACAAACACCCATTTGTTTATGAATGCATGGCCCAGGGTCTGCGTAAGTCGTTTACTCTTTCTGTTTGAAATACGGACTCATTCTTCCTGTACTTATATAACTTTAAAAAAATTCTTACATATCATATCAAATTATGGATTGTGACTGTATTTCCCCTTTCAAATTGAGCCCTAGGACTTCATTAAAAATGAAGACATGAGTAATCTTTAAGTTCTCCGTTCAAAGTAAGCCCTTAAACGTATTCACTGTCATGTATTTTTTAGCCCCTGTGTACTTTCTTCTGTTTCAACCTTGTTTCACTGCCGCAGAAGATTTTTTTAGGATGTTACGCACTGAGTGATACATTGACATGTGGATAGACCGTGCCCCCCTAAAAATATGCACAATAGTAAACTGCTCCAAGCACTTATGAGGGGGTATTTGTCATTTTGGTTATAATTCCAGTCATCAAATGCATAATTTTTACTGTATAATCCTCATACTAATCCCAAACTATGCATGCCATTTCTGGCACACCGCTGGGAGAGGTGAAAGCTGATGAAAAGGACTCAGCTGGTAATCCCCTGCTCTGAGGACCTGTCCCACAATGTTATTTCAACCTCTAACCCTGCTGAGTCAGCAGAGCTTAGCCCTCGATTCATTTTCAAACCCATTGATCCAGCCGTGTATTGCACTGCACACATCCCCCCCCCCCCATCCATTTGGAAGCAGAATTTGGGGCAAACTGGGACATGTGGAGCCTGCCTGGCAACTTGGCATGTCCTTTGAATGAGTGCTGTCAAAGACAGTGAGGTGGAGTGGTAATGATTTTTTTTTTCTTAAGAAAAAGTCCAAGGTACATCTAAAAGAGCAGAGTAATTGAATGAATGAGGCAATGTATCTCAGTGTCTTTGCTTAATCTGTCTATTCTGTCAAGGCTAAGGTTCCAGTGAATGTAAATCCAGCTGTAATTGACATTAATTGGGCTTGTCCATTGTCATAATCGGGCTGTGCAGCATCATCATTGAGCGCCTTTACCTAGTTGCTGCACATTGACATGCTTGTGCTGTTTAGAATCCCACCCTCTTGTCTATTCTTTGAATCCCTTGGACCAAAACACTTCTGTACTTGATTGCAGAATCGTTCACATTTGAGGTCGTCGTTCAATGGCCCTATTTTTTCCCCTGTTTCGATTATGACAGTTCTGAGAGGCCAGATGCTTAGCTAAGAGTGCAACTTGTGAGTGCAAATCGATTTTGTGATTAAACAGCCAAGTCATATTGAGCTGTGGAACATTTTAAACACAACCTACCAATCAGTAAAGAGTGGTACCTTCCCAGAATTCTCGAAGCTTGTATGCTTCCAATCAAAGCAGTGTCTATTACCAGCATAAAGTGTGTACGCAGTGAAATTCAAAATAACATAAATGGCACTAACTGTAGAGTGGTTTGATTAAAAGCATCACCCAGGGAAAGTGATTGATTGGATGTACCAAGCATTTATCACTCAGCCTTGTAAAAGCCATTAACTGTGAGTGATCAGTAAACACTCACTTGGATTCATTTTCACATACATGAAATTAAAAAAATTGACTGATCATTTCAAGTTATATAGATGTTAAAGGATAACTGCAGTACAAATTACTACTGATTTTCTTCATATCAATGTCTTTGGCATCTGTTATGTATTGGAAATCCTAATCAATCTCTTTTGTGTCCTCAGAAATGTGGAAGACACACATTTATTTATTTATTTATTTATTTATTTATTTATTTATTTATTTATTTAATTATTTATTTTTGGTAAAATTCCACACAGACCTTTTCCATAGCTAGATTTTATGTTTTTTAAACTGTTCCACATACACTTGGGCTGTAGATGTGATTATATTAGTAAAGTGGATGGATTTTCATTTGATTTGCATTTGTACCTGAATAGCAAGCACACATTCCCTTACCAATTCTTTGAGTGATCTTTTTTGGTTGAAATCCAGGGTTTATTTTCCAAGAAAAAAAATGCAGCCTTTGTTTCCATTTGGCACCTTATTGTGCAAGATCAAGATTTTGGGATTGTAGACTTGGTGTAACTCTCGATCAGACAAAGTATATGCTTCTGTCTTCAAATGACCAAGCAATTTTTTGCGAAGACCACCAAATTCTTGGAATGGAAATGAAGGTACAATTTTCCTGTTTACACTGAATAAGGTGTTGCTTTTCATTGTACAAATACCTATCTTCATCCTCAATTGTTGGGTTGCATTCACAAAAAAACATCCATAAAATAGCACTACAACAGGGGATTTAAAGTATTCTTCTGCAGATCAGACGATTACAGCGTGGCTGGCTTTTTATTTGAGTTTCAGTTTCATGGAATATCCTTAACTAGGTTGTCTAAATAACTCCTTATGTGCCTGAATGTACTGGTCTGTATGTATGCTGAGGGTGTGTCTCACAGACCTTGATTCGCTCTAGTCCAGAACCAAATCATACATGTGGACAAGTTCATATGTGTGACTTAGTTCTAGATTGGGGTTAATCAGGCTTTGAGAAATAGCTCCTGAAGAGGCTAGCAGCATGGCTGTCTCAGAAGAAAAATGAAATGGGAACGTGCCAGTGATGTGCTGAATTGAAGAAAAAAAAAAAAAAACATCCACCTTCAAAGTCTGTCGTCTGGGCCTGTGAAATTTTTGAAATTTTTCCCTTTAAGTCAGAGAGGTCAGTTACACTTATTCTAACTTTCAAAAGGAATCACGACTTTCAACAGTTGGAGCATGAAAATTCTTTTAAAATGAGCTTTATTGTGGTTTATAATTAGCAGTGAAATAAATTTACTTTTAAATAATTATAAATCAGATTCATTCGGGCTATGTCTTCTATCACCTGTATAAGGGAATGCTTTTGTTTTCTAAAACATTCACAGATAAAAAACAAATATTTGAGTTTCATTTTACAAAGGAGAGCTCTCCACTAGTTGACATTGCCATTCATGCTATAGCACATATATCCCCAGTCATCTTTTGTTGGGTTAGCTTTTGTTGGATTCTATACCTGTCATCAGCTGGGCTCTGGTTAGACAGATAATGATCGGAGTGATGATCATTTCCTTTCTTTAGCAGTCACTGTTGTGCTGCTGTCTGCTGCCTTTCATGACAAGAATAGACTGTCCTTGTACATGTGCTTGTGGGTGTCTGTAAGTCTAGGTGTGTGTGTGTGTGTGTGTGTGTGTGTGTGTGTGTGTGTGTGTTTTCACCCCCTCCAGTTATGGTCTCCATCTCTGTCAGGTATGATGTCAGGTCTCAGAGACTTTCTATGTCTTTGGATATGTACTTTTGCATATCTGGGAGTATTGGAACAAATGTGTGTGTGTGTGTGTGTGTGTGTGTGTGTGTGTGTGCGCGCGACGTGTGTGCACGCACACATGTACATTTTTGTCTACATGTGGGTGGTCTCCATATTTCCCAGGTATCAGGTCAAAGAAATCCAATCTACTCTGTGAAATAATGGATGTTTTTGAAGGGGGGGGACGGGACACTGCTACATATGTAGAATATTGCAAAAGCCCAGGTGAGATACCATATTATTCTCTACGAGAGGAATTTCCCCTGTCTGCGGCTGCCTCAGGCCTCACAGATATTTGGCACAGGCAGCAGAGCGGACGTCCTGCTGCAGTGGTCCCAGGTCAGTTTCTGTTCACTGCAGAAAGAGTAGACTGCAGAAACAGCACTGCAGTGTTTCTTGTATTAGTGCCAACTGGATAACCCTCACGAACACTCTTAGGTGAAAATCGCCCTATCCATCCCTTGTAATAAAGACTCCCGGTAACTACTTTTCAGATTAGCTTGTTGTAAGTCACAGTCTCTGTGGCTAGGGCATCTGTAATCTTATTTTTTTAAATGGAAGTTTAAATACCTGTCTGTGCACTAATCTACATTGATATTTACATTTGGACATATCATGAAATGCTTAATTGAGTAATGCAAAATTTGGCACAGTGCTTAACTGAAGAGACATATATAAAATATATAAACATTCGTGATAGTTACCTTAAATTACCTGCAAAAATGCTTCACTGATGATTTCAGTTCAGTTGTTAATAAAGTTTAATTTTGTGTGACTCTCTGTATATATCACTTTCTTTTTATACTACTTAAATGAAAGCGGTCTGCGTGCTTTTAAAGGGTATGGTACTGGTGACCTAAAATGTTGACAGCCCATTTGTTAAATGTTTAAGTGATGTATTATATGACCTGAACATGATTGATCATAATGAAATGTCACGGGGCACTGTAGCTCTCCTCAGAGAGGAAGTGGGAAGCCTTCCTAAGATTCTTTTCTGTATATTAATCATTAACTCTCTGTATATGGGATGCCATGTGTATGCAGTTGAAAAGTAAGAGTTATCCTCACTGGCAAAGTCTGCCATTTCTTATTACACGATTTAAACCGAAGGAAATGCTGATTGGCAGCAGCATTTTTTGGCTACATTTTCTGGGGGAAATCAAAAACATCCCCCCTATTAATACTTCATATTATGCCCAGCCATCTAACCTTCCTGCTGCCTGAGGTGCCTTGTGTTACAGCTGGTGTTGATATTTCTCACCACCTTTCCTCTTTGTCATTACCTTTTGGAGCCTTACTGCCATGAAGGGAAACTGGGTGGGCACATCAGACATAATCCGGTGGTACTTACATGTATAACTTGTTCAGACTCATTGGCCTGTCAACACAGTATAGCCAGTATCAAGTTTTTGCACAAATATCCTATATTGAACATTGCAGTAGCTTAATATTTAGTGCATCACTGATGTGTATTGGCACAGCTGATTGCTGGATCACCCGTTGTATCATCACAGACCTCACAACCTCAGCGCACCATAAAGGCCATTTGAAAAATTTTGACCGGATTGTATCGGTGTCATGATGACACTCTCGCTATTAAGTATATTTGTGATTATTATATACAAGCTCGTCTCTGCAAGTACTCTCCTTTTTGAGGGTCCTTAAATTCTGTTTAGTGGATGTCCTAAATTTGCATAGTTTTACACTGTGATACCCATTTATCCTACTCAATGTGTATTTAAGAAAAAACTGCCTAGTGGTAACTCAAGAGTGCAACAGCTGTTTCAGTTTGATGCTTTCCCCTAATGCTACAGCTAGGGGTCTTATCTGTTATAGACATTTTCATCCAAACATAGGGTTAAGGTAAGGGTTAGGGTCAGGAAGCTCACCAAGTTCCTGTTTTATCAGATCGATTCAGAGGTGTTTATAAAACATCACTCAGACCGAGTGAGTGTGAAAGGCTTACCTGGAAGTGAGGACTGGCTGTTTGTTTGACCAGCATTTTCATCCTCATTCACTGTGGTTTACTCTGAGACAGTATGTCTTACCCAATGAAAGCCTGACAAAGTGAACCAGGAACTGAGGTACAGAGTGGGGGAAAAAGAAATATCACAATTAAACTCAACACAACCTGCCATTGAGCACTGAGGTACAACAAATGCCTTTTCTGAACACACACACACACCACACACTTTAGGTTAATGCCATATCGGGTTCATTGTCTTGCAAATTTAAATACATTTAACAATAACGTTGATTAGGGATGCCAGTAAATTAAAAAAGCTATTGATTTTTTCCCAGTAATTGATAAATAGGCATATTAATGTGATCTTTTTTAGTTAGTTATGCTGTCATATGCTCCTGCATAGTGAGACAATGTAAACACATAATTATGGGTATTTGGCATTAATTGAGTGTAATCTGTATGGTTACTTCAAGCACACTGTCTTCAGAAATAATAATTGGTTGACTACTTGATTCAATCAAGAAGTAGCTGAGGTCCTAAGGGCTTTTCATTTTGATGCAGTCAATGCTTTCAATATTAACTATGTATTAAAAGCTCTGTTAGCAATGTAATCAGTAAATGTTGATCTTACTGGCTGTATTTCCTTTCCTGTGTAATTTGAAGCCAAAACCACTAAATTCCAACTGTAGTTTGAGTATTATTCAACGGGGCAAATTCCCACCTAAGATTTGTGTGTCTGTCTAGGTTTCATCTAAAAGTTGACATTTGTTGTTCCTTTTAAAAGAAATTGAAAAAGTTGACTACAGAAGCTATCATAAGATTAGTTGTGTTTGCAGAACATGGTTTACATTAGTTACAGGTAATTTTTTTACTTAGAGTTATTGGAGAGAGTACAGGGAAAGTACTTTTTCACTCAGAGAGTTACCAATCCATAGATGTTGTTTAGAATGAAGGTTTTAACCTGTTCTGTTACAATCAGGCTGATTAATGAACATATGATTACAGCGCTATCATATATAAGACACATGTGACCACACACAAACACAATTAAGTACACAATGTTTTTTCACTAAATCAGATAAAGAGTGTATATTATTGCTACTGTAACTCATTAGCTGAAAGGGTTAAATTTAGTATAAACTAGTCTGGGGAAGTCAAGGTCTAACTCGCTTCCCTATGGACTGCAAGCACAATCAGAGGCAACGGCAATGACTGCGCCAGATGGCTCAGCTCTCATTAAAACCAAGAACAAAGGTTTTAGGCTGCTTTTGCCTTTCCATCCTCTCCCTATACGACTTTGTGTCCTTTTAGATATCTAAATTCTCATTACAGTAACCGATACACAGTGACTGATACACAGTAACTGACACACCCTGGAGAACATGGAGTAATTTTATATTACTTTATCATTTTTGATTGACATCGGTGAACCCATATGACCTTCTCAGAAATTATTCTCAGTAATTTATATTATATAAATCCACATATTGTAGATACTCATCTTGTAGGCAACATGATTATATTTTACCTTGCTGGATCTGTCTATTTGAGACTAAAACATTACATTACTTGCCATAAGAAAAAATTTGTCTGACAACAGTAAAATGTATATTTAAGATATGCATGAGTTTTTGTTATTACCGTTTTCTATGACCATCCTGACCGTCCATCTGTTCTTTGCTGACACACCAATCAGTAGCCAGAGGCTATCAGGACACTGGACAGACACACTGCCATGAAACAGCTTTAGATTTTAGCAGGAGCAAACATAGACATGGAATCTTTTCTTGAAAAGTTGATTGAAACCCCGAGTGGTTTCTGTGTACACTACATTTTTTTTTGCGACAGAAGGATCAGCATAAAGTTCCTGCATGTAATGTTAAGCACTGCTGCCCAGCTGATTGCTGACGCATTGGACAGCCAAGAGTTAACTTTCCGTTCCACTTGCTTGATAGGCCCTGAAGCGAGATGACAGTACTAATACGGAGAACTCTTTTTCCAGGCAGGCCTGATTCGCACTGATAATGGGGAGTTTTTCATTGAGCCCTTAGAGAAGGGACAACAGGAAGTGGAAGAAAAGGGGCGTGTTCACGTGGTGTACCGCAGGTCTGCCATCAAAAGGGAACCAACCCAAAGAAGGGAGGACCTCCATAATGAAGGTAGGCAAGGATTATGACATCATGGATATAAGAGTGTTACGGGACCGTTGGTTTTCATTATTACAGGCAACCAAAAAGAAACACGATTTCCAGAAATGACAGATTATACCATGAACAGATAAAGATGTGTGCAGAACTCCCTGTAATTGTGGTAAGTAACAGCAGTGTATCAGAACTTAAAATACAAGCCCTCAAATCCTCTGAAAGTTTGAGGGGAAACAGTAATTTTTAAAATTTAATTTAGACCATTTAATGTTATGCAAACAGCTGTAAGTAAACTCACCAAAGAAAGGTACTTAATTTTCATGAAGCCATCTAATCTGTTAATATAGTCACCACAGTAAGCATGCATTGTACTTGACAGTGGGAGGTTGAGCTGGAACCTTCAATATACAAGGGAGGTCCCCACATGAATGCTAGCAAAGTTGTTTTTTTCATTTATTGAAAAAGGACTTATGTCTTCTCCAGTCTGTATGTAGGCAGACCCCTCCCCTCTAGACAGACTCCTTCCACCAAAATAACAGCCAGACACAGCTGCTGCAGTGCTCAGAGCACCAGCTGGTAAAATGAGGAATGCAGGGCTCCTATGGATGAGCAGGAACTCTCCACTTAAAGTGGCCGAAACGCACTATGAATTTCAATGATATTTCTCTCTGCAAACAAATCAGTGCAGCATTCCAGGCTTACTGGTGCAATTAACATCACTACAGTATCAGTACAGAGTTTAGGAAGGGATGCAGCCTACAAAACCACAGGTTTTTAGTGACGGAAGACAGAAAAATAACAGTAGAAATTTAAGGCACTACAACTTTTTGTATTTTATATCTCTTTCATTTTTTTCAGCCTGAAAGAATTGTTTTGTCAAAAGGTGTTTTTGTTCATTTTCCCTTATTAATTTTTTTATAGCCATGCTTGAATAGTTTGTGATTGACTCTCTCTTTAATATATTAAAGTGTCTGCATGGAATTGCTTGGTGTCTGGCCACCAATATCATTACTTGCTGTCACCTTATTAACAAGAGATTTATAGAAATATATCCCTGGTTTTGTCAAGGATTGAAGGGAACATGACATGACGTGGGCAGTGCTGATCTCAGTAATCCATCCGATAAAACTGAGTATGTAAATGATGCAGTCATCTGTATGATATCACACTGGTAAAAAATCTCTGCCTTGTAAGTGCAGGAGCAAAAGGCAGTACATTCTTGCCTGAAGAACTGTAAGAGCTCCGTGCTCCACTACACTGGCATTGTCAGTCATTCTCTTGTGAAGGGACAACAATATGATCGTATTTGCCTCTTTTGTTTAATCATTTCCTTGAACTGTTAGTTAACTGTTAAGTTGCAATCATTAACACACATGTCAATCTCTTCTTATTTATCACACTACTTTCCGCCTATTTACGATGGGAAAATATTAATTTTAACAGCAATACTGTGGTGATGTTCTTAAATGCATCCTTTTATTAGAATTCATTGGAATAGGGGCATTTTGATCACCTTTACTGCCTTTTGATGGGTAATGCCAAAGTGACTGGAAAAACTCCAACACTTAAATGCATCACTGAAAAACACTATCCACGTGTCTCTTGGGCTAAGCAACACAGTAAACATTTATGGGTATAAAAGTGTATATACCCCATATTTTTTTAACTATGTCAAACAAGGAAATAAAAGCTATGTGTGATGCCTTTGAAAATGCAGGATCACTTTGATTCTTTGAAAGAAGATTCTCTTGAAATTATGACAGATATTAGTATGATTTCATTTCTACAATTTATATTCAAGTGTTCAGAGACCAAATTAAGTGACCGTGCATAAACCTTTTGTCATTTTTTTTTCTTGAATGACGCATTTGCTTTTGGAATGTTGTGTCACATGACATGACATCATGCAAGGGTGGTGTGTGCGAGTTGTGTCTCCTGTGCCGTTTCTATGCATTGGGGCGAAATTACAGTGGAACATGGCGAAAGAACAGACCCACAGAACAGTACTCTATACAGGCCTACAGGCTTCCATTTGCAAGCAGTCTCAACAATGGTGACCCCCTTGACAGGAGGGCGACCATGTTTAGTCCAGCTTTACCATGTATGGTAATATCAGCTCAGTGCCCGTGAGTGCAGATCAGAGGGAAACGGCTTTCATGGTACCAGCACAGTCCTCTGGTTTGATCTTTCTTTTGTCGATTCTGTGATTAGGCTGCCTTTCCCTCTGAGTTTTGGTTGCCTCTTCCGCTGTGATTTGAGGTTTTATACCAAGTTCTCACAGTCCGTAAAAAAGCAATCATGGTACGTATCCACAGAAGAATAAGCATTACTTTTAAATGTGCTGGACATCGTATAGTCCAACGGTACAGTATTTCATTTCAGCCTCTGGCTGTGGCTTTGCTGAGTGACTTGAAGTAATGGCAGGATCTAACGTTTGGATAAGATCATATTTTAGCCTGATGGACCTGAGAGCGATAGTAAAAAAAAAACAACTTTTTTTCATTGGAAAGACCACCCATGGTGCATTTCATTGAATTTCTAAAGCACATTGTATTGTGTTTGACATTGTTACAGTCACAGAATAGCTGATTAAACATGACCATCTTATTTAATGAGTATTGGTGTGTTGTGATAACATCTGCTTCCATAGATGCACATGCATATTTCTGGCACAAGTCTTTGTAATGGTAGTTTGACACCGCTCCTCACTTTGTGGTTGAAATGTTTAGGCAATATGGTAAACATGTATTTCTGGTAAACAAGTATTCACATTTCTGGCTTGTTGTTTTTTCACAAATAAGCCTGTGGAAGGAAATATTGAACTATTATATTAGTGGAATAAGGGCACAGTACATTACCGAAACCATAAAAACTACAGCTCATTTAATGACATTACCAGAAAATAATAATTGACACCTGTGGAAATCTGCAGAATGTCCATGAAATATCAGTGTGGACAGTGCCTACATTTTCTGTAGACTGAAGGTCATATATGCTATGAGGTATTTGAATGTACTGTAAGTCAGCTATAAATATTTCAGTGTAAAAGATGTCTGCCTCAATAGGCCCTTATCCATGACTCTCTATTAGGTATTCTGCCTAATAGCCAGTCATTGACATGTGACCCTCTCTGCTATCCCCTCTCGGTTTTCTGCTCTTCTCTTCAGTTCTTTGGAAAATGATCCCTCTCCTCTTCTGGAGGCTCTCCTTTTCCTTGTTATTTTCTCTTCCATGTGGATAATTCATCACTTTATGCAGTCCAACTCCAATCATGTCTAGTTCACTGTTTCTGTCATCTCTCCATCATCCTGTCAAGTTCAGCTCTTTCTCCCATCTTTCTTAATTTGGGGATCAATCTTTTCAGACTTCCCCATCTCTCTCCAGATGTCCAGGAACCTTGGTAGCTGTTCTTTTTATGATTCTTCTTTTTTTGTTGCCAACTCCTTACATTTGTTAAGAGCTTCATTTTTCAGCGCTTGTCCTTTTTCTGGACAATTATTGCAGTGTCTGTATGTCAGACACGTTCTCTGTAATACTTACTAAATCAAATCGTCCCCACTCCGTTCCCAGAAACTTTCACGACCTCTCTTCTTAACACTGATCTTCATATGGTCTTTGTGCATTCATTTCTGAATACCTCGTCAAACTCAGCTTTTTGGCCGTTCTCCTTGCCAGTATACATTCTTCTCCTCAAACCAGTCAGTTTCTTTGTTGTTCTTTCTCCGAGACCCAGCCGATATTCAGCTGGCATTCCATCCATACCTTCCGTTTTCTGCTTCTTCATTTCCTCGGCCGCTGCCTCACTTTCACTATCTAACAGATCGGGTCTACCCCCCCCCCCCCACCACCACCACCACCACCACGCGTTCAGGAAATAAGGCTCCCCTGTGACATTCCCAGAGTGAGTGCCCCTATTGATACCTGAACGTGTGTCAGCAGCAGGAGGTGGGAGGCCACCCCCAGCCCCACCTCCCCCTGCCCCCCTGTTGCTGACCCTCTACCTGCAGTGCTCTTTCAAGTGCCACTCCATTGAGAAAAGAAAACGGTCTTGCTGGTTTTTACTATAACCTGCTTCTTTTTACCCCCCACATCTGGCCAAGTGCCACCTCATGAATTGCTCTGCATGTGGAAGTAAGATTCCTTACAGTCAACATGGAATGTGATAATCCCCAGCCCATAGCGCATTCCCCACATTATTTTGTAACGGATGTTTGGATTTTCCGTGGCAACTTTGTGATTCTGACATGATCCTGTTGTCTGAAAAGGCGTAGACTTATTTAGTGCTTTATTGTGCTTTCAAAATCTGTCCCCCGTAACACGTGGAGCTGTGGTTATGCCATAGCTTAGTGCCATTCCATGCCATGCTGCTCCATGTCATGCCATTCTGCAAGCTGACAAGCACCTCACGTAACAACAGCTGAGCCCTACTGTGAAATGGCCACAGGCCTGACCTGAAACTAGTTAAGTGAGATTACTAAATTCCATTTGTATATTTATCTATGGAGGTGTAAGTCCAGCTTTGCTCTGAAACAAATGTGTCTGTTAGGCAGGCAGGAGGCAGTCTCGCAGGGTGAGACTCATAGCGTTCTGTATGGTGACTTACTCTATTTGCAGAGAAAACCCTGGTGTCTCACTGTATGTAGGTGGGGAGGACTCTCAAACAGCTGCTGTGAGTGTCTCACTGCAGAGGGAGGGCAGAAGTCATGGTGCACAGAAATACAGGAAATGCAACTTCTTTGACCTGCCT
This sequence comes from Megalops atlanticus, assembly GCA_019176425.1. Taxonomy (NCBI): domain Eukaryota; kingdom Metazoa; phylum Chordata; class Actinopteri; order Elopiformes; family Megalopidae; genus Megalops; species Megalops atlanticus. The sequence continues at coordinate 61,748,150 of CM032875.1, forward strand.
TTACATGGAAAAAATTGTCCCCCTTATGAGTTTATGCTCTTCAGGATCTGAACAGTGGGATGTTCTTTTGGGAATAGAAAATACAAAAGATTTTTGAAAGGTGTTGTGTTATGTGAATCGACTGTCTTTATGAATCCATCACTGAGCACACTGAAGCTCAAATCCTGACTTATCCTGATCCTAACTGAACATGGGGTAAAGCCATGTCCAATGACCTCCTACTCCTCCTTTAGGTACACCTGGAATACCACTAACCAATACTTTGTTTGTCAGAGATAATTCAAATTTCCATCTGATCAGTTGTTATAAAATCTTTTTTTTGCTGTGTTGAGGTCTTATTATCAGATTCCATATGGTAGTAGTTAGGTTCAGATGAAATCCACCCGTGGTCATAAATTTGAAATGTACAGAATATTTTTTAAACATTACCTTCCCAAGTGTAATGCTGCCTCAGGCATTCCCGTAATCTGAAGTTTGGATCTAGTTTGTTCATTTTCTGTATGGTGTAGGATATTGAAGACCTGAGATCAGTGTCAGTTTTCCTGTGTTGTTCTATGTTTGTGTGGGGTATGACTCAGGATTGTATTTCTTCTATCTATTCGATTGGATGAATAATTCAAGGAGGCGCGTTTTGTGTGTTGGTAAGAGGTTCTTTGTTGATGGCAGAACACATCTGCACTTCAATGAAAAAACAAATGCAGCTCTTTACAAACAGGCTGCTGTTATCAGACAATTCCACTGCTTACTCCAGGGAGTGCAGGAATAAGCTGGGTTGAATACACAGTGTTATCATTTTGCCATGGAAGGAATGCTTACAAGGATGATACTGTTAAAAAAGGGGAAAAATTCAAGAGCCCTGTATACTCTTTGGTATCACTGTTACAGTATTTCATATTGTTTCTCTTTGCAGTCAGGGCAAGTCACAAATTTGCTCCAACTAATTCTGCATTTGCACCCTTGTGTCCTTGGTTCCAGCTTAAGAGAAACAACTCCATTACTTGCACATTTGGGAGTGGTTTGCTGTTACGTATGGATATTCTCCTGTGCACTCACTTATACTGCCACTCTGTTCCAGTGCCAGACTTTGGAATCGGTGAATTTCACAACAATCTGGAGCTGGTGGAACACAAGCTGTCGGAGTCGGAGCGCAAACGTAGGCACGCCAGGAAGGACGATTACAACATCGAGGTGCTGCTGGCGGTGGACGACTCGGTGGTGCGGTTCCACGGGAAGGAGCATGTGCAGAACTACGTCCTGACCCTGATGAACATAGTAAGTCGCTTCGCTGCGAGTGCATCGTCTCATGCTCGCTGGTGATCCCTGCACTTTCTGTCTAACGGATGGGTCACAACCTCCGCATCACTGCCCCTTGTGGGATATGAGAGGCTGTGTTCTGATGTCAGGGTCAAACTGAAAACTAATCACAAACAAGGTCAGATGGATGGAACATACCCTGCACCAAGAGCCAAAAGTGCACAGAGTGTTGTTGGTTGAAACTGAGCAACAGTGCATGGTATTTCAAACACCACATTAAAAGTTTGGACAAAGTTCATGTTTAAGTTTAGTTGAAGTTACAAGTAAGCATGCCTGGAAGTAAGTCTGTCCTTATGTCTGGTTCAGTTCCTTGGTAATTTTTGTTGTACTGAAGTACACAGATGGTTTCTTGGAACCTACCTCTGTGCAGATTTATTTATCTTAAGAGTAGCTTAATTATTGGGTTAAGAAGCTGCAAAGTTTGGGTTGGTGCTATAACTTACTTATTAAAAAGGTGCATTTTACTTATTAAAAACCAACTTTACATGAGAAGTTTGCATTCACCAAGTGGTGTCAGAGCAGTGACGATCTGTCTGACCCTCTTTGTTCTTGTAAAGGACTACGTTTGGAAGTACTAGACACATCCCTACTCTCTGACATGTATTATTATGGCTTTAAAATGTGATTGACTTAGAAGGAGATGTGGCATGTATGACCAAGTGGAGGTAAGTCTGCAATAACAGTTTCAGCTTAATGAGAAGGGGTGGTATTTCAGCTTGGTTTTTCATTTTCTCAAGCTTCAAAAAAGTGATATGGAAATACGCATATGCTGAGATGATGGGTTCAAATGAGGGGTGTCCTGGAAAAGCACAGCCATCTACATTTTCCGTTTTTTTTAATTAACCCTGATTTTGTTGTTGTGAAGATGAATGACAGTCCTGAGATTGAGCGATTCCATTTCGGGCTGCTTAGATGGACCACTCTTTGTGTGATTTAATCATTTTTTTAAAAAGAGCATTAATTTATTCAGAACGGCCAGACTTTCATCTTGTCAAAATAAGTGTTGTGGGTAGTCGAGACTTTCAAGGAACCACTCCAATGTCATTATGCTGAGCTCTGTCTAGCTGTCAGACCATTTCGTTTTACAGTGCCACACTTCTCTGCTGTATGTGGTAAACCGAATAACACTATGACGAGAGAAGCTGGCTGCCTTCTGACAATTTCGGAGTCATTGATGTGCCATTTGTTCGCAGTGAACATCTTGTGAGTTGGGTGGCCGACCAGACATTTGGTAGGGCCATTGACAGAAAAGGCTTCAGGCTCTCCCTGAGGATTCTGTGAGGATTTTATGTAAGAATCAGTGAATACACAGCAGCACAGTTGTACAGATGCATTGCCAACTGCTGCAGACCACAAATCGTCTCACAGACTACACGCCACAGACACTCACATTAGCTCAAGAAATCGGTGGCTTGGCACAGAGCAAAGAAAACAGTGATGAGGAAAACTTGGAATGGTAGTGCACATATAAAGACCTTCCCACACTAGCTGTAGGTTCTTTCTTTGCTAGTTTTTATGAACTTGAGAATATCTGACAAAAAAAGAACATCAGAGGAGCAGTTTATAGATTGTTTCTGTTTTACGCACACAGATCTAAACCAGATCGCTTTCTTTAAAGATATCTTTAAAGATGCATACAGTTGCCAATGGTATGTTGAAATCAGACATGTTAAATGTTGTGGGTCTGAAATTTGCATGCAATCAAGCCCATAGTGAACGGTGTTCATTATGTTCATTAGAGTTTATGATTGGTAACACCTTACTTGTGACACAAAATTATTACTTCCATGAAGGGGAGGTGAAGGGTGAAGGCCCTGAAGTTTAAGGCCTCACACAACGCAAATGTCTGATGCTGAGAAGTTAATGTATGCACCTCTGGCACATATATGCAGCCTGGCAGAGTTGTTACTGTAATATGTCCTTGGCGCCCACAAAGTGAATATTTTCTCTACGCTCCATGACCTGGTTGTCTTTCAGCCTTTCCTGTTGGACATTACCACATTTCTCAGTCTGCCCTCTTCGGTTTCTCTAAATGTTTATGGATTATTTATTTAAAAATGAGGCAAGAAAACCCCTTTAGCTTGTTCATTACGGTTTCCACCAGCTCCTGCCACCTAAATCTGATTAGATGGAGAAAATCCCTCAAGTCAGATTTTCACAGAGTGCTGGTTTCACTCTGTAACAGTTACGATTTGGCACCAGCAGGGTGGTCTGATTAGTAGCACCAGGCCAATTACTGACTTGACTGCTTGGGAGCGGAGGGGGCAGGGGGTTGGTCGGGGTGGTGCAAGGCAGAAACGGATCACGAATGGTCTGCACAGGCTGCCACCGCTGGAATTAAACACATGTACCGAGACAGAGAGGTGGGTGGGAAGGCGGCGTTGGCTGCTAATCAGGGCAGCAGCAGGTGTGCTAATGAGACACCTTACCCGTGATGTCCCCCCCCTTTACAACCGCTTTGCTCCTGCAAAGAGGATGAGAGTATGTCTGGGAATCTCCACAAAGGTACTTTCTTCGATCGTGGAGTGTTTTGAGTAGTATTATTATTAAAGAAATTATAATCCCTATGCAACAACAACAACGACAACCTTTTTCTGGTTTTGCCGTAATCTACTTTTTGGGTCCTGTTTCCGTGTAAGGGGATTTGTGTCTGTTTCTCCCAACTAATTCCTAACTCCAAACTGATAACACCGTAACTAATTTAAATGAGTGTGAGTGAGTTTAAATTATTTGTCTGGTGTTATCAGCTTACCTGAAATTTACCTGAAACCCCCTCCCCATTTATCATCAGCTGAAGAAAAAGCTTAAAAATTGCCCATTTGTTTTGAAAGTACACTTTAGGCAAATATCGCAAACGACTTAGCTCTCCTGCTAAGCCAGTTTGCGCGTTGTGTCTGAAAGAGTTATGCCCACACAAATCCCTCAGGCTCACAGTCCTCCCACCGCAAGAGCTGCGGTACCACTGAGAGGCACCCTCCTTGAGGGGCTGATTAGTGCACATCCTGCCTTGACAAAGCCAGACTGGTTAGGTGCTTGCGCACAATGGCCGTGTTGTTTTATGCCGAATAGATTTTTGTTCTACGCGGATGGGATACTGCACAGAAGCCAGGGGCTCTCAACGCCTCCAGGCTGCAGCTGCTGCTCTCATTTCCTAATATGCTGAACTGAGCAGAGTCTTGGTTTGCAGCAAAAGTAATTATGTGTTTTATGCATTCAAGGTTTTATCACTTCCTTTTTGACTAATCTGACAGTGTATGGCATAATTGCGCAAGAAAATGTTGAGAGCGATGTTAGTGCTGCTTTGAAGTAATTCCTTTATCCATGTCTGTTAAAAGCACAGACTTTGTTTTTTCCAACAATAACAAACATGACTACAATAAAAGATCAAGAGATTTATTTTTATTTTCTTTTTTTGTTTGTTTCACAAAATCTCATTTTGCACAATGTCAGTGTAAGTTTCATGCTCAGTCTGTCAGTTTTATTTGCAGGAGTATCATCTGTAGCTCTACAAGTAACAACCAGTATGATGCAACTATATTCAATGATAGTTATGCTGTTTAAAATAGCCCTTGGAAAGGCTACGGCTATTTTTAATGTTGTCCTCATTTTTCAGCAGCTACTGTGTTCAAGGTCCAACATAAACCCATGTATACATGTCATCATTGAACTTAGTCTTTGAATTTCAGTGCATGAAACAAGCCCCAGGCTATGTGAGTACACTGCAGCATGAATTAAGCTTGCATTAACCGAGGAGACTATTTCAATTTTTGTGTTTGTGAGGTTATGCGTGATGACATAATATGTAATACATTCCACTTTATTTCTTAGTTCTGTTGTTAAAACCATTGTTTGGAAAAACTTGACTTAGCCAATTGCATGAATCAAGTGTTACAAATGTAACATTACCTCTAAAAACAGCATAGTCCCTAAGAACTGGGCTTTCTAACCCCATTAATTAGGCCAAAAAAAACTAGATTTCACCAGTTTAGTAGATTCATGCATCAGATGTGCAGTTAATTGTGCATGAAGTAGCATATAATTATAACTCCAGCAAATGGGCTGATGCAACTACAAAGGACTGAAAAATGGGGTCTGGAGAAGGATTGCATGAGAACTGTTAAGTAGCCATATTCTTTTAGTCATACAGTAAATGGCTGATATTTATCTGCATCTGTCTGCATTTTGATCATGAAGAGTCTTTGACATTGGTTTTCCCTGGCAAGATCAGAAAAAATGTGTACAAAGAAGAGAGAGAGGCCACGTGTCATTAGAAGCGCCACACCCCCCCCTTTGAAAGTGGCTTCCATAAAGTCAGATTATTTATATTAATAATTGCCAGAGCAGGAAAGAGACGCCTTATTCCTGTGCTATCTTAAGATACTCCTTTGTTGGGAGAGCCGGCGGAAGATGCCGTGGCATTCATTCATCATCCTGTGGTGTATTTATAAGTGACTGGCTGAGGTGACATCATCCACCATCGTAGGGCTGTCAGGCTATTTAAAATGTTATTCAAAACAAGCAGCAGAACCTCAGCGGTCCTCCAGACACATGGGCAGGCCATTCACTGACTCACCCACAGGTACGCTTAATTAATGACTGCACATGAAATGGAATACCATATTATGTCTAGTTTTAGTAAACCATTGACGTTGTTTTTGAAACAGACTTGCATCCATGCACGGATGCCTTTAGGCATGCTGAAGTGTCGACCCCTAGTGAGACCAAAATATAAGTAGATCAAGATTTAAAATCTTGCAGAAATTTGAGTGTTCTTGACATAAATCTGGCCAGTATTAGGTAACTCAGCTCCCAGAGTGGCACAGTCCTATGGGTGTTCCTGGTCTCTCTAAATAATAAAATGCAGAGTACCCCCCAGAACATGGCAACCTATATTAGTTTAACCTACAAAATGATCCAATTATGTAATTAAGTGCTTGAGTGGAATGAAAACCAGAAACGTCTCCGGCATCACAGGAGTCAAAATTGCGTAGACCTGGGTCAGGATATGGATGAATCAGAGTTTTCACCTGTTTTTTAATGCGCTGCACACAGCAGAAAGGGCACAGGGACTACAGTTCTATTGAATTTATATTGTTAAAATGTTACATGTTAAGATAAAGTTAATGCCATGAATTCATTCATAATTCACCGTTCTATTGCCCTGGAAGTTTTTTTAATGTCAAGCAACAGAAAATTATATGGATATGGAAAATTATCGACAGAACAGTCACGTAAATATCAATAGGTACAGTCTGTGCAGAACTTAGTTTCTCTTAAGTAGAAAGCCATTAACCTACTAGAAACCTTGAGGACACCTTTGACTAAGTAACGCTGATTTTTCAGTGATTTTGAAGTATATGTCTAGAGTTTTCTGCAAACTGCTTCTGCATTTGTGTATTATGTATATTTTGAATTTAAAACTCGGCCTCCCCCTAAACACTTTAGTGTCAGATATGAAGGGGAAATGGCTTGTATTCACATCAGAATATGGCAATACTGACATTTAAAAAATAAATTTCACTCGTAAATGATGTCTAAACTTTACCTCTTTTGCCATCACTGCAGGCTGTCACTGCCTTTTAGACTGAATGGCACTCTGCCTTCAGCAACAAGTTCTGCTTCTCATCTCTAAACTGCTCACCTGTGAGGTACATTTATGTCAAAGGGAGCAAAAGAATTTACCATGTAATTCAGAGACGTAGAGCCTTACACTTAAAGTTTGTGTTAGTCAGGGTTATCAAACCTTCCCCCTGATAACATCACTGAACCTCTGAGGTGTTATTCATAAGCACAACCTCAGAAGACTTTTCCATATTCCAAATGTTTCAGTTGTTTTTGTTGTGCTTTGTCTGTTTATGTGTTAATTGTTGTTTATTAATTGTAAATAATAAGGAGTAGGTGTAGTAGTGTCATGTTTAACAGGAAACCTAGCAGCAGTGTTATAACTGAAAGAATAGATCACACTATTGTGTAATATATAGTTTTCTAGACTAATGTTGAAAGTTAGCCTCAGCTAATCATTTTACAGCAGTACACCTGCTGATCGTATTACTCTATGTATCAATGCCAAACTGTATTTGTGCCTGTCAAATAAATAAAAGTACCATATTTTGTACTTTGATATATTAACGTTTATGTCCATATGAGTCATTTGCTGATTCTCATGACTAGTCAAGGGTGGAGAAAGGCAAGAGCATTTTATTAAAATCCAATTTCTCTTGCAGCTTTCGAGCCTGGCAATGATAAGCACAATAAATAATAAGCATATCCGGTAGTTTTGATTAATGGAAAAAGGAACACAAATCATTCTACTCTTGCTTTTCTGTGAAGTGAATTCAGAAGCCACAAATTGAAACTGTTGATTGACTAAATAGGCCTCTAGAGACGCACTGACATGCAGGGGGGATTGTGTGATGGAGAAAAAACATGTTCAAGTGGAAATCTGACATTATTTGATTGGAATCCCAGGTTTGCTCTTAATTATGTGTGTGCATGCCTGGCTATCACTATGAAGCCAAAAGGCACTTCTTGTACTGTTTCTGGGTCAGACCTGCCAGTTATTACATAACAACTGCCTGTGGTGTAGACCTTGCCAATGTCTTAACAAGACAGAGCACATGATTGCCTGCTGAATCACATTATACAGAAAACATTGTTTGTGGCCTGGAATATGTCTTCATGAATAATATAAATTAGTGATTATTTTTGTTAAATAACATCATTAAGAATACATGGGTGCATGGGTAGGGTTTTTTTGCTGGGGGAAGGAGGGCATGTTGCTCTCAATGTTAAGAGAATGTAAGGAACTTGCTACACTGTAATTCAGCATTTTCATAAACAGTAACAGCAGTCCCCAACAATGCTCAGAAGAAAGCGCTTGCGTGGGTGTTAATTACAAGGAGGCAGGTTGGCATTGGATTTGTCTGCAAAGGTTTGAAAAACAAACATTTACAGATGCCCATCTGATCTAAGCTATTTATCGAAAAGTATTAAAAATGCTGTAGTTTCTGCAAATTACATAAATCTCTTACTTTGTCATGCTTCAACATTACGCTTCGCATGTATTGCTTACTGGCCTCTGTGTGAGTGGCTGCATGCTTATCTGTAAGCTGCAAATGTCTGTCCTGAGGCATAAACTGACAAGTGTGTTACTTTAGGTTTAACAGAGGGAGAGGTGCCTCACTGATACTAAATATATGGATCCAGGGCTGCAATTGGTGAAGCTGTGTCTAATTTAATATTCATTGAACTAATAAGCATGCTTTAACTTGTCTGTTGCCTTCAAGGACTCTGATGATCAAAGAGCTCACAAGACTGCACGAAAACTATGGACTCATTTTTTTCGTGCCACTGCAAACGTATTCTTCGGTGAACTGTAATCCAGAATCATGTTTTGTCCCAGATGCCTCTCAGTAATTCTGTGCTAAATATAATTACAAATCCACAGAAAGTCATTTTTGCAACAGGACATATGTCACATTGGTCTGGTGTCTTTCCTGTTTTCACACATTACAATGAAGTTCAGACCGCTGCATTCTGGGTTTCTGTGAGTATTGCAGTTGAGGCAATCATTAGTGGAGTCATATAATTAAGTGACAATATATAAACATTGTGATAAAGTGATAAAATAATTATTTGCACCCAGCACACACACATTCTGTCCTTGATGTAGTTCCAGTAGACTCATTATAACTAGTGTTTGCATAATTCCAAACACAGTTGCACTCATGTAAGTCACATATCCGCAGATATTTGCCTTTATTCATCCTACCACATAAAGATGAATTATTAGTAAAATTTATATAATCTAAAATCTATAATCAATAGCTGTTTTGGACAAGTACTGCAGGTTGATTGACTAGGTTGGTTAATTACTGCCTTATTATGAAGTTACATACCCAGCCTCTCCATGTCTAGAGGCATAATGGACAACCACTTTTCATTAAGGTTCCAGAGTTCAGACAGATGCTGTAAAATAATGATGTCAGAAAACTCATGCAACTAAATTTCTGCACTTTCATGGGGAGACTAATAAGTGGTAATAACTATATGGCAGACACTGTACATTGCTGAAGGCTGAGCCAATTACAGGTTCACTGGAACAGTTTTTGGTAGACTCATGAACAAGTAAACAAGCGCAATAGGTAGAATGATGTTGTCCAGAAAACCTTTTCTGCACACAGAGGAATCCATGACCTCACTGTCACAATGAAAGGCCTGCATCTGTCAGAAAATGAGAGACCTGGAGCTGTCAGAGTGCCAGCAAATGTAGCACCAGCCTTTCCCAGGGGAAGAAGGCATGACCTGCTGAAAGCAGAGACTCCGGGGCTAAACAGCCAGGCTTTATTGCATCTCCAGCTGCAGTGCATTCTTCTGCCCAGCCGCATTGGCCTGCTTTCTGTATCCCCTCCATCCCCTCTGCCAGACCCACTCTCATTCTGCGGGACTGAGCTTTCAGTATCACCTTTGTTAATCCTTAATGTTATACCCATAAACAAGTTTATAAGTGCTTTCCAATGTATTTTTTTGGTTATCTGGAATGGGAAAATGTCCTGTTTGCTTAAAGGCATATAATGTTCCTTTCTTGTTTTGAATGTCACTGAAGATTGTTTCATTGGGCTGTAACGATAGGATCTCTGGAATTGAAGGAGACTATTATGTCTGATCAGAAAGAATCAAATGTATATTCAGAGCACATGTAAATTGGTCTGCATCATTATCTGGACTGGTTTCATGCTTCATTTGTGTGGTTGATAGCATTTCTTTCACTATTCTCTCAGGTTGATGAAATCTACCATGACGAGTCCTTGGGAACCAACATCAATATTGTCCTTGTTCGCATGATAATGGTCGGCTATCGACAGGTAAGATTTGATCCTAAAGCATTTAGCATTTTTTACTTGTTTGAATGCTTGTATGCCAACACAGAAGACATCATACATACATACCTTCACTCCCACCACAAACGTGTGAAATGATTCCGCTGATGTATGACTGCTGAAACATTTAGAGTGGGCGCTGATTACTGCTGGATTGAAGAAGCAACTGAAGAACGTAGGTTTGCAGAGTGAATTTGATTCTGTAGGAAAACCAAACATCAACATAAGCATAGCATCCTGTGACAATGTCCTTCGATTGGTTTATCCCTTAGCCACAACTATGGTTACTCCATTCAGAGGTAGATTGTTATGTTGAATTTAAGCAATCAGTTTGTATCTAATGACACTAATGAGATATGTAGGCAGCTACCTGACTTTTGATTTCGTAGCATTATGTTTGAAAGCTAGCTAGTTCACAAATATGTTTCTTTGTTCCCTGCAAGAAACACCCCCACATACATGCACACAGCATGCCTGCGCGCGCATGCGCACACACACACACACACACACACACACACACACACACACACACACACACACACACACACACACACACACACACACACACATGCAGAGTATATATATTCAGACTATAGCAATATACATGAAAGTACATTGTCAGTATACATACTGTTCTCTGGGAACATCCTAACAATGTAATAACAACATCTAATATGTAATGGTGTTAGTATTCATGAAGACAGAAATGTGTAAGCACGTAAACAGTCACTGATCCCAGGTATAGGCCATCTGGTGCAATGCACACAAGCTGTCAGGACTCTTTGTTCAAAGCTTTGCGTAAAGGGAGCATGAGACTTGTAAAAGTGCACCTTTAAAATTCTTTAAAGAATTGAATCACGGCCAGCAGGCTATATTGACTTCTTACTTTTAACTTTTCAACACCAGTGCCAGCTTTGCAAACTTTAACCATTAGCTGGTCAAACAATGCACATCTTAACAAACATTTAGCGTGTGACATTCATGGCATTTGCTGTAGTGAAGGGGCACGCAATCACTAATATGTCAAGCTGTTCCCTCAAGGCAGCAATATATTAATCATTTCCCATGATAATTAAGGAAATTGCCTGGAACAGTACTTGGTTTTAATTGACTTGATCTCCCAGTGGAAAGAATATGGATGAATTACAAATCCCATCTGCCTGAATTAAGATTTTATTTTTTTCCCGCTTTGGAATCTCTGTCCCCAGACTATATAATGTCGGTACACCATCAAGGCCATAAAACTGGAAGCATGCAGCAACATACTGTTTTGCCTTTCATTTGCATGATGAGCTGACTCTAGGTCCTGACAATGCCTCCGATGCCTGGCTTCTTCACCCCCCCGACTCCCCAAGGCAAATGCTGTGTTGACACAATCATGATTAGACAAGATGATACTAAACATGCCTCGACTCACAGCAGCAGGAGGGGACCAGTGTTTATCCAATGCTAACTCCTGTGCCTTTGTTCATCTCACCTTTTATATCTATAATGTCCTGTACCTTTCATAAAAGATACTGCTAATCCCAGGTTGTTGGATCTAGCTGTTCCAGGACATTGTTATCAGCAGCCAGTTCCCTGTTTATCAGTTCCATTTGAATTTATTTATGGGTATAGTTTTGCCATATTGATTTTTTTCCTGTGTGAGAGAGAACAAGGTTCTTTGGAATGGATATGGAGTCACCTGGTTTGAGCAACAAACTCCGGTCTTTGCAGCAAATGCTGTGCGTTAATCCACCTCCCACACTAATGCTGCTCTGCGCAGAGAGGGACCACCACCAGGAGCGGACCTTTTTTTTTCCCAGCAGAAATTTAGCACTTGAGGATTAGTTTTTCCACCTGACTCTCAACTCACGGCAGTCCAGTATTAATTGTGACAGCCATGCCAGTGTGGATAGAAACATATGCCATCAGGTTTAGATTTGTGGGCCGAATGCTGCCCTGCTGCAGGCAGTGAGCTGAGGTTACTGAGAACAGGAGCTCAGATCTGCTCCTGTGATTTGGTGCAGGGGTATGATTTTTTTGTGCTCTTGATTTGATTTATTTCCTGGCCTTAGGGCCTCTTTGCCAGACTATCATGTGACTGCCGGCTGGGTTTTATGACAGCTAAGGTGGGCTGTCTGGTAAAGCATACCATACACAACCTCAAAGAAAGTTGGCAGTAAAATTCTACATGTACAGTATTTAGCCACATTAACCAATGGCAAGGGAGAAGAACACAGTGAACTCTGTGTTTTAGAATTCCAGAACAGAATTTATTAGGGATCTAAAATTTACTGTAATACTTTAGTTTTGGAATAACTTATGGCAAAAATGGCATGAATTAAACATTACATTGGAATGGTGAAACTGAATTGCATGGGTGCCATATAAATGCAGATGTAGGTTAGAATCCTTAGATTCAGTGTTTCGGTTTAGGTCTTGCTCTTTGAAATGCAATGCACTACAGTCATTCTGATTGATACATTGTGTTGCATACAAGATCTAACACAACGTAATAGTTTTGTTTAACGTTTGCTCTATTCCCGCCCATTGCTTTATTCAATGTGTTAAGTTGTCAGCCAATTAAAAGTAAAAATAAAAGTAAAAGTGGTTTTCATAGTTCAGCTCATCATTAATTCCAGGTTTATGCATTTCATGAGTAAAACATCAACTTTATTTGTTGCAAGATTGAAAAAAATGTTGATAATGAAATTGATCTTACAAATGAAGTAGTGTTTAGTGCAGTGCCACTGGCAATGATCTTGTCAGTCATATTTAGAAGAAGGAATAATGGAATGCAAATTTCAGATGTTCAAATATATCAGAACAGTTTAGATAAGAGAGAGAATTGAGATTTTCTAGCCAGTTTTTTTAAGTTGTATTAAAGAAGGATTATGTCTGAAACTTGTTTGGGCATTTAAGACACAGAAATTAATAAGATTAATTTGATTATTGACTATAATATGATTTTATGCCATCAAAGTTGAGAGACAATGGGACTTCTTCCCGGCCCTCATTCTTGGCTTTTTCTGCCCTGTATTTTGTGGTCTTTGATTGATGGTTTTCTCGGATTGCTGTGATGTGAAAGAGGAAGAGACACACGGGTGAATTTGTGAGCACACAGATGGGTCACATTCTGGTGACTGAGTGACAGCCCAGAGAAGATCAAAACACACAAATGTCCCCTTTCACTTACAGTTCACACTTTTCAAGTTCACAAACACAATGTATACCCCCTAGAATTGTTGATACTGATGTCTTAAATAATTTAAAATGGAGATGCCACTATGTGTCTTTTATGCTATATATGTGTTCATTTTTGAAGAAATACAAATAACCAGCATTCAATTCACATTCAGACATTTGATAAATGCAAGAGGTCTGTTTCATTATTGAGCCTGTAGTGAAGAAAATTCAGAGCCAGAGTGCTACAGGATAAAATGGGTTTCAAACAATCTGAGAATGTAGTGTTTTTCTCATTTTTCATTGTAGTATACTGATGTATCTGTACAGTTGCACTTTATCTGAGGGAGGCTTCCCTGAACAACCATTTTCCTGTGTTTGTGTATGTGCACTTGTGTATGTTTACACGTCTGTGTGTATATGCACATGTGTACAAACGCGTGTGTGTATTTGTGTGTGTGTATTTGTGTGTGTGTGTATTTGTGTGTGTGTGTGTGCGTGCGTGCGTGTGTGTGTGTGCGTGCGTGCATGTGCGTGTGCGTGTGTGTGTGCGCGTCCAGTCCATCAGCCTGATCGAGCGAGGGAACCCCTCCCGCAGCCTGGAGCAGGTGTGTCGCTGGGCGAACACGCAGCAGCGGCGCGACCCCGATCACGCTGAGTACCACGACCACGCCATCTTCCTCACAAGGCAAGATTTTGGTCCCGCAGGTATGCAAGGTACTGTATTTCTCTCGATCGAGTCCTGTGCAGAGTGAGTGCTGATGGGTATCTGCTTCCATTCACAAGGGTTGGCCTCAGGTCTTGCTCAGGTAAGGTTTCTGGAAACTTACGCCGCTGCCGCCGTTGAGGTCGGGCACAGTTCCGCCAGCGGTGACCTCATGCCGTCACGCTAGTTTATCGCTGAGTATTTTTCCAGCACCTTGCTGACCGGGCATTGGTGCCAACCTGCAATAAAACTCGCTATTTCGCCATCGAGTTGTAAAAGGAGAGTTTTTGGCATGTCGAGGAAAAAGAAAATACTCAAAGGATGCTAACATAAATGGTTGGTCATGTGATAGTGTAGATGTGAAACTCACTTTTTCCAGATGTTTGTCAGCTTGTTGTGTTTTCCCCTTTGTTCTCCCCTGTAGTTTTGACTTTAACAAGTAGAGATCTCGAGTATTTCACTATCAAGTAACAATTCTCTGCCTGTTTAACAGGAAATTCACCCTGATTCACCCTGATCTGTTGAGGTCTGCTCCTCACATCACTCTAATGTATAGATTTAAGATGCATGTGTTTATGTACTTACTAAATTTAAGACCACTTTCTATCTAGCTTTGCCTAGCAAAGCCTTACATATTTTCTAATCCCACCATGCATGCACGATCTGTCTGATGTCACATTAATGAATGACAGTGGTTGAAGTAAAAACTATACAGATATTAGTGTTCTATATTCATTTTATCATCTTCAACAGCTGTATGTGTAATGTTGTTTGATTTATACTTGAATTTTATTAGGCCCATTTCAGTAAGGAATATAATGTCAAGGACTCACCATAGTTTCAGAATAATGACCATCTGCCTCCGTCAGTGTGATGTCTAAATTTAAACTTTGAGCCAGCTGCTAAACAGTGATGAACACAATACAAATACCATAAGCAGAATGAGGACCATTCTGACAAGGGTGACAGCTGCAATCATTGTTGATTTTTATATTTTAAGTTTAGCATATGTAAGAAATATCCTGCTGCAAAGGTTAATAAATAGATACATGATCAACTATCCAGCTTGCTTATTAAAAATCTTCAGAAATACAGATTCTAATTAATGAGTGAATCACACACAAAGTCCATATTGTCTCTGAAACACATAAGGAACATTTGTTGTTTGAAGATACAGTATGCCTTGCAATGGTTTCTTTATTGTGTTTCACCATCAGCCTTAAAAACATCATGTCATTTTCAAATGACAATCACAGGTGTCTGTTTTGTTTTTGTCATAGTTGAAGTGTTGCCATAGTTTCAGCTGTATTTTGGTCATAACAGCCCAGTCTCTATGGCACCTGAGGCTTGGTTGGGCAGGGCCCTCTGTTCTGACGAAGAGCACCCTTTGAGGCAGGAAAACAAACATCACACCCTCCTGCTAAAGTTAGTACATTCAAAACCCACATTAAGGGCATTTCGAACAAGAAGAGAGTACAATTCTATATATGGTGCAGGTCAGAGATTAAACTAAAATGGCACCGTGTTCAACTGAATGTGTTGAAAAATGTTTTTCTTCGCTTAGGGTGGTGTAATCAATTGGACCCTATACACAAGACATTGCTCTGTTTGTGAATTCCATCACGTACTGTTATTTTCACTTGCTCTTACTGTGAAGTATGGGTGCCTTTCCATTATAGGGTTTCACAGAACTCAGCCACAATGTGAGATTAACTCATTGTGAGATTAACTAATACATTATTTATGGACATTATTATTTAGACACATTATGATATGAAAACGTCTCAATAAAAAGGGCAAGATTTTCCAGTTAAACTTCTGGTTTAATCACTCATTTCACCATTTTCCTTTTTCCATGCTGTGGTTATGTACATGCTTATGGCAACTGATCATTTGCCCTGATGGTGAAACACATCTCACAGTTGTCCTCTCTCAGATCATCATTGGCGTAAATCTGTGCTGCCTATTTTTTCTTACAGATAATGTCACTCTCATTTGTATTTGCGAAAGTGTGGACCCTATATATAGTTTCATGTGTGCGGCTCTGTGGCGGCTCCCCGTGGTTTCTATATGTTGCAAAGCTTATGCCGGCTCTCCCTCAGGTGCACAGCAAGCACCCAATATTAGCCATCTGCCTTCTCTGCTTTCATGTTTTCGTATTATTGTGCATGCACAAGAGGTGCTGGGCTCATTGCGCATCATTATCGATTACTGCGCAGAAATGCAGTTTAATCACAGCTGGCACTCAGTGTGACATCAGCGTGGCCTTTTAGCGGTGCTGGGAATGTTGTCTGGCTGAGAACAGTGTGTACTATTGATTCCCTAATGGATGCTGCTCTGTTCCTGTAACGCTTGCGTTTCATCCCTGGGCTCCTTGATCTCCCTCACTGTGTTGTTTTTCCACGACAGCATTTGTTTGTTTTTTTTTTTAGCGCTTTTTACTTGCATGCCAAAGGCCTTCGAATGGTCAAAAAAAAAAAAAAACAAGACCAGAATGTGCTTCTGAAGCAAATAAAAATGCGCTAAGCTGAATCACTGCACATCTCTTGATCGAGTATCCTACATTGTGTTTGTTGTGCTTTGCTTCATAAGAGTTAGTTGTTTTTTTCATGAATGAAAATTAAGTATACTTTACTGTATGGTCACTGTATGTTTGATTTGACCATGCTTATGCTGGTCTGCGCTGGGTTGAACTTAACGCTTTCCAGCTTCCCCTCTCTCGGGGTTCATCTCGTGTCGCTGGGGGCTTTAAATAAACAAGCAAGCACCCTTTAGGCTTTACAGCTCATGTTTTGTGTAGTGATAACTAACTCTCTATGGATTATATTTTAATATTAACAGGGTCAATCATACATCAGCATTTGAACATCTCCTGTCAAGGAGGCCTTGATTCCCATTCCATGTTTAACACGAGACTGTTTTATTGGGACCAGCTTTGCCATGCCATGCGTTCCAGGAGACCCTTCCTTGGAGGAACTGAGGATCCACTTAAAGCTGGGATTCTCGTTAACGTTGAGATACATGTTAAAGTTGAGATAGTTGTTAAAGGCTAGATTCTTGTCAAAGCTGAGATACTTGATGCTCATAACTGGATAAAAAATATCATATGTGTAGGTCATCAAGGAAAATTGTATCCTTGTTGCTGCCACTTATTTTGGCAGGAAGTCATTCAGTTTTTCTGCAGTCATCATTTGTATTGATAGAGGTTAATTACTAATTTGTTGTGACAGCAATCAAATTAGATTTTAACCTCACTTGTCCCTAGTTTTATCAACATTACAAAATAATAAATGATTGAAAACACAGTGTCTGTCTTTAGATGACCCTTTTTTATAATCCATGATTGCTTGCATAAGCAATTGATTTGTTTTTCTTTGCTGGGCCATCTCTGTGCTGGGAGAGCTATGCTTGCTGTCCACATCCCCATTGGTCCACGCAGTCAGGGGCGTGGTGCGGGATTGGCATTGCTTACACATTCACCGGTATCCTCTGGTCTTTTTTGCCCAGGTTATGCCCCAGTTACGGGAATGTGCCACCCTCTCAGGAGCTGTACCCTGAACCACGAGGACGGCTTCTCTTCCGCCTTTGTTGTAGCTCATGAGACTGGCCATGTGTAAGTCTGGAGTATACCTTGAGCACTGGGGTTATACCCATCAGGGCAGGGGTCTTCATTTAAAATCTACAATTATTTATGGCCTGCAGCAGTGAATCATCACTGCTGGGCATTCTCTAAAGTTCAACACACGTGTTTCCATAGCACTGCATGCATTTCATACATTAAAGTTTTTCTCTCTGTCTTAATTAAAGGATAATGTCCAGTGAGGACACTTTGTAGCACTCAAACGCTGGCTCAACAGCGCCCCCCATAGGGAAGAGTTAGGGACATGTATATATTTATACACTTTGACTCTGGAATTTCGCATGTATGTCTCATATTTTCCATACGCATGCATATGGATGACAATGAACATAAACATTTTTTGATTCTACTATGGCTATCCAAGACATATTATTCTTTTGCTCTTTCCGGTTTGTTCACAAGATGTGATTATTGCAGTATAGGTTAACACTAGGTTAAGACAGGCTGCGATCCTCCAAATCCATTTTAGATGTTTCATGAAGAAAGATGCAATCATATCTGAAGGTATGCCACAGCCACCTTTAAAGTAGCATTTCCAGTATTATTTCCAGTCAAATATCCACCTGGATCAAATGGCTTTATTTTTTCCTTTTTATCTACATGTTTCAATATGGGTGTTGTCAATCAGGTACGTTTATTGCACCCCACATAAAAGAAATGAGATGCAACGCAGTGTTTTCCTCAATAACTAATATGCAATTTTAACAGGTTAGGTATGGAACATGACGGTCAGGGGAATCGTTGTGCAGATGAGACGAGCATGGGGAGCATCATGGCTCCGCTGGTGCAGGCGGCCTTCCATCGCTACCACTGGTCCCGCTGCAGCAAGCAGGAGCTCAACCGCTACATCCAGTACGTCTGTCACCACCCCCTCCCCCCCGTCGCCCTCTTTCCCATATCCCACCTTTACCACGCCCCTCGCCCTCGCCCTGGTTGGGTGGCCCCATGCAAAGTCCACGCGGCACACGTTCGGGCCATTGCTTTGCTCTCTTAACGCGGTCTTGTCCTTGTCTTGTTCTGCGCCCAGCTCTTACGACTGCCTGCTGGACGACCCCTTTGAACACAAGTGGCCCAAGCTGCCCGAGCTCCCGGGGATTAACTACTCCATGGACGAGCAGTGCCGCTTTGATTTCGGCGTGGGATACAAGATGTGCACCGCCGTAAGTGCAGCCTTTCAGCCCCCCGCCGAGCGGGACGCTCTCCCGTAATCTCATTTACGCCCCGCGCATCGCCACCAGAATGCCCTCGTGCAGATCGTGCCATTTTTGAAGCTGCAGATGCCACGGATTCCCTTTCATCTTCAAAGGGAGTAATCTGGCTGTTATCGGCGGCGAGCTCGAATGAGGCAGGCTGGCTTAGCCGAGGCCCGGTGCTCTGTTGCTCTGTAGTACCTCCTTCAGAGGGTGGAGGAATGTGGCCGGGCACGGCCGGCACGTGACCGCGCAGGAGAGGCCTGGGCCCCCCTGAGAGAAGCCAGGAACGTGTCAGTAGAAATATTTAATTGAGGAACGAGGCACTGTACGGCCAGTCCCCGTAGCCCCGCCGCAAGTATGTGCCTATTCCCTGCGTTCTCTCACGCGCTCTTAATTCTTTCTGTCCTCAGTTTCGCACATACGATCCGTGCAAACAGCTGTGGTGCAGCCACCCCGACAACCAGTATTTCTGCAAAACCAAGAAGGGCCCCCCCGTCGATGGCACGGAATGCGCACCAGGAAAGGTGGGCACATTCAGGTCCTCAATTACAGGTTAATAACTTTCTAAGGAGTGAAATACAGGTGACCAGAGACCATCAGTTGTGTGCCCCAGTGTGTTTTTACACAAAAGGTTATCCTGCCGCTAATCCCTTTTCAATGTTAATGTAATTACTCTTTGTTGAAAGGAAGCTTCACCCTAGTTAGTCAATTGAGGGGCAAAACATTAATAAGAACAGGGTTGCTGTGAAATGTGTCAGAAGCTTAATTAGGGAAAAGGGCAGTGGTGAATTTGAATGTTCATTATCAACTGGAGGAAAACAGAGAATTCTTGTTCCCATCGGTTACTGAGGCAGCCTCAAAGTCTCCAAGTAACAGGTCTGCTCTGTGCGTCTGCTGTAATGAACTGCTGCGGAGCTGGATGGTTTTTAGTGTACTGTATGTGCCGGCGGCTACTCTCAGATGGATGTGCAGCACATTAGCGCCTCACTGTTATTCTCTGTGTCTCCAGTGGTGCTTCAAGGGTCACTGCATCTGGAGGTCATCTCACCAGCCGTACGGACACGATGGAAGCTGGGGGTCCTGGGGGAAGTTTGGGTCCTGCTCCCGGACCTGTGGAGGCGGGGTGCGCTCCCGCAGCCGGCAGTGCAACAATCCACCGTAAGGGGCTCGCCGGGGGCTCTGGGACGAGGGGAAAGGAGGGAAGGGAAAGCATGTTTCCCGTGAGCACTCTCAGGCGTGCTCTGTACTCACAGGAACAGTGCAACGCAGCTGTGAGCCTTGTGTTTTTCCGCTTCTGTGTGCACGTAACCACTCCATGCATCACACACAGAAGGGTGCCGGCACTCTTCTTTTATGTGTTAATTAAGTATGTTTCTCTGTATTGTTCAAGAGGTCTATTTCAAAAACTCAATGACAATAGATGACACTTCAAATATCTCATTCTACCCATACGATGGGTTTGTGCATTTGGTTGTCACGCTGCAGGCCTGCTTATGGTGGAAGGGATTGTCCTGGATCTACGTTCGATTACCAGATGTGCAACACGGAGGAGTGCCCCGGGCCCTACGAGGACTTCCGCGCCCAGCAGTGCATCCAGAGGAGCAACAAATACCATCAGAACGTCAAGCACACCTGGCTGCCGTACGAGCACCCAGATGGTAAGAGCCCACCCTCCTTTTTTTCCCCTAAAACTGGAACGTTTTATTCAGGACAGGACACATGCGGAGGGATGACATTTACAGGGGTCTGGACAAGGTCACACACACCGAGTGGGGAGATACGGGGAGGCGGTGCCAAGGAGATTTGTCGGTCTCCCTGAGAAGTGCGTTCGCCTTTGCTGTTTCAGAGGCCCACAAGTGCGAGCTGAGCTGCCAGTCCAAGGAAACGGGAGAGGTGGTATTCATGAACCAGGTGATGCATGATGGGACTCGTTGCAGCTACACCGACCCCTTCAGTGTGTGCGCCCGCGGGGAATGTCTGGTAAGAGATCTGTATGCCTGTCTCCCCTCCCTTTCTTATTTAAGTCATTCAGGACTCTGTGCACCTACTGTACAGTTAGACATACAGCGCCCCAAAGGATATAAGAGTACAGTGTATAGTGACTTCACTTCACGTCGCTAACAAAATGTGGGAAAGCATTTTGTATGAAAATGACCAAATTTGCATTCAGACATCACACACCTTAGAGAACAACCCAGGACTGTCAAAACGGTCTGTAGAAGTATAGTACGTGTGTAGTGTTAATATGAACAGTGAGTTCACTTGAATGTGTGCAGCAAGAAATCTAATGACCACAAGTATGGTCTCTGTATGCTCAATAGTTATGCGCCTTTCAATCTAGGATTGGACAGGGAGTTTTTACCTCTCCCCCTTCAAAATGGAAGGGATTTTGGTCAGAAAAGGTCTGCTGGTTGCAGTCCCTCTTTTCTTGCTCTTTTCACAAAAAGAAACTTTTAAAAAATCAATTGTTCAATACTCAGGTTGTATTGTTGGGGAAAAGACAATTTGAAATATCAGTTCTGAACAGTAAAGATGAGGGGTTCAGTCTGGCTGAATGCAGTTCTGCTGCAGCATGTGTCCTTTGAACGTGATGTCTCATCTGCTGTGTTCAGCAGCTGGATTTCAGTTGGAATCTCATGTTCTTTAACAGAGTCTGAAACACTCTTGTCCCAGTTCTGATGGCAGTTATTCATAAGTCATGCAAATGAGGTGGACACATGACAACAGCCCTTGGTAATAATTAGCTACAGATTTCACCCAAATTTCCATTTAACCATATCTGCATCCCAGAGCTCAGCTGCCTCATATAATACTTAAATCTTCAGCTGTGCCATCTACCAACAATGACCAGAGCCCACAGCGGCGGAACAAATTGGCTTTGTTCTGCTGGTGATAGGGGTTGGTAGGTCAGCCAGGGGTCACTTGTCATGCCACTGGAACACCTTGTGGCTCACTGGGGTGCCCGTAAGGTGTTCAGATAGCATCAGGGGGATGTGCCTATCCTCTTACTTACTCCTGGGACTCTGTGGGACTTTAACTGTGAAAAGTAGTTGTGTTGCCTTACGTGTGTCAGAAGACTGTATGCACCTTGGCTTACTCTGCCGGCAGGTGCAGAAATGTCATTGTCAGGCAAGCTTGATGATCATTTGCCGCTCACAGGAAGAAAGGTGGGGGATTTGAACAAATCCCACCTTTTAGCATTATTAATAGGAGGTTTTAAAATAAGTTGGGCTAACATATCTTGTAATAGCACAATACATTCAATATTGATGCTGTATAACCAGTTGACTGGTAAAGGTGACAACATTTTGATCAGTTGAGGTTTATATCACATAGTGAACTCATTCAGGTTAACATCTGTCTGCCCTAATAACTTTATCAGACTAGAATGACCATTAACCATTACAGTGAATTTCCCACATGAATCACTTAAAAATGTGTTCAGCTTAGCTTCACTTACATGTTGGTATTAACAATTCTTTCCAAAGTTTTTAAGGTATTCAATTACAAAGCATGACACAACAGAAAATTAAACTCAGATTTCCTCAATAGAAAATAATGAAAAAAAAACATCTTCTAAACACTCTATATTAAAGCTACACAAAGAAAGTCTATGCTGCACATAGACTTGAGCACAGAAAATATAAGTTTCGAAAGTGCTGTTCTAATCAGTCAACCGTGGCTCTGCATCCATCATTTGAATAAATAATAAAGAAAAGAAATTACCCTTCCTCTGTCAAACTTTCAAAGTACACATAAATCAGTTGTCAGTTCTTTAAAAAAATAAATTAATGAAGATTACTTTAAATGGTAGGACTGCAGAACCTCACTTGTAAGTGATCGCTTACTGCATTCCAATTCATTTGCATTGATGAAGATTGTAATGTGAATTTGTGAATATGCAGCTTGGGGGAGAAAGTCAGACAAGGACGCGGTAATCGATAGCGTCTCTGGCGTCTCAGGTTGTTCTCTGGGTCCGTTTGTGCGGGCTCCCTCTTTCACTGACTCTGTCCTTTGTGGTCTCAGCATGTGGGCTGTGACAAAGAGGTGGGATCGTACAAACAAGAGGACAAGTGTGGAGTGTGCGGCGGGGACAACTCACACTGCCGCACCGTCAAGCTCACCCTCACCAAGACGCCGAAGAAAACCGGTATTCAGCCGCCTTTGACGGATTCATTTACACACGATTCTTTATGTCGCACTCCTTTCAAATGTGGTTCCTACAGCTGGTTTGGCTGGCATGGGCAGATGGGCAGACATTCAGCTGCTCTTTGTTGAAAGAAAGCCAGATTTATTGGACAGCATGAGGTTATTATTAATATCCAGTCACGTAGGTGTATGTGGTGAATCAATTTATTCTCCATATTAACATTAATATTATATACTGAAGTGCCTTCTTGTTTTGATGCAGAAGAGCATGGCAGTCGCTCTTCTGTTCGTTGATTTTTGCCTTGTCTTGCTGTTATTAGGCATGCTGAAAATGTTTGATATCCCGGTTGGAGCCAGACATATAGTCATAGAAGAAAATGAGACATCCCCTCACATTATTGGTAAGAGCTTGGTAATCTTTGGATAAATGTTAATATTGTTAGACCCTTGAACCTCAGCCAGGACAACAGTGGTATTTCAGTATCATTATGTATTTTTTCATAGTCTCCCAGACCCATTAGAAATGTTACCATTTGCGCCAATAATCATTTTTTGCTGGTAAGTACAGCGTATTTACATCCAAAATAGATGTCTTCTCAGTTGTCTCTATCCCTGAAACTGTACCGACCTCTTTTAAACCATTTCAAGATCCTTGAGCAAAGACGGGACACGTATCAAAAGAAAGAGCATTAATGAAATAAGATGAATAGACTCTTGCTATTTAACACCTACAGTTTTTTTAAAATATTCCACAGACTGGACTGCAGCTTGTGTCTAGGACCAAGACTGATCTGTTCTCTCAGTAATCAAGTTATTGCCTCACAGTAACAAAGAAGCAACGAAGTAGTAATCAAAATACATTTTCACAACCACCCACAGATATATTAGCTAGAAATGGTACAGTGTCAGCCAATAGGAGTCTTAATGCTGAGAGCTGTAAAAGGTGGACAGTGAAGTAAGGGAGGCGTTTCTGCCTGTTTACGAAGCATGGGAGGATTACTCAGAAGCTGTCTTTTAACCTTGCGGGTAAGGCTTACTTGTAAAAACTAATGGGCCAGATTGCAAATTGTTTGTATTTTGAATAACGAGCATAAAAGATGTGTGCTGCCCTGCATTTACAGAGCGGACACCCACGCACCATTCCAGGAAACCATCTGTATGTCAGAGGTTTCTGGGGAGCGGGGTCTGTGCACAGCCAATTAACGGTAGAAAGGAGGCAGGAGATTTTTGAACATGTTTGTGCTGCTGCTGTGCTGAGCCTGTGCTGTACCTGCCTCTGAGATCAATTAAAAGGAGAACAGTGAAAAAAGAAGAGCGGGATTCGTCTGTCGCAGTGCTGCGCAGGGTTCCTCTGAGTTGTGCCAGCCGCATGAGTGAGTGTCAGCGGGTCTTTGCTTCCCAGTGCACAATGGCTCTCTGTGCGACTGTGCGAGTCAGTATCGCTCGGGCTCCGAGCCAGGCTCCCCTCAGAGGATCTCTCTAAGAGGGCTAGTAATTCAAAGGAAGATGAGACGACACCCTGAAAATCACAGATGAAAGAAAATGAGTAGGTCACGCGGAGTGAGGCGATCGGAGGAAATTGAAGGAAAAAAAATGTAATAAACACACGTAAACCTTTTCATTTACTGTGTCACAATAATTCCAGGACCATGTAGAGGAAAAGATGAGAGAGGCACCTGCTGTGGGCAGATATAGGTAGCGTCCTACGAGTAATCAATCAAGGCTGTATCTTTCCCCCTGCCTGGCCTAAGGTTCATTTTCTAGATAAGAATCAGGGAGACCAAAGAGGAGAAGTCATACACTGCGTTATCTCTGTGATTGCAGGGTTTTCAGTCAGAAGTAACATCCAGACTGTACAGATGCTCAAGCAATAATTGCTCTTGGGGCAAGATGCCAGTTTTTTCATCATTTCAGTTGCACCCAGTGGCAATTTCCTTTGTACACTACCTTTGTGAGCAGCAACGCATTTTTTGAAGTGCTTGTGTTTCAGTTCATACACACATGCATCAAGTGTGAAAGAACACACCAAAGACACTCAGTGATGAAGATTGTGTAATCCCAGTCATCTGTGAGATTAAGTAATTTGGAAAGAGAAAAAACATGTCAGCAATGAGACGTTTGTTAATTGACAGCAATTGTTAATTTTTTCACACAGGGTTCTTTGGGGCTCCTAAGCGTGTGAAAAGTATGACCAAATGTTTGCACAGTTGTCAAAGTGAATTTATGAATTTACCCTCTGTCTCATGTACAACAGCTGTTAAAAATCAAGTGACTGGCAATTTCATACTGAACGCGAAAAGTGAGGATGCCAAGTCTAAAAAGTTCATCGAGAGCGGTTTGGAGTGGGAGTACTCTGTTGGAAGTGGCAAAGAAAGCCTGAAAACGATCGGCCCCCTTCACGAAGGCATTGTTGTTCTGGTAAGACCATGTGGCTTTGGCAAAAACGGGAACAAGTGATTATTGCGCTGTTATTTGATCACCTATGTGGGCCCTGGATTTGGACCGTGCGCAATGGCCGTGAGTAATCGGAGCGCTGTTTCTTCTCGCCAGGTTATTCCTCAAGAGGAGGACACCAAAATCAGCCTGACCTACAAGTACATTATCCACGAAGATCTGCTGCCAGTCATCACCAATAACAACGTGCTGTTGGCGGAATTAGACACCTATGAGTGGGCACTGAAAAGCTGGTCCCAGTGCTCAAAACCATGTGGGGGAGGTGGGTCCATGCACTTCAGCAACTTGCACATTGGCAAAAGTATGATTGTGTTTGTGCCAGCTCGGGTTAGGACTTACTGCTTTGCCACAAATAGAATCAAATTCACACAGTACCTACTGTATATTTTTTTTTCCTTCACCACACAAAACGTCATAAAATAACTTTGCGGTGTGGAATCTTCCAGGTATTCAGTATACAAAATATGGGTGCAGGAGGAAGAGTGACAACAGATTGGTGCACCGAAACTTTTGTGAAACCAGCAAGAAGCCCAAACCGATTCGAAAGCGATGCAATGTGAATGAATGTAGCCAGCCCACGTAAGTCAAAAATGGTTTACCTCTTTGTGTCTCACAAGAAATAATCAGTATTCATTGGTGTCGTTTCGTGTCACTTTTAACCTTATGACATTTACGTTTGGAGGCGAGCAAGCTTGTTACTTAAGGACACATATGTTTTTTTATTTCACAAAGCAGATATTTCTCCATAATGTCAGAACTGGTGGATCAGATCATTTCAAGAGAGCAAATGTAGAAGACAGGATCAGATAAACACAAGATTTGCTTTGCTGAGTTTACATGGAGATAGCATAAAACTGTGTTTAAAATACTATGAAAAAACTCATGAGTGAAAAGCTTTAGAGTAAAAGCTAAGACTCAACTAAAAACAAGAGTGAAGAACAAGATTTGTATCTCTTTGCATGCGGCCAGCTCTGGTTTTGGAGACTGGTGTTCCTACTTTCAACCAGGCACATTTCCCTGATTGAACCAATTAAGCATTCCTGCCCTATTCAGATGAAGCGGTGCTTTAAAGAGAGGTGGGAAGCCCAATTTGCAGCCAGTGAATTTTCTCTCTCTAATGTGGTTCTGTGTGAAAGCTACAAAACTGAGGAAAGAATACAGTATTGTTGTTTGTGTATGCCATATTATGACAAATTGTAGAATTGTCTGTGAGAGTTTGTGCCTGTCTGCACATTCCATCTCTTGAGGGGGTGAGTAAGCGCTCAGCTAATTGCTCTTTGCTACCGGCTCATAGGGTGCCAAGTGAGGTCAGTGCACATTACAAATGGAACAGGGAGGCCTTTGATATTCTTGTTAAAATGCACAGACCCTTCGGACTGAGACATGTTCTTTTTTTGTCTTATCATAACCAAATGGAAATGTTATGTTGAGCTAACTACTTGCACCAGGAGCTGTTTGTTGTAGTGCTCCAGGCACAGGTTGTAGCCACTCTTGAGGGAAGGCAGGGTGGGTAGTCTGTGATATTGTGAAACCTATGCTATCCTGCATCGTGGTACAGTGAGAGCTGCAGTGGGATGTTTCAGCAAAAGTGTCCACGCCTCATCCCAGCCAAGTGCTGACTAGGACTCCTTGGCTGGCATTTTCTTGGATCTCCCTTATTAGCTGTTCATCTTCCTAACCAGCAATGGTTTATTTCATTGTGTCTCAAGAGCAATAATCCGTATGCAGTGGTGATATTTCTTACCATTTTCAGCATCCCAACATTATTTTTGGATGTGAACAAGCTTGTTATTTAAGGGTAGGTATGTTTTTTTTTTTTCCAGAATTGGGTTGTGAAATCTGTTGATGCTTCTCCAATAGAGAGTATAGAAATTCCCAACCAGCAAGGCATGCCAGCACATTGTCAGTATTTGCTGTGGTTTGTGGAGTTGGACCATAACCAGGTTCAAGTAGCTAATTGAATCTATGCCTGTCAAAATTTTACACTTTTTTGGGTTACACTCACTGGGTTCAGACATATTGCTGTCTGCCTGTCAGCAGGTCCCTTGCTAATTAAGGAGGCTTGGCTGTGCTGGATCCAGTAGTGCGCGTCTAGGCTGGTTAGATGTAATGGTTTTGACTGTCTTGTGCAGACAGGCAGTGAAGAGGTGTTGGATACTCTGCGGACACTCCCTTTCACAGTGCTGCATTCCCCACGCTTGCAATCTGCTGGGTGAGAGTGTGTTAGAGGAAATATGGGAGTGAATGAGGCAAGTCCCCCCCACTGCAAAGTGCTTTGAGCTCCTGGTATAAAACGCACTGGAAACAGTGCCCTGAATGCAAATTATGCCACTGCACCTCAGTGTTTTCGCCTGTTCCGCTCTGTCTACAGTTCATTTTAGGCAGGAACAAAGCAGCAGGTACGATGAGGAGGAAGCAAAATCTGGGAATCATTGCTAAGCTGCTAATGGAGGATCACAAGGGTTCGGTGAGGGAAGGCCGTTTTTGGAATGGCATGGGGGAATGCGGCTGAAGTCAGCTTCCCTTCATTTGGGTCGGAGCAGCGGGTTGTGACAGTTCTCACCAGGGTGTCTCTGATGTGAGCCGTGCTCATTTCCCAGTCTCTTTCTCCGCCAGATCTATTACTTGGCTTGCATGGGGAAGAGTGTGTCCTTCACAGGGGTTAGATCCTTCTCATCTCCGCCTGAATGAATGTGGTTGTGAATATTGAGCCGTACGTGCAGGCTGCGATCCTCTGAGGCCACAGCCCCTTTGCCAAGCTGAACCGTCGCACAGAGGAGGAGTTGTGATGGGGTGTCTCCTTGCTCCCAGGTGGGTTGTGGAGGAGTGGGGCCCTTGCAGTAAGACCTGCGGGAAGCTGGGCTATCAGACACGGGTGGTGCAGTGTGTGCAGGCTCTACAAAATGGCACCAACAGGACAGTCCACACCAAGTACTGCACGGAGGAGCGCCCGGAGACGAGGAGGCCATGTAACCGCTCTGCGTGCCCCGCCCAGTGGAGAACGGGTGCCTGGTCTCAGGTGAGTCCCGCAGGGAATAAGATGGGCTTCACACATACTGCGCCTCCAGCATGCCCAAAGCTACCCAGAAATGTGTGCTGCGTCTGCGATGTCTTCAGAGCTCAAAATAGAGGAGGGAATCTTCACCTCTAATCTTGTCATTACCTCTAAACCTGCTTTTTTTGTTTGTTTTGCTTGACAAACAAGCAAGCAAATTAGCCAAATAATCCTCACCCATTTGCAGATAATTCCCATGTAATTGCACCTCATTGATGGCTTTCTTGTTATTCAAGTCACGTTATCAGACTGGACCATGTTAAATTTAGTAAAATCAATTTAATGATTTCAAAGGCATCTTGACTTGACTTAAAAAGGCAAATTTTCCTGTATTTGCATATTGGCAAAGCCCGAACAAGTCCAGCAATAGGCATGTGTATTGTTAAGGTTTTATTGATTCTGATTGGTTTTATTGACTGGTACCAATACCAGTACCTCCTAATGATCCCAGCACCTTACTGATACCAATAGCCATATATACATGTTTCAGGAATTTCAGAACCGTTTTGTGGTCTAAACTATCTTCAGGAATCTTTAATCCAACAAAAAATGGCACACAGCAAGCGTTTCTCATTGCATTTCATGTGATTAATTGATCACAATCATAACTGAACACAGATCTGAAACAACCCCATGCAGACATCAAGAGCAGACATTTTCAGCAGGGTTGTGCCTGCACTTGGCACTTTCATCATTTTCCTTTAAATAATGAAGCCACACTCGACTACTTATGCCTCACTTCATTTATAATTATTCTGTTTGGCCTTAACAGACACATGAACAGTAAACTAATTGCACGAGAAGTTGAATTTATTCCAATCAATTGGCTTTGGCTCTTACATAATAATGATAGTGCATCTGGTTTTCTCAAGTGCAAGGTTGCAAGTGCAAGTTTAATTGTTATGCTGAAAGTTTTGATTCTTCAGAACCAACCTGGCATCAAAAATATGTTATGCAGTCAGTTTGGCCCAATTAAAACACACCCCCTGTTAACAAATCAGTGGGTATGTGTGAATCCTGCACAGTTTTCTGATGTAAATAAATAAAATAATACCAAGGGAAATGATCTGTCGATACATGGGTAAGACAGGCATTTCTACCTCCTCCATTTCACACTCACAAGCCCTCTTGGTAACTTAAGTATGCCTGCACACGTACAGTGTGATGCATGTTTTCCTGGGCTAATTAAATGACTCTAAGAGAAGCAAGATTGTTCATTGGTAAGCTATTGTCAGTGCCCACATCAAAGGTATGAGTATCACTCCTCTCCAAATCAAATTTGAAACCAGATGTTTTTTTTTTTCAACAATATAAACAAACCTGCAATCTGCAGCTTTAGATGAAGAACCCTCCAGAGCAGCTGTTAAGGGAGCAGCTGACACTAGACCTCATCTCCGACACACTCAAAGCTGACTGATCAGCTGTTTACCATTTCCACCCCCTTCAGTGCTCGGTCACCTGTGGTGAAGGAATTCAGCAGCGCCAGGTGGTGTGCAGAGCATCAGACAACAGCATCGGGCAATGTGAAGGGGACAAGCCGGAAACAGTGCTCATCTGCAAATTGGTTCCTTGTCCAGGTAAAAATCGGTTAGGTGTAACTGGATGTTCCTGTGCACGCTTAAAAAGATTCCTCCTGCCGCCTCCATCTGAGGAAGTTTTTCAGATTTAATGATGCAGAGCACCGCTAACAGCCTGTGTGGGGAGCCCATAAAAACTCTGCTCTTCTGCCCATAATGACTTCTGGGAATACGGTTCCTGGAAGTTCAACAAAACAGTTTTTGCTGTTTTTTGTGGAGAAACAGATTTGGAATGACTTTTCATTTGTGCAGATCCAAAACAAAATTGAGTTGCTGAAAAAGTCATCATTTCATAAGCTTTTTTTATTGTTTGTTTATCTGACTGAAGCCTTTGTGAAGATTTTTAAAAGATGTGAAAATGTGAAAATATAATATTTCACAGTCCCCTTCACGTGAGGTGTGGAGCTTTAGCGTGTGCTGCTCCTGGCTAGTCCTTCTCATGGGTTTCACCCCACTTCCTTTTGGAAGGGTGGGATCCACTCTTTTTGGAAGTTACTGAAAGTATTCAGTATTCTTGCCTGTAAGAGGATGAAATGGGAGTTGTCTGCACATGAATGGGAGACATTTAGTAAAAGGAACAGTACCCCCTTTAATGAAAGAGGGGAGTCTCAGGGGTTTGTGTTATAAATAGTGTAAAGCTTTTTAAGTGCAGACCACTGCCCATTTTCATGTAGCAACAAGGGGACAAGATGTGTTTATGTTACTCTTTCATTTAAACAGGCCTCACTCTATATGTTTCTGCCATTAATAGCTTTAAACTCGTGCAGTGCAGATCACATTCTTTAACAGGGCAGCATTTGAAAATAAGTACTGCAGAGTTTGATTTAAAATCCTGTGTTATGAGGACTGGCTATATCTGCAGCTTTCTTCCTTTCATTAACAGGACAGTTGACCATACCTTCCTCTAGTCCAGAGGAACTGCAGAATGGGACCACAAAGGGTGAGGAAATACCCCAGGTTATCCCAGACGGCCCCGTTAATAAAATTTCTTCAAGTAAGTGCTCTTATATGAATAATGCATTAATTTCACATATGTCTGTATGGTGGCAAGAACAATGCAATGTGGAAGAAAGAGAAAAAAGAGGTTCTCGAAATGAGCAAGCATGCTGATTTACATTCAAATTAAGTTTTGTTTTGCAATGAGGGCTTTATTAAAGGATTCAAGGGTCATTTCTCCTTAAATCGAAAATGCAATATGTTGTTCCTTATCACTTAGGTGGGGTTGCATATTGGAAAGAAAGGAACCATTTACTCTCCACATCTTGATGCATTCTGGGAAGTGGGGACAGATGGGAAATTGAGATGAAGTGCGCTCTGTTTCAAAGAAAACATTTAGGAAATATCAACAATTTGGTGAAAGATAAACTGCGTACATGTGTCAGAATAGCCATCCGTGCAGGCTTATGCAGAGATATTAGAGATGTTGATTTGTTGCAGTGATAGATCAAATGATCATTCAATTGTCATGAATCCCAGGGGAGTGGAATGTAAGCCATTGACTTCAGACCACTTTGAAATTGTTGGTAGATACTGGGATTTCACTATGAAATCATGTTGTCTGTTCAATATTCACATCCACCAAATCGTAATAGAAGGAACAATATTACATTTAGGATTTTCAGTGATGTCCTATTGAGTTTTCTTCCAAAAATTAAAACAGCAGTCATCTAGCTTTTAAGCAACAGCGAGTTCAGGACAGTTTTGACTTCCTGAATTTGTAATTACCTTACCATACAATGCCATACTAAACAAAGTGCTTCTAGCCTGTTTTCAGTGTTTTGCTTTCCAGTGTTGCAGTGCCATATTGTGAAAGCTGCTTGCACATCCACACAACAGTTTTATTTTAATGCAACAGAAGAGAGTATTATATATTATATGAGTATCAACTCATTCCAGAGAAACGGAGAGTCCTCACAAAATAAATTATTTTGTCTAGAATTATTAAGTGCTCTATTACAATTCTGGGCTTCTGAAAAAGGTCACTAATTGAGGTTTCATTTTTTGTCATTATTGTTATAATTGTTATAGTTTTCCAAAAGGTCAAGAAATATACAGCAGAAAACATTTCTTTACCACTGTAAGAAGAAAAGTTTTAATTTGTTTTACATTATATCAGCACTCCAGAGGCTGAATGCTCTGTTCAATAGTAAAGCAATATAAGGCATGGGAGTTGGTGATATTTAATAAATATACAAATGGATTGGAGTATTTTAAGGTAAAGCCCATGTCAGCCTTCTTCATTTACCTTGTCTCAAGTGCCTTTGTTACATTTTCAAAAGCATGAATTACAAATCACGTTTTTACTCTTCATGCAATGAATTTCCTTCATCTGTAATACATAGTCACCTGAAAGTTTTCTTTCGTGGCTCATAACTAAAGTACTACTCTTGCTCCTTAAATAAAAAGTCAGACATGAACATATTCATAATATACACTTTACACTAATTGTTTTGCTGCTTTAATGTATGCACTGGTGAATTTCTGTCCACACAGATGAGCCTTGTCTTGGTGATAAGTCCATATTCTGCCAAATGGAGGTTCTTGCACGTTACTGTTCCATCCCAGGCTACAACAAGCTGTGCTGTGAGTCCTGTAACAAAAAGTTAGATTTAACTACTCTGCCTCCCAACCTCAATAAGTCAGCCACTGAAATTACCCCGGATCCCAAGGCTCCGATTCTGTCCAGCACCACTGCAACACCGGAGGCAACGCCCACCCCAACTACACAGAATCCACCTCAGATGACCACCGCAGCAGCTGGGAGGCTTAACTCCACCTTGGCAGGTCCGACGGTCCCCATTCTAAGCCCCCAGTCTGCTGGTGTGTCACCAACAAGCAGCAGTGCTGTCTCGCCGGGCCCTGCCAGTGACTCTCCCTCGACCGGGAGCCCAGACTCAAACGCCACAGTAACTCTACCTCCAGGGACGAGTGTCGCCCTGCACCGGCTTACCTCAGACTCCGGTCGAAATCTGTCGAGCGAAGACAGTGAAAACAGCACTTTAGGCTCCTTGGGCACTGCCAGGTCAAGAAGGGATGACTCAGGATCTGAGAGGGACCTGACTCACAGAACTGTGCCCGTGGTGACATGAGCTGCGACTCGTTTTCTGTGAACATGCCACACAACGATATCTTCACACTCACCGGTTCGCAGTTCAAACATTCTGTGATTTGTTAATTTGTGGACTTTCAACCAGTTGCTGCAAGTAAAAGCTGCCAGTGGACTTAGACCAGTAATGGTTACCTCAAAAACAGCAGAGTAAACTTAATGCACAAATACTGCATTATAAAACCTTCTCTGCTTTGATTAAGAAATGGAAAAAAAAGAAATTAAGGTGCTGTAAACTAAAAGGACTATAAGACATGCTAAAATGTATTGACTGCATTGCTAACAGTTTCTTTTTGATCCTTGTACAGCTGTGTTAACCTATTTGGAGTGCATCAGAACTACTATTGTACTTATATTGTGAATATATGTGGTATGAACAAAATATGTGGAAGCTGTGATGTATAGAAACAACGTCACTTGTTACAGGGACCTATGTAACCTTTCCTCTAGGTGCTTTATTGTTTATGTGCTTTCCAAAATCTGCTTCCAAGACACTACCCTCTAAGAATGAACCCAATCTAAAGGTACCCATGTTGCCTAACGTACCGCAGTAAATGCATGTCTTCCTCACTCCCTACTGTAGCATGCATATTGCCTTTGTGGAACTTGCATATGCTTTAAAAAATATTCTGATATTTTTTTAACTGATATATTTTCCAAGTAAAATTGTATATAGTGTAAATTTCAGCAACGTTTGAAAAAATTAACAGCAAACCATGTAATTTAAAGTATAATGTAATGGGAAAATACAGAGAAACTGTAAGTCTGAAGGGTGTGGTTGATTTAATGTCAGCCACACTTGGCTGCTCATTATATTATTTCCTTCCTGTCTAGCGGTTCATAATGTCACTTTGTGTTTTGTATAGTTCTTGTATATACATGAATGAGAGCTTTAAATGTTAATATTTATTAAATTTCAAACTGGTAGAAAATTTGAAAAAGATACATGTTTAAACAGGAAAATTGGAAAATGAGTCCATCTGCATCTGTGCCATTGAAATGTTTGATGAGAATGTGTGAACTCTGCAAAATATTGGGTAGAAGAAAGCCTAGGTTGGATGATCACTTATTGGGTGTGCAGAATACCCTACGATTCTTGACTCTTCACATGTGTGAAAACCTAAGACAGGTTGTCAGAATGGAGAACTATACAATTCATAATCAGCTTACAATACTTACTGCATCAGTATAAAGCTAATTTCATGCTTGTATGTGAACAAGCCTTTGGACAACATTATGCAGTACTGGAGTATAATTTATGTTTCCACCTAAACAGTAAACATGGTGTCACTGCATCCTGAGGTGATTA
Organism: Megalops atlanticus; assembly: GCA_019176425.1. Taxonomy (NCBI): domain Eukaryota; kingdom Metazoa; phylum Chordata; class Actinopteri; order Elopiformes; family Megalopidae; genus Megalops; species Megalops atlanticus. The sequence continues at coordinate 61,782,697 of CM032875.1, forward strand.
TTTTATTTTTGTTGGGAAGCTGGCAGGTGCACAACATGCTTTGCATCCGGCCCTGATGTTTATATTTTAATTAATGTGATGCCAAACCCTTTTAACAACTATTGCCATCAACAGTCTAATTATCTTACAAGGACACAGGTACAGTCAGTGTTGTTGGCGAAGGAAACAAAACCCCAGAAAAAAGTGATCACTGTGTTCTCAAACCTTGTTTTCAATCAGGACATAAGGACATAGAAAAACCCTTTTTTATATACATGTTTATTCATGTTTTCTTTTTTCTTCTTTTTTTTTTTTTTTTACAAAACACAGCACGGTAAGATTAATAGCCAAAGCGAAGAACATCTCCCCACCCCTCAGTAAGGCAAGAGTTCAGCTTAATGTTCACCCATTTGAGGTGATACACTTTTTTGAATCATTTGGTTTTCAAGGGTGTGGTCTGTGTCTCAGTAGGGCCGAGCTGTGATGCATTTAACATGCAGTAAATATAGCAATCATCAAGTAATCCAGCAAAAGATCATTGCTTACAGCAAAGATGGCACTCATTTCCCGGGCTCCTGAACATTCTGTCAGAAGCTACTTGGATCTGGTGAAAATACACATCTGCTCTTGTGCCTTAGGCTCAGACACCACCAGTTTGTTCAGGGTCAGATTTTATTAGGAGCAATGTTTCAATTACCCTGAGTAATGATGATGTCAGAGAATTAAAGTCGTATTTATGCCAAAAATTTTGGAATGTTAACACGTCTTTATACCATGATATGCATGTTAAGTCTCTATTGACTTTGAAATATCTTTTCAAACCGATTGCAGTCCAAACCACATGAGTTCTTCATCTAGTACATCTAATACGACATGAATGTAGCCATTTAGACAGCTGCAGAGCAAGCAATAATAGCATTAGCAATAAAGCAAGCAATAATTTACAGCATGACAGTGAAATGGTCTGTAAAATGTCGCACAATTGACAATGCTAAGGATCCTAAAAGAAATGGATCTGGATGGCAGACGTTCAGTAGTAAACAGCAATTTAAGAAATGTCAGAAAACAGAAGAAACAGGAGGTTTGTTGTGTGGCATGGCATGAATTTCCTATATTATGAAAACAGTTTGTTCGTTCAAACTGCTGAAAGGTCTGCCAGCAGACGTCAGCCTCCTAGGGTGCCGTCAACAATGTTTTTTCGCGGCAAGCCCTCATGGCTGTGGATTGTACATCACAGCTCTACTTGCAGGCCATCAAGGAAATGCGGAGGCCGCTGCTCTTTTTCACAGACGTGTCACGAGGCAGTTTTCGCAAGCCGAGCCTCGACAGCCCTGCGCTGACAGCAGTCGTTCTGCCAGATGCTGGCGCAGATGCTGGGTGAAATCTGCCTGCGCGCGTGGCAACGCCTGATTGACAATGGACTTCGGTAGCCATCCCTGAAAAAGCGGAGATGGTGCTTTAGACTCCCAAGTGTAAAGACCACAGCACAAAGCCTCTGCCAAGAGCAATCAGGGATACAAGATGCCAAAGGTGCTTTTGTGTGACTACACTTTGTGTCAGAGAGAAATGTAGAGGGAAATATGGCTCTTCAGAAAAGGAAGTCTGCCCATTTACCTCGAGACAGTGGACACACACACACACACACACACACACACACACACACACAAACACACACACACACGCATGAACAGGCAGTGATGCTACAGCAGCAATAACCAATATAAAGAACTATATATGACCTAAACTAGAACTAAATCACTATAATGATTATCATGTTTTAAACAGTCAGCAACTTAGACTTAATTGCTGATGAAGTATGACATATATATGACAGACAATGCTGGCCGCTTGTTATGTGTAACTTTGTATATGTAGACGTGAACCAACCTTCAGGTCCATGTTAAGAAGCCATGTGAATCGACTCTTGCCGGTGTTGTCTCCCTCTGGCTGTATGATAATGCATGTTGGTCCATCCTCGGCTCTAGGCAATAGAAAGCAAAGCAAAGCTCTTAATCCACACAGTACGATATGGTATTTTGTAGCCTTACCAACATAATAACACAAAACGTGTTGTAATGATACACCCGTAATCGTTTATGAATAGGATTTCATTGTCATAAAAACAGGCTTTGCATGCCAGTTATTTAATCTATTTATATCACCCACTCTGTGTTGTTAGGATGCCAAGATTAGTTTGTATGTTAGTATTGGCACGGCATACATCTTTTGAGGAAGGTAGTTAATCCTACCTTACGAAGCCTTTCTGGGGTGGGAAGGACTCTATGTGTGTGGCTGCTCCAGCTAAATAGATACAGGACTTCTGTTTACAGCAGTGCCTGACACTGAGGAAATCCCGCTGGCCAATCAGATTGCCCACTGTCTCGGCTGAGACCTCATGTGTAACCATGGTGTCATCACCAACCTGCTTCAGCACCTACCAAAAAAAATAAATAAAAATCAGCAAAAGTAGCCTCAAACATTGTCTCACTGAGGGAAGTAATAATTAGTGACTGATTTCAGTAAATAAGTTGTGGAATAAGTTTTTTTTGCTGTAAATGCTCACATTGCTTATTTGTCAGTGCCTGACATGAAGAATGTAAATGAAAAATGAGTTATCAGTGTGGTCTGGGGATTGTAAACAGCCAAAGCAGGTATGTAAAGTAGTGTATAAAAGTGACTGAGGCTCACTTTAATTTGTTTGATGTTAGGGTTCCACTGATTCATGTCTTCCACCTTCACAAACAACTGCTCATGGAGCTCCTCTGGAGATGCGTTTAAAACAGCTTCCAGTTTGAAGACCTTCCGAGCTCCGGGAAGAATCTTACTGTAGATCACATCACCATTTTCCTGCAAGATCAAATTTAGAGCATAGTCAGATGTTGTGAGGTCTGCTATTCAACGGAGGCATGTAAATTACTTCTACAGTGGAGATAATGTTGTACAGAGAGCTCTCTGAGGTGACTCGGACGATTAACAATATTAAAGATAAATGCATTGGAAGATTGCCTGGTGAAATTTTCTATTTAAGATAATTAATTGGATTATGGATGGCAATTTTTAACCTACCTCTGAAGTTTCTATTTTCCATCCAATTTTGTCCTCAACAATCTCCAGGGCCATCTGTAATGCCTCCTGCCCTTGCTTCACATAGGCCAGCTCTTCCCCTCTCAAAGTGGTTGGCCTGCTCACCTTTAACCCTTCCATTCTTGTCTCTGTAATATAAGGTGTCGTACATAAAGCCTTAAGTGACACTGTGACATAATTTGCAATTGAAACACATTGCAACAGGTAGATTGACCATAGCATAGCACAGATTGACCATAGCATGATCCTTTAGAGTGTTTGGACTTACCATCACAAGCCATGCTTCCAGGCCACTTCATATGGCTTGTCCAGTCAGGTAGGATGATCTGACCCCCTTTCTTCATATGAGCTATCTCTTGACCAATAGCTGCCATGGCCGTGCGTTGCAGTCCTAAACAATGAAAGTACAAATTGTCAGAAAACTAACAGAAAATCTGGCTCTGTATGTGAATGCTTTTGCATCAGCGCTACATACAGGCAGTTCATACAGTTCTTGTTTATTTCTCATTAAGCAGATGTTCACTCTTTCAGTGCTGAGAAATATGTTTGTTTCTATGAAATGCAAAATTTGTCCAGACCTAGGTCCTAGGTGCATCTGTCCTCGGAATTCTAGAAGTCTCTGATTCTCATACCTGCCATGCTCCTTAGGTGTGGGTATGAGATTCCACAACAGAGCTTCACAACTGCTGGTAGCATAATGTCTGTTACAGAGACACCGGCTCGAAAATGTCAGTGCGCAGCTTTATAGTAGTTCTGAAGGACAGGCTGAAGAGATAAGGAACAGGTTATAAGATATGACAGGAGTGAGCATTGCCTTCAAGGTCATTTGTGCAGAGGGCCAGGGAAAATGTGATGCGGTGAAGAAGTGAAAAGTGGAAAGGGGACGAATGAGGCATATCAAAAATAAAGTGCTGCTCTTTCACAAAAATGTCCTCAAGTGTTAAAATGCTGCACCTCTTAACCTTCTGTGTGGCTCCAATGCATATCAAAGAAAATTGTGCCAGCCCTGTAACCTTTGAATACATTGTAAATGCTGCTATGGTCTTCACTTGCCACTTCATAAGGACAGCGTTAAATCCATGAATATAAATCTGGCCCAGCTCAAGTACTTAAAAATATGACTCTCAAAAGCTTCCACACAAGCAAGGCTGCAAACTTTTGCAAGTTGCAAAAAAAAAAAAAAGGAAGAGGAGAAGTGATTGATTAGCAGCCTCCTGAGATATTTAGCACTTCTATACTGTCAGTCTCTGTTCTGTCATAAATAATATAGAATGTTGCCAACATATCCCAGACCTTTCTCAAGACAAACTTTGTGTAAACTGTTAACAGTAAACTACAGACAGTTTTAGCAGACATGTTGCCTTATATGGGGTCATAGCATTAGAAAAGGAGGATGTACCATACTCCTACGTTTGGAGTTCTCACAGTCAGTTTCCACCCCAAACAGTACCTCTGCTATTAATATTACTACCATTTAGAAATAAGTCCAATCCAAACGAGTATGATCTCAAAAAAGCATAGCATAAGAACAGGCACTATATTTCACTTTATGTTTAAAAACCTGCAATAACACAAAAACAGCAAATAACATCTTTTAGGTTAGTCATACCCGCTGCAACAGGATAAATGTCATCTTTTTTGCTCTTGAATGCAGTCTGCATTTTGTCTCAGAGCATGAAAAGGAATAAAGAATTAAGCTCACCATATTTTCTACAGAACACCTCTCACAGGAACCACTTCAGTGAGAGGTGTATAAATGGATGATACACATCCGTTTAACTATCTGGCTACTTTAAATACTGCATGTCCCACAATGCATTACAGGAGAGCCAGTGCTGACCGGAGATTGGACTCATAGGTGATTGACAGGTCACTGTGAGGTGGTGATGAACAAAACAAAGACTGGCTAGTACAGTTTTGCAAGGACAAATCGAACTGTGTCTCAGTATAGCAGATCTCCATTCATAGGCAACTAAAAGATTAGCCCATAACCTTTTGCTTGTAAGTATGAAAGTGTAGCCTTCACTAACTGACCAATATGAACTCTCTGAAAAAATGTCACATTTCACAGGTAATTGAGGCTAGAAACATGAAAGTGTATGTGTATGATTTCCTTGTATTTTTAACACTTCACTAATGACTCATCACTTACAATCTGTCCAGTATCTTAGCGTTAATTATCTGTAGCATGCCTTACAATAGCTTGATACACATTTTGGTTGTTAGACAGCCCAAGTGTATAGCTGCAAGTGTGGGTCACGAGAAAAAAAACATTGTTATGACTGCAAGTAGATGTCATTCCCAAGATTTTTTTTGCCTGCTATTGTTCTAAATGTATTGCATGTTGTAGAATTTGAGGATCCATGATTTTAGCTGTATATTTAAAAAAAATACCTTCCATGTGGTGAGGTATTGGCAGACCTTCTCATAAATACTGTCAAGGGTGGGATTCACACCACCATAGCAGACTGTGTTACTGGTTCACAGATAGATAGATGGGAAAGCACCTAAAAGCAGTGATCAGCAGCGATAGACTAGTGTTGTGCATAGTCCCTCAGAATGGGGAATGTTTCTGTAAAACTGAATTCATGCTGTAATCTCTGAAAACAGTAACACTGCCAAGGTTGCAAATATCTTGAGACCTTTACAAATGAAGGGGGGGATTTTATGTGGAATAAGCATCGATATCAGTCCAAACAGTTGTTTGGTAAATGAAAGAAAGATGCCTGAACTCATTGATTGCTTCCCTGCTTTCTTTATTATTTTGTCATATTGTTACCTCCATTGTTACCTCCATGATATGCTGATTACTTCAGGAGTGTATACAGTTTCCACTCTATAAATTATAAGCATATATGCCTGTGGTTACATGTAGAGTGTCCTGAATGTCACATCACGTACATGAACATCACAAACTATCAAACAAATTCTGATAACCTTAATGATTTCAAATAGAATGTGCTAAATTTTAAGCTGTGATACAAGTGAGAAAAATATTATTTTGTGAGTCTGGAAAGAAACAGTACCTCAGTTGAACTTGAGGGCTTATGTGGTCCAGGCAATTTGAAAGGGGTTACAGTCAATTATGTCTTTGGCATTGCAGCCAGGATGTTCAATCGTAAAACTGAAAGACTGGCAGGTTTAGACAAATGCATTTCAGGTTTTTCCTGAAGGCGGGGGAAAAATTGTCGCTCGCTAACAAAAGCCTCGAGGTGGTGCATTGCGCAGCCCATCGCTGATCCTCAGACTGTCCAGTCAGGCGTTGTTAGCAGCCTTCACAAGCACGGCCCGGTAGCCTAGAGTGACCTGAGGATGCAATGAATTGGATGGCAGAGATACAGTCTTTAGTTGTTTCCATTGATGGCAATGCACCCATTCAGTTAGGTCACATTGTAAGTGGTCCAATGAGCCCACTGCCAATAACAATAATGATACAAGGGGCGTCGGGGTAGAATAGCCTTAAATCTGTCCAGTTCTCTCCTGTTTTTGTTACCACATCCCAGTCAAGTCTGGGACCGAGACATTTTTCACCTTGCTGCTGTGACTTTTTGAGGTACATTGTTACCAATGCACCACTCTTATCAGCCCTTATGAATCAACCACAACCAAAGTCCAGCCCAGGAGTGTGACTGAGAGATACAGCCTAACTGGAAAGCAATACATTCAAATAAATGCAATGCAACAGAGAAATGGCAATCACCTGGATTGAAAAACAAATGACCAATGAAAAACTGAACAATTTGTGCAGTGTATTTGTCCTCATTTCTGCATTGTATTTCATATTTGTGTATTCTCTTCAGTTTAAACATGAATAATTGACATGCTGTGTAATGTAGTGTAATGTAATTTAATTACAATATAGACTAAATAAATTATCTCTTTTAGATATATTTGTGGCTGGATGGTTAAACACTCCAACACCAGCATGCTGTATATCACCTCCCTATACATTCATTTAATTGTGCCCTTGGGGTGCTTTGAGCTGGCTGGATAATAATATATAAATAATATATAATGCAATGCCACATCTACATAAAACGGATGCATGGGTAACATATGTCCATCTTCTCACCGACCAGTTGAATCAACCATAATTTGCCCTTTATCATGCTGGTAGTATTAAAAAATTGCAACTTGTGAGGATAAACAGCAAATTGCTCTAAAAATTCAACAGGAGGTGACTCCTCCGCAAACACACCATAGCAACAGCTTTGAGGTGCAGATATGTGGATCCCACAGCTGCACGCATTACAATGCAGAGAGAAAAACCATCCGAATGCACCTCTCATTAAGAAGCTTATGTGCAAGACAAACTCACCCAACTCACACATTACTCTCTGCTCCTGAGCCTCTTGTCTAAATGGAAGAACATGCCATTCATTGTTTTATGTGTCAGCTGCAACAGTTTCTAAATAGCTGGTTTGATTGCAGTTGTGGATGCCAATGGTTGAACCATTTCTCTATTAAGTGGAGGAAAAAAAATTCACCATACAGCAAATGGAAAAAAAAATTCACCATACAGCAAATGTGACTGACATGAATGCTCCTTCCTCACTTGCAGACCTTGAGACACAGAGAATTTGTGAAACAGGTGCTGCTGCTTTTGAAAAGAGAGGCTGTATTGCAGAGAGCCTCCATACTCTCTGGAGGCAGAAGAGGAGGGGAGGGGACTGGGGGAGGGGAGGGGACTGGGGGAGGGGAGGACACGGGTGTAAAGCATTCCTAAGATTTCTAATATTTCTGCCATTTACAATGAACCATGAAATGTGACCATGAAAAGACAGCGGAAGATTAAGGCATCTTCCTTTCAAAAGGACAACCGTCACAGATCGAGATAAACTAATCATTGTAAGTGAGCTGTGAAAAAGCAGATTCATTTATCTAAGTGTTGGCACAGAGAACAGACATGGTAATTACTCTGTTGCTGACTTCTCTTTAGGTGGGCAGAAGTTGCGGAGGGTCAAGAGTTAGTGGTTTTGCCATTTGCTAGCAAAGAAATAGGCACAGAATGGGTCGGCAATTAAAAAAAAAAAAATGCGTTAAAAGATGCACAAATCTGTAATTAATTCAGCAGTTATTCTACCAGCACTCAAAGAAATATGAAAAGCCAACTATATGTTGAAAGATAGGCACAATAATTTACCATGCTCTGAAACTTCAAACTCAATGTTCTTCTGCTCCCTAAGTAATTAGTGGTTCTGATCAATTTCATGAGAACTTGCTGACGATCTGCAGGCAATGTATATGATTTTCTCTGCAGTACATGAACAAATCCTGTTACATTAAGACAGTGATGTCTAGAGAGTCATCAAAATCACATGAGAACCCAATACATTGCAAAGCTTCCCCAGAACCTTAATGTCCACACATTTTAAATTAGCATTCACAAAAAGGATACATAACATTTTAAACCTTAAGACTTTATATAAAAATACTGTACTGAGTACAGTACTTTATTGGCTATTCATACTGCTGGACATCAAGGTTATGTATGTTGTGATGTTTCTGTGTTCAAGCCTTTCTAAAGATTTACAGACAGTAAATATTGTACTCTGTCTTTTCACTTTCACTTTCATTTGAAAATGTCTTTCACATATGCTAACACATTTCTTTTCAGCCTCAACACCTCCTTTGTGTCCAGTATTTCTAAACTTGTAACTGATTTTTTGCTTGTGTAAAGTATAAAAACATTCATACATACATACATACTTGATACCTGCATACTTGCATACATAATTTACATATGCACGGTAATCATGGATATATTTATACACTGATACCACCCTTTTGAAAATCACAAGACAAGAGTGATGTAGAATGAACTAAAACAGGGTGCTATAATCGTATAGGTGCATGACATGATATGATATTCTATTTGAAGTGCCTATCCTGTCCCTGCTTGCCATTCACACAAAACAAGCCTGACCGTTTAGAACCCCTAATTCTTCCATCAATTTATTGGGCCCTGCACTGTAGTGCTGCAAATTAGATCTAATCAGAATAATTAAATCCACTCAGACTATTTGAATGAACCCATTCAATGTCATTCCATCATTATATTTCTAACTGAAATCTAGTTAACGTTGTTGACAGCATTTTACTTTTAACATTTTCCTTTTTATTATTTTGACACAGTTGACATATGACATGACCCTTTTTATATCTGCAGTGATAGAATCACAGATGTTACATTTCTAAATATAGTATCACCAACTGATTAATATGAATTTATGCAGGCAAAAATGCACTGCATAAAACGTATTGCTCATCGTTATTGATTTGCATTACATTAAAAAGACACCACCAAAGAAGCTGTGTTTCCTTCAATTTGTCCATGAACTGTTGTGGATACCTTAAAAAACTGCAGCGTTCTGCAATCACCTCAATTATATAACCTGATCTAAGGATGATATCCCAAGAGCCGGATCACATTCCAGGCGTATCACAGGAAAGAGGACACTTCGCTTGGCCACCAAAATTGACTGACTGACAAGGCCTTAGCCTCTAACTGACTGTGCAGCAATGTTAAAAAAATGTCACAAAAACTGTTAGCTGTAGCCCAGAACTAATACATTGTTTCTGTTCTGAATTATGAACAGGACACGTGTTGTCAGTGTTTTGGCTGTTGCTGTCTGGGTTAATGCTGAATTCAACACAAATCCCCGAGATGCTTCACTTACCTGCTGAGGGTTGTTTTTAATTACTTGTAATCTCGTTTCCAGAGCCCTCTTGTATTGTGCAGTCATTGTACACAGGAGGAGGGCAAGTGCTCTTTTAGCAGTTGCAGTTACATGTTACTGTCTCCCACTGACAAACAATAAGTGCATTACTTCATTCAATTACTACTCAGTCATCCTATAATTTATTTTCACAGATTTTTATGTTGTAGCTTAATGAATGAGCTATTCACATACATTACCCATGTATTTGTTATGCCTTACTAGTTCAGCTCTCACTGAATACTTTGACTAAGGTTTAAAGTATGCACAGCTTTGACCTTCAATCTTTTCAAGAAAGAAGTGACCTTCATAAAGGACAGCACTGCAAATTCAAAATATTTGCAAATTCATAAAGTAGAACTACAATGTCCTTCTTTAAACACAATGCATTTCTTTAATAGGGATTTAACTGAGTTTTCCTCTGCTTTCTGGGGGTATTGCATATTCGACTGTATACACTAATTATAACAGTGTTTAATATATATTCCAAATATTACTGATTTGAGATATGTCATTTACTGTATTTCTGTATCAAGTGTGCAATGCATTTCTTTTGTGAATATGTATTTACATTTTGTGTACAGACATATAAAAACGGTAACAATCTAGACATTCTGCTGTTCACAGGTGCTAAAAGGGAATATGAGGGATACCAGAAGAAGTGTTTCTTAGAGACTGACTACAGTAGATCGAATTAATGGAATCTCTAAGGAAACCATTACACTCTGTCAGAATTTACAGTCTACATTTTCTTGTTAAGCTGTAGGCATGTTTTAAATGGCAGGAATGGAATACACATGCATATTTGTATTTACTTTGTGGCACATTTGATACATGATTATGTAGTCATACTTGACTTTATAAATACTGTTGTGTTCAAAATTACACAGCCAAGACATTTCAATGCACCTGTCAATGCTTAACAAGAGGTATTCACAAATCAACACAGCAAGTTTTTCCAGAGTTATTTACTGTTCTCTAGTATTCACACATCACAATATATGAGAGAAAGTCCTGATCCAGTTGCCCTTTAGAAAAGAACATCTAAGAGAAGGAGTGTGTGACATCAAAAGCTTTTATTGGCCTATTTAGGAAAAGTAATATGTAGTCATTGCAATCCTGACAAACTTCAATGATACTTAATAAAATTCTTTCTGGTACATATCATGATTGTAATTTGACAGGTGTTCTGAGGAAGCCACTCAGATGTACTTTGTTTTATTTTGTCTGCAAACTAAAAACTTGAGTGAAACTCACATTGATTCATATATTAGCTGAGTACAAATTGCCTCACAGTAGCTGCTAGTGATTTTCTGAGGCAGAAGCAATAAGTTTGGACAGAAACATCATCTCAAGCAACCCAATTTAATATCTGTGACCCTGGAGGAGTCTGTGTTACTTTGTTCTGGGTGTTTTTGTTTTTAGTTTTCATTTAGGTAGTGTTTTGTTTGACGGCTGCATAAAAAACCTTAATTGTTGTTTTTAAAGAACAGTAAAGAACAATTTTTGCATGGATGTGGTCATATATGTTTATGAGACAGATATCTCCAATCATTGGACTCATAAAATGGCAAAACACTTCTCAATTTATTGATTTTGCAATATTTTCATTTTTGTTATGTGTATAATAACCAACTTAGCTGGGATTATATTTTTCTGTAGAAAGTATCAAGCAAGTTTTCTAACTACCTTGTCCCTGTATACAGTCCTTGGCCAGTTGCACATAAGGCAAGCCAGCTGATATTTATGTACAAGTTACACAGCCCACCACGGTGAAGTGGGGAGATCATGGCCATCCTACCCATCCCTATCCCTGACAGCAGCAAAGCAGATTTGTTCCACCAGTGTGGGCTCCTGGTTATTGTTGGCAAATAACATGACCTTTTGCAAGCCTGGACCATAGGGCTCGGTCTACAAACAAGTGCCTTGCCATATGAACTACTTGGACACCCCTGCCCTTCATTGCTGTGTTCAAAATCTTGCACTGTTCTTCTTTGTAATTTGTGGATGATATGTAATAACATTTTATATAACTCTGAAAATATTCCATGAATAATATTAGCCTTTTCGGATAAATGTGAATGTCTGCAGACATCGCTGAATCACTGAAGCTAAGAATGACAATAAGATGTATCGCAATGAAGTACAGATTTGGTATGCTGAGTTTTGCATGAAGTTTTTGCTTTTATAATGGCCAGCAGGCTTGGTATTGTCCTGCATCATGCTCTTTTGAGACCCCTACCACAGCTAACCAGTGTAATGCAAAATTCTACGTATGATATTTGAAATACAACAGAACAACCATTTTGTATATATTTCTTGCAAGACATGCACAAAAGTAAACATCCAAAGAAACTGGTTTAGCCTTACTATTTGGTACATACATTCCCCTACATATTATTAAATATATTGTAAGTGAAAGTACTGTTTCAAAGCTATTTCAGAATGTAAACCAGTCTCAGTTCCTATTAAACTCTGTTTGTGCAAAGCAGTTAAGGCAGGCTGGAATTCTGCCCTCTAGGGAAGTTTGACCCTGCTCAGCTCTGGTGGCTCTGGCAACAGCTGGCTACGGGCAGCAGGCAAGGCTGAACCTCCGCCAGTGAATACTTTGCGGCTGCTATCAGGAAGAGCTAACAGGTGTCCTTGTGCGGGGGCTAGTGACGTGAGAATCGAACTTCACCTGCTGACCATGCCCGTTTTTGACTGCACGGACACATTTGCTTTCATTCACTTCCAATGCACCTGCACCTTGCGCACACTGCTGAAAAAGGCATGCAAGCATTGTTCATGCCAAATACATTTTTGCAGTACTTTTTAATGTAATGCACTGCTTTAAAAGTCAAAACGGTGAAATAATAAGCAATAAGCAAAACTCTTATGTAATTTTGCATTAAACATAAAGAGGGAGAGGAAATTTATCTTTACTGCTAAACAAAACCACCATTATATTTCATATAACAAAATGTAATGCAAAAAAACCTTTTCCAGGCAATAAAATGTATTTGATTTCTCTTTGTTTAGTTAACCGGTGCATAGCATGGATTCTTGGTGATTGGAGATTCCTTTGTGAAGGATATGACTGGAACAAACTGAACAAACAAAAGGACTAAGGTCTCAATAGAAAAAGTCTGTTATTGGTTCAATTCACTGAGTAACTTACAGCACCAGTGTATCAAATCATGAAGCCTTACCCTACTGCCTGCAAGAATGCAAATAGTAACATCTTTGGCTTAGAGTCTGAGGCAGGGACTGCACCTGACCAAGTGGATGAAGTTGATGCCCCATACCAGATAATCAGACTGGGAACCTGGAGGAGTGGAGGACGAAGGCCGATGCTGGAAAGTAACTGGTATAGGCAGACGTAGGCACAGTGGGCTTTTTTAATGCAGGTTAGGGAAACCGGTTTTGTGAGTTTTTTCTTATCAGCAAGGGATTGTCTTAAAACATTTTTCCTGAACTTTTGTTTAAATGTCAGTTGAAAGGGTAGCACAGCAATTCAGTGTAATTCAACTCCATCCGTTTTTTAAGAGAAGACTACACATTATCTAAACAAAATGTATACATACTAAATAACATTTAGAATTTTCACTTTATAATGTTAATTTGAATATGCAATATGTATATTTACACATCAAAGTGCTTGAATGCAGTAGCACTGAACAAGTCTGACAATAAATAAAGCACAATACATTATGCATTACTTTTCCTAAAATGAAGTGCACCCACAAAGCTATTCTAAATGACAAAAATCCAGTTTCCCAAGAAAATCTGCACCAGAAAGTTTTAGTTGTTACATTCTATATGAATAAATTATAGATTATGAATTACAGATTTGTTTAATGTCTGAAAATAAAAGTGTCACAGCTACAGTCCTCAGTTACAGTGACTATAAGCCTTAGATTTGGAGTTCATTTAGCCATATAATGAAATGACTTTCACAGTGATGACTTTGCGCAATGTTATACATTATTAGAGCAAGTCTGGATTTGACACCGTTCACTGATATGCTGTGCACGCAAATGCTGAATGGTCCATGCTTTGTAGAAAAAAAATCAATGCAGACAAATCACAAAGAATTCAAATGGAAGGCTCTGCAAAAAAAAAAAAAAAAAAAAAAAAAAAAAAAACAAAAACTGAATTTTGAAGCTTTAATGGAAAATACCAGCTTTGATGTCCAGGGGTTGCTCTCAGTTACTCAGTAGGTGGAGCTGGAAGGCTCCTTCAATTGTGAAGCCACCTTCCTCTGGAAACTGACAATAACCGTGGCCCTCTGTCAACTGGTAGTCACACAAAACAAAAAACCCCTCCAAGGACTGCAATCAATTTCCACCTCACTTCCCTGACAAAAGGACATCACTTTCATCCATTTCAATTCTACACTTCACACAATACACGCTGGCCATGAGGAACTCTCTCAGGATTAAAACCGCACACAAATTCAAACTGATTTTATTGAGCCCACCGACGGTACTGCAGCACAGCACACATGTAGAACTGAAGCTAGGATGCCACATTAGCCTCTGCATAAGCCCTAATTACACATGGAGAGACTAGACAGAGTAGTGTTTAAAAGCTTGTGTCAAATTTGCATTGACGATTACAGAGGGAACAGTAAAACCGGCAGAGTTTCAGCCAGCCTCACAGTGGGGTACATAGTGGGAGCGGAGTGAACATTAGAGCTTCAGCAGTCTTTACATGGGGCGAAGCAAACAGGGTGCTTAAAGTTTAATGGCTTCAGCCACATTACATTAGACAGCATATAGAAGAGTGAGGATCAGAGCTTCTCAGTTAATTCTCACTGGGGAGTAGATGTAAGCAGATTGCGTGTCAATAGTTTAACAACTATTGTCTCCTTTACATTAATAAAGGGTGCATGCAGTGTACTGAGAGCACAAGAGCCCCAGTCATCTTTAACTCTTAAGGCTACAGAGGAAACAATGACATTATGAGAAGAACGGCATATCTATCCTATACAACATATATAGGGATTTGAGAGAGTGGGCCAGCTTCAAAATTTTGATTCTTGGCCAGTCAGACTGTGTTAGCGGAAACTTGCTGCTCTGTTTGTAATGTGCTGCTTTATCTTTTTCAGTCAGCCACTGAGATAAGAGAACCGAATCAATTTGTTTGATTGTACCATGGGAACAATGGGGCAGCTGGACCCGTTCCACACTTAATGCATCTTTGGAAGAGCCAGAAAGATATGTGTTTTTCTTAGTATTTAGACCATCAAGTTTATTTTCAAGGTTAGACTGTGATGCATTGGAAAAGAAAGCAAAATGCTAACATTTCAAAATGACATAACTATGCATTCAGTGTTTTTTTTTTTTTTATCGCAGTGGGTTTTTTGTAACATATAATCCCAATGTCATCTGCATTAATTTGGTGTTCCTTTGTAGATGCAGTCAATCAGTCTTATTTTCACACTGAATAATCTTCCACGGCCTCAAATTTTCCAGTCAGTCACACAATGTTATCACCAAAACATAATGAAAAAATCAAGCAAAGGATTGATAAAAATGTTATGGTTGTGTAACAATAATTACCAATGAGTGATGATGCTAAAATAAACCAAAATGCATTATGTAAAAGTGAAAGTTGGTGGAAGTTGTTCTTAAT
Source organism: Megalops atlanticus (assembly GCA_019176425.1). Lineage (NCBI taxonomy): Eukaryota > Metazoa > Chordata > Actinopteri > Elopiformes > Megalopidae > Megalops > Megalops atlanticus. The sequence goes on from CM032875.1 coordinate 61,798,098, forward strand.
TAGCCCTCATTTGACCTGACAAATTAGAAGAAAAGAAGAGCAGGGCTAAGTAAGAACAACTTTCATCAACTTCCTGTGAGGCATTATGTTTGCATAATGCGTTTTTGGTTTGTTTTAGCATCATTACTCACTGGTAATTACTTTTACACAACCAGTGAATGATGGTGATGGTGCTAAAACAAACCAAAACGCATTATGTAAAAGTAATGTCTCTGAGGAAACAAGTGAAGCTTATTCTAAACTGAGCCCCTTAAACTGACAAATCAATGAAGAACAGGGCAAAATCTATCTGTACCAGCTTCAGAATGATTCCAAAACAGCTTACATACAAACACATTAAATCAGTTCTAAACATAATTGTTTAATGGTGTATATTTACCAGTAGTTGAAATGACCAACCACACACCTGCTGTAAATTATCTTCAGAATGATGTTACTTTACTTTAGGTTTCATGTATGACAGAGGGCAACTACAAACATTAAAAGAATAGTCAAAGCAACATATGTAACAATGTGACATAGTGGTAAGGAGCAGGGCTTGTAACTGAAAGGTTGCAGGTTCAATTCCCTGCTAGGGCACTACTGTTGTACCCTTGGGGGAAGTACATGACATACAATTGCTTCAGTAAATATCCAGCTGTATAAATGGATAAAGTTGCTCTGGATAACAGCATCCACTAAACTGCAATGTAATGCTATCCTAAATACAACTATAACAGACTGCTGTTATCAGGAATGTTATTTTCACCAGGCTGAAGATTTTCATCTGAATGAACCTGAAGCACTTCAGCCGTTCCAATCCTCTCTGAAACAAAGAACATGAATAAAACGTGAGAGAATATCACATGGTGGAAGGCATTACACATTCACATTTTCGGATCATCAGAGGGATTCTGTTCCATTGTTGGAGGCAAGAGCAACAGCATGTGGTATGATGGTAAGATCACTGATCCCTAGTGCTGTGGATATGCACATTGCTATACTTAAAAGCAGCATACGACCAGTAAAAGCTAGCTGCATGAATGGGTTACAGAATGTGTAAGACACCTAAATCTTGAGCCAGCTGTTGCTGACTATTTAACAGCTTTTTTAGCGACTTTGGTCAAATGTTGTTTCAAGATCAAAGCAGAGAAAGTGACATGGTAGGTTTTCTCTCAACCGTTCACTCTTCTTCACTTATCACGAAGAAGAGTTCATGTTTACATACATGATTGCAAAAGGACATCACAGACCACTGCTGGACTAAGCTAATAAATCCTATAAAAAATACAGAGGAGGGAGGCCATAGTTACAGTAACCTTGCCAAGACTAAGCGCACCCTCCGCCTTGATGCCAGGTCAATTATATGTTACGGCCCACATTGTCATTCAAGACCCCCTTCTCCAAGATCTGAAAGCCAGTGAACAGTAGCTCCACCACAGGAGTTTGTTGGCATGTTGAAATCAATAAGCGTAATGGGTCTCTGAGGTTAGGAGCGTGTCCCTGATGCTAAATGAAACAGAACTGAATCTGATTGACCTTGTACTTCTACAGCTATGCAACAGCAGTTCTTCAACTGAGCTGACAAAATTCAATTGCCTTGACTCCACATATGTTGCTAGCAATAGAGCTATTGATTACACAAGTGTGTGACAGGTGTCTTTGTTCAAAAAGCACTACAAAGCATTACAAATTATTGCACAGAGGGGGTGATGCAAGGTGAAGTCCTGAAGAAGAACTGTTGAATATTAAAGTATCTCTGAATTGTACCTCCATGTGCTCTTCAGTGACATGTTTTGTGGTGAATGAAGCCTTGGAATTTACAGGTCATTCTGTTGACGTATAATAATAACCGTTATTGTGATAATATAAGACTGCTAATGTGGAGCTATGTTTACTACAGTACTTTTAAGTGACCTTAAGAGGGGAAAATGCTGAAAAAGTTGGAAAATTCAATTTAGAGCATCACTGCACTCTTACATAGCTTCTCTCATAACAATGCTCACCAACAAGCAATTTTTTTCAAAATGGTGTTACGCTATCATGCTGGGCCCACCACTCACAGGTGCCGCAGTTCGCTCATTTAAGCAATTTAAGTAATTTCCCTGATTCTTATGCCCAAAAATTGCTGTAATCAATCTGTGGTTTTCTGAATTCTTGACTGGCATCTAGATATTTAGCAATAATTAGGTTCCTCAGTTTTTCCTGACCATGTGACCTGTGGGGATTTAAACATGTATTTCAATTGTTATCCTCCAGGTGTTGCTGTAGGCTCTCAATTATCATTTGTGCTTCAACAATTGGTAAAATACCCTGACTAATTGTGCAATTAATAGCCAATTGTGACTTACTTAAAAGAAAATAAATTGACCAATGGGGAGGAGGAAAGTAAAGGAGTCATGGAAGGAACATCAAGAATGTCCACAACAAAGATCTTTGAGCGAAGCAGTGCAACAGTATGTTGTAATTCATGATGTGACAGTGTACATAAGTGCAAATATTCCCCATGGTTCATTTTAACCTGTAATTACCCCTCATTTACCAAATTTTGTAAGCTTTGACAGAATATGTTTAATCCCATATTGATACATGAAAAACATGATTTATAGAGAATGTTGTCTGCATTGCTCTGACCCTTAAAAAGGTTCATGCTGGTCCTGTCGATTCTTTTATTATTTCACAGTAGCCATTTACAGTCACAGAACAGCTCTTGCCGCTAGGGATGCCACAAAGCCTCTGTCTGAAATCAAAGACTATGTATACTGTCAACAAAGTCTATCACTATTACACGGACCAGCAGAGTGTAAAAACTGTGCAGGGGTATGGAGGACAAAGACTTTATCAGCTTACAACAGCCCTGCACAGTTCTATGTCAACAGCATGTTATAAATTCAATACATTAAATCTTGCATAAGCAGGGAAGATTTAAGGTAACTGTTATCAGATGCATAACAGCACAAGTGATGTAATTTGTGAGACTTCAAGTTAGCATTTATTTTTAATATTTTATTAATGTGCATTAATATTTGATTTTCAAATTCAATTTTGTAAGTTAAATAGCAAAAACAAATGAATAGCCTTTAATTCATTTGTTGTCGAATTATTATTTTATGAATTTCAGAGCTGTTCTGTGGCGTGTGCTGTTGCTTGTTGAACTCATTGAGAAAAAGAATGAATATTGCAGCCGTAGCCTAACATAAGTATTCACTGTAGAGCAAGTCAGTTTAGTGAAATTGCAAAGGATTTGTAAATTATATCTGTATCATGCTGTCTGTCTTGTGATACTTTATTTATTTACTAGGCTAATGAACCAATGAATTGCTAAAATTTTGGACAAAATTTCATACTGATGGAAATATTCAGTGCTGTCTGTCATTGTGTCAGATGTAAATTCATCCAATTAGAAAATTTAACCCCTTATTTAAAAAGGGGATGATCCCAAATTGTGTACATTTTTGAACAAGCATGTTAAACGGTGGGGCAATTTTATCAACCAATAGACAATCATTTTCAACACACATCCTGCGACTTGCATAAAAACAAATAATAACAACTGATCAAGACATCTAAGAATATATCTACAGTCATGGACAAATCAACAGAAGGGGAAAACCATTATGTTTTACTTACTGTATGTGTTCTGCAAGAAAAATCCATCACTCATAATCTGAATATCATCTTTGCATCAGGAAATGCTAACAAGATTCCAAGGTTGATTTTAATAATGTGATTGTGTTTGTGTCTGACAATGAGACCTATACAGTATATTAAAGGGGTGTCATGACATCCTGTGAGGCTTGTTGCCAACATGCCCCTGCATACCATTTCATACATATTTGCATTGTCTGCAGTTCTAAATAGTCAGACAAAATTTAATGTAGAATTTCATATAAACAGATCTAAACATTATTGTCATTTGTGCTTAATTACTGGTATGTAATTACTCAACTTAGATGATTGGGTATGTGTAATTGGGTAATTGTTTATCAAGAGTCTTGAAAAAGTGGATATATCGATCTCTTGGTGTCAGAGGGCTGAAACGCACACAAGAAAACAAACTGAGAAAAACTGAGGGATCCAGCAATAATCCATAACAATAATCCATATGAATCAAAATCTTGCAATATCTACAATCATCTAAATAAATAGTGCCAAGCAGCACTGAGTAGCCTACCATGTGTACAGTGTGTACACAAGACACAATTTTGCATTTATTTCTTTACCGTCTTACTCTTCTTATCGCTATTATTATAATTACGTATTATTAAAAAACTAGCACATGCATGTTAATCAAACCTGAAACCTGTTCATGACCAATAAAAGAGATAAAAATGTAATTTATTTTATCCACATAGTCCAACCAAATCACATCCATAAAGTTTAATATAGAACGCAATGGTTTCTAGCAATCATACTGATTACTTTGTAACAGAGGGCTCCATGTTAATCATGTCTCCTTTCTTGGAATTTGTCTTGACATCGCTTTGAACACATTTAACCATCTTACATGGGGGAAGACATAGCTAAGGGGTGTCAGAGCTAGTTTTGATGGAGAATGTTGCCAGGGTGATAATCATTGAATTACCTGGCTTATCTTCTTCTTTGATTGCCTCCTGCACCTGCCGAGACCTGGAAAATCACAGGAGAATGAAAGGTTAAGCTCTTCATAACACCTAATATCACATTTGAAGCCCAGTTCTTTCTAGACTTGATTGACATCATTACCAAGGGCACTCAAAGATACATGCAAAGCACTGGCTGTATTCCATGATATGTGTGAATAATTCCATGTATACACATGTATACACGTTCCCTGGTTATAAATGCAAACACTGGGGGTTTTTGCTCATTAATTAGTTACCATAAGTAATTTATAAAAATATATCCCCTGCTTTACCATAGAAGGAAGACGGGTTAATACGACTGCAACAATTCTATCCTTGGTAATCCATCCAATGACATTGAATATATAAACAAGACACCCATTTGACTACAAATGGCATAACAATGCTAACTATGCTCTTTAAAACTGCAAGCAGGCACTTTCTTCACAGAGTAAGAGGGGATCAAAGAAAGAAAATTCTAATACAAGTAGCTAGGGGCATTTCATGCTCTGATATATAACGACAGCACAATGCAATGCCAATGCAATACCAATGCCAATGGTATAAATTTTTTACTGAACATCAGTTATATCTGTATCAGGTATATTAATATGCAGATATATTCAGTTGTACCATGTGCATATATACACTGCATATATTCAAGTGTACTTATAAATGAATTCAATGCTCTAGGAAATAAATAAAATGACGATGATGAAGTGCAATATTAATCACTTTGAGAGAGCATGCCTTGACATCCTGATGGAGAGAACTGACTGGAAACTAAATCATAAAAATAATCCCCAGAAGCAGAATCTCTGTTTCATAGTAGTCTGTTTTCATGGGGCCATAGGTACAGGCATAAGCACTGTTTTCAATTGATGGACACAATGCGTGATCACTGTGATCAAAAAGGCGCTTCCAAAGATTTTGTGGCATTTGTATTTAAATGGAAAGAGGCACAACTGGCATTTAGGATCTTCAATGAGTGAAATACGTGAGGAAAGTGTGCCCATGCTGTGGCCAATCAGGACGCTTGTATGATGTTTGCACAAGTGTCATTGGGCTTCTTTGCTTGCACATTTAATGGGAGGAGTGATGTACAGGTATTATAGACCATTTTGTGTGTTATATTGGCGATTGGTAAAATAATTAATTATTGAAATTAATTGTAAAGTGTACTTAAAATACGCTACACTGGTCAAGAGTGAATACAGCATAACACTAAGCGGTACGTGCCTATATAAGAAATAGCTTCTTGAAAAATAGTTGTTCATTTATGTTTAGTAGAGAAAAAAAGCCCAAAATCAAGTAAAAAAATCGAATGGAGCACACACGTCTTGCATTGACTCACCCCCCGCTCATCTCTGTCTTGGTCCATTATTTAACACATTAAAGCATTAAATAGCATGGGGGCGATAAATGGCGGTAGGTTTAGTAATTGGCAAAGCACTTGTCTTGAGCGCAGGCTAAGTTGTACGGCCCAGGATCGAAATGGGCCATGTCATTTGCTGAGAATGACCAGATCTGCCAGGGTCTCCTCATCTCACCACTCTCATGCACCCTGAGAGTCATTAGGGTGTCTGTGAGTTGCTCACATGACATCAGTGGAGTAGTACCTATCCTCCAACTGGCGGCCCATTTCACTGTGGTACACTGCACACTGTGACTTGCAGTGCAAAACATTGCGGGACCTGGTGTGAGTGTATCAGAAGATTGCAATCATCTTGCTTTGATGGTCCTGAACAAATGCTGATGTTGTCACGATGTGACAAGCCTACTGTAAGACTGACTATTCCAAATGGGGTAGCATAAAGGCGAAAAGGCATTAAAAAGCGCTGAAGTTGATCAAACATATAAACTATGACTCAGAACATGCAGCCTGGAGCCACGGCCAGGAACATAACGGCATGAAAATGACAATTAGATGACAATAAGTATGGTGAGTTCATTGTCACTATTCTTACTATTGTAAGCTTTCATATTTATTTTCATGTGTGTTTTGGGTGCGTAAAATCTTTCCTCAGCAATTAAAAATCACCTAGTTATGATCTTGTTCAACACTAGGTATGCATGTCTCATGAGAGACTCACACATGATAGCAAGGATAAGAACAGTCAAAAGTATAGTATTTATTTGTGCACTAGCATTTTTAGAACCTTTTAAAACATTGAACTTTATATGGTACGATGTCAATAAATACATTCGCACAGAGATTCAAATGCAAGATGAAACTCTGACGAAGGCCACAAAGTTTACTCATGTCCCACCTGACCTGAAACACATTTTGAGCATATACACACTTTTGCTCGGTAACACAACATGACCTTGTTCTTTTGAAGCTGTGGGTGCACTGTATCGGCCATATCTTTAATTGGTAGCCAGTTTCCCTTGGCAGCCACCTGTTCAGATAGTCATTCCTATTTCTATCTGCATCGAAAAGCAACACAGAGGTCAGACTTGGCCAGAGTAATGCTTGGCAGGCACATGCATCATGCTTAATTTTGCATTGCAAACTACCCTGGACATAGATGGAATGGATGCCTTCACGGTTCACATAAACAGCACCTCTTTGTAGCACAGCTCACATGCAATGTCAATGGCAACTGAGGACTCATGGGATTTCTGTCCAGAAACTTCTTTTTAGTTTGCTCTTGCCTGGTGGCAGTTAAAGTCAATTTAATGTGCATAGAAGCTTCCTGACTTGGCTTGGCACAAGTCAGATGTGACAGTAGCTTGGGACACATTCCTAAGTGGCCCCAAGGTATATTGGAATGGGCTGGTGATGAAGAACAAAAAAGGCAACTCTTGTCAAGGGAGGTGAAGTGAAGGGTTTGTGGATTTGTAAAGGGTTTGTGGATTTGCATTTGCACCAAGTCACACCCCAAAGCAAATGGTCACATTTACTCAACAAAAGCACTACAAAAAAGAGTGGAAAATAACTTTGGTTCAGCTGTCATTTTTAAGCATCTACCCTGTCCCAAAATACAGATATTGCACTTGCACCTTGAGCCTGATTGCTGCACCATAGCATCAACCTCTAAACATAGCCAGCATAAAAATAAACCATGGATTCCAGCTGGTGCTAAATAAATAATGGCATTAGAGAACAAATGTATGTACCTGGTGCTTGTTAAAACATGCACTAGACACTACAGCCACTCAATCTACAGAGTCAATCTTTTTATCAAACGTTTTCTCTTTTTCATATCTTGATCTAACCAAACTAATTATGGACTCATAACCTGCTACACATTCGATGCTATTCCCAGAGAGCTTGTACAATAATTGCTACCTGCTGTGCACAACCCTATTTTGAATCAATCCGTATGTCGCTGATTCAGAATAGCTGTTATAAAGCCATCACCTTCAAATATACCCACAACATTCAAAGGCACTGTGAAGGAGAGCCTTCACCACCTCTCCCTAAGGACTAAATGTTAATTGTGTCAGTCATTGTCAATTGTGTTCACCTGTTGGCAATTTGTATGGGAACCATCTGATTGGGTAACGAGCCACACCTGACTAATTGAAGGTGTATTAAATACAGGTGTGGCTGCAGTGCAGGGAATGCTCAGTTTGTCTCTGCTGGTGCTGTGCATAGGCTGGTTTCCTTTGTTTTGTTTGGTTTTTAAAAATAAATTGTTTGTTTTAAACTTTTGTTCTTTTTGGACTTGTTTATGGAGAAGTGTCGGCCAGCTTCTCTACATGCATGCCCAGAATGTGGGACTACTGTAAAATCCTTGAGAACTGGAGGAATTCAATCTTTAGTGCTTTCACAAGAAGCTGGATCTACAAATGAATTTGATAGCAAATGCATTCTCGGCAGGAAATGGTACATTAAGTTCCCCAAATCTGATAGTGTTCTTGACACAATTCTGAAGAAGATGCAACGTAACCTAATAGTACTGCAAACTGAGCAGAACATGCACAAAGCTTTTGTTGTGCCCCAACAGTAGTTTGTTTGGTTTAAATTGCTTAAGGAACAAGAGGCACTACAATTGATAAAGTAGTACGAGGAGCTTATTGCACATGCTGTGGCAGTAAGGCATTTGGATCAACAATATTTTTCCTCACTTGGCATCTCTGCAGGGCATCATCACAAATCCTAGCACAGCTTTCAAACAAACAATCAATTGCCTGAATTTCTAATCAAGAGCACTACTGCTCAATACATACATAGATCAGTAGCTGATGTACAATTCACATGCATACAAGCACTGACGTATTTTTAGCACACAATAGCTTTATTTTGACTTCCTATATTTTGGGGTTTTGAAAGTTCCATTTTTCAACAAAATAAGTTATTTGACTTTGGTCAGCTGACCGCTCATATGAATTTTGTACATTTGGGTTATTGGAAAGACTACAGTAGTTCAGTACAGAAACTACATTAAACATCTCCAGGACAGTTATTGGATAACATATACTCAATGTGAAATCACACACCTTGTTTTATACACAAGTGATACCATCAGAAGCCAAACATGGTTCCAGACACAGTTTCAGATGCTCCACTTAAGAATTATGGACCTACTTCTATCAACCATTTCTTTCACATATTGTATAGAAAGTGATGTTGTAACAAAGACATAATTCAGTTCTTCATTGAAGAAGTTTCTTAAAGTTGTTAACAATGTAGCACTCATGTCCTCTGACCAAGACTATATTTCTGTTGGTAGTTTTGGACCTAAATTCAGTTTTTTGACAATACTGTTTTAGAGGAAACAGCAGGTGTTTAATTCTGTTGCATTTTATTTTCTATTAAAGTTAAATCAGTTTCTTTGATCTATCTAAAAGAAAATGCAATCTGCTCTCACAGTGTATCTTTTGTTTCCATTAGGGGACTGAGGGAAAAGGTTCCCAGATTTCCTCCATAGCTTATGAACCTATATGTTTATCCTCTCAAAAGCAAACCTTACACCATTCTTAACTGTCATATGGTTTTAAAATTAGGATATCATTTTGTGCACAAACTGGCATCATTTGATTGTATCTCATTGACAATATACTATCACTCCAGCTGTTTTGTCTAATTTTCTCTGTCAATGATTAATTGCTCTCCTCTTTCATTATTTCTATGCACTTCATTCTGTGACAATGCCATTGTTAAAAGAGTTATAGTAAATGACATGTGATTGATATTCGATTGCTCACCATTTTCAATTCAATATTTTTTTTGGAAATGCAATGCAGAGAGAACTTCACAATGTACAGAGTGCAGGTCTTTTCTTAGCTTCACACTCAAACCATTATTTTCCATGACAGGTAATACATCAGCAACTGGGATATTGACTTGCATTAATATGAGAGGTGAATGGAATTCTCAACTGAACGACACGCTCAATTACCTGGAGAGTCCATGTTTTCTCCAGTGCTGGCCTGTGAGAGGCGCTCTTGCAGGAAGAGAATGGCACGAGCGAGGTGTTACTCCCTGATCTTGTAGGCCCTGGTCCTGGATGTTCAGCATACTGCTATCCACCGCTTTCTGGATCAGGTCCATCACCATATCTTTCTCTTTTAAAACACAAGGAGGTTAACACATTTTCTAATACGGCCAGAAAATGTGTTAACGAGTTAATGACTTTCAGGCTATGGATGTTCTGTTTTAGACCTTGCTTCTTGCTCCTCCTGAGCAAATCAGAACATTTGTAGTTTCAGGAATGGCTAAAATAGAACATAATTTTCATTGTGATGTGTGTTTTATTCTTTCCTTAATCGGATCACTTTAGTGGGACTTTAAATTATTTTATTTTTCTTCCTTTAGCATCATGCACTGCTCCTGCTTCTGTGTGTCTGGCAACCATTGGAATATTTTGCAAGACTGCTACACTAGCAGGTTACACAGCAGGATTAATTTTCCATAAATGTAAAAGTGGAAATTATTCTTACTTAGCTTGCATTTCACATATCCCATATTTATGGGGATATAAATATACTAAAGGACTTTAGGAACCAGGGGTACAACTACATTGTCCCAGCTGGCCTTAAAACATGATTTCAGTCTAGTTCCTAACTCACTACTGCACACTGGTGACATACATACTCTATATTAAAAGGCACTGTGCTACTAAGATTGGAAAAAAACATAGAGAAAGTGACTGGTTGGATAAATAAAGCGTTTATATTTTGGTCTGAAAACATTCAATACATTTTCAAATACTTACTGATTTGTTTCCACAGAAATGTTATTTTATATTTATTAATGTTATTTTATGTTAATTTATGTTTATGTTAATTTGATATGTTAATTTACGCAATTTTAATTTGAAGAGATGTACATATTAATGCGCGTGTAAAATGAGTTGACCATTCCATCAGCTGTAGGTGCCTGATGCAGTGCTGCAGTGGTTCTTAGAATTGAAGCTCTCACCTCTCTGTCCTGCAAGGAGCAGCCACTGCTGGACCTGAGATAAGGAATCGGTCTGGAGGATTTGGCACAGGAGTTCCAGCACCTGTGAAGAGGGTCAAACTCAGATGGGCCTGTGATCCACGGGGTCTGATGGTCTGCCAGTCAACAAAGCCTCAGGGAGGAAATCCATAAAGGCACCTGGATGGTGCAGTTCAGTTCAATTCAATTCAATACATTCTGCCTGGGGACAATTCTCAAAAGGCAATGTCTTCTGGAAAAACCAAATGAAATCATTCAAGCGTGTACAGTCGGGCAAAATTGTCTTTCTGAGAAAAGGTAGGGCATTCTGATTATTAGCTATCTGGGTGCAGATTGTGTGTGATTTTCATCTATTTCTGAGTTGCTAGATGTTTAGCCCTGCGCTGCTTTCTGTTGTGAAAATGGTCCACTTCACATATACAAGGAAATGTACTACCAGTTAACTTTTCTCATATCTGTGGCTCAGCCATCCTCATATATTAGTATTTATATTCAAAGAGAATGTCTTCATTGCATATGAAGTAAGGCAGTATCTATTCAGAAAAAATAACAGTGAATGAATGAACAGCACATGAATGCTCAAGCAAAGAATCACTCACATTTAAGTTCCCTTAAGTTTAGGTTCTGAATTCCAGTTGCTTGGTCAGTCCGATTTCATCAGAATAAAGGGACATCCCTACACACAGTTAAGTGAGGGCTCAACTGGCTTACCATGAGCTCCTGGTGATAAAGGACCGGTGGTGGGGCTTGTCCCCTGGATCCCGGGACTCTCCGTGAGGAGTGGGAGGAGCGTCTGCCTGCGGCCTGAGAGCAGGGAGGAATGATCCGGCCGGTTTGACCCGAGTACTGGGTCTTTCTGCAGGCCGCCCTGTCTTCTCCCTCCTGCGGGTTGGAGCAGAGTACACATTACATCACAGCTTCCACCAGACTCCCCCTTCCTTCAGACAGCCTACACAGGTCATGGTTGATTACTGTGAGCCGTCATTTAAACGTGCTTCCCACTGATGGAACCTAAAGCGAAAGCTAAACCATTGTTGTCAATCAATCACAATAAAGGTCAGATGCATTTGTGCACCCCCTTTGATGCTTCTCAGTGGTCCCAGGGGGCTTTGCACCAATGATAAGTAATTCATCTCCACGTGGGTGATGCACGGCATCAGCTGGTGAAGAGGTGAATCATGTAACCACTTAAACTGGAGGGGAATTAGCTGGTTGGTTGAAAAATTAGGTGAAAACACTGGGGAACACTCTGACCTTTGCAACAGGGGCTAGAGGCTCATTAGTGATCATTGTGAGACAGGAACATGGTGTAATGTCTCATCTAGGGCTGCACAATATAGCCGTCGCGATATATCGCATAGCTATTTTTAGCGCAGTAACAGCTATCCCCAGTATGTGGCGTTAGGTTTCTTCCCGTATATTTTTCAGTGGAGGCTGGTGAGCTGGAAACAGGGGAAGCGGAAACACTACCTTTAAATCTATCATTACTTTCAACCTGTTCCCCTTTATCCTCCTTGATTAACAATAAAACAAATAATTCACAGAATAATCGACACCAATCACACAAATAGAGTAAATGATCATGCTCGCGAAACACCACAGATTGTCTGTAGTTTGTGTTTGCGAAAGCTACAATGTGAGATTGTTTAATTAACAAGGATAGCATTTATCGATTTAAATGCTCATGACACATCACAGCTTTTGTGAGGTCTGTGTTATGTTAAAAGTGTATTCACAGTAATTTAAATCGATTTAACTACATTTAGCTCCGTTTTGTAATTTGAATTTTGTAACACAAGAAAGCTATAATGTGAAACATTAAAGAGAAAGCTTTGGGATTACTTGCCACTTAATTATTCAAATTGCCATCCTTGTTAATTAAACAAGCTCATGCTGTAGCTTTTGCAATTGCACACAAATTTCAGACAATCTGCGGCGTTTCGCGAGCATAATCATTTCTTCTAATTACGCGTTTGGTGTCGATTATTCTATGAATTATTTGTTTTATTGTTAATCAAGCAGGATAAAGAGGAACAGGTTGAAAGTAATGATAGATTTAAAGGTAGTATTTCCGCTTCCCATTTCCAGCTCACCAGCCGCCATTGAAAAACATGCGGGAAGAAACCTAACGCCACATACTGGGGATAGATGTTACTGCGCTAAAAATAGCTATGTGATGTATCGCGACGTGCAGCCCTAGTCTCATCTGAAAAGCAGTGGCTCCAATAGCACAGTAAAACCCATCACAACCCAACACTATCCCTCACATTCACACTTGAGAGCATATTTAATGCTTCAAATATAAAACCTAAAACTTGAAATCAGAGCATTGATGTGCTGGTGGAAAGGAACATGGAAGTTAATTGATCAGATGTCATGCCTTCAATTGTTTTGTTTAAACCTGTGACACAATCACAGTGCTTTAATGAAACCTGTTTTGAATCATGTTTCCAACAGTTCAAATGATACCAAATGAAATAAATATGTTGGACTGTTTATGTTCTAGAACATTTTAGGCTTTGTGGTATGATCTGACCCCTGTGAGTGGGTGGTAAACCATGGCATGTTTAAAGAGTGTAAAAGCCTGAGGATGGAAATCTGGAATTTGAATAAACAGACCTACTGCATATTCTGTTAACAGTCTCTTTGGCATTTTAACATTCAGAAAATCATACAATCCTTGTGTGACAGGTACAAGTTTATTCTTGTGAGCAGAAATTACAGATGCTGGAGTTATAATGTCACAAAATGTCAGACATGAATTATAAAATGTGTGAAAAAAACACTCTGCCAGTGTTCATTGTTTTTGTTAGGGTACCTGATATGATACCTAGCTCAGTCAATATTGCAGTGTTACCATAAAAGAAAAAAAATGAAACAGCTGTGGCACTGTAAATACTGAGGAAATGTGGAGACAGAGTGGAAACAATGAAAACTGTTGTACTGAATGGTATATATTTAAATTAAGACATGGTTTTCATTTACGAACAATATTCATGATGACAAAGTGAAATTGCGTACACTTTTCACTATATGGCATATTAAATTAGGTCTGTCATTTAAAGAAAGTGTGTTTTTTTACAGTATGAAAAGGCTTATTCCTCACACTGTACTTGTCAGAGGTGGTCAGAAACTCAATCTACAAAACAAATGCATACTTACAGCTTTTTTGTCCTTTCTGGCTGCTGAAATGCTGACTTTTGCAGCCAGATCTTTAAGCTCTTCCCTCCAGGTTTCTGACAAGAGAGCTATAAGAAACAGGTCTTTCAAATCTTCTGTTCCTCTTGACCCATACGAATGATATGTAGGCCTTGTGTTGTAGTACTCCACATTCAAATAAACCTTACACTTTGAATTGCGCTTAAATAAGTGGCCAGTCAAACAATGCCTTACACATCACACTAGAGTTCATTGCTAACTATGAGCTATTTGAAGAGTCCACTGATTGATTTACTGCTGCATTTTTATGCATTTTTTTCCACTGTAATCCAAAAACTGTCAACATAAAAATATATTCAAAAATCAGTAAAATATATATTCATAAATGCATCATACCTCTGCTGTGGTTTGCGCTGTTAATTCCACTGCATTGCCCATAAAGATCCTGAATTGCAGGTACTCCGGGGATAGTTCTGGGTAGCTGGCTCTTAATGAATGGGTGAGGTGATAACGGGGTAGTAACATACCAGTCATCATTAACCATACACACTGGATTCCCATTCAGACCTACAAAATAAATGACTCATCACATAATATGCATACAATAATAACACATCCCATTTGCCATGAGAAGCAAGTGTTTTTCATTGTAGAGGTGTGTAAATCATTTGTTAATTCATTAAGGCATAGAATCAATCTACCTGCAAGGTACTTTTTTCTTTAACTTTATGAACAAAATCAAGCAGGTAACACTGTTTTGATTCCTTTTTGGCTGAAGCTCATCCTTAGCTTTACCCTTTGAAAGCCTTTATGCCCATACTTAAAAATCCTATTTAACACATGAGAACTGATCAAAAGGCTTCTTCCATCCCTGTTGCGAATGCTGTGGAATATTCATGAGAACTCCCACTGGGATCTAAAAATGACATACATCACTGGACCCCAGGAATGAAACATCATTCAGCCCTGAAAGCTGGGACGCAACACCAAAATCCATACAAGAACCGGAAAGAGGATATTATAGCGCACCACACCATGAGGTCATTAAAAAGAGAACATGACCGTATGATTAAAACGAGAAGCCATATATTTCTCTTTGATATGAATATGACTTGGGATATCTGCTGAAGAAAGCTGTGACTCTGTTGTGCGTCTTAACCACTGCAGAAAACTGCTGGTGGTAGCATATTTACATTCCCATTTTATATTTTGCCATTTGGCTGACACTTTTAACAGCGAATTACAACTAACAAGCACAAAGTGCATGTAGTAATGTTATCTGAAAGCTGGCACACACAGGGCAGAAATGATCACATCCGGAACACTCGTCAGCTACTTACGTAATAAAAATATTTCACAAGCAATTTTTAGCTTTGAATTAAATCAGATTCAATGACATGCTCAACTCAGTAAGGTACACAGTAACAATAAAGTTGACAGAAATGATTTTCTAAAAAGTATTTTCTAAGTATTTCCCAAAAATGCAAATAATATCTGGATAAAAATCTTTAAGTAAATGAATGACATTTTGAATGCAGTGATCATCAGAGATACATAATGAAATGAGAATATGATCACCTACACATAAGAAACCCACATGTGCGAACACATGTGTGAAAACTGAATATTGTGGTGCACTACAATAGCTCCATGTCTTAAGAACCACACTGCAGTAACAAGTCTGGACAAGCCCCTCTAAAGATACCTTCCCAAGAACAGATTTTATTAGGCTAGAGTCTGAGTTTTTAAAGGCACAAGACGTGATTCACATGCCAAATGAGCAGCAAATACACTTAAGTAATTAAGGTTTCCTTTTAAGCCAAGAAAATTTTATCTAAAGGGGTAAGGGTAGGCAATAACTTTTGAATAACTTTTAATAAGACGTTTATCCTGGGATACCCAGCGCTCTGGAGCAGGCATATTAAAACGCACTGCAGGATATGAAAAAGGACATGTTTTCAATTAGACCCCAAGACCCCATTCAGGAATGCATTTCCCCTATCTGCTACAGCATCCATACTATATCTGTCTTTGAGCATGGCCCGTGAGTAATCAGTATCCTGTAGTGGCTCACCTTGAATGTGTGTCACCCTGTTGGGATGAGGGTTGTGACGGGAGAAGAAGGAGTGGTGACTCAAGGCGCCAAAACGAGGACTTCCTCTGGTGGCCATTTTGGTCACATCAGCTAATGCCAGAGGATTGTCGAAAGACACATCTTCTGCCTTTTTCACGTTATTAAGGACATCTCGATGGTTGAGCGCAGAACACGCAGGACGTGCTAATGTCTCTGCTGGTTTTTCGTCTGACGTCTCCATGACCCTGGGAAAGACAACTGGTAAATTCTACAGTCCGTGTTTCTGGACTGAACCAGGGAGGTATAGTCTTCCCCACACACTTGGTGTCACAGTGTGAATGCATCAGTCTCAGTCGTCTGTTGCTGTGTGATGACCTCACCATTGCTGACATAATGATTTAACATTTTTGACAAAAGGTCTTGGAGTGGTTGCTACAGCAACACACCATCGTCTCATATTACTAAATACTGGTTGTCATTCCTGTAACACCAACTGTGTATATGTGTCTTTGTTTAAACTGCTACTGTATAACACAGCCGCAGCAAGCCAAAAAAGACATTTAGAAATGATAAAACTGAAGGTTTCAACAGTCAAGAGATGCACAACTGTTCCACATAATGGAGACATCTGAAAACACACACATATTTAGCCAGTTAAATAAAGGCTCTGCCAGAAACTATCTACCTTCTTGCCCAGTAGAGAATGAAAGCGTTTTTGTAAGACCCCAACTTTCATTTTCACAGTTTCAACCACACACATTTTACATAGTACATTCTCAGTTACCAAAGATAGATACTGTTTGAAATGCATTTTCTGCATTGTCTGTCTTCTTTTGTATTTCAGATTGATGTAGCAGCACTACTCAGTTTTGCCTGAATGTTCTTTAAAGAATGTAGTGCTAAAATTTCATTCCCATTGTGTTTTTTCTGATTAGATACAAAATCAAGACAAAGATTTGGGTAAGTCTCAAAAGCAACTTCAAAACAAAGTGTTTAAAATCTTACCTTTTTCAGAAGCTCTGAAACCCCAGTTAGTCCCAGTCTAAAGCCTTCTAGTAATCTTCCAGATTCAATGTTTTCAGAGTTGCTAGGAAACCAACTTTCAACATACAATGAAAAGCATCCTACTTCAATGGCTCACACTCGATGCACCAACACCTACATTAAATTCAATCACGTTGTACATTCCAAATGAAGGGCTTTGTTGTCCATGCAAGACTCAACTGTTTTAAATAAGAATGGTGAAGTGTCACGTTTTTAATTTCAACCAACTAAGGCATAAAAGACTAGAGTGGGAGAAAAGCAAAATATGTTACAATGGAAGAAATTCAGATTAAAATATTCATTTAAAGTAATCAAAATGTTATACACATTAATAGTCAAATTACAAAATCATAATTAAATAAAAGTGCAGTAATAAATAGTGTCTTCCTGGCAATTGGCTTGTTATGTTTAAATCTTTACATATTCATGAAACAGTGAGCTTTTTTCCATAGATACCCTGCTTCTTAAAAAAGCAGGGTATCTATGGAGGCTCACATCTTAAAATGTCTCTCAGATTTACAGTTTTTATCCTCCCTTACTTCAGGAAAATTGGCAAATATGTACCCCTGGTAATGCTATATCTGCTTCACATCAGAAAAATCTGTTAATATCAGAGTGTGGTATTTTATCTGGCTTTATCTTTCACTGTATATCAGTCTATGTAGCAGTCTATGACTTAGACCTGATAGCAAGATCATGCTGTATCATCAGGTTTAAATGGATTTAGCTGATTGACATAAGAAGATCACAGAGGGGACAGTGGGTACCTTGCTATTCAGTAAAATTCAGGTAAGTGCAAACTTTCCTGTACAGTTCAGACTAATTATAGATAACGGTAATCTTTTATTAACTGGAAAACATATGTCAGAGGGTCAGCCCTCTGTAGAAAGGAACAGTCTTTCATAACTTATTTTAATCTCTTGTGCTGACTAAAGTGGGTGAATTTGGCTATAATGTCATGAAATGAAGTTCTGTAGACTTACTTGACATCAGAGCAACTTCAGATGTAATTTTCAAAGTCTACATTATAAACTAACTGTGAACTTTAAAGACGCACTCTGTGGTAATTTTTTTGCCCACCTCGGATGTAGTCTTCAAAATCAATATGAAAGTGAGTCAAATAAGTCAATACTAGAGCACACACCTCCTCTAGCCTTAACAGTTGCAGCTCTAAAATTTTATGTCTTCTTAGTCCCAAAGTCATCAACATTTCATCAGATTTCATCCAAACTGAGAAATAACTTCAGGCATTCTGCACAGTGAGAAACATGCAGGGGCAATCACATAACCCGTACTCCACCTGTACCAGTAGCAAACCTAGTAAAATCAGTTGTTTGACCTGCACAATTAACAGCAAATGTATAAAATATTCTATTATGCATTGTTTACAATATCTAATTAAACTCCAGTTCAGCTCCATAAATAGAAACATTTAGGCTGTGCTTGTGAACATGCAGAACAGGGTCTCAACAAATCAGATTTTCCCATGTTTGATCTCAGACGAAGATTATGAAACTCTGCCTTGGTCTTTATGTGGATGAAATACCACAAACCATTACCATGTATGATTCCAAGGAAGACTTAAATAGAAAAACTAACATAACAACAACATTGGGAGTCAGAAAAGTGATTTTGATATTTTATAAACTGGAGATCACATGTTAGAAGGTCAAGCCCTCTAGAAAAGAACAGTCTTTAGTTTAATTATCACACTGCACAATCCAACAGTCCCCATCCCAAGAGGTTAATCTGAAGGTCAATTTCAGGAAGACTGGAGGAAGTAGAAAAGAAATCATGAGATTCACCATTTTTCTTGCTGCATGTCACAAGCAGAGTTCAACAGATTGAGGACCAATATGAAATGCATTCTGCTGGCTATGGTCTTATGATATGAAGTTCTGTAGACTTACTTGACATCAGAGCAACTTCAGATGTAATTTTCAAAGTCTATATTATAAACTAACTGTGAACTTTAAAGACTTACTCTCTCTCTGTGGTATTTTTTCTTGGCCACCTCAGATGTAGTCTTCAAAATTAATATAAAAGTGAGTCAATATAAGTCAGTACACGAGGGCATACCTCCTCTAGCCTTACCAGCTGTATCAGATCTAAAAATCTACAGATGTCTTCTTTGTCCCTAAGAAAATCATTTCATCAGGTTTAATCCAAATTTAGAAATAACTTTTTCAATCATTCTGCTCATTGATAAACATATTTAAACATAACATAAACATATTAATTACTTGCAACACATTAATTGCATATTAATTAATTGCAAATAATCTGTTCTCTGCAAACGCTTCAGGAGTGGCAGCACCAGTTAAACGTGCAAATGAGGTTGACAGCAAATTCGTCTCTAACCCTTGGCAAATACCCTGTAATCTATATAGGTTGCAGGTTTTTGCTTGCTTCTGGGATTTCTGATTAGATGTTTTAGTGTATATACAACTTCACTCCTGTTTTTAATGTAAACATAAGATGAGTTCATCATTATATCATCATCGTTATCATAATTATAATTGGAAGCTACGGCAAAACCGCCGTCCTCTTTCATATATTACAATATTTTTGTATTTCTCTTCAGGAGCATGTATGCTATAAGTGTAAATTTAACCTTCGTTGTGATTACACAGAGGCAAACATAAAAAGTTACAGGGCATCTCCATACCAAACATAAACAGCGTAAGAGTTCATTCCCCAAACAGCAAAATTTACAGAGAAAATAACCTACGGTTCCACAGAATGTCGAAGACTCGTAAGACCCTCAGAACATTGGATGACTGAACTGCAAACAGTCCCCCCCCCTCCCGTTTCTAAGCTCCTCGACTGTCACAATACCCAACAGGAACAATCTTCCTTATAAGGATGGTACCCCACGGACAGCATGAAAGTCTACGAGAGCAGCGACACTGCGAGACATTTATTACATCGGTTTCTTGAGGGTTTTTAATACACGGTGCCCGGATTTTGTTTCATGATATTTTTGCCCGCAACAGGATATTTCGAAGATTAACCGGGTACTCCACAATGACCACAGCCACGGAGATGGGGACAATAACTCCAGAAGTGTTGAAACAGCTTCTTCAGTTTTATAATCTCTCACGGCAGGACTTCATTGATACTTATAACATACAACCTCTTGTCTACATACCCGAGCTGCCGTCCGGCGCGAAAACAACATTCGTTATCATGTATGTGATTATTTTTGTCCTAGCGCTCATTGGAAACAGTTTGGTGGTTTATATTGTTGTGAGAAAACGAGCGATGCAGACTGCTACCAATATCTTCATATGTTCTCTAGCGGTGAGCGATCTGCTCATCACTTTCTTTTGCATACCATTCACCTTGCTCCAGAACATTTCCTCCGAGTGGCTTGGAGGTAAGTTTGAGTAACACGCATACTCAAGGTAGGGCTATTGCGTTTTTTAGTCATTTTCACTATGGTTACTACAACCAGTAATTATATTACCAGTTATATTATTAGTAATTATATAAGTAGTATAGTCATTGCTGTGGGTGCTATTTTATTGTGATCAATATAAAAGAAAAAATCCGAATGTATGGAAAACATGGGAACGATTAAGTCTATTTTAATTAAGCAGTTAATAATGATTAAATTTTAGTAACATTTGGACGATTTTTAAATCTAAACACCAGATTCTAAGAACTAAAAGAAGCCGAGAGATATGGTTTAGGAATGGAATTAAGGAGGAAATCTGACCCATCTGTAACGCATATATTTGTTGAAAATAAAGGTGGACGTATGAGGGGTGCCAAATGTGGTATAAATTTTTACAGTTGTGCATGCATTTCCCTAACCTTTTCCCTAAGGCAATGGTCTTGTGTACAGAATTATTCCAACATTTAGTAAACGTTTTTGCAAGATAAATATCTCATATATTAAATAAAATAAACACATACATTCTGCAAGTTTTAATTTGGTCAAGTTATTCATTATATAAATGTGAGAACGTTCCTCCATATGCCCCATTCTCATGGTAGTAATTGCAAAGGTGTGGGAATGGTCAGGTAAAGGCAACAGGGGCAGGTAGGCAGCTGGTAGTCATGGATCCTACATTCAATTAGTCTGACAGATCTCTCCACATAACAAGGTTTAAGCTGCAGTACAGTTATCATGGGGTGGGTATAAGTAGCAAGGAAATGATCCATGTAGTTTTTATGATGATCTAGTTTAGAGATACTGTTACTAACAGCCAGCAAAATCTTCCATATACTCAAATACTCAAACATACAATACTAGTATTTGTTCATTGCAAAGGAAGCCAGGCGGTATGAAACTGACGAATCACTGAGGCACTTTCTTTAGCAATGCAATAGATAATTTTAAAAAGGTACAAGACACAAAAAAAAAACAAAAATAACAAGCATCTAGACAATACTTTTTTGTAACTGGGTAAACATTTGAAAGGTTTAAAGACAACTGAAGCAAATGTCTTGGTATGCAAATGTGCATTAAACTTCTCTCTCCAGTAGCAGAATACAGTAATAGAAATGTCTACGCATCAACTCTCAAAGCTTGACTCGAGGACCACTGAAACACACTGAACAACAGGATTCAGTTCGGTAAAAAGAGCCCCACTTCGCCTCACTTAGCTGGTGGTAGCTTAGATAGTTGATCCTACCTGAAAATCTTGACAAGGTTCAAAATCAAAAGTGTACACTTTCTTAAAGCTGAACTTATTCTGAAAAAGTAGTTTTAACTTGGGTGAATTTAGAGAGATTTTTGGAAGCATTGATGTCACTTCACAACACTTTCCCACCAGTTGACTGGCTTTTCACAATGTTTCTACAGTATGGCCACTGGCTACTTAATTTGTTGTTTTTTTAAACAACTAATAGGTAAAAAACTATACTTAGCTAATCTGAAGGTGACAATAAGCAGGTTTCCTGGTGATATTAAAAAAGTAAAGTTAACATTGAAATCAATAGTGGCAAAGTGGCAAAGCCATGGTAAATAGTTTTGAGAGAAAAAAGTTTCATTAAAACATTTGTGGCATTGACCAAGATGTTCTGTAAAAGAAAAGTAGGGTTTTTGTTTAATTGCCTCCAGTGTTTGTCTGTTACAATCAAGTTATATATAGTCATATACTGATATAATGCATATGAAATATCTTCTTATCAACAGCTCTTTATTTAGGGGACAACAATGACTGCAAAGACAGCTTTTATAACATTACTCCTTCTTGTGTTTAATGTTTTCTGATCCCCTACAAATTTGAAGTAGGATAAGGTTTTTAAGGTTGGATTTTACAATATCCATGAATTTTGAAAGCCGAAGTTGCATTCACTGGAAAAAAGTATTGGCATATCTCTGTGGCAAGTGTGTCTCTCCTGATTTAAACATATCGGGATGGCAAGTGTGTCAGCCAGCTACCCAAGTTAGGTGCTGGTGACATGCAGCCATACTTTTATAGAATCAAGGATTAAGCCTTTTGGGCTTTTGCATTCAGAAATAAGAAAATTGACTCCAAGGTCTCACACACGTGTATGTGATTCTATTTTGAAGGGCAATTTATCAATGAGAATATATTACATTGGCAGAAAAGATGACAGGTACCTTTCCCTGAACCATTCTTGCATGAAATGCTTGGATGTGATGCTAAATTTGAAAGACTGTATCATTTTCAGAAGGTAAGATGAAAAAAGCAATGCTACTCAGTGTTTCTTGAATTATTTATAGTAACTTAGCTCTGCTTTCCTTCTCATCATTTGAGAAGAACTTGGTCTTACATACCTGATGTGTCACAGCCAAGAATCAAGTATCCAAGAAGTATCAGACAACATATCTTTGTTATGAATGTAATATACCACAGTTGAAAAACCAGACTCCAGTAAGGATATGGCTATGCTTGGTTGGAGACTGGATGCAATGTGACATCATAGTAATTTGCAGCAATACCTGGATATATGTATATATGTATATCCATTTCTATCCTCTGTATTTGAGGTATATCACTGAAAGGTATCAGCAAATAAGATTTTTCAATGCAATATAGCACTTTGGTTGAAAGAGAACAAGACAAGGGATATGTCTATGTTTGTATGTTGCTTGTAACTGCTACTATCAGAAAGTGACAAATTTATTTTGTATACAAATAATGAGCAATAGAGGAAGGAGACAAAAATAACATTAAGATGAATGATTTATATAATTGTTTTATGGGAGCCCAGATGTTCTTGTACTGACAACAATGGTTATTTTCATAGGGGATCTTCTTGATATAACACAAAAATGGTAAATCAAGGCAGTGGAAGAAATTGGCACAAACTATTCAAACAGCCTTGCCATAGGATAGTTTCAACTGGTCTTTTTCTTAAATTGAATTAGCTCATACACTTGAGAAAGACAGATGATGATGATTATATTCCACTCTCCGGCATGCAAACCTTTGAACATCAGAAATCAAATATAATCTGGCAAACCCTGATAACATGTCTACAGCAACTGTTGCTTTTCAAAAGTCACAGTCTTACTAGCTAAGAATGATATAAGTTAGCTAGCTAGTGAGCCAGCATCAAGTTTATTTTAAAGTCTGGTGAAAAATAAGCTAATAAAATCAGTTGAATACTAGTAAGCTACCTGACAATCTCAACACTGATGGACAAATGCAGTGTGTTACCAAATATACACAATATCTAGCTTTAAAGTATTTATGTACATTTTTGGATGATTTAATAAACAAATAACATAAGAGTTATAGTGCTCATCCAATATAGGACAAATGGTGTACTCCCTCTATTTGGTTATTCTTATGTACCGTCACCTCTCAGTTATGTGGTGTGAGGATTTGATGGTGACTGAATAATTGCTACATCATATTTGATACAACTCCTGACCCAACATAACAATAGGAAACATAACAATAGTATTGTTTCTCTAAAACAAACTTAGTCTAATGACAAAAAATACCATTTAAAGATAGTTTTAGTTTTCCTCTTAGTAGCTCAGTGGTTAAGGCACTCACCTTGAACACAAGTAAGGCTGTATGGCCTGGGTTTGATTCTAGCCATGCCATCAGCTAACAATGACTGAGAGCCCACAGTGGTGGGACAAAGTGGCTTCGTTCTCACAGCTCCTGGGCACGCTGAGATTCATCAGGCACCTGCGAGTTTCTGATGATGCCTTTGG
Organism: Megalops atlanticus; assembly: GCA_019176425.1. Lineage (NCBI taxonomy): Eukaryota > Metazoa > Chordata > Actinopteri > Elopiformes > Megalopidae > Megalops > Megalops atlanticus. The sequence continues at coordinate 61,822,499 of CM032875.1, forward strand.
AGTAGTACCTGTCCTCCAATGAGTGCCCACTCTGTTGTGGTGCAGCTGTTAGCTGCAGGCAAGTGCATTGGAAGATAACATTCATCTCGCCTCGGTGCTACTGTGTGAGTGCAGAGATTGTCCTGGGGAGACGAGCCTAGTATGCAGTTGACCATTCCAAAAGTAGGGTTGCATGAAGTGAGAAAAACCCTAAAAAGTAATCTCAGTATGATCGGTCTGACATTTGCTGGTGACCATAAGTAAGACACCAAAATCATTATTAGGTTGTTTTTATTGTAATTTAGTGTGGGTTAAGCATTTCATCCATGCTTTTAATTACAGCTTTTGTCTACTTGCATCTTATCCTCTTATCTTTAAACTCTTCTTTTAATCCACATAATCAGATCAGGAAGATCACCATAGCAACTTGAGGTGAGGAAATAAAAAACATCCAACCAACCATCCATCTCCAATTAAAACTTTCCACATAATTGTATGTGGTGATAAGGCCAATAGGTTGGCAGTTTTGTGAGTCATAATTACGCCATTTACTTTAAGGATGGAGGAAAATATGTTTCTAATAGGGAATGTTGATAAGAAGTATCGGTAGAGTACACAAATAAAACATCCATTAAAATTACCTTAGTCAGTGTAATTATCAATAATAATATTAAAATGTTTTTAATGAGTTTTCTAATTATCTGGGAGTTTTCAGACTTTTGTGCAACAAATTACTTGAAATGGAAGTAAGAAAAGAATATTTTATCCACTAGTCAGACATTACAGTCCTTATATTTAATGGAAGATTGATGCAAGATGAGCAAAAATGAAGTAGGTTGATAAATGCTTGCTAATGAAAGAGACAGTTCAATTTAGTCAAGATTGCTTTTTTCAGATATAATACTGTGTTTTATAGGCATTGGACTTGAATATAGAAGTTCTGTTCTCACAATAAAGGATGTTTTTTCAGCATTTTCATTATTTAATGCTGCATTATTACAGCAATTGCAAAAGTCAGTATTAACAAACATTCAAAGTAGCACAAATATAAATCACGTAAAACCAATTTATTTGATTTAAATATTTTCTTTTAGTCTGAGGTTTGTTGTACATGTTAGTTATCCTTGCTTTAGCTCAGTTTCAGATTTTTCCTTTAAGCTTATTCGTTGTCAGAACCACCATTCAGCATCTTTACAAATGAACATAATGCAGTCTGTTCTTGTTGGCCAAACAGTGCACTATAAAGTCTGTTCAACTGAATAAATACAAATTGGGAAATCACACTCAACGATTCAACAAAACAAACTCCTTTTTAGGTATATGGAGGGCTCCTAGCCCAAAATAACCATTTTTAAAAAAGTAAATACATTATTTGTCTGTTCAAGCTGGATATGTTTGGTAGGCTTAAACAGTTAATTTCCTTTGTGTTTATGTCATTCATTTAAAATAAGAGTTTAGCCCAGATTTTAAACACCAGCACATTAAAAACTTGAAATCTAGAAATGCTGACCCAAAACAACCTGAGCCTGGCATGTTTTGTTGGGTTCCATTAGGTTTGGATCAGATTGCAGGGCAAGAGCAAGGGATATGTCTGTGAACAAGTTAGCAAGGTAGCAAGATGCAATCATTACATTTGAAAGATTTTCAAAAACAAGTGAGATAGATGTCTCAACTTTTGTTCTGGAATCCAAAATTGAATATTCATTGTAGATAGAAAATGTATCTCTCAGGTGGTTTTAAGTTACAAAGTAGGTAAAAGAAAAAGGTTAAGTCTGTTCTAGCTTTATAGCTTGTTCTAGTTTTATAGCAAGCAAGCTTACTACAAAATGTCAGTGTTACTGTAGGTACCTAATTGTGTTATTTTACCTTACTAAGTACTTGAAACTTAAAGGAAATGTAAAGAAACATTAAATATTCTGTTACTTCTGTTTTTCATATATTGTCATCGGTGATAGCCAGACCTTTAATTTCAATGCATGCTTAGTGAAGGACCTTTCATAGTGCAATGACTGAGACAATCATGTATACACACCATCAGTGGGGAACCCATTTATACTTCTGGAATCTTCTGGAAAAATTCACCCATGGTACCCACGGTAGCATAAAGGCACAGAGGCAATTCAGTGTCCCCCTGCTGGGATTTTAATAATCTCTGTTCAACGCTCAAGCACATGACCTCTCACTGCTACTGCATATTGTTGAATAAAAGCTGAAAGTGACATAAACCTGCATTGTTTTGTTTCCATTTTAGGTGTCCTGGTTTGCAAGACTGTCCCTTTTGTGCAGACAACAGCCATAGTGACGGGAATCCTCACAATGACTTGCATTGCCGTGGAGAGATACCAGGGCATTGTCTACCCTCTGAAAATGAAGAGGCAGTACACACCACAGAGAGCCTATAAAATGCTAGGTGCTCCCATAGAGATATGACACACTCACTGGAACAAACTCTGCATTTAATGAAATATTCAGTGTTAGTCACATATGAGTGTGTGGACTGGCTATTATGAGAGCCCTCACTCATTATTCACAAGTCACACTTAATATGTGTGTACTGGTGCTGTCAGCTCTATAAGTGTTATTATCAGGGCAGTTGAATGGCTAAATGGGTGCTGCAAAGAGTAGTTTGTGTAAACTGCTGTGGAGGAGAAATCACAGAAACATTGAAAAAGCAGTGCTCTTACCTTTCAGATTCAAATTGATGCATTTAGTATCCAATGTATATATAATTAAATGCCTCTATAATTACCAAAATGTCATGTAAACTAAAATATATAACAGTAAACATTTCATGTCAAAGCATTACTAGATTGAAAATGAAAGTTATTATTAAATTTTTAATATTGGTTGAATTCTAAAGCTGTATATTGGATTATTTGAAAAAGAAAATTCCGTTGCTCTTAAGGTCATAATGGTATCTTATATTTGTACAGGAGTTGTGTGGATTGCCGCTGTGATCGTCGGATCTCCCATGTTGTTTGTGCAGCAGTTGGAGGTTTGTGTTAAATATGCATAGGCCTACCATATAATACATTAGAAATGAAACGGTATGAAAATTTAATATCACGATTATAGTGACCAAAATTATCATGGTTATCAGTATTATCGCGGTATTGTTGAAATGTTCAAAAAGCACTGATACACAAACTGAAATCATTTCACCAAGTTTTATACTGAAAACCACAATGCAGCACTATGCAGTTTTTATTTGCATAAACATTAAAATAATAACATAGCCAATGAATTGTACAACAGTCTACTATGTCTTTTATACATGAAATTACTTTCTCAGGCTACAAAAACACTATAAAATGAAGTGCATTACGTGATACGTGTTTTTAAATGCAAAACTTAAGCTACCTGGTCCAACATCCCCATGCACGGCTCCAGTTGCTTCAATGAGCTTGCAAGGAAGACGTGAATTTCCGAGTGAGGACGCTAAGGATACGTTATTGGCAAATCAAGCGCAAAGGGAAGAGTCGAGTCTGCTTGTGCATGTTGTTTTCTAAAAGTCTTGGTATAATATAGGCTAATTTGTATGTCATTTCAGAATATCATGATAATGCTGAAGAGGGCAAATTAAACAGAAGCGTTTTCCAATGTTCAGTTCCCCCTGACAGCAAAGTAGGCTAATTGACTCAAGACTTCGTAAGAGTTCAACTATTTACTGAACTTCAGACAAATACAAATGATGCTGTCACATCGTAGTTACGCTGGAAAATTCATACAGAAGGAGGAAATAAACTGGTCTAAACCGTGTTCTGTTTCAAGAATATGCAAATACAAGCGTACACGGAATTCATTCTTAATTGCAAATTAGTTCTCTTAGAAGGCTGAAAGATCTCCGGAGCGGTGTCACTGCCTTCCGCCATGTTTTCACTGACACAAAACCACCCCACGTTGCATGCTGCGCCTGCGCGTCTGCGTCTGGGAGACTTGCTAACTTTGGTTGATGCTAAACAGTATTCAACGCCAGTTTTTCAAAGCGCGGTCATTAACCGCGGTTTTAATGATTTCAAACGGTAATACTAACCGTCGGGAATTTTACCGCGGTTTACCGTGAACTGGTACCGTTTCATCCTGTCACAGGATTTAACGTGAGTTTTTTAAAGCGCGGTAATCAACCGCGGTTTTAAAGATAATTCAAATTTGAAACGGTAATACTAACCGTTGCGGTTTACCGTGATACCGGTAACCCTTTCATCCTGTCACGGTATTTAACGTGAGTTTTTCAAAGCGCGGCAATCAACCGCGGTTTTAATGATTTCTAACGGTAATACTAACCGTCGGGAATTTTACCGCGGTTTACCGTGAAACCGGTACCGTTTCATCCTGTCACGGTATTTAACGTGAGTTTTTCAAAGCGTGGTAAACAACCGCGGTTTTAAAGATAATTAAAATTTGAAACGGTAATACTAACCGTCTGGAATGTTACCACGGTTTACCGTGAAACCGGTAACCGTTTCATCCCTAGTAATGAATGTAACCAAGTAATGACATTCAAAGACATTTCTACAGTATATTGTTCCAAAGTCATGAATTCTTTTACATTTAGAAGTAGCTATGGATAAAGTCAACCATTCACTTGGCACTGCTGAGTTAGACTTCTTACTGTTCTGAAAGCATGAATAGGATGGGTTCATGCTCAGGTGTGTATATGGTAAAGATACAGTCTTGTCATCTCTGTAAGAATTTCAGGTTTACAGATTCACAATGTAACTCAATTACATTGTTGGAGTGTCAGTGAGTTGATTGTGCTCATGTATTATAGGGATGAAACGGTTACCGGTTTCACGGTAAACCGCGGTAAAATTCCCGACGGTTAGTATTACCGTTTGAAATCATTAAAACCGCGGTTGATTGCCGCGCTTTGAAAAACTCACGTTAAATCCTGTGACAGGATGAAAGGGTTACCGGTATCACGGTAAACCCCAAGGGTTAGTATTACCTTTTCAAATTTGAATTATCTTTAAAACCGCGGTTGATTACCGCGCTTTGAAAAACTCACGTTAAATACCGTGACAGGATGAAAGGGTTACCGGTATCACGGTAAACCGCAACGGTTAGTATTACCGTTTCAAATTTGAATTATCATTAAAACCGCGGTTGATCACCACGCTTTGAACAACTGGCGTTGAATACTGTTCAGCATCAACCAAAGTTAGCAAGTCTCCCAGACGCAGACGCGCAGGCGCAGCATGCAACGTGGGGTGGTTTTGTGTCAGTGAAAACATGGCGGAAGGCAGTGACACCGCTCCGGAGATCTTTCAGCCTTCTAAGAGAACTAATTTGCAATTAAGAATGAATTCCGTGTACGCTTGTATTTGCATATTCTTGAAACAGAACACTGTTTAGACCAGTTTATTTCCTCCTTCTGTATGAATTTTCCAGCTAACTACGATGTGACAGCATCATTTGTATTTGAAGTTCAGTAAATAGTTGAACTCTTACGAAGTCTTGAGTCAATTAGCCTACTTTGCTGTCAGGGGGAACTGAACATTGGAAAACGCTTCTGTTTAATTTGCCCTCTTCAGCATTATCATGATATTCTGAAATGACATACAAATTAGCCTATATTATACCAAGACTTTTAGGAAACAACATGCACAAGCAGACTCGACTCTTCCCTTTGCGCTTGATTTGCCAATAACGTATCCTTAGCGTCCTCACTCGGAAATTCACGTCTTCCTTGCAAGCTCATTGAAGCAACTGGAGCCGTGCATGGGAATGTTGGACCAGGTAACTTAAGTTTTGCATTTAAAAACACGTATCACGGAATGCACTTCATTTTATAGTGTTTTTTTAGCCTGAGAAAGTAATTTCATGTATAAAAGACATAGTAGACTGTTGTACAATTCATTGGCTATGTTATTATTTTAATGTTTATGCAAATAAAAACTGCATAGTGCTGCATTGTGGTTTTCAGTATAAAACTTGGTGAAATGATTTCAGTTTGTGTATCAGTGCTTTTTGAACATTTCAACAATACCGCGATAATACTATTAACCGTGATTTTGGTCACTATTATCTTGATATTAATTTTTCATACCGTTTCATCTCTATTCATTACTAGACTGTTTTTGTTGGGTGTTTAGTGCTATGAAGGTTAGAACACAATGTCATCAAAGTGTCACTCAAAGACCATCTCTGTCTCAAAGAAAATAAGATTTAGCATCATAGTTGCATCATAGTTCAAAATGTATGCTAAGTCTAGTTGAATGTATTGATCCAAAGAATAAAATGAGCCAATGTCACTATTGTGACTGTGTACTTATGGCCGGAAAGTATTAATTCCACCCCATTCATCTTGAAATGTTAATTAATGTAAGAGAAAGTATGGAGGTATAAAACCACGGTAAATATATGGTAATATGTATGCTTAGTGATATTTCCCTGCCATTATTCATCATTCAGATTCTAGGCAGACATTGAAGTTAGTCAGAATGTTAGAATAGCATTTATACTAAACAGTTCCTATGGGACATGATTTTGTTTGAATTTTTTTGAAGAGGATGGCTGCATGAAAATTAGTCTCATAGACCTTGTAGTTAAAATGAATATGTCTATTGTCATTTATTAATTTATATAGATTGTGTGGTTTTTATGTTGAGGTTTTATATTGTAGGAAATGGACAGTATTATCCATTGAGTTTAATCAGCACTAGTTGCTAAGAATGTAAAAAAAGGACTGCATTGACTTCATACATTTAATATAAATTAGAATTCTCTATCATGCAGAATTTATGAATCTATGTTTTTCTCCAGTATATTAGAAACCTCTGACTCAATACATTCATTTTTACTCCTCTGCTATTTTTCCTCCCAGGTGAAGTATGACTTCCTGTATGACCACCACCATGTCTGCTGCCAGGAGCGCTGGCGTTCTCTCACACACCGCCAGGTCTACGCCACCTTCATTCTGGTGGCCCTCTTCCTCCTGCCCCTGACAGCCATGCTTATCCTCTACAGCAGGATAGGGATCGAGCTGTGGATTCGCAAGCGGGTTGGGGACTCCTCCGTCTTAAGCACCATGAACCACAGTGAAGTTAACAAGATCTCAAGGTACAGAACCGCTGGGGACCAGCTATTCTTTCTCCTGAGTGGCTCAGGTGGTAAAGCTGGTCATTTGAAGCTCAGGGTGCCACATCACAAGTTTGAGTCATTAGCTGACAATGCCTGGTGGTCCGCAGCAGTGGAACGTAATTGGCTCTGCTCCACTGTGGCTTAGATGGGCTGTCAGCTTTCCTGTAGTGCACCTTGTATGGTGAAAAGTATCTGTTGGCTGTATGTGACTAAATCGGAGGATTGCATTTGTTGTGATTCTGTGGTCCTGTGCTGATGCAGAGGATGTGATGGTAAGGCAAGATAATACACAACTGACAGCTCCAAAGTGAAAAGTGAAAAAGGTCAAGGAAAGGACACTGTTCTTATGCTGCTGTTTTTTTGAGAAAACCAAGTCAATATATCAAGGAGTAGACAGCTCATTAATCCTTTTGCTTTTTCATGACACATTTTGTATTCCATCTGTATCCTTACTCAATCTACAGTATCCACCCTAAGGACAATACTACTGCTAACACTACTTGTAAAACAATGCCAATAATAATAGAAAGAATGATAATCACATCTATACACTCAACCTGCAATTAGAGGAGCTGCAGCCACAGTCAGGACTCATGGCTGCCCTTGAAAATCCCTTGTGTCCATCAACCTTGGAGAGATCGATGGGACACACACTGACGTCCTGTGTCCACCATAATGAAGCTTACTCATTGCTTGCTCATCACTTAGTCATTTTTCTGACTGGGGCAGAAAGAAGAAGCGTGCTGTTAAAATGATGATCACCATTGTACTGCTCTTCACCATCTGCTGGGCTCCCTTCCATACGGTTCACATGTTGTGTGAGTACAGTAAGTATCCTTTCTCAGTCCGTCTCTGAATTTTCAGCCTCAAGGTGTACTTATCAATCACTGCTGTATGAAACATTGTGCATTTTTTACCTACATTTTACATTTTTAACCACTAAGTGAATTTGTCTCAGCAGATTTCAAAAATCATGTTTTCTTACGTTCTGTGGTAGAGATTAGCAAATGACAGAGTTTAACTGAAGCTGAATAGGAAGTCACCTCACCAGGTGCTTCAGGTGTAAATCAGTTCAAAACTGAGCAATGTTAAAACCTTAACAACTCTGCCTCCCAGCCACACCTGCCACATAGATACTGAAGTAACTAAAACATTTCATCCCTCTGTCCAGATGACCTGGAGAAGAAGTACGATGAGGTCACCGTCAACATGATTATTGCCATCGTGCAGGCCATTGGATTCTTCAACTCCTTCAACAACCCCATCGTGTACGCCTTCATGAACGAGAACTTCAAGAAGAACTGCATGTCCACCCTCTCGCGCTGCATCAGAAAACCCAACCAGCATGCTGTTGCCATGGAGAGGCCCAAACTGACCGTGCATTTCACTAAACCAATCAACCAGGAAGCCTTCCTTGGGGACAAGGACAAATTGGGCACCAAGCTCCACATTTCTGGGAACGCTCTGCTAGGGACACCACGTGTACAGACATCCACAGCTTTTGTTGAGGAGAAAATGTCCACTGTCAATTCTGAGCTACCAGCCAGCAGCTACTCCTGTTCACAGTGAACACTTATCTGCATTTAAATGCATTTACTCTGTGTGGTCAGCCAAGCAGTCTGGTTCCACTGTGCAACTTCAGAGAAGTCACTGTGAAGATTCAGGTTATATATATGTAACATTAGACACTGTTAAAATTGTGAATAATTGTGGTCTCTCTGCAAGTTTTTTTTTTGTAAAATTTTATTGAAACTCCTACAGTACCGTATGCCAATTCAAGGGAGTGTCGTCAGAATAAAAGCGTGTCAGTATTTTGTGAATATTGAACATTTATGAGAACAGGGTTTTAGATGAAGCAGTTGGTTCTGTGCCAAATGCCCTCAAAGCATGTTGATCGTGCATGAAGTTCCATTATTGTAAAAAGTTCTCTTTCTAAATGTAACCCACTTTACTTTCTAAAGACTGGTTCTTCATTATACTGAGGGGCTTGTGCCTCCTGGGTCTCTGCCAGCACATGCGTGGGGAAAGGCACAAATATTTTTCTACCCTATATTTTGTTGTCCATTTATACGAACTTGCAGGTTATGATATTGCCAAAATTTGATGCTGTAATGTGTATTGTTGTGTGACATCAGAAGAATATGACCAATACTTTGATGTTGTCACAATCTGCAATCTTTATGCACAAAAATGTCATGAATTGTAGAGAAACATTTGAATTTGCACCAAATATTGTAAATCTCCACCTGTGACTTTAAATTTTTATGTACTATTTCTCTTCTGTATAGGCATATCTAAAATGATTTACATTTATAATAAACAGAAGCTTAATATTAAAGGTAAAAGTTGTAACTGATTTGATATACATTAATGATTGGATTTCAACAGCATGTCAACAAGAACCCACTGAAATACCACATTTGAGAATTCAGCATTTGGCTTCCAATGGCTTACATAACAGATAATGACAGCTTGCTGAATGTTACATTACTGCCCGAAAAGTTTCTCTGCTGGATTTCTTGGCACAGGTTGTTAAAAATCAAATGTGGTCAAAATGAAAATGTCACTTGGATTTTATCTGGATAAGGGACTATTTGTGATGCCTTCTGGAAACTCCTGTAAATTAAGTTGTGTGGAAATTGTGTACAACAGTGAGAACAAGAAACATCACTTACGACAGTTAGGTTTGGAAATAGCCAGTGGATATTTTATGTAAGGATTTGCTTGGACAATCTACTGTATCTCTTGTGACAATTATATAAAATGTTTGATAAAATGTGATTGTCAAATGTGAAGTGTTCTATAGACCAAGACAGATGTTTCATGCTGACTGCATTTCATCAGATCTTTGCCCATGAAACAAATCTTGTTTTCACTGACAAAATGCAATTTATGCTTCTGTGACCTTATGCACAGTCTGTACAAGGGAGTGAGTTCTGAAATGACGGTTAATAATATAAGGTTCATGCAAGTCAATATTGCAGTGTTTTTAGGTTTCTGGAATACTGCAGTCATTTATTTGTATCACTCGCTTTGCAAAAGAAATCAATAAATGAGAGCTGACCTGTGGCCTGCCTTTTTGACATTGTCATAATATCAACAGATTAGGGATGGAAATTGATTCCATGACAGCTATGATGTCATCACCGTTGTTCTCACTAACATTGTCTAACCCCTTATGTAACTGATGTGATCAGCCTGATGTTAAATTTGACTTAGTATAGAAATAGTGAGGAAAAAACAAACCCACTAACACAGATGTTAGCTTTGTACAAGATTCTGTCATTCATCCAAATCGTGTCAGTCAACGGAGGAACAGAATTGTGGGGCAAGCAAGAATCATCTAGAAACCCAAAATTTTGAAAAATTATCAATGTTAAATTCACATTCACCTGGTTTACCCCACAACTTTCCTCCACTCAGACACCACTTTGCCCTGAACCTTCACAAAGACAGCTGCAAATGAAAATTATCCATCACTTTACACTAGTGTAAAGAGATGCTCACATACATGGCAATAAAACTTTAAAACGAGTCAGATGAAATATTTTAGCATTTTATTTAATATACATATTATTCACAACAAATACATTTGAAAATATACACTCATAAGCTTTTGACGACAATGTGAACTTTTAACTTCAATGAACTGAAGAAACAGAACCGCATTCAACATAATGACTGCCTCTTATCTTGCATAATTATGCTACAGGTCTACAGGCTTACACAACCTCTTGTGAGAATGTGTCCATGTGACTGTGCAAAGATTTAAAGACAATCTATTATGAAACAAAACCTGATCACATATTATTTGCAGATGAACCAAGAATGTTGACTACAAATAATAAATCAACGAAAAGGCAGTATATAAATAGTGAGTCATTACAGTACTTAGTCAACCAGGTGAGAAGTGGGCCTTTTTCCTTGCTATCGATAAATAATGTGAAGTGGGGAGGGACAGAGACTGCTAAAGATAGGCACATTTTGCAAGCCATGCATGTTTCAAGAAAACCCAATGGAACTTATTCTTTAGTTACACTCAGGACACAGAAATTAAGACTTGTCTGAAATCTATTTCTCACAGCCCCATTCACATGTAAAACACTTAATAGTGAATGTTTAAACAGCAGCAGGACCACATTCTGTACCCTTCGCAAGTACCTTGTCCATTTTGCCAACACAGTAGCTAAGAAAAGAAAACGGGAGTAAGCAAAACTAAAATTAGCTATGGCAAGATTAGAATATCAAAAAGTTGCATATTACAAAAAAAAACTAACAAAGTTCAGCACATTCAGTGGAGCTAGGCTCTTCCCTCCCTAAAATGTAACACCAGTTACGACTGGAAAAAGTGTTTAAGATTAATTTCCTAACTGATTTAACTCAGTAATATTTGCAATTAAGGCCCCCCTTCTTCACCAGTTTTCCCCCTTCTACTCTTTATGGTAAACAAAAATTTTTGAGACAGGTCCTTGTAGTCCTTTCTACATTTGAAACAAATACACCAATACTTACGGTAAGCCTTGTTATGCACAAAGCAGAGCAAAACAAACATTCTGCAGGCTTGCAAAGCTGCTTCTTTGAACTCCCCCAAACGAACAACAGCAAAGCATTCCCTGCCTTTAAAGCATTTCCTCAGGCAATCATGTTCACAGTCATAAATAAATAACTGTGCATCAAGCTTCTTTGACCAGCCAGAGAGGCAGTGACCAGGCGTAGACAGTAGTGCTACGTGACAACCGAAATGTGGAATTCACTGTTATCAAAGAGCAGGGGTCTCCTGGGTGGTGTTGGGTCTTTGTCGGCCTTGTGTAACAGTTTGAAAAGCCCAGTTCCAATGTTCATCGGAATCCCCATGATGATACATTCCGACACGCCTGTGATGAAAATCAGTAGGGTTGAGCTTCTTGAACTGAACTGAACCACGAGTGAACTGAAGAACAGGTTTCATAGAATGAATAATAAAGGCTTTAACTGTGTTCTGCACAGTTTAAATGCAAAACAACATGTTGATTTTTTGCATTGTAAGTGAAAGTTGGGGAAATGCTTGAAAGTGTCAAAAATGTCAAAAAACATTCAAAACCTAATGTATGTGAACAGGTTTAATTTCATGCCGGAAGTTGCTCTGGATAAGAGCATGCTCAGTGAATATAATGTAATATAATTTATAATAATAAAATAAAGTTTGGTGAGCTCCAACAAAAACAAGTAATGTGCCCAATTTAGTGAGACTGTTGATACTGGGGCAGGAAAGTGGACTAGTTAGGTGGAACAAAAATACAGGCCTACACATTTGCATGAATGTGTATCTACTTTTGCTTGAGTCAACACTTAACAAATTTGTAAATTTGAGTAGCCTGATTTGGTTGTTGCAGAAAAAACTTTAATACCGAAACCCAATGGAAACCACTTCTGTCTTACTATAGGGTTACACAAAATCATCATTTATGCTCACTTTCACTCCACAGAAAATATATACATTGTCTCAGTAGCAAAACATTTATTGGGGAAAGAGAATTGAATGTACTGGAGTGGAGAAGATTGATACTTACCACACACAGAGTCCTTCTGTCCGAAGTATGCAGCATCAAATAGATGATCAGCAGTCTTTTCGAAGGATGCCAGCATCAAGACACTTTCCTTCATTTTGGCAAGACCAAACCTTGTGATTCCCAAAATCTCACCCTGTGGAAGCAACAGGGAGTGAGCTGCAGCACATTGCTTTGACAGCACATCTACAAAAGCCACATTAAATTCAAATAAAATTCAGCAATTCAACCATGCAAGAATACAGTGGATGGTAGTTGTGTACAACTGAGCAAAAATATCAATTAATGAAAGTGAAAGGAAGGGAAAACAAAAAAAGCCTCACACCTTGTATGACATGAGATCTGCCAGGAGCATAACATGTCTTCGATCTATGCTCATCCCATGGTTCACCATCGTGTACTGAATCTCATTAATTATAGTCGATCTTGCAGCTTCAATGCCCAGGGTTTTCTCAACCTTTAAGAAAGAACAGGACCAGTTTCTTAAGGGATAGGCGAGAGGGGGAGAGGGGCGCACTGAAATAAAGCCAACACAAAAAAGCTGAACAACCACCATGGTCTTTGGAGCACATAACAGCAAACAATTTTTAGCTACAGAAAAGGGTGGCTTACTGTGAATGCCGCAGTCTCACTGCTCATAACTGTCGCAAGTGCTCTTACCTCATAGGTGTTGTTGGAGGAGGTTCGACTGCCATTTACCCCGTGGGTTGCCATAACACTTCGGAGGTTGTCACCTTCTACTAAAAGCTTGTACTTTTGCTTCCCGCTCTGTTCATCAATGTGAATGACAGCTCTGGACACCTCAGGAATGCCTTGTACCACAATCTAAGGGAACAGATGGCATTGGGAGGAAAACAAAACAAATGACAAACATTAACTGAGGCAGTTCTGACAGTCTTGTGTAGGCCTTCATCTTACTAAGCTTGTATCCAAGATTCATTATAACTTATCAGGGTTAATGGGCTCCATACAATTCAAAAACATTAAAATGATTTTTTTTTTAAAGTAGGGTACTGCTTTGCCTCAATTAGCTTGCATACAAGCTATTTATTGCACATTATGAGACTTAGTTAAGTAACTGTGCTGCAAGCTAGTCAAACTGTGTATAAACAGGCACAAAAGTCAGCTTCTCAAATACGGTGCAAGAAATACTGATACAAGAATCAACTGCACATGGTGATCAAGACTGACAAAACCATTCCTATGCTACTGAGAATGAAACAATGCGCTTCAAAGAATATATTTGGACTCTCTTACAATAGCTGATTTGGTATTTTTTTTTACCAATTACACAATTAAGGACTAATTATAAATAGCTTCCTGGAACTAGTCAAAAACATGACACCTTTTATAGGTAAAATCGACAAAATGACACATGGATGCATTAACTACATCTAGAAAAATTACTTCTAGAGTACAAAAGAGTACAATATCATCTACCTAGCAAACTGTATATTGACGGATATAACTTTTTTTTAGAAAAACCTGCAACCTATCATTACACCAGACATTTAAAAATCACAAAACCACCAAAAGCAAAAGCTTCAGTTTCACAGGGGTCTACTGTCAAACAAATGGTAAATGACAGCTTTACAGTGTGACCAAAAGTGGTTACAAGGGCAAATATTCCCTTGGAAAAGGTTCACAATTCAAAAATGTTCACATTTCTGAACAGACGTGATAAACCAATTTGAAAGGAGCATTTACTGCACATAGCTGATATGCATGAAAACAACAGTAAAGAACAAAATGCCTAGATCAGTGTGTTCTGGACATTTTGTCTGTTTTGAAAGGACTCAGTACGGGTGAAGTAATAGTTGTTCAAGCAGTTACAGATACAGGCAGAGATATATGATTACAAAAAGTGAATTATTCTACAGTGGCAGCAGGCATAGTGAAATTTTTAAATTCAGTTGAGGTGGATTTTAAAAACGTGACTTGATTTTATTCAGATGATGCAAGCTACATAATCAAGGGATTCAATGGTGTGGTGCTTATTTCCAAATTCAACACTCATTCATCAGGCTTGCCATGCCCACATTGTGGCCCCTTGGGAGCAATACATGGAAAAACAATCATCCAAGAGCTGCCAAGCTTGCTTCATCCATAAAAAGGTTTTCAAACACTGTCCAAGAAGGAAACTCCAGTATACAAACATCTTGTCAAACTTGATGGTGCACTTGGTATTCAAGCTGTAACACATTCTAAATACACTGCTTTTTACACAAGCTTTGCAGACGGGGATGGATATTTCACAGAATACTGGAGAAGGACTTTAGAGGTTTGGAGAGACAGCTGTCTCTGGCTGCTCTGCATAGCAGGAGTCTGACTGGTTGTTGAAAAGTCAGATTTCACGAAACCTTGAAAAGCAACCGTTACCTATCTGGGTAAACAAGTTGGCCAAGGTCAGGTTCGCCCGTTGGAGGCAAAGATTTTGGCGATTTCGGAGTTCCCTACTCCTAAAACGAAGCGGGAGCTGCGCCGGTTTTTGGGGATGACCGGTTATTATCGTGGCTTTTGTCGGAACTTTTCTGATGTTGTGTTGCCTCTTACTAACCTGCTACGTTACCACCGTGATTTCGTTTGGTCGGAAGATTGCCAGACTGCTTTTCAGAATGCTAAAGCGTTACTGTGCAGTGCTCCCGTACTTGCGGCTCCAAATTTCCACCTGCCTTTTAAACTCGAGGTTGATGCAAGCGCGACCGGAGCTGGTGCTGTCCTTCTGCAGGAAGATGCCGACGGAATTGATCACCCCGTCTGTTATTTTTCGAAAAAGTTCTTAAAACATCAACTGAACTATAGCACCATCGAGCAGGAGGCGTTAGCGTTGTTGCTGGCCCTGCAACATTTCGAGGTTTACATAGGCTCTACCGTAATCCCTGTCGTGGTCGTCACAGATTTTTTTGGTTTTTCTCTCTAGGATGAGAAATGCGAATCAGCGTATCATGCGCTGGTCCTTATATCTTCAAGGATTTGACCTAGAGATTGGATATAAAAAGGGTAAGGACAACGTTTTGGCGGATACTTTATCCCGTTTGTATCCGTAGTAGCCTAATGGTAATCAACATTAGGTGTTGATTTTTTGGTGGTGGGGGTGTTACGTCCCTGCGTGTGTGATTTGCCTGTGCTTTGCCTTGTTTTGTTTTGTTGTGTGTCCCGTATGTTTCAGGACGTCCCATGGGCGAAGGGCGCCAAATTGCTGCTCCTCCCGCGTACGTGCGATTGGAAGCTCCGCTCTATATGAAGGGCGTAGTTCCGTCTTGTCCGACGCTGCTTTGGAGCCACGCCTCGCCGCCGTTGTCGTCACTGCCGCGTTCTTGCCCTGATATTGTTTGACCGGCATTGGTTGTGTGAACTTTGTAGCTTGCGAGTCTTAGTTGTGGTTTTTTTTTTTTTTTTTTTTTTGCATATTAAATACGTTAAAATATACCGAGCCTTGTTCGCCGTTGTTTTTGCCGGCAGTGCCATCTCACCCCTTTTGTTCACGCTCCTGACCCTAGACAGGTTCGTGACAACATTAATTCAGCTTATAAATATTAGCCATTTTCCTGTGGGTGAACATTTTATTTGGCCACATTGTCTTTCCCTGCTGTCAAGCAGAACAGAAGTGTGATATGGTGTTAAGAGACATTCACTTCAAGGTCAATCCACATGCTTAGTTGCTTCATTTATGATAATTGAACGATTAAGGTATCACAATGTAATGATTGCTCAACAAGAGGCTTAAGGAGAGACTGTATCCACCTCTTGGTGGTGGAAGAGGTAACAACTGGTTTAAAAAGTAGTCAGGGGAAACTCTGAGCCTCTCCATGAGTCATGCAGAACTACCTGAAGGCACAGTGAAACCGAATGAGACAAGCCCCAGGAAGCCACATTTAAACCCTCTCAGGTTCTGAGCAGTGGCACCAGACAGCTTGGTCTGCTACGGTGAAGCTGACACAGCGCTTGGATGCCATTTGCGGATGAACAGTGAGGCATTTAAAAAGGAATGGAAGGAGAATGTACTTATTTAAAGACAAGTTTGTTGTGACCTGCTCCATTACCTTGGGAAGGTCTTCTTTCAGAGACTGCAGGACGTAGTACATGGAGCTCTTGCTGTTCTCCCGGGGCGAGACACAGACCACGGCTTCCCCGTGCACAGCGATGTCCCCAGGTTTGACTCTCAGTTTGGACATGCAGATGGAGTATCGCACTGTCTCTGCATTGACCTGCACAGAAAGAGCTGAATGTCTCAGCCACTACTACTTACACCGTAGACCTACACAGTCTACTCATAATAATAAACCCTTAATTGAACAAATTATTTTGTAGGTTATCAGTTCCATCTTTCAGTGCAATAAATAGTGACTCTGCATTATTTAATAGTGTTGATTACCATTACTGTTGATGGCATTCATGATAAAATCTCTTCATTATTTCATTATCTCTTTATTATCCTTCATTATAACTAAGAACATGAGCTAATTTGAAATCCTTTCATGGAATCTTTACCAACTTTACCATAGATGCCAAAGGCATCTAATCCTGACACAAAGGCCAGAATGCAATGTTCCAGCTCTACTCTCTGGAAAAAATACATTTGCAAATGACACCACGCACCATTTTCTTTATCACTTAAATACTAAAATAGACTCTAAACGCCAAGGTGCAGCAACAGCACTCTGTGTACACTGAGCCAGTTTGTGTCTCACTGAATGGAATTTGAATTACATCTATATCCATTTTTGTACTCCTCTAATGTGCCATGTGTTAAGAGGGCACAGTGGGAGCAGGAAACAGTGGGACAAGAACAAGGTAATGGGCTTGGTTCACAGGCATCCATTTAAAAAAAAGCATTTCACAAAAAGAGTGGCATAGATTCTTCAGAAAAGCCACCTTTACTTGCACTGAAGTAAAAAACTTTTCTTCCAGGGAACTCATTTATCACAGTCTATTTATTTGACATTCTTTTGGAGAGACAGGGAAATGCTCCTGTAAAACTGTATCATTGGTCTTCCATATGCATAGCTATTAAAAAATTAGATTTATGATTTAAGTACAGTTTAAATGATAATGAACTGTTGTCGAAAGCAAAGAACAGGACCAGGCTATTAAAGGTGCAATTTAAAAACGCATAACATTAGAAACTGCAAGAGACTAAGAGACAAAACGGGCATATTTTTCTGTTCCAATTAAACAGTGAAAAAAGCAAATGATCTGAAGATGAGTAACCTAATTACCAGTCTATAGTGCTGCTCACAATTACCATGGGATATTACAATGACAGATCTGAAACACAAAGTCTGCAACCCAACTTTAAAGCTCTTCAGAATATTCAATTCTTTATTCAATAAAAGACAAGGGTAAGCCTTCTCATCACCACCTGGATGATAAGGAGATCAAAAGAATTGGTTCAAAACATCTCCATCATTTGTAATTACTTCAAACAGCTGTCAGTGACATGAAGCACATTACATCTGTTGTATTTAAATATTTAAAAAAAAACCTTATATGCTTCCAAAAGCCTGCTTACCTCCAATCGAAGGAGGCGGATTCTTTCCAATGACAGCTTGACAAGAATGAAGCAGTCATCTGGAAGAAACACCTCCTCAATGTACTCTGAAATCTGAAGCAGACATGAGAGAATTTAGACTCCTTTGTTACTCGAATGAATCACAGTGTTTGATTGAAAGTTCAGAAAAGTTCAGGAAAAAAAAAATCTCAAAACACCTAAAAATTCAGCAACAGTAAGGAAAGGAGGATTAGGAGTTTTTCATTTTATATTACTCTTAAACTGTTCAAAAGCAAGGTCAGCAACATTATTCAAAAAGAATTTATGCCCAGGGAGTACTGAATTCATTCAGTGAATTTTTAGGGAAGTTATAATTAAAGTTTTAGGAAGCTTTAAGTTAAAGATTTTCCCTAATGGGGTTTAACATTCAGAAGTCTCTAAAAGTCCATAGAAAAAGAGCTCTCAATGCACACAAAACCTCAGACAAGCTTTAAATGCCCCCAGAATGACATGCAGACGAAATAAATACCTCTCCGAGAAGCGTTTTCTCAATCCTCCCCTTCACAAGGCGGGCAAAGTCTGCATCGTCCTCAATGTCCAAGTGAGCGCTGATTATGGGGGTGCTGCAGAAAAGAAGATATCTTTAAAAAAAAAAAAAAAAAAACCCACAAAGCGCAAGTACTCCCAGCTGCAAGTGCATGGCAGCACAAACAGGAAGTCACTGCTGTCGATAGAAGAACGTACTCCATTCTTGGCTTCTAGGTGTCGAGAGGACAGGTGCGGTTACTGGAACATCAAAACTGTTGCCCATTACTAATGTATGTGTGTGGCAGAGTACTATCCAGCCGTCTTATCATCAGCCATCTGGAACTGGCTGTCAATTATGCTCTGCTAAATCAGACTCAGAGGGATACACATAGAGGTTACACATAGAGGTTATTGACCACTTAATTACTTGATAAGATCGTATGGATGAGACAGGAAGCACCTTACTAAAAGAATTCCATGAAAACTTTATGAATTTTCTGAATAACTAATGTTATAAATGTTAAACCCCTCTGAGAAGCTGCTGGAATTTGTTTCCAAACTTTGTGTTTGCCTTTTCTTCTTGTGGGTCCCAAACAGGGAGAACACAGAGCTCTCAGAACAAATACAACAACACCCCCTGATTCAGCCACTGTGCATAACAATTGCGGCTGGCCATTGTTTTGAAAATTGTGGACTTATAGGCCAGATTTCATCTCAACATAATGTGCTTTGTTCACAACTTACACTTGAATATCATATCAAAGCAAGGCTTTATATTTTCCTCTTTTGTCACATTTTAATTACACTTGCCAACAGCGGCACGTCAATTCATAACTGAAAGTTACTGTGAAAGGCTCGTTGTAGCTAGTTAAATCCCTCACATCCTGTGAGGCTCACCTGATGTTCTTGGAGGCGTTGATGATCTCCTTGATTCGGGGGACACCCAGTGTGATGTTCATGGAGGCGACGCCAGCAAAGTGGAAGGTTTTGAGGGTCATCTGTGTGCCGGGTTCGCCAATGCTCTGGGCACACAGAGCGCCCACAGCCGAGCCGGGCTCCATCTGTGCCCTATGCGCACGCGTGCGCACACACACACACACACACACACACACACACACACACACACACACACACACACACACACACAAGGAAAGGCACATTGGAGCCAATACACGTGTACCAAAAAGCTGACTTCTACATTTCATGCATTGTTAATTGACAGTGTAACATTTAACGTGCCAAAAATGGTTAAAAAGCAAAGCAAATGTGTTAACAGCATGACACATCCAGCTCCACTCTGTCAATCAGGCAGCTATACAAAGGGAGCATTTCCTCCACTGAACATTCTGAAGTGACAGCCACTGAGAGCAAAAGACAGCAATATGATGCAATTCTGTCATGAGTAATAAAGCCTACAAACAGGCTTCCACTGCTGTATTCTAATATCACTTCTAATTGCCATATGGGCAAATGTTTGCACTTCACTTGATCTCAGGGGAAATCATCACTTGTTTGTCATAATATGCAAATGGTAAATTGTTTAACAGGAATGTATAATACACATGCTGCAGAAACACTACAGACTTGTTTTTTTGAAGAGTCTACCTCATGTATTTGTCCCTGCATGTCTCCAGGAACTTCTCCAGTTGTGTTGGTGTGATCCTGTCAAGCTGGTAGAGCACTTTAGGCTAGAACAAATGAGACATTGAATTAGAGGAAGAGCGCTGTTGGACACACTGCACTCGTGTGGTTTACACTTCTGCTGGTCCGTACCTCAGTGGTGCCGTTATCGTTGATGCCGTACTTGTCCCTGGTCTTCTTGATCTTTTCTGCAACACTCTTGATGAATTTCTTGATTTCCTTCAATTTATGAGAAATGTCAAAAGACTCTTTAGTATGAGGACAACAGCATTGAATTTCAACAAATGGTTACAGAGCAGTAATACCAAAAACACTATGGGGGGGGGGAGTACAAGTATAATGTACATCTCCATATACTGTAAGAGCACAACAAAAAATAAAGTTTATATTTCAGTATCTTCCCACAACACCACTCTGAAATACATATTGTACACACTTCATCAGGGCTGAGCTTCACAGTATTCCACATCTACACACACTGTGCAGTCCAGAGTCATGAACTTATGTTCACACTTGTTGCAGCACACAGGAAACCGAATCCCTTTCTAAAACCACAACATGCTGTTTAGTGACATAAATCCTGTATTAATGTGATAAGCTAAGAATCATACTTCCAAATTCTTAGAGCCATTATGCATTTGTTAAAAGCGCACATCCCATGAATGATGAACTTCGTCTTACCACAATGCAGTGTATACAAGATTAGTCTGCTAACACACTTGAGCAATGTAAGCAATATGAAATTCAAACAGGCAAATTAAATCAACTGTATGCTTAGAACAGCGGTTTATGTGATGCCAAAACCACCAGTGTTTCAGCACATTGTCACTGCATGCTGGGATAACAGTACCTCAAAATACTTTTCAGAGCCTGTTTCAGTTAATGTCTTCAAATAAAAAAAAAAGATGGAAAAAT
This sequence comes from Megalops atlanticus, assembly GCA_019176425.1. Lineage (NCBI taxonomy): Eukaryota > Metazoa > Chordata > Actinopteri > Elopiformes > Megalopidae > Megalops > Megalops atlanticus. The sequence goes on from CM032875.1 coordinate 61,843,682, forward strand.
ATGACATCACATGACAAGCTCATTTATGTCTTCCCAGAAATCACCACTTCACTGTGCAAATTTTATAACCTGAATCCCCTACAAACAGTGTGCTAGCATGTAGCCAGACATGACTGAATGCTTTAGTCAACCAGAAAAGGTTGCTGATATGGCTGTGGATGGTTCTCATTACCCAGCTGAGTGTGGGTTTGCGTTTCTACAAAAATAACAGGAAAAACCTGAATCAAATTTAATTACTGGTATGGGCTAGAACTGTTGTGGCTAAGTAGGCTAATCTTAATGAACAAAGTTATTATCCTTCAAATTTTAATTGCTTTGTACATACTGACGTCAACAGTCCGGTCAGACGATTCGAGCAGCCCACTATATGAGTCACCATTCTGTAATTGCTTCATTTTACAAAGCAAGAATGTATATGAACAAGGTAATTAATCATCTCGCACAATGCCTCCCTGATAAGTTTGTAGTAAGAATCCGCTATAATAAATAAGGAATGATTGGGCAAAATGCATTTGCACCAGACAAATGATTCATTATTTACCAAAATTAGAAAAATGAACAATGTGCATATAATCACACAACCTCACATAAATACTGTTTCTAATCATACTTTGCCTATGAAAACTGGAATAGCCTTATTGCCCACTGTTACTTTCTGCATCAATTTCTAACACTGCTGTGTGCCTTAGATATACAGTTTCTGCAAACCATAATATTAACCAAAAAAAAAAAAACTGCTTTTGATGAAGCAGAGCGAAAATGCTTTACTTAACATGATAAAATAGGAGAGCAAGTGAGTCAGGTGAACAGCTGCAGACACTAATGCAAATGTGGTATTACCTTGTTACCTCCTGCCACACAGGAGGTAACAAGGAACCCATCAATATCCTGAGGACTCCTCTGACAGCTTTTGCTTCAGCAAACCTGTGGCATCTTTATAAATCCCGCATCTTCTTCAGACTGCGTGAGGTACAAAAGCTAGCCAATTGGGTTTCAAGGTGCCAATCATAAATCATGAGCACAACTGAGTGTTTGAATCCTGAGATAACCGCACCCGCTAAGGGACATTATCACCCATTATCATCATAATCACTCCAATTTTCATGATTATCATAATTATGTAATTGTGCAGCGAATGACACAATCTTGACCCGTGAAAGGCTAAATGGCTTCAAAAGCCTAGCTGTCACTGTTTTACTTACATCTACGTACATATTTCATTGCGCGTTACGTATTTTTCACGATAGCTGGCAGTCTGAGGAAAGTGACCTGACACATTAGAATGCTAAAAGACACCAGCTCTTCATTCATGTCTGCAACTGGCAAGAGGTGTGAAACAACAACCTCATTGCCTATCGTATGCAGTCTGAAAAGAAACAATACATGAGTTCTATAACGTACACGAACCCGGCCCCTGACTGGGAAATGTCAGCCAGTAGTCACTGCTTCTGCTGCTGCACCACATCAGTGCATGATATTTGGGTCGAAAGCAGATAATTTAATTTAATTCAAATGTTCAAAGGGAAGTTTCCCCTCATCTTAAGATAGAAACAATGCAAGTAGAAATCTGACATGTCTGGAACCAAAAAAGCAGTAACTGGGTCATGGAATATTAAAAAACAACAAAAAACAAGGTTATCCACCCATGTAATCATTACATTAATTCAGCAGATGCTCTTATCCAGAGGGACTTACATATTTTACATTATTGCAAAGGGTATAACAGCAGTGGCCCACTTTGGGTTATGAGCCCTGCTCCTTTCCACTATGACACACTGCTGATAATCTTTTATTGATGTGTCTTGGGAAGCAGCATGGCGTAGTGGTAAAGAGCAGGGCTTATTATTGAAAGGTTGCTGGTTTCAGTCCCCGCTGGGGCACTGTGGTTGTACCCTTGGGCAAGGTACTTGCTACAGTTGCCCACAGTCAATGTTCAGCTGTATAAATGAATGACATGGTTGAAATTATAAGCTAAGTAAGTTGCTCTGGATAAGAGCATCTCCTAAGCAGCTAAATGTGAAATGTAAATGTAAAATGTAATTGTCTTCGGCTATCATCGGTGCAGAGGAAGCTCACCTCCAAGAAGCTGTCTCTGCAGCACATGAAATCACTCCTCTTCATGATGGACTCAGCAGTTAGGACCAGCTCATTCCTACTCAGGGCTGGCTGGTCGGGGCATGTACAAACAGCCTGAAATGGGAAATCAATGGAGGCCATCATTCATCAGCAAAAGTGATCACTTCTGGGGCGTATCAAAATGGACTGCAAACTGGCTGTGATACATACATTTTCTTTGTGATGTGAGGTCCCAATTCTGAAGCATTCAGGTATTTACAGTATGAGAAAAATAACCAGTATTACACTCATGTGGGTACATATTTGAAAGACATAAGCTTCATTATAAATATTTGGCCGTCCACAGAATGACTGCAGAAATTTACTTTGGTAGTCCTTATGACAGATTAGATGACATTTTCCCCACAAATGGTTATTTTTTATTTTCTCCAGCCGTGGCTTGTCCTGTCCCTCAGGAAAATAATAGTCCTCTAGAATATAAAAATGCTGCTTCACAGCAGGGATCAGACCTCACCTGTACCAATTTGATTTTGAACAAAGCTGCAAAACTGCTACAGTAAAATATCCAGCTGTATAAATTGGATATCATTGTAAAAGAACTGTAACCTATGTAAGTCGCTTTGGATAAAAGCGTCCGCCAAATGAATAAATGTAAATGCAAACTGCTAGAATGTCAAATCTGCAAATGTGTTCTGACATTTTAGAATTAGCCACAATATTCACTTTGGTTAATTAAGAAGTTCTGAAGCACCAGTTAATTTATCTTGCGTTTGCGTTAAGCCTAAGTTTTGTGCAAGACATAATTAGGGGAATTTGTAACTTCAAAATTGAATTGCTAGTCCTACTTTTTATATGTTACTTTTGTTTAAACACATTCCAAAGGCTCTTGCATATTAAACAATCGTTGGGCAAATATCTGGCTGAACCTTTGATCCTTTTCCTTTCTCTAATCACACTGGCTACTGGGACACCAGACAATGACATTAATTTAAATTAACATGTAGGAAACAATGCATGGCCTCAATCATGGCTCCATATGAGATGATGTGTGTGCGCATCAGAGTTTGTATTCCTCTATGCACACGGCTTTGGTTAAAATGGAGATAGGCGCAAGAACACTCTGCATACTCGGATATTATCCAGCACTCTCTTAAACTCCAGCGGCTCGTCTTTGCCCTCCATGGCAGCTGGGTCAAGGCCGTCTCCTCCGTAGATGAACTGGATGATGTCACCGGTGGAGCTCCGTACGGTGAGGTCATACTGTGAGCACAGGTCCTCCAAGGACTTCACCAGACGCCTCTGCCAATGCAAAGGGGTTCATCAACACACAGCACCCCAAAGACAGACTTCAAAGCTAGATTTTCTATGAGTCAAAAAACCCATAGAAATCCTTTGGTTAGACACATTAAGCACTTATAAATCAGCCTGAGGACATTTTAATTTACTCAGGAAGTAATGTCAATACATGACATAGAGTTAACTGACATACAACTGAGTTAAACATGGTTCCTACTGTGCAGGGACAGAGAGATGGTCAGAATGGTTGGCAGAGATGGTGTGGTGAACATAAAGGAGAATCCAGAGAGGAACAGGGAGAGAAAGAGGAAGTCAGCATGAAAAAGCTGGATTAAAGACGTATGAGCTCTGGTGCATGAAAGTAAGGATGAAGGAGGGAGGGGGGAGCAAGTGGCTATCAGTGAGAGCAGCTGGGTTATTGCGAATTTTGCTAGTATACTTGAAGGAGCATAGAATAGATGAAGAATGAGTCATGGTGACTTGGTGCGCCCAATTATATACCTTTCCTGGAAGTCTATTTTGGAACACTTACGTCTTTTTTCAGATAACTTCATATATCACAAACTCAATTTAGATACAGCAGCACAAATGATAACTGTGAGATAAATCTACTCAGTATTTTTCTGTTTCCAGACACAGGCCATTGAGGCACTTATAACCCCCCATCATGTATTTGAGATAAATATTTTAGGTTAACGGCGAACTCAGCCAAAACATTCTAGACAGATTGCACGACTGTAGAAACAATGCAACTGAATAAATGACATTTGGCATTTTGCCACTTAGCACACTTATAGTGCCAACTTACAGCACACAGGCACAGAAGTGCATCGAATAACATCACAGAATCCAACCAAATTCATTTCCCAGAATTCCAGGCGTTAAGACACATAGGCAGTGATTTCTCCACAGCTCTGGGGGTTGATGAGAGCAGCGGAAAGCCTTCATTACCTGCATGTACCCGGTTTCAGCGGTCTTCACAGCAGTGTCCACCAGGCCCTCTCGACCAGCCATGGTGTGGAAGAAAAACTCTGTGGGTGTCAGTCCTGAATAGAAGCTGTCTGCAACAAAACCCTTTGCGGCTGGGAGCTGCGGAAAGCAAAATATGTGGCTGCATTGCTATTTCTCTCCACAAGACATTAAATAACACTTTAAGGACAAATCTCCGATAGTGCTTGAAATCTCATGTGCTGTTGGGAGGTCTGTCTCTACACCTCAGTCACCCCAACACTTTAGTCTGCCTTTTTACGGAAAATCTGGAAGGGGAGAGGGGTATGGAAAAAATGAATAAGAGAAAGGAAAGACTTATCAGTAAAACATCTGCTTTGGAATAATATTTAGTCAAACCCAATTTTGATTTGCAGTTGAAATTGCCTTTCGACATATTCAAAAACTGCACCCAAGGGAGAGATGGGTAGTGCTGGAAAGAGCATTTAGCACTGATTCTATCAACCAGAAGTGTGTTTAGTCCTTAACATTCAATATCTAAATGAACCAGGAGCTTTCCATTGCTTGCACAACATTCTCAGTCTGGAGATAACTGAGGTGAAGGAAAAATATGTCTAAACTGAAAAAAAAACTGGCAGCTTAAAGTCTGAACAAACCTCAGTGCTGCTAGACTGAACATAAACATATCAATAACCCTAAACCTATGGAGAAAATGGTCAGATCTTGTGAGCTCAAATTCCTATAATACATTGAAATATATGGTAAGACTGGAGAATGCTGCAAGTGCTGAAGTTATAAGCAAACATATCAAGTATGTCGTGAGCCACCTGAGAAACATACCCACTGACTGAAGATGAACCGGGAGAGACTTACTTTTGAGTGCTTTTCAAAGTGGGGCAGTGAGCGGTTCTCGAAGCCGTCAGGCACTCGAGACCCACTGATGGCCTGCTGGCCAACACAGGCAATCATCTGGGAGATGTTAATAAACGAACCTTTCAGGAAGAGGAAAAAAAAGCATTTCATTACCATTTTACAACTTGCCCTATATTCACAGAATTCTGCTTCGCTGTCAAACAGCACGTGCAAAATGATTCATCCCCCCCTCTCCCTGGCCACAGTTCCCACTTCCTTTTCACTACTCAATCGTCAAGCCAGAAAATGCTGTTGCCTTGGAAACAACCAAGCCTTGGCACTAGTTAAATCCTGAACTCCCTGAAAAAACTTCAATCTGTGTTGGTGAACAGCTCTCATTCAAACGAATCAAAAGCTTTCAGTACCTACTGGGATGCGGCAATCTCATGAAGGGCTGCCATTATTTTAGACGAAGGTGAGTTGGTGGCGCTTTACCTTTGGAGCCACACAGTGCCATAATCAGCGGGCTGTTGCTTTTGTCCAGTTCAGTCAGGCAGGCGCTGCCGGCGTGATCTCTGATCACAGAAAGCTCCTTCAGAATAAGGGCCTGGCAACACATCAGCCCCCCACCTGGACGTTAGAGGCATGCTCTCACACAAATAACATGCAAAAATTAATTACACTGCACCCCATTTACAAGGATGATGGGGTACGGCCACGGGCCCATCATCACACATACTGATATAAAAAATCTATTTCAAATAGTGATCAAAAACATCGCAACAGAATCACTTATATTTATACGGTTTAAGTGCCACGCTCATAAGAATCAAAACAATTATAAGAACAGGCCTTCTAGTTTATTATTAGACAAGCCATATTCTTATAATTGTTTTGATCATACTCAAAACAAGAAATAAAATACTCAAGGAATTACAAAGTCTAAATGCTCAAAGTGCACTGATTAAACACTCCACTCAAAAGAATACCAAGCTATTCTTCTTTTCTATTATTCATCTATTATTATAAGAATCCTTTTTATAGCATTCACAAGAAAAAGGACACTCCTTGATTCCAATAGAACATAATTAGTGAAAGAAATTCCACTGAGATATTCATTTTATTGAAATAATATGTCATGCCAATTACCAAAGCACCTAGCACATAAAGATGCAGTATGTGGTTTAACTATGTGCCCAAATGTTGCCAGGACAAAGAAAAAGAAAGAGCCTTTCAACAAATGAAAAGTCTGACTATAATTTTAAGATCAACCTCAGAGATTTAGCTGAGAAGTGGGGCATTCCACAGTCTGCACTGCCTAAGACTCTAAACGACAGGGAGAGCATGAAGAACAGAGATGAGATGAGATGCAAGACTGAGAACCGAGGCTGGAGATGAACAGAAACACTCATTGGGGCAGGAGAGACAGCCATTAATGACACGGAAAAGCTAGCATGCTTTCACCTCCAGGGTCTCCTCAGCTGTGCATCCTGGCTGCTGTTGCAGCTTGCCCGTGTTCAGTGCCTCAATGTACTCGTCGCATTTCTTGTATCCCGCGTCCAGCAGATCCTGCTTGGCCTTCAGCAGGCCTTGCCCAGGGGTCACGTCCCCGATTCCGATGGAAAACCCCCGGTTGGCTGCGTAAGAACCATTTTGAACATCACCCCTCCCACACGCACATCGGCACAGTCACGCAAGAGGAAAGAAATCAAAACATTTAGACCCAAAATCTTATGAATCAAGGAATCAAGGAAACCAAAACATTTTTTAACCCGTTAATCCCTGCTAACATGTTCGTGTTGCACATTTGCCAGAGTCGGGTGTGTGTATGTGTGCGTGTGCATACGTACACAGGTAGACGGGAGCCAGCCTGGCCAGGCGCGACATGGCGTTGGCGGCCTCCACCTGCCCCCAGTCCCGCAGGAGGATGTAGAAGATGTTATTCTTGGAGCCGGAGCCCAGCGTGCCTTTGTCCATGCTGCCACACATCAGCTCGCTGTTCTGAATCACCACGACTTTGGACACATGACAGACAGGCGCGATTAAGGTAATTAAACTCTCCCACAATGGGCTTTGTCAGGCAGCAGCCGATAGGCAGCGTGCCGGGATTCTTCCCTCCGGGGGAGGAGGGGGCGGACGGGAACGGCACTCACAGGAGTCGTTGTGGCACAGGTCCTCCCCGCGCCCGCAGTACTGCTTCCCCTTGGTGCGCAGGTTGGCCTTCACAGGGCACTCCTTGCTGGGCTTCAGAATGAGGCTGAAGATCTGCTTCCCCGTCCACAGAGTAATGGGCTAAAAGCAGACAGACGTCGTTGGGAGCTGTCCTTTAAAGCACAATTCAGCTGCAGTTTCATGCAAGCCACTGCTGTCTATGTTGTTCCTCACAACCTGTTGGTCTTATCTGACCCGTCTGGATAAATAAAGGTAAAATAAATAAGCACATTGTGGGCATGACCACAGAAGAGTCCCTTTTAATCAAACAACAAAATTAAAAACTAATTCAAAAGATTTTGTGTCTCTGCAGCTACCTGAAGTAGGCATCCCCAAAGGGATTTTTATGTAATTAAGCAATAAAATTAGTTGATCAGTAAGTAAGCTAATCAGTAAGTAAACCCAGGAATGGATTTCCCACCCAAGAGCAGAAAACACTGCATTGTTATGTCTGTTGAGGACAGGAGGCAGTTGGGGAGGGTAAAGGGAACATGGTCAGTTACAGCTGGAAGTGCATGGAATAACAACATCCCCATAAAAATATACATGGCTTAACTGTTCCAGGACATCCACCTGAAGATGCTTAGAGAGCTCACACAGAGACTGTAAAAACACTGAGTTGTTGCAGGGAATCTGAAATCCAGTGCAGATTTGTTTCTAATTCTCTGAGGAGTGGAAAAAGTAACTTTCTGATGTAAGAGTAGGTAAAAACATAGAAAAAGTAGGGGAAAGTTTTCTGCCCTGGAGATGGACCTATGCATTTCCTCTGGGCACATACAGTGCAAGGTCAGGAACTGCTTTTAAAAATGTGATTAGTGGCTTGGCAACACATTGCAGTTTGACATACACAAGGAGACCATTTTAAAGAGGAACATATTGAGAAATATTAATGGTAGAAATACACAAAGAACACACCAAGTCAGCAGGACTTACATTGCTGATATTCAAATCGTCAGCAAACTGAACCGAACATTTTCCATTTCCATTTCAATTTAGACACCTGGCATCCTCTTATTTGGCACAGCTTACAACACACATGCGTATAAGTGCATGTAATAAGTGCTACATGTACAGCACATATAGGTCAGACCGTACCTGCACGTGTTAATACAATAACCGGAGCCATAATGGACAGCGTCAAATTGCTAGTGTGAAACTGCAGTAATAATACCATAAGGTGCTATAGAAAAAGATGTGATTTAAGGGCAATGAAAACTAAGTCCTATACATTATTATGCAGTATTTTCTCTAGGATTTATCTTCTCTCAGGATCACCCTAGGTACCTTAGAGTATGCCGAGTGCTCTCCATATTTATTAATACCCCTGATTCAACAGTAACAAAAACATGACATACATATTGGATTATTCTTCCTGCTTAGTATCATTGCACAAAGAAAAATTATATCATTCTCAAATAATACATTTCAGTCCATAGAAGATGACAGTCACAATCATTGAAACCCCTGCTGGATCTGTAAACTACTTATAAATCTTTCTCTGGCAGAGTTACACTGACAAAAAGCTTCCTGTAGAGTTTTATGAAGTTCTGGCACTTCAGAGGGAGGGATTTTTGACCATGGCATAATTGCTCTAGGTTTTTCAGATCTTTTTTTTTTGTCTGAAAACAGCTTGAAATACAAACGTTAGTTTGTATGGAAGTTTGGAAATTGAGATGGCTTGTTGTAATTTTGTGGCCAGTTAACTATCTCTATAGATTTTTATTGAATGCTTTGAAGTTTGATCTTGACAGTGGGAGCCAGGGTTCTGGCCCAAATGTCCTGTAACATGTTGGACAAAAAGATGCCTCTATCTTAATGGCTTCAGGACACACACATGCAAAACAACTGTAAAACACAACGGACCCCCTGCCATTTTTCACTGTGAGCATGGGTTTTTTTCTTAACATAACCTTCACCTTTTTTACATCAAACAGAACAATGATGAGCAGGTCCCAAAAGCTCAGTTTAGGTTTCATTTGATGAAAAGACACATTCCCAGTAGTCCTTGAGATGCAGACTGCCAGATTCAATGTGCCTCTTTTCCTGCTTTGCATTCGAAAGAGCCTTCGTCCTCCTCAACCTGGTCATGAATGCCACAATCACGCACGTGACTCTGAATGGAGCTTTTTGAGACTGAAGATGTGATGCCAGTTTCTTTGCAGACCTCAGAATGTTGCCTTTATATTTATAGTTGCCTCCAAGGCAGTGGTCTCACAGCCTACACAAGGAAATGTTATGCAAGATATTGGTGTGTCCAATGGCAGGGCTGCCACTGTACCAGTTGCCTTACATTTCTTAATGTACAATATAGACATAATAGACACTACTATGGAAACTGTTGGATGCAGCTTTCTGTGAATTCTTTTATAGCCATCTCATTGTTTGTGGAGGTAAATTACCATTTTCATTTGTTGGAGAGCTCTCTGACTTTAACTTTAAAAATGCATGGCATTATCTTCTGTGTGTTAAATAATAATTAATACTAATTAATATCAATAAATTTTTTTCATTATGATACCTTTGATTTTAACTCTCAAATTGCAAAATGTTGTTGTAGATTTGTTTTTGTTGATTTTATATAAAGCATGCATTTTCCTGAAGACTAATTGTGTGAATGCTAGTTCTTAAATTAAGTAAATACTGAAACTGAAATACCTTCAAGATTGCAGGGGGTGGAAGAGCAATTTTGATTTTTTCATCTTTTCCAACAAGAATGGAGGCAACAATCTGACAGGCCTTTGCTCTATCAAAGAAGGTGTCTTTGAGAGTCAACAGGTAGGCCCCTGTGGTAAAAACAAACAGCACAAAAGTAAATGAGCAAAACAATCAAAATAAAGCCAACATGCTCCCCCTACTGGTAAAACAAATACAATTCAGACTTGTTTCTGATCAATAATTTTTGAATGATGTTCATGAACTATTCTATCAGAAAAAAATTACAAAAATTAACTTATGATATTGTGACACTCGTGAAAAGACCTTTGAGGAGATTCATTTTAAAAAGTAGTCCTGAAAATGACTAAAACAATAAACTCACAGATTAACAGCAAATACCGCCTCTCTACCAGCCAGACAAATGCAATGAATATTTCCTCCAGAGACATTAGAATAGGCAATCCCCTGAAATGGCTTAAAATCAGCACAACAAGCCATGTGCACGGAATGGAGGAGAGCAAAGGGTGCTCCTATTTGTAAAATGTCAAAACACTCAAAAGGTCATTAGGATGGCTAATCTATAAGCGCAGCAGACAAAGACCGATTTCATTACTTCCAATCATGACATCAATGGCTCCAATCACATGATAAGATCCATTTGATTGCCCGCTGCAGACCACTGGAACACAATGCTCACCTGTCAGAAAGTCCTGAATAGCAGCAATCAGAGGCTCTCCATTTCTCGGGGTGACTAAATTCGCTTTTGTCTGGAGAGAAGAAAGGCGGCATTAGGGCTGAAGACACTCACTTACGACCGTCATAAAAAAAGGAGATACACGAAAAGGGAACTGTGTGTGCACTTCCCCCCCCCCGAATCCCGCCGACCTCCCAGGAAATGAACTGAAAAGACAAACAGAGCTCTCGGAGACACGGACCCCCATGAGGACCAGGGCTTCAGCCTTGGCCTCCTCCGTCTGAGGAAGGTGGAGGTTCATCTCGTCCCCGTCGAAGTCGGCGTTGTAGGGCGTGCACACACACTCGTTGAAGCGGAAGGTCCTGTGCGGCTTCACTCTGGCCTGAGGTGCGACGGAAGGAACGGGAGAAAGAAATGAAAAATCAGATGGGGATGTGCTGAGCAGACTGGCTGAAAATGTCTTATTATCAGCCAGATCCGTTTTTTACGTTTTGCTGTGTTCATCTACACTATACAGTCGAGACTGGCCTTCCTTGCAAAAAAAAGGCAACCATGGCTGTGTGATATTTTAATTTACTCTTAATCATAAATTAAAATACATTTCTATTCAATGAACAACTTATGTTCTTAACCCTCCCACCCAAAATATCCTAGGGTGAACACTGCAACATGCAATCTGTTTTGGGACAATACTTTGACCAAAAGCAGGTGTAAATATAACAAACGGAGGATAAAAAGTGGGAACAGATGGCAATGAGACTGATTATCCCCCCTAAAACCATACAGCATTACCAACCTAAACAAAACAGTCAACTAAAGACTGCAGTTACTATGCCTCCATGTTCCCATGTGATTCTGCACTGTAAATAAGGTTCATGTATTTATACTCTATAACTCTGTGTTTATGCACTGTATTGCTGTCCTTTTGCTGTCCATCTCACACTAAATGTAAATGTCCATCTGTACCTCTTCTGATGCAGAAAAATTTCCTGCAAAGGATATAAATAAATTCAACTCAATTCAATTCAATTCAAAGCTGTCCCACATTCCACCTCTGAAGGACAAACATGCCAATCTGTTCCCCAGGTTCCACTTTAGCCTCGGGTGAAAAGCACTCACAATGTGAGCCATGATGCTGAGCTTGTGCAGGGAGGGCTGCCGGTTGAAGAGAACGATGTCTCCGTCAATCATATGTCTTTCCACAATGTCTCCATACTTCAGCTCCTGAGCCATCTTCTCCCGGTTCCCATACTTTAGAAACCTGACAAAAAAAACAGTAAGGGGCGTGATCAAACACCACCAGTGTCAATACAACACAGCATCTATATACAGGACAGCAAAAAAAAAAGATATTCACCCTGAATTAAGGTTACCTGGGATCCCTAGAGTACAGGCCCTGGAGGCCCCTACAAGTTTCCCATACTAGGAGTGCTACTTCATGAGACATTCATATTCTTACATATCAATTCTCTTTAAGACAGCTTTTCTGACAGGTGACACGGATGACATCATTCTTGATGCTGAACAGCAATCCACGTCAAAAGAGAAGGCAAATAAAGCATCTGTCATACTACCAAATAATGCTCAGTGGGCCTAGAAGAGTTAAGAATTTTGAAAAACAATGCCAATAGATATTATTATGTATACCAGACCCTACAATTAGTCACAAGGGGGAGGCAATGAGCCCCAGGTGGCACCTTTTCATCTGCATATGCCGCTGCTGGATGAAGTTGGCTCCTGGGTGAATGTCAGGCCCGTTGCGCACCAGTTTCCTCATCAGGTCCATGTTGGCTTTGTTCACCTGGCAACATCAGCAAACGTTTCAAATCGGAGGGGGCTTCCGGCACGCGCGGCAGTCAAATGTCGGGCTTCTGCGGGCAGCTGGCTCACCTTTTCTGGGTATGTCAGGATTTTGGCCACGTGGACGGGCACGGCGACCTCGTCGATCCGCAGGTTCGGGTCAGGGGAGATGACCGTCCTGCCGGAGAAATCCACTCTCTTTCCAGAGAGGTTTCCTCGGAAACGCCCTACAAACCACAGCACTTAGCCAACCTGCACCACATGTCCATTTGAAGAGCAGCGGAAGATGATGAATACATTCACTACTATCACACTGAATACATCTGTTTTTCCTTTTATTTATGAATTTTCATGTATTAAACATATAGTCTCAATTTCCTGAAATTGATGCTCTTTAACCATAGAAAATCCACAAGCAAAACCACACCTTATAATTCCACTGGATGCTTAAAGGTTAATTAAATACTGTCTGTCACTGATGTGGGAAATCTATGGCCAGTGTGTAGGGTTGCTTGAGGTATGTGTTAGCATTATATTTGGAATGGTATAGTCCTTAAGTCGTCCATATTGCCTCACACTTACATGTCAATCTTGGCACGCGTTTGTGACCTCAGCACTATGTTTGGCACGGACGTTCGTTCATGTGTGGTTAGCGGTGTGTTGTTTGTGCAACTTTTCATGGCACTTTATTGGACGCACTGTGTTAAGTCACTCTGGATAAGAGCCTCTACTAAGTGACAATAATATAACATAATGTAATGTAAGCGACATGTTATGGCAAAGCCAATAAGACTATGAGACCTCATTATCTGAGGGGATATAGAGACATGATGCAGCGAAGCCTGTGACATTGTCAGACCTTGTTTTCCTTTGAGCCTCTGCACGAACCCTCTGGTCCACTTCTTGGGAGCCATGTTGAGCGGGATGCCCGAGAGTTCACTGTTGATGTAGAGGGCACATTGCAGCTGCAGGAAGTCCCAGTCCTCCATGATCATCTGAGTCTTCGCTCCAGACATGCGGTGCTTTTCAGGGGAGGAGCAAAGTTAGGCCACACCCAAAGTCTTAGCACAGAAATACAAACCAGAATAGCCCAAAGTATGTAGAAATGGGCATTTAAAGACCGCACAAAAGCTTGAAGTGTGGGACACAAAAATTGGACACTTTAGCAGAGTAATGCACCTTGAGGCATGACCAGGTGTGCTAGAAAACCTACAATCTGAACACCTGTTCCAACATGTGTTAATCCAATAAGGCAATGACATTTTCCAAAACATAAATGTTACACATGGAAAGGCACACAGCAGTTTGCAAAATGGCAAATTACATTAGAGGACGCCTGCAAGAGGGCGCGTTTAAATGAAATAAGCAATGTAAACACTGGCCTGGAGGACACCAGGGGCCTGGGGCCTCACACCTTTTTAATGACATCATTGAGGAAAATGATCTCGGTGAGCTTCATGGTGAGGTCGTCCTCGTTGGTGCCGGACTTGAGGTCACTGACGACGGAGGGCCGGATGCAGAGTGGGGGCACCAGCAGCCGGGTCAGGATCAGGTCCGCGGGTTTGCCAGCCTCCGGGTTCATCAGCAGCAGGGGCACGTCCTCTGAGGGGATCCTCCTGAACAGGTTCAGCACCACCAGCGGGTTCAGGTTCTCCTGGAGTCCCAAAACATACACAGGGATTAGGACACATGTGCTTCACATGAGCCTGAGTAACCATCTTAAACAACAGATGGGAGCATGAAAGGGCAATGAAATAAACACCACATGAAATAAACACTTTGGGAAAAACTCACTTGTCATACAAATGAATATCAAGAAATATTGACTATCACTCAAAGTGTACTCAATAGGTCTGCTATACAGACACTGTGACTACTGGATCTTCTTATTGTGCAGTTTGTCCATCTTACGAGAAACAGAGATTAATGTAAAATGTAGTAAGAATACCTTAAATTTGTTGAGGCAGACCACTTTGAATCTTATGCAATTAATAAATTATATCAAGGGGTTTAAATTATTAATCACCACAAAAGGCTTAAATGCTTAATGAGGTTAACATCAGAACTTGTCTTTTGTGACTTACCTGGGCCCTTGTCAATAAGGATTCCACTTCTTTATTGTGCTCTATTGCAATATCAAAAGACTGGAGGAACTCTGACACAATGGAATCCACCACTTTCTTGTTCGTCTTGTATTTTTCATGGATGATCTTCAGCAAACCACATTTTTTCACGGGACCTAACAAAACAGAATTATTTTATTAAGAATCAGCTATATTACCAAGAGGCTTACCCCACAGAACCACCAAATTACATCTCTTTCCTTTCTCTATCCTTGGGCTAAATTAAATACAAGGTGTCAACTGCAAATCCATCTCTGAATTTGGAATACTTAAATTACAAATCTCCCCATAAAAGTATTTATGCAAAAGTACTTCTAAGGTCAAATCTAACATCAAATTTAATACAACTGTAGACAATTTACAGTTGACTACACTAGAGCCTTACATTAATTTTGTCCCTCTACATTAAGTGATAAAAAACAACACCATCAAACACTTATCTACCATTACTAAATCGCATAAAATGGTCATCAAAATATTAAATGCATAAATTACCTAGCTACACTGAATATGTGACAGTGCTGTCAGAAAGCATGAATAGTAGCAAAAAACCAAAGATACTTTTTTCAGTGATTTAATGGTCAATGTCAAGGCCAACAAACCTGCAATTATAGAGAATCTCTGGAGATAGACAGTGCATGGTTTCATTCTAACTGGATCATATAATATGGCCTCTATCATATTATATTATACAAGCAAAAACTGCAATGTTATTCTCAATTACCGTTGAAGGCAGAGCAGTTCAAACATATAGTCTTTTTGCGGCATTTGTCAGAAATCTTCTTTTTCAGGGAACGTTTCTGTAGATAGGCTAGATTAGGCCGTTTCAAGTAGTCCAAAAACTGCTGTTTTTCTTCTTTGGTGAGCATGATATGGGAACATGTCTTGCAAATCATCTGTGAATAATCAATCCAAAATAACACAAGTGAATTCAGAACACAGCCTAATAACACCTAACTTTATGAAATAAATACCCCTATGAAGCTGTTTTGCAAACAAAAGAAGTTAGTTTTAACAACATAATTCGGTTCAAAGGGGCTCAACCTATAGTCTACAGTGTATCTAGCCCTGTGACAAGACTGGTCTTAAAAATGCTAAGAGTCTCCGTTTGCTACTGCTGCACACTAGTAAGCACTTCCGTGCAACTCTCTGGATAGAAAAAAAACTTTCAGAATGTAAGGAATATCAATTATGCCTTTATGATGTGTGGTTAAAGATGATGTCTATGACACAGCAGTTTTCATTTGCATTCCCTTACAGACAAGTAACCAAAGACCCATGCGAACTTGCCTGCAGGATCCCAATGATGGCCTTAAAGTACCCGACGTGGAAACAGGGCAGCTCGAGATCCAGATATCCATAGTGTCCCAGGCAGTCTGCCAGATTCTTCCCACAGGTTTCACACGGCCGATCCTTCTCACTGGTGCCCTGAAGGAAAACCAGACATTGGTAACACACAGGGGCTGTGCTGTAAACTGATTCAATATCAGAAACCCCCCCGAAACATATATTTATTCACATTTTCCCACATGATCATATAAAATGGATAGCAACATTGTTGTCACAGCTGAAGAGATTACAAAGCCCTTCCAGCTCACCATGCGGTGGTCCAGCACTCCATAGGGTAGTGGGGTGTGGCTGGTGTCCTGGCTGTACAGGTTCTTACTGACCACCTGGATGTGAGCTTGCTGACGCATCTGTTCAGCAGACTTCATACCGAAACAGATGTGGCTTCTGACAGACATACAAAAACACTGTGTGAGATCATACTGCAAACACTCAGTAAAATTCAAAACCTGTATTTCACAAGGCTGCTACAGCAGCAATATGAGCCTAGAAAGACAGTGACTGTGGGTTCATTCCTTATGATCTACTCATCTTGAATCTTTATTCTCAAATATGCATATTTATCATTACATGCAAGATGCGTCGCTAAAATGCCGCACTCTCTACACGAGCACAACTATCTAGGGTTAAATTTCAACGTGTAAAACATAATAACGAAGTAACTACAGAGGAGTATTTCGATCCTTTTCTAGGACACTTCAAGCAAGCGGTTAGCTGACGAAAACAACTTGCAGCGACAGTTTGCTGTACAAGACCGATTGCAACAACTGTTTTATGGATGGAGCTTACCTACTAGACAACCATCACCATGTCAACAGCAAAAACACTTTCACAGAAATAACTACTAAGATACCGTGGTAACAAACAGTTTTTATTTTACATGGTGACACCCTCAGCTATACAAGGTCTTGATTTTAGTTTGTTTCCTGTAATCAGTAAGCTAAGTTGCTGACTAGATAATTATGCATTTGGCAATTCACTATGTAGGCTACTTGTTGTACTTGTAGCTCTCTTACCTAGGGAGTAGCGGTACTTTATTGTCCCTGTGATTGTATTTGATATGTAATCCTAGTTCAGATTAGTTGGCTCGCGACACTGACCTTGCGCTCAGCTTCAGCACTATTTGCATTGTATGACCTGTACACATCTTGCTCCTGTGCCTGTTGTTTGCCCACTATTTGCACTTTTGTACGTCGCTTTGGATAAAAGCGTCCGCCAAATGAATAAATGTAAATGTACTTGTAGTCAGTTGGCGAACTATCGAATGCACAAGTAAGTGACTTGTTATCTAGCTAACCCAGTGTTTCTCAACCCTACTCCTGGCGGCACCTTGTCCTGTGTATCTTCTATCTATCCTTGCTCTACCTGCCTGACTGAACTCATCAGTGGCACGTTTTCTTAGCTGAGCACACCTGATTTAATCAAGCAGCAAGGATAGATAGAAGATATGCAGGACAGGGTGCCGCCAGGAGTAGGGTTGAGAAACACTGAGCTAACCGCACTTGGTACCTAGGTAGCCAGTTACCCGAGCTATTCAATTTGCCAAAATAAAAGAATGTCACTCCAATGTTTACATTATAAAGACCAAACAT
This sequence comes from Megalops atlanticus, assembly GCA_019176425.1. Taxonomy (NCBI): domain Eukaryota; kingdom Metazoa; phylum Chordata; class Actinopteri; order Elopiformes; family Megalopidae; genus Megalops; species Megalops atlanticus. The sequence goes on from CM032875.1 coordinate 61,861,276, forward strand.
TTGCAACACGTGCAAGTTTTTACTTGAGTTAGGTGTCTACCTGACAACTAGCCATATAGCTTAACCGTAAAACGTCAAGTTACTAAAATATATGGACTTATCTCGCTAATACATACGCTAGCTATCTAGCTAAACATTCACGTGAGCTAGCTGCTTTTGAGGTAAGCAGCCAACATGAAATCAGACAGCAAATGACTGGATGGACTTACATCTTTTTAGCCACATCTGTTTCTCTAAACTGCTCCTTCACCATGGTTGGAGCCCTTTCTGGAAATTAATGAAAAACTAAGTTACGACACGCAATGTATGCGATGCTATGCCTGATCTTTGACAAGATAACTATACCACGACACACATGCAACCATCGCACTGTCCCTGAGTCGCCCCTTGATATATGGATGCTGCAATGTGTTGGCTCATGACCCTTAACCTAGCTGACAACGTGCGTAGCACATTCACAGAAAGACTGCACCATCGATAGTCACCCGCTACAAACAGCTTCATTCCGCTGCCACTGCCATCTAGCGGGGAATACTGTCTATTGTCTATTGAAAGTAATTGCAGGCGGCCCAATTTTCAAGTGAAAATGGGACGTTCTTTTTGACGATCAGAATGCTGACAACATATAAATGGATCATCATGCAGTTTATAGGCGAGACTAAAGCCACTTCGAGGTTTAGCTGTGATTAAAGTCTTGTAATTTGAGTTTTTCCGAGATTCATAATGTGCTATACTTTATTATAACACCAAAAACTGAAACATAAAATAAGCCTACTCCTAAAACTCCTGTGGAAGAAGCTAAGTCAGTCAACATACATACAACCCCCGGCCCAGAAAGCTTGAGCTCACTAAGTTGGCGAAACGAGACATCAGGTATCAAACCTCAGTCGAGTAAGTAAAAGGAGATCAAAAGTGCCAGAGGAAGTAGTAGTTTTCACTACAAGTAACAAAATATGTGTTTTCATACATATTAGTAATTTATGAAACTTTTTTATTGAATTTTGGATTTCATAATGCCCGTACACGTGTATATTATCAGTTGCGATGACTACAGATTAATAAATTATATCATCTTACTAAAGGTTTCAGTGAAAAATAGGTATAGCAGTATATTTTTAACCAACAGTTTCATGTTCATTATTTGTAATATTTTGCCTACATTAATTAGGTCACGTTGCTTTGATGTTTCCTAAATTCACTAAAACGCATTCAATTTGTACGAGTTGGTGGCGTTTGAATATTGAACACGGAATACAAGGTTATCGTCGAAGAGGTGCCGAGACTGCTGCCTGCCTCTACATCTGTAACGAGGCGCTCACTAGGCCCCAAATTGAACGCTCTTTGCAGGCACTTCATTGGCCAGCCAAAGGGCCTTCGCTCTTTTTCAGTTTCCTAAGAGAGGCAGCTACCAACATGGTGAGTGTAGTGCTGCGGTGTTCTGAAGTAAATCCCGGTGAAATCTTCACCATCTTGTGAATTTTATGGCCCAAATACATTTAGGAGTCCGTATGTAAAGTAGCTACTGACATGTTACACAATATTGGTGGGGTTATGAACAAAGTCATTTATTTTGTGTTTTACAAGTCCTCTCTGATGAAGCCACTTGCATAGACAGCAAGCTTATGCATCTAGGCTGGGTGCTTTGTTACACAGGATGAACAATGACAATAATGAGACAATCGTATCCAAACATAAGTTAAGTAATAGTTTAATTACTAATAACCAAGTTAAATCTGTCCCAAGTATGTTCCCGAAATGTTAATTTTCAAGCAAACGCTGCCTATCACAGCATTTAATTTGTGGTAACTAGCAAGCTTGTTAGCCAGCTCATTTGAACTCCCAGCGTTTAAATTTAATGTCACTACACAGCTGTAAAGCACGTAACTAACCTCCGGTTATACTATAGCTATAATTAGATGGTATCCCTAGCAAACTTTCCTGCCAGCAATATGATGAGTTAACTGGCGAAGTTCTTACTAGAAAAGTTACCATATCCTTGCAATGAACTTCATTTAGTGTCTAAGATGCAAATAAGACTCAAGACTGGAAAGAATGTATCCAACATGTTTGTAATAATTTTTCAGAACGACACAGTCACAGTTAGGACCAGGAAATTCATGACGAACAGGTTGCTTCAGAGGAAGCAAATGGTAAGTATGGTCAACAGACGTTTATCATCACTAACAAGTTACTTGTATTTAGAGTTTGGCTGGCTTCTGCTCATATCAGCAAGTCACAGTTTGTACATATCTGGATTGATTTATTGATGTCGTTGACAGAGATGGGCAGAGAATTTTAGATGCATCTTGAGCTTTGAACTCAAGCAGTAGTGTCCTTTGAAACCAAGATGTGCATTTTGACTCCTAAGGTCGTGGATGTCCTCCACCCCGGCAAGGCGACAGTCCCGAAGACCGAAATCAGGGAGAAGCTTGCCAAAATGTACAAGACCACACCAGATGTGGTGTTCGCTTTTGGCTTCCGGACTCAGTTCGGCGGTGGCAAAACAACAGGGTTTGCCATGGTTTATGACTCCCTGGATTACGCCAAGAAGAATGAGCCCAAACACAGACTGGCCAGGGTGAGTTGACCTGGTTGACATCTCCACGGGTCTTAGGGCCTGAATGAGCTCCTGTATGTCTGTCCTGCACCTGTGGTTAACTGGACTTGTCTTGGTGTGGGTGGCTAGCAGCCTACTTAGGTCTGAATCTTTACAGACAAGCAGAGGTAGTTTTTTTTTTTCTCCTTCCCCATTGGCCTTGAGGGGGATTGGGGGGTGTCAGTCATTTACTCTGAAAATTGCTTTTTGTTAGGTCTGCCAGTGGTCTCCTTAACTTGTTCTTTGACTTGAGATGAGCTTGAAAACCACATTCATGTGCATTCTTCATGGTGGAGGTTTCAGAATCCACAGTGAACTGTCCACAAGTACTATTGACAGCTGTGTCATTTGAGTGGAATATCTAAAGGTAAGCGAATGCTTTCATCTGTATCAACAGCACGGTCTGTTTGAGAAGAAGAAGTCCTCCAGGAAACAGCGCAAGGAGCGAAAGAACAGAATGAAGAAAGTGCGCGGTGTTGCCAAGGCTAGCGTGGGTGCAGCTGGTAAAAAGGTAGCGGACATTTTTATTCCCAGATCAATTGAAGCATCTCATGCTTTCACTTGGTTTATTCATTTGTGTTCTGTTGCTTTAATTTGCCTTCCTCTTTCTTCTCTAAATCTTTTTCTCCGGATAATAGAAGGTAAATGGTGTGCTCAGTGGCAGTCTAGCTTCAGCAATTCCTTTCGCGCATAACATCTGATGGGCTGTGATATTGACCTAGTCCTTCAACTCAGCCAACTCATCTGGGCTTTGTGCATTTACATTTTGAATAGTAAAGCTCTTAAACTAATAGATAGAAGTATCATAGATATTGTGCTGCTATATGTTTAATATTTAATAGTGTGCACTCATATTAAATTGTGCTGGATTTGAGCATGGATGACCTTGTTCATATTTTACTCATTGACACACTTGTATTCAAATATTGGGAGGTTAAAATCTTATAAAGCGAGGCTACTCAGCTCCTGGTCCTGGAGGGCTGTTGGCCTTTGTTCTAACTAATGACTTGGCGGCCTTGTTCAGATTGAACACACTTAGCTTCCATCCACTGCTCTGAAAGTGAGTGTTTACAAAAGAGGTGGAAAACTTCCTTCATTGCAGCCCTCCAGGGCCAAGTGCTGAGTAGCCCTGGCTTGGAGAGTGTATTTTGTAAAGTAGTCCATATTGCCATATCTTCTCATTGTCTGTTTGTTCCATTTCCTTCCGGTGCTCTCAGAAATGAAGGGTCTGTCACAGGTATTAAAGAATAAGCATGGAACGGTAACTGAGTCACTCATTGTTTGTGTGACTGTGTTTGACTCAGTCTGTGTTTGCCTCAGTCTTAGAGTGGTTTGCATGTCAGTCCCACTACCAACTGTCCTTTTGCATAGCAGAAGAGGCTTTGCTTTTTAGTGATTGTAGTCAAAACAGGCTGTGCGTTGTTGCACTAGAACCCTTGTGTTAGGCTGATCTTTACTGTTGTAACAGACACGGAATTCAATCTAATATTGATACGATCACCATTTCAAATCACTGACGTGCTTTTGAAGTATCATTAGGGGTCACCACACGGGCAAGTTTGGCTAGTCATTATAATATTTTTTGTCCATACCAACTAAGAATTTCAAAGGCTTTTCAGAGTAATATTGGGATGCTTTTTGATAATCGCTTTTCCCTGAGCGCATGTGGGTTGAATATATTTACCAGTTTGATTGCCCTTACTTACATTTGTTTACAAATTTTTGTAGCAAGGGTAGGGAAATCTTTTTTCTATTATTTGCTAGCAATACTCACCCAGTTTAAAAGACTGACAGCGGCTCGACCAAGAGCACTGCATCTTACAGCTCACATCTTGAACAGCCCAACATTTGCAAGTCTTGAAATTATACCGACCTTACAAATTAAGCTCTACAAGTATGTGAGGAAGGAGAAATGTGTGAGATTTTGTTCTTTAAAAAACAAAACCATATTCCTCTATTCAAAGACTTTCATGCATGATCTCATGCAAAATCTACAACAAAATGGCAAAAGTCTTATAAAAGAGTTCTAAAATTCAAAATATTTGTATAAATAGGAAATATAGTAGTATTTCTATGTGGTGTGTAATTAGGAAAATATAACTAGTAGGAATGGGTCATAACCTGGCTCCAACTTATTGGGTTACCAGTTTAAAGGCTTATACAAGTGCCATTATAGAGCATAGGTAAAGGCCTTTAGTGTCATTTGAAAACCCGAACAAGAACCTGCTGTGCTGAGCATTTAACAAGAAGCAAGTCTTTCCACAAGCCAGTCTCGAGAGTTGAGTTTGACAGGTGAAGTAGTATGCAGTGTTTCACATGGTGGCAGATGGGAAGTGAAGTGCAGTGCTGGTGTGAAAGTACTCCACTACCGCGTCTTACGGACTTCACTTACCGCTGAAACCATAGCACATGCCTTTGAACTCTGCCACGCTTTTAACTTGCCTTGTTACACACAAGCGTGACCCAAACAAATGGAGGTTTCTAAAAGGTTTTTCTAATTCTGCTTTTTCTTCCTTTATTGCAGTGAGCCAGGATGGTCATACAGGATCACGCTCTTGGATACCATCATCAAATAAAGTACAAAAAAATTGAAACGGTGTCTCCTCATGTCTTGTGTTTAAAAGTAAAACATGAAATCTGGAATGCTGTTATGTGACCAAATTTAAATTGTCAGGTATTGGTACAGTATGCATAGCTCAAAATGTTTTGTGGTTTGAGTTGTGCTAACAAATCATAAAAGGCCCTTTTTGTTAAATTTAGCTAAATTATTAGTTGATTTTATCTGATGCAGTTTCATCTTATTTAGTTTAAGATTGTATGGTCTGTTGAGATTAATTTGTGGTCACATAGTTTGTCCTGAGAAAATACTTCAGAAGATTATCATTACATTTGAGATTGAATATAGTTCATTTTAACATAGTTTAAAATGTTAGATTTCAGATACTGCAGAATAAATAGAATTCTGCTTACTAGGCCAATATTGGTGTCAACACAGGACCACCATGTTGTAGCTAACTTTTTGCAGCCTCTCATTCTCATTAGTCTCCACTAGATGGCACCAAATGACCACTCAAATCAAGATGAACTATTGGTCACGGTTTTCACTAAGTTGATATTTAACACTAATACGTACAGTTGACAGGGTGGGGTTTTTTTCGTTGATGGCGTAGAGTGAGTAAGTCTACAACTGGTCTTAATTTCTTTGAGAAATGCTATATTTTCATCAGAAAATTGCAAATATTTAAAACAATTAGATGGAGGAGATTATTTTATGTTTTTATCTATTCTAATTATAATTTTGTGCCCAACCCAATTTATGATGCATTTTTTGTTTGTAGCTATAGTGTTATCCAAATTCACATAGCTGGAAATATTTTACTGTTTGACTTGGGTGGTGGTTTTAGCTTGCCCTTGATGGCAGCATGCAGTTGTGTGCTTGGAGCAGCAGACGTAAAAAGATAGGCATTGCAGTTGTACCCTTAAGCAACATACTTTGCCATACCTCAGTCCCTTCAGTAAACAAGCTTTGTAAATGGACAATGGAATGTAAAAAGAAACATAAATGTGTAACACATTAGTAGTCATGGATATGGATGTCACAATGTAGCTACACATGAGAAAAAACCATATGAGAAAAAAAAACAAAAAAAAAGCAGATTAGCAATTATATTCAATCCCATAAAATTTGCCAGTTGTGTGTACAGTGGACTGTATGTGCTGTGTCTGTAATGGAGCATTCTGAGCATGGTCTCTTGTACAGAGAGGGAATGGATTTCTTGGCATCTTTTTTCCCCTTTCCTTGTAAAAGCTAATTAGTCCCACTGGGCTGTAGGACAGGAGCTGCAGCCACCGCCTGGTAAGTGCGCAAACCTCAGGACCTCATCCAGACCGTCGTATCAGCAGCTTTACTTCGTTATTGTTGTGCTCTTGCAATTTATCCTCCCAACATGTCCGGAGGTTAACTGGAGGAGGAACAGAAGTGGGACCGGAGCCAGGTTTCCCCTCCAGTCTTTACATTCACTCAGGGGTCCTAACGATTGCTTTGTGAGCCGAGCCTTGTGTAAGGGGGGGAAAAAAAATCCATCATGCAACCTGACAGACTGTCAGCTTGCCAGCATCGACTGAATGTAACTCGCCATGCCGTGTGTGGGGACCACGAGTAAAACCCTATTTGTACGGGTGGAAAATGGAGTGCGGGATGTAAGAAACAAGTCGTTACATCACATTTGTGTTGCGCGCACAGCCTCGCTTTGCAGTTCACTCCAATTTTGTCTAATGCTGATGGAGGGCACATGGAGTCAAGGCGTGAGTCATAATCGTGGTGAAGCGCTGATGTGCTCAAGTAGGCAAATGGTTGAATGACCTGTTACCTTTAAACAATGGTGTTCGACGGTTGACATTTTCTGGAGTTGAAACTGTCTTTTCATGTGGTATTGCCTATTAGACTCCAAGATGAGAAGCTGGCAAATAATTATGTGCCAGACTCTGAGGTCCACCTGATATACATGGCTCTGCCCCCATGAAAATGTCCATTTCCAGATTTTCTAATGAACATGATTCTGGCTTTAGAATGTGATTTGTGTAAATTAATTGCTATTAGCTTCAGCCTGGGGTAGGCTCATTGTTTCTGTTGGCCACAGGCCGTCAATGAATCTGGTGTATGGGATCCTGGGCCATCTTTTCTAGCAATGTCCAGGTATGCCAATTTCTGTTTAACAATTTTTAGGTGCTCTGTAGCATACCTATTTAACACGTAGATTTGAGGTCAAAGCCTACTGACGGAGAGATGCAAAGAGCAAACCTTCCTTTTCTATTGTCTGAGCACCTCCTCTTAGGCCTCAGGTGAAGACTGCATCACCTGTAGTTTCGTTTTCTGTATTTTACATCCATGTGCAGTAGAAGTATGAAATTAACTTGGGAAGCAAGGATGTGCATTTTAGTGATTGTGCCAGATTCATTTTATGTAGAGATGTTGTTTAGCATGAGAAGTGGTAATAGATGTTTGTTTCATGTCTGCTGTGTCTCGCCGGACTTGCGCCAGTATTTGGTGCTCCTACACATCAAATGTGGAGAGTGTGAATTCATTTATGTAGACTGAATATGGGGAATACTTTATTTAAATCTGATGTTCATTTTGTCTGACTCATGCTCCACCTCCAGCAGTGTCCCTTGCACTGAACAGGAACATTGGCTTCTATAGGGAACAGTTTGCCATATTCGCCCGTTAATACGACTTCCTGCAGCGATATTGTCTTTTTATTTTTAAAGTCTCTCATTCAAATATTAACCAGGCTTGGCCCTCCTTAGCATCGGCTAATTGTCGACGGAAGATAGGGATTGCTGCTCTTCTCCGGCCTGTTGTCTTCCTGGCAGTGGATTACAGCCCCGCGCCACATCATGCCAGACAAGCCGTCTCATCACGTCAGTCCCTGTCACCTCAAATCAGTGTGTAATGAACTACCACTAAGGGCAATTCACAGCAGCCACGGGACACACAAGCATTTCAGATCACCCACTGGGATTTTTTGCAGAAGGGACGTTTTATTGAAAATTTCAGTATGAAGGGATTGACACCGGAAACCTTTTAGGGCCCAGACTGTGATATGATTTCTTTTAAATCTCTCCAGGACTATCCAAGCCTTGTAACAGCAGATTATGGTCTATTCATTTGGTGGCCATTACAGTGGGAAAACGACATTGCACATTGGAACTAATTGTTATACGAAACTGATAAATAAATCCATCAAATTTTATTTGTTATAATGCATTTTCACAATCAAGATTGTCACAAAGCTCTGTGCATATGGCATAGTGCATTTTCCAGAGGGAATCAAAAAACCAGAAAACCCGAGCCAACTCGGAAAAACTGGAAAATTATTCCCTGACCCCAGGAAAAAGCAGTCCAGGGACTCCTGGAAAATAATAAAGAAAGATAAAAGAAAAGGTAACACTGGCATAATAAATAAGGCATCAGTTCATCTCAGCAGTTCATAACAGTTCGGAAAAAGTCCTTCCAAATCAACCAGTGGCAAAAGCTCCAGTCAAAAATGTATTCAGATACACATGTATAAATTTGTGGCTAGAGAGGAAGCTACAGAATGGATAAAAACACAGCTAGAAGAAAAGTGGCTCTATCTTTACAGTGGATTGGCTGTGAGTTCCCAGTGGTTTTCAGAGAAGAGCCGAGATGTCATCCGCTTGTTTGTGCTCCGTGTTAGCATAACTTTCTCTCATCTACGTTTCATTGCTTGATTCCCGGCAGACCATCAGTAAAACAAACAGGGGCTCTATCTGAACCTCCAGAGACCCCCCGAGTCCCCAGCCAAGAAAGAGAAACCGTCTCCATGGCAGTGCTGTTATGTTTACTCACTAATTATGCTTAAAGTTGGGAGGGAGAAGAACATCTCTATCTCAGGGTGTGGATGTATGTTTCTGAGCAACGTCTTCATAAAAACTGCCGACAATACCAATGATCTATCTACAAAAAGGTGGGCAACTGCAATGCCAGGGACCCTTCCAAGCTCATGTGCATATGTGTGTGTGTGTGTGTGTGTAACTGAATATCGAATAACGTTGATCATCTCCAAACAAGGGCACATGTCACGGTCTGGGTATATTAGATGGTAAGCGAACAATCAGTTCTTGTAGTCAACGTGTTGGATGCAGGAGAAATGGGCAGGAGTAAAGACCTGAGCGACTTTGACAAGGGCCAAATTGTTATGGCGAGACGACTGGGTCAGAGCATCTCTGAAACAGAAAGGTTTGTGGGGTGCTCCCGGTCAGCAGTGGTGAGTACCTACCGACAGTGGTCCGAGGAGGGACAAACCACAAACCGGCGTCAGGGTGTTGGGCGCCCAAGGCTCATCGATGCGCGAGGGCAACGAACGCTATCCCGTCTGGTCTGAACCGACAGAAGGTCTACTGTGGCACAAGTCACAGAAAATTTTAATGATGGTTATGGGAGGAATGTGTCACAGCACACAGTACATCGCACCCTGCTGCGTATGGGGCTGCATAGCCGCAGACTGGTCAGAGTGCCCATGATAACCCCTGCCCACCATCGAAAGCGCCTACAATGGGCACGCAAGTGTCAGAACTGGACCTTGGAGCAGTGGAAGAAGTTCACCCAGTCCCATGAGTCCCGTTTTCTTTTAGATCACATGGATGGCTGTGTACGTGTGCGCTGTTTACCTGGGGAACTGATGGCACCAGGATGCACTGTGGGAAGACGACAAGCCAGTAGAGGGAGTGTGATGCTCAGGGCAATGTTCTGCTGGGAAACCCTGGGTCCGGCCATTCATGTGGACATCAATTTGACACGTCCCACCTACCTAAACATTGTTGCACACCAGATACACCCCTTCATGGCAGTGGTATTCCCTGATGGCAGTGGCCTCTTTCAGCAGGATAATGCGCCCTGCCACACTGCGCACATTGTTCGGGAATGGTGTCAGGAACATGATGAAGTATTCAAGGTGTTGCCCTGGCCTCCAAATTCTCCAGATCTCAATCCGATTGAGCATCAGTGGGATGTGCTGCACCGGCAAGTCCGATCCACAGTGGCTCCACCTTGCAACTTACAGGACTTGAAGGATCCTCTGCTAATGTTTTGGTGCCAGATACCACAGGACACCTTCAGGGGTCTTGTAGAGTCCATGCCTCGGGGGGTTGGCGCTGTTTTGGCCGCACATGGATGACCAACAGCGTATTAGGCAGGTGGTCTTAATGTTTTGGCTCATCGGTGTACATACCTACATACATACACACACACACACACGTACGTTCACTATACAGTATATATAATTTTGTGGATATGAGGGTATTCATATTCACAGTGGGGTGAATACTTATATTCATTCAAAAATGTTGGGACCCCAGTCAAGGGGGCAATCTTATTTTTGTTTACATGAAGACAACAGCAGTTTAACAACAGACTGCAAAGCTGTGTGTTAAAGAGAGTGTTCCCCTTCAGGGTTCAAAAGACCAGCTTTCAGAATATGGTCTGAAATAGACCTGCAGGTATAGCCAAAGGCAGGTCTTCTCATCTCCAGCCTTGAGCAGAACATTGTACTGGTCTTTTGATCCAGTCACTGTTTATCCTTGCAAGTTAAATCACTTATTCTAAAACATACAGTCTCATTCCCATGTGTGGAACATCAGATTTTCTACTTCCTGATTGTACTGACTTGTACAATATGTTGTATGCAAGATTAAACTTTAGGTATCATGCGTATATTATTGTTTATTAAATTTATGGCATATATAATATATAAATATGGATATATAATATCCACACTTACTATATGTCTGACTAAATAGGAGCAAAGCCTATAAAAGAAAAAATGTACGTATTGGATCATTTCTTCTCCTGTTTAATTGTTATACTTTCATCTTAATAGCATTACAAAGAGCAAATTTAGTTTGATTTTATTCCACAAAACTCAAGGGTCATATTTACGCATGCCTTTAAGTAATCTTTAAAACAAAACACAACAAAACAAGTCTGCGCAAACATTCTGCTTGTTGGAAGTTCAGCTTAAGCCTCTGGAACTATACAGAACTATCCAAAGGCTTCCTGTTTCCCTATGGTATAAAATGAGGTAACACACAGAGCAGTTTCATCATTAGTGAGAATTATCACGGTAAAGGTCAGAGATTTCTCTGCAGAGTGCATGTGCATGGTCATTGAACTCCATAAGGAAGATAGCTAAAAGGGAATTTTTATAAACTCAAAGTTGTGAATGATTATAACCCTCATGTTTCCTTTATTAAAATTCATTATGTGTGAACACATTGCATTTGGCCATTGCATTGTTGCTATGTCTATAACATACCATGAATAAGTTTTAATGTTTTTTTGTTGCAATTTAAGGTTATAAAAAAGTTACTTGACAATGTGAATAGCTGATCAGATTAACAGTGGGGTTGGTGACTTGTGTCACTTATGAATAGTTGGTCATTAATAATCATTTGTGGTTTCTCAATGGCATGTCACTTTCTGTGCTATGAAATAATAAAACGTTTTTCCTAATGACTGTATTAATTAAGCACTACATATATGGTTATAATAGTTTACTTTTGTGCTTAACTTAGCACCTTATATATCTTGCTGTGTCATCTAGTAAGTCCCTCTGGATAGGAGTGTTGCCAAATGAATAAATAATATATGCCCCTTCTGTGTTAGTGCCCAAAAGATACCCACAAAATCATGTAAGTAAAATAACTGTCCAACTAGCAATATCTTATCTTGAAAAAAATAAACTGAATCTGAAACTATGCACAGTCAGCTCTGGTATAAAAAGCTCATCACACTTGCTGACAAATTTAAGCAACATATTATCGTAGGAAGCTAAACTTGATTATGATTGATGGTCCTAAGTTTGAAACTGAGCAGAGGCAAAATCTGTCTATCAATCTACTGTGAGGTATGACTCCCTGTTTTCAGTGGAGTGCCAGTAAACTTAAACAGCCCTCATTCTCCTCAACTTGCTGCTGAAAAAGGCACTAAAAGGATAGGGAAGCAGGCTCTACAGTGGAAGGCACATGTGCAGGATTGTGCTTGCTGGGGATTGAAAGCCGTTCAACGGTAGTGAGAGCATCTCGGAGAGCAACAAAAAGGACCCTACCTCGGCTGGCAGGCATCAGCGCAAACATCTCATCCTAATGTTGCTCTTAACGTCAATCTTAATGCAACGAGGAGACATGGCCGTGTAAACGTTATTAGCGCAATATGATCTCTGGTTCAGTCCTGCCTGTCTCACTGGTTCTCGGGTTTTTTTGCGCTTCCTGTAGACCAGAATGCAGCCGCAGCGCGCTCAGACTGGGAGCATGCAATGTTGTAAACTGAAAGCACCTGCTGCTGTGTAATCCCACCTCCCAGGGTGTGTGAGATAATGCAGGCTGCTTATAACTAGTGGCAGTAGATGACAACAACAAAAGAGATGTACCAAATATATCAGAAGATAGCTGTTATTTATGTTCTTGCTAATCTCGGCCATGGTATAGAGTTCTGTCATGACAGGCTTTCATATGATGAGATTCAATCAGTGAGGTCAGGGCTCATGTTCTGTTACCCAGACCTGCAGTCATGCCACTGGGAAAACCTGTGACAAATTAGTAGGACAGAGTGGCTAAATGTGTGTAAATTATAATAATCTTAAACCATAGTTGCAATGCAATTTTCTACAGTTTCAATTACAGGCCATAATATCTTGACAGTTCTCAACTATTATTGATTTGTTGTTTGTCATAATGCTGTATTACTGTTTTGTTTGCCATTAATGGCGCAAACAGTCACTGGTGTAATTACTACACTGTGTGTTTATTGTACTAAAGCGATTTCTGCCTTCAGCATGACTATTTGAGTGGTGGATGTTGTTCAATACTTCAGGCTTTGGCTGTAGTTAGTGGGTTGGACTATATAATTATAGGTGGGACATTTCTGTATGTTTATGTTCAAATATTATTGTGAGGATGGCGCTTTTTTGCACTTAAGATGCTTTCCTGTCTTGCAAGTGAAAGGATCTGTCTATTTTGGTCCAGTCCAGTCGATCAATTATCAGCCTATTTGTTTTAAGTTTTTACCCAATTCAGGATTTAAAGTGAAATATGTAAAGTTAAACTACACATTACTCAGTGTATTTGCACTTAGAATGAATTAGCATGAATTTCCAGTCAACAGCACCAACAATTGTGATTGAAACATTCAAATGAAACCTTGTGTTACTGTATTTACAGCACAGTAATTATAAGCCAGGCAGTATCAGTATCCCACGATTTCCCATGATGCCCTTGTAAATTGATCAAGTAACACAGCGCTGGCCAGACAGTAATATGGAACCTGACTGAACGTATTTACCACAGAGCACGAGAGAGCCTTGAGAGACATGATTGATCTATTTAGGCAACAGAGGGCATTTGATTAGTATGGACACAGACAATCCATTATGCCCATAATTATAACAAAGAGCAGTACGACTCACAGAATCCCAAGGGTAAAGAATATCTAGCCTAACACATTCATGCTCCTTTGTGTCACTGCGGATGAACAAAGACGTTGGCGTGTGCATACCTCTCGGTCTGGACCTCAGGGGTGCAAATGAAAAGTAGGAAGGAAGGTGGGTGAAAGCTTCAGGGCTTCAGTATTACATTACGCTGCTCTCTCCTCGGGTTCAGCTGTTAATCATGGACTCAGTAGGTACTTTTTGTCCTGAGAAAATCCCTCCCTGCATTACAATGAAGAGGGAACGGTGACATTCAGACACGGATACTGTGATTATTCACTTTCAATGCCTGAGCCGTTCTGCAACCTTCAAACCCCTCTTGATTCTCTTTTATTAGGTCTGTCAGCCGATTACGTGTTTAGTTGATTAATCTACCAATTCATTGGTTCACTTTTGATAATAAACCAATGGATTCACACCTACTGGTATTACACAGGATACAGAATGGAATAATGGAATAACACTATGATTGTACTCCCTGTGAATCAAACACCAATTATAAATGATCCGTGTGTCCTCAATATTCCATTACAAAGTGAGATTCACAACATTGTTGTATGTTATCATCCCAGGATATGTGTAATGCCAGCAACTCTAATTCAGGTCACAGAAATACTTTTTGTCAAAGACAATTTGACATGACTGTCAAATAAAAAATATTTCATAACACAACTAATTTGTTTTTAGCTGCAGAAGATTCATATCCATGCAGAAAAATACAAAGTTAGGAAATAGCTGGAATGTATTTCTGTGTATGAACCTGTTGACTGACAGGTGTATATTGCAAAGGATTATGGGTCATGAAATAGGGTTTCAGAAGTAAATGAGATTTTATATTTGGTGACAATATTTAATTTTGGGGTTCGCTTTGCTAGAAAACCAGCATTTTGACAGTGTAATTTCTATCAAAGCTTCTAATTTGATTTTGATTGGACAGTGCAATGAGGAACGTATGGCTTTGAAAATGCAACTGTGTCCAGCGTGGGGTCAGTGGTTGTCAGGCAGTGTGTCACATGACAGCCCATCGGCGCTTGTCATTACAGGCAAACATATTCTGACCGCTGACATGAAAAAAAGATGGCGAGCCGGAATGTTTTCAGCAAGGCTGCGAAAGCCCCAGCCGCACAGATGCAGTAGACATTTCTCACTCAGTCCTGCAGTTGTACCATCTCTCGCTTGGAGGCTCCTGTTCTCCACGTCTGCTCTGTTCTTGGTAATCAGCCACATAGCGTCCCCGTGGAGAGACTGATTCAATATTCCACCGGGTAATTTATGCAGAACTAATTCTCTACAGGAATAGAAGGGCTGGAGAAAAAAAAGAGGGGGGATCCACGGTGAAATAATTATCCGTGGTGTCATTGTAGCAACGTTCTGTGAGGCTGCTGTCAATAAAATATTGAACAACACAATTCGTTTCAATTTAACCTCAAAAGGGACTGCGGTGGGTTGGAAGCTACAGCGGGAATAAAGAGCAGCACAGAGAGGCGACGTGTGCTGCCTGCAGACTGGAAGCCCATCGTTGCCCACAGTCATTTAACTTGTCAAAACACTAGGGCTCCTTGTCTCCTTGAATTTGGATTTAGTGTACTTTATTACTTGAAATAAGTCAGAAGGGATTGCAAGAAAAAAATATAATTAGGACGCCTTCCCTGGAGAGACAGTCTTGATCATGGATTGTGGTTAATATCTGACGAGCGGGCTTGAAATGAGAGCTGTTTGTGCGTGTGCTTGTGTGAGTGTGAGAGAGTGCGGCCTCCCAACATGACAGGATTCATTTTGAAATTGAGGAGCTGACACATCTGTTGGTTTGAAGCGCACTCTGATCAGCGGCAAGGTTGATGGGTCTTACAAGCATAGGTGCGGTACTGTTGTAATGTTTTGATGACAACAAGGTTAGAATAATGTCTAAGCTTTTTTCACCCACGCTGAATGGCATATTTATTCTCTTGATGATCGTAAAAGGTCAGCGTGTCTAGACAGTCTATTGCAATAAATAATTTATTTATCAATTTCTTTATTCATGAATTATAATTCCAATCGTTTGCCTTGGACTCCTGTAATTACAGCCATATCTATGACTGCCTTTCACTGTAAGAAATGAATGGAAATTGATCAATAACTAAAAACAGTTAACTTTGAGAACAATAAATCTACATGTATATGTACACACCCCTGTTGATAACAGTGATTTTTGTGCAATCAAACATGACCTCACTGTGATAGGTAATGTGGGCTTGCTTGCCCTAAATGGCTGATGTACATCACCTGGGTGGATGCTAAGCCTTTTTATTTAGTGGTTGCTTCTTCCCTTGTAAAGCAGAGCACCTCAAAACATTTAGTATTGAAGTACTTGAAATGTTCTGCCTTCATGTTGTGGTGTATCCACCTTACCCACTGTGGCAAATATTTAAGAAATTTCCCAGGTGAGGGTGTCTCTTCTATCATATTACTTGCATTTGTTTGGCATTCATATCTATCAAAATAGTCTTTATCATAAATGTAATTATGCATCACTCTGCAGACATTCTTTTCATTTCGCATTTGTACACCCTTATTATTTAGATAATAATTCATGTTGAAAAAGCAGCAAGGGGAAGAGAAGCAATGGAACAATTGTGTCACATCATGGTTTAAATAAGACTGCAATTTGATGAAGTTGTAATTAATTGCAAGGTTCTCATTGTGTTTCCTTGTTGTCTTGAAAATTTACTGCGCTCTGTGCCACATACTAAGGAAATCGTTTCAGTCTGAAGTATTATGATACCGGCAGCTCTGTGCAAAGACCTTTGTATCTCCTCTCTGAAAAAAAAATATGCTCAGTGCAAACTAGATTCCTCCTCTGAGTGTACTGACAAATTTGCATAGAAATGCCCCGAAACGCAGTGAAAATGGAGCAATTAAAATGCATGGATTTGTCTCCCCTCAGGTTGCTCAGTGTTCTGTTGCCTTTATGAAATGTTGTCTGCTCATTGGAATGGCACAGAGCGACCCTGTCCGTGAACCTCTCCCCTCCCGCTTCTTAAAGATCCACGGCCCCCTCTTCCTCCTCCCTCCCTCCAGAGAACTGCAGCCTCAGGTCTGGTGCACAGTACACCCCTAGTTTTCTCTCAGCACCTCTGTTTCCTTACTCTGCCAGTACAACGCTGAGTATCTCGTTTTCTAGGTCCAGGATGCTGTTCTTTGGACAAACGTTATGAGCCCTCAGCTACAAACAACAGAAATCTCACCTAGAGTAGCAGTCACACCTGTCGTTAGAGGACTTTTTAACGGGTATTGTCTCCATGTCATGCTCATCCTCCAAGAAATAACCACGCCTCCCCACAACTTGCTGCGTAGCATTCATTTCAGCTCAGAATGGACACCATGGTGCATCATCCAGGTGGATCAGGAACTGGTGATGATGCGCTTTGAGATGTGTAGATGAAAGCATGTATAAATGCAAGTACTTATTGTCTATATCAAGCTCTTTTTATTAGCCTTACAACAATACATGGTCCATGATATCTGAGTAAACGTATATATGGACTGAAATGGATTATTCAGAAATCATGGGACAATACTCTTTCACATTGTGAAAAATGACAGGATGGAGCAGCGGACACATTTTTGAGAATTTATCAGTTGCTGTGTAATACTTAATACAAGGCATTATTCAATTTCCAATATGCTCCAATTAACCTAGGAATCATGGTGTTCTTTCCAATTTTTTCTACTTTGAATGCGACCCCTGAATTTACCCACCAGAATGTAACAAACATCATTTGCAGTTACATTCCATAGTAAGCCAAGGTTTTGTACCTTGAAACTATACTCTTCCACATTTGAAGAACTCTGATGTAGGTCATGCAAGCTGAAGTGTCCTTAGTTTCTGCTCTACTAAGACATGCTCAGGAGCAACAGGAGCTTTGAGGCAAAGCCATTTACACATGTCAACTTTCTAAATACAGCATTTCCATTACCCCAGCAGGTAGGCACATATGCCCAATGTGATTTTATTTAAGATAAGGTGCTCACTGAAAATACAGACCCAAGTGAAGGCAAAACAATCTACTCAGCTTGGAGAAGTCAGTGATTGATTTTAGCTGCAGAAATAGAAAAGTTGCCTAGAGCAATGAACCAAAATTTTGGGGCTTGAGCAGTATTCATAAAATGCTGTCACATTTTTCCTATGAGCAGAAGTCCTTTCACTGGAGGCAAGCAATAATCACATAATGCCACCCATCACCCTCATCCAGTTAAATAGTTAAATAGGTCATGAAGTTTCAATAATTGTAATCTTAAGGACTTAGTGTTTATATTTAGCAGTTCATAATATAGTCTGCCATTCAAATCTGTTTTTAGTTGCATCCGCTCTCTTGGCAGATGTGTTCATCCAAAACAATGACGTAAAACTGCCTCTAATAAGGTCACGAGAACAATGTTACATACAGAAAACAAAAGACAACATCTGAATGTGTCAATATATCAAACAACACAGTACTAACTAGGGCTATCACTAGTTTCGTCATCACACTGCATACATTGAATTAGTGCATTTCAAATAGCACCATCACTAACTCAGTTATCACATTGCATACATTGGGGAAGTGCATCTGAAATGTTAGTAACAAAGAGGCTACATGGATTTTCAGGTTTTTCCCTCAATGATCAGCTGCAGCAGCTGTAAAACGGCACACATTCCCAGTTGCAAAGCAGGTGCTTCTTTGCCTTTTCCACAAGCATAGGGGAACAGATCATTTGATTGATAGCTCCATTAGAGAGCATTTAGTAGCTCTTTGAAAGACTTGATTTTAATTTAGGAGGAGCAGCCCATTTTTACATGTATTTTTCAAGTGTATTCGCATGCATACGCTAATATGAGGCTTTATCCTAGAGGTCCAAAGAATAAGACATGTCACTTGGATGCAGTTGATAAAGGGCAGAGAGTGCAGCAGAGTGTTAACAGACAGCTGCAGGGGGAGGTTCACAAAAGCTGTCTGAGGAGATGCAACTGATGAAGCTATTCCTTTGAGTGTGAGTGGATGTTAATGCTCACAAGGCGGACAGGAGTCAAAGTCAAAATCCGCGTGATAATAAGGACAAGAAATCCCTTTCACCTCTTACTTTGGATCATAAGTTAGCAAGCTGTCTATATAGTCAAAGCTATGGAGCTAAATTAGTTACATGTCTTCCCTTTACAGCTATCCAGCTGTGTTTATGTAATTTGGCACATTTAAACCAACTCTTTTAATCAATAGATTTTAAAATTATATCAATATTAAAACGGTTGAGGTTGTGTTTTTAATACTCTGGTAGCTGAGAGCATAGTTAATGTAGAGACTGCTCGAGTATTGGAGATTCCATGATGAACACCATATGATAATACAGGAAAGACATATAATTATGGAATCAGGGATTATTTATTAAAAGAAACATGCTGTTCAACAGCTAGAGGGGATGGTAAAATGCTTGGAACACTAACAACTACCTTGCAGAAATGAAACTTATGGTGATGGAAAAAAGAAGCAAAAATGCAAAAATGTACAGAAATGTATTTTTATTTGCATATCATGTAGTCTGGGGATGAGGCGAACTGCATGTTTGAGCAGAATTTGTAGAATGTGAACCTGTTAATATTTTTTTTTTCCTGTAGGTGGTGGAGCGTTATAGCATGCAGGGAGTACATATTTCTCAAAGTAATAATGGCCCTAGAGATGTGCACTACCTAGTTATCATAAAAAAAATGCCTAATGCTTACAATTTTATGAGAAGATTTTGCAGGAAAATGAACGATATTTTTTTTGCTCTGTCAGCGAGACTATCTCTGATTGAGTGAGTTGAGTGAATGACTGAATGATTGAATGGGGAAATGATTATATGGGTCCCTTGGGCACACGTGTGCAGGAAAAGGCCACCTGGGATTAGAGCAAGTGGGTGGGGAGAGCTGACGTTTGGATAAAGCACTGTAACCAGAAACCCTCTAAATAAAGTCAGCTGTAGTTGAGACGGTAGGAGCAGCCCCCTGGTTGCTAGTTTATGCAAAACTAAAATGTACAAAACATCACTGTGGTGGCATATTTTCATTACCCCTGGTGTCCCCATGTGTTCATGTTGCAGTTTTGTCTTGAAATGACATGTCATGTTCATATTTTTTTCCAGGAAAGCACGCTTCAAATATCACAATTCACACTGGTGAGTAAACCTGCAGTGCTGTTATAGATGGATAGAGTCTAACAAATCATCACGACATGTGTCAAGAGGAAAAAAAAAAGAAAAGAGGTCAAGACGAAGTGAATGCACTTACATGAGTCTCTTTCTTAGGGGCCTAGAGAGGAAGACGCATCATTGAATGCAGTTGATAAAGGGCCGAGAGTGCACCAGAGTGTTAAAGAGCTGCAGGGGGAAAGGCTCACAAAAGCTGTCCAAAGAGATGCAACAGAACGGATGGTGCCGGGGTCTCGCTTTGACATGCGAGTGACTGTTAATGGTCACACAGCAGATGGGCATATTATTGTACGTGTCATTTCGAAGCAAATATTGTCATCGTGCAGCGCTCCCACGTGTCATGTGTCACGTTGCCGGGTGAGGAATATCCAGGTTATGCTCTGAGTTCTCTGTCTTTGTTCATTGTTTGGAATTCCACATCACTGTGTGTGTAGCGGGCCTGATTAAACCATAAAACATTCCTGCTGTCTGATGCTTGAAAAGGTTTGCTTCCGAATCCCTTCACGGAGGTATCACGAATGGCTTTGTAATTTTATTAGTTTTGGATGCCATTCTTCTTTTTTTTGGTCTCATGTCAAAATAAATGATTTCCATGATAAATTCCTATTAAAAATTCTGTGAGATTGTGTTCTTACTGTGCTATTGCAGGTGTTGTGTTGCACAAAGTGTTATTGCTGTCATTGTGCACCTAATAGCTGTTAATTGCTCAGGTTAATTGTCTGTCACAACTTTTAAAGGCTCTCCTGTTTAGACATTTTATATTTTATAATGAAACACCACTTATGTGGGAGTCATACAAAAGGCCAACACATTTGAATAGCATCAGTACATGGAAATTCAGGTATTCCTTCTAGAAATTGTTGTGGCAAACAAAATGATACACTATAGTTCAATTTAAATGGCTGTGTAAAAGAGAAGCATACATTTTGCCATAAAAAACAATCACTTCAACATACATACTGCAGAATATCCCAGATTTCTGGAGCACGATCATCCAGTGCAACCAGTAGAAATGGCCGGAGGCTGCATCTGCAGAACCAAAGCACAGGTTTTCTGACTCTAGTGTCCATCTCCCTCTGGAATGGGGCCATGCAGGTTGGCTTTACTCTCATATTGCAGAAGGAATATGTACAGTCTAATCCATCCTACCTTTAACAGAAGACACACCAGCAAATAAAATATTTACTGTAGGGTGAACCATTTAATATGGTGACATCAGTTGGAGGCACAATGCTCTTGTGTGGGTTCACAATGTGGGTGCATGTCAGTGTTCCTTTGTGTGTGTATGTGTGAGTGTGTCTCTGTGTGGTTGGGTGAGCAGGTCAGGGCTGTGTGGTGTGGTGTACATGACTCGCAGAGTGTGTGGTCGGTGAAGCACAACATTCAGGTCACAGAGGCCCTGTCTGCTGGAGGCCCACCCCACCAGGGACCAAAGGGTCACAACACCGTGTCCCTCAGATCGATCCAACACGACTCCCACGTTGCAGAAATGCTGTGTGCACAACCAAAGAGGTAATAGTGGCAGCAGCCAGGCTTGCTAGTGGATTTATAGAGCATGTTCTATTGTACAAGTCCAGTTCTCTTCTTGTAGTGATGCAAGGCTGTTGTGTAGCCATGGAGAATGTACCATTAACCCTGTGGTGTATGATGTACGGTCTCATTAAAGATGTTCTCTGAAGCTATTTTGATCCAAGTTGCAGTGATACGGGTAATTTCTTTACACTGGGAAATTTGCGATTTCAGGACTAATCTGACTAAAGTGTATTAACAAATGTAGCCAGTCTGAACAAATTCATCAGGGGTCATTCAAATGGCAAAACACACATGGATAGGACCAGGAGGAGAGTGGGATGATAATGAACTGTCAGATACATACATCCAGCTCATTAACATGGCTTTGCTAAAGGTCTTCAGACATAACCATCAAGTACATTATTGACAAGAAAATATAAACTTCATTCTGTGGATTCTGTTTTCCTCTTGATTATTTGGGAAGTGTTTCAATAATATTCCCTTTCTACATGGTTGTGATGAACCTCTCAAGGCATGGAACTGTTTTACCTTTTGCAAAATGTTCGCGACAACAGATGTTACTCATAGACTACTTAATGCATGCGCTGTCTTACAGACACTAAAAGGCTCGAATTGAACGAGAGAGCGCCTTCTCATTTCACTTATAAAACATCATCCTCTGATCAACGTGGCTCTCTTTTTTCCCCCAAACTACTCCTTTTGATGCATCTTGCCACCTTTCATGAGATTTCAGTGTTTGCAGTGGTATCAGGATCAATTAAGCTTTAACACTGTACCAGAAATGAATTGACCTACAAACATGCAAAAATGCAACATCATTAATCACAGTGTCATTTTTAGATGCTTAATTGGTGACACTTTGGGCAGCTAATAGAATAGCAAAAACAGATATAAGTGGGTGATTTATAAAAGAGAGAGGGAGAGAGGGAGAGGTGCTATAGACACCAATGTAAAGAAGCAAATTTGTTTGAAATGGGTGACGCCGGGCCTCGCCTTTTCAGTGTTTTGCTTTTGTGGCGGTGGGAGGTTTGACATAAATGGAGCTTTCAACTCGGGGACTGGTAACAGATGGCGGGAGAAAATGAGGCTCTTCTCCGCAGCATGGAAATCCTCTCCCAGGAGCCCTTCTCTCCTTCCCTTGCTCGCTTTCATTTGGAGGGGTTTCGAAGGCGGCGAGCTCATTGGGCGAGCCGCACTGTATGTTACGGGCGGAGAGGGTTTTTAAAATGCAGGGCCGGGGAGCTGGAGATAAGGAGGGCTGGCGGCCGGGCTTCAACAGGGGCCGCTCTGTCACCAGGGCACCATCAGCCACTCGGCAGCGGGAAAGCTACCTTCTTCCAGACAAAAAATACCAGATGGCGGGTCTGTGTCTGCCGCACTTCTGGGGCAGCCACCAGGAAAAAGGAAGTTTTCTGGCGTTCCTTCAAGAGCGGTGGTGGCAGTGAGGGGGGGAAGGGGGTCTCGTCCTGGCGCCACAGAGTTCGGTTTGACGGTCTGGTCTCCCACTGAAAGAGGTGTGTTCAAAAAGAATGACGACGAGTCAGCATTACAAAGGATATTACAACGAGACCATGTGTTTACAACCGTGTGTTTTCGCAACTGTTTGTCAATAGCTTCTTAATGAATAAGTTTCCATCCCCAGTTGCCTGCTGTGATTTTAAGAACACAACATGAATGGGTGCCGCAAATCAGATGTGCCTACATTTATACAACCTTTCTCTCACTCACAGCACTCATTCAGTTTAGAAGGAAAATATTGGGTAGACAATGGTTGAGAAAAGTTTCAATCAAAAATTTTATATTGCCTTATAATTTGAGCAGATTTTATTAATCTTCACAACTTAACCTCTCATTTAGCTCTTTTGCAACATAACAGGCTTACTGCATATCCCATCAGCTCCCATCAGAAAGACTGGAATGCTGTAACACACTACAGAGATCTTCATGTGTAAGAGTGTGTCTTAGTATAAATAAGAATGGATGACAGAGAATTACTCCACATATAATTATGTTTTTTTTTCTGTCTGAATTGAGGGATAATTACCTCATTCTTGTCAAGGTTTTTTAACCAAGCAGGAAGAAATCATTCCTATGATTTTCCAGTGCATGTTGCAAATTTACCAGCTCATATATGGTGACCTCACATAACTTGAAACTGGATGCTCACTGTGTACCACTAAGTGGTGTGCATGGCTCTGTTGAGCCTATCAAGTTTCACAAAACATGAATTGATTTAAGTATATAATTGCATTCCTGAACATATTACGGTATTCTTCCTGCCAGAGTTTTTCATTCAAGAGTTTATTTACTTTAAGAAAAAAATATATGAGCAATTGTGCGCTTCCATTTCACTGACAGTATAGTGATATGATGATGCTATTAATCTTATTAATGTGAAATGATGTCTTTGATATCACTATTGTGTGCTATTGGTACAGGTTAAATGCTGCTGTGTCTAAAATTCTATGTGAAATGAGTATATGTAGAATTTACAAGGAAATGTGGAATATGACTGAATCTAGTAGAGAGCCAGGTTGCTTAACTCTCAAGGACAAAGCATACCAGCTGGATGTTTGCAACCCAGCACTGCTGGGTTTGAAGTAAATGCATTTGAATGAGACATTGTACTTTAGCCTCAGGCCTGCTGCTTGGCCGCACACAACACTGTTTCAGCTATGGACTGAACTTTTTTTTTTTTTTCCCGTACTGTGTAATGACATTAGCTTTGTAAACGCACAAACTGTCCAAATAAAGCCAAAAAGTATTACTGCCTTTTTCTCATGTTATTGGCTCAATTCTACATCAGCTCGAAAACTAGACCGATAATCCAACGATAGCATGACTGAATTACTGATAAAATGAGGTTCTAACAATCATTTTCATTTTCAGTGTATTTGTTTCATTTCAAAGCCTTCTGGAAAATCTTTGTGATGGTGAAATGGACATGCAAGTAGACTCAAGCAGGGCTGTAGAAATTAGGTGCAATACAGACAATGCAAGACTGAGATGCACTGTGCTACGCTGGACCATTTCCCTTTTCTTTTATAAATGGTCAGCGCGATGCCACACGATACTGATTGATGGGGTTGCTGGGTCCAGCTGACAGAGAGCTTCCAAACGGCACAGCTGCACGTTCATTGGACGGGGAGCAGCACGGGGATCAGGGGAGCCTGTGAGGGCCCAGCCCGAGCCCCACGGCGAAGCCCACGCACTGCGTGCTGTGATAACCAACCATGAGGAAGGCCTGAAAGCATGAGCCTGTGCTGCTACTGTGGCCAGCGTGCTTCAAGCACAGCTCTGGCCACCCTTCACCCTTAACTGACACGCCATGCAACTCGCAACAAGGGCTTCACAAAATAAAGGTTCCTCTACGCTCAGTGATGCTGTCAGTTTGTGGAAACTGTATGTGACAGTGACACATTTTCATACCAACAAAGCCTATGAGAGATGTGAGCAGAACTGCTTTATCATCCATTGGTAGTCACGGTTTTTATATTATTCATTGAATAATGGGAGCGGTTGATAGCATCTTCCGGGTGCCATTGAGAATGCACATTGAGTTATTATAGATAGAGGATAATAACAATGACTAAACAATCTCCACCGCATGGATGCGCTCTTCGCTTTACATTTCAATGAAAATCCTGCGACTCAGCTTTATGCAAAACCTTTATTAAATTCTCAGCTTATTGTGCTGCTTCACAATCAGGTGTCTCCCCTTAGTTTTGAAATGCATGCATTTTCTGTGTGAAAATCTCATTTGATGGTACCAGTAACTTGCACATAATTACATTAACCTCAGCCCAGTGGACTGTTATAGAAAATAGAGCCATTACTCAATGTGATTGGATGCCAGCAGAAGCCCTCCTCCAATAAGAGGCCATGAATAAATGGCTGGGAAACCATGAGGCAATGTACCTAAAAAGGAAGTGGACCATCTTTTCTTCTGTGAAACAGGGAGAAGAAGCTTAGAGATGCAGTAAGCACGCCCACAGTGTTCCTGGGGTTTATTGTTGTTAAAGTCTTCCAAAGTTTTTTGATGAACACCTCATTTTAACAACAGCATGGAGAGAACTAATAAAATGTAATAGTTCCATGAGATTTTAAAAGATTGGAAAAGGCAGACATACAGACGTTTTTGCCTTTCCCTTGGACATGGCTATTTCATTTAAAAAATATACATAGCCGTGAATTAGTTCACCAGTTTTTTTGAGACATTTTTTTTACATTTATCATATTCAATAAACTTCAGAAATGGTTTCTAATTTATTTTTTGTTCTCAAGAGTGGTGTCAGGGGAGAAACTGACAATGGATGGTAGTAGCTGGTTTGTTATCTCTATGTAGAGGGATCCATTATGCCACTCACTCAGATTGTGATACAGCCATGGCCATTTCTTCCTTTCAGGTGTTTACAGAGCAAAGGCTGAATTATTTAAGATCACTCATATTTAAGGTGAAATTACCGCAGACCTATTTGAGTTGAATCGTGCCGATACACATTTTTGTGGCAGCACATGTCTTTATTACAAGTGATGATTGTAATGGCAATTGATATCAACAGTAACACTTTGCTGCACATAATCTTTCTGCAGATGTACTGCAAAAATGTGGAAAATGATTTTCAGATAAACATATTTTCAAGAAATATATGAACTGAAACTTCCTGAAAACAACATTTGTGCTTTGCTTAGTACTTACATCATGCAAAATGACTTCTTAAATTTATATTATATATGATATTGTAAACAAATGATAATTTTCTGGAATACATTTCTTATTTGAGAGCAGTATGAATGCATTCTCTATAATGCTATTCTATATAAAGTATGACGTTCTTAAGCAGAAAACATTTTCCTATTTAATCAGGTGTATTCTGTACTGTCAGTACCATCAAATCTGATTTGTATTTAGACAACTTCATCTGGTTCACAACAAATGGAGGTACATTTACTTCCATATCGTCTTCTGCTGCTGTGTCTTCTTTTCAGTCTTTATTTTCCTGTGGCATTACATCATCACAAATCCTGACATCTATAACAGAAATATTTCAAGTGTACAGCAGAGGTAGTGACACACATCCAAAATTCAGAACTCACTACATACACCTTAGCAAAAATAGGTCAGCAACACAACAAAATGGGTATTTCTAACAAAAATAGTTTTAGCACAGAAACACTCCAAGTGTACATACAGCATTCTGATCACCCATAATGCAAACAGAGGAGAGGCACAGCTACATGAAAAAGTGAGTGATAAACATCATGAGCAATTTGCACTTGTATGACACCTCAGAGAACATAAAGATTATGTTTTAGCACTCGGATGAGTAGCACCTCAGTATTCCCTCAACTGCTACTTGTGAATTGAAACGCAGCCGAGTTAAATAAACATATTTTCTAGGCTCGACACAAAACACAAACACACACAGGCATACACACGCATGCACTAATGCAGATACACACACAGGCACACACACACACACACGCACACACGCACACACACACACACACACACACACACACACACACACACACACGCGCACACACACGCAGAAGAAATGGGGACACAGCACCGCAGCTCAGTAATAGCATCCACGGTGAAAGAGACCTTCCCATTTCCCAGTCTCAGATGTCCTTGTTATATGCATCAGAGGAGTGGTGTGATTGGAGTCACTGCAGCAGCAGGCCAGCTGATGTGAGAGGCATGATGATGAAGAGCCGGGGTTGCAGTCCCAGCATCGCTGAGGGCCTGGATGTGACTGGCATACAGTACAGCACCTGACTCCCCACACGGGGAGATGGGCACGAGTCACAGGGCTGGGTTTATGAGTGCTTGCGTGTGTGTGTGTGTGTGTGTGTCTGTATGTGCATGCATGTGTTTGTGTGCGCACATGTCTGTGCATCTGTGCATCTAATCCCTGAAGGTGAGAGACAATCCTTGATCATTTACCATTCAGTTTCCATTGGTTTTGCTTAAGAGATGCAGCAGTAGCTGACTGGAGATTACATCCCATGCCTAAGAATTCCACAGATCCACAGGGCTGTGCACCTTGCCCTGAATTATTCATAAATATGTGTATACTCTTAAAATAAATATATTTTCAGTGTGGTTCCTTTTCACTATTTCATATTATGTGATTCCGAGCCAGAATTCTCTTGTGCAACGGCAAGGAAACAAGACATTTTGTCCAGTGAACAAACCAATGACAGCCAAAAAATGGAGAAAAAACAAAGAGTGTTGATGCAGAACCTTGAGCAAAGTCATAAGTGAGGCACGTTTGTACTTTATACTGTAGACTAGTAAACTGGCCTGTCCCTCCCCATAGACCCCGTAGTATAGCAGAGGTGACAACACCCCCATCCACCCCACTCAAACAATTATGTTCTCAAACAATTCTTTCTTGGTATTTCTATTATTTTAGTTGCAGCACCTCTATGGCTATACAAGCACAGCTTTTATTCCTTCTAGCACATCATTTAGCTCATTGTTTCAAAATGTCTTCATAAATAATTAATAGCAAGTGGTTCATTAAAATGAGAAACTATTAGCTTAACAGCACTGTACATTTTAAATGTGTGAATAAAAATATAATAAAACCAAACTCTTTCAGGCTTCATTGTAACATAGATGGACATTTTAAATCACAAGCATGACATATAAAAATATCTTTGCTTTTGTGCTACGAAACTGAAATCGTTTTCTCTTCCAACATAGCAGGTATTGCAGCGTGTGTTATAAACTCATGCCAGTTTTCATAAGTTTACATGAAGCCTATTAGTAATAGCAAGCATGTTGAATATATGTTGCTGTCTGTCAGTTTTTTGAAGAACACAACATGTGTTGAACTTACATGTACTACTGTTTAAACAAACAGACTATTGAGGAGGTATTGGGTTTGAAAAAAAAATTTAGAATATATTTGCTAGGAAAGGATGACAGAGGCAGGTTCAATCAATGACCTGCTTTTTAATGGCTTACCATTGCGGAATTAGATTGGATTTCCTAGCTGTGATTATCAAGCCCTCAGCTCTAACATACACGGCTATTAATCAGTTGTTTTCGAGTGGATTTTCTCACAAGCAGTTCTTACTTTTCATGCAGAAGAAACATGAAGGTGAATGAAGGAAGGGTTGGTGGGGGGCTAATGTTTGTTATGAGCAGATGAGCGCTAGCATTTCCACATTGTGCTCTCCTGGAGTAAACAGTCATCTTTCTCCTGTCCTTTCATTGCTCTTGTGGAAACTCAAGTGTGAAAAGCTGTAATTTTAACAAACGACCCCTGCACTGTTCTGTCAGGGCTAACTGATCGCCTGCGATGGCTGCTGGGCAGACGTCTGCGAATTATTATGTATCAATGGTACAGATGATATCTTGAAATACCAAATAATCATGGATTAAAACAACCGCCGTGCAATGCTAATAAAATGGCCTCGTCTCCATTAGGAGATTATGTAAATTACCGGGAGAGCTCTCAGTGATGTCTGCTCGACAGTAGCTATTCAAAATACTGAAGAGCTCATGGCAGCTATATGTACTATGTTAAAAAAAACAGCAGTGATAGTCTTATATGTGACACTCTATGACAGCAGAAAATTACATTAATACAGAAAGGGCAAGATGATTATACCTAACAATATTTACAATGTAACCGAAATATGAAAAAGATGTTTTTATTAAAACGAAAGACTTGCAGTATGCCTAAGGTCGACCCTGTGACGATTGTATGCGCGATAGAGCGCTTGGCCATTTGAGTGCTGTGGGTAGATTTCAGACCCAGACGTTATACGCATATGGTATGTTTAACATCAAACGGGCTCAGCATATACGGTCTGAAATCGCAAGCTGCAGAGTAAGTTAGGTTTTACAGCGCGGCATCTTGCCTCCGTTTGATGGATCTGGCCCAGAGGGTTTGAGTGCGAGCCCACACGCACAGTGATTTTCCACTGGCTCTCTCTCAGACACAGTGCACTGTTCCTGCGCTCACCTCCGGGCTGACACCACACAGACACACACACACACACACACACACACACACACACACACACACACACACACATCTGCTTGGCTGCAGAGTGCCACAGATACTGCAGAGTGCTCGCTACTGGAAAATGCCTGTTAAAAAAAAAAGCCCATCCAGATTGCAAAACTGGTTCATCATCCTTCTGTAAAGGGTACAGGGAAACTGACTGATGACGACACCTTGATTTTAATGCAAGGAGATCTATTTTCCAACAACAGAGCTCTTTTATCTTTGAAAAAATATTCTGAATGAATGTATTTGCACATTCTATGTTGTAATCTACTCAAAATGTATTGGGTGCACTAAATATACAGACATAAAAAAACATGCACAGCATGTGAAACACACATTCGTTCAGCTGTGCATTCTGTTTGAAAAGAAAAGCTTTTAGCCTGAATCTGTTTGACTGCAGAATAACTGGATGTTGTGCTTGTGCTGGTCTAAGTTTTTCTCTGGAGCAGTCAATACCACACAAAGCTATTGACCTGACATATTGACGTTTACAGCCCTGACTGCTATGAGGCATCTGGCCACAGCAGACAGAGCACGCAGCTGGCTGAAGCCAAATTAATAAATGAGGGAACAGGGATCATTTACAATATGATTTAAAGCACGAACATGTACAATACATGGGAAAACACACGCTGATGCTCCTTTTCAAGCTAGCTGAGTGTTTTCTTGTCTGTCTCTTTTGTATGTCTGGAATTGTGATTCAAAACAGAATGAGGTAATTCAGTGACACACAGACAGAGAGAGAGAGAGAGAGAGAGAGAGAGAGAGAGAGAAAAGGAGAGACAGAGAGAGAGGCAGAGAGACAGATAGAGAGATACTGAGCATGTCCATGGTCTGGAAGAAAGGCTATGCCGTCTGTACCAAATATCCAGTGTTGCTCAAATACTACTCCCTACTATGGCAAAGATGAACTTAATCCAATTGATATTATTTATCTAAATTATTAAATTACTGAATGGAATGAATAAAAATGTCACAGTTCAACAGTACCGTGCAATTTGATTACACACATCCTCTCCCAGTCTTAATTACAGAGGCATGTCAGAGTAAACACCTCTTATTGACTGTGTAAAATCAGAAGAGTGAGAAACGACTGTTGTTGGCGTGGAAGTATTTTTGAATTCTATTATGGCAGCTATTAATCTCCTTTGCATACTTGTCTTGGGGGGTGTGTGTCAATAATGTACTTTTCAATCACAAGCGGTAAAAAAAAAAACTTTTGATGAATGGAAGTGATGTGAACAATTATACTGTAATTTATTAATCGTCTGTCATAAATAACAAGGCAATTTGAGTTTTATTGGTCCTCAGCCCTTATAATATTTCCTCTCTGAGGTGGGATACATCATTAATGTTGTTAAGCTGGAAGGGGTGGCCTCCGCATACTAATAACGTTATACAGGCTCTCAGCTGCAATGGAGAACCGGAACCATCTATCACACTATTAATTTATTATTGTGATAATTGATGAGTGCCGAGTGCATACATGCAAGGTGTTCCCGGGCTGCTCACGTCTGCATTGCAAAGCATAATTCTCCAATAATGCACAATATTGTAGTGTTATTGCTTTTATGCTGTGTTTGGCTGTCGTATCAATTATTCATTATTGTAAGGAACTGATCAACGTACCCCCCACACACACACACACGGCATCACCCCCACCCCCACCCTATAAACTAACACACTCACCCTTTGTTGTTCCTCTACTCTTAACCTGAAACAGCAGGGGGAGCCATATGGCTGGTTACTGTAATAATGCCGTCAAGGCAAAGCATTCCTCTGTAAAATGAAAGAATGACGTTGATCATACTGTTATTGATAATAAAAGCTTCTCATTTGTTCAGTTCACTTCTCAGACGCAATAATCCTGCACGTGCATAACTTGCATTTCAATCTGTTTGTTTTTCCTTTACTTTGAGGACCATCGCATGCGTTGCCAAATAAACTTATGGTCTTATGTTACTATGTAAACAAACCGCCTCCTATTGAGAAAATACACTGTGAATGACAGCATATTGGTGCACTAGTATTACACTGTCAATTTTAAATATATGTCAAAATGTGAGATTCAAATTATGAACATATCTGCTGTAACCTACATTGTAAAATAAAACAGTTTAAGTGTTCTACATTATACACATGAAATGACACGGGGATTTAAGCAATAAGCATGAGAGGCACAAACATGAGAAATTCAGATGTCATTGCATGTCTCGTAATATTGAAGGTACAAACTACTCAAATGCACATTCATGCATTTTCATACAATCAATATTGAAGCAGCTCAGATCAACCATCACAGGATGATGCACCATGATACAGTGCATGGCACATATAATGAATAAAAAAGAAATCCATCCATTTGACTTTGTCTGGATTCCTTTTATGGCACTTATAAAATACACCATGGCTCAAAATAATTTGATTTACAGACAGCTCAAAATGTGTGTTTGTCTTTTCTTCAGCTTTAGATAGCTTCTATTTTAGCAAGCCAATGCGTAGACCTGTAACACTCAGTGGGTACATGGGGTACCTTTAGTCAGGCCTGGTCTTGCGACACAGTGCCCAGATGTTGCGCGAGATCCTTGAGACGAGACCCTTCCAGCTCTCAAACAGCCCAGAGCGTCAGTTTTAAAAATAGCAGAGAGGTTGCATAATGTGTCTTCTCTGTCCTCACTCCCGCTCGAGAAAAGCCTTTCTGCGTGACACTGCCAAGAGTATCAACAGCCCAAGTCCAGCTCAACCAAGCTTCTGCCAAGCCTCGTCAAATCACTTCAGTGGAGATATGTAGCGGGGTGACGTGACCGCCAGGGAGGTGTTTGTGTTACACTCC
Organism: Megalops atlanticus; assembly: GCA_019176425.1. Taxonomy (NCBI): domain Eukaryota; kingdom Metazoa; phylum Chordata; class Actinopteri; order Elopiformes; family Megalopidae; genus Megalops; species Megalops atlanticus. The sequence continues at coordinate 61,893,478 of CM032875.1, forward strand.
TGCATCAGGTGCTGTCCCCAAAAGTGACAGGTAGCCTTTAATTCTGAACTCCTGATGTGTCTCAACACACAACGAGGTACATCTTGTGCAATTTAAGCACCAGCCCGTCCCATGATCTGTTTTTACTACCAATAGATGTGTTACAATGTCTTCCCCCGTCTCTGTCCTTTGGCATGACTGGCAGCATAGAGACGCATCTCATTTTAACAGCTAATAAAACATTATATTATGTTAGATTGAGAGTAATAAAGGTTTAAAGGTGTTATTTGTAGTGGATAGCCTTGTCATCATCGTATGGCGATGGAATCAGTCTCTGGCATTTTTGTCAGGTATATTGTTTGTCACACTCGCACAATGTCATTAACAGCCACAGTGGAAATTTTACCTGATACAAACTTATACTCCCTTCCTCAAAAGTTTCTGTCAAAGAGAATACTGCCAGTTGTATACTTTTACAACCAAACCATAAAAAGGCAGAGGATAAATAAAAGGATCTGTGCTTCACTGTTGCCTAGAGCTACAGAGAATATCAAGTATGTGTTGTTGGAATAAATATATTTTTTGAGGATGTTATGAGAACCTGATGGGTGGAGTTTAATATCTTACCAACCGCTGTTTGTCTGATCACTTGTAAATCAGTTTTACTACCACTTTTGTAATGGATGTCATCATGACACATTAAAGTTGTGCACATATTTTTGGCACAGACATAATGTGCATGCCCTTTTCTTTTGGCCATGTTCTTTTAGATTGTTTCAATCTATCATGTAGACCAGGCAAAGTCGCAAGATATCATTTTTTTATTGCCTTGCTGCTTATGTCTGCAAATCAGCAGGAAACTAGTTTTTTGCTAACATGATGAAATGATTAACAGACACTGACAAACAAAGACGGAAACGCAGGGAACCTTGTTTTCATGTAGCCCACGCTAAGAAGAGCTACGGTAACCGTGGGCGTTTCAGAGATAGCGCATACTTTGGATTTACCTGGAGGACAAATCGTTTTGCAATTCTCTGGATGAAAACCTGTGTTTGTAGTTTTTTATTCTCTGGATAAGCATGATTTTGAGGTGAGGAGGGCATTTCTTGAAACAAACACAACAGAAATCGCACATCTTGAAACCAATGTTTTTGGCCTGGCTGTTCCAAGGGACTGTTCCCAGACTATTCCCTGCAAGAGTGCATCAGCACAACCCTCCCAGCCCAGCAGGCAGGTGTCATTATAGCAGTTTGTTTGCAAGGTAAGTAGCTATGAGAAGTGACAGCAGTAGAATTAGTAATGCGGTTGTGCTGTCATTTTTATCAGAATGCCCTGCAGGGAGGATATGATTAAATGGATATTCAACCCTCTGCATTAATGTTGTGTGCCCTGTTTTAATTTGCATTTAGTTAGCAGTGCAAGGAGAGTCTGTTTTTGTTATTGGCCATGAAGAAGCACGTTTTAACAGATTGTTGTGCAAACAGCCTCTGAAACACAATAGCTTCATAAACCCTCCCTTTCATGCCATTCTGTAAAATAAATTCAGTAACATGTTGCATGAGAATGTTAATAGAAATAGGAACAACAGATTTATGATATGTTTGTAATTAAAGCACAGACTTCTATTATCAAAGGAAAGTTAGGATTTCCAAGTAAAGAATTTTACAACCTTGCACACAACATTAAAAGAATATTTAGGGAACTCTGGAGATGTCATTATACTGTTGGACAACAGGTGAATGACAGCACCACTTTTCCCTTTGGCTTTTTCCTGTAATTAATGCTGTTAAAATAAAATGGCAGAAAATTACTACTGAAAAATAGCATATTTGAAAACACTTTTTTTCACTGAAATCTACATGCTCAGAGATAACTGGAGATGTTTTGGGATTATGGAGAAAACACCTATGTCGTGTTTTTATATCAAAGATCCATTGTACATTTAACTGTCAAGTCGCATTAAAAAAACTCAGGGATGATTAGCGGAGTTCAGTCTGACAGGTTAAAAACTCTGCATCAAGCCCCAGGAAATATAAACTCCCCAAAGTCTCTGTGAGAAAAATCAGCAGTTTCTGTGGAAAAAAATTCTCATTGTTTATTAATAGAAAGCAGGCCTCCCACAAATTCTTAGTGTGTTCAGTATGTTATCTTCGTATTATCATTTAGTAAGTGATAATGTAACTGACTTGTTAGTGAATGCTTTAGTTTAAGACCTGTCTGTAGGGAATATCCATTGTTCTCTTTTTGACAGAAATTTATGTTCACACTGCTTGTATCTCTGGCCTTCTACCAGAAAAACAAAATCTGGGGTCAACTGGGCTATGACTCCTTCCTAAGCAGCCGCTTGGACAGTTTCAGAAGTGTTATTTAGCTTGTAGAAACCAAGGGGAATTGCCTTGAGGCCTTGGCCATTAAGGCATCCAATCAAACTGTGCTTAATTTAATGTGTGGCAAAATTTAATATTGTATGCTAATAATTCATACGCTGCCTTGGTTATCTAATATCAACAAAGAGGACAGGTTCCTCAGAATCAAATGTGTGTATTTTTTATGCCATAGAGCAAATATTATGGCAAACAAGGTATCATGCACTACATTTTACTTCAAGTACAAAACTGACTGATTTCTCCATTTGTCTTGACATTTAAACCCCTGAGCTCCCCATGATTTTGTCCTGGAATAACCTTTCTTCCCATTAAAGCAATTTTCCTCTATAATGTTCCTCAACCTAACTGCATTGCCTGAGAATACAACCACAATAGGTAAAGTCAAAGGTAGAGAGAGTATCTGAGGGAGTGGGAATTGTTTCCAAATGAAAACAGCAAGTCATGCAGTATTAACAATTAGTGGGTCATGTGTTTTCCAATAAATGCCTGTGCATCATGTCAGTAAAACTGAAAAGGTTTTAATAAAGATAAATTGAAAGAATATAATATAATATGAGATGATCTCCAACAAATTCACCTCTTTCCCTCACCAACACTGAAGAACAGCATCCAACATTTTTACTGAACATATATTGAATTCCCTCCCAAAGATTAAGTGAGATTGTGGTTAACATGCAATGGTAACGCATTTTCAAGATTGACAAAAAAAATCCCACACTTATAAAGTGCTGTCAATGATTGAAATGTGAACATTTATTGAAAAATATATACATGCAAAATATGCTATCAGTGCATGTACTGTATGGGATTATATAAATATATCTGCACCAGGGAGAGAAATCTTTTAGAAAGAGGCATTGGGCCATGGCTCTGCCTTGAATGTTTGTGAAAGTGATGTTTCACATTCATTCCTAAAGAGATGCTGACATAAATCGATCACCCACTGACCTTGCCTTCACCTGCGTGGGAGCTCTTCCGGCCACAGACTGTCCATCACTAGGTAAGCATTTACTATAGACATGTAGACCCCACTGAAGCCCCAGATAGAAAAGAATATATTTATTTAATATTCATTTTAACAAATACTACTTTTGGGAAAGGTAGTAATTTAACTCAAATGGGGTGGTCAAATTGTGAGGTGGACACTGACATCCTATTGTGAAAGATGTACCATTTTTCTCTGCCTTTCTAATTTATCAGTCTTCAGGGCCTATTGCCTTTGTTTACATCACCAAAATGCAGAAATGCCAAAGTAATACTTTTATCTCTGTTCTTTCTATGCATAAATTCCAATTATTCTTTAACCAAAAACATGATTATGAAAAATCATTTTCTCCAATCATGGCTGAGGACATAGAGCCTGGGGTAATGTATACTAAAAAGGTAGGTGTTCCACATTGGACTATGCTTACTGTGTGGTTATTCAAGACCAGCCATCACCTTGTGATTGTTTTCCCCCAAGCAATGTGTCAGTGTCCTCTTTTCTAAATGTATTGCTGCCCTTCTGTGCATCCAACTGATCACTTTGGTGTTTGGTGTTTGCTGTTATATTTTTAGACACAGGGGTACCTATGCATTTAGGCATTGCTAAGAATACAAATCAATAACTGAGATCTGTGACCAACTGTTTGCTTTGCCATTGCCATTAGTGTTTTTCCCCCTTTCTTTTTCCACTTAAGGTTTCTTAAGAAGAAACTCTCATCCACCCCACAATAAATAAATAAATAAATAAATAAATAGATAGATAGATAGATAGAAAAATACAAAGCAGTCATTCTCCATAAGTGAGTAAAAAGCACCTCATAAGTCTGTCTTAAAAATTATTGATATCAAAATGAAGCCGAGTTGCGCTAAACAATTCAGAAAAAAATTTCGTTCTCATTGAGATTATACCGCTGTATTAGTTAGCTAGCTATCTTGTTGTTATCCACAACAAAAATGGCTGTAAGAAGAGTCACTGTTGAACTCTTGACAAGCAGTCAAGATGAGAGACCAACATTTTCATTTTGCTGGAGGTTAAGCAATGATGTAATGAGGCAGTAAAATCAAAATGGAGAAGATTAAGAGTAAAAAGGCCAAAATTTGTCTATTTATTATGTGTCTGAATTCTGTATTTTCCAATGAGATTCAATGATACACAAGTAAAGCTTCGTAAGGAATCAAACCTTAGATTCATAAAAGGCCTAACTCTCAGTACTGGATGGGTAATGAAGTATGCCCCACCAAATTGCAGATGATGTAACTTGCTATCCCCATCATAAATAAACTTCACTGCATATGCTCTACACAGCCTGCATATTGCAACTGCAACTGTATACAGTTTTTTTTTTTATCATTAAACTAAAGCTGGCATAGTATGACACGTGAAAAAATAGGCAACATAGTAGTTTTATGACTACTACCAGAGCACTACCAGCTTTACTACATTAATGTGCACCACCAAAATCCATAAACTATCTGTAGTCATACACAGATAAGGACATTGTCATATCACATAACCATCCACTCTGTGGTGGCGAACATTAAAAACATACCCAGAATACCCCAAGTACAATGCAGGAACTAATGAGAGGGGAACAGCCAATCACAAATCAGACAGGATGAAATACAGTGGTACCAAACAGAACACTTACTTAACTGCTACAACATAATTACATGTAAGATTCAGAGATCAATGTCCAATTATAATGTCTGAGGAATGGATGCCTTTTGTTACTCACAAGAAGTATTATCCAAAATTAATGTCATTTCATGTTCAGAACTGTTACTACACCACTGTGTAATAATCAGTCCACCACAGTACACAGTTATATGTTAAATATTAATTACTTTTTGAAACTGAAGTGCTTAGCAACTGGCACTGCCTATCAGGTGGTCCTTTTTGTTATCCTTGTGATGCAATTTCTGACTCTGCGATAAACATATTAACATGCCTGGAGGGGACTTGGCCCCACAGGTAGTGCCATGAGTGGAAAGTGCCACCTAATGTCAGTACAGAGAAGAGAGAAAATGGAATGGGATATCATGCTCAGAGATACCTGTAGGTTTTTGCAAGGAAAAACAAGAGATTTGGACAGTGCTCAAACTGACTGACCAGGGAACAAGTTTGTGTAACAAATATGCATATGCAGGAGTACAAGTCAATGCTTTTGTTAGGGGAAAAAAAATCAGGGGAGAGCACAAACACAGTCCCCCACTACCAGAAATTATGCAGTCGAGATTCCCACATTTGGGGAATTCGCAGGGGTCAGCACAGCCGGAGTGCGATGACTGAGCCTTGCCCTGGGTGAACCACCTTCTTGATCATGGTATCTCCCCTGCCAGGTAAGTAAGTATATGACAGCAAATGGAAGTCTGTGTGGAAATAACTGCCCTGTTATGATTAATACTCATTTTCACTTAGATCTTTTCTCTCATGTAAAATACAAATAATTCCTTTGGTGTTTTTCTGTAATTTTCTGAGATTCTGTTTTTCTGAGATAAGCTGGATGTACAAAATATACAGAGAAATGCCACACTCTCAAATGGATGAGTGTGCTCTCTCATGCGTGCTTTGCCTTCCGTTAGCAAGTAGAGAAGAATTTGCCTGCAGCTAACCTGCCAAAAAAGAAAGAACAGCACTATGAACTTTTGTAATTAGGAACATTCAGATTTGCCCTTACATTTTCAGAGATATTAATTCTGTGATCAAACCAAGATGGTGGAACAGTGTTCTGTTCAGGTCTCACCAAGTATAACCCAGAGACCTAGGTATTACAAAATCCTTTGTCATGATTGATCTAGTTTGAACCAGTTCAGAGTGGTAAGAAAATCCCGTGCAAGTAAATTCTAGGTAGTCTAATCTTGTGGAGGTGTAGAAAAAACCTTTAAGGACATTACCTTGGATGTCCCCAGAGAGTAAGCAAGAGGTAAGCGTGGTGGGGTAAAAGTCTCTTCTGAGCAAAAAGAAGGACTCTGCAGTGGGAAGCAAACTCACTAGAGATTGCCGCCCCCCCCCTTTCCCCAGGGGCTGGCAGGTTGATCCTGATTCCATTCATTCTCCATAGCACTCTCCATGGCTGAATATTGCCTCATGGTGGTCTGGAGCAAGACAAGTCCTCTGTGCTGAGTTAGTGCTTGAGCTTTAGTCACATGTTGCTGATATATTTAATGCAGTCAAGACAGGCATGGACAAACACAGCAGGGCTTCGAACCGGTTTAAGGAACGAAATGAAACGAAAACCAAAAACGAGCATTATTTTATGAGGAACAGAAACGGAAACGAAAACGTTATTATATTTATTGTTCCAGAACAGAAATGTGATTTTGATATCTCTATTACCGTTTAATAACGTTATTTTTTCCTTCCTTAAAATATAGGCCTATAAAACATTTGTCAAATGTATTAGCTAAACATTTTTGTATTTTAGAGCGCACTTCATTCAATGCGTGCTCTCGGTCTCTCCAAATAGGAAATGCACGCCTCCTCAGCAGCATGTCTCACTGATTTTTCCCTCCATGTTGGTAGCACACTTCAAGAAGCCATCTGAATTATAACAGTTTTCCAAGTGTCATACCACAGTTAATCATAAGATAGATTACAGATGTGTACTATTAGGCAGCTAAACTGAATCACCTCCATCAGCTACCATTATTAAGCAAGCTAACGAACCATAACGAATATAGCTTAGCTACATTAGCTAGCTAGTCATCTAGCCTACACAGTAGTAGGCTATCTGATGGATGAAATCAGCTAACCCTGCAACTAGCTAGCTATGTTACCTGCAACCAGTAGCCTACCCCAAGTTCTTCTGATATTGTAATTTATTTTGGGTTTTCTGTTGTAGATGGAACACCATCATGAAAATCCCAATGCGGCAGCATTTTATTTATGATCGAGCCATTTAGGTGTTTCCTTAAACTTTGCAGCAGCCAAACTCGATTCCCAAAAATAGTCAGGATCTAGCGATGGTACAGTTTGTTGTAAATTGAAAAGAGACAAATAACAGAAATTGCCAACAATGTTAAATGCAGTTACAATAGTTAACTGATTCTACTCAAAATAGAGAGCAGAAATCTGAAAGGTGCTCTAATCACTGTTAAACGTTACGGTACTAACCGATTGATGTGAACTAAGCAGTCATCTCAGAGGCGAACTGGTTACTTAGCAACCGTAAACAGTTTGACTAGCAAGTAGGTTAGCATAACCTAGCCGTAACAAGGCTAAGTTGAATATTAAATATATATCTTGAATCAACGTCCGAATATGTACAGTAGCCATGCATATGTTACAAACATATTGCTACGAAGGAACTTTTAAAGTAATTCGTAGCAGAGGATTTATCCGCCAGCTGAGTGAACTGTCAATTCTTATTACATGTCACTGCGCGTGAAAACAACGTTGGACTAGACAACAGATGGCTATATCATAGTGTAGATTTAACTATTTCCATAATCATAACATCGATAACAGTAATAGTAGTATCGACATTTTGTGGTAGCATCCATATATAAGTATAAAAGAACAATCCATGAGTATGCCCTCAATAGGTCACACCAATGTGATTAGCCCTTTAGCGTGTACAGTCAAACCAGTGTGGTTAGAGCACTACATTGGAAAAATTCTAGCTAACATTAGCTTTGAGGAAACAGTGTTTAATGTTACAAAACATAAACTGTGTGAAGCTTAATAACGCTAATGAAAACATAATGAACTATGTAACATAACACACGCGCTACATAGCATAAAATAAGTCACATACGAAATGGTTTTAAACTATCATAAGAGTACACTACATACATTTATGTAAAAATTATGTTATTTTATTTATTAACGTTATTTGGTTCACCGGTTCAGGAACGTTATGTTTGGGGACGAACACAGTAACAGAAACGTTAAAATACTGTTTCCGCTCTGAACGGAATGTTTTGAAAAAAATTTGGGTTCGAAGCCCTCAACAGAGTGTCCTGTGCTTTTGATATGTTTTCACACCACAGGAGCTAGGATTCTGTGCAGGGGGAAAATGCTGGGAAATGGAAGGATAAATGCCTAAGATTACAGTTTTTCACTGTCCTCAGGAGAAGAACGCCAGGCTTGTTAACTGAGTGAAAGAGAAGATGGAGCACTTCCTAGTCTCCCTATACATTATCAGCCATGGTGACTCTAAGGTGAGCACCGCAGGATGCCAAGAAGAGCAACATGAACAAAACATACAGTAGACCTCCTTGAGTCTTTCACAAAGCACGCGGCTGAGTTTCCACAATGCAGCTGCCACAATGCACCCTTACAGAGATGGCATACTGTATAAGGATAATAACTCAACCTTCATCCTAGGACTCAGGGATGGACTGAGAGCAGGCTACTATTTCAGCTTAAGATGCAAAAAAAAAGTGTGAAATTAATGGCATAATACTCACTGCTCCAAGGATACTAATGGATAGCACTCGTATTCTGTAACTTCTGTACAAGAACAATTATGTTTACGTACATAATGCTTATAGATTCAACACAGTTACCTAAAGCCCTTACCTTTCTCTTGGGCTAACAAACACCAGCTATTCACTGGTAATTAAGCATATGGCCTTGATGTGTTCACTGCCAACAGTGAATAATCTGAATAATAATACACTGTACTTACCTCTAAAAGGGTTTGCATAAACAGATGCTTTATCCCCATTGGTAAAAGGAATAAATATGCAATTTCTGTATAATGTGTGCTAACATATAGAGTGTGAAATTTATTGTTTTTGATATGGCTATCATGCAGGCTCTAGGATTCACTTCTTACAGTTCACAAGCCTACAGTACCAGTCAAACGTTTGGACACACCTGATTAAACTAATGGGAAACATCTATTCAAAGATATCGTGATCTAAGGACTTATGCTTAAATGCTTGAAATTTGTTTCTTGGACAAATATAAATTGTGAAGTGGATGCCTATGTCTTTCTTTCACAATTTTTTGGTCACTGCATTATTCCATTTGTGTTAGGTTTAGATGTCTTTACTATTATTCCAAAATGTGGAAAATGGTAAAAATAAAGAATAAAAGTGTTCAAACTTTTGACTGGTACTGTAGATATTGCTATGTCAACAGTGAAGTTGTGTAAGACTTTGACCCCGACTCAGTTCAACCTCAATGTACGTTGTATTCAACTTTAAATAATCAATTCATGATAATGTTATTTTATTACTTTGTTTCTCACAGTGCATTACCATGTGTTTTGTGGCTGCTGAAATGTGCGTAATCACTAAAATCTCAGAACAGGACAGACATCAGTCAGCTAGATTAGCAGTTACTAAAGCACATGAAAGGCATTATTTGACATTTTAGGGCTGATTAAATCAAAATTTTGTGTGCTATCAACTGAGAAGGAATATGACAAAGCCACAATGGGGACAGTAGGGACTCTAAAAATTGGTGAGATACTACTGATCTATTGTAGAAGGGAGAAGAATTAAGACAGAGCGAGAGAAAGAGACACATCTACATGACAATTTTATTATTTAAAATAACGAGCTTGGCTGATGCACTCATCCAATAGCACTTATAAAATCATGAAACTCATCTGTTCATCTTTTTTTCTGTACTGAAGCAATACATACAAATGACCTTGTTCAAGAGCAAAGCAGGAGGCGTGCCCACCTGGGGTTTGAACCCATGTCCCCCCGCTCATAAGTCCAGTGTCCAAATTGCTACTCAGCACTGCGGCACCATTAATGATTCATAAGTCCACATTTCACAAGGCAATGACTGTCAGGGTCAACTGTATTTCAACAGCTGAAGTAATTCCATTCCATTAAAAAATATATATATATATATATATATGTGTGTGTGTGTGTGTGTGTGTGTGTGTGTGTGTGTGTGTGTGTGTGTGTGTGTGTGTGTGTTGGGGACAAGAAACATCTGGATCACTCAGCACTGCTGTATGCTGCATTAAATTGTATGATACTGGACATTACAGCCCTGTTCCCCTTGCAGCAAGTACAGTCAGCCAGTACATTCAATATATCATGATTGCATTTCATACTAAGCATACACTTTACTTCTGTTACATTATGTAACTACCATGTAGACACATTATGTTACAAAGCTGCTAATATTTGTGTAATAAATTTCCAAATGAAAATGCAGGAGGAGAATATTCAGACAATTCTTGCTCAATAACAAACCCTTCTCATCCACACAAGTATAAAAATCCCACTCACAGCTTCTTTTTCATATAAGTTGCTCACAGTATCCCATCTCCTCCTTGTATTTTTATTACTGTTTATGATGTCCAAATGAAGTGGGGGTGAGGATAAACTTTCAACCCATTCTTTAAACTCTAAAATGAGGTTATCTGCCTTAAGAGAGATCTGCCTTATAAACCTAAAGAGGTAGTAATAAAACTGGTAAAAAAAAAAAAAAAATCCAGTGTCAGTGTAAGAGGTTTCTTATCTGATGAATTGTGTTAAATGCCACAGTTCCATGGGGACATGTCCTATCCCCTGTACTTTTCTCAGTCTGCACAAGAAGATTATGTGCAATAAGAGTGGCCTTCCTCTGATCAAATATGCAGATGACATGGTATCAGTTGCCTGTTTGAAAGACAAATTCTCTTTTACTCTGTATGTTAGTCATGTTAATAGTTTCGTTTTGTGGCCCACTCCATCTCTGAACAGCTCAAGAAACAGGAAAGTTTAGAGTTTAAAAGGTTTATAGTTTAAAATACCGTGGAACAGGACTAGACAGAATCCCCCCTTAACTAGTGAGGGCTGTCAAACAGGCAAGTACAATAATTGGGACCAAACAGTTGCAATTATCGGATCAGTATCACAAACTAGTGAACAGGAAATCCCTCCACATTTGTAATGATACAACACATTTGCATAATCCTCCATTCCAAACACTACCATCAGGTGTGAGAGTCAAAGAACCCTTTGCATTGAAAAACTGCTCTAAAAACATCTTGAATTCCATCTGCAATCTCAATTCTTAACAAGGAGAACAAATTAACAGGCTAAGAAGTGTTTCTGTTGCTGATCAACTGTTGCTGTGTTGTTTGGATATGTTTTATTATGGACTGTAGTTTTAACTGTTGCAGTGGTTAACTGTGTGCTGACTTGTCTGCTATTTATTGATGTGTGTAAGATGTTATGTGTTTTTGTACTAAGCCACAATATGTTATGAACTAAAGACAAATTTCCATTTATGTATTATTTAATGAAGAATAAAGAGTTGTGAATGTGAAATTGAATGGGAACATTAAGTAATAAATTACTCCTACATTCCTTCAGAGTACTTTGTTTTAAGTCACTGTTGGGAGTGGGAATACTGTGCGAAATAATAAGGGTTTCCAGTCTGCTCTTAAATTGTATGCCAATAACAGAACTTTTAGATTTCAATCCATTTTTCTGCATATAGAAGAGCGCTCCCGTTTCTCAAAATAAATATTTTTTTCTGTGATAAATTTTGGTTTCAAGACAGGGCTTGAAAAGGAACAACTTGCACATTCTTAATGGATGCTGGAATTCATACATGATTTTGTGCCTGTAGGCATTGCTATTTTAACGGCACCATCCACGATTTGCATTCTGATGAAGACTCGTACTTCTCATGTGAGAGTAGTTCTAAAACTTTCACTTCAAATGCATAGTTTCAAACAAGGCACAGTTCAATATGGATGATCCAGTATTGAGCAGCATTTAGTTATTGAGATTTTAATGCACAAATAATGTTATGAAAAAATAATTCTCTTGAATTTGTTGCACAAAATTCAGGTCAACTTGCAATGGAGAGGAATTGGGTTCTGGCTCTAATTGTATGTGGCATATACAGTACCAGTCAAAAGTTTGGACACACCTGGTTAAAATAATGGGAAACATTGGGATATGTAACAAATAATGGGATGCATTCAAAGACGTTTTGGACTAAAGACTTATTTCTTATTTTTAAAAATTTTGATTACTTTGAAGAATCTAAAATAGTATAAAGAAGAATCTAAAATCTACATTTAAATATAAATTGAAAAATCTAAAATAGTTTTGATTTGTGCAACACTTTTTGGTCACTGCATAACTCCCTTTGTGTTATTTCATAGATGTGATGCCTTTACTGTTATTCTAAAATGTGGAAAATAGCAAAAGTAAAGAGTAAACGTTATGTCCAAACTTTTGAAGAGTACTGTATGTTTGTGTGACATCAGCAAGTACTGCCAAACCCCTGTAAAACAGGGCCATGATTCTGGGTGGGGGGGAGAGGAGGGGTTAGGGGGGGTTGAAATAAATAGCATTCAGCAGCACAGCAGTGGACACACTGACATGGGAAGTATGAATAGATTCACACTCTAATTGGATAATGTGCAGATCAGGCATGACCTTTAGCACCGTTTCATCGTGGGAGAACGTTCCTTGCCTGAGCGTTCTCTCCTCTTGTTTGTGACAGATGATCGCCTCAATTTTCTGCCCCTTGCCCCAATACAATAAACCAAATAAGTGGTGGAATTCTTACCTTGCCCACGGTTTACTCTTACCTTGCCCAGAGTTCTGAATCTATACTTCAATAGTGCCAGGGACAGTGCTATAAGTGGATTCATACTGTATAATAGCGATATGTTTCTGCTTTGGTTTTTCCAGTTCATCATTAGGCTGTAGCCTAAATTGACATGAATACATTTTTCATATATCTGGATTGAAAACTATTTAAAAATTGCTGGATGGTATTTTTTATTTTTGATTGAATAACTGATTTTAATGATTTTAATCTGCCCAGTTATAATGACTCTAAGACATGGCATTTAAAAACATCAATAAAAAAAAACAAAACAAATTAATCAAAGGTATGATCAGAATGCTGTGTCACGGAATCCAATCGGTTTATTAAGTTATATTTTAGCCAAAAGCCTGTTTTACTTTCTAATGTCAAACACTGAAGATTGATACTGGAGTCTAAACTTGTCCTCTCTGCTCCATGTTATCTTTGTTCTTTGTTATCTTGCAGCTGGCTACTGTTCTCTCCAAAGACACTATGTTGTTTTAGCCAAACCAAAGCCTGCCTCACCTGCAGGTATGCTTCCTGATTGACTTAGATTAGACCACACCACAATGCCCACACAAAGTTCAATTTGAGTATCTGTTATTTTCAGGTCATGTGGTCTCTAGTTTATCTGAGGCACTCTGAATGAATGACCCAATTGATTTTTTATACTCTCTCTGACCTGTTTACAGCATGGCTAAATACAACAGCAATTCTATATGTGTTAAACAATGAGTATCAAATACATTAACATTTTCATTACTCATTACATAAATACCACATATATACACACACAGGCACACACACATCTAGAGGTTTAAATGTATGTTGTTTGATAAGTTACTTTCATGAAAAAGATGAAAGCCCTTAAATCAGTTTTGTTGCAATGAAACAAGGGTAATGTATATAAGCTTTCATTTGAATAACAGGGCTGGTGCTTTTTCTGGTAATATTAATTTGCCTTTACAGCTTTGCCGTTTGCTCATCTCATCTGTACGCCAGTTGATGTGATCTTTGTCTAGTGGCACACTTGGCTTTCCAAACAGAGCTGTAGGTGTCACTCTAAACATGGCTTCTGGCTGTAGGCTTGTGTGGTGGGTGTTGTCCCAACCCTGTGAGCCATCCCCCTCCATAGAGGACGTCGTCAGTCAGATGTTCAGCATGCATGGGGCATTGTCTGCCTGGATGTTCGACGGGCTGGCAGCAAAAGGTGACATCTGGTGACTAATGTGCTCGGATGTGAATGCAGTTCCCACAGTTCTCTGGGCTGCAGCTGCTCTGCGAAGGCAGAAATGAGCAAGAGAGAAAGAGAGAGAGAAAGAGAGAGAGAGAGAGAGAGAGAGAGAGAGAGAGAGGGAAAGATACAGAGAGAAAGAGAGACAGGGGGACAGAGAAAGACAGAGAGGGACACAAAGAAGGGGACAGCAAGAGGGAGAGACAGCGAGAAAGAGATGGAGGCAGGCTTCTGGGTTCCTTTGTGTGTGCGTGTGTCTGCATGCGTATCTGTGTGTGTCTGTGTCTGTCTGTATGTGTATGTGTGCTGAGCTAGAGACAGAGGGGGTTGTGTTGGGGGTTGAGAGCATGTCACCAGAAAATCAATGACTTTCTGTCTGATTTTAGAGGAGGTAAACTATGGCCCCAGCCACTCTTTTCCATGCCAGGGCTGACATTTAACAAAGAGACCACACAGAGCTGAACCAAGACTGTTTACACTGCCTTATATTCCCTCCACAGAGTACCCTTTCAGCTCTACTCAGTGCAAAACCTTACACACTATTTGTTAAAATGATGGCAAAAAGCACAGACTACATGAGCTCTTGTATTATAGCAGGGTTAGGATATTAGGACCTAAAACAATTGCAGTATAAACAACACTTTTGTAATTATTACATGTAGCTGTTATTGTAATTGTTGTATTTGCAGACATATGATTATGTTGTGTTACTGTTATTTTGGTGTAAATGTAAATTCATTTCTAAACATGTGTGACATTCATTCATAATTAGTCATGCTAATTCATGCTTTCTATACGCAAACGTATAGTACAATACTATCCTAGAATTAGCATGCAAAACTGAGCCTAACTGTGATTAACACCTTCAGGAAACAGTTTCATTTTTGAAAGTAGTAAGTGTGAGTCTACCTCTCATACTACAGACACTGGATTTGATTTTTATCCACAGAATCGCTGAGTTCTGGGCTGACTTACCACATGTGTTTTGAAGTATGGGAGTCCTCGTACAGCATGTGTCACCACCTCAGGATCTAGGGATAATTTCCAAGCCTCACAGTGCCATCAAACAAACAAACAGTGGATCTAATTAGCGCTCACATATATTCCTCCCGCAGCTCAACGGGCTCCTCGTCTTCAGCTGTTGTTGAATGGTTATTTTTCACTGTTGGCAGTCCCTTTCCTATGCAACACATTTCAAGCAAAAAAAAAAATTGACTAGCCAGAAATTGAACCTAACCTCATAGGTGCTTTCAGCATGCACATGCCAAATCTCAACAATAATGCTGTCAAACTGACTGCGAACTTGTGAAGCCCGTTTTGCAGGGCTAGACCCTGACTGATATCATACAGGCACTGAGAGGTTAAGACTTCACACCCGTCGCTCGCTCATGACTGTGTGAATGGTTCTCCCAATACAATGACAGTAACCTTATTGCCTCTCTGTGGAGGAAAACCTTAACAAGGCCATGCACCTCAGTGGTCATATCCCCTGAACAGTGCCCAGTCTTGCTCTGATTTAATGAAAAAGCGTGTGGAAATAATCAAATCACTAGTGGACATACTGACAAAGGTTGCAACATCTTTATCTGATCATATGGTCAGGCTGGCCTTGGTCTGTCTGTGGTGTTCTATTTGATGCATTTTGGTAATGGTTACGAAACTGAGGAGTGCTTATAAAGAGTTAAAAAAAAATCTGGGCAGAAGAATTGAATTATGAAATACAATCAAAGCGCCAAACCAAATCATGTTATACGCAAGTGTGTGGCATGCATGATGCAAAGAAAAAATTAGGTATAAAATTATGGGCAAAGACAGTGGAAATTCTTAATAAATGCAAATACTGACTGAAATAAGTCATGCATATTTACCAATCCATTTTTGGTAACCTTATTGTCATGTCAAAAGCTGCAGTGACTGAGAGCAAAAACTAGCAGGGCCAGTCCATCACAGGGCATATGCAGATGTATGGGGAGGGAGGGGAGACAGGATTTAGAGAAGCTGACTAACCTAGACACAAACTATAGGAGGAAATCCTCACAGACATGGCAACAACATGTGAACTTCAAACAGAGAAAGGCAGCTTTAAGCCTAGGAGCTTTCAGGCAACACCACTATGCAATGTTCTATAATGCCACCCATGTATATTGATGTCTTGTTAAATGCCATATAATATAAATATTTCAGATAAATATGCCACTGTAGAGTGCATATTTTCCTTTTGTTGCAGGCTGTCATGTGGACAGTATCCATACAATGACACAAGTGCAGCCCATAGCTTTAGGTGGAAGTATATAGCTAGTAGCAATTGGTAGTTTGAATACAGAATATTTGCATGTATGAAAGTAAACTGGGTAGAATCATGTGTGATGGATGTAACTCTGGAATGAAATACATAATCAAATCTCATGATTAAAGACATAATAACAGCAGCACCCTTGCTTTTGGCAGTGCAGGGGCTAGAACATCATTACAATCACCCCTAGTTTTGAGTCAGCCCTTATCTCTGTTGGCGATAGAGCCCCACATGTCATTAACCCCGTGGCCTGGAGGTAAGTGACCTGCCTTGAGACCTGAGACGGAATCAGGGGCAGCAGCAAAACAGGGTCCGCTGGCCCGTCTGCGTTTGAGCCGGGCTCTATTATTGCAAGGTCGCCCCGGAGTGTGGATGTCACGGCGACTGATTCTGTTAACCTCTCCGAAGCCCCCTGCTCTGCCGCATGTGGGACCTTTCGCTCTCTTTCACCCTTCGGTGAGCTTGAAGACGGGAGCACATGGGACACGGGGCTAGACATCGCTTCCCAAAGCCCTGCAGAACACGGTACTGTGAAAATACCTAACACAGATATGAAATACGGTCAGAGGCACACAAAGCGACACCTTACTGAACTGTACATGCAAATACAGTACAGTGACCAGCTGCATGTCCTGAAGGTGGTGTCAATGTCTTATCTTTAAGATGGTAACTGTTACCTTTTTATAGAAGCAGGAGCATCTGTCACCCTATATGACAAATCCTTCAGGCTTTTAATTCCTTGAGCACATTGTCTCTAAGTTTCTCACCTTTGTCTCAGAATCGATCTTTGTCTTTCCAAGCTGTGCTGAAGTTTAATAACATGAAAAAGAAATCATCGAAGAGCGTTGTTGAGCATGTTTTCTTGATTAAACTTTATCCTCCCATGTTCATTCAAAATGTTTATGTACCAAAAGGTATAGCTAGATGGTTAATGTGATTTCTTGCCTCTTTCCACATTCTGTCAGAATTGAACTCACTATTCCTTTTTCCTAATACCCTGCAAACTTTGCTTTTCTTGGTCAAACAATTAAAAGAAATTAAAAGCCTAATCTTTTCAGTGACATTAATACTTTTTAGTTGTTGGCTGAGTTTTTAATTAGCTGAGTGACTATTAGAAAACCTGCGACCTTGTGAAAATTAAATGCTTTAAAAGTATTTTATTAGGGACATTTCAAGAGAATGAATCCTTCCATTAATGCCCATAATGAGACAGAATTACATTCATGAAATTGCTTTCAGAACATTTGTTGAAAATAATGGAATTCTAAAAAATGTAACCAAACTAAAAAGCAAACTATCCAATCTTTGCAGGGACAACCTCTCATTGGATGGCCACCATTGTTTTCACCACTACAATAATAATTCTACCATTACTATGGCTGCTAATTACAATAATGAAAGGAAGGAGCCTTGTGTATCCTAATTTTGAACCATTAGCATGAGGCACACTGACTAGCCCAGTTACCCTTGCAATATGCTGAGCTAAATTTATTTGACAGCACTCCTTTTTAAAACAAAATGCAATTAATATATTCTGAATGTTTTAATAGATAATTAGCACCTTATTACTATGGAAGTCTAATGCTGTTACATTAATTGCACATCAGCTGAAACCTTGAAATCTCATTAGTTAAAACTGATCCCATTGTATACCAATAACATTTCCTGTTTAAAGCAGTACCATACAAAGGAGGGACGAGAGCAAAAAAGCTCTACTTCTTTGCCTTGAAGGGAGGAATGAAGGCAAAACATATAATTAATGGGTCATACTTTGTGATCATTGATATTGTGCAGCCCATTCAACAGATATTACGGAAAGGGCAAATTACAGTACCTTTGCCTTAAGAGTCAGTAATTACGAGTGTAATGTGGGCTGTGATAAACAGCCTATGAAGCTCTAGGTTATTTCACTCTGTTTTCAAGAAAATTCATGTAACAAACCAGAGTGGTGAAATCAATAACATCAGTACAATTCTGAGCTTTGCTAGTGTTAAAATAAGGAAACGTGAAGGCACAGCACCAAGTGACAGAAATATTTATATATTTCTAGGCTCAGCATGATTTTACATGTAGCTGAGGGTAAAGGGTTTAAGTGTAAATTGAATCTGACATTTAGTAAGTTTTAATGATTTAAAACACAAATGCAACATAATCATGTTACCACATTGGATAAATACAGATGGAATTTCCAAATAGTGCACATAAATGTGGGACTGCAAATTAGTTGAAAATATCTGGAAGCCAATTAATTCAACAATTAATTCAAAAGGAGTAAAGATGTATACTATATATTCTTCACTGTATGACAAATGTATAATATCCCATGTGATTATAGCTAAGATGTCATAGGAAGATAGTATTACAGATAAATAGTATCATGATCCAAACAGTTATCTACCTTAACATGAATTAACATTAAAACATCACAACAAAACACCACTATCATTTTTATTTACATTTTTTTCATGCTCCACCATACAAAATACCGACATTTGAGTTATATGTTGTGTGATCTAAAGCTCTCTCAAGTATTTGCTTTATTTCAGTGAGAGACTGGAGAAGGCAGCACATCATTTTTAGCATTCATGGTGACACGCCAGTTTGGAATTGGTACACACCTCCACGCCTGTAGAAAAAGGAGGCAGGGGCTGCTTTCGATTAAATGAACAAAATGTGCACATACTCCACTGAAGAATGTTAATGAAACACATTCCTACAGGGTTCTCATGGAGACTGGGCTTAACTGCCATCGTTTGGATAAGGAGGTGAGGAAAAGAGATCCTTATACATCCTTCGAGAGGGAAGAAAAAAACATCTCAACATGTGGTTGCGTGCAATTCCCAGTCTTGGCCCCGGCAAGCCCTCATTCCCTTCAAACAGTGAAAATTTGCAATATGAGAGTGAATTGGCTGGCTTGCTCCCCTGAGTCTGCTGCATATCTTCTCATCCACTGCAGAGAGAGGGAGAGAGAGAGAGAGAAAAGCTAATGCATACGTTTACAATATAAATGTGATTTAATCGACCCCCCTGTCAGCCAGAAATGGCAAGCTTATCAAACAAGCATAGGATCTGAGGGAAAGGAGGTGGTGGGGGAGGGAAGACTGTAAATGTTTCCAGGAATTAACTGCTGCTAGGTAACAGGGTGGAAGACTTTTTTAATATTACTGGTATTTCTCATTTACAAGATTTACAATATTTGTATAAGCAACGTACTATCCAACCTAGGCAGTTTTCCCCCAGGAACACACACATACTTACACACACCTACATTATTTATTTTATTATAATAATATGAATTCTTTCAATTTTACACATCAGATGAAGGAGGAAGGAAGCGTTTTCAAGACACGACAATGCAATGGATATTAACTATTATTACATTTTGGCCAGTTGCTTCAAACTCTTCTACAATTAACATTCCATCCCATTACTTGTACTTGGAGGATAACATTTTACTTCAAACACATCTGCATAAATGGTGAAATAAACTTTTGAGGTAGATTGTACATGACATACTAGGCTATCTTCACATAACAAGTTGAATCTTAAGGGTGATATTACAAATAACTGGATAAAATGGACACGTATCTGAAATGTTTTTTCTCTTATTTCGTTGGTAAATTAATTGAACTTTGAATATAACTGTGAGAATTCATTTCAAGGTGCAGTCAATGCCATCACCTAAATTCATATTTTGATAATTTGACTGTTAATTATTTTCTGTGATAACTGAAGATGTGGGCTACAGAGTGCTGCCTCAATCATATGTGCTCTTGCAATTCACATCTTGTTTCTGTCTCCATCATTTTCTACATGATACTCTCCTTCTCTTTTAGAACCATAGTGTAAATTGTAGAGTGCCCAACTTCTCAGCTGCATCTCTTTGGTTTATCTGAAGACTAGGACTCTGGATGAAAGTGTATTTCATTTTCCTGGCTTACTGAGAGGTAGACAATGTTTTATTTTTTAAAAAACAAGTATTTTATCAACACTCTGTTTTCTTATTTGTATGTCAATTATTAATAGCATTGTTTGTCCATTACACTACATTTCAACAGTCTTATCTAGAGCAACTTACATAGGGAACAGATTTTACGCTACCCATTTATGTAGCTGGATGTTTACTGAGGCCATTCAGGTTAAGTGCCTTGGCCAAGGGTACAACACTAGTGGCCTACCAGGGAATTGAACAAACTCGTGAACTTTGGGTTATGGGCCCTGCTCCTTACCACTACACCACAACAGAATAAAATATGCCAGATATGTAAAAACATTACCAAGAAGTGATCATTCAGACTAGACGTTGAGCTACTGGATTGAAAGCGCAATTAATTTACACTTATGAGCACTGTTTTGTGGCAGAGAAAATTATTCAGGCAAAATCTGCAGATGACTGGAAAAACAACAGCTTGTTCCCCCTTTATCTGTGAGACACCAAAAATACAGCAACCAACATATTTGAATTTTTGTGGGTATATTATACACATACACAGTATACTCCAATGCAATACATGAAATTATTTGAGTGCATAACTTTTTATTTTCTATTAATGTCATTTTCTGTTTATTTACTATGCATTTGTAAACAAGAAAAAAAGGCCGGCTACTGCCGTGTATTTTTTTCACCCTAGTGGAGAACATACAATAATCTTGCTAGATTGAAGTTACACGACCTTACTTCTGGGTGGATTCACAAAAGGAGCGAAAATAAGTTACAGGCACAAGGAGGAAGTTGGCGTGCCGCGCGGAGCCCTCCCCTTTTTTAAAGATGGAGGACTGTTCGGCAGCTTCTGCCCAAAGAGGGACCTTGATAAACTCCCCAAATGCTTTGGATCAAAAGGATTACAGCGGCGGGAGCCCGGGCTCTGTCCCTGAGCGTCCCCGTCCCCTGCGCTCGCTCTTCCTCACTCCCTTTGAAAGTCAAACTCATCCGAGCTGACATCACTGAACTCCCGGTTTTCATTTCTCGTCAGCGCACTGGCGAACACATCTGCGAAGACAGTCAGAAACTTCCTTTTTTTAGACCGCCTGTACTTTTTTGTGATTGGACATACTGGAGTGACATTAGTATAAAAGCTACAAGCAGAAGCAGTTAGGAGTAGGTTGAATTGTTCAATAGAATTGCCCTTCAGCCAGACAAGAGTCCCCGCAGTTGTTATGTTTTAAAGGAGCATTTGTCAAAAGTGATAAGTTTCTGTTTCTTAAAAAGAAGTGTTATATAAAAGCCCTAAAGCTTTTCCAGACAGAAGTATCAGAGGACTTTTCTCCCCCTGAATTGCATATAAGCTACAAGTGAAAAAGCAGAAATGTGTTATTCACAGCCTGAGAGCTATGTTACAAAGAAACGGATTTCAGTATGTCATTTGCCGGTCTCCAATTTATGCCCCAAAAGAGTGAAATAAATCTTAAGATATATTTTATATCTCAGAGAAAGAAAAAGCAATAGTCTAAATGAGGGCAGAAAGTGTCCCCATTCAAGAAAATCATGGTTTGAAATTCAGCCAATGGTCCACTTGTAGTGTAACATGAGGGTATTTCTTTTTCAAGCGAAATAGAAAATCTTGCTAGGGCCATGTTGTAAGGTGGTGTGTGTGTTGGGGGGGTGTCACAGTCTATTTAAAGAGTAACTTTCTCTGTTCACCTGTGTTCAAACTGTTATATAAAATGCATCATTTTAGTTCCTGATAACAATCAGCACAGCCCTTCCCAAGGATATGTTTCCCTGCATTCATTTCAATGACCTGTTAATAATAACTTTGCACTGATTTTTTTTTTTCAATTATCCTTATGCTGCCATTTCCTTGCCACTGTCATTTAGAAATAACTGACATACAGGTCATCAGACCTGTAACAAACACTTAAAAAAATATATAATTAAACCAGATTTGAAGGAAATTTGCCATTGAAATTAGTATCCAAATCGAACACTTTGAAGTGGAAATGCAATGAATATGCTGGCAATTTAATACTATTCAGTTCAAAGAAGGCAGAGGAGCAATGACACCTGTGGTTAAGGAGCAGGACTCGTAACTGAAAGGTTGCTGGTTCAATTCCCACAGGAGTACTGCTGCTGTACCATGGGGATGCAAGGTACTTAACCCACAATTGCCTGAGTAAATGTCCAGCTGCATAAATGGATAACATTGTAAAAACCTGTAACTGATGTAATTCGCTTTGGATAAGAGCGTCTGCTAAATGCCAATAATATAATGTAATAATGTAATGGGGACATCAAAATGTACAAAGAGACCATGCAATCCATGTGTTGGTGTGTAGTCCATGTCACCATTGTGGAACATATAAAGAGACTGGTCAATACTGAGAAATAGAGGAGGTGGAATGCGAAGTAAATGATGAGAAGAATGGGTCTAGGAAGAAGTTAAAGACTGAAAGAATGATGAACCCAGCATTCCACAACAAGCCTAGAAACAACGAGAGGCCAGGCAAACGAGGAAAGTCACAAGAGATCACATGCAGAAAGGTTAAGTTTAAGATAGTGGCAATACAAGAACATGTCTAATGGATTCTGAGATCTGAGAGGAAACCCAAGGGCAAACATGTAAAACATGGCGGGGCATCATCTGCATAGAATGGAAAAGAGACTCCATGGAAAGCCATGAGAGGGCTCAGAGAACAGGGTCAGGGCTCTGAGGCAAGCATATTAGCAGGCACTGTATTTACAGAAGTTATTGTTTCAGGTTGAGTTTACCCACCACCACAAAAACCAAGCTCAAGGGCAAGGGAGCAGCGGAGAGACACAGCAGGGCTGTGTTCTGTTGGCAAAACCCCATAAAACAGTTCACCCAGTAGCTGATGAGAGGTGGAGGTCCTGAGTTCTGCTGATAAAGGCTGGGTAACTCACAGCAACCTACAGTATATGATAATAATACCATACAGTATGACTGGGGAAAAATTATTTTATTATCTTTGTCTTTAGCTTTGAATAACACAACCATGCAAATGTTGCATGTATTGGTACTCAAAACATCATTGAATCACTGAGTCACTAGACCTTGCCATTTTGTGAGCTCTGGTAGAAACATGTATTCTCCATGGTGCTTGTCTGAGTAGGAAACAAAATAATGGAAACATCAAATAAATTAATATTTATTAGGCCATCCTTCTCATTATTTACCATATTTTATGATAATAATGATCCCTCATGATAAATAATGAATGCACAGTTTGGTAATCATCACTCCATCACATCCTTTTCATTATGTGGAGTCTCTAAAATCTACCCCAAAAAAGCATAACACTGAGATTTCTTCAGCGTCTTTTTCACATTATGTCTTCGGGAATGTGTGGGCACCTGAAGTCAGGAACAACTCACAATGATCATAAGGGACAAAAAATAAAACATGGGCCTGCAAGGTGCCTCAGGTCAAAGAGATAAGGATTGAATCAGGCCCTGCTTTGGATTCTCACAATACCTCCAAGAGCAAGGTATTTTTTTTGCATTGGAAATATTGGTTACTGATATCTGATATCGCTGTTAAGGCCACATTATATTACTGTAGCTGTCATTAACACCAAGGTTGCGAGTGGGCTGCCCGGCATCAGTGGATTCACTGTCGAATTCCATTTCAAAGGACCGCCTGGGGGATTTGTTTCTAATATTGTCTCAGAGTCCATGTTTTTCACTGAACTATTGATGCATGAATTCACAGAAAAAAGCCTAAGTATTTTGACCAAGATGCAGACCCCCAACCAAACCTCACATATTTTCAACACAACTGCACATATTTTCAATGACTGCATATTACTGGAATTAAGTGATGTATATGATGCCTAATACATACATTTAACATTAAAAATATCTTTTGACAGGGCTTTGTTTAACTGATGCCCTGTGACTGCTATTTCTTCAGTCTCTAATTTGAACATGGATACTGTATACGCATATGGAAGAGTGATTATTCTGGACAATGTCTGAGCACTATGTGAGTACTGGACTCTGGACTTGGTGTTGATTACATTACATATATTGAGTTTATAAAATAGAAAATAGTAGAGGGCACATTGCTGTACAACCCAAATAATTCTGAGTGTAACATTATAGAGCATTGTACGGTAAGTCACTCTCTGCCAGGAGATAACTGTCAAAAGAACAAAATAAAACGATGAGTGGGAATTACAAAAATGAAAAACAATGAGGTCATATATCACAGTCTCTTTACAGCAAGGGGAGCGCGCTAAGAGCTCGGGATTCTGGGAAACACTAAGGCTGATGTACTCCACTAGACATCCTTCATTAGATTTGGTTGTTCACTGCGAATGGACACTTATTCCCATCTGCTTGACTGGTTCAAAGTGTGAGAATGACCGATCAAAGCAACTGTATTGTCATTTAGAAGCTAATGCACTTGGCTCTGTGAATTCCTTCTTAAATAGACTAACCCACCAGCAAATGGATGTTTGACGAATGGAGTGGATATGAATTGCAAAGGAGCAATTTGAATCATTTGTTGACTCTCCCCTTAATTTCTAAGGCAAAGCTAGCGTTAGATGAATGTCTGGGATTCCTCGGTATATAAAATTTGTTAAAATGAATTTTGAAAATATATACAGCTTGAATTTTCTGCATGTTCTGCAAGATAATGTAACGTAATGCATGTTACTAATTCATCAAGGAGACGTTTATGGATTAATGAACAAATCAAAGTGCATTTGTGCTTGTACAACTGAGACAAGGTGCCACAACAAAAATATAATCATAAAGATAATTGATGAGGGCCACCAAGACGGTCAAAAACTCATTGCTTTAGTTAAACAGTGTCTTCTCCTCTATTTTCTTACCCTTGATTGAGTGCTGCACCTTTTCTGTAGATATTTAGAGAAAATCATTATTATGGCAAATACACAAGAACAAATATAGCAAATAAATGCATTTCATTTGACAGACGCGTTTATCCAAAGTGAGGCAGAGTATAATACAAGCAAACAGTCATATAAGGAGTCAACAACATTAGGAGCAGTCAACAATATTATCAGTATCAACAATGGAGGGTATAAATGCATACACCTTATGATGCCATTTCAGCAAACCGGGTAATCTAATTTAAAATCCAACATTTAAGACAGATTACACAAAGCAGTGCCAGACAATGCTAACCACTGCACTCACATTAAATGGATGTGTTTGTCATTTGTTATTAATCAGACCAAACCTTTTGCACAGAGCTACACTAACACTTAGTTCTAGTACAGAGCGACTCAGTCTTATCGAAGACCACCCACATTATTAATGAGAGAGGATATTACTGCTCACTGGCTGTAATTTCTTCTTGAGATATTGCATGCGAATTGGAATTAGATATTCATTATGTACCGTACATCCTACTTCTACTATGATTTCTATTATTACTACTAGTGGTAATAATAATGCTTTTATTATCTGTTTCACAACCCAGAGTTCTTATCTAGACAGACTTAATATATTTGTTAAAGCAACACAGTATTTTTTTTAGTCAAGGGTACAAAAACAGTGTCCTACCTTGGATCTGAACCTGTTACCTGAGTCCCAAGTCCAAATACTCCCTCACTCTCTCCTTGTGTGGCAGTTTCTATATTGTCATAAAACAGCAGCTTTCACAAGACAGATTGTCAGACAAACAGGAGGAAAATCTGTACCTTTAATGAATGAATGACTTTGCCCAGACTTCCAGTGATATGCCAGTGAACTCTCCTGTCACACAGTGTTACTTTCCGGCTTAGATACTGCCAAATACATTTCCTCACAGAGACCCATGCTTTACCTCTTCCGCTCATTCTCTTGAGGGTTTGCACTTTCTCATTTAATACATTATTTAATGATAGCCTCAGGGTTATACTTATCAAGCCAGACCATCTTCTCATGTATGGTTGGAATATAGCAATGGCTTACTGTGAGTTCCATCTACATCTAACAGGGTGGGAAAAATACAGATAACAGAATTGTGCCCAGTAGAAGGTTATCAAGCCCAGAGATTTTATCCAGCCAAAAAAGAATCTGTATGTGAAATTTAGACATGCATATTATTAAGATTACATGTTTTATGGTCTAAAATATGTTTTTTAAAAATCTATGTAATTTATTTGTGCTGTTAATGTAAATGAAGAAGAAAACTACATATATATATGCACAAAGTCTTCTGCATGCCAGCTCACACCTAATCAGCTGAGGAAAACAAAATGTTATCATCCATTAGGTGGACAGGTAGCTAGCTAGTTGGATTAAGTGAATTTTTTGGTTAGCTAGCTTGTTATGCCACCGAGATAGCTAGCTGGGCTCAATTGGCCACCTTGTTCCACTTATACAAAACGGCTCTAATAAAATGCAAATATTTAAATGTAATTAAATATTACAAATGGTAATAACAACAGTAACACAACAGTTGACATTCTTCCAAACACATGGCTACCAGGTATGAGCACACTTGGAGGTGTGCACATCATAAACGTCAATGCTAAGACTACCCAGTTTGTACTTCACTTAGTGAGTGCTTGTATGTTTGCGCCTATACCCAGGAGATCCATTCACTGTTCAACAGCCTTATTCTCTTCAGTCTAGTCAGTTACTTTTTAAGAGAGCTGGCACTGAGGTTGTCCCTGAGGGAGAGGAAAAACCTCTCTGAGTAGAAGCAGAACCGGCAGCAACCACAATTTAAATACAGTGAATGTTGTTAATGTCTTAAATCAAATTACTTATCATAATTTCATTGCAAATATTACTAAGAACACAATACAAACACAAATTGGGTAGCTCATTTGTTATTAACAAACCCATTTGAACCCAAAAGTTCCAGTGTATGAGGTTGCATAACTGTTATGGGGTTGAGAATATAGCTGTTGTTTCTTCTTTGATCCTAATATCTGCTGACACCCAGATGCTACAGGATATTCCATGTAAACTTTGATCCATCTGCTAAACACAACTTTCAGTCCTGGGGCAAATAAGCAATTCTGTTTTGGACAGAGCCAACAAAACCAATAAAATATTTGCTATCAGTAGTGTTGTCTATTCTATCCGGCCTTTACCATTGAATTCATGTAAATTAGCTCCGATCCAGTTGCTCCCCAGTGAGCTTTTACTGAGAATCATTGTCACATCTGCTTTCTTTGCATGTTATAAAAGAATGAAATGACACATATGTAGTGTGATTCACCTTTACAGGAAGATGTTCCAGCTCTAGCAATATTTTTTTTCCCTCCCATTATGACACATGAAAGCGCCCCCCCACCCCGACCCCTGCCCCCCCGCTGTGCAGACTAGTGCATCATCATCATCAGCCACCAAGCCGCTGAAAGAGAGGCCCATTGTCTCCGAGACCGAGGAGCCCAGATGAAACTGTGTCAGTGTCCGCAAGCTCCTCACAGAGAAGAAATGAACACCATGGTATAAAAAAGATCAGTCTGGCAGTGTGAATAGAAGGAACCATTTCTTATTGGCCTTCCTGTAATGAAAAGGGATTATTTACCTTGACAACCTCTTGTGAATGATTTGATTCTTCGAGATGAATTTTTTTTCCATCCATCTCTGCACCGCATGCAGTGAAAAATTGTGCACATAATAAAAAATACAGAAATAAAATAAAGAACTGTAGCACTCTGCCGTGAGATGTGACTGGAGGAAATGCACCTATCGTTTTTACACTTGGATGCACATCTATCTGTTTGCGTTTCTGAAGAATACGACAAAAATTACTTGATGTCAAATTCTGTGTGTGTGTGTCAAGCAAAAGATATAAGATGTTTTGAAGGCCATTTTGCAATTGTTGAGTCAATTAGGGGTTACATTACAGCAACTATAAGGAGGATGTGGGTTCTTTTTTAACACTTTCATGTCCATATATATGTGATACACAAGCTTTGTGTAATTTGAAGGTACAAATAAGTTATCGTCTACTGTTAAGGTGTTGAACCCAGTATATTTAGACTCCACTGGTTTGTTCTAATGCGGCCAGAGATATCATGTTCTGACTACGCCCACCTCCATTGACCTTTTTTTTTTCAAAAAGGACCAAGTTATTACCATCAGCTTTGTTTGCTTTAAGAGATTCCACCTCAGTTATTTCTCACTCAGTGATCCAGTCATAAGACTTTTTGTCTTTCTAGTCAGCCATATCCATTTTCATTATTGGTTTAGACGCTAATCAGCAAGTATGTGGTTTTTCTGCACCTACTGGAGTTCTGCATATGGGCACATGGAATTAAAAAGAAAGAAGACAGATGGGTGTGCTCACCTGTACCCATAACCACAGATCCCCACTCAGTCATCTGGACCTGTATAAGAGAGCTGTGGAATACCTGCACACTCTACTCTCTCCCAAATGAATTTCTGTGCATAGCCTACAAAATGGGTCATTAGTTTATTTCACTGAATATATTCTCCTGTGTTTAGAGGAATGTGTCTATAGTTAACTTTTGGTATGCAGGTGAAAATTGGCACCAAAGGAGTTTTTAATGAAAGCAGAGTGTCATCGAAGGCATTTTGGGCTAACTTTAATGAAATGGTATTGGGGGTGTTTTATTTCATATGTGAACTGTAGTTCCTGCTAATTACAGATGAATTCATTATTCTGGGACTGCATTAATTTCCAAGTGGAGAAATTATCTTTACGGTCATTAAATATTATTAGTCTGGCAATTCAACTTGAGGCTTGTAGCAAGTGTCTTATTAGCAAGTAGCTTCATCATTACGTTTCCCTTAAACCATCACAGAGAAAATGAATGTGATCCCATAAGTGACGTGACGCAGAATAGCCTTCCATGCAATTGCCGAGGCAGAGTCTGAGATTAGCAAAAGTGGAAGAAATATTGTTCACACTTTGACACCTCTGAATTTTAAATTCATCTTTGACGTAAACTAATAGAGAAAACATTATAAGCATTTGTCTCGGCTCTCCTGTGCCCTGGTACTTCCATGTACCCTGTTAACTTCTCTGCATTTTTTAACATATTTGATGTAAACTAACAGTGAAAACACTATAATCATTTGTCTAAACTACCCTGTACCCCATCACATGGACTGTTAAAGGTTGAGTGTATAGATTTAGGAATTTATGTATGTGTGTATGTATGTTTGAGAATGTTAGTGGTGTCATCTGCCACAGCGCATGAATAAAGATGACAAAATTTGCATTTGCCTGTTCTGCATTAATTTTGCTGATCACAGAGCAAGCTTGGTTTAATTATGTACTGTCAAAGTGAACTATTTTATGCAAATTAGACACTTAGTCAATTAATGAATAATATTGTGGCTTAACATCTGCTTGACATTCCAACACAGGCAACCTTCTAGTGTGTTAGAAGTATTGACTTTTCAAATAGTTATTTTTTTAATACTGTATTCATTTTTGTTTATTTTTCCACATTGTAGTAATGACATAGTGGTGGCCCTGACCGCAGATTGTTTTGGATTATTTGGGGAGTGGGATTTAGCTGTGCGTTCCCACCTTCCCCTTTGTACTTACCTGTGTGTGTGTGTGTGTGTATGTGTCCGTCTGTGTTTGCGTGTGTGTTTCCATCTCCTCCTCTGTGAACCAAATACCAACCTTGTTTATAAACCTCCCACCTGTTTACTTTTTTCTGTTTCTCTCTATGTGCCTCTGAAGAAATATTTTCTTCTGCCATTTCAATAAAGATTGTGCAAGCTCCTTAATATGCATCAGACTCTGCTTGCTCCCAGTCAAAGAACGCTACTAAAAATGAAATGTTTATCCTGCATTAAGTAACACCACCTTTATTCACCAAAACACACTCCCATTCACCCGTTTTACCTGTATATAATTTAATGGGAGGCTACTATGACACATACAGTATATTTTCACAATAATATTAGATAATTTATTTGCATTTATGCAATGCCATAATTTTGTTTGTTATAGAAATATAGTTTAAATTCTCAGTAATTCAGTGGTTTGCTATTTGGAAGAAATACTCTATGAGCAAATTACATGTTGATATAGGGGGAACATTCAAACGCTCCATTCAAAAATGGATTTTAACTTCAAATAAATCATCATGTACACCAGCAATGAATCTGCCTTTCTTGTGGTTTTAGTTTTTTGTCTGGCTCCTTCTTTCAGTCTTTACATAATGAAAGGCAAAAGTCAAAACAGAAAAAGTGAATACAAGTGATTGCCAGAAACTTCCCTCAACGTTTGACCCATTAAGATCAGACAGAACATGACAAAACAAGACAAGCAGAACATGCCAGGGAACCGCATTCTGTGTGCACTTGTCAGGGTTGTTTTGGGGGATTACTTAGGTAACAAATGACATAAAGGGGATTTAGCACAGATGCTGGGCAATTCCTATAATCTTGGCTGTAGACCTGTCTTTTTGCTGTAAACTCTTTAAAAAAAGTCTCCCTCCGTGCAGACACCATCCAGAACTACTTCAACACAGATGCCAGATTGACACCTTTATCTACAATGGCAGCTCCTCCTGCAGCATTTGATGATGTTAAAACAGGTTTCTTATCCTTAGCAGATACCTTGAATGCACTGCACGTTTGAGCTTCTTATCATTCATGTTAATTTGTGTTTCTGTTCATTTTCCACAAAGCAGGTGTATTTTGTTATTCACTTAGTTTTCTGGCAGCGGCATAGCTTATACTTCCATTGTTAACCTTTTCTTGTGGAATAAAATATGAATGTAGGTGCTTAATTATTTAATACTAATTAACAAAATTCAGCTGGAGTTTCCATTGTAGAATTGCAGCCTCATAACCCCTCTCTGTGAGGTGTCTGTGTGATATTTCTGGGTGTGTTATATTTATTTTCTGAGTAGCCTGGTTGCCTCCCACAGTTCAGACACACTATCTAGTCTGTCTAATGCCAGGGGACCTGGCAGTGTGATGTCTTGCGCAGACTAGGCCCTGAGATTTATTGAGCTAATCAACAATCAGTCTTGACCACCACTAATCATACCATTGTCAGTATACTGTACCATAAAATGGGCCTTGTACTTACTTTGCTTGTACCCCAAAAACACATTATTGGGGGGTGGGGGTGTCCATAGAGATGGCCCACCACTGCCTCCAAAATCCTGGCATGAGAGGTCAAAGTTCAAGATTTCAGATGCACTTTTCTCAACCTTTTTTAAGATTTTGCTCTCACTCAGTTTCTGTTTTCACATTTGTCAGGACCATTGAAATAAGTCCCAAAAATCATCTCCAAAAGGGTCACAATACCACTCTGAATTTATAATGGTGCCCACTGGCAAAAGGGTATGCTTTTTTTTTCAGACGGACATGTGCTTCTGACATTTATACTAAGCCGTGTTTCAGGTCAATAGGCCACTTGAGTTGGGAATTGATAGGGCTCAAAAAGGTATGAAAATTTCCACTGCAGTACCTTGGCATAAACACTGAATGCCAAATGGAGGATTATATAATTGAGTGTGTGTTCAATTTGTGGTTTTGCAGCCATTATCATATCAAAAATTACCATTGAGAAATATTCACCATTGGTATGTACCCATTCTGTTATCAAGAAATAATATTTATAGCAATCTTATCAGTTTTTTTCATTATCATCAAAATGAAATCATAAAAATTATTATCAGTAGCTTGTGACTTCCAGTTTAAATGTAGCAATTTGCTTTGTTGAACTACATTACTGATTAAAGGCATCTTATTACATTTTAATCTTAATTTAAACCTCGCTAATAATGCATAGATTAGCCCTAAACATTGCTCAACAAGACAGAAACAGGCCGACCTCTTTACTAGTTTATACAATCGGCACAAATCCTTTGCATTGTTTGCCTTTAGCGATTTCCATCCACCCTTTGATATTTGGCATACGCATCGAGTGAGAAAACGGCTGTTTTTGACAATCCCTTAATCAATCACTGCGCGTAAGGGGAGAGCGGTCAGATCTGTATTAGCAGTCTGCAATCCACTCCTGCGGGCCCCACCGAGAGTAATTGCAATGTCACACTTCAAGGACTTCAACGGGTGACCATACTCAGGAGAAAAGCCGTAGTCAAAATACCAATTAAAGGCGCTCACGGAAATATGACCTGAGCTTCCCCGGTTCATACCTACAGATGAAAGTCCCTGTCTATTGAAATTGTCCCCCAAACCTGCCGGCCACGGTTCACTGCGTTACGTCAACATTTCCACTTCCCGATTAACTCCCCATCTTAGAGGATTCTACCGAGCCCCCTAAGAGGACACCCTTGAGTTGATTTGTTTTTTACTTATTTGTACCTTCAAATTGTTAATCCACACCCTCAAAATACTGACATTTACTCTCATATAACAAATCTGAACTCTCAAATGACTCTCAAATTTCCCCCTCAAATAAGTAACTCATCCTCTGAGATGACTTTAAATGTATCCACACATTCTTTAAACCCTGAAATTAAAGGTTTTGTTCAATTTATGGACACCTCTGTTTTTTATACAAATATCAGACAATATCAACCACCTCTGAAACATTTTTCATTGACAACTACAATACATTTTGCTTAATTTTCATTCACAAAAAAAATTTAAATCTCAAGTTGTTTGTATACATTACAGTTTTAGCAGAATATAAAAATAAACTATGTAAATATTCTTACATTAAACACATTTTTTCCAGTACTGCCTACTAGATAATTATCTATTACTACATAATTATGTAATACTGTATACTAGGTTGCAATGAGATTTAACTTCCTACAAGGTAGTCACATGACAAGGAATTTCAGAATTTGAACAATGGCCCCTCTCATTCTCGGACTATTGACCTGACTCTTGAAACGGGTTGAGTCAAAAGTCATCCAGAGCTGCTGGCAGTTTCTTGAGATACTGACCACACGTGCTGTGCGAACCTGGGGGGTGGGGGTGGGGGACGTGTCTTAACCGCGGCAAGCGGAAAATTCATCTCTGTCAGCATTAATCACCCCAGCAGGTCTGATGCTCTCTGGGTTAGAAGGCTGATTTCCATTTTGAGATAAGTTGCGATTTGCATGTGCCGCCAAGTGAATGTCAGATACAGGGTCTGGTTTATGTAAATTGCTTGGCAAGGGTTTGCGGGGCCGTCAAAGGCCTACTGTGTGAAGCCACTGCCATGCAACAGATCCCTGTAAATAAAGCAAACAGCCCCAGTATTAAAAGCCAGAGAATTATCATGAGCAAGCATATTTATTGATAATTGTAATTCCTGCCTGTGAAAATAAATGGATGTCAGTATACTTCACACTGGTGTAGAGGGTGATTTTTACAATAAATGATTAGAACACCAGTGTTGCTTTAGTCCTTTTCATTTTAGAGAACTGCATAATTGTACAGGAGTGTTTGGACTACAATGCACCCCTAACCTTCCCTTGTTAATTACAAAGGCAGCATCCACATAACTTTGGCAAGGACACAGACCACTCTGGGACATAGTTAGAGGTACAGTATTCAGTGAAGAGGGGTCCATTTCAGCCTTCCTGTTCCTTAAAACTGGTCTCCAGCTTGACTGGAAATCAGAGGCTCCATTCAGTAGAATGCGTTTCATTGTGCACAGCAACACTGCCTGGGTATCAAAACAAAGCGGCATTCACTGGTTACTCAATCTCTGCCCTTCATTCTCTGCTCACAGCAGTTACTGGAGGTTACTGGATATAAGCAGAGATGTTCAGCAGAGAAACTTTTCACATATATTGTCATCTGATTGACCGTTTCCCACCTGGTTAAGGGGTGTCTTATTGATAAAATGTTGCCAAACACACAGAGACAACTATGCGCAATTCATAAATGATTTATAGTCTGTGTTATAGTCTTTGTGAGAATGAGGAGGCTCTACAAAAAAAAACAGAAAGAAAAAACAGAACGCCAAAAACAGAATTCTTCCCTCACACAGCAAAAATACAGAAGAAAGAGAATGGCCTGCAGTATGAGTTAAAGCCCATCATTTTTAGCCTTGGCTGGGTTTAGAGATCCGCGCTGAGAAACCACCAACTGGCCGAGACAATACTCGTGGCTTATCTGTTTCATGCAGCACATGGAGTAGATGAGCGAATGAGCACTCATAACCAGTGGCAACAATGCTGATAAGCACTAGAAGTGCCACAGGAAGGTTGGATAGGGTGCAGAAATGTACAAAATCAAAATTTCATTACATAGCTTTCTATGGCTGCAGCAACTTTGACTTGGGCCTCTGTGCAGTCCAACCGCAGTGTACTTTGTTTTTGACTTTTGAGCAATGCATTTAAGCAAGTTTAACTTTTTTTCTGTCTTACACAACATTATGGGTTAGGCAATTGCTGAAATTGATGAAAAACGTTATGCAAGACAGGAAAAAGAAAATGTATACACAGAAGATCTGTTTTAATGATGTGATGTGTGCTGTTGTCAAGGGTAAAAACCTTGTTCATGGCTGAGGAGAGGGACTTGGGGATTGGGGTGCCAATGGAAACTGTATTTCTGCTGCATTTAAAACAGTATCTGTTTTAATAGTTGGGTTATTGAGGTTCCTGCTGGCACTTTTGAATTAGTTTGAATACATTAGGCTCCTGCTAGAATACTACCTGACAGGGTTTAGAGCTAAAGGAGATTACAGAGGTGCAGTTTGCATTCATCTAATTTACCCCCTATCAGTGATCACTGATGCAAATGTCTACAGTGTATGTGTACTGATGGAAACAAACACATGTTGAGGTCTTTCCTCAAGTCAATCCCATCAAAGGCCACCATATCCTGATCTGATTCCCATAGTCTTTTTCTTTTAATGAAACTCAGGGTTGATGCATCCGACATGTTTCTTTTTTGAGAATAGGAGTTGAATTACATGAATGGTACGTGTCTTTAACCTCTGCCATGGTACACTATTATGTGCTGCTGTTAGAAGTAAATAGATGTCTTTTCGTTCAATTTCAGATCATTTTATCACTTTTATTTATTTTGCTGTAACGGCAGTGATAATCAGCTCTGACAGTGAAGCACATTATGTTTTTCAGTGCAAATGAGGGGCCTTTTACTAGATGGTACTAGAGAAATGTAGCATTGAATTTTCCTGTTATTCATATAATAACATCAAAGCGGCTCTGCATGTATATACATGATCACTTGAGGATCCCTACACTGAAGTCTTGTAATTGATTCTGAAAAATGAAAACATATATATTCCACTTATTTAAATGACCATGTACCATCATTTTTTGCAGACATTTTGGGTCTGAGGGTAACACACGCTCAGAGTGAGTTATTGAGTCAGAGGGCAGTGAGAAAGTGATTGAGTGAGTGAGCAAGTGAGTGAGTGAATGGTTGCAGGAGCAAGTGAATGAGTGAGTGATGTTGAGGCACTACGGTGCTGGAGTAAGTCCGTCTCAGTGTCTTGCTTAGTAGAACCTGCAGGTTCTTCTGTTAATAATCAGGGCTATTATCACTCCGCTGTCTGGCTTTGGCCTCATTTGTAAGCATAAAAAGAAAATGAAAGGTCTAGTATCATTAGCCCACAGGCACAGGGTGGCTTATAGACTTCTGAAACTGAATGCATTCCAAAGGTGGAGCTCTGTTCCATCTTCACAATCCTCCCTCTAAATCATGTAGGCACACACTCGAAAAAAAAAAAAGTTTGAATTCACACACATACACTCTCTGACAATGCATAAATACAATTATCCTACCCTGTGGTGTTTGACATGTCAGGTTGTATCTTTCATGCAGTGTTTACAATTCCATTATATTCTCTTCCGACCATGCATTGTCTGTGGGCATCTTTTGTAAAACTACTAGCTCTGAACACATACATACACATTTGAACATACTAAGGCCATTGATTCAGTCCCTGTTCTTTATTCTGGTGGATCATTTTTAGTCAGGCTTCTGTACTTGGATAATTAAAACAAAAAAAAAAGATGTGATCATTCTCAGGATTGTCATCTTACGCCTGTTTATGCTGTGAAATATGCGGTGCTATTTAATGACGCAATCCTCCTAGCTAAAGTGCGGTAATTGAGTTCCATGCTACTGCATGACTGAAAACGGAACAGACATTTTCACTGCAGCCCTGCTAATAGCATTGACCAGTTGCCTGACTCCTGCATTCCGTCTGTCACCATCAGTGTGCTGGCCTCTCTCCTGTGCACACAGTGCTGTAGAAAGCTGTAGAGGAAAGAAAGAGTACATTGTTGGTGCTGAAATATTACTTTTTAAGAACTGCTGTTTCCTCATTCTGT
This sequence comes from Megalops atlanticus, assembly GCA_019176425.1. Taxonomy (NCBI): domain Eukaryota; kingdom Metazoa; phylum Chordata; class Actinopteri; order Elopiformes; family Megalopidae; genus Megalops; species Megalops atlanticus. The sequence goes on from CM032875.1 coordinate 61,930,008, forward strand.
TTTTCACCAGAATCTATAATCCAAAAAACATGGGGGTTGAGAAAGCTGGGGTTTTTAATCAAGAAATATTAATGTGATATATGTTCTTGTTGCAATATCTGAATGCATTAGTTGTGAAACAGAGCAATAAAATGCGTAGACAAAGCAGTATATATTCATAATTGGGTGCGATCTTGCCGCCTTCACTGAAATGGCAATATTGTAATGCTGTTGCATGAAGCTCTGATTACAATCCAAAGCAATGTCATAATTAAGAGGCAAGATAAACTGTTAATGCATTCTAAACAAATGAATGTGCAAGACACAACATCACGATAAGAAATATGCTGTTTGGATAAAAGCCAACCTGAAGAGGGGAGACAGGGATTTTGTAATACATTAAACAGATCATTATCTTAAAACTGACATTAAGTGAATTGCTTGACAAGGTTGTTTTTAGGATGCATGTTTGTCAAAGAAATGTGATAGAAAGCAGGAATGGATTTGAAAAACACGTTGATGATGAGCAAGAAAAGTCAATGAGCAAAACCAATTTAATTTAACGTGCTGTTTTCACTTTAACATTTTTATAAATACAGGTGCATACAGTTATATTATACTTACATAGTAACTTTTCAAGCTTAATATTTCAGTGTTTGAATGGAATTTCCATCATTGCAAGATGAGTGATCAAACAATGTGTGTTGATTCCCTCCACCAATAGATGGCAATAGTTGATGCCTTCCAGATTGTTCTCACTATATTCAGGTCAGAACCAAGGTCTGGTTCGTAAGAATGCACAATTTGATGATTAAGTCTAATTAAGTTCAATGTCACATTGAAGCGATGTATTTTTTTTTTCCAGCATTGTACAATAATGACTTTACCAGTCTCCGCTTCAACATTTCACAACCTTGGGCACAATGTGGATTAAAAAAACGCAGGAGAAATGAATATTAACATGATGGCAGAAAAGAGGCAGGCATCTGAATATGACTGAGGAAGGTGGTCTCAAGGCAGACCACACTGAGGTAGGAATGAATCTAGGTCCAGCAACCTTCCAATTCTGAATGCATTAACTTCCACTGGCTGCCCCCTGGCTACACTGTGTTGTGTAAGTTATCTAGCCATAAACAGTATTTATTCTCAGAGAGGAGGCCTTGGATATATACTGTGCTGCAGAAATACTAAACCAACATTGACAGTGACTTTCAGACAGTAATATCATTGTTTTTCTGAAGGAGTGTTATCCCTATTTGGAGACCCAGTATTACAGTTTTTTAAAAAAAGACTCTTGAACTGATTATGTAAAAAAAAATCACATTATCCTCACAAGAAGCTGCTGTAAGTTCTTTAGGAGTGATTTATTACAAGAAAGAGCTGTCTTCTGTGTGGGATGAAGCCCCAGTGCTATCTTTACCTCCACCCCGTTCCACTATTTTGGGAATACAGTGGCAGTGGAAGTGCCACCATGGCTTATTCTGTCAGGAGGGCTCCTGAATCAAACTGCTCAATATGTGCCAGGATGCCTTTTGTTTCATTACAAGGCAAGCTTGGGTGGGCGTAGAGGCAGAAAGTGGAGGACCACAGAAAGGGAAAAACCTGCATTCAAAACATGCCTACACATGCACATATTCACAAATGCACATGTGCATACACACAAAAATGGACAACCACACACACAAACATACACGCACAAGTATGCACACACACACACACACACATAAGCGTGCACACATGTACATGTATATTACACAAACAAGCACTCACACATACATGCTCATGCACACACAGAACCACAATCACACACAAAAATGCAGACTCTAGAAAATAAGGTGCTATGTACCCCCCACATTTCTCTCTGGCCAAGTCCTTTTTCACATCTTTAAAAGCCAAGCCATCTGAGACAAATTGCTGAGCAGAATTAGTACTAGAGTGAGGGATGAAAGTGCATGGAGCAAGGCAAACAACGAGCCTATTACAACCACCACTTAACAACAAACACATCTATTACATCAGGGGAGCCAGGCGCGAGCTGGGCTTGCAAACGGCGGCTTGCCAAGGCACAGAGAAAATTAAAATGGGGTTTGAAGGCGGCACGTGTCTGTGTATGTCATCAGAGAAGCCACTACATGGTCTTTTTGAAAGTCAGAGGAGGAATTGTTTTTGGGACTATTGTACCTCTTCTCTGTTAGTGTGATGCAGGTGTACGGAAAAAAAAAATTCCATCGCAGGAACTGGGGAAAACCTCCCCTGTTTATTACAACATGCATCATAGGTCATAGGACTACGGCTAAGGGAGGAGTTATTCCTTTGAGAAATGATGACACAGAAATACCTACCTACCATGCATCACTAGATAACCTTTGACATACCACTGAGAGTGATGTGAATATGGAAGACCTTGAATCCCTCTCCAAAAACATTTACTGTTTCTGCACATCAATGTAGAGATTTGGAAACAAGAAAAAAAATTACTGTACACTCAACTTTAAGTTGTGATGAATAAACGTCAGCCTATTTATTTTGAAAAGACAAAGAGAGGAAAATAAAATGGAGGCCAGCATGCAGAAACTCCATGTCATACAATATATATATTTAGACGTGGAAGCCGCTATGGTTTTTCACAAACATATGAATTTGTTTCAATTTTTGTGTCATTATATTCCATTTTAATAGCGTGATAACTGTATGTCCAAAACCTGCTTCTGCCAGTTATATGTGATGTCATTACATTATACCTCCTATGGACTATGCCCTTTGGCAAATCCACCCATAGTTTTGGTGCCTGTGAAACAGCACCAGATAAGTTATAGGCCAAGAAATTTCACAGTGAATTCCTGCTCAGCAGAACTGCATGATGGTAGAAACATGTGAACCAAGACTTTTGCTGAATTTCACAGTACAGCACGCTAGTGGAAAAAAGTGTATTGGGCTAACCAAGGCTGAGTGCTTTACTATTGCCTGTTTTCTTATTTGTATAATCCTTTTTTATTGTTTTTGGACTGGCATTTCCTTTCCATTATATCATGTTCTCCCACCCTGATGTTCTCCTTATAATTTACTTTTAATTTATAATAATTTTCTTAGCTCAAGTCCTCAGAAAAAACTTTATTGTGATGCTGCATTGTTAAAATTTACTGCCGTGGCTTGACTGAGCTTCCAATTCAATTAACAGTCTGTGATAGCGAATCCATATTATTGATCAAAGCTACCTTGATTTGTTTTACCTGGCACCTCGCTCTCACTGTTGGCCTCTTTCAGCGTTTATTTTGTTTTGGTTTGTAGCATGTGCCTCTGACAGATGAAGTTAACGAGGGAGTCGTAATTAGAAAGCAGCTGTCTTAATCCTGTCGAGATTCAATGGTAAGTGATGTCGAGAATATATCTGTGGAGTAATATGCAGGACTCCGGCTCTGCTTGGATGTTTTCTCCAGCAGGAGTACATGGTACGGGAATGGACTGACAGATGTATTGGATGATAAGACAGGAGCATCTGCATTTCAGGGTCAAATTCTGAAAATCTAGAACTAAATTACACGTGCCCTCTGTGATCACCTACTAACCAGCATCGTGTTAAATAGAATTTCATGATACAATTTGGATGTTGAACAAGGCTGCATGCTAGCCAATCTATATTAAGTATGGAGACAGAAAATATGAATAAATAAAGAGAATGAAATATTTTCATTTGAAACTGTTCTTTTGAAATGAACCAAATTGATTTTGACAATTAATGTTTGTGTCTGCCAAATAAAAAATTCATTTTCACTTGTGAATTTACTCTGCACTTGCTTTTTGTCTGTAGAATACTTTTTTTCTCATTTCTGTGTCAGATGATAAATTAGTTAAGGATCGTGGCAGATGTGCATTTTTGCATCTCTGAGATAATTGCAAGGGTTCTCGCTTTCTGCTGTTTGTTCAGCCTACACAAATGGAAGTGCTGAGTTCAAGGAGATGTCAGAGGAACATGACAGAGGACACACTCTGGGCAGAGTGTGTGCGCAGAGAGAGGAGCCGATCATAAAAACCCTTTTATTGGGGCAAACCAGCACCCTGCTGCAGGAGGCCGGGGGGAGCCGCTGTGCTAAATCATCATTAAGATACAACGAGCAGCAGCACTTAAAACAGAACGGAAGGCAGACCTCAGCTATAAGCCGCATGTGAACAGGGCCCCGGCTTCTCTGAGGTCTCCCGGTCCATTAAAGGCGCCCGCTGCGGCGAGCTGGCCCTCGCCGTGCCCTCGAGATGTCCTTGCTCCACGATGTCAGGTCTCCTGGTGATCCGGTTTAAAACCGTGACCCCGTCCCCGCCTCGAGCTGTCTGCTCGCTGTTATTATTTGGTACTTTTGATTGTTCTTGACATTAATTTACCAACTAAAAGTACACCTTGCCCCATTAAAGGGGATTCTGTCTCAGTGTTTCAGTCTCCTTGAGTGCTCTAGACACAGAGATGGGTTTATTATTCCATATATCACCATGGTACCCATTAGGACGATGTGCGACATCTTATGATGTCTACACTCTTGCACTACGTATAAGTCATTATTTAAGATGGTGACTCACCGGCTAAGGATGTGAGAGAACTAATTTAACACCCATAAATTAACAACAGTCATACTATATCACTGTAAAATATGTATTCCATTATAATTACATACTAAATGCCCTAATGTTTCTTTGCTCGTATTTAACCCTGAGTACAATTCATATGCTTGCAGTTGGCTGAGTGCGTGGACAGAGAATTGAAAATGGGTCAAGCTCTCTGAAAGTTAGTATCAGGACCTTGTTTTGTGGGCAAATTGATTCTGCTCCTTTGAATCTGATTCTCCAAAGTCTCCATCTGTTGGAAATGTTCCAAGCTGACATGCATCCTGTGCTATTCTGTTATTCGAAGAAGTGTATTACTTCAGCTAAGATGGCTTCATATAAAACAGTGTCGCATCAGAGCTGTAACTAAATGGTAAAATGCCAGCAGCAATGTTACATGGACTCCATTGAAACAATGTAAGAACAAAAACATTATTGTCAATAAATTATGAATACCCATCAATAATATTTACTGGAAAACAGAAAATGATGCTTTGTTTGTCTTTTATGTACTTAATCATCAAGCCGCACACTAAAAGCTCTTCTCTTTACACACCAGAAATGTGGTTTTCAAGGTAAGGATTTGAATGGCCATTAAAGTAAGGAACACCTTGATTGTATTAGATAATGAAACTCTCATATACAGTTTGCTCAATGTTTATTCAATTCTGATTAAAGAGGAAAAAATTTTGATGTAATAGCAAAAGTATAAATGTATAAATAGCATTTTTCATCTTCAAAATGTTTACAGCTATAATTATAGAATTGCACAGAGTGAAATCAAGTGTTATTCATTGTTAATGAAGAACATGACCACTCTCTTCATTACTATTTAGCACTTTGTGTTATATCTGCTGTTTTAATTTGTTGATCGAGGTTTTGTACCATTTGGTGTACACTATTATTGAAACTGTGAGCAATCAAAATCCTTTCAAAATGATTGGATATCGCAATCTGTTTACTTTTCCTTGGTACGCAGTTGATTGAATCACACATGCTATGTCCCGGAATTATACCTTTTTCTCAGGAAAGGTTGTGAACGCTTGCATACATTCAGAGCTGTAGAAGTTATGACAGAAATGTAATTTTGCATTCAACGTATTGACTGAAATGACTGTGGACGCTTATACGATAACTTTGATTGAATTGACCCCTAAGTCTCCCAGTTAGCGTTCGCCTTGATGGAGAGAAATTTCCCTCATCCCTTAGAGGCCAGAGGGCACCCACAATACAAGCAAGAAGAGGTTGCGTGTTATCTCCCATCACTCCTGGTGACAACCAACGTGTGCACCTATGCCACCGCGAGATTACATTTGGGACTTGTCTGTAAAAGTGGCACATCTTGTTGCGATGAGCCGTTTCCCCATCACAAATACATTAATTCAAGGTTACAGCTGTGCCTCGCCTCAGCTGTGGTGGAGGAGCAGACCAGATAGGAAATTGTACGGTTAATCCACAGCGACTCAGTCGCTGAAGTGACAGGTTATGATTCCGAATGGTAAAATCATGTAAAATACTTTTCTGCAGCACCTCACCACCCAAGCATACTGTTAATTGTGTGTTGTTTGAAATAAAGGCACTCATGAAAATGGGGACGCATACCTTTAATTCCTATTTATTAAATTTTCACGTTGTTTAGTTTTTCAAGGAAATCTATTCATTTTCAGAAGAATAAACTTTGAATCCTCTTGCTCTATGCATCAGTGCACAAATTAAGTAATTACTAAGCTGTCTTAAAAGCTGGAAAAAGATTAATATAATCAATTTTTTCAAGATTATCTGATGACAATACATCAATTTCAGATGTTCGGTTTCTTCATTGTGACAGCTGTTTCAATGACTTAGTAAAACCTGACTCCAATCACAGGTGACTCACAGCTCCATATTGATGTGCCAGGTGGACTGCATTTCACTGAGCCCACAAATACTGAAGCACAACTGTAACCTCTTGTAACTACTGTCTACCATTAATGAGGAGACAACAAGGAGATGACTAATGCCGGTTTAATTATAAGAATAACGAAGCATGTGACACTGATTACACTAAGTAATATGCAAGGCTAGTTTCCACACATTTCATGTGTTTGGTATTTTAGCTTAGTGGGCACTGGGATGAAGTGCCAAGCTGCACAAGCATGCCCTAATATTTAAGAAAGTAGACTGCCAGTTCAACACAAACATAACTAAACATATATTGTTGTGAAAAAAAATGGTTTAATTTCCAACAAAATCTGTTTTATTAAGCAGTGATATTAGAAAGATACTGAAACCAATGTGGTAGTCTGTTTATTTTACATTAAATATTCTGTTCCACTTTCACTCACAAATTAGCTACCTCTACCATTTAAATGGTAACAATGGATTTTTAGCCAGACCTCCAATGAATGCAGAGGGGACAGTTTCTGTAGTATTAAAAGCTCTCTGTGAAGTGCTTGGGAACAATCATTTCATAGCTGGAAAACAAATGAGAGGTACCTTCTACAGTTGCCAATGTAACTTTATGCCAATGACACAAAGATTCATGTTAGAAGATACATCAAATACTTTTATCCTTGCAAAATAATGTACTACTATTTACTCAAATGCCATTGGTATCCATAGATATAGAATTATTACATTGGTTCCAGTTGTGCATTTGATCTTGTAATTCCATACCTATGGTCAAACACAAGCTCCGTGTTCACACAGTGTCACTCCAAAATGCTGAAAGGAATTAATAATTCTGATCTTAGAAGCTGAACAACACAAGGATGCAGATAATGGATGTGCGAAAGGAAAGTATAGGGGGGTTTGCTCACACACTGTTTGTACCTAGAATTTGATGACAGCAGTGATTACTCTGGCATCTTTGAACATCAAACCACTGCCCGCAGCTGAGGGAATTCAAGAGAGCTGTTCTAGCTCAATAGATGGTTTGAAGTGGGTTGGTGATCCTCCCCTTTCTCCTTCAGTTCATAGCAGTGACACTCTGATGACATATATGGAAACCATATCATTTATCACACCCACCACATGCTAATCAAACGGTGGTTGTGTCTGTATTTATGAACAATTCAAGGTAAAAATGGAGATGTTCAGAGCCCAAAGAAAGCCGTGCATTTTACGAACACACAAGTACGAACACACCTGAGGTTAGATGTAGCTCCACGTGTAACCACTATACCTCCACGATGTAGCACGTCCATTGTATATTAACACACTCAAACATGTGCTGTTTATGATGTCGAAATGAAAATTAAAAATATTGAAGACTTTCCAGTAATTTCTCTAACTGACACAATCATGTGGACAAATGAGAGCTTCTAGAGAAGCCTGTCTCTTCGCGGTATGTGGTGCAACATGTACTTGAGGGCAAACAATGAATCTTATTTGAGCACACTATGAATAATACATAGAAAACACTGTGCAGTACTTTACAGCATCTGCATAACTGTTACGGTTCTGTTGGCATTGTAAACCTGCTGAAACAAAGACCATCATAATTAGTATTATTATCGTTGTTGCTGTTTTGATGCCTATGCCCTCAACTTACAACGCATGAGTTCATTAAAATACAATCACAAACAAAATGTAGAATGAAAACACTTTGAATACAAACATGTAACACGTGTGACAAATAATTCATATGCAGGGTAATTAATACAGTTCAGGCACAATATGCAAAACACACATATAATGTCAGATTTACAGTGCAACATAGGTTCACCAGTCTACAACATATTTACATTTATATAGGGCAAGAGAAACAGTATGACATACCATGAAACACCTTGAAAATCTTGCATTGCATGATAACTATAGCCCATGATGACATGCTAGAAGATCAGGAGGCTCTTAAAACAATTCTTGTTGCAGAAAAAGTCAATGCTGGCCCTTAAATAGAAACCATGAAATACAGAGCTATGTTCAACACTGGGTAAGGCCATGCAAATGTGCTTTTCATTTAAAAAAAAAAGAGTGACTGCAACTAGTTCAACGTAATGGCAAAACAGCATGATGCAAGGTTAATTCCAATAAGAGAAATGCAGCCAGAAAGTTCTGGCTCTGCTATCTTTCAGTCCACATGTGAGATTAATTCAAAGAAATCAACGGCTTCTCAAATGACAACGGTGAAAGAGTGCCTGAAGTAATGCTTTGATGGACACAGCAGTCTATCTTTCCTGTTAACTTCAATTTGGAAAACGTGACCCCTGGTCCTGCACCAGGCTTTATCTCTCTTGGCTGAGCGCATGGTCTCTGATTGTGCGTTGGAGAAAATCGGATGTGGGCAAAATGGTGCAGTGTGCCGCGTGCAGTGATTTCCTCACTCAAAAAGCCACTGCGTAGGTCTTTGAGAGAGAGCAAAATAAAGGAGGGAAGAAAGACAGACAGAAAACAAGAGTACGGTGTACTTTCTCTGCCTGTTCCTACCATTTGGAAGTTACTGAAAGCTGTATGGTGCAGAAGTGAAATTACATTGCATTCAGCTGGTCAGTGCTTGATTGTGAATTGTCTCTAAAAGGAAGCAGTGGGTGAACATTAGGATTTGTGCGTTTTCAACCAATAGGGTCAAGACAGTAAGAGAGAGTCTGCAATAAGAGTGGAGAGTGAGAGAAAGACAGAAAGAGAGAGGAAGAGAGACAGAGAGAGAGAATTTTCCACATTTCATTTATCTCACAGACCCCCTTCTTATGTTCTCAGCTGCTCACACAACAGGACCCCTGGATTATTCTGGAACGAGAAGAACCAAAATGTTAATCAGGCTTCTCTCCCCATAGACTGGGGCAGTGGGCAAGGCACTCACATGTGCCCGCATCAGTGCTCTAATGCTCCCCTTCGCTCTGTGGATGCGCATGCAGGACCAGCTTAAACAGCACCAGTCACACCTTAGGAATTTTCCCTGGCCTCATTTTTCAAATATAAAGTGCAATTTCCATGCATTTCCCTGCTACTCACAGGTTTATAAGTCCTCTCTCTACCGGAGTCACCCCTCCATTAGCGTGGCCTGCAGCCCAATAACAATGACTATCGTGCAACATTTTTCAAAAGATTTTATATTGGTTTAAATTCCTTATTTCAGTGCAATATTTTTTTAAATCTCCAAAGATGGGCTTTATTGTTTTGCTCTTTTTAATGCATCATGAGGCTGATAGGTGCCAGTGTGTCTTTTTTGCTAGTTCTAATTTTTTTTTTAGCAGGAAATGAATCTGTAGGATGGGCATTATGGATTACTAACAATTACTGCTGATGTAGTACACTCTAAAGGTAGCATTCTGATTCATTCCTTACCTATTAAAATGTTGTCTGGTTGGGCTCTGGTTGGTCAAGAGACCTAGGCCCATCTAAATTCCAGTAATTTTATCCTGTTCAGATCATTGTAAATTGAGTACTCTGCATGAATATTTTGCCCACAAAAATGTTCAGTTTTAGTACCTGCTCCAGAGAGCATTCTTAGTGTGTTTTCAGTACATTGTGAATGGAGCCAAAAACAGCTTTATGTGGCATATATGGCATCCTAATGCACAATGACAACACATTGATCACATTAGCCAATCATGAAACTCCAAATCTCCACAAATGTGTAATTCCAGTCAAGCCCTCATGTTTTTGAGCTTTATTGCCATTAAGCATGTGATTATTTCCATTTCAAATCAAATTAATTTCTCAGATTGATGGTGTTCTTCTACCATGTTGGAAGTGCAAACACCTCATCACAATCACAACCACAATGACAAAGAGACATGTAACATCCAGCATTTATAGTATTCTTCTGTAAGTGTGTGTCAAAAGGTGAGATCTAGCACATGAGTTGTTTTCTGCTGGAAACCAGTATTTTCATTTTACAAATTTAGCTGCTCTATTTTGGTGTGAAAGGGGCTTTAGACATCAATATCCTGGAAGGGAATCTCATGATGTGCTGTAAGGTGAGTTACCTCTGCATGTATAAAAAGATGCCATGACCTTACACCAGGAAAATACTACCATGATCTTACAGATGCAAAACAATTCCCACAAAGCACATTTGGTCATAGACATACAACAGAAAGCTCTGCAGAAGGATTTAATTAAGCCCAATATTTTCTTAATATCTGTAACAATGTGTTTACCGATAAAATTACTGGGATTAAACGGCAAGGTGCTAACATTGTAGTTTTTGTATCTTTGTGTAACATCTGAGAATAAGGGAATTTCATCATTCGACATTTTGATATGCCTATTACCATAGCAAAGCAGATTTAATTTATCCAATTATAGTATGCAATTTGAATAATTGCTCAAATGTGCTTGTAATATAGTCATAATAAATACAACACACCAAATTATTTCCCAATGAGAGGCCTCACAATATTGCAAAATATGTTTAAATTCAGTAATGAGACCAATGATTACATACATAGTCCCTCCAACAGACACTCTCCTGCATGGTATTAATCACACAATGCATATGATACATTTTAAATCTGTCATTTTTTGTAAACGGTAGCTAGTATAGGTTACAGGTATACTATACTATACCTATACTGTAGGTATGAGTATAGGTTGTGACTCCATTCAGTTTTTTCAGAGACAAACACACACACATTAAAAACCACTTCACCATATCTGCAATAGAATATTTTCTGGAGGGAAACTGATGTCTGATCAGTTCAAAGGAACATATCAAGGGATCTGTCTGTGCATGGAGCATGATCCGACTGTACTCACGATACCATCCGCATCGAAGTGTAACACGTGGGTTGAGGGATTACCTGAATTATGTCCTCTATCGTATTCTTCCATTTTTCAAATGCTGCTGTTCCTGTGTTCTGCTCCTTTTGTAAATCACTCATGCAAAATCTGCTGCACCTGAACACAGGCCCTGATAACTACCACGGGAGCAGTCCTAAACTGGTGTATCTTACGCACAAACATATCTTGTGTTATGTGCATGCAAATAACAGATTCTAAAAATCGTGAGCATGCACGTGAACTGTACGTCTGAAATATTCAGTTCAATAACCCTGGGTGGAAATAGCAGTCCCCATGCACGGAAAATAATGTTTTACGACCTCGGTACAAACATTTCACAATCACAGGACCCAGACAGCCTTGCTGAGCCACACTGTGCGCTAGCACTTTAATCCATAGGGTCCATTCGAAGCTGCAGCAGGAGCTATTCTACCAACCCCCCCCCCCACTCCCCAACCGCCACTACCACCACCACCGCCACCACCACCTCTTTGGGTCAATGGCAGAAAATCCATACCTTCTCTAGGAGGAGGAATTCCATTAGATAATAGATATGAAATCTATCTCGATTCTAAAGTCTATCTTCTGTTAGGGAGAAATCAATGAGGAAGCATCTGTTGAATTGCTTACAATAACAATAAATTGACAGGACAGATAAAAGCAGTGGAGGTAATGCACTAACAACACCAATGCTGCACTCTTCACAGGTATTGACATGGATTAGGGCACATTCATTATACAAACAGCTAATTGTGTTTAAACTAGAAAAGAGACACACAGGTCCTCAAGAATCACACCTTTCTGTGTGACTTACCCTGTATTTCCACAGAATCAGCTCAGTACAGTCAGCTTTAGCAAGAGTGATTTGTACAGGATGTATATTGCATGTCTTCTCAGTGTGTTGAGATATTTCCAAATTGTGTGTCATTGGATGTTATTTCTTTTCCAAATTTTGTGTCACTAGAAATATCTGAAATCTATATGACAACTATCTAAAATATTTGTAATTTCCGTCAGTTTCTGTTTGACATCTACATCTGAAATAATACAGAGGAAATCATAACATTTTTAAAAGAATTTATAAATGTGGAGTGTATATGTGTATGTGCACATGTGTATGAAAAAAGTTTTCAAAGCTGTAATGCTTTCCTGTTGGACGCACTACACGAGTTTCCTGTTGGATCTGCCAGGTGTGGTGGTTGTTCACCAGGTTGCCAGGCAACATGATGTAAACAGTGCTCTGGGGCTCGGAGGCCTGCAGGGATTGTAAATCTGCAGATGGAGACTGGTGCTGCCCTCCATGGGGCTCCCCAAGCTGCTGCACCGCTTCAAATACTTCCTCAACTTCTCCCTCTTGTCAGGATGGACAAAGATAAAGACATGGACAACTCATACGGTTTCCCATATGTACAACCCTTAGTGGTTTAATCACAATGACAACAAACAGAAATCATAGGGGCTCCTGTGTGGCTCTGCTGGTCAGGGCTGAGCACTACAGCCCAGGGCTTCGTAAGTTCTTGGATGGACAGTGTCATTAATGATCTGATCAATGACCAGGAGCTTGCAGTGGCAGAATACAGCTTCTTTCATTCTGTTAAGATTAGGGTGCATTATGTCAGTGAGGATCCCCTTACCCTGCTGCTCAATGGCATCCTCTAGTTGCTGATGAGGAGGTTGCCAGTTATTCCGATGATGTCTGTGGAGATTTCCCATCCTCTAGTCACTGTGGTGCACTGTGGGAGGTGTAGTGAAAAAAGCTGTTGGCTTCATGTGAGTGTATCAGAGGACAAAAACATAGAAATCAGTTTTGTTGACCACATACTCCATATGCTGATTAAAATCATAATTAATAACTGACTGTATAAAACCTGCTATGTTATCAATGCAAAAAAAGAAAAAAAAAACATCCAAACCAAATAGCTCAATATACTCTAAAATGTGAATACAGTACTTCTGGCTGTTATCTACACCTCTTCACATCACAGACTCTGAAGTCTCTTTTGGAGCAACCTGAAAGTAAATTTGTTTTGTGGTTTTGTGGTTTAGCATTGCTTTAATCAAGCATTGTTCCCCTTTCATTAGAGAAATGCTCCCTATTGCATTCTATCTTAGAAGTGTGTTACTGAACACTTCAAGATTGCAGATTGTGCCAAAAACCTGTGTAATTCTTTATTAATATAATTTGCTTCCACTCTGCCCTGGAGTTACATGAGAGTAATAATGCTGGACATAGCTAGTTAACCTGGTGTCATGTAACACTTAAAGGAAATAAAAGTCTATCACAAAGAATTGCCTGAACTTTCCCTTGGGATGTACGGGTTCCAGGGATTGGTCAAGTGATTTTACAGAGTGAGTCCATTGAATCCCTGCTGATATTTGCTTCATTCAAGCTAGCACTGTTCAGTACTGAACAAAATGAAACATAAAATCATACCTTTGAGAAATTGCAAAAAAATATTAAGATAAATTGTTAACAAAGAAGTGTAATCGATGTCAAATTTATCTAGGAGAACTATACAAATCAAAGCATATGTTTGACAAGTAATTTCAGAGCATTTCAGAACAGCATTTCAGAAGTCCCCTGTTGATTGTCTTCTCCCGGTGGTCTTCTGAGTTCAAGTCCAGCTGTATAGAATTTCCAAACTGCTGCACTCATGCAGTTATGTGCCCTGGTTTTGTAAATAACTAGAACTCTGAGCTCCTAATCTTGTATTAGAAAATGTTCTATTGTTGAGTGTTTACTAACCAGAAGTGGAATTATAAAGACAAAAGGCAATGGTCAGGAAATTGATTACTTGACCACAGCCTGTGATGATGCAGTTGTCTGATCAATGCGACTCTGGCTACTATGCCAATTTGTATGGCCATCAGCTTATTCTTTTCCTTGTAACTTTATAACAGTTATAGAAATATTGACTGGTCTGAACTTCAGGCATTGAAAGCAATGCTCAGTGATCAGACTTCTGAGTGGCTCAGTCAGCAGGGTTCTCATCTTGAGTTCAGGCTGAGCCCTGTGATGACATTGTTACATTATTATTATTAAGACCTATGCAGGAGTGTGAAATGATGCCTGACTTATACACACAGTCTCATAGCTGTCTTCAGACCTCACACACCACACTAATCCCAATGCCACACTCATAGTCCCGTAATCTCATGCTGTTGAGCATCATTCATCGATTAACCACACTGTTGCGCTCCGAACGCTGAAAACCCTACAACCCGGTTTCAAACCCAGCTACATCATCTACCACCCACGACAGGGAGCCCACAGTAGTGGAATGAATTAGTCTAGTGCTGCTAGGCATTGGAGTGGGTAGGTCAGCCAGGGTTTCTTTGTCTCACTGCTTTCAGACACCCTGTGGAGCTGAAGGTGCCTTCAGCTTACTTGGTGATGACAATGGAGTAACACCTATCTTTCAATGAATGCTCACTTCACTGTGATGCACTGTGTGGCATGTAGTGCAGTGAGAGGAGCCTAATGTGCAATCTGAGTTTACAAACGTAAAAGTGGAAAAAATATGTGCTGTGAATTTTTTCAGTGTAGTACATTAATTTTGGTATTTGTCTCACCTTACACTGAATGGCTAAGAAAAGCCAGTCATTCAGAGATATTTTTGTGGGGCATTTTGTTTTCAAAATGAACACCTGAAGTGATTTTACAAACAGTCATCCAAATATTGTCATTCAACTGTCACTGACATGTAATTATAATTTCATTTATTTTATATGGAATTTATCATCAGTCACTACTTTTCTGAATTGTGACTGTGTGCTCAGAAATAAAACCCTGAGACAGGGTTTATAAAGGCATTATTAAATGTTCATAAAGGAGGTTTTGGTTTCATTCAGTTGTATGACTCACTTATTTATAGCTTAAACAGTGACATACCAGAATGTACTTTGTAATGGAAATGTGAACTAACAGGTCACTTGTAAATGTTATTTGGTATAATAAGAATACAATGGAAAACAACAACCTGGAAAAATATTTCTAATTCCTGAGATGCCAAAGGAAGGTATAAAGCTTAAGATTAGTATGGGTTGTTTTCAGAAAGATTACTCATAAACTGACTATTCTTGGATACTGACAAAACTTTTCTGCATTCTTATAATGGAATTTCTTCAGATTTATTTGAGACTAATGCAACCTTCCACATGTGTTGCATCAAAGATCCAGTCAAACGCAGTGCAGTCATTCCATTCCCATCGTCCTTTGCAGATTCCCACAATCATGGTGGCAATAAACATCACATTTAGTGAGTAATTCACTGCTGTGTTAAGATTCCCTTAGTAAATCTATCTGCTGACGGGCTTCCTTCAAGATTAGAGGTTAGGGAACAAATGCATTGTCGTCAGTCACTTAACGTAGGCACTGAACTCTACTATCTGTCTGTCTCTCCCTCCCTCCCTCCCCCCTGGTGGCCTGAGGGAACAGTTGGCTTTCTGAATGCTCTTCCCCTTTTGTGAACACACATTGATTGCCTCTCCACTCTCCAAAGCAAACCAGCATGGGGTGAAGGCAGCCTGCTTTAGCCGGTATTGCTCACACTCCCTTGCCGAAATGAAAAAGTAGGGAGGGGGAGGAGGGAGGAGAAATCATCTAGGGGCTCTTTCCACTTCCAGAAATTGTCCCACGGCAGCCAAATGCATCTGCTCCTTCTCTGCTCCAGAGCGAATCAATAGTGCTTTAATTGATTTCCCTCATGTCTTGTTGTCAAATGGCGCGCTGTTGCCTCTCTTTCTGTTAGCCGATCCCTCTCCCTATCCGTCCTCGCTGTCCCCCTGCTGTCTCCTTTCATCCAGACAGTCTTGTTTGTTAAGCAGCCTCTCTCTTTCTCCCTTTCTCTCTCTCTCTCTCTATGGTTATTCCCTCAGCAATGCTAGAACTGTCACCAGGTCGCTCAGGATTACAGTCTTCCCTTTCTCCTTACTGGAGGTATAAAGCTGTTAAAGGATTCAGCCATTGAAATTATTATCTCTTCATATTGGTTACCCCCAGTACGCAAGATATGCTTGTTTGAAAAAACACATAAAATATAAATATAGACAGGATCCTATCAGATGTAGTGTATTAACATTTGTTATTTTCTTAATTATTTCACATTGATTGCTGTTTTGTTGCTGTTATGACATAAAATGTCTCTTTAGGCATGTGAAATACTCCTTCTGAAAAACAAGAGATATTAATATCGTTGTGTCTCAGTATCTTTGGCTGTGCTGCCAGATTATATTTTTCAATGGTCTTTAATCAAGCAAGAAGGTGCGTTTGCTTGTTAATTGTGGCTAAATGTAAGGGGTGACCCCTACAGGCCAGCCATGGTAAAAGTGTGCATGCTGAACATCTTGACTCACACAGTAGACAGCCAGCAGTGGGTTTCAAGCACAATAGGTTGTTAGATGTCCAGGTGTGTCTTGTAAATAATACTACAGTCATCCTCCTTACATCTGAAAGGGAAAATGGTTCTTTTTTAAGGAAAATATATAGTTTAGATCTGGATTCTGTATTATATTACTCTACATTGGACTATGTCTGAGGAATGTTTCACTGAAAGAAAATAAGAAACATACAGTTCTTTCAGCCTAGTAATGACGATTTTTTTCTTGAAAAGGACAGGCCTTTAAAGGAGAAAGTGTGTATAACACTAGCTCTAAACATGTGCCTGGTTATTTCCTCATAGTGCTCTTTACACCCCTGAACTTACGGAAGTCAGTTTGCTTATGTAGGAAGACAAACTTAAAAGGATATATTTTGAAAATCTTTCCCCTTTTTATCATAAATGAAAAAATGTGCATTTAATGTGTTTTAAATTTTAATCTTAATAACATTGGACAAAGCAAATTCAAACTGTTCAGAAATAAGTAGAAGCTGAAGCTTACGTTGAGAGGGAACCCATGCCCACTGTCAAATATGGTTTTGTGTGTTTTGGAGGGGAGTTTATTGTGTATTGTATTATATTTAATAACAAATCAAAAGGAAAAGAACTGAAGGACCCAGAGAAATTCTGCCAATGGGAATGTTCAAATAACATTCAGGTGAAAGAACCTCATAAAACAGCACCGGAAGTGTCTTACCAGCATTATCAACAGAAGAGGATATATAAAATACTAATTACAAGGATGTGAATAAATGTGATCCTTGTCTTTTCTGATTTCTGGAATAAAATCCATAACTTGTGACAATACAACTTTACTCTAGATAATGCTATTAAGTATAACATTAAAATATTAAGCAGAAAACATAAGGATATGAAAATTACTTATTTTATAGCATGTTTTGTCTTCCTATTTGGTCAGAGGTATAAAGAAATATGAAGATGCTATATATAATTAATGTATATAATATGCAACCCTAACCCTAACCTTAAACCTAACGCTGTATATAATTAATACTGGGAGGTTGAATACAAAGGTTTGTCAAAAATATTGAAGGCCTGGTCTGTAGCCATCTGTTTCACTAGTGCTGTACAAATGAGGGGCACCATGGAAAATAATGCGCAATGTAT
The DNA here is from genome assembly GCA_019176425.1 of Megalops atlanticus. Classification (NCBI taxonomy): domain Eukaryota; kingdom Metazoa; phylum Chordata; class Actinopteri; order Elopiformes; family Megalopidae; genus Megalops; species Megalops atlanticus. The sequence continues at coordinate 61,947,791 of CM032875.1, forward strand.
AGGCATTATTATGTTTCAATTCATTTTTGCTTTTTTTTCCCTGTAGTTCATTGATCACTTTGAAGACACCATTGAGTAAGTCTAGGCCACTATCAAAGGTCTTTCTGCCCTTTCTTGGCATGCTGGAAATGTGGCTTAGACTAACAATGACACCCATGTTACTGAGAATTATGCAGAGCTTACATTTGCTCCAAGAGGGTTTGATTAAATAATTATCAGGGCTGAAGGAGTAATGAAAAACCCAGCTTTGAAACAATTCCATTGAGGCTACAGGTAAGGCTTCCCGTGGAGTGAGGCTATATCACAGCTGAGAGTGGGAACACACAGTCGACCGCAGACAAATCCCTTGTGAAGCCACTGGATTGCCTCTGAAAATCCTCAGGAATCAACACATTTAACTCTTGATTGCTTGGGCAATCAGTTTGGATAGGCAAATTAAATCACAGTCGTGACATCAGTTGTGTAAATGACAAACCTCAAACAATTTGCAGGCTGAGTTTGGGGGTATCCCCAATAACCCTCCAGCTGAGTCCTTTGTCAAGGTGTAAAACCAAAAATATTTAAATAAAGGATATGCTACTTAGGACCCCCTGCCATTAAGCAAACAAACAATTTAATGTAATGTCAGTTAGTGGTAGGGGACTCAGAGGAGAGATTTCCACACAATTCTATGCTATATTTCAGGGAGGCTATGGGAGATAATAATTGGTTTGTGGTATGAAATATTGTTCATTTTTGAAGCAGGCAGGCAGTGCGAATCATAATGCATTTTCTCATGAAATTGCTGTAACCAATTTAAGCGAGTGTTACTTTTTCATTTTAATGTTCACGCAACGTGGTGTAAAAAATAAAAAAAAACTACTTTGGCTCCAGAGTGGCTCAGATAGTAAACATGCTTGTTTCAAGCGCAAACCTGAAAGAGTCCTACGGCCATGGTTCAAAACCCATATTGTCATTTACCAACAAAGACATCCTCCCAAAGTGTTTGCCTCCTAGTGCACTACAGGACATGGAGTGTGAAAAATAGTTGTATGTAGTAGGCACATACAGTATGTGTGTTGGAGGATTGTACTTGCCTTGCCCCATGCTCCTTCATTTTTTCAGTGGTTGTTGCTGCAGCAGCTGAATACATAATACATAATTATGAAAAAATTGAGTGAAAGGTGGTGAAAATGCACCCCTATAAATAAATGAATAAATAAATACCTATTTAAAATAACTGCGCAAAATCAAGCAGAAAAAGAAAATTTTGCAGCTTGCAGCCCATTTGAGAAAGGTCAGTTGTTTCAAATTAGTATTGGCTGAAAGACACATTCAAATGTTGTCTATACTTTGTCTTGTTAATTGTAAATGTTATTGAAAAAAATGTCAACTAGTAGTTTTAACTATGTTTCATCAAAAGCAGTAGAAAATATAACCAACACCAGTGATGTTTGTGATTTCCTCTGAAGAGATCCTTTTTGCACCTGTTTTCATAAAATTATACATAAACCCAGTCAAGCTGAAGTTGCTCCACCTATAATCTATCCATCTTCATGGCAGCCATCTGGCCAGAGCTTTTTGTGTTTTAAAGTAGGAGGTGTGGGGCTGTGTATAAATGTTGGGAACTATGGCAACAGCAGACAGTGAAATACAGTACACTGCTCACTGATGGGGCTGGCTTGTTTAGGAGCAGAGATGGACATACCCATTTTTTGAGCACTTTATTGGGGTGTAATCAGAGAACTAGTGTTTAAAGAAGGATGATAAGGTGTTTCCAAAGAATAACACAATATTGGGCATTAGAACTGAAGCCTACTCTGTATGGTATTTACAAAAATGTATTTACTTGTGAAGCCCAGTTCTATGTCAAATCACAAATTCATTCTTGAACTTTAAGTGTAAAAGGTGTAAATTACTGAATTCTAAGACTGGTACTTGTAAGTAAACACCCATACTATCTGATGCTTTTGTCAGAAAACACATGCTTCAGTTTTGAATATTTTGTGTTGTGGGAGCAGTCATATCGCAGGTGCACAAGAAGTAAAATATAATTTATTGCATTTTCTGGAATGGCTTTGATCAAAATAAAGAGTGTGTTAAAGTAGTAAAGCACAATTTCTTAGATTGTTACCCCCTACTCAGTAGCACAGAATTGCATGGTCCTCATTTCTGAACAGGGCGAAAATAAAAATGAATGAGCGCTGTGACTAATTATGTCATTTCCCAGATTTATCCCTGCCAACTCAGATAACCACTCAGAAGCAAATGTTCTTCAGATGTAATGCTGTGAAAATGGCCCCGGTGCATTAGTGTCAAAAGCCTCAAAAAAGGAAAAGCTAAACATGTCATGTGATGTTGGTTGTTTTTCTGAGGCCGAGATTCTTAAAAGTGTTGTGAAGGTTTTAAAAAACATTAAAAGTGAAATGTGAGTGTAATTTTCATATGCTGCCTGAAAGACTATGTAAGAAACACTGTGATAAATCACTTAGGGCCTTGTGCACTTGCACGCTTTACATGGTTTGAAGTTCACTTTTTTGTGCCTGTTGGTGTGGCAGTGTGAACAGACCTACATTATGTGTTTTCAATTAGCTTATTCTTTATGACATTTCTTGGCGTCATGTTTATTAAGGGTGCGTCAACACTTTGGCTGGCTTAAACTACCATTTAAAAGCCTGCAGTTACATCTGTTATGTAGTCATACATGCATACTTTTTAGTGAGGAGGATACCTATCAGAAGCAGCAGTGTTGTGGTTTGCACACAGAAGTTCATGGCCATCATGAATGTCGTATGAGTTTCATTTTGTAAGCATTCCAAGTTCAGTGTAATGGCCACTGACACAGACATGGGTATTATTTTTGCAGCTTTGTTTTCTTTTTGGCAAATGACATCTTGCGTTTAGCAGGTGTGTTGTGTTTATATAAGTATCTTTAGTGATGCCAAAAGTGGGATTGTCAATGTACTATTGCACATTATGGCATATTGTGCTGCGGTTAGGATGCCATACACACACAGAAGTTAACTGTACTATCCAGTGCTTTTGATACTTCCTTCAAGGTGGTAGTCCAGTCCAGCAGACAAGTGTAGAAGTCAGCTCAGTGCACGGGTAGATGGAGCTGTATTTAGCACACAAGGTACTCACAAGAGCAGACTCAACCATTTTCATTGTGTATGAGGCATAAGCATAACAGGAACTAAACAGGTAAAAACACGGATTTTTGGTTGACAGCATGTTCAGGGTCATTCCATGTGCAGTGAATTAAAAAAAACATTTTTAGTACAAAAACCAGTCTAATACATGCAGATGCGAGAGCAAGACTCACATCATACACATGTCCCTAGTTCCTGTATGCCTCTTTCAGCGATATCTCCCTTTCTCTTCACTGTGTTGAAGTGTTTTCCTAAAGATCACAGATTCAAGCCTGCAAGGGGATGAACATAACTATGAGCCCAGAAAGTACACCCTACCACTTGTATGGTGGCATTACAGCTAGTGGTTAGCTGATTTCATATTTCCACATGATGTGTGATAATTTAGTTATCAACAATTTTTAAAGTTTCATTTGAAGGTAAAATCACGTCTGTGAGGGGAAATGCAGAACATTCATAATCTACTAACACTCTTCCTCTGACAAACTGGAGATGAGATGGATGAATTAAGGATCATTTCCCATTAAATAATGAGGCTGGGGGTCTAAATTTTTTTGGGAAAAAAGGTGTAGTACAAACTGACACAAGACACAAAACGACAATTTTAGTCATTATAACAATATATTTCATAATGAGTATGAAAATTATACAGGTGTAATAACAGTGGTAAAAATGTCCAGTTTTTAGCAGAAAAAATAGCCCAACTGCTGAGTTACTGTCATGACAATTTAATGAGTACTGGTGGACCAGCATTAAAGGCAATACCAATGTCACAAATGTCATGTCAAAGTTAAGATTGAGTTAAAAACTGAATGTTGAACTTCATTAATTTAATAAAAGCAAAATAAGTATAGCTATAATTTTGCTCTGCATAAAGTGCTCTTTTACTCTGCCAGCTACAGTTTTACTCTCTTTTTCATCAGTTATTGTAGGGTACACTCTGACATTCAGAAAAATTGCTATGGCACTTTCCGCCACAGATAAAGGAAACCACCCACAACAGAACCAATGTAACATATTTCTTTGAAAATGTATATAATGAAACTGCACTGAATTAAAGATAGAGGTCTTCATCAGGAAATTATAATGTCATTAATGAGCAATTACGGACTGCTGTAACTTACCTATCCCGCCCCCCTGAAAAGTATGTCACCAATTTGCATATTTTGTGATTACAGCATTGCCTGGCTTCACAGATAAGTAGGAGCTGGCAGAAATCAATGCCGCCTGTCACCTTTTAGCAGGACAAATGGTCTCTATTGTTCAGCATTAGACTCCTTAACTTAGGCGACCAAAGGGTAGACACCCCAACGAAGGGGTTCAACTCAGTAGACGGTGACTGTGACAGCCCTTTAGAGCATGGATTCAGTCCATGCAGACACGATTAAGTCCACTGAGAAGCATGAGCAAATGTTGCTGCTTGTGTTTGTGTGCAGCCTGTTAGCAGTCTAGTTGAGGTGGTAATTCCACGCATCTGTATGTTTGGTAACACTTTCAAGAACAATCTAATGACAGTTATGTTCAGACTGAAGCACTTGAAAATGCTGATAGCGTAATAACCTGCCCTTACATTGTTCAATATTTAATAAAAAACATACATTTCATGTGAAATTTTACTACAAAAAAATCTACTATAAGGTCTACAAATAACAGCATTAACACTGCACTATTTCTGTCTGTGGTGTTGGTATTTGTAAGTTTGCACTGATATACATGATTGTGAAATATTTATTGGAAATAATGATTATAGCCATCTTAGATTCATGAACTATATTCATAAATCACTTTCCCACTAGTTAATGATTTATCTTAATGAACAAATATGCCACACACACAGACACATACACAGACATACACATATATCGATAATCTGCATATCTGTATGTTTAAAAATACATGCATATATAATTATATATATATATATATATAAATATATACACACTTTAGTATAAATATATATCAATATATAAAAAATCTAAACTTCAGTATATATCACATAAGTTATATACACTAAAGTTTTTTACTTAATCTGAATAAATTATTCTGAAAAAAGTTTTTTTAATATATTTATACTACACTATATATACATATATATGTATGTATATATGTATATATATGCATATATATGTATGTATGTATAGAGTATGCATTCAGTGAAACTGCCAGCTATTTATAGGTTATTTATAGATAATTTGCAGATTAGAGTAAATTCTGAAGTACATTACATTATTAGTAATTCAAAGTAATTTTGCGAGCGAACCACTTAAATCTACTACAGTCACTGTGTCGAAGTAGTTCAGTAGTGCTGTACTGGCTGAAGAGGCAGCACTGTGGAGCTGTGTCTCGGTACTGCTGCCACAGTCATTGTTCCTTGACGTCACCACGCAGCCAAGCCTGCTGCCGCTGCCGCTGCTGCTCTCAAACATGTCTTTGTTATTCAGAGCTTTCCATCTGAGACTGGCGAACTGCAAAATGCGGAAGAGAGATTCCCTCAAAGCGGAGCAGGGAAAAGCGTCACGCATTCCCTAATGTTGGCGATTAACATTAACAGTAATACTACCGCAACAACAAATACTACTGCTACTACTGTTAATAAGATAATGATATAGTAATAATGATAAACACGTTGTTATTATTATTATTATTATTATTATCATCATCATCATCATCATCATCATCATCATCATCATCTTCACACTACTACTACAAATAATAATTGAAATTTTTATTATTGTCCTTGCAGTAACTTGCAGTAGTAGCTTAAGTATTAACATTGGTTGCAGTAGATCGTTGGCTTGGTTTGTTCTGAACAAAACACATTGTAAACAATAAAAAAATCATGTAGAAAAAATATAGGAAATGTCTCACGGATAACATTTCCTGTTTTATTGTTCTAAATAGACACATGTTTTATTTGAACGTAACAGTCGCATTATTAGAGCGTAAATTGTTCACCATATTTATGTATACATCATAGTGTAAACCATCGGAGATTACATACAACCGGTATTTCGCCCACTAACCATGCCCCAGTCCGATCCAATGTATTCCAACGTCTCTCCGACAAACTCTGGGACACATTTTGTCAGCAGCCACCAAGCATGGCCCTTTGGTAATAGAATAGCCGATGTAATTTGACACTTCAACTTGCTGTGCTCTCTGCTAGTTGATTCAGTTACTCACCCACTGACGTTGAGCCCGTTCTCTGTGTTTGTGGCGAGAAAAAGATATTAAAAACAAGATCTGAAATTAAAGAGGATTTTTTTTCTTTGCTCTCTGCTTGGCTTGGATCCGTAAGTAGCTAAGTTCCATATTTGTTCTCGTATCGGGTTTCACACCTCTCGCCTTTGACTGAGAAGGTTTTGTGTCTACTTGGATGGGATTCTTGCTCAACAATGGAGTAACCACTTAAAGAAACATACAAGGGCTCGCTGTTCGCTTAGGTTTATTTTTATGTTGCTCCCCTGAAGAGACAGGTTGTTTCTATTGTTGGCTTTTTAGCTCGGGATGTAGCTAGTTAGCTTGCTACGTTCCGTCGGTACGCTTTCAGTCGGCGAAGCGCATTCACAGCGTTTGATCTGTATTGTGTAGCTATTGCCTGTAGAATAAATCAAGACACGATCAATCAAGAAGTGTGAGGTGTGTGGTTTAGAGGTGGGTCCGGGTCACTTTTGGAGAGATATCCTGTGATTAAAGATATGAGCGAATACCTTCTCTTTCTGTAGTGGCACATAGTTGAAATGCAGTTTTCCCCTTCATAAAATAAGGCGTAACTATATAACCGGAGCACCTTTGAGTTCGCTGTTAAAATAGCTTACATGATTTACTTATTAATAGAAACTCTCGTCATCTGCGATCTTGTATTTATAACTTGCTACTTTTGTAACATTTATTGCTACATGTGTTAAGAGCTCGCACTGCGTCCAAGAGGGTAAACTTTAATTATAAAAATGCAATAAGTTCCTTTGACCACGGCTGAAATGCAGTCTTACGTGGGATTTTACAAATTGCCTCCGTGAATTCCTGGTGTCTGGATATCAAGCCAGTTGGGACTAAAGGGCCTCTCGTATGGGGCAAGACGTAGGACTAGGTTCCCTTTCATTGCCGTACATCTGTCCAGGAAGCAAAAGAACAGCCAACTGGAAAAAAATAAGCCAGACAGAGCACCCTGCTTTGCTTTCTAACTATTGTCAGTGAGAGGGAGAGACGGGGAGAGAGCGAGAGAGAAAGGGAGGGAATAGTTAGAGCAGCACTGTCTGGCAGCGGCAAGGACAGGGGAAGGAAAACTACTGGCTTGACAGAGCCACCTAATAGGTAAACAAAGATCGGAAAAAGTACTGGTAAAGGCAAATGTATTTTTTTATCAAGAGGACAACTTGAGTTAGATTTTATTGCGATTGAGATCTGAAAACTCACAGCAAAACATAAATCACAGAGAAAGGCAACTTGTTTTTTCAAGTTTAATTCCAGCACGGTATGTTTTTTGTGTGTGTTTTTCTAACCAGTGACATTAACATTTTATGTTATATTCATGGAAAATATTAATATAATATTGATATGCAAATTAACATTCTTGTTAAATTATGTTACTTTGCTGTTCTTGGGTGCAGCCGTTTAAATTGATTTTCACAAATGGCATGTTTTTTCATGTTATGTTGGTGTTTATATATGAGCAAATATATAAAATATCCACTCCTACATTGGCAAGGTGAATAAGTAAATGGAGCAATTTCCTCGTGGTGAATTCAAAGTAAACCTGGTGGTAAACCTTTCCTCTTTTAGAAAACATAACAGGAGATATTTCATTTTGACACCAGCAGACTGGTAACTTTTGTGATAATAGGCAGCTCTTCCATTTCCCTTGGTTAGTGATCCTTGATTGTTTGAAGCTAGAGTTTTGACTCCTCTCATTCTGTTGGGAGAGTGTGGGGAATTGAGAAGTTAAATAAATGCTCTTTGAAGGGGTGTGCTCACCTCAGCATGTGATTGTGTGCTGGGGAAAGTGAATGACTCTATACACATTATGTCTGTCTGATCTTATGCAATACAGTTTCTGATACAGTTTGCATGTGGTGTTCTCAGTGGCATGATGAAAGGGATTTGTTTCGCTGGTGCCTGTTAACCTCTCCTTAAAAATACATGATGGCTGGGCAGTTTGTTCGGATGGGAGGAGTTATAGGATTGTTTACATTTGTAAGTCCCACAGGTAATTGTTGAATACAGTTGTGTGTGTTGCAAACAGTGGCCGCCGGCACGCTTTGATCGCGGCATTTCAAAACTCTTCGGGACGGAGCGTGCATATCTGTTTACCTGCTCGGCGATGCGGGGGTCACCTGATTCCTGGGTCCGAGCCCACACTGGTAGTGCATCTGGGAAAGGAGAGGAGTTCATTTACTTCCCTCTTTCTCAGTGGGGCCCCCAGGTCGAGCTTGTGCGTTACCAAGGGGCAGAAGCACTGGGCTGACCTTCTTCTATTCAAGTCGAGGATGTTGAAACACCAGCCTCCAAACAAAAGGCATATTGAAACTGAGATCTGCAGCCCAGCACGTGTGGCCGGGCCTGAAGTAGACCATTTATTAACTGTGCTTTCTGCGAAGCAAAGAAAGCAGGCCAGAAGAAGTATTTATAAACTGTAAACGGGTATTAAGGTCTTGTCCCACCCCACCCCCCCCCCACCCCCCCGCTTGAGTGCATGGGTCCCTCACTTTCTGTGACCAGCACCATCTGCAAGACACACATGACCTCCTGTTGTTGGGCATTAAGCATAACTTTGATTTGGCCAGGGTTTCTACAAAAACGCTGAAGGAAGCTTTTATTTTTTGTTGTTTCCTTAACTCAGTCTGTTTTCTGTATATATTTTGACACAAATGGCAAAATTCTGTTACACAAAGAAATGTTGTAGAAGCATCAGCCTTTTCTTACATAATTTTAAATACATGGTTGCTCTTGAGTGGTCATTCTTAAGAGGTGCCATTTAACACAGTGAACATCTCTGAATCTTGAAACAACTATTTTAAGCCTAGCACCATCTGGTTATAATAAACAGACTGATTCAGGTTTTGATTATTTTGATTTTTAGATCTAATTTCAAAGTTCTTACACATAGATTTTCTTAAAGTGGCAACGGATGTGTTGTGCGACATTGCTGTAATTGTGACCTCAACAGGATGCACTGTGCTAAACTGGCAAATTCCTGCACCCTTTTCAAATCTGTAAATATCCCAGTGCCTCCCCACGCCGTGCTTTGTACCATTACACGAGGAGCCCAAGACGTCAGTGCCGGTCAGCCCTCATAAGGGACACTGAATAATGTGTCTTTATCCCGGCGTTTTATTAGACATGTCTGGCAGTTGACTGACAACAGACGCACATTTTCTAAGAGGGCCTCTCCCTTTCACTCTGCAGCTAAGGCAGACGCATGTGTGGGATCTTGGAACTGTGCTGCCACACAGAACAGATTTCAGCACCAGGATCACTCGGAACACACACACACACACACACACACACACACACACACACACACACGCTTGAGGTACCTGAGTTGTGCCGTGTTACAGTTAATCATTTTTAACCACTTGTGTGGGATTATGTATATTGTAAACACATGGTTATGATTCACTCTACACTTAATTTCCCGACATTAAAATCAGAAGTCTTGAAGTGGCATTTTTATGAATGAATGAATGAATGAATGAATGAAGCACTTAAAACCATGTTGTTTTTCCTCTTATGTTTAATCCTTTCAGTCATTCCAAACCTCTCCACTGAAATTTGGATTCAATAGATATCCAGAAGGAAATCTGGTGTCACAGGCTAAAAATACCACAGCAACTGCAAGAGTCTTTATGCCAGCAGTGATATATTGCCCCGCAGTGAAGTTGGTACCAATAAATCTGCTTGCATGTTTGCATCACAAATGCACATTAAGTGCAATTGTGGTCTAAAGTGGCCAGGAAATAGCCTACTTAGTGCTCATACAATGTCACATATATTGTTTGATTACTCAGCTTATGCCTTCTACAACACTTCCCAAAGGTATTAAAGGTCCTGCAGAAGCAGAAAGTTCTGCAAGTAGTTAAAGAATCACTGAATGAAGATGTGTAGAAACCATATTAAGCCACTCTTCAGAGTGTGTGTGTGTGTGTGTGTGTGAGGAGGGGGTAGTCAGAGTGAGAGGTTTTCATGGCTTCCAACATTTAATGCTGAATTTTCTCTTTAGAGAGGTGAATCATTCAGCTGGTATGCGTATTTTCACTGAAAAGAAACTCGATAGACTTTGTGTTTTCTCACCGCACTGTATAGACTATGTTTTAATTGGCAAAATGGTATTACGCACTTCTGTGAAAGGAGAGCTTCTGGCTGCCACCAGATGTTAAGGGTCCAAAAAACTATGGCATTAATGGACTTCAGTGAAATAACAACAAATGCGCTGACCCGAGGGAGCACAAATTGAAATGTGAAAAAACCTTTGTGAAATAATCGAACCCTTGACCCCAGTTTGGAATCTGATTGAAATATAGTGTGCTTCTTTGAAAAGCTGAAACTTTGTGGCCTGTCTTCCTGCCTCGTTCCTGAACATTAGTGGTGGTTTGGTTCACGGAGGAAGCCTCTTCCCTCTGACTCATCAGTGCCGTTTCCTACGACACCTGGGTCACGCTGTGAGTTCCAGAGAAAAATGCTCTCGCTGACCCACCATTTTAACAGTGTTGAAGTATTAATGTCCCCGGGAGTGTGCCACTCTCCTCTCTTCCACTGCAGCATTGTGGCAAATCTGTGTCCATTGTGAGGGATAATAAGCTGGAACCTGTCAAGTTGTCTTTTTTTTGACTGGGAGATTTTTCAAGATCTGCCTTCTGGTCAGAAAAAAAAATGACCGGGAGAACTGCCAGACCACGGAGTGTTTAATCATAATATAGCATGCAGCCACTTTCCGTATGCATTTCTGGGTCTTGCTTTGATTGGAGGTGTTGTTAGAGGGGTGGACCACTGGGGGTGGTGTGCTGGGGCATAGAGGGTCAGTTTGTGCAAGCAGGCCCATGGAAACAGCTGCAGTGCATGTAGTTAGGTCCTGCTCTACAATGTAGCGATTGTTTAAGCTATCTGCATTAACCCTCGTTAATGCAGTCCCAGTCTTTGGAAGGTCTGGGTGTAGCTATGGTGTCAATAAGGGAAAAAAACATTTTTGAAAAGAACAACAGTGCTCATTAACTCAGGGTAACATGTAACTGTGAAAAAATGGCAGATGAGCACAGAAAAACATTTTGTACCATTTTTTTGGAAAACTGGACAATGTTTTATTTTTGTTTTCAGAATGCTCCAACTTCAGCAGTGCAGTTGTTTAACAGCTATACTATTGCCATAATTCTTATTTTGTCAAATTATTGTTATTTTTATTTCTTGTGGTAAATTAGTGTAAATTTTCAGGATAGTTTTTTTCTCCTTTCTTACTGTGTGGTAAAAAATTGGGGAAAAAAACATTTATCCTGACATGACATTACCCTTAACAACCTCTACCTTGTTGTAAAAAAAAAAAACCCAAAGCAATAGAGGGTACCAAATATAAAGTTTTACTTTAAGCTGGTTGCCATTTTCTGCATTTTTTGCAATGTCTGTTTGAGCGCAATTGTTTGGCTTCAACAGGTTGAGGATGGTTTCAGTCTCGTGTGCATTGGTAACTGGTGACAGTTGGTATTTCTGTCTGGCCCTCTACTCCTTTTCAGAACTCTGTCTATAAAATGGAAGAAGCCTACAGATACTCCAGAATGACCAGTGTCTGCAAGAACATCTCAGATGGCCTAAATAAAAATACCAGAAGCAATAAGCATGTGCTCACTGGGATCTAGCAAATTCACACAAGTTCCTTTTCAAAGCCGTCATTGACTTCATTTCGAAGTATCAGTATGTTGTTTTAGCTCTTGTACTGGGGGACAAGTCAGCCTAATCTTATTTAATCTAATTTATCCCTTTCTAATAGACTGTGAATGATGCAACATTATAAACAAGCTTCATTGTAAGTCTACACCAAACAGACTGGTGGAAAATTGTTTTCCTGGCCTTTTAGCCAAACATTTTTGTGAAAACACAAATGACCCCTGTAGATCACTAGTTAATCTTAGATTATGGGCCAAACAATTGTCTGATGTTCAGTAAGTTGAGGGCCCTGCTGAGTTTAGCTTTCACACTTCAACAGTTTATTTGTAAGAACGCAAGTCTCCCTATGTATGTGGTTGTTTGAAAGTGAGGGGTAGATATTTGTTTTTTAGTTTTTTCCATTCTAGCTTGAAAGAAAGTTGGTTGAAACAAGCAACAAACATTCAGTTCCTGTAGCATGAAGTCCTATTTATGTAGGTCAGAAAAATTAACACAGAGTTTCTATTTTTCATTGAGAGTGCCACTAATTTATAGAACACTGCAAGAAGGGGAAGGAGGGGGAATGCATTTGTTTTTCCACCCCCAGATGTCTGCAATTATAATGCAGCTTTCACTGTACATAAATAGCTGATTGGGTGTGTGTGTGGTTGTCACAATCACATCATATCATTTTTTTTCCATATCCAGGCCACCCTTTGCGTGGGTAGTTGGGCATTTTCTTCTCTGTGATTATAGAAAATGAATTTTGTGCTTTGCAGGGGTTACGTTTGCATGTAGAGGAGTGCTGTTGTCAAGCCTTTGTGTGTCACTTGTGTATTTTCTCTCTCTGCATATGGATTAATTGTTAGTATTAGAAATCATTTGACTTTCAGTTACACATCTTACACAAGTCAACCAAGAGCTTAATCTAACCTAATTGTAAAGTTTTATAACATGCCACTGTGACCTGGTGAGTTTGCTGCTTGCACTTGACTCTTTGGATAATGATAATAATTACAGTGATAACCAGAAAAAAAACTGAATTTTTACCTGAGGTTTCCAAGCTTTTCCAATGCTCTTCTGCCTCTCCAGTGCAGTAGGTCCCACTGCAAAAAAAAAAAAATCCACTTTATGTTTTTTTTATAAGTTTGTTTTTAAAAGCTCTGTAACTGTTTGCAAACTCTAACATCCAAGTTTGGATCTTGCTTTTCCATCAGTTCAGTTTCAGAACGTGACATCATTGTTCCAGGGCCAGCGGTGTCAATGAATAAAGCCCAGCTAAGCTCAATTGGAGACGCTGAGAACCTTTAACAGACACACACACAGGAGAGCATCAAGGCATGAAACGGAGTGTAGAAGAAATAAACTGATACGTGACAGTCATCAAAGCGGTCTGTCACTGGTTTTGTGTTCCGCTGCTAAACCGGGACACCATTGTGTAGTTGATTAGGTGACAGAATTGCAAGGCTGGCAGCACAGGGTGTAGGCTTAACTTTCTTGAGCTATGCGAAGCAGGTGGTTACCTGCTCCTCTTCTGCAGAATGTCAGCGGATTTATTAATCTGTTTTCCTGGCCGTTTGGGCTTTGACTGGCAACAGCGTGCTTAGGGAGAATTTACAAAAGTCAAAAATATTCACTGTTTGAGAGCTAAACATCTTTTTGCAAAACTACAAGAAGGTTTGCGTTTTGAATTTCATATTTGTAGTTTTATCCTGTAAATGAGTTATTAAAAAGTAGGCTAGCTACACCAGTCAGACTTCCCCCACTGGATCAGGAAGTAGCTAGCTAGATCTGTACCTGTCCATGTTGGTACAGTTAGACCACAGAATTTATCACATTTTTAACCAAATTAATTTGAAGTTACAGCTGCAGTCATTAGACATCAGTTTTGTGTAGATGGTGACAGCTAGCTGATGTATATGTGGGAAAGCGCTGTTTTCGTACTGATTGTTGCAGTTAGGACCTTTTTGTCTCTTCTGTCATGCTGCTGTACTTGCATGGCCTGCTTTGCAAAGCAGCCACAGTGGTTAGAGGATCAGAGAGGCATAGATTACAACATTCAAAGCCACATTAAATCAGCCTTGAAAACCAATGGCTTACTATGAATGCCTGTCAGGGTTTGGGAACGGGCTGCACCTCTGCTGTTCACTGCAATGCATTTAATTATTTATTTATTTTTTCCCCTCAACACCAGGGTTGCCAACTCATGAATGAGGAAAGTCACCAAAGGTCCACAAAAATTTTTGCTAGATGTTACTAGATGGCACACATGTCAGACATGTACTGCAATTTCAAAAGTGCCCATAGACCCAGAAGCATTTTGGTTCCACTTTTTACTCCTCTGTTATATATCCCGTATTCATACGCCTCTTCCAAAAGTGGCGTACTGGCATCACTGGACCTATCCTGAATTAATTATTTACCATGACCGTATTCCAAATAACTGACAGATTCATGTGACAGTGATTTGAACAGAATGTGGTCTTTTGCACTGAATGCTAGCTAGCTGTTGGAAGCTCTTTTTTAAAAGCACTAAAGATGCAAAAAGGTAATGTCATCGTTTGCAGAATGAAACTGCTGCTGGGAAACTACCTTGAAACCACACAAAGCTGTATAAAGCAAAAATACTGTAAGAATTCTGTGTTTCTTTTTTTTTTTTTTTTTTTTTTGGTCAGTGGATTAAATTGTGACCCTAACCAAACGCAGATTATCGTCTATGCGGTAACTCAAAGCAGGGGGGATTGAATTCCAGCTGCTGAAGCCAGAGATAGCCTGCAAAGAGAGTAAGCTTCACTTTAGGTGGATGGAGTCCTAGTCAAGGTGATCTATTCTGGGAGAAATTTTTCTTTCTCTGTCAGAGAGTGACAGTGTGTCTGCCGAGCCTCGGGATGTGATAAGAAACCAACTACAGGTGTGCGGGGCTAACCCCACGCTGGCTGGCTACGGTCCGCGTGCCACACTAAGTGCTTATATCCTTCAGAGACATTTTTAGGCCCCCTCTGTCACAGACTCATGCATGTTTAATTTGACATTCTGTGAAAAATATACTCAAAGGATGTCACAATGCTATATCCCATTCCTGTCCTGTGAGTGTAGGGCTTTGAATCATAAATGACACACAACTGCATGAAGGCCTTCAGCCCATAAATTAAACAAAGGTGCACATTTACATAATGCGGATGATTCTGTGAGCTTTGGTATTTTTTTTTATTGTTTTGCTGCAAATTGCTGGCTTTCATATTTGTTAGCAAAATATCTAAATCTATTTGCTTTAATAGACATTTACAGCAAAAATGCCAAAATGCTTTTGGCAAGTCGCGCTGAATATGATGTCTGTACATTTAAGATTTTTTATGTGGTTCAGTGCCAATGTGCTTTAAACTGCAAAGCTGTAATGGCATGTTTGACATAGCTTCTGTGAATACAGAAAGAATATTTGAGGAGAGAAGTGGCTGTGATTTCACAAGCAATGGAGTTGATGGTCAGAAATAATTTCCAGTGCATGAAACCATGCATTGTTTCATTGGTATGTGTAGTACAGTGAGGCTCCTGAGCTTTTTGTGCCAGAGATTTCCGCACCTCGGGAGGGTGATGGAGGAGATTCTCTGAAAGCAATGGAATTGCATTCAGCATCGCCCACAGGGATTCATATTTCATTGTTCTCTGACAAGGCAAATTAACTGGGATTTACTAATATACCGGGAATGTATTTAACCCACCCGCCCCCCAACCCTCCAAAGCAATGAGAAGAAAAGGGCTGTGTGTGTAATTTGTTTCCCCAGCAACATCAGATCCCTCCACAGGCAAAGGTAGGAAATGTAATCCAAACATTACAGTGTTGTGTGAGGTGCTGTACTGTGGCAGTTCGCTTAAACAGATGTGATTCCAGCACGTTTTTAATACTCCACAAAGCCGTTCCAGTCATGATTTTCACCGGCGATGTGTAGCAGTTGCACTTCCTGCATTACTCGCTTCGATTTGCATATCCACTAGTTTTTATTTTGAATCAGAAACTGTTCACAGAAGCGTAGCGCAATCACTGTTTGAATTTAGGCTGTGCAAGAGCCATATTTGCAGTACAGGTTTATTGGAGAATGAAAGCATTCATTGCGTTTTTTTTAACAGAACGCTGTTTGGGAAGGGCAGGGGTAAAACGACTTTCCATTAAGAAAAGGAGAATGCTTAGGTTGTCTCTGCGCGGGCATAGCCTCACAAGTGCCCTTTTTCAATTTGGGGACGGAATGCGTTGCAGAGAGCACAGCGGGCTATCTTCGCCATTTAAGAACACTCCTTCCTGCGGTAGCTCAGGTGCCGTGTCTGCATTCGCGGCTCTCTGCCGAAACAGGGAGGTGACAGCTGTGGGCAACAAATGAAGACGGTAATGGAAGCCTCAGTGCCAGATAGAGCGTAATAAATCGAGAACAGTGCACTGTGCATTTTGTTTGTGCGTGTGTGCGTGCGTGTGTGAGTGTGTGTGTCAGTGTCTGCGTGTGTGTGCACGCACATGTATGTGCGTGCGGGAAGGAGGGTGCTTGTGTGTGCATGGGAATATGTGAGTGCGTGCGTGTGTGCATGTCTCTGAGCAGAGAAATTGGCACATAGCAACAAGCAGCACTTCCCAGGTAAGAGCCGTTTCACCAATTTTTAATAACCGCCCTACAGACGTCGCTTGTGCACTTACCTGCATTCAGAGCCCTTCCTGGTCTCCACCATTCTACCGTGACGTCAAACTCTTTCGGAGGGTTGCTCCTTTTCCCTCTCGCTACCTTGTCAACCCTGCTTATATCAAAAAATGGATTTTTGTGAAAGTCAAGAGAAGAAATTTGGTGTGTTGATATTTTGCAGCCAGTGTCTGTAAGAAATGTAAGCACAAGAGATCGGTCACATGGCAAAACCGCTGCGTTGATTGGGCATTCTTGATTCGAGGACCTCAGTATTGGCACGCTTTGCAGTAACACTGCATCTCCAAGACCACAGTTGGCATTGCTGCACGCTAATCACAGCAGAGATGAATGTAAACTCACAGTGTGCATCTGGGAGACAACAGCAGTTGTAATAATGTTCCTCTCAGATAGTCTTCAAACCATATCTGCCATTGCATCTCATTGCTATTTATCTGAATGCTCACAGTCAGTGCGTCATTTGATTGTAACTCGCAGATGCCAGATTACCATTCAGATCATTGTGCGCCTTGTTAGATTACAGGAAGAGGTGATAATGAATGAGGTCTTGACACAATACAGCAGAAGAGTACAAATCGTGCAACTTCACCCCGCTCATAAGAACCGGTGATAAGATAATCAAGGTCTCCCGATGTTCATGGGACTATGGAGTAATGGGATGAACCAATACAAACCCATGCTTGATATTCATCTTGGAAGAAGTAGCTGTAAGCTGCTTCTTAAGTGCCCTGCACAATATACCCATATTGCATCTGGTATTATCCATGTTGCAGGATGGTCTTTTCGGAAGCACGGCGTACTGTATGCTCGCAGAGGAAGTGTCCTCCAGTGGCCAATCACGGCCGAGAGACCGCATGAGAGAATGGCACCTGAGCGCAGACGACGCATGCTCTCTTCCACGGCCTAACGGAAGCCTGCAGCTTACGAAACGTTGATGCCGGATGCTATTTTTGACCATCTGTTATAAAACGGGGGGGCATGTGTGAGTCAGTTGTGCCGCCGCGCTGCGGTCCTCGGAGGGCAGGCCGGGGAGGGTACGGCGTCCTCCCGACTTCGCGTCCCCAGCAGAGCGATCACCGAGGGATGGCGGTGCACAGTGCGCGCCGGCTTGCATTTTCGACCCGGTCCGCCGATGGCGAACAAAGCTGCTGCCGCCACCACCGCCGCTGCTGCTCTGTCCGGACAGCGGCCTTCTCTCTCTCTCTCTCTATCTCTCTCTGTCTCAGTGTTCAAAAAAACGTTGTCGTCGGGATGCGTAATCGGCATCATTAAAATGCGGCGTACGGAGGTGCGTGCCGGCGGGAGACTCTCTCTCCCGGGCCCACAAAAGCCATTCCTGTGATATCTCGCTTCCGCTCCGGTTTCCGCTGGAACTCCCCTCTCTCTCTCTCTCTCTCGCTGCTTGAAAGAGCAGGAATGCAGGAGCCCAAAACCCAGCGGTGGCCAGGGGGATGGGCCTGCTTCCCTGAGAGCTCCCACACATCTCACCGCTTCGCCAGCGTCTGAGGGGGCTCCCTTTCGAGCAGCCGCGCAAGGCCCGTCCCATCTGAAACAGGCGTCGCCCTCGCTCAGATCCGCCACTTCAGTGGGGCCGTAATTGCTTTGCCAAACATTTTTTTTTCCTCTTTGCGTACAGTTTCCCTTTTTAAGTGCTCTGGCATTTTTTGTTGTTGCGAGACTGAAACGGTGTGTATTTTCCCTGCTGAGATTATCAATGCTTTACAAATAACCCCATAGGTTCTCACTACAGACGCCCCCCCCCCCCCCCTTTCCCTCCCTCCCAGTTAGCCGTGGGCACCAGCCCCCAGAAAGGGACTCCCATTATCTGAATAGTTTGCTGCAGCTGGTGTCTTAAGAATTACCACACATCATTGCCTTCTGGTCACGGTTCATCAGCAGCGAAGTCGAGTAATGCGGTTAAATTTGAGTGTACAACCAGAATTAACTCTGTGTCTGTGTCCTGCTTGCAGGTATACCGTGTTGTTAAGACCCTGCCACTTTAAGCGGTTACACAGTGGTGATCGTTTATTTAGCTCCGTTCTGTTGGCGGAAGGTGATCTTGATGAGTAAATTGAAAATGCTTATTAGCTGCATCTGTAGAGCATATCCTATTGTGTGGCTTCCTACCCAAGGCGGGGGGAAATCACGTGAGTAGCAATTATATTTGTGTTGGGCTTCTTTCAATCTGTCACAATAAATGTGTTTGACTACTCACTTTGTAAACCATTACGGAAAATTAAAGCTTTGTCACTGGCCTTTAGAAGAAGAGGAAGAAGAAAATGTTGTTTTTGCGTTGAGGTGATTGTTTGTTTCTGACACACGTTGTCGTGAATGCATTGGTCTTGCGTAGTTACCCAGGTCATCTTGTAAACATTACTTACGAGAGGAGCGTAATGTCGGTTGACGGCTTCTAGCAGTAGAGGTTCTCCTCTTTGTTATGCAGAGCTTCAAAGAAATGGGCTGCCTTCCAGGATTTGAAGAGTTCTGTCTGATACAGTTGTTCATCGTATGATTTTAAGGAGATTTGTTTTATTATTTTAGGATCAAAGCTTGGAAAATGCGTGCGTCTTAATTCCCTGACAAAAGAGTGTCGGCAAATGTAAACCATACGTTTCAGCACTACAGATTGGATGCGCCTGAGGATTACAATTTGTTGATAGTTTGGGTGAGCTTTTCTGTTGTCTGGTATTCAGATTTGATGGTCTTCTCCCGAACCAAAGGTTTCGCGGTGTGCATTCCCTCAATATTATGATTGTGTCAATTTGCAAATGTTTGGCTGTCCTTTTTTTTTCCTTGTCAACTGACATGACGGTCACTGATTGATGAATGTCTAAACACTCCTCGCTCAATGTGTCACTTTCCAGCAAAACTGGTTTGAATCAGACTGAGCAATGACAAGGAACGGTGTGTCTAAGATTATCTTCCTCTGATAAACATCGCTGAAAGTTCCTCTTTTTTTATTTATCGAAAAAAAGGAAAACTGCTTCCCAGTCTGCCTAATAACATGTTTGAATTTTTTTCTGCCTATTTGGTTTCTTAAATTACATAATTAGATTACAGGTAAAGACAACCTAGGGTTTTTAATGATAGATATCACACTAGTCATAGTCAACACACACTTTTTGCAAAAAGTCAACATTTTGAATTGAAGTTCATGAAGTGCATAGCATGTAGGCAGTTCCAAAATTCCTGGAGTGGTGGAGAAAATGAGGAAAGTTATGCATATTTCACTAAGCTATTTAATAATCTGAAGCATGAATAGCCAACGCCTAGCTGATGGGCCCACAGCTGCATGTTGTAGATAAAAGTGGCAGTTTGAGGTGATTTTATCACCCCTGCAAGCTTTTGACCTACGGAAGGGGGAGAAAAAAAAGATGATTTGCATTTTGGCACTTTGTTGAATCCACGGTAAATGCCAAGCAATGGAATTCAAAAGGCGTTGGAAAATAAGGAGAATGTGTTCACACAAAACCGGAGGTGAAATTTGAATGCAAGAAAGAATTCTTGATTGCCACAAAGTACACATTTCAAGTGCCTATCTCATCCCACACCATGCCCAAATATTTATTATCTCCATACAGATGCTGTTTAAGCCTCTTATAGATGTGTCTCTATTTAAATGATCTGTCACTACTGTTTATTATTTTTGCAGTATTAAGGAAATGGATGTATTTGCACAGTTTCTGCTCTCTGGGAAAGACTGACCTGAAAGCACAGGGCTTGGTTTACAGCCATTAATTTTAAAAATACGTTGTTCAGATGTTTCTAAGTATCTGTGAGCAGTTTTGCACACACATTCATTCATGGAATTATATTTGACAAGGAGTCAGTTCCTGTACCAGCCATTAGTGAGATGCACTTGTCTACCAGATGCATCCGTCAGGCCGGCCCTGCTTCTTTTCAAAGCTATTGCGGAGGCCTGTGATTGATTAGCTTCTCTCAATACGTTAGGGAATTTGTTTGTCTCAAATTCAGAAGCGGCCCCTGCCGAGCGTTGCCATTGGAGGCCGCGAGAAAATGAAAGGCGAGCAACTCCGCCACGTAATAAAATCAATGGGATTTCTTCCTCCGCGCGCTTCGATGTGCTGCATTGTTAATGTTGGTAAAGCGTCGGCTGTCAGTTTACAAACTGCAGAGGAAATACAAAGCTGCCAGTCCGAAATGAAAACTTTTCACCGAAGAGAGAACGGTATTCTGGGGTTTTCTGATGTCTCTTGTGTCGACGCTTGTGTTTCTGTATAATCTAATCCTCGCCTTGATTTTGTGTAGCCCTTGTGTCTATGACATCCAGGTAAAATGAAGCCATGTTGTTCACCAGTACACCACAAAATGCTTTTTTTCTTCCACAGTGGTTTGTTGCAGCATTGCAACTGAAGAATGTATGTTTTCCTCAGTACAGGAGACTTGGCCTTGTCTCAATGCCAGGGGACATCCTTACTCTGAGCTTTAATAGCTATAGTAATTAGCATTATGGATTTCATAACATTTCGTGGATTTTAAGGGGAAAAATATATGAATTATTTACGCCATTATTTTTGTTGCTGATTTGAATGTTTTGCACTGTAAATAATAATGGTCCTTAGAGTGAAAAATTAATGAGTGAAATTTATCAAAGCTGTTGGGTGGTCATGCTGTTGCGTGGGGCTGCGTGTTGATGATTAGAAAGCTCCAGTAGCTTCTTAGGAGGGAACACAGGCCTACATAACTAACATGCCGCCTTTCTTTGCATGTGCTGTGTAGCTGCTTGAGTTAGAATTTTCATGAGCAAAAACCAGTTCTGCCATCATCAGCGCACCCTTGTAAGACAGAATACTTGCTCCTCTCGCTGCAAAGGTGAACGGATATTGATGACTGTTTTGTAACCTTAGACACAAAATTGCAGCGCTCTTTGACTTGGGCATACATTGTGAGTAATTATAAAATGCATCTCAAGAGGGCGGATGGTCAAGATGCTTCACATGAACAACAATCTTGATGGCCTTGAAAATGAACATACTTGTGTCTTGTTTTCGTCCCATTCATCTGTGAGAGTTGCAATCTGTCAATCATCTGGGAGAGCTGACCAAGAAGCAGAGAGATGGGCCAATCTAACCACAAAGCCAGTTAATGCCGAAAGCAATTAATTTACTTAGCTACTATGAAGTAAATACAGTATGAAAGGTACATAACTCAATTTGCTAAGTGCTTTCTTATACTGCTGAGAGGTAGGTTTGGAGACGGTACTGCTACACTTACCTTACGCTTGTGCTATTTGGCTTTTGCCAAGGTCCATGCTCTTGTTGTTGATATAAATGGAGCAAGCCGTCACATTCACTATTTTGCTGGTTCAGCATACGCAGATATCTTCATGTGCATGTCTCTTACAGGGACTCAGCCAAAGCCATAGTGTCTTGTTGTGTTTTTTTCCTCATGTGCCACTGGTGATTGACATATAAATGCGTGAGGTCCTTAAGCTGAGGTGAGGAGCTGAGGAAAAGACAAGGGTTTTGCCAGAGGTGAAGATGTAGATACAGCCACGTATATTTAAAAGGTTAAAATACCCCCCATTCAGCTTCATGGTGGGTAAAGCCACTCATCTACTTGCACTGATGGAAACTCTTTTAACTCATAGGAGGAGGATTTAAGATAACCTCATGTGAGGGTTTGGATTGGACTTGACAGTTTTTTAATGTGGAAAAAATTTTAGCATGATATTCTAAAAATATGTGTCCTCTGCAGGCTTCATATAAAAGGTATTTTCCTGAAATTAATTTTTTTCCCCAGATCTCCCTTAGAAATTCAGTTTTTACAATAAGGGAACAGTCAATCTAATTACTGTAGTGCTTTCTTCTCAACTTTGAATAAGACATTTTAGCAAGCACTACATTTTTATTATTAGTCTGACTCATAAGTTTCATTAATTTCAGTTAATCTTGAACTTGTAACAATTTGTAAGAACTGAGAAAATTTGGTAGTTACTGAATTATGTTACTCAAAATTGAGGACAAAGTACCTCAGCATTTAATAATAATTGCCCTCTTGTATTTTTCCAAGAGTCTCAATCTTGTCAATATTTGGAAACAAATTTTTGGTTTATAGTTTTACACTTGTTGGCTATACAGTGCCTTAGGGGTTGAAACAATATAGGTCAATACAAATGTGTAGATGTACAGCTGTTTTAAGATCCTGTGATGTGTTCACAAACATCCCTAGAATTGGGAAGTAATGGCATGGTGTAAGTCCTCTGATGTGTGATGACATCTGCAGTTCAGCATGGATTGATATGTGGAAGGCAGCTTCCATTCAAAAGATTCAATATCCAGTGCCAGTGTAATCCTGATTGGGGTTTGGTTACGTGGTCCTGTTCAGATAACATTGAATCAAACTGGGAAGTAAACAAAAGCTTACCTCCAGTGTTGTAATCTGAATCCAATTTTGCTGCAGTATTTTGGTCTCAGGTCTCAGGATGTTTTCATTCAACATTGGGTAGTGTGCAAACACGTTTATTTGGGAAGCGACTCCATATTTTCTTACCAAAGGCCATAATATCACGCAGGTTTAGGTGGCATCAAATAATCATCCCTGAAGATGTTCTGTGGTTAACAGCACTTGAGAATAAGGGGAGACTTGATCAATTCCACTTCAAACCGCCATATTGGATCTTATGGAAAAAAAAGCACACATACAGCTAAGTTGGGTCAATAGAAAGGTGACTGCTGTCTGATTAGAAGCTATGCTCTGAAAGCCATGTGTGCTCTGCTTCAGGAGAGACTATTCAATAGATTGCTGAACTGCTGCTACCTCATGAGTGCCCATCAAAAGCCATTGACTTAAAACGTTCCCTGTCTCCAAAACTGAAAGTTTCTCAAAAAGCTTAGCTGGAGTGATGATCCTCTAATGAGAGCACTTGTTGATGAATATTTAATGGCTGCATTTTAACCAGTGTGATCCTACAGAACAAGACAGGGTAGGAAAAAAAATGATGATCAGTCTGCATAGTTTCTTTATAGCTGGAAGAAAAGTCTCATCATTAAGGTCAGTCAGTCAATACAGTAAGTGTGTGATGTCTTTAATGTTTGAGGCACGTGAAGTACAAGTTCCTGCCTGCTTTTGCAGGGTGAGCAGCATGTAATGCAGTTGGCGAGAGCATCTCCAGCGCACAAGGCTTAATGAAAATGCTTCATTTTGACACTTCTGAAGCGCGCCCAGCAAAATTGCTAAATAGTTTTAGTCTGTTTGCATTTTGACAGGAGGAGCTAGTCTGAGGAGTGCTCTTTTAAATTAACATGAATTTTAAGGCGGTGTGTAAAAAGAAGTATTTCTTTGTTTATGACATTCAGGTGGGTCCCAGATCATTTTCCCTGGCTTTTCTAATTTTGGTCTAAGCCTCAGTAATGCGTAGGGTAAGGAGTACTGTATTATATTTAGTCACATGTAACAAGTGTTATCGCTTCTATTCAGGGATTTAACATTTGTGTGACTGGGCGGTTCATCTGCTGTGTGTTAGAACATAAGTAATGGTGTTTACCCAACATATGTAAGTGATAAGCGCGTGGGGAGAGGCTAAGTTGTTAGATTTGGAACAATGGCTTACATGATGCAGCATTAAATTAGAATATATCCAGCAATTTTTGGGGGGAAGAAAAAAGATGAATATATTTTGTTCTACACTGAGGAGTATGTCATGTGGTGGCAAAACAAAAAAAAAAAAGCCTGTATCAATCGAGCCTTTTCAAAGGAAAGCACTTGCTGCAGCTCGGTCAGTTGTAACAGCTTGACTGTTATTAGCCATTTGCAGTATGCAGCATTAGGCTAGGGGTGTGTTAGCTGTACACATCACAAGTGTTCTTCTGCGCGGGCTTAGGTGCCCTTCCCTGGCTGCATGTCGGCTCAGGAAGCCAGGAATCTCGTGTGATGAAGTAATGGAGGAGAGCGAGTACCAATAAGCAAACAAATTACCGGCGTCACAAATTCCAAAAGAATTAGAGGAGCTGATAGAAAGGCACCCTCCGGGACTTGCAATGTGTAGAGTTTCCAGACTGACAGCACAGGAACAGTGCCATTATATCATTAACTGCTATTTGGGTCATGACGACAGCACAATCCACATCTTTTTTTTTTCTCTCAACTATTGTATTTTAGAACTCGCCGTGAAGCATTTACTGAGAAGCAGACATGTTGACATAAATCAGATTCTTTTATTTGAACGCTGCTTCCAGATCAAAGAAAACTAATAACAGAATAATGATTTTTTATCTCTGCCGTATTTTTATGGCACGTTGTTTGACGTGTGATAACTGCATCAGCTGTGACACTTCTTTGGCTAATGCGCTGATGAGAAACATCCTTCTGTATTGAATGTGTTCACTTTGGCTTTTCAAAGGTCCTTATTTTAAGTTTCTCTCAGCTTATCACAAATGAGCGCAATGGCAAGAATTTTCCCCTCATTATAACCTCCCAAAACAATTTATTTTCTGCGCTTGGTTATGTGTGGGTGCATACATGCAAGACAAGACAATTGGCCATGTAAAAGTAATGACAATTAACAATGCAATGAATAAGGTTTTTCAGGTTGTCTTTTGTCCTCTGTGTAAAAATGCTTGTTGAGTATTACTGATCTTAATTTAGGTCAATTGTATTGAAATTGTATTGAGGGTTTTCTGTTCCGTTCTCAATTCTGAAGAGCTGTATTTGGTGCTACCTAAAGTGAAGTGAGCTGGGGTTCAGCTGG
This sequence comes from Megalops atlanticus, assembly GCA_019176425.1. Lineage (NCBI taxonomy): Eukaryota > Metazoa > Chordata > Actinopteri > Elopiformes > Megalopidae > Megalops > Megalops atlanticus. Next base: position 61,973,164 of record CM032875.1, read on the forward strand.
AATTGGGTCTGCATAGATCAATTGACCTCGAGTCTGTTTTGCTATTATTCTGCTGGGCTAATTAGGGATACAGATCTCCTGTTGTTCTTTGTTGTATCGCATTGTTCCACTGCAGTTTTTGTATCTGTCCACTTACATTGATATGATTTACAGATTTCCAGTGCTGTTGAGTTCTAAGGTCAGCAGCAGTGTTGGTTGAGTTTACCACCTGTGCACATCTTTCACGAATACCACTCATTCATGCGAGGCCTGATTTTCACACCACATGATATACGCACATGCAATGCCAGGGCTCTGCTCACCCGTCAGGAAGTCTTTGGAAGACGCTTGTGGGTAGACCGATTTTTGTTGCACCGCCCCTGCTAGCGTGTACCGCCTCAAGGAGTTTCATGGCGTGTATACACTTGAAATGGAGTTTGCATGAGCCAGCTAGCCAGGCCCTGTAAATGACGAGGAAATGCTCAATTGTTTTGTGGCAGTTACGGCTTCCACAGTCGCCCAGAACACAATTTTGAAGAAAATCAAATAAACTACTAAGTGTTACCTCGCTCAGAGCCAAGCTAATTTTACAGCCGAAAAACATCTCACTGGCTAATTGGCCGTGGTCCATCATATAAATTATTACTTATCGCCGCATGTGGCCAGTGTTATTAGGCCGTGAATTAGTGCTAAAGCCATGAAGTTATTGGTTTGACCTGGCCTGCTGTGTGGTTTCCATAACGAACTACAGGATGCTGTGAATAAGAGCGCAATTGCTTGTTGTGATTTCTACCATATGATCAACTTCTGAAAACTGGAGTCCCAGTCTCATGCCATAGTTTCTGCAATTAAATGGCGCGATCTCGTATGTCACACTTTTAAATATTATAGTATACCTTAAAATATGTATGGGGGGTCATCTAAAGGTCTCTTTCTTAAAAAGAAGAAACTAATTAGAACTAAAATAAGACAGCTAACTATAGTGTGAGATTTTTCACCTTAAGCTTTATTTGTCGTTATGCTAAATATTAATTGCCTGTGGTGAATGGATTGTATTTGTGGATGGATTGTATAAGTGTATTTGTAACTAAATAAACTGGCACTTAAGAAACAACTGATAAACACTGAGAAAGTCTGATCGGATGGTGTCGTCCCTCATCCAATGTTATGAAAGTAGTGCCGGTCCCCCCAGTGTAATGTGGCATGAATATCAGGGTCCAAGCAGTTACTTTTGGCTGGGAGTCATTTAACCTCAGAGGAAACACAATAAAAAGGCCTCAGTGAAGGGTCCAAAGGGCAGGTGTCCGCTCTGCAAGACAACAATGGAGTGTTTGTGCAGGCAGAGGCTGTGGGTCTGGCAGCTCTGCCTATCAGGGAAGAGAGTGCAGCAGGTTCGAGGATCTCCCCGCTTCGCCATTGGGCCCTGGGAGTACACAAGTCCTCACTTTGCCGTGCGCACTACGAGCAGTCACCCCCGGAGGTCGATTCCAGTTCACGGTACTCAGGGGCCTCCACAGACCCACGATCCCGGGGGAGCCGGCCGCCCTCCAGAATTTGGCTCTCATCGCGCCTCAAGGTCTGCAGGCCAGCCAGTTAGTCAGACATGCTCACTTTCCCTTGGAACGGCCAGCGCGTCAGAAGTTTATGGCTTCACCTGTTCAAGTCTAGCGGATAACAGAGGTGAGGAGGGCCAGCGTGTCAATATTGACTTTGTTCTCACTGTCACCATGACTAACAATGGATGGAGAGTGTTTGCATGGGGAAAGCTGCAAGAGGTCTGCACATGTAGGGTTCCTTTTCCAACATTGGAAGGAGCTGTGTTAGCTAGACATTGTGCAGTATTTTCATTCCTCACATTTGCCAGTGCCACTGTTTGTGTGGATGTAATGTATGCTCAGAGACTCTTTTCACTTGTGAGGAAATCTGCAATGCTTTCATAGCATTTCCTGTGGGACACAGCATTCATAAGACACAAGGTGCTAGCATCTAAGATCTACCTTCCCGGTGAGGTAAATATTTAGAAAGCAGACATCTTGATACAAACAGTGGGATAAAGGTAACAAAAAACCTTTTTCCTTGCATTGCTGTAGATGACAGCATATTTTAAGACTTTTATACGAGTCGACTGAATTGTGCCACAGGAAGATTGCTGCTGCATGTATTGTTATTACTAAATTTTATGTGTATTATGATTCCTGTGGATTAGTGATAGGTCTTTCCTGGTACGGCTTTGCTCACTTCAACATAGAAAATGTGTTTCCTGTATTCGGTGGTTGTTTATTTAAGCAGAGCCTTATTTCCGCTCTCTCTGCCTGCATTTTGCAGATATACTGCCTTGGTTCTTGCCTTTGTTGGCGTTTGAGACTGAAGCCACTGTGGATGTTAAACATATTGTATTAAGGCTAACTATTTCACCACATCACTGAATAATCGTGGGTCCCGTTCTCTGTTACTGCTGCACTTCAGTGAGCCATTTAAACTGAAGGCAACAAAAACAAGCAAACAAAAAATAATTATTTTAATGTGAACATATTTTTACAGCAAATACAATACCTGCTTTCATTTCCTTTGCATATTTCACCGGTTCAGTTTTGCCGTTAAAATTTAGTGATTTGTTTGTTTTGGCTGATTTCAGGTTGTAATTCCCCTCCCCCCTTGGTCATTTTCCGGTCTTGGTGCATGGACCGGGGAAGCTCGGTCGCTCCAAGGACTCCAGGGCGGTCACAAAGCACGGGCTTGCACCATGTTCAGCGGTCATGGCCATTTACTCCTCTGACACCTCTGGGATACGCTCTGACCTCCGGAGGGATTTTTACCCTCACTCAACCGTTTCCTCTCTCTGAAACCACAGCGAATTCCTTGTACGTTACGAGAGAGGATTCGGAGGCATCATCGCCACTTCAGCCCTGTCAGGACTGGTGTGACTGTTGTTCGGCAGCACTGTGCTTGTGTAGCTCCACGCAAATAGCACGGCTAACACCAGAGGCCGCGATATTGTCTCATTAATTGGAATACGGCCTCTCCAAAAAGGTCTTGCAAAGAGGCACTCAGCCTCTTTCGGAGTGCCGTTGGACACCATCGCCGTCTCTAATGCAGCGGATTAATAATTTGCAGGATGTTGCAACGTGAGCTGTGGTTGCTATCAAGGAAGGAGGGGGTAAAAAAAAAGGAAACTCGCCTCAGGTTAAGCCTTGATATGCACGCTGCCTGCTACTGTAGGAGGGATTTAAATGCCGTCTGACATCTTGGGAGGTGCCAGCCCGTTGATTAGTATCGATCTCCGAACGAATTGGCCACTTGACTGGAAGTTGAATCAAATAATCCCCTCGTTCTCACCTCACAAATCCATTGTTGGGGTGGGGAGGGGGGGGAACAATCGCACCAGAAGCTTTGCACACGCACTGCAACAAGATGGAAATTTTCCTGTAGACGGTGAGCAGGATTTTTTTCCAGCCGTGTTTTTTTTTCTTAACGAGTGTCAGGCGTTGACTAGATTTAGAAGGAGAAAATCGACCTGCCGGGTGATTGCGACCAGACAAAGCCGGGCAGGCCCCGACCCCCCTCAACCCCCACGAGTGTAGCCACGAACCAGTTGCACCTGTGACTGCAAAGCAAGCGGATCTTTTCCCAGAGAAATCCAGGAATTTAGCGGTGCTCAGAAAGGCCCCCTGCGGCGCGCTGATGACACGCTCTACTGTGTCGCTGCCGGTTCCCTTTTGACGGGCCAGCTTGACGGTAATGATGAAATGGAGCAGTTCCAGTGCAGTGAGCACTTGCATGCAGAAGGTAATTGGAGATTGCCACTGAAGGGCCGAGCACGAAAATGCTCTCCATTCCACTTCACAAAGAGACCGCAGTGCTTGATAGCGTGCACTGTCTGCTGAAGGCGCGGCCTAATGGAATAACGCGATGGCCTATTCTGAGGTCGCCTTTTCAAGCCGAGATGAATGCGGCGGGATGTCGTGCGGTGATCAATAAACATCTGCTTTCAGAATCAGACTTATCAAATGTGGAATATGCTTTTTTATGTGTGTGCATTTTGATTGTTTGTACGTTTTTAGTATTTCAAGCCAAATGGTATTGAAATGGTATTGGTATAGTTGGTGTGGTCATATTTATATTTTTCAAGAGTAAATGGAGATGAATGGTGGCTAGGAAGCGAGTCTAAAACCTGAAGTTTGTAGGTCTGGCTTCTAGGTGAGGCACTGTCGTATCCCTGAGCATGGTCCTCAACCAGCATTGTTCCAGGAAATCTCTAGGTTTTTTTTTGCATGGATAATATTTCCAATGTAAGTTATTGCAGTCACCCTGCTAGTGAAATAAACAGTAATATTATGACTTTCCCACCACATCCCTTAAAGTGTCCTGGTTTGATTTTTTATAGCGTAGAACAGTGCCGCATTTTCCCACATTAACATAATATCTCTAATCGTCTGGAGAGCATTCACTTGAAATTTTAGCCCTTCAAATTAAGTGAAATCTTTGTATCTGGGTTCTCCACCTCCTTCAAGTGCGATTTGATACTTGAGGTCTGAAGTGTTTTCAATGGAAACGGCATGAATGATTGATAAAAGAAGCAGGGCTGCTTAAAATCCTCCTGCTCCAAGGCTATCAATAATTCAAAGCACTTTCGGTATTTTGGTGGCACATGAAATATAAGAGTCACTGCTTCTCAACCTCAAGTTGATCATATCTTGCAGAGGAATTAGCACTTTGTGGAACTTCTTTTTATATAATTAAATTTTCCCCCTAAATAGCGTTTACTTTACAGAATGTGGATTAAATTAGCTTGAAGGGGGCAACTGTGCCACAGTTGACTTTTTCCCATCCCCCCCCCCCATGATGAGGTAGCTCACTTTGTAAAAGTAATTTAGGTGCTTTAGGTTGTTCCCTGGTGCATTTATCTGTCAGTGGCAGGCATTAGCCAACACACGCATTGTGTTTTTCTTTTTTATCATTAGATTTCCCACAATGCCTCAGTTATTTAAAGCAGAGCAAGCAATCCTCTGGTGGTTAAACAAAGTATCACAGATTTTCACTGGAAAGTGTTAGTCATGTTTGTCATTGGAATATAAAATCAAATTCAACTATTGTAGTGTTGGATAAAAAAAGACATTACAGTGTCATACAATATTTACCATGTGCAGCATAGAGGAGCGAAAATGGGCTTCTTTTGTCTGACTTACCACAAATAGACATTGTTCAAATTTGAGCACACATTGGATATAGAGTGACATAGGGCTTGCATACATATTGAATACCCTCCATGCTGTCTTATGCACAGGCAATATTCAAGGCATGTTTGTAGTATGTATTTAGGGCAGTGCCTATGAATTCACAGTATACCTATATTTCATCCACCCCTGAGGATATTGCAGTGTGATAAGTAGTTTTGAGGTGATGATTTTGATTGATTGCACCTTCCAGGAAAACATTAAGGTACTTTAAAAAAGTTGAATGTTCTTAATAGCATTTGAAGGTGGATTTCATGTGCAGACACAATGTGATTATTTCTTCCTCCGTCATATCGGATCCTATTGCGCAGTGCGCAGTCCATTTTCACTATTTTCACTATTATAGGAAAGAAATTGGCCAATAATTATATACTAAGAGTTTTGGTACCATAAAATTTGAATTTCTTCAGCTTTAGTTTATCTCTAGGGAGCTTAAGTTAGTGGTATTTATTTTGTAATAAATAGAATTGAGTAATTTATACAGGATGTTATGGATCATAACTAGCAGGAGATGTTTTACCTTGAGTGTCTCCGTCTGTGATTTATGTATTTTCAGCATTTTTACTGCAATTTAGGGAAGGAAACTTTTGGGAGAAATCATGTCAACAAGGTCATTCAAGGCATTAAACCTTTTCAAGGATCATCCAGGGACCATCTCCAGCCAATACTTATTCCAGCCAACAGTACGTAGCCCCAGCTGCTAGTCCTTTTTCTGCATGGAATCAAATCCCCTTTCTTTGTTAAAACATCCTCAATTTGACATATGTTCAACAGATACTTAGTTTTGATTCCTTCAACAATGGTCTTATCAGCAAAATATTTACATCTGTGTGACACATACAACTGGAATTGTAAAACTACTTTGTGCGTGGGGGTGGAGGAGTTTGCAATTCACATTGCTGCGGTACGATATGTAGACAACACTGAAATTCAAACAGACGCAGTTTATGACCGTCCGGAGAATTTCCTCGAATGAGAGAGATTTGATATGGTACAGTCTCCGCAAGGGCGTGCCTGGGGGCGAATTCGGGCTCTTCGCTCTTTATTCCCGGGGTCGCAAATATCAGAGGTGCCAAAGAACATAAAAGATGGGCGGGAGAGGAAAAGGAAGAGTGTGAGATTTTTTTGCGCTATTGTTTTTTTTTTTGAAGCATATTTCTCCTGTCTGCCGAGTAAATCCTGTTGCAGTGCATGCTGTCAGCCCCATGTCATCCTGCCATTGTTTCCCATAGAAACCCTTCCAGACATCCATTGTTCTGCATCTAAAGGGTACAAGTTCCAGTCTAGAGTTTTCCACCACTCAGTAATTTTTTTTTTTGTCCAGATACGTACGCGGCATGTCAAGTTTGCAGGAGAGTTTTTGCATCCGTCGTGCGCTGACAGTCACTGCGCGGATAAGGCATTTTCGCAAGCGGTGTTCCTCCTAATAACACCTGAGACGTTGCGGCGTGTGTAAATTTAGGGATAGGAGATTAATATGAATGCTAATAATGAGACAAGTGACAAAGGCTTTAATCATAACACTGAGCTGGAAGTATTGCAGTTGACCTTTGGAGTGGTGGCATTAATGTTGAGAGATATACACAATGTCGTTTTTTTTCCCAGTTGGGGGGTCTTCAAGTGAGTCACTGCAACAGAGGAAGACGTGCTTCAGAGTGGATCAAAGCGATGGCCCTACCCCTCCGCTAAATGGAGGAACATGTTGACAACATCACAGTTACAAGCACAGTCGTTTGCACGGCGGAGGGGAAAAAAAATGTGTTTCCTTCAACTTGTGGGAAAGCACTTTGTGTACAGTACACAGTGTAAAAGAAGCTGACACTGTGTGGCACTGTCACATTAACCCGTGACTGTAATTATTGTTCTGTATTGTTTCTGATGCAGTTAAAAGCTGCAACCCACTGCATTTGAATAGGTGTTGCTCTATGAGAGGCGTGTGGAGAGAGATGAAATTTAGATGTGGATGTATGAGAAGGTATTGCGTGATGCGGGGTGTGTTGCTCCTTAACCCATGTAATTGGTAACATTAAAGGATGTTTGTGTATAAATTTTATATTTGCATACATGTACTTTTCTTTTTCCTTGGTTTCCCTTGGGACTTCAACCTTTCGTTGTGCTTTGTGGTTTGATGTAAACACACCTTGTGAATCACTCATGGTTTCTTTTCGGCTGCAGGTGTTTTCTGGTTGTTGGGAACTAATTCTGCACTAAAGTCTGTTCATGATTATCTCTAGCCGCTTCTGCCCAGAACATATGGATGCATTTTGTTATAAAAGTTATGCATTAAAAATAGTTAAATGCACAATTTAATGTCCCTCATGTTCTCTCAGAGTTATGAAAATATGGAATGTGGTAAATAATTAGGCTTAATGAATTATGATTCATTAGCCCCCAATACCCCCTCCCCGACAACACCCCCGCCACCCCCCCAACACACCCTCAGCAGGAATAGGAGCTTGACACCTGTGGTGGTGAATATATTCAGAAATGTATTGGTCTGTTTTGTTTCTGTTGCCAAGAGACAACGTGCAAGCTTCTCCTAACGCTTTCTTTTTGGAGGCTCGTGTCACCATTTGAGCTGCTGAAAAAATTGTAATTACATAACCCCCTGCAATTAATTGAATCCTTAATTTGTCCATGATGGATGCCGGCGAGATAAGAGCATACGGCCATGAAGCCTGAAATGGTCTCTCGGTCCAAAGCACCGCTTCAATAAACCGCCAGACATTTCTCTGCTGGTGCTCTCCTGATACACGATGAGGCCGCCGATGAGAATTACCTGCTTCTCTTAATCTGGGAACTGAAACCTGCCTCTTCTCGAGGAATACCACCACAGAGGCTATTAAAACTAATGGCGGCAGGCAGCGATAAGCGCAGTTAGCCGAATTCATGACCCAAGCGTTCGGAGCAAGATATTATTTCTGGTTGTGTGTGTGTGTTTTTTCTCTGCTGATGTAGTTCGTTTTGATCCTCTTCAGTCATGTGCTACAAGGAGAAAAAAAATAGAAAGATGAGGAAAAACAGCCTGGCAGATATAATAAAATGTATGTCGCCCACTGAAATTAATATACACAAATATGTATACGACTAATTTCCCAGCCAAATGGAGCTTTTTCTGCTGTGCACATACATAAATGTGCAAAGGAGAATGAACATGATTACAAGGCATGTTGTTGTTGATTGCATGATTTTATTTTTACCAAATTGTTACTCAGAGGAGCTTTGATTCACTGTTAGCTCCTGCCTATCCCTCAGTGGCACCTCAATCTCTCTCTCTCTCTCTCTCTCTCTCTCTCTCTCTCTCTCTCTCAGTAACTCGCATTCATTCACTTCCCTCTATGGCTGCCTTCATTAAATGGGAAATGAACAGCTTTTCAAAGTGACTGGAGCAGTTCATATCACATGGGTGGTATTAACAGATTTACAAAGGGGATCTTTAGAATGGATGCTTTAGAAGCACTTGTGTTCCCCTCTCTGGAAGCAACCTGCGTAATGCATTGTAATGGCTGACCACTATTTACATAAAGGATAAACAAAGAGAAGCGTGGAATTGATGAAGTAATCCACTTCCAGACTCATTAGGCACAGAAACGGAAGCCTTGCCACCGCGCTTTTTCAACACTATGACTTAGGCCTACTTAAGTGCTAATGGAAATCCAACTCATTAAGATGTCCTACTCCACTGCGCTGAGAAACATCTTGAATCGGTAATTGATGGTCTTTAGCACAGAAAATGTGTTGCCATGAGAGGTGCAGTCTATTCGCTGCATTCATTTTTCACTCCTGGTCCAGTCCAGTCAATAATTCGGTTTAGACTGTTTTTTTGATAGAATCCTCCATCCGGTTCAGTGGCAGGAGTATCTTCTCCGAATCCTTTAAACAAACAGACCACAGTCTGCGTAGAGAATGTCTATGGCATTTTTTCTGTGTCCACCAGTCAGGTGGCCAGTAGTCCACCCAAGGCTACAGGTAATCCTGAGTACCAAACACTTTTTATTTTTCCAATACTTCATTTGGCATTTTAGTTCAGCTGAATTTCACAAGCAGGCATTTTCAGGATGCTTTGAATAATGCTTCCTTTGCCTTGTTGACCTTGATGTAATGAAACCATGGACTAAACCCTGTTTGCCATATCAATTCAGGGTAATTAGACAACACATGGGTGTGGAATTTTTACTGCTACGAGTGTCTGCTGTGATGGCAAAGTGACGGATGCTGCATACTCGTGCTGAAAGGTGCGTGCATCTTCTTCAAAGCAGTGACAGGTGGGCTGTCTGTATTTCAGCACAGGCTGGAGGAGGAAGCAGAGGAAACAGATTCTCTAAAACAGTGAGAAATTTTGTTGAATATTGTGAATTGTAGCACTCTCAAAGTGCAGCCATATCCGTAGTCATGATGCATTGTTGATCCAAGGAGCTTCAGGGCCATTTCATGTCATAATGATGCCAAACTTATGACGCTAATAATAACAACAACAACAATGACAATGATAATACCAATAATAATAGTGACAATAATCTGTAATACTAATACTGTACCTACTCTAATAATGTGCTGCTGCTACTACTTATAATAACTATTTTTCCATGCTGGTGATAATAATTTGCATACATACAATGTATAATATGGACAGTATTGTATTGCAGAGTTTCTTGATCAGTTTACAGTTTACAACTGTGAATCAGAATTTATAGTTAGCGGTAGTGATCCTTTCCTGTTTGACCGTAGTGCTTCTCACTCTTTTGTTATATAATGGATCTTCATTTATGGTACTGTACAAAATGTATACAGTTATTTTATTTTGGTGAAATGTAGTCACTTCCCAGGTAACAAACATGCAAACACAAGCATTTTAGCCCAATCAGCTAGCTACAATGTATGCAGGCATCACAAATAATTTATGTTGAGTGTAAGTGCGCTGTTGTTTTATAAAAGGCTGTAAGGCACAGGAGGCTGTGGCATATCATGAATATTGCCATATTTTATTCCATAATTAGGCCAAGTATTCCACTCTGCAGTACTCTATAGAAATGTAAATAGTACCAGCTATGAATTGAGGAGGTCCATGTAGATACATTCTCACACATCTTATGGTGGTTGAAGACATTAAACATTTATTTTTTGTAATGTCACCAGTTATGGTTACAGGTAGCTTGTGCCACAACTAATGTATATCTAAAACATTTGTGTGTTATATGTTCATCTTTAATTTTAATTTCTGTGGTATGGTATTTTTTGAAAAAGCTTCAAAATGTACAAATTTTTGCATGATGGTTCTAGATTTAAGAAGTGGTTTTGGTTGTTTTCCCGTTCTCTGTCATACGAGAGCAATTTGCTTGGATTTTTGGATCTCAGACCATTGATTCCATCTTTCCTGTTCCGTCACTGTGTTCTGTTAAATGTAGAATTGTGTTTTTACCTGTGTTCTGCTGGGTTATAAAATGTGCTTTAGAGGTGGACTTCATGTCATCAGCTCACTTTAAAAAAAAAAAAGTCTGTTCCATGATTAGTGCGACAGGCTCTGTTCTCTGACTCAGTGTGTCATTGCCTCAAGGCTAGTCTTGCATCATCAACATCTGGTCAGTAAAGGCAAAAACAACATCATCTCTTGGAGATATATTTTTAAAAAATCGCTCAACCAGTTGGGATGTGAGCCTGCAGTTTGAATCATGAGACATTTGAATGTTCCATGAATGTTAAGGACAAATATTTGAATAATCTACTTCACCCTTCCTCCAAACAGTGCATGAAAACTCTTGTCCGTTCATTGTAAACAATGACCATTTGCAGTGAGATATGAATATTAAATAATATTAAGGAGGTATCTTTTAGCAGGTGCATCATGCTCTCACTGGTATCACAGATAACCAATTGTACTTTCCCCTAACAAATGACAGTCATTTGTTCCTGACTAAATATTATTAAATATTTTAATTTCTAGCAAAATATTGCTAAGCAAAATTTTATAGTTTATAAAATTTTGTATACTATATAATAGTATATTTGGGACATTTTCTGTGATGATTATGATGACTGTTTTTATTATTGTTTATTTTACTTATTCATTGATATTTTGACTGGGAAACTGGCATGGAGAATTTAAAGTAATGGCATTGCTTAAATCATTATTATCAGAAATCTATAAAGGTGCAATAAAAATAGGATGTTTAGTCTACAATGGGTATTTGAACAAAAAGACAATGTAAACCTTAATCGTTGCCTCTGCATGTTTATCTGTCACCTCTTGGTGCACTCAGATTTATGCTTTCCATATTTGGTCAGAACAGGAAATGGAGTGTCGACTGCTCCTCCTAGCTCTCGTCTGAGCGTGTGCGGTGTACTGAAGCGTGCTGCCTGCTCTCTTTCTCTTGGCCTCTGTCTCTCTCTCCCCCCCGTCTCTGCTGTCGGCTCTATCAGTAGGCTCGTATTTCTGGTAGAGATTACATTTTCATGATGCAACACATACTGGGAATCAGTTAGAATTTTTTAAAGGGAAGTATTTATAAAAAATGGCCTGCTTAATGTCTCTAAAATTGTTATTTTAAATCTGTGAACGATGTATTTTTTTATATATACAAAATATTTGCATTTGTTTTGAATTCATGTTGAAACATGCATTAGGACGTCAGGAGTATTTTGTGTAGCATTTAGCATTTAGCTATGTTTGAGTGTGATAAGCAGTGGGACCTAGAATCCTAGGGGATAAGCATTGTGTCACCTTATTATGCATGAGGGGGCCAAAAAATACTCAAAAATCCCCAAAATCTAAATTTAATCACTCAGTGACCGTGGTTGTTTGACCACAGTGTAGCGAAAGTGGTCGCTGTCGTTTGGTTGACCCTTTGCTCCGGCTGTCACGGCAGAATATTCTCCTGGAGGGAAATGAAATGTTTCCACCCCACCTTGTGACAGTCATAAAAATGAATGTAGAGCGCAGCACCCCCACCCTCCCCAACCCCCCCCAACTCCCCCCAAGTATGGAAATGCCTGGCTGGGGGTGGGGGCGTGGTGTCACTCACGCTTAACCAATGAGCAGGGGGAAAATCAGATTTTCTGTTTTCCAAGAAACACAGCTTGTTATCCACCCCCCTGTCCACACACACACACAAACACACACACACACACACACACACACACACACACACCCTTTTCTCTCTCTTGCTCACTGTCAGTGCGCATTGAGAGGTTGAGAAGAGAGAGAGAGATTGAAAGACAGAGTGGGAGAGAGGGCTGAAAATGCAAATACCAGTCCTTAGCTATTCCATGTGACAGATCAGGCCTCATTACTCTCACCTTTTCATAGTAATTGCCTGAAAAGGGGCTCTGACTGCCGTTAGACTCGTTAGGTTTTTTTTTCCTGTGATGGCCCCACTCAGGCTCCGAGGGGGAATGAGCACATGAAAAATCCAGGTGTCCAGGGGCACGCACGGCTGTGGCTGCAGGGCCCAAATTTGCCTTGCAGATGGACAGGGCCGTGCGACCGGTAACGCACTTCTCCATCCATGGTGTCTGTCCGTTTGGGGCCGGGGGGGGGGGCAGCATGGAGATTGATTTTTGGTGCATGGTCAACGGTAGGCTTCAGTCTCTCACCGGAGCTATCTCCAACCTCTGTCAGCCTGAGGCAACAAAGGAAAGCACAGCTAACCTACCACGGCGCTGTTGGGGCTCACTGGAAATCGACTTTATGGGGAGCTGTTTATGAAGGGGACATACAAAGGATGGAAAAGACGAGTGATGATTCCTCCAAATTTAACTTAGTTTGGAAAAAGGATTGAATTGTTCTAGCCATACAGCCTTTTTCGTTGTATGTTGTAATTACTGGGAAATTCATACAGACACTAAAATCGTGTTCACGAATGCGTGATATTTTCAGGAGCCTATGCCCTCACTGTACACTGTGCTAATAGCATCATATTCACCGTGAGGGACGGACAGGAGAGGAGATGCACATAGAGTCGCTTCTCTTCAAAGCGGAAGACAGAAATGGATGAGCTCTTTCATCAAATAGACAGGTAGTCCTAATGGCGAGTGTGTCCAATACAAGAACGTGGAAGGGGGGGATGGGAGGGAAGTAGCTCAATGAGTGTAGGTGTGCATGCTCCTATGCACGTGTTGGAGTGATGGCTAGAACAGCTCAGGTTGTCTTCAAGACAAAAATGCCTAGATAAATAAGTGGCTAGGGTGGCAGTGTAGCATAGTGGTAAGGAGCAGAACTTGTACCTGAAAGGTTGCCAGGTTGATTCCCCGCTGGGACGCTGCTGTTGTACCCTTGGGCAAGGTACTTAACCCAGAATCGCCTCAGTAAATATCCAGCTGTATAAATGGGTAATGTAAAAAAATTGTAACATATGTAAGTTGCTCTGGATAAGAGTGTCTGCTAAATGCCAATAATGTAATGTAAGGTTGAAACATTGGTACAACATGTTGTGTAGTGTTCATTTGGATGTTTGTGCTGGGTGATTCTTTAAAAGGTGTGAGGTAGAATGTCACATCACCAAAAAAATGACAAATATGAGCAAATGAATAGTTTAATAAGACATTGGGAGGAAGTGTGCGCAGCATGAAGCAAATTACCTGGATTAGCATAGCAAAATGATGCGTAATTTGCAGTTACTGCTATGCAGACCTTGTGTGAGGGAGCAGCCGCTGTTAATTACAGTGCCGGTAACGAGCAACTGCATCTGAAGGGATCAATGAAATGTGAAGAATGAGGCACTGACTGAGCTAGTCCTCTGCAGCCACTAATATACCACACTTTAATTGTGATCCGTAAGTGTAATTGCATGAAATGATGATCAAAGCAACGAGCCGTAGTATGCACAAATATTTACGGTATTTTATACTGTTAGTGTGCGACTCGGTCCATAAACATGTGGCGCATTGCAGCCGTGTAAGCGGAGAAGTCACGATCTCAGCCGAGCAAAAGAAGTGTCATTTTAAGCTAATCCTTTTGTCCGTCCCCCATGCACTGAAGACAGTCATGTCCCAGCGTACCCGGGGCAAGCGTATTTATCTTAAATCTTCATGTCTGGAAAGGGAGCAGATGATGGGCTTTTCCAAAGGAGGGTATATGGAGATCAGCACCAGCTTTGTTGTGCTCCACCCAAACCTGCCTCTTCACTTTTCCAGAACGAGCACATAGAGGTGTTGGCAGCAGCGTCTAGCGCTCCGTCTGTGACACTGCACCGTACTGTGCACGTCTTTCCAACCGTGGTAGCATTCTTAAGCGTGCTCTTAGCCATACAATGAAGCCATTCCACCGCTCTTCTTGAAGTACGACTTGTGTCTGTGGGGACGTCTTTGAAGATTTAATCTTCTGAAACCCAAGGTACATATCAGGGATTATCTGCAATGTCTTCAGCATGTCAACAACAGGAAACTTGCAGAAGAGCAGTCTCGGGTTTGTGTGCCAAGGTAATGACAATTAGAAGGGTAGTCCTGCTTATGGGGATAATCACAGGGCCGACATGCCTGGGCCTTTAGTTAAGCCTTTCACTGTAGACGTGACGATGTGCCTGAAATTACCTCTTTTCACTCCAGACCTGCACTTAGAAAACTCCCACATTAAACAATGCATGTGTGGAAATCTTTCCTCATGTTTCCTGACAGTTACGAATGGCTTGTTTGTCTTCTAAAAGCTAGCAGAATGTGCTCCAGATACTTTTGTCACTCTCCACTCCATGGGAAATGAGTTTGATGTTGAAATTATTTTGGAGCATTATTGTATTATTTGAAAGTTTTTCCATGGTGTTTTTGCTTTATTTTTCCTTTATTTCCCTGGGTTCATAGTCTGCCCTATTGCATGGGCATAAGCACAGATATTAATATTATATTCAAATCCCAGGGGCATTCTTGGTATTCATAGGTCAGATACTAGACTTAACAGGCCTGTAGAATGTTTATAATGATGATATTTATGTAATGAAAAGTATAATTACTACTTTCAAAGGCCTTAATGCTAAATAGACATTATGCTCCCAGATTAAGGACTTGTTGCCTTTCCCATTGCAGAATTCTTTGGTTAGGAGAAAGTCTTGATCTTGTGTGAAAGCCGCTATCTTGAACACACGATAAAGATGCCTAACTGGTAGTGACTGACTGCGTTGCATGCGTCAGGTCTTTTGAACTTTGCACATTTCACATTGCAATGGCACCAAACAAGTTTTATGCAAATCCAGAGTTTGAGGAAACCTACTGTAATTAAAATGCAAATTTTCCTCAAATTAGGACAATGGCATCTGAGAGCTGGCCGTGAAGCACAAATTGTCTGCCGCGCAGTGCATGGTTTCCTAGCAGTGCGAGATAAGCTCTGATGAGCTTTCCAGTTTTGTGCATAGGTGGCATTGTGCTGCCTCCACAGGGGTTCGTGGTGCTAGTGCGAGCAGGCCTCACGAGGGCCACTTCAAAAGGAGCTGGGAACTAACTAAAGGCCACTTTGCGCGGAACAACTCCTCTTTTTTTTTTTAACACCCTGCGCTGACCGTGAAATGGGAATGAGGTGAGGCAGCGCTTGAGTCTGCAGTAACGGTGAGGAGTTTGATTCCACGAGGAGCCAATTAAAGAGCAAAGACCCTCTCTGAAGGAATAATAACAATGATATATGTATTTTGCGCCCGGCTCGCTGGGGCTCGGAGACAGGTTTTTATTGTTTCGAACTGTCTTGCGTGATTTACGTCACTTTCGCGATGTCGGGGGGCTCTCGGCGCATCACCTCGTATAACTTTTCAGAGGGGAGGCGTGCTGGTATCTTGTGAGCGCTCTGCCGAGGCTGTCTTGCATGGGTGACTTCAAGCCCTCCTCTGTGCGCGCTGGAACGGGCTTGGAGCAGATCGCTTGCCAAAAGCAGAAGACATTGTTTTCATGAGATCTGCGCCCAAGATTATATACCAGTATCCATGTTCAGGCGCATGGTGGTAGTCCGGGGCAGAAGAGGGATAAGCCTCTTTAGAGGGAGGAAAATGAAGGAAAAAAAAAAATGTTCACAGACAGCTGCATAAATACAATTCTTCACCGGGTAGTAACGCAATTTTCCTGATGGTGCAAGGCCTGTTTGCTGGTTTAATGTTGTGAGTAACTGATCTGAATGCAGCGCAAATCGATATTCATCGATATAATGCTATTAGGAGTCATGGGGATCTTTACAGGAAAGACTACGTGGTACTACGCCGAGTTGCTGGCAGACTGTGTGTAGGTTGAACACTTGTGCTTTCTGGTTGCGAATCCCCTTGATAATGTCTTCTTGTTTTAATCGTCTGACAGAGTACGGTAAAGCATTTTATTGAAGACTGTAGTTTTTTTTTTCGTTACATGCGGCTGGCAGAATACCGTGCCTCACGACATCATAGAAAGCTTCTCTTTAAATTACACAGGTTTATGTTTTCCATTTGCATGCCATATATCAATTACAGCTCGCGGCTCCATTCTGCCACAGGACTGCGGAGATTCTGTGCACCACGCTTCTGAGCTGAATTATTGTGCTTAAACAAATCAATTTTGTTGCAGTTGAGGTTTTTTTTCCATCCTTGTCATTATGAAGTGTTTGCAGTGCAGAGTGCATTGATTTTTCACAGCCCTGGAAAAACAGTTGATGAATAGAGTGGAGGTATCTGGGGAAAATCTCGTTTTAAAGAAAAGAGACCTCCTTTGAGCCCCCCCTAGCCCTCCTCTGTCGTTGCCTCCTTGGAGCTGCAGTTCCTGTGTGTGTGTGGAGGGGGAGGTGTACTGAAGGTAGGCATCCTTAACTCCTCCAATGAAGGGGGGGGGGAGTGAAAAGAAAAGAAAACGGAGGCCACAAGAGACTGGGATCTCCCACAGAACACAAAACGATACCTTGTGGTTAGGAGACCATTACAGGGAGCATTAGCTCTGCTCTGTCAACCAAAACATGGACTCTGAAATAGAACCAAACCCAAAACCTGGAGGCTGGGAAAACCTCTCCAGCTGCATATCAGCACTGAACGGTCCGATCAAACAGATGTTTCACTAGCCTGCACGTGAAACATGGTAATGTTGTTGTCTTTTAGGTTCTGTATGTATTCTTTGAACTTGTTTTTCTGTGGAGAAATTGAACTCTAGCTCCTCCTGCAGCGTTTAAGCTACACATACGACATGTGATTGAATTATAGGCATGGCAGTCAACTCTACAGGCTAGCTATGCATTAGCTATTGGTAAATTCACCCATCCTTTGCAAAGTAGGTAAGGAGAGCTGATCTGCACATTCCCAGTTTTTCACTTTTTGAAACATATTCATGCAGACACTGCTTATAATGAGGGATCTTTTATCCCGTGGGTTTTTATAGCATGCATTAGCTCATTGAATAAATGAGAAATATATACATGCTAAGTGAAAATATTTTTGAAAATACATTTATTAATAATTTGCTTGACTTAGTTTCATGTATTTATCAGTATTTCATATAGTCTGACATTTTATTATACGTTTAGTTTTTGTTTTGGCTGGCTTGGTTCTTGATACTAGCAAAGTGAACTGCTCCCCCAAACTAAAGACAACATCTTAAGTATTACCACTGTATGTTGAAAAGGAATTAATGAGGGAATCCTACAAAGTAATCACAGTCCCTATGTAGGTCCTGTTTCTCTTTTTTTTCCACCTGTAAGAAACTGGTTATATGAAAGTTGAATTTTGCCTCTAGAGCATGTTGTCGGCTTTCTGCATTTCATGGTGATGTGTGAAATAGCTGGATGTGCCTTCAGAGAGAAACCCAAGAATTGAATATGGATGCTTTGCCTAAGACAAAGCTGACTGGAGCCAGGCTCCCCCTGTGTGGGCTGATAACACATCCGCCACTGTGGCTGCAGTCACAGCTAAAGAAATCAAGTCTATTCAACACGATTAATTTCTTTGAGGATTTCACAGTAATGTTTGGGATCACGGAGGAAGCCATTTGGATTACACACAGACTCCAGTCAGGAGGGTAAAGAAAAGTTTGCAGACGCATTGAGCACCTCTTTTAACATTTACTGCATGAAATTAATATTATATGATGTGGACTTGAGAGAACTACTCTTTTAGGAGTAACACTGCCCTGAACTGCACGTTTTTGGGTCAAATGCTTTCATCAGTGCATTCTTTTCGTGTGGAAGGTACAGCAAGGGGAAGCCTCACTTTTGCATTGATTGGCAGCTGTTTGAAATGAAGCCAAGAAAAGTCATATTGTCAAGATAATACATGTAGGATATTGTGAGAATGTAAATGGCTTACTGCTCTATACATGAAATTAAGCAAATGTCAAAGGTGATTTGTCATGTTGGCATTTTCTACAAGGATATTGCTATTTTGAAGAGCATAATCATATGAAGGGCACAGTTCTAACATAAACTGAGACATATACCATTAATAATGATCCAAGAAGCAGTAAGGGATTGTACCACCCACCTTTCTGAAACTGCATTTTGAACTTCTGAATTGACTGCGTTTTACATGGTAGACTGAACAAAGAAAAATGTATTTTATTGAGTGCATTAGCGCACCTGCCAAGGTATTATCGGAGTTCGGGAATGAACTAATTCTTAACACTGCTCACATTCCTGACTAGTATCAGTAATTGTCTGTAGTTCATTTTTTTTTCCTCTAGATTTACCAACAAACTGAATTGCATCTCCAGAAACTAATTTTCCACTACATTTATTTCCTCATAAATGTTTGCTTATTTCCCTGATTGTCATTTCTGCATATTGGAATCTGCTGGAAAGCGAAATGTGTTATTGGAGTGAGAGGAATGTGTTGATTTTTGGCTATTCGCTTTGTGAAATTTCCTACCTAGTGCAGCTGGAGCTCAAGTGTGCAGATTTGCATTTGAACACAGGGAGGGTTTTTTTAAAAAGACACGGACGGAGAAGGGGTAGAGGTATGAGGTTATCATCGCTATCCTGCTGTCAGCTGAAATGGCTTTGCTCAGATGCCTAGTAGTGTTCTGATATCAAATGCCAAAGATGATTAAAACTGCAAAATAGTGAAGAGGGCAATTATCTCAATCTTTACCTAAATTCATTTAAGAGTAGGCTTGTATGTAAACATTACATTACATTTTTCATTTTGCCATTGAGCAAAAACATAATTGGAATCAATATGTTGACAGGCTGCAATTCCAGCTCAGTGTAGACAAACTCTAAATAGTGTAATAGCCCCAGCTATCAATAAACATGAACTTGAAAGTATTTTCTGTCACATACAGTCAAGAAGCAACCACACTAGACCAAAGGCTACTTGTGCAACTGCTGTCTGGTGTAATTTTCAAAATAGATTCTGAAATGTACAATTTAGGAATTATTTGGCAGGGCAGATAAAAAATGCTCCATTGTGGTAGTTGTGACTAGGTGTTTGGGTTTTTGGTAGGTGGTGGGGTGGGAAGTTGCACTGTCAGGCAGAAACACACTGTGCTGTCTGCTCTGTGTGAACATGATTAATTGTGTACTGTAACACCGAGATGTGCAACTGGTTTTGTTGCTGTCACGTGTCACCAGTAAAAACCATGATTTGCACCACTCAAATTCTGCTTTCCACCGATTGTTTTTGAGTTAGATGCTGTCGTCCAATGCCTGTGACTTTCATTGTAACCTGAGGACTGCTACTTGAATTATGAACTGAACAGCAGTGGTGATTGTATCGATGCTTACCCGTCTGTGTAGCAGAGGCAGGGGTTTGTGACCACCCGAGTGGGGTGGGGAGTTGATTGTACAACACTTAAAAAGGATCTGTAACGTTTTTTCCATTTAACTTCACGCTTAAATCCTGTTAAGTGCAGTGGGTGCCCAGGCGGAATTGGATGGACATTGTTATCACCTAGAGATTGTTGGTGACGCTTTCGTGGCTGGTCCAGAGGTTTGTCACGTGGGGTGGGAGTGGCAGCAGCCAGGGGAGACTTGTCCCTGGGAGAGTTAATGGCAGAGCTAAAGCCAAGGCGTTCGTTAATAGGCTTATCTGTCAATCTGCTGTGAATGGTGGGCCCTGCAAATAGGGCTTGGCAGTGAAGCTGTACAGTAAATGTTTATGGCACTCCCCGATTTGAGCCGCGTATCACCTTCTTTTTAATATGTCCTTAATGGGCACTGAAGTGTGAAGGAGCTTATCCAAGCATTAAGGGAATGTATCACATTAAACTGTTGTAACTACTGTACGAGTCAAACGTATTGGAGCTATAATGAATTTGTGATTAGGGGCACCCAGACGGGTACAAAGTAGCCTGTAAAAGAACAACATCAGTACTGAGGATAGCATGATCTTCTGTGCAGCGCTGGACTTCACCTACCGATGGACAGTGGTCTAGCTAACAAGTGCTTAGCTTGTCCAGCTGAACGTGTCCCATGGGTTTGCTGCCCTCAGAGATCAAATCCAGGTTTCTTGTAACAACTTTCTGTCTTTCTGTCTCATTTCTTTCAGGTGCAGAAGGCCTGGTCTGCACGGGGCGGGGCGCGTAGCGGGGGCGTCGTCCACGTGATGCCTGAAGGGAGGGGGGGCCTGGCTGTGGAGAAGTCTCCGGGCTTGTAGCGCACGCAGGTGAGCACGTCTCTCTCGTACTCCCGTCGCCTTAGAGAGTCGAAGGAATGCATCCCGGCCTCGTCTGTGAAGCGCGCTTACCTCGGATGCATCTTCCCAGACTTCCCACCGCCTGATTACGAAATGTCACGCATCGCTTTCGGGGGTGGGGAGCAGATGAAACATGTCACTGGAAATAGATCTCAAGTTTGGACTTGTAATTGGTTAAGTCATTATGAGCATACAGTCCCAAATGTCAGCCCTCGGACAGACTCTCTGGAGTTGCTGTCTTCGCCTCGCTTAAGCACGGGGCTTAATTTGTTACTTTTGTTGGATTTGTTGCTTTTGGCGCACCTAGCCCAACTGTGTTGCTGGGGGGGTTGCCTGAAATAGAACACTTGTGCGCGATAATGCCGTCGCAACCTTTTATGAAAAGATGACTTTTATACGAGCTAAACCTCATTGTTTGGGTATTGCAGAATTTATCAGCTGCATGAACTATTGCTGGATGTTTGACCACTTTCCAAGTTAGAGTTGTGTCTTGGCCGTGGTTCAAAAAATTGAAATAATAATAATGATTAAAAAAAACAAAGCAAAACAAATGAGGCCAGTGACTCACACTTTAGCGAAGGCATTTAGCATGTTTCAACGATCTTTCTTAAAATACACTGTGTTTCATTGCGAGTGCTCACCGTTATTGCTATTAATGTCAACAGCACAGGCACAATTGCTAGCTGCTGATGAAACAGGACCGATTTGGCATGCGGTGCTTGTACCGGTGACAGGCAAAGTATTGCATTTCAAACGCGGAATCCACTCAGCTGCCCTGGCATCACAATCCAAATTAACAGCGCTATGTAAATACGGTGTAAACACGGCCATCTCGCGTGCGCTATATATATATATACAGGTGGGCACGCGCTCAAGTCTTTTCGGTGATGTCAGACGCTGTCAGGCGCTGAGAGCGCATGTTACGCCGGAAAAAGGACAGCCCCTCTCTGTGTGCTTAGTGTCGCGAGCTCGGGGGAGCATGTTGATTTCATCTGGCCCACCTTGGGGCTCTGAATAACAAGCTGCTGAGCTGATGCGTCTGTTAGTGTTTATGCGCGGGGATCCGTGCACGGGAGGCCCACGCCGTGCAAAGGCCCCAGGGCCCTGGAGAGCCAGCACCTGCATCGCGGGGAGAGAACACTCAAACGGCAGTAAGACGGCTCTGGTTCACTCGGCGGCTTTTACGCCGTCGCGAGAAAACGGCGCAAAATCAAACAAAGCAAGAAGCCTGGTTAAACCGTCGTAATGGGCATGTTTATAATACACAGGAGGCCCTCGTCGTCCGTGAATTCTGCATGCTAAAGGCTTTTTACGAGAAAAGGGGAATTTGCTTCTGACCCAAAAACAGCCCCATTTTCTGTATGAAATCAAGGTAATCATGCAATAAACAACTGACTAATGTGCTTCTTTAAGTCATAACACAACAAATGAGAAATTAATATACATATTTGCAGTATGTAATGATGGGCTGGGAGTAGGGAGAGCTGCCTGACGTGAATACTCAAACCTACAGTTCGCAAATCCACATTTGTAGCGTTTTGTACGTATTCAGTACGTCCCCTCAGTGAACCGAGCTTCACACGTATAAAAAATTCTTTGAAACGGTCCCTTGCTCCCTTGCACAATGAATAATTTTTTTTTTTTCCCTGGGATTAGGAATTAGGACATCCAGAAAAAAAAAAAAAAAAACAGTGGTTAATCTTGCTTAGTGCAGTGTGAATGCTGAGAAATACTGTGGCCTGACAAACATCTGCCTCACACACAGCTGAGTGGGATAAACTAAAGCGATTAGTGTGGAAACGTCAGGCTCTGAAGACGGCCACGGCAGCGGGGAATATGACATGGGCGGCATTGTGCTTTATGGCCAGCTTTGTTTCAGTGATAGATTTCCCGCTCTGCTGACTGCTGCTAGCCTTTGAAAAAAAAAAAAATACAATATACTGCGGGGTGGAAGGCCCGCGCTCAACAACGACAAATGGGGATGGAGAAAGAGAATGGAGAAAAATTGTCTTTAGTCTGCTCTGTTTTGGAATAAACTAACAGACGGGAGATATGTGTATGATGGGAAGCGTAGCATGCGGTATGCACAGTACAATAGGTATTTACTTCCAGCACAATGGGTATTTAATAAATGCTTATTGAGTAAAAGTTGTTTATTTAGCAGCTGTGGGCATATTACTACTTCATCAAGAGAAATACAATTTGGCAGAAGCATGGCAGGGTGGTTAAGGAGCTGGGCTTGCAATCGGAAGGCCGCAGGTCAAATTCTGGGTGGGTCACAGCTGTTGTACCTTTGAGCAAAGTACTTGACTTGAATTACTTCAGTTAAACACCCAGATGGATAAACTGTAAGCTACGTACATAGTGCATCTGCAGAGCAAATAAATTGATGATGCATTTTTGCTATTTGTGAGGTTTGTGTGCACCTTAAACTGTTAGCATGCTACATCAGATATTTTAATGACTTGTAATGCTTTGAATGCATGTAAATGTAGCTCTTCATATAGATTAGCAAGCATCTGCATTCTCAGTTGCATCCTGCCCACACAGACCCTTGGAGTATCACGCACAGTTTTATGCAGGTGTTAAAACTGAAGTTTGAATCTGTCCAAAATTATACGACATTGATTTATGACAGCAGCATGTAAGAATGAAAGCGTAAAGGTCCCCCCTCCCACCGGCCTGTAGCGTTATGAACAAACACTTCCTTTTTTGACTTGCTTGGAGAACAATATCCTGCACAGCCTTTCACAGTTAACCTCATAGAAGGAAAGGAAAAAAAAATCCCTTCCTGTCAGTGGTCTCTCAGAGATCTGGAAGTGGTAAGTGCAGAGGCTCCAGTTACTGCACAGGAAAGAGGGGCTGGGCTGAGGAGGTCCTATATTTGCACATTTATACCTTTCAGCTGTGGTGGGCTCTGCCCGGGTTGTGAGATGAGCTCTTATTTCCACAAGGGCTGGGTAGGCTCTGAGAACTGGATGAGAAGTTTCACAGCTGAAGCTGCGAAGGGATTTCCCAGACACTCGTGTATAAGCCTTGGACAGCCCAATATTTAATTTTTTTTCCTCACTTTATTTGTGCTGCAAACCCGCTTGCTGCTCGAGATAACTGCTGCAGGTAGCTGCAGAGAGAGCACAGTGGGTGGGTTCGAGTCTTTTATGCCTTTCCTCGAGGGGTGGGGGCCTTCCTCTAAAGGGGGAACAGCCGCATCCGAGTATATGGGTGCACGATACACCACAGACCAGGAAACAGTGCGGCAAGTGCCATCGGCACGAGCAGGCACTGCGATTGAGAGAAGTATGTTTCCCTTCATTGATTGGTGGATGATTATGAAGAGTCCACGCTATATGCTGACACATTACACTTACAGTTAGGTAGTTATAAAAAGCCACCTCACCACCAGTGGGAAAACTCCCCTAAGAAGCACAGTGGCTTGCGTTGCTGTGTTAATATCTCAGGGTGCCACCAGGTAGAGACTGCCCAGTGCAATCTCATACCTCTTTGTTGACGTTTTCCATGTCTCAGATGCTGCATACTGGAAATGGACCCCAGTAAATGCTCTACTGAGTTGCATTGCTGAGCTGGTTGGGTGCAGAGACAGTGGTGCCTGTGCTATGTAGTTCTTTGTTCTCCCATAGAAAACAAGTTCTGCTTTTCCCCACCCCACATTTGAAGTTTGTAATATGTTCATACCTTTAGGCTGTTATTTTGTACAGTTGCTCCACACGCCACCCCCCTACAAGTAATGGAGGAACTGACTGAGTAGGATGATGGCCAGATGTGGAAGCAAGGCATTTTATTACGCACATTAGAATGGATCGCTTTAACAAAAGCACCTATTGCCTGTTCCTGTAGGACTTTTGGCTGCAGGTTTTGGCAGAGGAAATGCTTAATATAGGGTGGAGGGCAGAAATGGTTTAGATCATGTCATTCTTTTTCTGGTGAGATTTAAAGCCAGTAAAGTGATGTTTAAAAAACTGCAGTGCGCAGCTCCGTCAGGCTTATTGTTTAATTTTGTACACACAGAGAAACCTGTTTTTTTTAACAGCCGCGCCATGGTTTTACAAATGAAGACTAGTGAAGGAAACATGTTCTCTGTTGGGGGAATGTTTCTGATACCACTGAAGAAAATCTTGTATTTGTGGGGGGGGGGGGAGAAACACCAGAACAGAAACAGAAAGCCTGGATGAGGTGTGTAACGTGTTTGACAGACGCGGTTATGAAAACCGCTCTCAGACTGTGTGCATTGCACATGGTATGGATGATAAAGAAAAGGATGTCAGCACACAGAGGATTAGTTTTCGCAGCTGGAATTAATACCACGTTCTTGTCTCTTTGCTCTGAGGACTTCGGGGTGTCTCTGCTGATTTCCTCAGATGGGGTGTTTACTAAAATAGAATACATTCATATGTGGTGGGGGAGACTGAGAGCGGTAATATGAATATTGCGTTTTTAATCTGTGTATATTTCTTGGCTGTGTTTACTCTTTGTGAGAGATTTTCTCAAAAGGCCCATGCTCAGGCACAGGGTAATTCTCCATTGGTTTTTGTGTGCACATTGAAATCGTTTTGTTTTTATGTTGTTTTTTTTTTTAGATAGTGTTTTTTGAATGAATAGCAGGCAGTTGTAGTGTACGGCGAAGATATGGTGGACGTGCAGTAGTAACGGGTCTCGTGAGAGGAGGAAGAGCGTGGCGACTGAGTTATTAGTTCATTAGTCATTTCAAGAGGGGCACGAACACCACATCCTTCAAGAAAATGTATTGGCGCATTTGACATGGTGGCGCTAACTGCCAGCAAGGAATCTAGTAACTCACTTGTAGTGGGCAAGGAATTTTGGCCAAGGTCAAAGTTCATAGCTGGAGCTGTCCGGGGTTTCTGCTGGTGTTGATGACCCAGTAGCCTGTCGTCAAAACAGTGTAGAGAAGTACTGGGGGGAGTGCTCAGTGTACCGAACTAAAAATAGCCCAACATCATCTCACTACAGCTCTCTGGCTATCTCACCCACTTGCAGGACCAGCTCTTGGGTCCTGGAGAGACTGACAGGCCAGAAAAATCCACATAATTCAGTCCCTCCCTCCATCTCTCTTACCAGTGAAAGCCTCTGAGATTTTGGATTTTCACCATCCGTAAACCTGTTTTAATGTGTGTACAGTGCTTTCACACATTGCAGTTCATGCTACTCTGCATTCAAATGATCTGTTGGATCTCAAGATGTGTAAAACAGCAGTTTTGTTGTTCTTTGTTATTTTTTTTGTTTGAGAAATGAAGACTTTCTGAAAGAATAAGGATGGTGCAAACAAGTCTGGTCACAGAGTCCTCCCCCAATCCCCATTAATCTATTTATATCTCTCTGCCTTTCACAGAAGCGCAGTGATACCACTATCTTACCTTCAGATAACCTTGGCGGCAATTTCATGTTTTGTTCTACTTTTTGTATGGCTGAACCTTTTTAAAGAACCATGGCGCAGTTCAGGAACTCTCCCCTGAGCTTTTTCCTTCTCTTTTCATGAATAAACCCTGGTTATTGAGTCAGTCTTAAGGTCTGTCAGAAGAGGGTGAACTACCACCCTGAAATTCCTAGTAAATAAATTAATTAATTAATAACAAATGCTTAAGTACAGCCCGGCGCTCACATGAAAAGAAAAGGTTATATAATTATGAGACGCGTTTATGGTTCACCTGTCAAGTGTTTTGCTTATGATTAACGACCGTAATACGCTGCGCTTCGCAAGACGACAAATTAATTAATGGCCCTCCACGATGCGTTTTAGGAACACCGTTGGCGTGGAGAAGCTGATGGTTCATGAATGATCCCGTCGCACGCTGTGCTCAGTCTCGCTCTTTCCATCGGTAAACAAAACAATGGCCTTGGCGTAATGCTGCTTCCAAGCCACGCCTCCCATTTGCTTACTAAAGCAAATGAGGTGGTGGCAGGCAGTCCAAGCCTTCAAAACACCAACGATGTCAGGCATCCTGCGTTAGAGTCAAAGGATGCAGCGTGCCCTTGGGACTGGCATCCAGGGGAAAATAGCCTGTGTTGTGTGCATTACGTGTTTCACGGACACCAAACGCACACATGAAAACTAAGGCTGTTTGAAGCCATTTACACTAGATGATAAAGTGATATGACCAATTGTCATATATAAACCATGGGTTAGTCTGTCAGGGGCCAGGCATAGGTACGGTATCGTTTTTGGTAGGACTGTTGTCACCCCATCCACGTTATAGAGGAACTTAAAAATCTTGAACTGCACCCCCAGACAGAAAACTGTGTGTGTTCTCCTCTGCCTTTTAAGATTGTGATTTTTAACTACAGAGACTCGGTTTGGTTCTCATGAATTTAAATTTTTTGCATTTTCGTTTTTTATTCTAAGGAGTACTACTGAATAGTATTGCCATTGTTTTGGTCAGCGTTTTTAGAGTCATTTTAGATCTTAAGCTAATGAAAAGCACTGATGTGAAACTTAACATATGTTCCTCTCTGTGTTCGTCTGAGAGCAGCATGTCACATGATCTGGTGGGCTTGATGGATTCTGCAGTGAAAGCTGAAAATTACTTGACATTCATTAACATCCACCGTCTTCAGACTGTCCTCTAGATGTTGTCATAGTCATACATGATTTCATGTCTAAATGTGATTTGTAATTGGTCACATGTGTTGAAGTGTATGTAGTTTGCCCCAGATAATTGGCACATTTGGCTATATTTTAAACATATTTGGTGCTGTGCAGTAGAGAGCAAAGCTCTGTTGATTGTGGTAAGTGAATCCTCCTGTAGCTGCCACTGGGCTTTTTTTTACTGCATACTCTTGCAGATATTCTTGGAGATCTTCTAATCTTTTAAAATTTGCATGCACATATTGTGCTTACACTGAATATGTGTTTTTTGGAGTAAGAGGTTAGTTTGGAATGGTGTTATCATTGTGCCGTAAATATCAAGATGTGGTCTTTCACTGAAAGTGGTGCTTTTGAGTTGACTTGAGGGTGAGAATAATAAAAGACTGCATGCTTCTCTGGCAAATGCCTCCAATGGAGATTTATGCCTTTGATGTATGCATGGTCTGGACATTGACGATTAATCTTACGCACACTGACGTGAAAACTTGATATTTATCATACTATTTTTTAATAACAGCATATAACATCAAACATATGGAGCTTGATCAGTTGATGCTGTGTACATCTAGAGCTGAGGTCTTGATCATATTTAACAAGAATAATGTTGATTTTATTATGTTGACCCATGCTTGCCCCATTTTTCTTTGCACTGTGTAAAATGGAGAGAGTGAGCCAGATGTTGGAGGTGTTTTGTTTCACCTCCCACTGCCTACTCGCCAGGTGTGTGTCTAACACTTATAAAGCACCACAGCACTCGCAGATGGTTACATATTATGTATATAATATATATTCCTTCTGCTGCTTTCCATTTCTGATGGGAGTGACAAAAAAAGCACTGGGGAGATGTTACATAATCGCTAAGGGTGTGTTTCAGTGTGAGAAAATGAACAAGTGATAACAAAAGCAGAGCAGTGAAAACAAGATTGGAGCAGCAATGATTCTGCCAGTGAAGCTTAATTTAGTTGCAGGATAATAAGCTAGGGAAAGCTTAGCTTAGCTGGAAACTTAGCTGGAAAGCATTATTTGGTCATTTTAGTCACGAAGGTGAACAAAAAAGGGGCCCTCCATTGTAAAAGATATTAACAGAATGTAAAAAAAATTAAATAGTAAACTCTTGGCTGCTTAAAGTGTTACTGTACCCTGTACGGGTAAATGCTTGCAAAGGCGGTCAACAGGCCCAGAAAGCAGGGTCTTGAGGGAGGCCAGTGAAGCACAGGCCATAGATATGGAGAAGGTGGATAGCAGACTGCAAGGTTGGAAACTATATCTTTGTTCACACCCTGTAAATCCTGATAACTTAATCTGATAATTAAGTGGAAGGGGGATGGTTTTGGCAGACTCCTGTAAAAAAAAAAAAAAAAAAAAGAAAAAGAATAGAATCATTGGCCTTTAATGCAAATATAGTCAAATGAGGGAATAGGAAGCGATTTCTTACCAGCTTACCTTAGAACCATGAAAACAAAAGCTGCCAACTGAAGATATGTTTGTTACGAGAGCAGGCTGGATCCTCAATATTAAGATGCAGGCCTTCACTATTCATTCTCGTATGTTAACGCCCTCCACACCTTTAGATGTTGTTATACTTGGAACTTCTCTTTTGAGTTAATATTTTTCTACCATTCTTCCTTGACGGTCAAGAAGCACTGACAGCCTGCGGGCAGTGTGCAGCATCGAACGCGCCAAGTCACAAAAAAAAAAAAGCATGTGGCACGCCACAGACCTGAGCACTAATTGCGAATCAGTCGCAGAATGTGAATTATTTCCAGCACTCTGACCCTTTTAATTGAAAATGTATGTGGTTTCTCAGGGTTGCGCTGTCGACAGGGCAAGCGAACCAAATGCGTCCGTCGCACATGCCCCGGTTAAACAGTTGCCCCCTCTCCGAAAGTAGACCCTGCCCTCTGGCTGCAGGACGGGAAAAGAATGCGCTCGCAGTGACCGGGAGAGCGAGAGGAGCAATATTTAGACAGCTGCACGTGTGGCACCACGTATCCCTGTCTGTCAGGGGGGGAGAGGATATTTCGGTCTCCTTAGCGCAGCCCACTGGCCCTCCAAACGGGCACCTGCTGCCATCTCGATGTCATCGCCCCTGCCCCGCCGTCGCTAACCGAAAAGGAGCTAGAGCCACCGACGTGGGCTTTAATTAAAACCAGCGCTTATTGCGGCTTAATTGGCAAGCGCCATATTAGCCGTTTGATTTGCCTGAATGTGGTCGAGTCAAGCTGCACAAGGATGTGGACCTCAGCTGGTAAGAGTCTAAAGTTGTAGCTTTTTGCGTCAACGAAGAAACCCCCCGCATCCAGTTACAGCAAATTCTTTGACTTTGAGTTCACAGTTCCAGTGACATGTGAAACGCATTCCACTGACATGTGAACTGTGTGAGTTGAGCTCAAATCAAAGCCTCTACCTGACAGATCTTGTCAATGTTGCCAGCACTTGTCACGTGCCACCGGCAAGATCGATAGCTTAGGTGTGCCGCTTTAGCCGACTGACTCGATAAATCTCCTGTTTCTCAGAGTGTCTGAGATTTCTGCTCATCTGATTACACAGAGTTTAGGTCTTTCCTTTCAGTTTGATATGTCTTTGGCTGAACAAATATCTATCTGTCTGCCTGTCTGTCTGTGGCGTGTGTGTGTGTGAATTCTCTAACCATAGTATTATTAAGCATTGAGTTAAACACGGAAGGTTAAAAGTTTCGTGCTTTTTGGGATGTCTTGTGATGTCTTACTGGTTTCAAGCCTTGTTGATGCACCCCAAGGAAGGATTTTGAGTCCCCTTTCTCTTTTAACATAGAATAAAATCCACCTGTGGAAAAAGGGTGTCCACCTGCAAGTGTGAGGAGTGTTTTCTGTACAGTGAAGCTAAAGAAATATATACTCCAGCAGGTTGCTGGAAAATGCCAGTGTTTCATACATATGTATTTGCATATACGATTTCCACTATGAATGTGTAGTCTTTCACTTGGTGTTCCACTGGCTACTGTTGGCTTCTTATGTGTTAGAAGGAAAGGGTAGAATAGGAGATTATTTAAAACAACATACACATTCTGACACAGCTGGAACCAGAGGGGAAAAAATATGTGAAGATAATTGTGAGGTACTTTTTGACTCACGTCTATGAAAAGCCACGTCTCTTTCTGGATTTCTCCTTTGTGTCCGTGGTTGTAGATGCCTCAGACAGCTGGTCACACGTCTGCACTTCTGTGGTTGACTGGCACAGCGCCGGGACCAGAACCCAGTGTTGGTGGATGGCAGGCAGCCGACATGTCTAACTAGAGTCGGGAAGAAAGAGGCCTTGTGTACTTAAATGCCACTGCGGTAAGCCGGGGTTGCCTGAGTGCAAGTGAATATTTAAGCAATTAAAAGTCTCCCTCTCTGCCTTCCTCGTCAGTGACTAGAACCGGTTTACAGTTGCCGGTGTGTAAATATTTGTTTACTGCAGAGATTAAAATGACAGATTTGTGTTGCATCATTTGAGGTGTACACCTGATCTTCCCACACTGGTTGAGGTAGTTCCTTTGGATGTCAGTACATTTTTTTTTTACTCGGATAATGCACACCATTTTGAAAAATATCATGGTTCATGTGATCATTTTTGATGTATCAGGACTGTCACCTCAGCAGCCATAACACATATTGAAATCAACCTTTCTGATTTTGAGTAGAGGTGAAGGTGATTTGTTATTCATGCCCTGAGAAGTGTAGTGCAGAGGTGACTGGTGTTATGCAGTGCCTCATGGTTGGAGGTGTCCACAGTCACAAACTCCCAGGTGTGGTGCTTGGAGTATCCTGCCAAGCTCCCAGCAAAATTCTGGCATACTCTAGACTGACAGTTTGCCATTTTCTTTCCTTCCAGTGGTATGGGCCACAGATGCTCCAGTGCAGATTGTATTTTTTTTTTTGCGTCAGCATACTTAAGGCCCTTTCAGGCGAAAAAGCTGGCTTGCATCACCTTTTTCTGTAAAGCCACAGCAAACTGATGCCCCACAGAAACTTGATGTGAAACCAGTTTTGCCAACCACCTTTTTAGGTAGACTTACATAGAAGGCCCACCACCATACTGCGCTCAGCAAAGCCTTGATGGATCTGACGCCAAGTAGAGGGGGGAAAAAACATCTGATAAGTAGCTTCCCCTCAGGTCATGTGTCACTTGTGATTTCAACTGCATCTGTACTGGAGGTCAAGAACGCCACTACATTAAAATTATTTTCAACAGAGGTCGGCACTACAGAGTATTTGAATTACAAGTGGAAAAGCTGGATTTGTAAAAAATGTCAGTAATTGGTTAATGAGACTTGACTGGCAAGTTTTATTTTTATTTTCAACCCCAAAAATGCTGAAAATCACCACAGCTTCAAATCTGAACCCACAAACACACACACACACACACACACACACACACACACACACACACACACACACACACACACACACACACACACACACACACACACACACACGGAACAATGTATAAATGCTTATAAAAGCGCTGAATCCTTTAGCTATTTTCATACTGGGTGGGTTTATGAACTGCTGATGCAGCATATAAGTGCATATAAGCATAATATTTGTGAGTACTGCACTTTCAAAATAATTTTGTGCTTGCTAGCTAGGTAATGATGTTGACTTTGGCAGTAGGTCCGTTTGCATGGACTTTATTCACTTTGCATTCATATTGGATTGTGAATGTACCCTTGATTCTCTGAAATCTGTCATGATGGTTTCCTGAGACTACCAAGTCTGTAGATCCATCATGCTTTCAAAACAAATATTTATCTAGCTATAAATTCTTAATCTTGCGATAGCCATCTAGTCTGGCATGTTTAGCAATGGCAAGATATTGGCTACAGAAGAAATATTCTAGCAGACAACTAGCTGTCAGTATATCAGTTTATAGCATACTAGCTGTCCAGTACTTGATAAAGTTTGGTAGATACTGACAATATCTAGTGACATCTCTTATTATGGGGAGTGAGCTATAGTTAACGAGCCCTTGTCAAGTCTTCTTGTGACTTGAATACCTTTTTATTGAGTACGCTAAACATCTGGCTTTGACATGTATTTCATGTTTAACATTAAAGGAATTCTAGAAATTGACACCTGAGGCCCTCAAGGACATGTATTGCCACCATTTAAATTAAAATGTAAGACTCTAGTAACATTGCAATACTCTGATTTTGCTACCATATTAACATTTACAATCACTGCTGTTAATTGTTTTCTTGGATAGAAAAGATCTGTTCACTGGAGGAACTAAACAAAGTTGCATCACATAATAGGTGAATGCTGTTATTGAAATGGGTGAAATTTGAATGTTCCATTGATAAGCCAAGCAGTAATGGGAAAACAAAGAAAATATCAGACCATTTCACTGACAACCTGCTGTATGCTCCTGTAGCCTGCTGTATATTTTTCCTAAGGTATCAAATAAGAAATGATCGAAAATTTCCAATGGGGTAAACAATCCTCAGAACAGATAACAGGTCAGTTGTGAACAGACCCTTACAAAGCCATTGAGTGATTGGCAGTTGGTCACCATATTCTGCAGGTCTGTCAGGACTACAGTTAATTACAGTCCAGATTAGTAGCTACCTGGAGATACTGCAGTCCCCAGTCCCTACAGTCTGATACACACACACACACACACACACACACACACACACACACACACACACACACACACGCACAGTAAACTCTGAAGGTTACCCCTGCAACAAAAACGTAGCTGCTAATTGATGCTGGATGTTAAAATAAGGTTTCCTCAAACGTTGACCTTCTTATCGCCAATCATAACAAATGTGCGTTTCAATTTGAATATGGAGAAAAATATTCCCTGCAGCATGACCAGCCTAAATGAATTATTCAAATCTGCTCATTGCGTGTTTCACTAGCCGCTACATTTAATGGCGTCTATAATGGCATCTATCTGAGAATGAGATTAATCCAGTTGTAAGACGATCACAGCACGCAAGATACTCAGCTGAGATTGCTAGCAATCATTCTGTGCGCCGGCACAACAATGTCAAAATGGGAGAATATATTTCACTCGCAAAAGCCGATGTACAAAGAGAGCACAAATCAATTTGTTTTTAAAGCCTTTGTCTGTGTTTGCCACATCGGTGCCTGCCACACCACATGATAGTATCTGTTTTGTAAGCAAAGCTCTTAGCAACAACCTTTTTTTTTTTTTTTTCTCAAAAAGCATGTACCCGCCTTTCATTTTCCCATCAGTGCAGTCTTTAAATTGAATTGCATTCAGGCTATTTGACTACATTATAGGCCTGTAGCATAGGCCCAACCACAGCACTGTGGGGGTCCAGAGGATATTCCCAGCTGATTGGAGAACAAAGTACTGTAGGGAATTCACTTTGAGTTGAAATCAAGTCATCTAGGAACCCAGGAAAAAGGCCAGGGAAGGTGTATATTTGAATAGCAAATGTCTGCTTCCCGTGTTTATTTTCTTTAGTCTTTAGTTGTCCGCAAACACGTTCGCCGACTGTTTAATGCTGACGGGTACACAAAAGTGTGAAAGTGGTCCAGGTGGCACAAACGCTAGCAGAGAGAGACAGAGGCCTGTTCTCAGAACTGCTCTCAGAACCGAGCAGGGGGTTGTGGTCCCGTACGCCTTGCGCTCGGTGGGCGTGGCCGTCCCCTATAAAGAGCAGCGCAGGCCTCCGCCGGCAGCTCTCCCCTCCAGGTGCTCAGGAGTCCGTGGTTCCCCCAGGAGCCGGAGTCCGCTTGCCTTCCGGCTCTCTCCTCTCACCGAATTATTTGGGCCAAATTAGCCCTAGATAGCTTACCCCGAATTAGATCAGCCTCTTTTATATTTCGGCACTGGATCATTGAAGAAAAGAACATCATGAATGTGTCCTTCATAATTTACCCTTCCTGCTGTCAAACTGAAAACAAAGAATAGAAAAAAAAAAACGTTCTGCCAGAAGCTTCGGGTGAGGGACTGCTGGTGGGGTGAAAGCGCTTATGTAATTGCTTAGGTTTATTCCTCTTTATTTGGTGTGGGGGTTGGACAAGTAAATGGATGATGGTGTTTTTGACAGCTCCTTTATCACTGTGTGATTTGGACTGCTGCTATTCCAGTGCATGCTGGACCTTGTTGTTTTATGTGCAGTTTGGGTGTAGGATTGTGGACACACCAACAGCAAAGCTCAAGTCAACAAAAAGGATTTTCTAAAGCAGTCAGTCCTAAAGAAGAGATCCAGAGAGTCATGCATAAGTTGATTAAAACCTGTGTCACTTGTTTACAAATGTGAGGCAAATTCCAGATGTTGTTCACTTCCAGACAAAATGCCAACACATCTGAAAACTTTAAATTAGGAGGTTATATAAATTATGATACAGCCCCTGATGAAAAATGTGTTCATATGTGTTCATTTTTTGTTTAAAAATATTTTAGTATTTTTAGATTTTGTTTCGAATCATGAGATCCATGCATTTAAGCATTTGTGAAGTGAAGCCACTCTCCCCTTACAAGCAAAATAACGGAATATTATTAGAATAATCTGAAGATTAGAATGCAAGTGCGGACACACATGAGTTAAAAATGTAGTTGCCATTAAATAGCCCATTAGCAGTCAGGACATGAATATCCTATTAGGAAATCTGCAGATTGCAGTCACAGTTATCTAAGGGCTGACTTCAAATATTCATTTCCAATTACGTCTTGCAACAAAGTTCAAAGTGTAATACATCTTGAAGTGACATTTTATTAAGAATCAAATGCAAACTTCAGATTGAATTTGTTTGCTTCGTGGGAGGAGTTAATCACACACTTTATGGTTTGTGACTGAACTGGTTCTGTTTTTACTCTTTACTCTTAAATACACATTGTGTCAATGAAGAAAAAGTAAAACGTGATAATTTACGTTGCTGTAGCTTTGACCTGATAGTTATGTGTGTTTGATGTTTACATATTCCAAATGGTGCAATTTTTGAGTGTTGACTCTATGACTGTTTGACTGTATGTTATATTCTTGAGTTTGGTAAGCCTGTGATATCATTCAGCTAATGCCTTTGCCAGCACCAGGGTTTATTTCTTCATATAATGCAGACGCCAGTGTTTAACGGGATATTAAATGCATGATGTGCTTATTATCTGATTGATTTTTCATCAGTTTAAGTAAATATAATATTGAATATGCTATACCTTTTTACTGTTTTTTTATTAGATCATTTTAGTGCAGGCTAAGCAGCATATGTGTCCCATACCAAAGTGGCAGCAGAACTTGGAGGTTGAGTGAAGGAGAGAGCTGTGAAATGTTGCTGAAATATTTTGTCTGAATTCAGTAGTCCATGTGTAGCTCTACAGTTTGATGTGTATAACTGACTTCTATGTTATTGATCCTCTGTCGTTTAATATGGCTAACACCAAGAAATGGTTCTACCTTTGTGAGTGGGGGGAAAAAAACACTTTTGGCATAGGCTTTACTTGCTGCTTTGCCACGGTTTGTCCATGTCGTGATAAAGCTTTGGGAAATCAAGGAGAACCATATACACTCTAACAACAATTTTCATTGTTAACACTGTGCAGTAATTGCCTTCACCGTGTTCTTGTCTGGCTATCGTTGCTCATTTTACGTTTTGCAAAAACGTTTGAAACCCGCCTACTGAACCGACCTCTCTTTGCCAGCTTCAGAAAGTATGCACAAAATGTGTACACAAATTCAGCAGAGAGGAGTTGCGCTCTCAGACTGAGCTTTAATGAGACCCAGGGCCATGTTTTCTTTCCTCTGAGAAGTGTGTGCTTGAGTGTTAATATAGACAGTAAGAAACTGAGTATGGAGAGGAAACAGGTAATGAGCGCATTGCCTCCTCTCTACAGTTGTATTTGAGACTGTAGGTGGAGAGGCACTTGTTAGGAGTATCTGTGTAGGAAGATGCACCGAGAGAGTGTTGTAGAGCACACTTTGCATAATGACACTCAAAATCATTGTTCAGGTTAAATGTGGGTGTTGCATCTAAGAAATGGTTTGAAACTGGATTAGGGCAACATTGTCAGGTATTGGAATGTCCAATAAATTCCACCTCCACAGTGTAAGCATACTAAATTAAAATATGCTTAAAGATAATCATATACCAAATCAGTTATTGGTTGCTTGTATTTTCTTCTGGGTGCTGAAGAAGCCATACAAACTGTTTTCAAAGCAGTCAAGCTGCAAGCTTGCCCATGTGTACCAGTTAATAAAGATTTCACCCCCGATCATACAGCTACTAAACTGTATGTCCCCAGACCAGCCATGTAACTATACATTAATGTGATCTGTGCTGGCATATCTAGAATGTCTGCATATATTTTAGCCACACTACTCATCCCGAAGTATTGCCAGTGATGCTTAACTCAGAGCTCTGTATGTTAAGCCCTCCACGTATGTCTCCTGACGAGTTGTCTTAATAATCCACTACCGTACAATTTTCAGTTTCATGTGAGATTATCTACATAAAGCTGTCTTTGTCCGAGTAGGAAAAAAAGAGGATTCTATAATGTTGTAACATTTTTTTTTTAATTTGTCCCTGTTTCTTATTCAGGCAAACCCTATGATCGATGGAGATATAACAGTGGTTTTACTGAGCATCTGTAGAAGAGATCTTGAATATCCAACAGGTAAGAACTGTGATTTGCATTCCTTTATTGTTAAGTGAACAGTGACTACACATTAAGGTGTTTTCTTTTTTTTCCCGTGCTCTGCTTTGTAGCGCTTTGATGTTTCTTTTCAATCACAGGCATTTGAAATGAAATATAAATGGAGATATAAGTGCATTTACCGTTGTTACGGTGTCTCTGAGGGTCATTTAAGTGCAGAAATCGGCAGCTGTTGTAAGTGCTGGAGAATTTGGCTCCTTTCTTGTTTTTGTCTGAATTAGAACTCGGTGTGTTGACAGTGGCGGTGCTTGTGGTGGCTTTCATAATTGCTTTGTCTTGCGCCCTGCGTTTCTGTGTCTCCGTTCCGCTGGGGCAGTCCTCAGCCAAAAGCAGGCTGCTTGCCCGCCCGTCCGTGCACGTTGCGAGTGGAAAAACGCATTAGGTCTCCATTATGGGCAGCGAGAGAAGCCGCGGCTGCGCACACGCCTGTGGTGTGCATTAACGCAAAGGCCATCAGCGCGGTGCTCTGACGAACGCCGCAGGAAGGCATGAAGTGCGGAGGTCTTGCAGATTGTCATATTCAAGGGTGTCAAACATCAGAGTGGAAAGGATCACTTTGGACCAGCGTTGGGAAAAGTCCTCTAGTGTCATCTCAATACAGGTATCAGAGGTGCAAAGCACTGTGCATCTCAAAGCCCCTCAGGGACATTACGTTTTACAGTGAAATGCCGATCGAACTCGTGGGTCCACTGACATTCTTTAGGTGTTATTTAGATGTTACAGATGGTGTAGTCGAGCACTCTGCTTTGGTCAGGCAACTCAGCATATCAGCCCTGAAATTGGCATCAAATTGTGGTGGAGCTCCCCTAACCAGACATGGATGTTGAAAGGCTAGTGTCAGAAGTGGAAACTATTTAGAGAATTGGTGGTGAATCTGGGAAAGGATATGTGTTCAATGTACGGTAGGATAGCTGTATAGAATTTACTGCATGCTGCACTCTTGGGCTTGTTTTGGTGCTCCAGATACACCACAATGACCAATGGAGTCAGAATCCATGCCCAAAATAAGGGCAATCCATGCAGAGTGTACCAAAGGTGATAATCCAACTGTTCCTGTTGCTGAAATGCTGTATGGTTTTCGTTTGGGGGGAAAAAAAACGATGGTGCACACATTTGCAAAAGGGAAAACAAATGCATATATGGAGTTATTTCCATACTGAATGTGCCTCTGTGAACAGCAACAGATTGCAAACTCCACAGCCCAGCCATACAGATTGCATCAAAACAAAAAGGTTCTGTTTCACTGTGCATGACAGTAATTGCACTGTGTTGCCATAATCTACAGCCTACCCGTCCCCCTCCCCCTCCCTCTCGCACAAGGTAACCGTAACCGCACACTGGTAAGTTTTCTGTAAGGATGAAATGGAGGTATATTCCATGTCCTGGCTCCCCCCTTTTTTTTACAGTTTTCTCTGTTCTAAGACCTTGATGACAGTTTAATATTAACAGCAGTGGCATAAAAAGCTACTGATAAATGTGCTAATGATATGCTACTACTTGTAGTAATCATAACATTTGGTTGCTTATTAATTTATGTGAAGTTGTGCGCAGAAATGGAATCAATGGAACTTCCTCAATGATCTGTTACCCATTAATCTTTTTTTATACAGTTTATTTGACAGTAGGGTAGACTTCTTAAATCATAGAAAGGAAAGCTTTGAACCACTGGGCCCAAACAGTTTTTCACACATTTTCTTTACTGCAGTAAATAGTTAGGGCTCAGAATACTCTTGAAAGCTTTTTGTAGCACAAGAATTGACTTACCTTCTGTTTGGTAAAAAGCTTGGCCTACATTTAAGTGGCATTGTCGTGTGCATCAGAGATATGCTGCTTTTTTTGTGGGGGGGGGGTGTTATTGTTTTCTATTATTTGAGATTTCTAATTTATTAGGGGAAATACAATACAGGCTACAGAACTCAGCAAGAAGAGACTTACTCATTCAAAATATTTATTTTTTTTTTACACATTTTAACTCAACACTATTTGTTGTTAAATTTTCCTCATACGTCGATCCCTTTTGCCTCACAGTATGTATGGTGTGTGGTACAACATTCACAGCTCCACTGTAAACAATTTGAAGTGTCATTCTTAATGTGCAAGACCAGAGCTCTGTGAGATGAGCCTAAATGAATGTATTTAAATGTCTCTGAGCAGCTCGAAGGTGAGTGATTTTGGTAGCATCTGCAATATGCTAATGAGGCTAGGATGCTCGAGCAGAGCTGCAGGAGTCAGATCGCCGGCAAACGTAAAAAGGAGCTTCGTATAAATTAACAATACGACGCCACGATTAAAGCCCAAGCCAAAGGGAGGGGCCTGATTAAATCTGGAATCATGCAGGCCAGAATTTGTTTTATTTTTTTTTTTTTTTTTGTTTTTTTTTAACAAAATGTTCTTATCGTAGTCCTTGAGCAAACACGAAAACAATCTGGCCTGTGTGTTTGCAGTCACATGGTTCAGAAGTGCTGTCGAGCTGGAATGCTTGTCCTGGTATTTCCTGAGGGTTCATAAACACACGGAGTGGGGGTTTCATTTCAACACTACAGCAGCACCACAATGGCCCTACTGAGAGAACAGCTTGTCCTCCCAACCCCCCACCTCTTGATAAGAGCCTATGTGGGATGGCTAACATTATACAAGTGGGGAATATGTAGGCTAATCGTGTGTACATATTTGTTTGTTTTCAAATTAGATCTGTTGGAACTTAATAAAACATGAAATTCTGTTTTACGTTTCCCAGTGTTTATCTTTCAGGCGACTCAATGCTGAATGACAAATTGAAGTAAGTGTTAAATTTTGTTTTCATTTATACTGAAAATATCAGGGAAAAGCAGCAATTTCTTAGACCACAAAGCAGAAATAAAGTTAAAACACTTTTGAAGAGTTCCATTTTAATGTACTGCTCAATCCATTTTCCCTATATTCAGATGAATAACAAGTAGAGTCATATGCTTCACAGTACTTAATGGTATTGGCCTTGCTTTCAAGCCTGCTGGATACTGGTGGGGTGTAGGACTTAAAATGGCTGAAGATTAGAAACCAATTAGCCTTGTAATTGGTTTGGCCCATGGCTTTTGGATGACCAAAGACTAAAGCTCTGTTTGATGAAATCATTTTCAGTATTGCTATACTAGTTTACCTAATTGGTTTGAAGTGTTACACTGGAGTGTTTAATGAGCACTTAAAACTGAAATCTCTGACATAAAGTACTTTTGATTTTTTTTACATTTTGAGTGCTTTAATACTTAGTATTCCAAATTTACAGTTGCAACAATTTTAGATTTTCAACTTCCACTGTTCTGCAGCTCATAGTTCAGTTTTTGTCTACCATTCTCCTCAGTCTAACCAAAATTAAGTTAAACTTTTCATTTGGTGGTAGATATTATGTCCTTGAGTGCTGTTTTTCCTGAAATGCATGCTCCATTTCTTATCTTGTCAGTGTTAATAAACTTTAAAAATGCTAATGATAGCTGTATTTTGGTTTTTTGCCTTTTCACAGTTTGTGTGTTCCATCTACAGTTTAGTCCCAAACATATTTGTAAGGATTATTTGAAGGCAGTGCAGTGATGTAGGTCAGATGAAAGAGTCTATTCCCTTTAATATAGTAATCCCCAATGTTCTGCTTTTTCCAGAAATACAGCTTTGGGGTCTGTATCAGACCACAATGTCCCAGGTTAATATTGGATTTTTATTTAGTATATTTTTCCCCCATGTTTCTGCTTTAGCCTGTTTGTATGGTCATCCACTTTGTTTCTTTGATGAACACAAATGTCTGACAGATGCACACATTACACTTATTGTGTAGAAGGAAATCGGTTTGTTTGATTTGATGTGCAAAACAGGAGTGCAGTAAGGGGAAGTACTTGGCTCAGCATGTGCAGTTGCTCTCCACAAGTCCAAATCTGCAATGAAAATGCATAGCTGAGGAGATCTCGACCCTTGGCCTTCTGTGGCTCCATGTGGCTTACTGCAGAAACCCAAACCTTGCCTTGTATCATCATCTATTGGCACCTTGACCTGGGGAAGGAGTTTCAGACATACAGACACAGTCAACACTGCTTGATACCTGCTGTACAGATTCTAGGTACATGGACTGGATAGTCAGACACAAATGGTTGGGTCCTTATGGACATTCTTAAGGGGGAGTGGTTTAAAACAGAAAATTCGTAATCAGCATAGGAACACAGGCAGCACCAGATCCTCCTAGACGGAAGGAACATGGGAGCTAAATATCTGGACATACTAAAATGGTTGTGTCTGTTGACAAATGGGGAAGGAAGCAAGCAGCTAATTTGGGCTGGCG
The DNA here is from genome assembly GCA_019176425.1 of Megalops atlanticus. Taxonomy (NCBI): domain Eukaryota; kingdom Metazoa; phylum Chordata; class Actinopteri; order Elopiformes; family Megalopidae; genus Megalops; species Megalops atlanticus. Next base: position 62,014,498 of record CM032875.1, read on the forward strand.
CTACACTGATTGGTCTTCCACAGGCGGGACATGTAAGCTCCTCTTTGATAAATTATTCATTAAAGCTGAATACAATTTTTTACTTTTATTGGGAAATATTTCACATCTGTCAGTCCTCATTCTGAGCATTTGTCAACCATGTATTCACAAGCATCCAAGTCGCTACATTCTGTTTTGTTTATTTATATCCACCTAATTAGTTGTGTACCACAAGTGTGAGCTGACATATTTAAGCATGAAATTAGAGTAGCATAGTGGTTAATATTTTCAATGTGTCACAAGCAATCCCAATCATATATTACTTGCCCTGAAGAACAGCTTCTTCTAATTGGCACCATAACAATAATAATCCTGAGAATAATTTAGTCATAGTAGTCATGGTAGTAGGAGTAGCAGTATAACACTGATGATAATAACATCAGTTTGGTGTCAGTTTGAGCCTTTAGGAAAACAATGTGCCCTATAAGGCAAACATAATCCCTGCATACAGATAGACTGGAAGTACGGCCCAAAAAACAAGCTATGTCCTGATTACAGGCATGCCATGAAGTTTGTGGAACTTCACTGCTATTGAGAAATTGCTAACTTTCAGGAGAATCATTGTCTGCAGTAGTGTACAGCGACCCAGACACTGTACTGCATGTGACTATATCCTGTCTTTGTACAAAAAAACCCCCAAACACCTCAACAAAGAGCTGAGATGTATTCCCATCTTCCTGCACGTGCAGCTGGGTACTCATGAAAATGAGTGCAAAGGAAAGGTATACTGGTGTTTTTTTCATTAATCCGAAAGCCTGCCGTTTGCATGTGTCCCGTAGGGCCCGCTCTGAGAGGATTTTTCCTCTAAGTGAGTGTTTTACACTGCGCCGGGATCGTCTGGTTATTGGCGTTTTTTACGAGCGGAACCCTTCTCTGAATTTGGGGATTTAAAATGGTGGGAGAATGGTGCATGGGAAATGGTGATGTCAGTCTGTTAGCTGTGCTGTGCTGTGTGGGGCAGAAAGTGGTGGGGCAGTACAGTTGAAGGCACTGGGGTGGTGCTTGTTGGCCGAGGTGGGTCTGTAGTCTGTAGAAAGGACAAGAATGCTGGGTCTCTGGTGTACAAACCTCTCAAGGCACTGACAGACACTGTTCATATGTCCTGAGAATGGGAAGTACAAGGTAGGTCTGATGTGACCGTTTCCTCAAATGAGATTATTGAAGCTATAACACTGATACAACTGATACAAACAACAGATATTCATTTCCTACGTTAAAAAGGTACGGGGGTTGGAGACACTGAATCGAAGAATCAATTTATGTTTATTGGTTGTAGTGATTCTAGGGATTTGTGAATAAACATGATGTGAAAATGAGACTGTTCCTCTCTATTTTTCACTGTGTTTCATGTGAGTTAATGATTTTATTTGTCACCAACAACAGTGCTTCTAATAATTTATTCTGTTTTTGTAGATAAATGTCACATTTTTCATGCATAAAATATTCACTAACTGTAATGTTTTGCAAACAGACTAAGACAGGCGCAATCTCTCTCTCTCTCTATCTCTCCTAGCCACACACACACGTGTTCCACTTGTCGGGTAAAAAAAAAGCCTTTAAAATTCAAAACCACTTAAAACCAGTTTAAGCATTAAGCTGTTAGACTGACTCGTTAACCTACTAGCATGCATGCGTGATAGAAGTAGGTCATTGATTTGGATCATGTATTGTGATTGCATGATGGCCCAGAATAGAGCTACGCCCAGTGATCTTTCATACCAAAAACAGCTTTCCCTTTAGTGTCTGCCATTTCAAGGTCAGAACCACAGGCTCGAGAGCGTATTCAAGACACACATCCAGCTTAACTCAGAAAATTTTCCACTGGATATTTGAGGAATAATTTACATTTAGAACAATTACTATAATGAATGCCACCTCGGATGACTCAACAGTAGCAATGATAATACACAGTTTAATCTTACTTAGTTTACAATAACAGAGTCATCAAATGTTGATGTGAAAAACAGCCATGTCGAGTGTGGTTTGAAGTTCTGGGGAAAAGCTAACTGCCTAAGCGTTAACACTATGCCACTTTTCCCCTCCAAACATAAGCAGGACACATGTCCCAAGGGAGGGGATATAGGGGAGATTATTGTGTAATGTGCAGTTACTTACATGGGCACTAATTCTGATTGAGGCTTATCATACTGTGCTTTCTAGATCACTCTCCCTTCTGCCTCCGTAGTCCATATTTACCTTGCTTAATCAGGCAAAGTGTGTTCTTTTTAAGGAAAGAGAGCACATGCAAATTTAATTAGCAGGATACCATGCTCGTTACACCGCACCATGTAGGGTTAGCTGCACAGTTAGCAATACAGGTTGCAGTGCTCTGGCGGAGCGTTCTTCCACAAGTGGCGTGTCATGTCGGTCTGGGTCGAGAAACAGACTTCCACATGCTTTTGGTCTTTGCGATCAACAGATCAGCCTTGTTCCATCAGGCTGAGAGGATTCCGCAGAGAGCCCTTGATGTTTTTGCGTGAGATACCGTATGACCCCTTGATGTAAATATTCACGGCTTTGAACAAGCCAAGACATGGTCTAATCCACCGCTTTGCCAGAGGGTTTCGAGTTAGACACATGTAAATTGCTCTTCACTTTATGGAAACATTAAAGCAAATCTCCAGTACAAAACTGGACCAAAATGAGCTGTCAATTTATGTTGTCAGTCTCCCTCTCATCTCCTCTGTTAGATGGACTGAAGCTAGTGCAGTTTTTTTTTTTAGATTCAGCTACACACTGAAAGTGAAGTTGTGAAGTTTTTTTTGTGCTTGTTTTCTTGAATGAAAGCTCAACATCTGTGAACTTCAAAGCTCTAGGAGACAGTTACCCGATATTTTCTCCTTACCAAACTATCATTACTTTTGTTTGTTGGACACGAGTGTGATGGGAGGAGGGACTGGCGGAATAAGATTTGAGCCTGTGTTTTGTCAGAACAAAATGGTGGGATCAGGATCACATGATTGATATCAGAACCAGAAACCAGGCCTTTTCTCTGTGGCTTATTTCCATGGCAATATTTCAGATCAGCAGTAAATATATTTATAGAACAATGGAATGCCTGTTTAAAATGTCATTGGGGAAAAAAATTGTAATGTTTCTTGAATGTGGAGACCTAGGCAGTTGAGCATCTTGCTGTTCATGTGAATATGTGTTCATGTGTGGGTGTCTGTTGGTGTTTTCCAACAGTTTTCTCTTCCCTTTTGATTTGTCACTTTTTTCAGATCTAAAACATTTTCTTGCATACCTGGAAAGGCAAACCAAGAATAGCGCAAGCATGTGTCCGTCAACTCTACATGGTGGATATGATTGCATGTCCACCAGCACTAGTTCACCCAGCCTCAGGCACAGCTGTCAGATCACATGTCAATGAATACCCAGGCCATAGATCTGCTGCAGGGACAGCTGATCATATTTTCTAATACAGAGAATGAGCATTTGGTTCCTATAATCCTGAAAAACACAGGTCTGTTAATAAAGATATTGGAACTGTGTATTCCATGTTTTTTTGTGAAATTTTATCTCCCCATTCATTTTAACCTGCTGACAACCTACTGCAGTTCATTATTTAATGAAACAGATGGTGGTTGTGAAACATGGTGGATGGATTGGTCTGTCACCTAGCAGAAGAGTTAGTGCATTGTGTGAGATGGTTCATGAGAAGTTCCATAGCTTTGTTCTTTTTGATAGTACCACAATCCTGCTGTTAAAGTCCATAAACCCTGTCCTGGTAAGCTGTGAGAAATCAGTGTGGATTGTTGGTTATTTCTATTACTTTTCGTATGCTGCGGTTACCTTTCCAAGGACTAGTTCAGTCTTGGATTTGCAGCAGTGCTATTAATAGACACAACTACATAGAGTTTATAGCCTGTTTTGTGGGGGCAAATATTAATACATGAAATAAATCATGCATGAAGCCTGATCTCTTCTAAAAAGCAAGCAAACTCATCTGAGTAATCCTGTTCATGGATGTGATGTCATTTTAACCTGTATCCGCAGGGCTAGCATTCTTGCTCCTCTCCGGTATTTCATGGCGGTTCACACAAAATGCGGTAAATTACCACAACACGTTGTTGTGGCTGATTTGAAATATTCAAGAAACCAAGTAGAGAACAGGCCACAGGACTAAGAACCCACACCGAACAACCCAAGGAAAGAACCAAGGAGGTCTACAACCAGAACCCCACAGACGAAAGTCTAGGACCCAGAAACAAGTGCAGGACCCTGAGAGGAAGAGACCAGACATGACACATCCCTGGTTAAAGCAGCAACTTACTGCGTTTAAAAGCAAAAAATAAATAAATAAGTAAATCACTGTGGCCGTGACAGTCATTTCAATTTTCTGAGAATACTTGGTTCCTTGAGAAATGCAGTTTGTAAGATAAGCAATGAAACCAATAAAGCTAAGCTTGCCAGCTGACAAAGTCTCAAAAGTGACTTCAGCAGGCTTAGGAGACCCTTGGGGACCACAAACAGTATTCCTAGACAAAACAGCCACTGACTCCCTAACAGGAATAGAGCCAGACTCCCCTGCAGTTGCTGTAACCCTTTTGACCTTATCAGCGTATGACAGGCCACGTCCCAGCCAGAGTCTCCAAACAGCCCAAACTGGGGGAGTTGCGGTTGGGATTGGGGTTGAGGTTAAGAATAGGGTTGGGGTTATTGCTAGGATTACGTACGGATGTCACACCCACGGATGAGGCCACATTTTCAACAGATTTGCATCTGTTGTCTGCCTGTAGACCCTTTTTTGTGGATCGGTTAGCATTGCCTGTCAAGGACTATTCAATGTTGGTTCAGTATTGTTTTTGATTGGATTCACTGCAGTTGCCTTTTTTGGGAAAGCACAGCATCAGTATAGATTTTTGGAATTACAGTCTGGTTGAAAATACATTCTCCTGTCTTATGTGATAATTTAAGGCACAAGATCTGGTTACTGAAATTTGAAGTTGAGGCAGCCCCTGACAGCACCTCTTAGAGTAACCTCAAAGCTGATGAGCTCCTTCATGAGGGTTTGGTACAGTAAATTCTCTATCATAGTTTCTCTTCTGGCAGTCTTGTGGCTATAAATAATGAAGACCGAAATACTAATTTCAAAGTCGTCTTGATCACTCTAGTCATGTAGTACTCAAGAACAGGCTAGATATCCAACATTAACTGGTAGTAATAACACCATAACAAATTAACTGTAATTAAAAATTTGTAAGGCCCAACTTTATCATTCCTTAAATGCTTTCTTTTTTATTCTACGTTTTACTGTTTGTCATAATACCATGGTAACAGAGGAATGTTCTTTATTAAAGGCACAATTAAACATTGTTTCATCAATAGTTAATGAATATAAAATTTGTCCATAATGCAGCGAAATACATGCTCAGTATATATCATCATCTTAGGTTTTTTTTGCTTTTGTCATTACTTTGACTTAATAAATAGTGTTATTGATGTGAATTATATGATTACTTAGTAAATTCACTTAAAAGCTCGTTAGTAAAAGTCTCTGATAATTTTATGTGAAATTGTGCATGTGCTTCAGGGCAAATTCGCAATGAAACAAAGGCCCCACTAATGGTTCATTAGCACGTGCACATAGTTTCCCCAGATTTTTAAATATCCTAAAATGATGTTTATTGCTAAGCTGTTCCTTTGCAAATGCTAATAACCTGTAAACATTTAGGAAATTGAACCATCAAAGAGCCCCAGTGATCAGCAGTTATCAGACCCAATTCCTATAGGTTCGTGCTGGAGAGCCATTTCCAAGGTAAACCCCCTTATGTCTCAGAATGTTGTTTTTAAATTATGTCCTACTCATGCCTCCCCACGGTGTATTGATGCTTTCCATTCTTACTTGAAACCGAGCCACCCGCGGTAGCCCACACATTTGTTTGCGCAAAGAAAGAGAAGCCCGGGTCCGTCAGAAGTGACATCATCTGCAACAGCTGCGGGCTGCGCGGGGCGGAGGGAACAATTGACCAGAAGCGACACAGGAAAGAGAGGTGACCTGATTGCTCAGCTAGCCAAGCAACTGGGAAGGAAACGCTGGGAAGGAGCGGCCCGCTGTCTGGGAGGCCTCACGTTGGCCAGGCCCGCCGTGGTGCTGTCTACCATGGCTGAGCAGATCTGTACAAATGATCGGTGCCCACTTCAGGACTATCAGCTTCCAAATGTAGACTGCCTGAAAGTGACTCTCTAACCTTTCCCTTTTAAATTAGGGTAAATGTCAGCCTCGAGGAGGTGTACCATATTTGATATTTGTTTCATATGTACTTATATTCTATATTTATGATTGTTTGGATTTGTTATTATTGTTATTATTAGTTATACAGTTGTGGTGGTATATGTATCAAAATGCAATATATTACTGAAAACAGTAACTTATGCTGTAATCAAAGCAAGTGTTCGTTATGATACGTCCTCATAGTTCCACTGCATCTGAATGTAATTAATTTTAATCACAATCATTGCAATAGTTTTTTGATTTAAATCCCCCGGAGCAGCTCCAGCAAAAAAGGGGAAAAAAAGAAGAAAAAAAAAACGGGTTCCTCAGAAAAAACAAACACTCCCTCTCTGATTTATTGTAATCCTTCTGGCCTGGAGAGACGGACCGTCGGAAAATACAAAACAGAAGGGCCCGCATCATTTGCATGCCTTTTTAACATTTGGCTAGGAGAGCTTTTATTAAAAATCACCCTATGGGGTGGACACTGCTGCGGAAGGGGTCGAGGGCAGGGAGGTTTAATCCCGCATTCTCTTCAGATGAACAGGCGGTGCCATCTGAGCTGGGAGAGGGCGGCTTTGTTTTAGGCATGGGCGCCGTGGCAACGGCGTACCTTTGTCCTCTTTCAGCAGTGTTTTTTTTTTATATATAAATATATAAATGTATCTCTCAAAATGCTTAATCTGACTCCTCAGAAGCAGGAACTGCTTTCCAATGAGAGGAGATCATCTGCCAGCATCCCTCAGGCCTGGTGCGGCCCAGAACAGCTTGTGGCAAATGGGCGGGGAGCCCTTGGAGGGCACTGCCCGCCAACCCGTGGGATGCAGTGCGGGACTGTAATTACTCCAGCAATGGGCGCTATCCCATTCCGCCTCTAATCACCAGATACCTTTTGTGGTTTTTATTTGTTTTGAAAGATGAGGAGAGAAGCCAGGGATGAAGGGAGGGAGTGGGCATTGATGGGTGTGGATGGGAGGGTAGGGCTGTATGGGGGTAGGTGGGCGGGCGTGGTCATCGAAGAGAAAGCACTTTGGAGCGGTGCGAGGGCGGTAGCAGCGTTAAAATGGACGCTCTCTCCAAACGGGATCTGTCCTTGCTGTCTGTTGCCTCTGACTTGTTTTCAGATGTTGCTGCTGCATCGATCAGCTGTTTATGAGCTGTTTTCCCTCACTCGTCATGGAGTGATCTGTCTCAACACAAAGGCAGCTACACAATACAAGGCCAGCATTTGGATCGCATTGCCTCCCACCCCTCAACTGCATCGCTGTTTACAGCACTGGTCCTGCCGTCCCCTGTTGATCTTATTTTTTTGCAGTGTGTAAGTAATGGAACATCCAGTGGCTTATTTCATAAAATGCTCTTCTCAGTTTTATCCCCGCTGTTTGCCAAAGCCACTCACAGCATTGGCTAAGCTGCGCGAGACAGGCCCGAACTGAAGAAATGTCACAGATGTTGGGCTGTAAGAACAGCCTCCCCTCTCAATCTGGCTAGTTTTGCCTTTTTTTCCGCGAGATAGATTACTCCTGCTAACCTCCTTTCAGCAGCGTTGTTCAAGGGCCTGCCTCTGTGCCTGGTGGCGAGGAGGATCTCTCCAGACACTGAGCAGGCCTCAGATCATTACCAGCCTCCTTCCGAGCGTCTTTGTTCTTCCCACAGCTCCGCCGCCTAGCCGGCTCGCAGATCCGCATCGTTTTCCAAACGAACATAAAGCCCGAAATGTCTTGTTTCCGAACACCCCCAGATCCCCCTCCCCCCAACTCCTCCTCAAGCTGAAAATGCACTCCTGTCACCAGCTCCCTCCCCGCTTTAAATGTGGTTATTTTTAATAAAACGTCAGACCGCTGGTTGCAGAGGGGTAAAAAGCACAGGCTGCCCACCCAGCTTGTAAACTTCACTTTAGTGTGGGCGACAGCGCTATTGCAGCAAAGAAAGACAGGAGCTGTGGCTGCCGGTGATCATGTCACAGAAGTCAAATTAATTATTGGTGCCTGGAAAAGCACTGCTAATGAAATTGCAAGTATTAAAAAAGCAGCTAATATAAACAGTACTGTGCACATGCACGTGTGCATCTGTGTGGTTTCAGGGACATATGCTGCAGTTGTCTGTGTTTGGACAGAATGGAATGGAAACAGCAAAGCTTAGGTTTCAACCTGCAATACCTCCCAGCATGGTGAGCCTCTGACAGAGGCAAGGGTCACCGTCTTGAGGCACGTTATGGGCTGAGCGTGGGGCCCCTCTCAAGCAGGCAGTTAGCAAACACATTTTTTGTGTGTGTCTATTTAGGTCAAGATTTGTTACCTGGGGAAATGTGGTCAGAAGCTCCTCTACCTTTGTGAAAATAGAGGAACAGGTCTGTGTATCCGCACTGGTAAACGCTAAGAGGTGCTGGGAGTGTTTTTCATTATTTTCGCCATTTGTTTCCTGCGGTTCTGTTGCCGGCGATGTCCAGAGAGACGCCATGCGTGCGGAGGCCGTCTCTGAGTGATTCCATATGTCTAGACAGGAGCCAAGTCTCTGGGGTCCCACCGATTTATACAGCGGATATTAAATGGCCTAATGGCCATATTATTTCAATGGGATCAACACAGAAAATCTTCAGAATTCTTTTGTGTCAAGTGCTGATCCATAATTGATCCGATCGTGTCTTTATTCTTCTTGAACACCACTCGGAGCAAAGCGGTACCAGTTGCGGCAACCCACGAGCCTGAATGCAAGCCTTCAATGTTGAGGTTTCATCAAACAAAACAAAGACATTTTCCATTAGCCATCATGCAGTGAAGTTAAGAAAAAATCTAAGAAAAAATCTATTAGTAAAAGAACATTTACTAATAACTATTCTTTGCTCTTCAGTAATACAGAGTAATCACCTCTGATGCCTGAACCTTCTCCACAAAAGAAAGCTCTCTGAGGCGTGCACCCTGTTGTATTGTGTTTAATTCAATGACTGAAGTAAATAAAAGACTGAGGCAAAAATAAATGTGAGAAGGCGTGATGTTATACTACACAGTTAACAGCTTAAAGTTGACTTGAGTGGAAAAAAAAATCGTTGAGAACATGTGTGATGGTTTCTCAGTTTTGTGGAGTTTCCTTTCCTAGAGGGCCATCTTGACTGTAGTTATATAAGGCCCTCCGCAGTGTTAGCCTCAGTCTCACCTACCTCTCCCTCTTCCCCCAACAGGAACTGGCTTATTTCCTGAACTTGACTCACTATTTGGTCTGCACAGAAGGAAATCTCTCACTGTGGATATCTCAAACTCTGTACCACTTTAAAAGCTTAATGAGCGTTCAGAACTCAGGGTCAGTAGTTTTAACGTTTTACAGGTGTTTGCATTGGCTTGGAGGATTTTTTTTCCATCACCTTTTTAAACCATTTATGCCTTCTAAAGAAGGCTGTGCACTTGAGTGATACAACAATGTACAGAAACGTTTTGCAAGGGGGTATTCCTTTGTGAATCTTAGGAGTAGGAGCTATTTTTATCATCAGAGCTTTTATGGATTCACATACTTAAAATGCTACAAGTCATTTTAAACTTTTGTCATTGTTTGACTTCCTTTGTGAGTCCTTGCTCATTACCGCATAGATGTTTTTTAATCACTTTTCCCTATATTGGCTGTAACGGTTTCGTTTGTCAAGTACACTGTTTGTTTAGACAGTGGTTCTCTCAGAAATAAAGCCGGGATTTAGCTCGCCGTGAAGTGGCTCAGACTTAAGCTGTTTCCTCAGTCTTATGGTCGTTGTTGCAGAGGCCCTCTTGAGTCTCTTGGTCTAGACTGGAGGGATCATTATTCACTGGTGCTGGTGTGGGCGGGGTTAGGAAGCTGACCCTCCTGAGTTGACCCCCAGTGATCCGGCAGGAGGGCTTTCACTACACAAACCATGCCTCATTGATTCAGCTGAACTCTGACCAGCTCAGTCCTTCCCTTTATCTGAAACTCCCGGCAATACAAATTATATAGTTTCAGTCTTATTAAAGACATTGTATGGGGGAAAATAATAAGAGAGGAATAATTACCAGACATACCATATGTCCGCTTCAGATATGCGGCCCCAGCACTAAACCTATGCTGAGTATTACTTCAGTGTATTGATCTGATTCTTGTAATGGAGAGAGGGCAGTGCGCAAAATCAATGTTTTATTTTCTCCTAGGCTACCCTTGTTAATGCTTGTTTTTATCGATGGATAAAAAACACTTTCTATCTGTTCTATCTGCCATTCCGCAGTGGCGGGGCCATGGGGCTGTGCAGCACGTTGTGTTTTCAGCGTCACGTTAAGAACCGGATGTCTGTAGTCTCCTTTCGAATTTAGCACTCTCATTTTGACGTAATGCAGCCCTCCTCTCTCTAATCTCAGACACTGTCATATAGTATATCAGATAACGTTGTTACACTGTCTGTGATGTAGTCATCGGTGTGAATTTAGCGAGACGTTTCGGAACAGTGGGTGTTTTTCAGAATCTCGACGCCTGAGGTCATAGGTGTTTTTGCAAGCGGAGTTATCGCGCGGAGCGTTGCTTCAGCTGCCTAAATGAAATCAAAGCGGGCTCGCCCGATGCCGTCGGCCAGGCCGCAGAGCGACATCACTGTCTGTCTGAATCAGAATGCAAAGACGATTCGCGGAAAAGGGTCAGGGAACGGGGACGCGGGCGCCACGCCCGTCGCGGAAACACGACCGGCCCGTCCGTGTGGCAGCCGCACTAATGAGGGCTTCTGTGCCAGTCGTGAAGGTTAGCTTTTTTATGCAAAGCTGCAGGAAGCATTAGCTGCCTCCCCTGCACTCTTCCTGTCCTCGCCTGTGCCAAGTTTTAATAGAAATTCAGCGGCGTGAGAGAGCAGAACGGCAGTGCGTCTAGTCACTAAGATAACGGATAACGTCAGGCATTTGCTGTTATGCAAGCGCTCTCAATATTTTTGTTTTTCTCACCCGGGGTCTTGACACACACACACACACACACACTGTGCGTCTTTCTGGATAAGAGCGTCTGCTAACTGATATTATATATAATGTATATGAAGGGCAAAACAGAGTCTGTCTCTTTTAAGACATTTAATGTTGAGCGTGGATTTGAAATCGTACCCCCGCAGCCCCCCCTAAATTTAGCAGGTTAGAGTGTGCTTTTGTATACACTCGTACAAAAAAGGTATCTCCGACTGGCGAGGCTAACAGACATGCACACCCCGCACAGAGTCAGCAATTTCATCTTTGTTAAATTATCCAGGAAATTGTTTGCGGTGCTTTGATAACACAGGTGTTTATACGATAATAGCTTCTGGAGGCAGAAGAAAAGTGAAACAATAAAGCCATTAGGGTGTTACAAGATGAAATTAAGCCAGTCTCTCCACACAGCGGTTATTCCCCTGATCTCCTCAGAGGAATGCATTGGCTGCAGTGCGATACAGATTAACAGGCTGGTTTTACTTGCAGTATTTTTCTCTCTCCTGTACATATCGTCAGTTTAACACAGCTCAATTCAGCGCGCTCATCCGATGTGTTGTATCTGCGTTGGATGTGTTAGTAATTATTGGATCAAATAAGTTTTACGTTCGATTAGCATCTGTCTGTTTGTTTTCAGTGCTATGATTGTTTTCATCGGTCACATGTCATATTGGCAATATGCGCGAGGAACAAAGTGCCGATATCTCTGAGCTCCAAGGAGACACCCAGTGTCTTTACTCACTGTAATCAACTTTAATTGTCAATGGTTCTCTCAAGTGTTCAATATCATAAATGATTAAGTGTAGCTAAATAGGCAGTCTTTATTTAGCTAAATTAATCAGCAAGCGATATTGTTTTGAGGGAAAGTTGCCAATACTAATGCCAGTAATAATGAAGACGTTTACTTGATGGCTGAAAACAAATAACTAAGTGGATGTAAAACAAGAGTTGTAAATTAGCCTGGCTTGCTTCCCATTCTGTCAAATCTTCCATCTTCAAACTGCGTCAGTGATTATTTCATAAATTTAATCAACCCGTGTTTACCGACCTTTTCATTGCTCCCAGTGTAGCACGCGTGGTATTATTTTCATCTTGTTTGACTATGTACTCAGTCGTGACATCAGTGAATCCTCGTCAGGTTATCTGTTGTACATTATTTGTGTGTGCGCTTGTGTCGTCGGCGTGGACGTATGTATGTTTTTACAGACTCGGCTGAGCTGACTTCAGATTTGGTTTGGAAGTCGTTTTTGTTCCCAGAAGCGTTCCAAATCCGTCCTCCCCCTTTGCAATAGCGCAGTCACAAACTCTTTGGATAAGTGGATGATTTCGCGTACCACTGCAAAACCTCGGGGATTTTTTTTGTTTCCTTCTCGGTTGCCCACGGAACAGCAAGCGGTGAGCTAACAGAGATGCCCCTCCTCAAAGGTGGCCGATCTCATCTCATCTTGACACATTTTTCCCCCAACAAAGGAAGATTGCGCTCGTCGCAGCGGCTCGCGGTGCACGCCTGCGCTGGTGAATAATGAATGCGCCTCACCTGGTGGTCGCTGGGAGGCTGGCAGCGCGACGCGCTGCGCGACGAGGCGGGAGGCAGCACGACATTAATCAAAATTCTCCAGCTGCCTCCTTTATGTGTTCCCTAACCTTTCCCTTCAGAACAATATCCCCCTTTTTCATGGACTCCATGGATGGAGCTCACACGCGTGTTTGGGAGCGCAAGACGCCGCGGCGACATAAGAGGCTTTAGTCCTTCCCCAATGTTGGATTTCTCCACACTCTGATATTTTTAATGCTATTACAAGGTGGCGAAAGCCAATGGCTTCTCTCTAACGAGTGGTGCCTAAACCGCAGAGGGGGCTAAAATGGAGTTTAATTTCTTAATGCACTTAAAGAGCTGCACCTCTGCCCTGCTCTGACATCTTAACTGCTTGTGCTTATCTTAATACTGGAGTTACTGAAATTCCTCTCTTTTTGAGGTCAACAAATACAGTCCCAGTTACTGTATAAAAAAGTTGTGTTGCTTTACTGGAGGGGTTCACACCAAAACCAGTCCACACTGCAAGTAGACACATTTATCATTTATTTATATTTCTCCATGTTTGTTTTCACACCACAAACAAATGGTTGACACTTTGGTTCCCTTTTTGCTTGTGTAACTGCTGTTACTGTTACCACACAGCATGGCTAACTATATTATTTTTGGTAATGATTTAGCACTGTACTTTTTTGTTATGTCAAAAATCTGAGCTGGACAGTCATCATTTTTTTAAGGGGAGCTCTTTATTGAAGAGTTATTGCTTGATTGCATCCACACCATCCATCTTCTATTGAACACTGCATTTGCCATAGACCAATGGCCTGCTTGCAAAAACCAGTGCAGGTCCATTTATTTTGTAACTTGTAAATGTTCCCCTTGTATTAGAAAGTGAATTTGTTTTTTTTCCACAAGTTTGAAATGATCTGACATCATGTGTGACGTCATCCCTTTATGGTGGCACAGTATATGAAAAAGATGTGTTTTCTCTCTTGCAAAGGGTACCGCACCAAACTGGCAACCAAAACAATTTGTGTGTGTTTTTTTTTTTTTTTTTTGATGATGATTTGTAATGATTCACAGTGAGTTAGCCTTTTGCATCAGATAAACAGTTTTGGCAGAAATACAATCGCTATGATAAAAAAGGAGAACAAACCGCAAACATAAGTGATTGTTTTCTGTGCGTGAAATTGGCACAGTCACGCTTGTGATCCCTTTGGATCAGATGAACAAAAACAGCTCATTAAAAATACATGGAGTGTATTGAACTGAGTGTGCCAATTAGCCCAGCCCTTCATAACAATTAATGGGTGCTCACAGTTTGTGATAAAGGTAAAGTCTTCATTATTTTAGTTATTATCTGCACTACCTATACGGATGTTTTCCATTATAAGTGTCAATAAGTGATATGGCTGTTTCTTCATAGATACGTGCTTCCTTCGTAGAGCCTTTACCTTCAAACCATGTTAAACTGTTTCAAAGTTTTGTAATCCCAGAATTCTCTTCTTTAACACAAGCTGCTGTTCATTGTGCACGATTGTTGAATGGCATTTTTAAACATGGAGCTAAAGTAGCCTGTTGAAAAATCCAGGCAAACCTTAAGCTCATTCTCTTGTACTGTCAGGAGAAATGGATGACTTAAACAATTCAGAGAGCAGACAGCATGGCAGAATCATTCAGCGCTACGGTCGGGGAGATCAAACACAGATTTCAGTAGCAGTCATACATAACTGTGGACCAGTTTATTTCCGTAAGATAAAGTTTGTTCAAACATGTAAATGTTAGTATCAAACAGACGTCACAGCGCAGAAAATGTTTGAAAGGATCTGGTATCCAGAAACCACAGCACACCCACCTCCACCCCAACATAAGTTTTAAACAGAGGCTTCGATTCACAATGACGCAGTCAACAAAGAACACAGTATGGAAGAAGGTTTGTTTTGGAATCTCCAGCACTGTGAAGCTGTAATGTAGTGCCCCTGGTTGTTTTGTGTTTTTGTTGTGGTTGTTGTTCGGTTGTTAAGGAAGTAAGGTGGTTGGTAAAAAGACAGCCTGGTGCTCTCTGTCAGAAAGCAGATTCACAGCTGGAAAGTTCAGTTCTCCTGCATTTGTGAATTGTCTTATCTGGATAGAATAAGGTAGTGGACTTGTTTTGTTTCCCAGTTCTTCTTTCTGAATAATGCCAGAGATACTGTGACAAGCACTCAAAGAACCACACAGAGCTGCGATACAGTAACCCACTGTAGGAGGAAGGGTTCCCAGAGGAATGTTTATTACGTCTTTACAGATAAACCGTTGCCACTCGCCATAAATTCTGAAATTCTTTCATGACAAAAAACCTGAGTTTAAGTAAACATGTGATTAAGGAATTTTCATTTTCCTCAACCAGAATGAGAAAACAAATTTGCATGTTTACCAGATGAGGGCTGGAAAACGAAAATTGAAAGCTCTATGTTTCCTGTCTGCAGATTTGTAAAAAAGTTGGAATTAATTTGAGTTTGGAAAGCTGGCTTTCCTTTCAGGAAGTGTTGGTCCTCGCTGCTCTCTATAAACAGTGGAAAAGAGACTTGGAAGAAAATCTTCGACTCACTGTTTCCACTGTAAACACACAAAACAGTTTCCATTTTCTTCCTCGGCTCTGGTCAATCTACTCAAGCCCCCATTTGGATTAGCATTTTCCAGTACAGGAATTAGATTTGATTTTAGTGGCAGTGTAAAGCCCCCTCTTTTCTTACGAGAGGAGGAATTTTGACTTAAGTATTGCATGGCCTTTTTAATATGACTCACTTTCCCCGAAACTGGCTTCTCAAAATATGATCTATGATGGTGTGTTTGAGAGCTGGTGCTAATTAGGTGATCACCTTTTCAAAAGCTGAGTAGTCTACTCTTTTCTTTAGGTGGCCAAAACACAATGCTACTAAGAGTCACATGCGTCTGTGGGTACACTACTGGTTATGTTTGCTGTCGAAAGTTATGCAATTTCTGTAGTTAGTGACATACCTCACTACCTCATTTCACACAAGTACCTATTGTTTTCTGTGCAGCAAGTGTTATATATGACTTAAAGTATGCATTTTTCTATTTTATGGAATTCCCATGGATGAACCAAAAGCATACACTGTATCTTTATTAGTAAAAAATAACAATGTTTATTCTGTGATATATATCTTATTTTAGGGTAAGCAAGTTAACATTTGGCCTGCCATCTCCGTTTAACTGTGGACTTTTTGCCGTTTGGTTTGTGATACAACAGGCTGATAGAGCTTTGTTGAATTTGTTTCTTTGTTCGATTATGACTTTGCCTTTGAGCAAGTGGTTTCCCAGTTATTTCTTTTTTTCATTTTTCTTTGTTCATATCCCTCTTGCTGTAAAACACAATGTCAACAGCAACAGTGGCTGGAGGTGGCAATATTCTGAGGCAGTCAGTAAATTAAACAGTTTATTGTACTCCTTTCCTTTAATTATTTGCTATCTGTTACAGTTGGATTGTCTCCTTAACCCCGTCTTCCTGATCCACTTGAGGGCTAAGATTTTTTAGCAAAACAAAACAGAATGAAGCATTTTGTTTGTCCATTCATTATGTAATGTGGCTCAGTGATCTGTCAACAGCTGCTGTCAGTATCTGTTTCATCTCGTTAATGTTTCCTGTCTCAAGTGGTGATGAAACGGTTAAATCGAAAGCGTTTTGATGTTTTTGAGATGTCAGACAAGCCACTGTCTCTGTAAAGACTATTATGCAACCATTTGCATTCCTTTTCTCAGAATGCTTTATTGGTTCTCAGTAACAGAAATATTCTCGCTAACTTCATATTATATGAAAACAAAACAAACAGAAAACGTTGGGGTTTCTGGTGGTGTGCAACATTTTGATTTGTTTGAAGATTCGAGACCCAAACCGAGACAGAGAAGCACATTTTTATTTTACCCATAATGAAAGAGTTGTTAAGACGGACTCTCCATATCTCCTGCTCTAAAAACTCATCTAAATGGAAAACACATTGTCTTCATTATTTGCAAGTACTGAATGAACACAGTTGCCATGGTGACAGCCATCTGAGGCCGAAGGCTGGTTTTAGGCCAGAGAATAGGGTAGAGGAACAAAGTGCCGTCTAATCCAGACAGTAAAAAAGGCTTACTGAATCCAAAAGTGTATTTAGTACGGCAGTCCATTTCCAAGGGTGCGAGTTGACAGGATCTAGATGTATTGAACCAGTGGGGTTTTTTTCCTGTCTGTTTTACCCTGCAGGTCTGTGTGCCATTCAGCAATAATTAGCTTTTATTTTACAAATGGAAGGTTAGTGTAATGATCTCACTAGCTCAGTGCTCAGAATGTCCAACTGAGAGATGGGGGAAGGATATGTTTCTTTGTAAGCGCGGCGCTGAAACTTCTGGAATCCACAGCAATAAGCCTAGCTTCAAGACACTGCGAGAAGTCTACCCAAGAGGACCAGTAATGAATGCCAAGCAAGCTGTTTTTAAAAGGTGCTCATAGATTTAGGGGAAATAATTGAAACGGATGGCCAGTTTTCACACAGGCTATAAATATTAGGTAGAATATATTATGTGCACGGACGTTATAGCGCAATCGAATGTGCGACGTTCAGAAAGGAAGCGTCCGCATGCACAGCTATCACTTTGCCTCATTCACACGACGTCAAAAGGCATTAACGGAAAATGACAGCCCGCATAAAATAACGATTGAGGGAAGAAATTTAAGCAGTCCGATGACTTGGCACCAGGAGGGGAAGGGCGAACGGGAGGTGCGACGCAATGAAAGTAAATCAGTCTTTCACCTGATGAGAAGCACTCGCACTGACACCGAGAATCAGGGACAAGGTGCCTTTCTGAATGGGAAATAAGACACATTGCTAATAATAGAGAAATTGCCCACTCGGGAGACTTTTCGTCGCGGTGATTCATGTCACACTGTAATTGGTTTACCTGCCACACCGCACTGTGTTGGTATCTGTGAGGGTAAAACAAATTACCAGGGGTCAACGCTCCGGCGCGATATTCCGGTAACTCACACCGCGTCCATTGTGTGATCGGAACACATCAGAGCCAGCGGGAGAACGGCATTCGATGTGCGGGTCGCTGTTCGTTTCCCACGAGTCTGGGAATCGTGTCGTTACACCTCCGCACGCATGCGAATGGAGGTGGCGGTTTGTGGAACAGAGGGCTGTGTGGAGGGCGTCCGTGTGGTGTTTGGGATTTGCTGGGTAGGCAGTGGGGTTCAGCAGAGTGGATGGGGTCGAGGGGAAATTTTGTGGCGTTTGTGCGGTTGAAGGTGTACATGTTGGGAAGGGTTTGCGTGGAGAGCCTGTTCAGTTTGTGGACGGTGTGTAGCCCATGTTGTCTGTGTGGAGTTTTTAAGGGTTGGTTAGCGGGGAGAGTTGTTCTTGTGTGTGGTTTGTCTGGTGTTTGTAAATCAGATGCTGGCTGTGTGTGGTTGGGATTGGTGTCTCTGGGTTTTTAGGGAGTGTTTGCGTGTGGAGGGGTGTGGCGGGGTGTGTGTCCGTTTGTGTTTTTGTGTGTGGGGGGGGTTGCGTGGTACGGTACGTGTCTGTGTGTGGTGCATGTTTTTGTGTGGGGGTTGTGCGGTACGGTGCGCGTCTGTGCGCGGTGTGTGTGTGTTTGCGTGCGGGGGGTGGTGTGCCTCACAGACGGTGATTAATGATGCTGCTCTGTTTCTCTGGGCCTCTCAGGGTCAGTGTTTGTGTACACACTCGCACTGGGCGCATTGTCTGGAAGGCCCACGCCGCACAGGTTCGCTCTGGTCATTGTCGTCGAGGGCGAGACGCAGGGGGAGAGGGGAGAGGGACCGCCTGCCGCCCCCTCCCGGCACGGAAGGATACAATGTCCATTTTAGTGACAGAATAGATCGGCTCCAATTTAAATCTTAATCCACTGGGATGAGCTGCAGTCTGCTGGATTGATTTGCCCGCCGAGCTGTGTGTCCACAGCTCCCAGCAACGCTGCGCCAGTTGTTTTTCTTTGTGATAGACACTTCAACACCCCTCCCTCGGCTCTTGTGATTTCCTTTTTTTTCCTTCAATCGGCTTGAAAGCAGTGATCCAGGTTCTCATTCAAAAACCGAAACAAAATTTCCTATTTTCACTTTTTTTTTTTTTTTTTTTTTTTTACTTTATGTCAAAAGATGGAAGGCGAAAAAATGAAAGATAAATAAATATCGCCACTCCAGGTTTTCTTCCAAACTGCCCCTTCCTGATCTCAATAAAAATTATTTATGTCTTTGGCTCTGACTGGTCCTCTGGTGAAATTTAACAGTATTCGCCGTCTGCCTCATTCAGTTCCCTGCAAGTATCCAGCTATTTATTTTCTCAGCAGAAGCTGTTATTCGGGGCACTTAAAGTGCTATCAGACAACATAAGGGCAATGCGAATTGTAGCTTTAATCAGTCAGCAATATCCCTTTCTCCGTCTACGTGTGTTGGCGCAGTGCACAATGGCAGCCGTGCGTTCAGAGAGGGGGGCCCTCATCATGAAGTGAGCAATAAAGCGCATTTTAGCCGCCTGTTCACACAGTTGGAGGATTTTGCAATGGAGGTGTTTCATCGACGAGGGGCCGCCCTTGTAAATCCGAGCTAATAAAAAGGTGGCACTACAACCGGTACAAATCACAAATTAAACACACCAGCTGCCACCCCAGCCCCAAATCAAGATTTGACACAATATCAAAGGCCATTCATCCCAATAAAGTGGATGTGAGCTCCTGTGTGTTTGTGGGCTGTTTGAACCCGTTGTGTGCTGTATTTAAAGGGCCGGCACCTGAGTTCTCTGGCCGTCGTGAATTGTCTCCTGAGAGCCGCTGTTGGCCGGTGTGTTTCTGTATCGCTCAAAGGGGCATTGTGGGCCTGACAGCACTGACTAGGCCCCACCTTCCCTCAGACCAGGTTCTAAGCGTGTGGTTGCTCTGGATGCGGTCCGTTATTAACGGGAAACTCCAAAAGGACCGAGAGTCGCAAAGAGACATCTTTTTTCCAAATCTACCCCCGACACACTGCTTCAGAACCAACAGGCGCTTGAGCAGTTTTGCTACTATTAGTATCGCCCTTTATGTTCTGCTGGTGGCTTCGGCAGTGAACGCCTCAGGGCTCGTCACCTGTCACAAACAACTCCCTAAATGTGTGAGTTTCATTCATGGCGCCAGCCATTCACAGGTTTTGGAGCTGTTTTTCAGGTTTTCCTCGATTTTCATGAATTCCACTCGCCTCTGGGGAAAAAAAAAAAAAAACAGCACACATTAGATTTGCATATATGCTCTCCGGTACATGTGACGGTGTGACAGCCATAACAAGGAAGGCATGAAAGCTCCCCCCCATAAGAAGCAGTATTAAACTTTGGGGAAAAGAAATGGATTCATTAAAGGTTTGTGAGTTCTGAGTGGCAGCGCAGCTCGAGGCGGGAGAGGCGAACGAGGAGCCGCACGGCGCTGCAGGATCGAACGCGGAGAGGGCTTCCTGCAAGCCTCCGCAGAGTAAGATTCATGACCTGTGGAAGGGGCGTAATTGCTGATGCTTCAGCAGGTTTGGAGGCTTGAAACAGTAGGACATGGAATTTCTCAGCTTTCCTATTCAGCGTTGAGTCTGCTTACAGCTTCCCTGGAAATGTGCCTGCCAGTTAGTGTTTACACTGACCTGTCAACCCACCTCGTCACTCATGCAGATTGTGTGTAGACACCCCCCCGTGGCAGTGGGAACCCAAAACCAGGCTGCACAGGAACATGGGAATGTACCCATGTATGAATGAAGTAATGCATAATGAAATTTATCATATCATACATCTGCATACAAACATCAATAAATGTATATATGCATTGATGTGTAGACTGTGTATATGTATAAATGTCATAAAACATTACATATATAAAATATATGCATATGTGTATGTGTGTGTGTGTGTGTGTCTGTGTGTATGTATATATGTATGTATGTATATGTATTTATGTGTATATATGTATATATATGTGTGTGTAGGTATTTGTGAAGTCATAAAGTAATGTTTTTCACTGTGACTGCTGCTCAAGCCAGTTTTTTTAAACATCTTGTGTACAGAGCATTAAGCGTGCCATCCTGTCTTTATTCTTAGAAATTTAGTGGCCTAATGGATCAGATGGTGTTGCAGCGGTACGGTTTCACAGTGTCCTTTTCTGATGACCTGGTTTGGAGTGCACTCTGCGGAGGGGGAAATTGCCTTTCGCATGGGGAGAACACCACGGGCCAAGTGCACGTTGAGTGCTGCAAGTATTTCTGTTGTATCGCATGACAGATGAAATCTTCACTTGCATAACGCCGTCAATCTGCCCGGGCGCTGTCCTCGACGTTACGATGTTCTGCGGCGGCTATTTTTAGCTCGGGGGGGAGATTATATAAAATGCGACGCGGTTCCATAAACATGTGATCCGCGTTACAGATTCTCCCCCGTTCAGATGCTTTGACCTGATTTGATTACTTGGCGATGTAGGCCACATTAATCTCAACCCACAAAACGAGCAGAGAGAGATCGGCCAACAAAGTCAAATCTTCGAGCGGGCTGTCGCCGGCCACGTCAGAGCGCGGGCGTTGTGGGAAAACGACCACGGCGATGAGCGGCGGAACTGGTCTGGGCATTCAGGAAAAGACTTTGGTCGGTTCCGTTGGAGAATTTCTCAGCCAGTCTCCTCGTGTGGGATTGTTTTTTTTTCTCTTTTTTTTTTCCTCTTTTTCCCAGACAGCCATTGGTATTCAGAACCCTGCCGTTGGGCGAGATGAAAGCCTTCCTGATTCATTCACGCAAGGACAATCAAAACATGGCAGCCGGCAATCTCTGCTAAATTAGAGAAGGGAGCGCGGAGCGCGAAAGGGTGAGGGAAGGTGGCGGCCTGTCTGTTGCCTGGAATTCATCACATGCTCGCGTGTCCCCTGTGTCTCGATAAGGAAGATTTGTGGGGAAGATTTACGGTCGCCTGTGGTGCCTACCCTTTAAATCAGTCTCACTCCCACTGTCGGCGGGAGCTTCCCCGGGACGTCCCAAACCGGAGCCCTACCCCCGGCCTAAATCCCCGCGTCGCGCCGCTTTGTCAGACAGCCCCGACAGCCTCGCGCCTCCAACCTCCCCGCCTGGCGAATCGTTCTCAGCTAATTAGGAAATACGATCAAACAGTTGAGTGCTTCGCCCCACACAACCTTTTCTAAGTAGTCTGTTCTTTTTTTAATTGAACACATTTGTGGAATGAGGAGTCTGTCCCTGGAGAATTCAACGGCAAGTAGCTGCAACGCTACAGACCCCCGCGCTCTTAGCGGCAGTTCAATATTTTTTAGATTGCCAGCAGACCCAAGGCATGTGTATCAACCATTAAACCCGTAATATATGCAAAGAACAGGAATCATCTGATGAAAAATGTATCTGCCGGCAGCAGCGGGGATGTCTGATACTTATTCCTTGCGGCTGGTGACGTGAAAGTAGGCATTGTCCTTTCGCTCCGTGAGCGCCCGGCGCTGGGCAAACAGTGGGACACGCGCATTTTGGGCAGAGCAGAGTGTTTTCTCGCGGTGCCGGCGGAATGGAGGGTTGGCTGCCTTTTTCCGCGGCAGTCCCGCTCACGCTCTGTCGGAGGTTTATCATCCCCTCAACTGTCAGGGCGAAGCTGGAAAGAGCCAGAGGTCACCGGTGCGCGGCGGCTAAAAAAGAATGCTGGGGCTGAGAGCCTTATCTTCAACCCCTCGTGGCCCCCTCCCGCAGGGGCAAACACCGACGTACACATGCACGCACGCACACACGCACGAACACACACACACACACACACACACACACACACACACACACAGACCCTCACGCCCACATACCTAAGTTCCATTTCCAACCTCGCTGAATTCCTTCCCATGTATCTTGCCGTTCGCCTGTCACTCCTCCCCCAAGCTCTATCCGTCTCTCTCTCTCTCTCTCTCTCTCTCTCTCTCTCTCTCTCTCTCTCCCCGACCTCATAATGGCTCCTCTCGGGTAGCAGCAGCAGCTCCTGCTATTTCAAAGTTTAGCTGGCAGGATTAAGCGTGGTATGTGGAAAATGAACAGCCACTCAAAGCAGGACACATGAGCTGAATGCATAATAAACCGAAGGCCGGGAGAACAAAAACACACGCTTCAAGTTATTTAAAAGGAGCCTCCCAGCTCGCCAGCGACAATGTCACAAGCGAGCGGGGAGCAGGTGGGGTTGGGGGGGGGTTGCCGGAAGTCTTTTCTTTCACTGATCGGTGATGGTCTGTGTCCCACCCCCACCACCCCCCACCCCCAAAAAAAAAAAAAAAATTAAAAGGCATAATAATTAGGATTAGCAAATAACAACAAAAATACCTTTTCGGGTATGCTCTGTTTTGGTTGAACATCATTTGTGGGCAGTTAAATAAAAGGGGTCATGGGAATAAGAGGGCATCAAGGGGCCACAGTGAAGTTATATTATATATAATAGTTTTATATGTGTGGTTAATGTGTAATATTTATTGCTTTGACGACTGTGCTAGTGATACATTATAAGCTGATATGTGAACAAGGCGATGTTGAATAATCAAATAAGTCCTGTCATTCTTGTATCGTTTAGTTCAATGTGACCTTGCAGTAAATGCAGAAGCGGAGTTTGTTGGTTTACGGAGCCGCGCAGTCCTCCTACAGCTGGCTCCCCTAGCGTTTGTATGCTCCTGAGCCTTCGAGGGCTGCATCTGTTTGGCCAAAACAGAGTGGCGCTCCGGTTCCAGCTCATAAAGTAAATAGGTAAGGCTGGCTGGCAGGGCGTCAGCTCCCCAGCCCGGGACCCGGGTAGCGTCGAGGTGTTGGCGGCGGCTGCAGCGGCCAGCCATGTGGCGCACCGGGGTTCACCGCTGACCAGCCCCGGGGAGGCAGGCTCCCCCCGCTATTAGTGGAAGGAGAGGAAGTGAAGAAAGCAGCCTGGAATCCCGGCACGGGCGCAAGCGTCCTGGTGGGGGAGGGGTTTGAGGGGGGGATCTGTTTAGGGGCTCCCCCAAGATGCACCCTGCGGTCGCTCCAGCCCTAATGCACTTGGAGGCGGCCCGCGGCCGGCCGCCCGGCGGTTTGGGGAGCGCCGGTGAGAGAGGCGGCCCATCTGCTTTTGTCTGGTTTTATCGCGCGGCGATCAGCCGCAGAGGCTCGGTGAAATGTTACACTTGGTTAGAGAGGAGATATTGCTCTGTCCTTCCCTTGATCCCACCCCTATGATTTGTATCGCGGGGACCGGGCGCTCGGCGTCCTGCACTGCAGCCTTAGCTTTTCTAATCACGCTGCAGATGTGCCTGATGGCTGAACAATTTCTGTGTACCGAGAGCGGGGTTCCCTGAGGAATCCGGGAGACTTGCTTATGTGAGCTGTCAGGGAAAAAAAAAGTGAGAGAGGGAGGGAGAGAACAGGAGGGAGAGAGAGAGGGAGGGAGGGAGGGTGAGGGAGTGTGTGCGTGAGAGAGAAAGGAGAGAGAAAGAGAGAGAGAGAGTGAGAGAGAGAGGTAGGAACAGAGAGCAGAGTAGCACTGCCTCTTGATTGGCTTGTATGAAAAGGCATGGCAGGGCTGAGAGTCTCTTGCTTGGGGTGACCGCCTCGGTGGCAGACCAAACCACATTAAATAAAATAAATCCATTCCCAAGCCTGTTAAGGCAGGGAGGGCCATGTGTGTGCGTGTGTGCGCGCGTGCATTTGTCTGCTAGTGCATGCTTGTGTGTGTGTGTGTGTGTGTGTGTGTGCGTGCGTGTGCGTGTGCGTGTGCGTGCACACGTGCATGTGCGTACGTGTCTGTGCGCGCAAGTGTGTGTGGGCATTTGTGTGGGGGGTAGTGTGTATGCGTGGACATCTGTTTGTGTTTGCATGTGTGTCTGTTCACTGCTGTGTGTGCGGCTGCGGTGGCGGTGTCTGTGTGTGTGTGTGTGTGTGTGTGTGTGTGTGTGTGTGTGTGGTGGTGATGGGGGGGAGGATGGGTGAGTGGGCCAGAGCCTGCTGGGGATTATGGCACATTTTGTAAAGCAACAATGGAAGGCAGTGGAGTACACATTTCCATCCTCCTGCTCTCCTCGCATAACAAATAGTGCTTTGTCCTCGGTGCCTGGCCACTTCCCAGACAGAGAACCTGCACCTGGAGTCTTTTAACAGCTCGCAGTAAATAAACCTTTAATAAAACTATTTCCTTTTCCAAAGTGTTTAATAATTAAGAGGAACTTTCACCCGACAGCTTCTGACATACAATACTGATCTAAAAATCACGTGCAGTTTCTAAAAAAAAAAAAAAGCAAGAATTCGATCCACACCTCCACTTTTTCGCGCCTTAAAGGGAATTCTTTTGAGCTCAGGGTGAATAGGGAAAGGGGAGGGGGGTAAATATATATATTTACGATATTAAGGGGATCAATAGTTCTGTTCCTGTAAGGAGGAGATCATTTGGCTTAGTGCTTAATTATCTGATTTGCATGTTAACGGTCTACACAGCCTGCAACATCTTGAAGCGGGATTCAGATTGCGTCTCTCCCAATGGGCTGTGAAAGCGAGGCAGATTATCTGGGTTCAGATCGCCGGTCTCGGGCTGTCAACCGCGTCCACATCCACAGCCTGGCAGCCGCCCGCACCTCTGCCACTACGGCCAGAATGCTAGAGTGGTGATCATGTTCTGCGCGTGTGTTTTCTCGCAGCGCTCAGTGAGTCACTCCCCGATGTATCATGATTGGAGGATGACAGAGGGTAAAGGGAAACGGGGACTCGGACGGTGGTCGGGGATCGTGACAGGATAATGACGCGGGAAAAGGCGGGTTCCGGTTTCTGGAAGGGAGAGTGTTTACACTCAGGGGTCCGTGCCCCGGGGCAAACGGCGTGTCTGCCTTAATGATGGCACTTTTGCTGCTTAAGGAGTCTGATTGTTTGGCCACACGAGCGTAGATGTGAATAAATTAATTGTGTTTACCACGTCTGGCGTGACTATTAAGCAGAGTGTACTATAGGCGGCTTGGGTGCGTGAAGGATATTGTTTTTTGTGTGACAGTGAGGAAAGACCCTAACCATTGTCATTGATTGCCTGTCCCTACCCCCAGGACCTGCATGCATTTGTACCCTATCTCCTTTGTCGTTTAAATGCTCGTTTTGGTAGGAGGGGGTCTATGGTGCTCTGAGACATCGGGGAGAGAGAATTTTTTTTTTTTTTTACCAAAAAGGTTTACGGCGTGATTGCTGTTAACAGAACAGCGTTTGAAAAGGTAGGCATCATCTGTCCACAGAAACGAAGAAATCAGTCATGCAAGAGGTCTCTGATTACAACAAGATAATTTCATCCAGCTCTCCAGCGGAACTCGCCGGCGGAGTCTCTTCGGCGTTTCGTGTGTTTTGTTTCTGTGTGTGCATGAATTTTTTGGCCCTCCCGCAATTGTTTAATCTTTTCGCTCTATGCATTTTATTACGGTTTCCTCCAGTTTGATTTATCTCCCCGCTGTCTCTTTGTGTCAGAATGTGCTCGTCATGATTCGTTGTGTAATGCCTGCCTTGCAGTTGCAATCATTTAATCTCAAATGATGTAACCATTTGGACTTTTTTGTCTCACATAAACTGCTGCTCAGAGATCAATTCAGAGAGTAAATACTCTGCAATGCAGATTTCAAACAATGTGATGGTGCAGGAAAAAACAATTATGAAAAAATATAATCGGGAAAATGAGTGTCTATTAAGTTTCACAGATAATACAAATTAGCAAGATTCGTTGTAGGTAGTTGAAATTCATTGCAAAAATAATAAAACTGGAGAATTATTCCAAAGCATTCGGTTATTTTATTTAATTTCAATTTTTATAGTAAATCAGCAACGACTTATTTCCTATAGGGACGACTCAAATTAGTGTGGTAATGAGCAGGCTACAGAGCTATACAATTAAATGACTTCGGTGATATCCGTCATATCTGTCGTATCATTATCAAATGTTCCGCTGGAGAGACGACATTGGGTGACTGTATACAGCTTATACAGAATCGCGTGTTTCTTTTGGTTTTGGCTAACTGTCTTTCCTTTTTGCTGCTGTTTGCTTTTAAACATGACGAGAGCCCCTGTCAAAAATAGCCTACTTTACCTATAGTAAAAAAAAACAGCAGGAAACGTAAAAGAGGGACCCTTGCATGAGAATGGCGTTCCAGCTCTCTTTGCCCACTGCTGGAGGTGTGAGTGTTGGCAGGGAATGGGGAAATAGTTCATCAATAACCACAAGGTCAGACAGGCAGTGTTGGCTGGAGTGCACCCCGTTAGGAGGCGGCAGCTGAGGATTTGTAGAGCTTGTAACGGCTTAAAGCAACACCGTGCGGCTATTTGTGAGGCAGTCTTGAGAAGGGGAGGGAGCCACCTGCTGGCCACTGTTGTGTACTGCGGCCAGCCTCTTTGTGATGAACAGCTCTGGGAAGCTACATTCGTGTGCTCTTTGTGGTTGCGCGTGGAAAAGCACTTCTTAAAAATGCAGACCTGAACCAGCTTCACTCAGAATTTCTTGTGGTTTTTTTGTGATTATGCTCTGGAATTTGAAGGGGAAATTCAATATTTTTGAATAAAATGAAGAGGTCACAAACGCACATCCTTTTGTTAATAAAATCCCTGGTGCATTGTATCATGAACAATCATTTATTTTTCACACAAGCTGGTATCAGTCAGGGATGACATCACAGGTACTTCAAAACAAAACAGATTTCAAAATGGAAGGAGTGTATGTCACACTCTCCTGGAAACAATTTCACAAAACAATACAGTTATGATCTGATTAAGATCTGAAAGCCCATTGTTCATACATTTGTGATTTTTAAATATCATCTTAAATGTCAAGTTTAGTGAGAAACCTATTGAGAAATCTATTGTCTTCACCTACTTTATTATTTACTTATTTATTTTGTCTAATCATGGGTAATCATGACCTGAAGGACCATTTTGAGTTTAATGCTGACACCATTTGATCAAAGAGATGCACCGCAACCCCACCACCACCCCAACCACCCCAATCAACATCAACACCGTCACCGCCCCCACCCCGCGGCCAGACCTATGAGTCACGAAGGAGTTAACAAACAAATAACTTCCATCTGTGCGAAAAACTCATTCGGTGGTTTTTATGAGTGCTCTAATTTATGGAGAGGAATGCGCTGGTGTGCCCTCTAATGCCTCCAGTACGGGTACGAGGAGCTCCGGTAGGCAGCATAAAAGCTCTTTAGCTGTCTAGAGGAGTAGATTACCCGCCTCCTGTGAAATCCACCCGGAGCCCTAAGTGAACATCACAAGCGGCAGCCCCCGGGTGGAGCCGCGCGTGGGATTCTCGCGGGGTTCTCCCGCGTTGTGGAATTTGTCACCGTGCGATGGCGATAAATACAGAGCCCCGAAAGAGAGAGAGAGATGGAGAGAGGCCACTCTTCGCTTTTCCACCTATTAATCCAGCCACCCATCTGTTTAAAGCTGCAGGACACCATAAATTACCGGGCCGACCGCAGCGCGCGATATTTATTTGACGCTGAATACAATGATAAATCAGCCCCGCTGAGGCGAAATTGATAACCTTGAATGTCGGGCGTGTTACTTGTGAGTTGTGATAATGTTGTAATTTGAGCCCTGCTTGTAACCCGTGCGTTAGGCGGGAAAATACCAGACGCGGGGTTCTCCGAAAGCGAGCCTCACGCCAGTCGGCGTGTGCTTTCCAAATCAATAGATTTTCTTCCCTGGCACTGTTAAGACATTCTGTTTCAGTGACAGGGGAACATGACATTTGAACTTCAGACAGCCCATATGGAAAACTGTTAATGTGTCACTGCCCTGGAATAGAAAGAGATGTGTAGAGTGAGTCATTGGTCCTGGTGTGATGTCCATTGTGTGAACCGCATAGCCCATAGTAAGTGAATGATTCCCTTCCCTTCATCCTTGGGTGTTCACCCATTGTCACGCTCTCAGTTTGGACACATTTTCAGGAAGGTGTCTGATTTAGGTACATCTCATTAGCCTGTTGTGTGTCACGGGCTGAGCTGGGACTGGCTGGTCTTGTTAGAGTGTCACCGGGTGAACTGGGACTGTCACAGCCTGAGCACTCCAGAGCCCTTGTCACCTGTCAGATCAATATCTCCCTCTCCCCCCCCTTGCCACAGTTCTCAGGCTCCGACGGAGGAGCGGGCGGATCCACCAGGAGGAGCTCCTCTGTAACCCGGTCTCTTTTCTCCCTCTTCTCTCTCTTTCAGAGTGCAGAAGTTTAATGGCTTTCAGGTAGAGGCCCAAGGAGAGACAATCAAGATGAACTCGATTCCGTCGATGGACAGGCATATACAGCAGACCAACGATCGGCTGCTTTGTATCAAACAGGTGAGTGACGTCGCACCAAAGTTCACCGCATAACTTTATGGGTAAATGTTATGAATCAGTGCTGTTTTAGGCAGTGTCGTGCCCCTGTTGGTGCAGTTGCCACAGAGGCATAATGGACAACACATAGTTTTGGCAAGACTGCTCCTGCATGTGAGTGCCAAATCGTATTATCTTCTGTTTTCAAAATCTAAGCACAAGCGCCAGTCAGGGCTTGCGTTCTGCTCTGAGATGTAGCATTATGTCCCCCCGCTAAGTCTTACTCTAAATTCCCATCATTGACTTCATTTTAAAGGTATGCGGCTGAGATGCTAGAGATTCTATTGGAGGCTCGCAGTTTGTACATATTTATACACCCTTTTGAAGTCTCTCTTTTGGCCCTTTTGTGGCCAGACGCTTGGAAATCTAAAGCTCTTTTTCTCTGGCCTCAAGTTCAGAGAACTTTTAACAGCACTTACGGTTACAGGAACTCCTTACAGCAGGCCAGAGCAGAGTGCCCTCCTGTCTCTAAGGCCTGCTATAAATGGTAATCTGTTAGGCTTTTTATCAACCGTTAAAGGATCGGGTTACAGAGACGGGTCAGCGCAAGGGAGGCCGTTTCAATTGTCTCCCATTCGCTTTTTTTCCCTCATTCCTCCGCGTTCACTCACTGCCACGGCCTTTGTACCCCGCCACCTTTTATTGCAGGGTGTATCTCCGGCAGAATTAAATGGAGGTCCATGCGTAACCCTGGGCTAGATCTTTTTGAGTTCTGCCTTTGATCACCGCCTGACAGTCTGTTTGTTTAGTCAAGTTTTTTTTTTTTTTTTTTTCCTCCCCCTTTAACGTGGGCGTTAAGTTTAAGTTTCATGTCTCTTGGAAGTGCCGTGGGAGAGCATCGCCCCTCGTGTGTTTTCGAATCGCTGGAATGCTTCTCCGCGTGTCGTTATCTGCACTCCAGCGCGGCACATCTGGGTGAGGGAGGCCTGGCCCTCGCTGGGCGATCCCGTCGGGTCGCTCGCGAAAAACGAGCGAACCCTGCGCACGCCACCCCGGATGACTTCCAGAAGTTGGCGCTTTAAAGGGAGCGCAGCGCAAACGTGTCTGTCACGCTTGTGTGCGCGTCCCCTCTCCTGCAACCCTCGCTCAAACTCTACACTGATAAATATGTATTTGCAGTTTTGAATATTTTCTTTGCTGCGTCAGGGCCTGTCGTCACTTTTTCCACCCACGTCTCTTTCAACGCATAAGTATAAGAAACACTCCTCTGCTTGACGTTCTTTCACATGTAACTGACGCGTAACTTGGTCAGGGCAAAAAAAATACCCCCAGATCCTAGTTTTTGTCTCCGAAACCAAAACGCTCCCAGGTTTAAACAGATCATTTAGCTGCACGCCGCAGGTCAAACAGAACGCTAATGTGCGCGCACGTGCGCAGCGGACTCACAGCTCGGCGGCCCGCAGAGATTTGCATGTCATTAGCAGGGTGTTTAGATTGCGGGGGTGGGGGGTGGTTGCGGAGATCACCCGGGGATTGGGTTTCACTGATGCAGGTAAAGCGTGCTCTTTATTGGGAGGGAGACCGAGGGAAGCCCGTCGCTCCCCACGGCGTTTGAAGTCGCGCGTGACGCGGCGGGCCGCTGAAGCTGAAGGGCCCAGGCCTCGCCAGTTCCGCCGCCCTCATTCCTGATGCAGATGTAGTCGCCCGATGTTTATTTAAGAGACCCTTCCTGCCACACAGCCACCCCCCTCCCCAGGGCCGTTCCACGCTACGGACCTGAGCCCCACAGGGGCACGAAGGGGACTGCAAACGGGGGGCCATCAGTAAGTGGCCATTTGACAAACGCCCTTGCAGGGTGAGAACACGGAGAAAGGGGGGGGGGTGGTGGCTGGGATCGAGACGAACCCCCACGCTTTTGTCTCGCCGCCGCTTAACGCACTACCGCACCTCAAGTCTGGTCTGGTCCGCACCCATTTCAGAATGAATTTCCGACTGTAAGTAGGTCATTTGGAAACGGAGCATATTTTTTCACTGACGGCGCAACGCTGGCGTCGACACCCTTCTGATCTACGGATTACAGTGTGAGTACTGGGTCAAATTAAACCGAGTGTAAACAGATTTCACCGGCTGGGTCAAACGCATTAACCCAGATCCCCCAAACTTAAACGACAGTTAACTGTAGATGTGCCTTGTGGGTAAACATGCCAATTAGAAGAATACATGTAATTGAATCTCCATTGAGTTCATCTAATAAATAGTTAAGCTGTAGATAATTTAAATCATCCAAAGTGAGCCAGCACCCCACTAATAGAGGCAGCTTTGTGTGACAGACAATCCCGGTTTGGAATCCACTATAATAAATACCATTTATGCCTTGCCAATTAGACCACCAGTAAGCCCATTCAGTTGTCTGCCATTCTCTTCAAAGCACAGAAAGATGATTATCAAGGGAGATCAGAACAATTAACTCACTATCCTCTCCTCCTTACCAGTGTAGAATATTCAAGTGATTAAAATAATTAAGGAAATATTGCACACCAGTCCAGCTGTTGGGTTTAATTAAAAATTCTCATACACAAAATTCGGCATCTTGAAGAAATTATCTTTTTTTCACACCCCAAGAATATAAAAGAGATGATTTTTCTGTCTGTGTTTCCTTTTTTTCCTCTACAGACGTGACACTTCTGCTTAAACAGGCAGGATATGCACCACACACTGCTAACATACTAATTATTCTTAGCATCTCTGCCAGCGCAAGTTGAATGAATGTCTCTAGAATACGATGGGTGGAGACCTGACCAATAAGATGTGGTGGAGAAGCAGCAATTGTTCATTATACGGCATTGCTCGTTTTCTGTGGAAATTATTTCATCCAAATTGCCGTCGTACAAAAAAAAGTGTTATTTTTTTCCGAGTGCCTTTTGGCTCCCGCTTGCTTGCGGGCGGTGTTTGTGTGGCGGGGTAGGGTGGCCGCACACGCGACTGTGTTTTACTGAACCTTTCTCGTTGGACCATGCCTGTGCGACACCGGGGCTCTGGCTCGTTACATTTATAGCGGATCACTCTTTCCAGTGGCACGCGGTGGCACCAGCGTCCGGAGGGGCCCTGTCTCTTGGCCGCTGGTTAAGTTTGATTGGTGGGATTTGGCTGCGGCGGTCGGGAACATCTGCGCCGTCGGCGCTGCCAGCCCGCCCTGCGTCCCTGGCTCTCCCCGCGCCGCATTGGTGGTACCAGTCATTCCGAGGGCAGGGAACAGCAACAAGCTGCAGTGTTTTTTTTTTTTTTTTTATGCATCACTTTCCCTCCTTGTCTCGCTGTCTGTCTCCTTTTTTCTCTCCCTCTGAACACAGATTGCTAGGGTGTACAGCCTGCGAGCTCCTCTAAATTTAGCACTGCCGAGTGTAAGATGCCTTTACGCTCGGAGATTTTAACCATCAGCGGAATTCACACCGCTCTGAAATGTCCCCTCTCTCGACAAAGATTCACCCTGTAGGAGACTGCAGTGCGCTGGGACCGCTCATGAAATAAACAAGACTGGTTTCATCCGGCCCTTGTCAAATGAGGGCTTTGTAAATGGATATGAAAGCTTCCTCCTCAAATTCTGACCTCTGCTGCCCCCTAAAGACTGGCTGAGAAAAAAAAAAATCAAAGGAGGTGGCAGCAACGGTACTGCCTCTCTGCATTTTGTGAAAATAAAGATATTTCTATCTGGTGGATCAAAGGAATTAATATGTCCAGATAAGCATGGCTGCCTGCTTAAAACAAGCTGTTCAAAGCCATTTACCTCTGAAGCTGTGCAGTGTATATGTATTTGTTTCTTGTGTGTTTGCACCCTCCATAGAAGTATATTTGATCTGCATAGAGTAAAGGCAGTACATTGGCTGTGAGGTGTAAGGCATACTCTTCTGTGATTAAAAGTGATTAACATTTTGATTTAAGATGGAAATGTAATTAGATACTCTGAGGTTACCCTGAGGTTAGGGCTGGCCACCCCTTATGTCCGTCTCTGCCTGTCTGTCCATCTGCAAGCAGGATAACTGCAAACACTTGATGAATTCGGAGGAAGCCTGGGGGGACTAGGCAAAGGGGATTCAATTTTTAGGTCTGCGACAGCTATCGCTTAATGGTGGTCGGAGTCACACACTCCTTGGAGCGCTACCCTCGTCTCCGCAGGCAACCGGCGTTCGCGACGCGGCGGGTTCCCCTTTCCGCCTCCCCCTCTGGGCTCTCCCTCTCAAACCGGCAGATCCTTGTCCTTTTGCCTACCTGACCAAACAAAGGATCGGGGGAAGAGTGGATTAAGCCGGGGAGGAATGCCGTGCGGGGACCTTGAAGGTCACGGAGCTCATTGTGAGACAGGAGAGCCACACTATGATGCTCCAACACCCGTAAAACGGGGGGGGGGGGTTCTGGGAGCCTTCAGCTATTCACACAGGGGTCCTCACGAGGCCGCGGAGACGCACAAGAGCCATAATGGAGGACGGTGCCGTGTTAACCAGCGGGACCAGTTTAAAACGTCGGTTGTGACTGAATGGAAGCCCGCGTCATTTTCATAATGGCACTCCATTGGCGTGAAGGACCTCCCATTGTGTGGTTGCCGTTTGTGTTGGGTTTTCGCTGCAGAGAATGAGATGCAGCCGTTAATTTCATCCTTACCTCGCCAATTATTGTGATGATCTGTTTTTTATGCTGGCCCAGCTATAACCGTGGTCGGTCATTAAGCCAACCCTGACTAATTGCGGGTTGTATCATACATATTACTACATGAAGGCACTTTCTCCAGGGCAGAGCGAAAAAGAGCGTGCTTCCCTTCCCTTTCTTACTGGGGGCACGACTCAAAGCTCGTTCCACATTTTGAAAACTATTTGATATACTATGCCCGCTTCTTAATGAAAGAAACGTCTGCTTGTTTTTTAAGAGATCGCCCTGACCCTCGTGTCTCACGGTGCGTTGGTGTTCTGTGTTTGTCTTCCAGCACTTACAAAACCCGGCGAATTTCCAGACGGCAGCGACGGAGCTGCTGGACTGGTGCGGCGACCCGCGGGCCTTCCAGCGCCCTTTCGAGCAGAGCCTGATGGGCTGCCTGACGGTAAGGACCGCTGCGACCTCGCCGCGACCGCCGCACCACCTGCTTCCGTTCGGGTTCAGTGACGGGGGTTAAGGCAACAGCCACAGGGCCGCCAGGAGGGCCCGGGAGAGGCCCACGAACCTGAACTTCGGTGGGGTCACAGGAAACCGGTGGAAAATAACAAATGGGACTTGACCCCCGCCTCCCCACCTCCTTCTTCCTTGGCTGCCAGTCAAACACATCGACTCCTCAGGATACATATTGTCACTTGACAGCATACCGTAAAACACTGCGGATGTGCAAAACCTTCTTCTTTATGAACAAAAACAACACACACACAAAAAAACTGAAACACAAAAGCACTTTTCCAAAGTGTGATTTGTTTGGCTGCTCTCTTGTGTGTAAAGCAATTACCATAATTTATCTCTTGAATCTTGAAAACAAGGAGCTACTTCCTTACCAAACCTTGGGTGAAAATAAATGTTTTCTTAACATTCTTCTGAGATTAAAACAGAGACCTTTTTCAAGTGATCGCCAAGCTATTCTGTAACAATATTTCACTCTGCGGAGTAATGTGGCATCCTTGGCCTACTCTCACAGATGACGACGCGGAGAGAGAGAAGGATTAAAAGAAGTCAGGGAACACTGAAGGGAATGAGCAATAAGTGTTCAAACCACCAAGTAATCAATGTTCTTTAAGTAATAAGGCTTTAAAGCTTTTAATTCCCCAGTTAAAAGCCACACAGTTTAGCCACCCTGTATGAAGCCTATAAGAGCATTTAGCCATTTAATTAGTAAAATAGTTTCCTCAAACATCTATAAGAGCAAATTGCTTCACATCTTTGGGAATTAGAATCCACCAAATGGTTCCTCTTTTTCTTTTATATTTGAAGGCAGAATTGCAGGGAAATCAGAGGACAACTGTTTGTGGAACACAATTTTCATAGTTCAGTTGCTGTAGCACTTATCATCTGTGTATAAAGACAATGACTAGTGTAACTTCAATGCCCATTGTTTGCAAAGTAATAAATTAAACTCTATGTTGGTTTGCACATAGCGGGGAGACGCCTGGCTGTTTTGGCTGCACTGTGGCCTGTACCAAAGCTTGTAAAGTCACAGGGCATGCTAGCATGCAGGCGCATGTTTCTCGCCTTCTTCCCTCCCCTGTTTATTGGCCCTTAAAGCAATTCCGGCTTATTTGTTCTCGATGATATGTAAAGAGGACTAATTAATGTCTTGTTACACCACGAAGACAATCGGGCTCGGCTAAACCCCCCTCACGGGATCGAGCCGCACGTCATGTAGAGATTAAAGATGGCAAAAGATTTGAATGTTGGCTGACGGGGGCCGCGCCTGTCAGTCACACGTCACCCTGGGGCATCCTCATTTGCTGCGTGACTGAAAGTGTCAGAGCGCAGCAGCATGGAACCTGCGGTTTTCTCCCGCCTTTTGTCTCGCGGATCCAGAAATGTTATTACCGCGTCGCGCTCGGCCGAGGCTTCGCGCGGAATTGCTCTCTGCGGCTGCCAGTTGTTTTTCCAGCCGTCTTTATAAGGCTGTTCTAAAGTACTGCGGCTTTCTGCGCGCCGCCACACGAACAGGATTAAGCCCTTCGAAGTAATAATTGCTTGTTTATTCCATTTGCGAACACATACGTGCACTGTAGACGTATAATATACTGTATGAATACTTGTGCATGTTTAATGTTTTTAATCATTAGTTTTTTTTAACCTTGTTCAAATCATTGCACTAGTACTTTTATCTTCTTAATGTACAACAGCAGGTGTTTTTTTTTTTTTCCTTTTTGCATTTTGCTCATTCAATTTGTTTCCTGCAGTGAAAATCCTTAGGATTTTCCAGTTCCTCACTGTGAAAGCTACCCTTTAAGTTTGTAGAGCCTGGAAGCTTAGATTAGACTAATTCCAAACTAATGTCACACACATGTCTGTGAATTCGACTTTTTACTCCCACCTTAGTCGTGTTTCAGTGGGTGGTTACATCATCACCAGTCAGACCTGATCAGAGGAAGTATCACACATTGTTATTGGTGCAAGACTGTGTGAATTTGACTGTAACACGTGGAATGATGTCTTCCTGTTTAGCCTACTGCCCACTTAAACCATATCTCCTAGATGTGGACATATCCAACAAAAGGATGTAGCATTAAATTAAAAAAAACTGATGTTAAATGTAAATCGTTCTCCATTTTTCTGTTAAAGCAACTCAAAGCGAAATGTATGTGAGCTTAAGGCCAAAAGGAAACATCACATTCTATAAAGTTTTTAAAGATATTCATGTTTGTCACGTCTCTCTCTGGTGCATAGACTGTCTCCAAATTCATGTGTCATATTTAATGTGAGGGACAGTTTGTGGCTTTACATGGGTTCCCTCTGTATATTTACACCAAGGCTGAAGCAATGCGAGATGGTAAACTATTGTTGTAGTACACTGCACAGTGCATAATGAAAAGAGATGGCTTAAACTGTATTACATGAAATGCTCCATAAGATTTGTGTGTGAAACGGCTTAAACATGTTGCCTTTTAAACAGGTATCAGTCTGCTCATGTTTGCACAGAAGTTATTATTTGTATTGTTCATGAATAATAGTATGCATTGTGCTTGTGCCGCCAGAAAACACAAGTTTAGTAGTATTACCTAGCAAGATGAAATGCAGTTAGTAACCAGTGGAACTAATGCAGGCCTCTCTGGCAGAACGCCTGGTTCTTACACTTGGCAGGAATATTCCTTAGAGTTGCAACAAGGAAATTGAAGTTGGCAAGAATTTGGAGATTCAGTCTGTCAGATGGCTGAAATCTTATCAGTTGCTAAAAATGAAAACATTTATAATTGTGCAACCCAGCAGATCCTATTTCTCTGTCTCCTGGGTACAATTAAGGCATTCTGATGAACACTGCATGTTGTTTTGAACAGACTAGAATTAGCCTCCCTTATATGAGGAGAATTTTAATTAGACAACATACGCACATATATCTTCTCTTAATGTGCTATTGCTATAAATACAGGGAAATATACAATTGTCTTTTTTGGTGTCAGAAACCATCTAGGCTATACTTTCAAGAGATAATGACATAGCTAGTGGGACAGAGCCACTGGTGAAATACTACATGGTTTGTCTTAAACTTTGTCTCGGGGTGGAAAAACAGGTCTCGCTGCTGAGTAGAAAAAAAAAAAGTGCCACCATTTCCAGTTCTCCCGTGTGCACCGGAATATACTTTGCATTTAAGGTCAAAAGGATTGAGCCGGGGGGGGGGGCTTGGCTGCAGATAATGGAGATGGTAAATCAAGGCGGTGTTTTGCCACTTAATCGTGATTTATAATACCCTCCGTGCCATGTTGGGTTTCGCTTAATGTCCGCTCTCAGTGGGCACTGCTACGGTGTGGCGTCATTTGGCTCCTTTTTATTATTTTTTCGCAAATGTCAACTGCTTCTTGAATTTATTAACAGTGGTATGAGATGTTATTGCTCCGCAGATGTTACAGGACCCGGCAACAGCCGACCGTGGCCGCAGATCGTGCAAAACTGTGTTTTGTGCTGATTTAGTTGTAACAAAACCCTGCCCCTGTATTACAATTACTGTATGTCATGGCATGTAGTTTTGGTGGCTTAGATTGATTGGACCCTGTTGTGGTTTGTCTCGCATTGAACAAGTTTACCTCTGTAATTTTTGCTTTGAATCTTTGTAGGATCCCAGCCAGGTATTTCATTTGATATCATAGGGAATAGGCATTTTACTGGTTCATATTGAACACCAGTATGACCAAATTAATTGTAGCAAATATCAAAGACTCAGAGCTGGATTCAATGTTCAACATGTTTTCTTAACTTTGACTTAAGTGAAATGCAAGTGTCTCTTGTCTTTAGTTAAGGACAAAATGACAAATTTAAGGACAAATGATTGATTGTGTACAGGCCTCAGGAGGGTGGGTTTTTAATTACTGTAGCATTTAGCATTTAGCATCAATATTCAAAAGAAGCCTTCCAACATTCTTTAAGAGAACAGCTTCTTGTGGACGTTTCTCTTGTGAAAGTTCACAGGTAAACAAAATGCAGTGTCCGGACTGCAGCGTTGCCTCCTAGATTTCCTGTGGGAGTCCCATTTGAGATGGTCACGATGCGTTAATTCTACGCATCCTATAAAGATCTTAAAATAGTCAGCAGCCCAAACACGGAATAAGTCAGGGGAGCTGTAGAGTGCAGTAATCCCCCTCCTTCTTTACGGAGGGGTAGCTTGTGCTGTCTCAGAGCCCGAAGGCACATGTGGGAAGGACACTGAAGCCTCCAGCTCACGGCTGCGGCGGGCCGACTCTAGCCCCCTCTCGTCCCCTCACTCTCGGCCTCCTTTTTCCCCTGATCGCACGTGTGTGTGTGTGTGTTTTTCCTCCGCACAGGTCGTCAGCCGCGTTGCTGCGCAGCAGGGCTTCGACTTGGACCTGGGGTATCGGCTGCTGGCTGTGTGCGCCGCCAACCGGGACAAGTTCACCCCGAAATCTGCAGGTGAGAGCTCCTGTTTTCCTCTGTTGTGCCCGCAGGCTCACAGTTCACATCCAGTTCAGCGTAAAGGGTTCCTTTTGACCCCGGTGCACTTTAGCCCCTACTGGTGCTGTGTAACTGTCACCATGGTGACCAAACAAGTAACGCTTCTCATAGCTCAGGTAATGCTCATGAGAAGATCTACTTGAAAGCACCATTATATAGTCTGTTACCTCCAAATATTTGGTTTAGTTGTTGCAAGGGCATTATTTTTTGCCAAAATATTGCTTTATTTTGAATTGCAGTGAGCTGTATTTGACTTGAATTAGCACGTTTCTGTTATCAATATTATTAAATATATATTTTTGAATTGCATATATATGCATATATTATTTAGAAAGCTCAACATAGGCTTTAGAAGGAAGCTTTGCAACTGAGTTAGTGTCAGCATATTGATAAATGTAATTGATCAACATGCAAATCTAATGAAATTAGTGTGAGTTATAGCAGTTTTATTAGCAGTTTTGACTTGCATTTTACGTTTATTGGATTCAGCTTCCAACTTTGGGTGCATATTTCCCTGCAGTGTTTCTGTATTTTAAGACAGGTGATTGACAAGACTAGGCCCTTACT
The DNA here is from genome assembly GCA_019176425.1 of Megalops atlanticus. NCBI lineage: Eukaryota > Metazoa > Chordata > Actinopteri > Elopiformes > Megalopidae > Megalops > Megalops atlanticus. The sequence goes on from CM032875.1 coordinate 62,053,732, forward strand.
CAAAGAAGTAATTCTTTAAGTGAAGAATTCCTGCAGGGCATCCAGTGATATTTAGTGTGTGCTTGGCAGATTAAGATAAAATACAAGGTTTAAACAAGAGAGATTTTAGTATATAGGAAACGGTGGTGACCCACATATTCTCTATGGTACCCTCTCTTGATCTGTTATTGAAAAATATGTCATGGCAAGGTTTTATTAATCACCTGTGTTTTGCTCATGTTTCCTTTCTGCACTGTGCTTTGAGCTGATTTGCCACAATTGTATTGATATAGATACACATCGGCTCATCCATTTAGCATCTATCAAAATTGAGTATATACTCAGAAGACCCCCAGATTTGCTCCCAACACAGACGACCAGGGATATGCCGTGATAATGCCATAATGCCATAATACCTCCCGGTATTTGAAAAAGAAACCCCCTGAAGTGTCCTGTTCTTGTACATTTGTCAAAGTAAAATGTAGGTGGATATCAAGTGATAGATATACAACTACATCAGACTGAGAAAGGTCGACACATAGCATTTATCCTCCCATTGGAGAAGGCATGACAAAGCTTGCTGTTGGGAATGAAGATAAATGGACAGCTAAAAGCTCTGCAGGATAACCATGGTTACTGGGGGGATGTTCAGAAACCCTCAGAAAATCTTTGATTTGTGGTTTTCACCTGCCTTTGTTTAAAAGGTGAATGTCTGTTGTATAATTGCTGCTGCAGTTGTGTGTTCGAGGAGTAGAACAAACTTGCCTCGTAGTCTGAGATGAAAAACAAGCTGGCTTTTTTCTTTCTTGCCCGCTAGAGTTTTGTATTTTTTCAGCAATTTCTGGAAATATGTTAATATGCTCGAGGATGTTTTGGGAATTTAGTCAAACTGTTTACCTGACAGCGAGTGACTGCCTAAGATTCTTGTCAGCGTGATTTAATAGCACGCTTCCGTGGACCAATGAAAGGCTGTAGAATCTTGAGGGTCTGCAGCCATCATCAAAGAAAGTAACACCTAAACCCCAGCTAAGATGAACTGTGAGCATGAGGCCTTGGTTGTTTATTCATTTTACGGCCCCTACTGCTATCTGCGCTGTCTTTTATGTGGTGCCATTTCACTCAATGTCGCTGCGCAGACTGCTTCATCAGTGCATCATCGATTACCCTCAGCCTTGCAGCTCGCGCCATCTCCTCCCGCAGTAATCGTGTGGAGGCGGAAAGAGAGACGGTCCAGACGGCAGCGCAAAGCCGCGCGCCGCCGCCGCCATTAGCGTCCGTTATACGCGGGCCGAAAAACGCTGCGAGGCAATCGGCCGGGCGCGATCCCGGCTCCGTTGTGCCGTGGCGGATTTTTGCGCTGCTGCATTCTCCCCACCTTTGTCACAAGGGCACGCGGGCCCCAGACAGGGAGACGGCCAAGGCAGAGCATACTGAAAGCCTTGTCAGAAAGATGGCTCTTAAAAGGCACTCACAGAGGCCTGGGGGTAAGGTTGTATTGAAAATCCACCGAGCCGTTGCTGAGAAACCGCGGCGAGTGAGTCACACGGCAGCCAGGATGGCGGCAACGGGTCGGACATCCGATATCAGAGACAGGGACTCAGTGTCTGTGATACGCAGGGGCTGCTGGAAGGGGTTCAGAAACTCCCCGGCGAACAAATCGACACTGGAATGCATTTGTTACAAGATTAGTTAGGGAGTGGGGGGGAGGGGCGGGATGGATAAAAGGTTTTAATTGAATAGGGTGTTCTTTGCATAACATCGTTTTAACAATAATTTATTTAGCTCCTCTGTCTCTTTTCTTGGACGGCTTCCAACGTACAGATTGCAATAAGAGCCAGGTCGTTGCAGGAGTCAAGAACTTGTTTCAGACCCGTACATGTATCGGAGGTTATGACAGAATGTTATTTAACATTCCATATAGTTTACATTGTTGCGGGATATGGTAGAGCTTTGTTCAGCGTTCTATATAGTTCACTTTTTTGTATTTCAGATAATGCTGGTGTCTGATTGTTCCACTTTTAGATGTTATTTCTCACTTTGCCATCTGTTGACAAAAGCGACTCTGGAGTCTGGACCTTGGTTACATTCACACAGTTTTTAATATACTAGGTGGGAGGGCTAAGAGAAGCTGTGAGCAGGACCCTTTTTTGTGCATGGAAGTTTTTGAACTTGACACACCCACCCACTATCACCATTTGAGTCTGTAAACAAGGTTTGCGATGTTACTGCCGAACTGCCATACTGCCATACAAGTATCCCTTAATACATTAATTATCAGTGATTTTTTTACATTAAGCAAATATAAAAAAGTGAAATTTTGTGTAATTTTGTAATTAACCAGGCCGCGTTGGTGGATTAAGTCATCAACTGCTGCTGCCTGCCCGTTTCGCAGCCATATTTTCAGACAGTTGTTAAGAGCGTGTAATATGGCCGCGCCAGTGCCATCGAAAGTGCCGCTTAACATGTGTCTTATCAATTTTGTTGCCACCTGTGCACCCCAGTAAATGTCCTGCTGGAAAGCATCATTAATTCTTTATGAGGCCTCAGCAGCTTTTGATGGAAACCCTCTGATTGCTCCCGTGTTAGTGGACAGCCCGTACCGTGAGCAGTTTCGCATGCTCCTCGGCTGTTTGGTCCAATCATTGGCGGGAGCTGGCTCGGCGTTAGGGTAGAAATTAATTCGGTGAACACGATTTCTCCTCCTGTCATATTTATGGTCTCCTGCCCTTAAGAAGTGCTTTGATTAAAAAAAAGGGTGGAAAGGCTTGGCTGGGTCGATTGCCACGGCGCTTCCAAGAGAAAGGCCATATTACACTCATGGATTCATCTGGATTATAGTGCACCATGTGCTCCTGTTCATCCTTAAGATAAGTATATTCCTCCCTAGCTTTTCACGGGCAGGCAGTTGTTGGGACTGTAAACAAAATCTGCTGGGAAAGCTGATTAAAATACTGCACGGGAACATTTGAGAAATGTGTGATGAATTCAGCAAAATAAATGAAGATGGACTGACTGCCCGGAATCCTACTGGCATTTTCACATTTGTGAAGGTGATTATTTATCATTGGGTATCACTTTTGACATTCAGTTAAATCAAAACTCTATTCGATCAATTAATTTATTCCCCTGATGATGCTACCATGAGACAGATGAAGGCTTTGGTAGGAAAGGATCAGAGAAATTTTATGAGATGTTTTTTCTTGTTTGTTTGTTTAGTCTAATTTTCTTGCAAATGTCAGTATCAGGCCTATTCTGCTCATTGAGGATTGTTCTGACTACAGTCAAATACTTTGCTAATATTTATGCTTCCACTTGTCTGTCAGACTGTATATTAACAAATTGACAGGCCAGCCCTAACTAGTGCATCACTGGAAACTACTTACATTATTTATCAGTGGAAAAACAAACAAAATATTACAGTCAATCATGTTAAGAGCCAACATCTAAGCATATCATGTGACAACAGCAGCAGGGTGATCAATGGGAAAAATTCAGAAGGAGAAAATGGTCAGAGGTGAGTTGTTTATATGAAGACTAGGTCATGTTCAAAGCTAGCTAGCAAGGAAGATGTGGAGTTCTTAACTTTATTGTTGCTTACCAGTTAGCTAAGCATTAAGCATTTCAGCTAAGTAACACAGCATCACACAAATCTATCTATCTATCTATCTATCTATCTATCTATCTATCTATCTATCGATCTTTCTTTCTCTTGCTCTCTCTCTCTCTCTCTCTCTCTATATATATATATATATATATATATTTATATATATATATATATATATATATATATATATATATATATATATATATATATATATATATATATACACACAAACATATTTTGCACATCATTTGTCAAGTCTCTTTATATATAATTCTTGCATTGATATAATGCATATCAAAAAGATTCCCATAAAAACCTGGGAATTAAAGACATAACATTTTAAGTGCAAGAGTGAATAAAAGCTCAAAAATGCAGAGTGTTACAGCTGTGGAGTTCTGACAAGGCTTTCTTTCATACACTGCTTTGCTGACTGGTATGGCACCAGACAGGTCAGTGTGTCGATGAGGATTCAAATGTCCTCTCAAGCAGCCTAGTGAATGTTGGTCAGATTTCAAATTCCAGCCTTTCATATGATGGATTTGAGTCATTTTGAAGAAATTTATGTAAATGCATGTGATATTACATTACCTTAGTATTGCCTTTTTTCAGACCTTGCAGTTTTTCTTCTTTCTGTGCCTTTTGGATCATTTTAAAATGAGTGATTGCACCTAGGGATATTATTGAAGATGCACACACATTCGCTTCAGAGACCTTCTGTATGTATAAGGACACAAAAGTGTTGTTCTAAATTTCTGAGAAAATGCTGCCATTACTATTTTGATATCTAACATTTGTATTATTCTTCTTAAGTAATAAATTACATTTATAATGAATAATCATTCAAAGTTGTGATGTAATAATTCTTGCCATCGTTGTATGGATATATAGAGAGAAATGAGATCTCAAACCTAGCAGCTGAGCAAAGAAATTTTGGGAATTGATTAATTCATTGATAGATATATTAAATCTTATAATCCTCTACACACAGGCCGGTTATGATTTTTTTTCCTATTCACACGGTGTAAGATGGTATCTTGTGACCTTATTTGTAATTTCATTTTTCTGCTATGTTTATGCACATAATTTATCCTACAGCACCTATATTTATCTATCCATGTCAAATGTAAAAAAAAAATATTTGGTTAAATTGAACAGGATAAGGTTGTTTTCATCGCTTCTGTTCTGTACTTTTTAAGACACTTGGATATTATCAGCATGTATACAGTTTGGTGGTTATTGTTTTAATTTGAACAAGCACGTTGAATTAACTGTCCTAGATTGTTTGTTAGGTTGTTAAAGACTCCTCGCAAGTCCCCACTACCCTGGCACTGTGGATACATGCTGTCACAAGCGACCCAATATCCAGTGTTCACTTAACAAAGCACTGTGTGCTAGAAGGCCTAGCCAGAACTTGGGTCAGATAAAGATCCAGATCACTCTTGATTGAGTTTCTTTTATGTAGTTTATTCTCTCATACTTTCACACGAAACTGTTTTTTTTCCGCTTGTTTGTGTAATGTTTCGTCTTTATCACTATCTTGAAGTAAAGTGTAACTATACTTGTCGATTGGAGATCAGACCGTTACGATTGGACTGCAGAATTTTGAGAGGGAGGTCGGAGGGGTTGCGAGTTGTGACCTCTCTGTGAATGGGATTAGCCTGCTCTTTTAATCTGTGATTACTGGGACTATCTGTCCACAGAACACAGTCACGTGGACAGAGCCATATTGTTACCATGACTGGGGAGGCGCTCACTGTCTCAGAAATTCCTCAAACTCATACCCTGTCAAAAGTTTCATTAGGAACTGGATAGAGCCATCCCCTCCTTTAGCGGAGGTACCCCTCATATGGATAATGGTACAGTCTGGTGCAATTGTATAAACTAAGTGCTTAATCATGGCTCTCCCCGTGTGGGTCAGGGTGGCACATTCCAAATTGCTTGTGCTTCAACAAGCACAAGGAATTCTTCAGTTCTAGCCAGTAAAAGAAAGCAGTCATTTACAAGCGTGGCAATGCACTTTCAAGCAATCTTTTTTGTTCCTTTTGTGCACATTTTCTAATGACATGCATGTATTTCCAGCACAGTTTTTAATTGAACATTTTTAAATCAATTGTAAACCAAATTCAATGAACATTGGCTTCATACAACTTCGGAATTTCATTAAATGTAATTATAATTGTAATGTGATAACTAATATTACTGTAATACCATAAATACTAACACTGCAAATGGGGCTTCAGTCAGAAAGATGGTGCAGTTAGAAGAAAGCTGCAGAAGAGGATTCTAGTGAGAAGGAGGATGCAGCACAGTTAAATTGCACCTCTTTCAGTTTAAATTCTTGAGATATCCGCTTTGAACCATGCAAGCCGGCTGAGAGTACTTGTGAAACATGCTCCAGGCATATTGGTGGAGCATGTGTGGAGTGGGAGGGATGGGGGGGGGGGTCTACATGCTAAACGATTTTGCAACATTGCTTTCCTAGCAGTCGCCCTGGACAGGGTTCTCCGTATTCCCTGTCACTTGCAGCAGTGAAATGTTTTGGATCATCGTATTCCTCGGAGAACTCACCCTGACAGCGTACAGCAATGCTACAGCGAGCTGGTTTGTCAGTCTTCTCCGAGGGCTCCCGCCTGCTGGGGACGCATTTATAGACCCTGTGGAATGCGTTTACATAAAAACACCTTTCCACCAATTACTTTCCTGATTTCCAGGGGGAACATCGATTGCACCATCCTGTTCTTTTTCATTGGTTGTTTTGACAGCGTACAGTAGGTGTTACTGGGAAGTGAGATTTCTTGGTTTCCGACTAGTCCTAGCATGAAGTGCTGCAGCCTGAATTTTAAACATTCGATGCAGTCAGAGATATCGTTCTTATATTTCTTGTCAAATAGCCCAGGGGGGAAAAGGGGTTTAATATCACAATATTATTGCAGGGAACAATACAATTTTCTAAATAAAGCATAAAGAAATTACTGTATCTTTAAAAAGGTTTTGTTTTTTTGTATTATAGCAAAAGAACAACCCTTTGCCACTACAGGAGCAGTGAAACGTTTGCACACAAACATGGCACAGTTGACACTAGTAGGATACTAGGTTCAGCCTCTTGGATGATGCAGGTTGGTGTTTGTGTACTATTGGATGAAGTCAGTTGGCCTTTACACTTACCATAATATCAAACTGAGAGCATTTGATAAATATGCGATCCCTGTCAGCCTGTTGTCATCAGTGCCTTGAATCGTCTCTGCAAAGTTTATGCCACAGACTGTGAACCTAATTGTTCTAGTCTTCACATTAATATTTCACAATACTCCGTGAGCATTTGCAGCTCAGTTTGCACTGTTGTAGATGAAATATTCATTTTCAGAAAAACATAGGCTATTTTGCCTTTAGTTTTGTCTCTCTTCTGCCAAACAGAGAATTGAAACGACAGCACTAGTAAGTGGCAGTGGAAGTGAAAGGGCTATTTTGGATGCATTGTTGTGAACGGGTAAGACAACATTGTTTTCCACCAGTTATAAGCGGGTTTCATTCTTTTAACACCATGAGTTGCACATGAGTTTCTCATTTGATGTCATCAAACTTAGCGGATATCGCGCTACTCCGCTTGTTTGTTGGCTTTTGGCGTGTCAGACTGTGTGCTGCTGCAACAGACATCCACTCAGACATGCTGTCACAGAGCTGAGGCAATGGCTGTAATTGCACATGCAGCGGTTAGATTGTGCACAAAAGTTAAAAGTCTGTCATTTTTTTTCCCCCCTCCTAAAGGCTCTCTCTCCACCAAGCTCTTTTCCCACTTTGGGTTTGCGTGAAGTAACTGATGGTTTCGCTGTGGGTTTTCCTAAATAGAAAAAATAACATGTATGTCTACAAACATTGCTGGTGGGCCAGCCTGTGTTTGACTGCTGGAAACATTTGGAGGTAATTCAAGGTAGTTCTGTCTGAGAGGTAGTTGAAATGACATGAGTGGTTGAAATGACCCATCGCACTCCCCTGTGTGGGGATATCTTCCAGTGAGACCAAGACAGCTAAACATTCTGATATGATGTTCTTCTCACCTTTGCTCTAACGGGGAAAAGGCTATAATTCCGCACTTCACCCACTGCCAAATGAGTAAATGTAAAGTTAATGTAAATTTAGCATAGTGTATTTTTTGTCTTTTATGTGGTGGTGTGATATAACTTTTATCACGTACTAAAAAAAGTCTTTCAAAGTTTTGCAAAGTTTACGTGGAAGAGAAGATCATTCAGCGCAGACTGGCCCGTCGTTGAGTCAGGCTGAAGTCAGAATGAACGTAGTTCTCGATAGTAAACTGATCTTGCGACAGCTGGGAAACAAAGTGAAACTTTCCTACCCGCCGTGCTCATCCGTCAGAACCTGCTAAAATATGCCCAGAAGTCTTTCAAGTAAGTTCGTGCGGCGCCATTTTCTTTTTCTCACCGAATGGCAAATGAGGTGCAGCTTCGGTGTGAAACCAGGGAGTTGCCGCCACGCGAACCGAAAAAAAAAAAAAAAAAACAGAGCGCTCCTCTTGGTCCCCATGTAAAGAATGTTCTCACTTTGCACAGGAATGCTGTCAGCAGGTTGTAAATCAAGCTTCGCTCTAGTTTGGGCAGACCGGCATCTCACGGTGTGAAAGCATGCAAAGTGTCCGTGTCAACTATGACAGATAACTTCCAATGTGGGTTGTAATTCACATGTCGCGTACGCAGTTTATAGTAACTGACAAGAGTGCAAATACTGAAGGAACCTGAGACGAGATTTGCTTTGCCTGTCTTGGCGATTACACGTTCCTTCCTCCACCTGATTTCTGTGTTCGGAGGCGCAGTAGTGTCGGTTCTGAACGCCTCTGTGTAAGGCTGGTGTTCAGACCAGGTCTCTGGGACACTGCCTGTCTACCTGTTATTGAGCAAATGACCTTACAGCACATCTCAAAGAACTACTATATAATTACTGCTTAGTAAGAGAGCAACTGATGAATTATTAACTAAGCATAATGTATAATTATTTTTAGAAACAGAGGCCTTTTATTTTAAAACATTGATTTTTTTTCTGAGTGCAATTTAGTTAACCATTCAGATGACTGTGAACCAATGGAAATAATGTCCGTATTTATTTAAATGCACACTAAAATAACAGTTCTTATTGAACCTGGCCATCTTCAGAAACCTAAGTTTTGTGATCTTAGATTACATATAATGAATGGGATACTTAAGTCTCTGTATATTTGAGATCTATTTAGCATCGTCTTATGTAGTGGTTGATTTACTTGTGTGTTATCATCTAATTTGACTTCTGAAGGAATGCACCGCATAATTGCCATTTTTGGAATCAGGAAGGATTGCACCGCCTTGTTTACGTGGTTTCGTTCTTACACTTGCTTGTCGTCCAGCCACCATCTTTAAATAGTGTCGCGATATCTAAATTTGAGAGCGAGCGGTTTTATTGTAAGTGTTCAGATAGAGGAAGTAGCGCTAACCGCAGAGAGCTGCTGTAGGAAAACAACCCTGTCAATCACACACACACACAAAATGTCACCAGAGCTTTTCCTCCCCAGTGGGGTGTAACTCTCATGATAACCGACAGTCCTCATTCGAAAGCGTGCACAATTACTCAATGGGCCTCTCTTTAGGGATCTAGGAGTGGCCGCAATAATTTATTAGGCTTGTTTGTAATCTCCATTGGACCCAAACCTGGCAAAAACTTATCTGTTTTGGATGGAGCATGTTTCTTCCCCGGCCCGATAATTGCCTGCACATGTTCAGGATTCATATCCACCAACTGTATGCTTCTCCTCGTTACCTCTGTTACTCCAACCCACTTCAGCAAGGGGGGATGCAGATGAGTGTTCAGTATAATCACGGACAGTACCTAGATTCAAAAGGCCAGTAACGGGGCGCCTTGCACAGGAAGGTATTCACCCGGCTGGAACAGTTTTGCACGTGTCCCACATGTTGTAATTGTTGATATCCTGTATGCTGTAACACTGCGCTGGTACTACTGCGAGACGGAGAAATGGTGCACATCCTGCCGCAACTGTGGCGTTAGAAGGAAGGACAGAGTTTACCGGTAATCTGTCAAGTTAAAGTGACATCTAAACAGGATTCAATTTACTGGTGCACCTTAAAAAGCCAGTGTAAAATCAGTGTATTTTTCAAAAACCTTCATCCAAGGGATTGTGGTGGTATTTTTGCAAAAATGTAGTATCAAACTTTTTTTTGTCCTCCTGCGTATCTATCTCGCAGTCCTCAGCATTTCGGGCATGGTGTTCCCAATTTGCCTTAGACTAATCGTGACACTAATTTGACAAGTAAAATTAATTTTCAACGAGATTGCGTTCATTGTTTCATTAAATTACAGCATGTTATTGACAGCCTTGGGTAAAATTGATTTTGGACAGTTTGCAGGTTTAAATGTGTGTAATTATGTTGAACTTTCTGACAGGCACTCACACTAAAAAAAGGGAACAAAAAAGAAAACATGTCCTTTAATTCCCTCTCCCCGCCCCCCACCCTCCCAACCCCAGACGACACTGATTCCAGCCAGCACATCAGGAAGCCACCGGCGTTGCCTTCTAGCTGAGTCTTCTCCAGCCCTTAATTAGCATGAGTAGTTTGATGGATTTAGTCAACAGTGTACTCCAAAGAGGGGGTAGCGTCACCGCTAAATTTACAAGTGATCTGCATCCGTAATGTAAGGGAGGACCTATGGCGCTCTCTCGTAACGAACGCCGCTTTAAATGAATTGATTGGGGCTTCTTTTTTTTTTCTTTCGTTACTCTGGACACAGGCCAAGATACAGGCTGTCTAGCGTGTTAGGCACCACCCCCTTGCAAGTTTGAAATGTGAGCTGCCTGCATTTTTTTTTTTTTTTTTTTTTTTTTTCTCCCTTCTGGCAAAGTGGCTGTGGCTGGTTGTGTGTGATGTGTGTATTGGGAGAGCGAGCAATGGATCACTAGACAGAAAAGGAAGATACATCAATAACAGCTGCATACATCCGAGGTGAGGAGATAAGCATTTGGTTCTCTCTCTCTCCCTCTCTCTCTCTCCCTCTCTCTCCCTCTCTCCCTCTCTTTTTAACCCTTAAACACTACAGAAGCGCTGCTTCCTGTTCCGTTGCTGAGGCATTTGTGGCAAGCGCTGCCTCCACTGATCCAGAATGTGCTCTCTTCTGTGTATTCTGCCGTGTGAAGTTTTTAAAAGCTTAACCTTATTCTCCCTCCCATTGTCTCCTGAGGATTCGTAGCCTGAGTGCAAGGAAGCCGATGGCAAGTACAGCAGGAGCCCATTAGTGAAGACTCCATCTGTGATTGGTTTTGCCTGTGAAACTGAGAGACTGGCAATGAATAATTGATGTGCATTGTGCAGTCGCTGGACAGGCAAAGAGAGAAGAGAGGGTGCCCTGAGACAGACAGAGAGAGAGGGAGGGAGGGAGAGAGAGAAACAGAAAGCTTGAAAATAGCTACTGGCTTCCATAGTGCTGAGATTAAGGCTGCCCTCTATGCCTTTGTTCTGCTGTAGCAGATTCCAGTTTAGAAGTGTTTCCAGACACATGAGCCCTTTTCAGTGCAATGAAGAGAGAGAAATAAGACAGGCTGTTTGTGGGTAAGTCTGGTGGAGGTGTGTGCACGCGTGTATGAGTGAGCGAGCGTGCATGCGTGCACCCCCGTGTGTGTGTGTGGGGGTGGTGGTGGTAGGGTGGTTAGAGGTGGGATGTGTATGTAGTGGTGGGGGGTGTTCCTTAGCTCTGTACTGCTGCGATAAGGACAGTGTGTGAAACTGGGAAAAGCAGGAGGCAGCAATGGAGAGTTCTTTGGGTTGGGGGCACTGTTGGTAGATACTTGTCATAATGCCCACAGGGTATGGAGTTTTGGGGTGGCCCTGCCAAGGCTGTAACAAACAGCGCGAGAATTGGGGAAAGCGTGACTACAGCCTTGCAGCACCCAACATGATAGAGTTGTAACAGCTGACTACATTTGACCTAGTTACCAGTCACACAGAGAGGGTCAGAGTGGGTCTGATCTTCTCTTGGGGATGAGCTGACCTACTTGAGGCAACATTTCTGTCAGTTGTTTAACAGTTTGACAGCAGTCTGTGATGCAGTGCATAGGCTCCACATGCTCAACCAGTCCTTCTGCAGAAACTTCAACAGGGTAGAGCACACTATAGCATTAATAGTGCCTTGATAATGTCACTATATATAGTTTAGTAGCAGCGCAACAATAATATTCTTTGGTGATACTGGGTTATACTGTTGGAGAACCGTATTTACAAATACTTGAACTAACATTGTGTACTTTAACATTAAAATAATATTTTTAAATGTATGGTTAAGCATGACAAGTGTCAAAACCATGGTACTATAATTTAGGTTTATGACTCCTGGGTGAAATTTGGCGTATCTAATGAAAGTGGGACCAGTGCAGGACTTTCCAAGACAGCCTTGAAGAAACACCACACATGCAAATTCAAGTGGTCCAAAAGAGCCCCAGTGTGTGCCACCCCTGTTGGAACTCCCCTCTTTCTCCCAGAAACCTCTCTACCCCTCTGTATCCCACTGAGCATTGACATGCTGACAGGTTACCCCACCTATCATTTCCTAAGCAGATGAAGCAGACGAACCCTCTGACTTGATCTGGCCACAGTTCCATGCCAAGTGATTAATTTAATAACAAGTGTGCTCTAATTTTATCTCGTAGGCATCGTTCCGTTCCCACCCCCCCTGCAGCTAGCTTAACTTAGCTGCTATTTATGTAAATTATTCAGTTTCTTTCTTTTTTTTTTAACCCTGTCTCGCTTGTTAAGATTGACAGCAACGTGCTAAGACACAAAGTTTTGTGCAACAAGCGGTCTGGCCATGGAAATGTGCTGTGTAATGCCGCCCGTACGTCCATGGCGGGTGTTTGCACGCAGAAGTGAATGAACACTTTTGTCCTCCTTTTTCTCTGTGGATTCTGCAATTGTGAAATGTCTCCCAGAAAAAAAACTTGAGATTTAATTCTTTTTTAGAAATGGAAGGCAAGGAGGGTAAAAAAAAAAAAAAAAAAAACCTGCAGCTACCCAGTATGCGTTCAAGCTTGAGCTGTGCCACACTGCACATCAGAGGCTTTCGGGAATATTAATGAGGGGGGATCCACAGGACAGGAGCTTTTCACGCCGATCATTATACGGGCGGTTCAGAGAACTCTTTCCCCGCGCCGTTTCATCCCCCGGCAGAAGCGAGACATGAAAGTGGCACGCGGTTTCAGTGCCTTACCTCTCAGGGCCTCCCTGGGAAACAAACAGCAAGTGATGGAAACTGCGGAGTTGCTCCGGTGAATCATTTAGTTTACGTTGTTTTCCTCATCACATCTCTTCTTTCTCTCTCAACTCTTTTTTTTTTTGGTCTCGATTTGACTGTTAAACTACACTTCACCGTTCAGCTGGAGTAAACGTTTTCAAAATCATCCACTTTCGTTATGATTGTCATTGGGTTACATGAATGGATGGATAGCATTGCCGTTGAATGTTGCACGCTAAAAACATTGAAGTGGTAATATATTTTGTATCTAATGCTGGAGTGCTTCTTGGAGGGGAAAAACAGGCTTTCACTGTATTTCACAGTATTGGGTTCTGTCAGTTGTAAGTCATAATATATCCATACGCAGAAACAAGAAGGAGGAAGAACCATTGCTAGTTTTATATAGGTCTATAATGTGCACAGATTTTATTTAAACAGCAAAAAGTGCAATTCTTCACTGCTGGAAGTTCTTTTAAAAGTGCCTCTGCTGGTAATCAGTCATTCTCAGCTGCATGTAGTTCTTGTCCACGCTTGTTCTGTTAGCGTGATCCCAATTAGATTCCAAGGAGGCACACAGACATGCAGATCAGCCCGTCAGGAGTGTGATCTCACATTACTTTTGAGGTACGGTAAAAGGTGTGTCATGTCCATAGGAAATCACCACCTCTGAGAGTGGTATTTGCCAAGTATGTTCTGGAAAACCTATGAACATCACACCCATTTTTTTCATAGAATTAGTCTTTTTAATATGTAAATGATATCATAGAAAAAAATAATATAACAGTGCAGTGATTGCAATGTACATTTGTAGTACTGCACAATAAATATGAGTATATGTGTGTGTGTTGTGTATATAAACATATATATGACTGTATATATGTTTGTATACACATATATAGTCATATATATGACTCAAACATACTCATTTACATATCATACGTATATAGCACGTATACAAAACACCAATTGAATCTTCGTAGTTCAAATATCTAAAACAACACTGCAAAACCTTTGCATTGGCAATTATCCAGAACGGAGGCCCAATCCTGGAGTCTCCCCGCCTGAGCATCACTCCTGGCCCTAATGATCTGCTCCCAGCATGCCGCTGCCTCGCTAATTGGACAGAGAGGGCACTTCCACAGCACTTCCACAGCTACTGCAGGGCCACTCACAGTTTGGTAATCCAATTCCTGAATGGATAGAAGCTGAAATCAATGCTGAAGGCATGAAACAGTGTGACAGCCAGTGCAGGCTCACCCCCCCCATCTTTAAAGGCCGTTCTCATGGAAGTAATGAGAGGCAGACGCCTTTGACCGTTAAAGGAAATGGACTCTCACTTGCTAAGTGAGAAATGCTAAGTGCTGAATGCTGACACCAACATGTGATGACACTGTTACAATGAACGTTGAAATGGAGGTGTGAGGAGACTAGATAATAAAAGTCCTTTTCAGATATGGAATCAACAGGTTCGATGTTATTCATGAATGTTGTCTGGGTTTCCGCATCAATCAGGTATTCAGCCTGGAGCAGATCATGTTGTAGGAGTTTCTGAATAAATCATAATATCAAAGTGTCTTAATGCTGTTTTTGCATTGGCACTTCTTGACAACATGCATTTTCCTTATGTTGTAATTAATGAAGAGAATAAAACGCAGAGAAATGATGTTTAGGCCAGCTGGAAGGAACATTAAGTAGTAATCTGTGGAATTTGTAAGGATGTATTTTGAAGACAAATGTGCAAGTAAACTGGAGTATTTCAGAGGATTGCCCTGCATGTTTTACAAAGTAAGGCCCCAGTGCCTCTCTGATTGGAACTGATACGAAAAATTGCAGCCACATTAAAAGGCACAAAGGGCTATTTTATGAGGGGTAGCACTCAGTTGGGTGTACCAAGCATTTCTGAAGCAGTCCCAAAAGAGCGAACTGATTTGTGGGTGCCTGGCTGGTCCAACTGAACACTTTCGCTGGGGTTCATTTTCAAATACTTATCAACTTTTTTCCCTCCCACAAAACCTGAATTTGGCTTCAAGCTCCGGTTAGGTGTACATGTGAAATGAACATTGTATAGTAATCTCTCAGCGCTCAGCCCCAGGTGTCCTTTAGGCATGTCTCTCCTTCCCCAAGTCTGTTCAAGCTGCTCATTGATTCGTCAGTGTAAAAACTGAACCCCAGCGTGCTGTACTGCGAGTTGCATTACCAATGTTGAATTTGAACCCCACAGAAACCAACTCCTGCAGGAGATGTCAGAGTGATTCAGGTACTCTTCCGTGTTATAATATTGTACAGTACAGCTTGTGAACTACATCAGCACAGCACCCTTTGTCGAACCATCCTCACCCTGCACATCCATCGCGTTGATCCATTTCCTTCAGATTCCCAGGAGGAGAGTTACTTCTACGTGTTTGCTTTAGGTGTGTTTTTTTTCCACGGGGAAGGGTGGGTCTGTTCCATTGGCTGCTAAATGGTTGTCTGTTACAGTTTTGCCAAAGCATGGTTGTTTGGGCTCATTGTTTTTACCGATGTGTTCTGCCAGTTTTTTTTTATGCCACAGTCATGCGTGTGTTAATAGACGGACAGGAAATGACACGGGCCTCTGTTGAATCTAACCACACTAGGCTTTGTCATTTGAAGCGAGAGTAAACTTTTTCAATTCATACACAGTATGTTCGCTGTTGTTGCTAATTTTAACAATGGCTAAAATCATGAAGTAGTGTACGAAAGGTGATGCTTAATTTGCAATTTGCAAAGCGAAAGACAAAGCGCATTGCTGTTAGGTTGAACAGAAGCCGCAGGTACATTTACACCTTACTTTGCTTATTGGTGGGGTTTTTTTTGGGTCCGTAGTCCTCCGCTGCTCTGTCGTACATCTGTCTGTGTCTGTATGCCAGGGGTGTCTTGCATGGATAAAGGAGTGAAGGTTTGTGAGCTGCTGTATAGCAGGCAATGAAGGCTGTTGTGTTCCTTCATTCATTGATGCCATTTTACTGCTAATAATGTTGTGTGACATTTAATTCAGAATTCGGCTGGCTGCACAGACCCTTAATCCAAGGCCAGAGGAACACTGTTATATTGCCCATGCTCGGAAGGGTCATTTAGCTCAGGCTTAACTTCTCAGAGTAGCTGTTGACCTGGTGCCCATTGAGATTGGTTCATTCTGCTGCAAGCATGCACCGGCCTCTCACCTTGACCCTCAGGGTCCACACAACCTGATTGTGTCTTCTTTTAATTAGTGTATCATTGTGGACAAGGGCTTACAACGTCCCCTTTGTTAATAGCAGCCTGTTGCTCGGGAAACAATCTGGCCACTGTAAGCAGCCTCTTTTATCTGGCTGCCTTTGATACGCTGGTGTCAGGAGCACACACATGTGAGGTTTTCCACAGCCTGCAAGGCCATTTCAGGTAACACACAGAGGATGGGCAGTTTACCTGAGATCTCAGTCATTATTTTATTTCATTCTTCAGAGTGTCAGTGGGTGGTTAGGTTTTTTTTGCCATGTTGTACATGGGTTGTATGATTTCTTTATTATGATATAGAGGTTATATGATTTCTTTATTTTAATATAGTATAAACTTTATACATTACATCTCTCATAGCATATTGTATATATTATATTGTATATCTTATTTAAACACCATGGACTTTGAATTTATATCAGAGAGTACAGCATCTTTATTTCCCCTGGCGTTACAAGGAATAGCAAATAGTGACTGCTGTGACCAATGTCAAGATGAGGTGAGCAAGTTACTTTTTAATAGTCAAATAAGATGCAGGGATGATGCTTTCTTCTCCAAATGACTGTCACATTATCATTTCCCACTGTGCGTCTGAAATGTATTTCCCCTTTGCTCCCTGCAAACAGCATCTGTGGCACTTGCTTGCACTTGTTGGAGTCATTACTGAAATTAAGATGTAAAGATGTAGGTTTGAGGGAGTTTTCCCACTAAATCAGCTTACTGTTGTGAGGGAAGACATGCATTAACAGATTGGAGATCGCATTTAGGTTGGGGGATTTTTTTTTTTGATTAATGCGTAAGGATTTAATTCACTGTGGGGGGAGCAAACACAGTGTGTTTATACCTGTGTGTTGCTTGGAGTAGTGTGTGGGTGGCTATAATTTTAAGTGGAAGGATCTGCATGCCCACCAGAGGAGATTGTTGCTCAATGTATTGCCCTACTTCTCTTGCTAGGCGATTGGGAGGGAAGCTGTTGCCAGAAAGAGGCATACTTGGAATTGTCTTAAGCAGTGCAGACATGCTCTGCTGTAATGGGTACATTGTAAACTGTGTCATGTGTCTGTTGTATTCCTTGTGATGCTCAGTGCATATTTTCAATTGACAGTTCTATCTATGGTTGAAAGATCTGAAAACCTTCATTATGATGAAGCCCCAGTGATTTTGTATATCAGGGAACATTGATTAGTTTGTGATTTGTCTTGGAAAAATGTCCCCATTACTGGATGATCTGAAAACAAAAATGTAAGTCTAATTTTATGTTTTTGCTTAAACAGGGTGTGTGATTTGTTTGTAATTATTATGTGTTTAAGACATTTTTCTGTCTTAACGCTGCCATTTTTATTTAAGAAGATTTTTATCATTTCAGATTGTTCTGTTGTGGCTGTGTTTTAAAGGATGGTAGGAGTTACTGGAGTTTTTGATCAAAATGGCTACAAGACATGTCATGATCTTTTTAAGTAACCTTAACATTAGATAAAAATAATATGTTTTCATCACAATACATTGAGGCATCTCAGTGTTGATTTTTCTTTAATGAATTCAGAAACATATAGCTCAGCTTATCTTTGCCATTGAAAATGCGAGCCATTAACACCTTTTTATCTTTGATTTAGTTATTGCTGACCCATCAGATATCCTTAGCTGTCAAATCACGAAATAGCTAAATAAGGCAAGATTGTGTTGAGATGCATTTTACGATAAACGAAAGGTTTTCATTAGCTGGAAAAGGCACGGCCAGCAGTCTTCAGTTAACTCATTTGTTTTGATTATTAAAAATGATTTCAGTTCCTTAAAGATGTGTCTGAAAATATGAAATGCAGATATGAAGAGGTACTGAATTTCATGGTTTTGAAAAAAATGTATGAAAATATTACTAAGATTGAAGTAGGTCCACATCTGTAGGTATCTATAGTGTGGGTGACGACGGGTTTGTTCGAAGTTGACCTTGTTCTTTTCTGTGAGGACAGAGCCGAACAGGAAGTGCTCTTTTTCTATTTTTACTTTTTGGCAGTCTGCGGATGTTGATTAGCTCCTGTGCCTTTAGTTTCTTGGCGCTTCCAAAATCTTGGGTTTGTAAGTTTTTGTCTTAGTCTCCTGCAGTATGCAGTTTAATGCAGTCTGATGTTTTTAGATAACAATTTACAAACAGAAAGTGTGTAATTTAAAGAAAAGAATATTAAGAAATTACTTATGAGGATGTGTAGTCTTTTTTTTTTGGGGGTTGTCTTCAGTTTATTATCTCTCATCTTGAGTCTGAATATAAAATCAAAAGTTTTCCAATTTTCCATAGAAAAAAAAAGAAATCCATAAGCGCAGCTTCTCTGTCAGTGTTCCTACATTTGCAGAGGCACATATGCGTCTCACTGCAGTAATACCTCATTGGCCGGCGTCCAGTGCTTTCTTTGCAGGATGGAAAAGGCAAGGCACCATGGCCATGTGGCCAGCAGGAGACTGTATTTAAGCCGAGGCGGCTCAGAAATGGTCCATAAAACCTAGCCAGCAAGTCTGGCTCTCCATGCAGCGATGAGTCTAAGTACCCATTGACATGGTTCCAACATCACCCAGGCTTCCCAGAGAGAGAGAGGGAGAGGGGAGGGGAGGGGGAGGGGAGTGTGCATTATCCGGACTGGGCAGGGAAGCTGCTCTGCTTTATTACTGAATCCGCTCAGCCAGGAAAGACCTTTAACAAACAACACATTGCAGAGTTCCCATAGCTTATAAAGTAATCAAAGTCTCCATACATTCCTCTGAGTCAGCGTCCCTGGGGAATGTTAAACACGTTGTGCAAATGTGCGCTCGTATATTCAGTTTTTGACATGGCTCCTTATCAAAGACGTTTCGTTTGCTGAACTGGAGTTCCTAAACAGACAAAAAGGATAGATTAGTACTCTTGTCATCAAACATTTACCATTTACCCGATTTTTGTGACATTCACATATCTCCCATCCAGAGTAAACCACTGTGACATGTGCACATCATGCTATAGCCGTTTGCTTGCTGAAGTCCTTGTGAAATGAAGCACACTTTTTAGTTATAGACCTTTTATTTTTTGCTACAGGTTTACCTGTGTGTATTTAACCTTTCCTCTTTTAATCGAGCAATCACATTTTATTTGTTATAGCGCTCTCTCCAGTAACATTGTTAGTGGCAGTGCTTCAAAGGAATGTGATTGTGTGAGGTCAGTATATGACAAAGTTCATTGCAAACCCATTCTGATAGAGAAGTTTGAGTGTTTTCTTTGGAGCTATTGCCATCTCTGGCTTCAGCGGGGAAAAGGTGTGGTATTGTGTGTGGTACGTAATGGCAGAGCTGAGGTAATATCATTACCCGTTCTCCAGATAGTTCCTCCATTATGCGCTGAACCTTTTGACCCCCACGAGGAATTGTGTGACGGTGAATTCAGCGCTTGCCGGTTAGGAGGAGCTTATGTCTGGGACCCTCTCGGCAGATTAGGCATTTTACCGGTCTGTGACTGCACCGCTGTGCTCATGGACTGGCGGCAAGGAAAGCAAACTCCGCTACACTCGATTGTTCCGCCATAAACGCCCCCGAGCACAGTCCCAGCTCCTCGCCAGTTGTTCCTTCACATTATTGAATTGAAATCGATGAATAAATTACGGAATCCAGGCAAACACAAAGATGAGGGGTTTTTTTTTTTTTTTTTGCACTTTGCAGGAGGTCTCCTGTGACACTGAAGCGACTGCGTTCAGAGAGCTGATCGGGGGAAAATCCTGATTTATGAGTACTCCCGTCGGGTGATTGTGTTCTCTTGGCACCCGCCCCAGCTTTGGTGGCGAAACAAAAATCACACATATAAGCCATACCGCAACGGCTTTTCAAAGGAGGACCTCGAAATGATCAAACGCGCGCGGTGGAAAAAAAAAAAAGAGAGGCAGGGGCCACTGCGGTGCCATTCGGGAGAAGTTGGCCGAGACTGGCGAGGGAGGCCGTGCTCGGAGATCAGAGAGAAATAGTTTGCATGGCACTTAAGGTGATTTAAGTAACCAGGGTGACAAGGTTCCCATTGCCTCTTTCTTTTATAATTTACTTTCGTCAGCGGGAGGGCTGGCACATTCAAGGCTGCACAAAAAGCGTCTGTCAGGGGCCTCCTCTGTCAGCGGCGTGGAGAGGTTCCCCTAGAAACATCAGAGAGCAGGTCACCAGGAGCACTGCCACGCCCCCAAGCCCCCAAGCACCAGCGTCTCTGCCGGTCACTCTGGCTTTTGTTTGGCCTCTCTGGCTCATTCACAAATCCTCGTCCCCCTCTTTGTGGGTGTGCTTATTTAACGCCGGTGAGGGAGGGCGCCACCTTGAGGATACCAAGTGCACGATCCAGTCCTGACGCCAGAGCGAACAGGCAGAGCTTGTTTTGTGGAAGCGATGTAAAGAATTTCTCCTAATTTGGTTGTGCGCCGTGTGACACCAGCTGAATGTTACTACAGATTTTATGGTGCGCAGTTTCGGCGGGGGCGCGGGCGTTTGTCGGCCAGGTTTTCTCTGCCTGTGACACAGCTTTCAGCTGCTGGCAGGGGGCACCTTAATTCGCCAGGGCGGCTGCCATTTTGGTGAGATGCCACTCGGTGTTGTTTCAGATGTGGGGCCGATTGTCACCAGACAGTGTGATGCGCGGGCAGGCGTCGGTCGGCGGCGGGCGGGAGGCCGGTGCCCTGGGTTGATGAAAGAGCAGGTGTCTGCTGGAGAGGGGAGGGGGTGGGGCGGGGAAGGGCGGGGGGATGGGAATTTGGGGGAGGGCACGCGGGACCCTGGGCGTCTGCCATACCTGCTGGCTCCCCACGATCCCAGCCAGGGCACAGAGACTCCTCTGCGTGAAGGCCAAGGCACAGCTGTGCCTGTTCTTCCACTGGGACACCCTCTTCAAATGGGATTAGAGAGGAGCCTTGGAGGCTTTTCCTTCAGTTTAGGAAAACAGGAATCAATTAAAAAAGGAAAGCTTTTTTAAGAAACAATATGATATGTAAAGCTCTGGGGTGATAACTTCAGGAGAAAATTGTTTCTGTGTGTCTTCTTTAAAAGGGGAGAAGACATCAATGGAAAGAAAATTGGATAACTGTCAAGAAACCAATACACCTAATTTATCATGTCTCTCAAGGGTATTATGATACAAGGAGAAAGCCGGAGGCTAAAAGGGGCCAGGGAGCCACCCAGTGTGTCCCAGTAGATACATTACTGTTCTATATGGTGGCTGACCATCACACGTTACAGCTAAGGACTGTAATATCAATAAATCGCAGCCGTGGCTTAGCCTCAGGGAAGATCCAGAACAGAATGCAAAGGTGAGGGGGACATTCTTCTAATTTTGAAACCATCTGAAGCCTTATTAAAATGGCCTGTTATACACTAGGCAAATGTGTCCTTTCTCTTACAAGTAGTAAGTGTAATTAAAGTTGCATGCGATAAGTCAAGGTCCTCTCTCATTTGTGGATTTGGATGTAGCGTCTTACTGGATGAAGATGTTAAACCAAGGATATACAGTGTGCACCACAGTGAACTAAAACATAACCAGGTGCGCCCTGACAGGAAAAAAACACCTGAAAATGATTTATTCTACTTATCTCAGGTTTCGGCATGGCTTAAAGATGGTGTCAGTGGAAACAGATGAGTCCATGACATTGTGTTGAAGTGGCTGGTGTGGCAGGGAAAAAAACAGTAATCCTTTTGTGTTCCTCCGGCAGTCCCGGGGGAGGGAGGTGGGGGGTGGGCAGCTGGAAGCAGAAGGCGTGCGGGTGGTGGCAGGACCTGAGAGAAATCGCTGGGCCCATTTGCCCATCCACTTTCGTCCCCGTCATTTGAGACCTGGTGTTGCTCGTATTTGAGGAAAATAACAGTTCACCGCCCCTTTAAAACAGGTTTCCTCGGTAGAGGTGGTGATTTTGTGAGGCGATAAGCTGCTTCTAATGGTAGGGTAGAATAATTCCCATAAGTAGTTTTGGGTGATCCTGTCCCTCCCTCTGTTAGACCTGCTCTGTTGCTGTTCGCACTTGTAACAGTGTGGCTTTCACTGTTTTGTTGGCAGTGCTCTAGTTAACCATTCAGGTAATTCATACTGTAACTGTTTGGTTTGTGAAGTGAGATGATTGGCTTGTTCCTGGAGAGTGTGAAACGAGGAGCGGCTACCCCTTGCTTACAGGGGGGCTAGCAGTGAATTTTAGTGAATGAAGTGCCCTGTGTTTGGCAGAATTTGAGAGGTGCTATCAGTGGTGTTAAGCCCTTTTGCTGGTGTCTCTGGTGAAAGATACATATCCTCTATCTCTACCCTATCTCTTTATCAGAGGCTTAGTAGTACCTCTTAGTTTATTTTATTCTCAACGTGTTATGAAAGTGGAAACTCTGTAACAGATGGACCCAGTTTTGATCGGATCTCTACGTTATTAATTTTAGTTTTATGTCCTCACTCATGTGGAGATTAATGCTCTTGGTGCTGTGTACAAATAAATTATAAACTGCCCGGTACCAGAAATATTTTGGCTGCAATAAAATTTGCTGCTGGGAAAGTTTATTGTGTAATCTGTCAATTTTCCTTTATTCATGAGACAATACTGAACATATATGCATGGCTGAAAATGAAGGGTTATGATGCTATAATTAACAAATAGACATGTATATATATTATATAATTATTTTAAAATCTGGGATATCACCTTAAGGATACTATAATAGACTAAGTTGATTTAAAATAGTATTATTTCAAATCGACTACTACTACTACAGTAGTTTCCCATTCTCTTGAATGGATTTAACAAAACTGAGCAATATGAAACAATAACATTTTTTAAGGAAGAAAATGTGTGAAAGTAGACAACATCCAGCTGAAGTCAATAACAATCTCCCCTTGATTTTTTTAACATGAGAGCCCAGCTAACAGCAAGGCTCTTGGCTCTCTTTTTTGTCTTCTGACAGTTGTTTCAAACATTGTTTTAGCTAACTAGTTAGCCACTCCCTGGTTGGAGGAATGGAGGAACGAATGGTGCAAATGCAAGAAAAGCACAGTTTGAGGTCAGTGCGATTTCACTGACCTCAGACAGAAGCGAAAGGTTCTGTGTTTGATTTGTCCTGCAAACTTAAACTTGCCTCTTGCAGAGGCTCTGCTGGGATCAGTTTTGGTTTCCCAGTCATGCAGAACTTTGTTAGCTTGGTTTTGAAAAAAAAAAAAAATCTGTGAATGGTTTGTGTTCATTTTCATTGTAAGAACAAAGTACACAGTCTGTAGGAAAGAAGTGCTTTAGTACTCTTGCTACGCATATCACCTTTGAGAGGAGCTGAGCCACGTCACAGCTAGGGATCATAGCAAGAGTGTTCATTTAGGAAGTGGAGATGGTTGTTGGGGAAGCTGTAAACAAAAGTAGACAGGGAGCACGCAGAAGTTAATTGCAGGAAAAATACATCCAAAGGATACATACCTATTTTCATTTTTTGGATCAACATGGCAGACTTAAAACTGCATGCAGACACTTGGGCTTTGCAGTTGCAAGTATATCAAGTCCAATTATAGGAACCTATAGTCTAGCTACCAAAAAATCAGTTCTGTACCAGTGCATATCAACATTTTTATTTGTGGCCCTTTATAGTGGTCTGTACCTTGCAGCTGTGTATGGGTTATTTTGAGCTCTGCGCTGTGTGTGTGTGTGTGTGTGTGTGTGTGTGTTAGGTCTGAAGGATATTGATGTTAGACCTCAGTGCTGAACACCAGGAATCACAGTCTTGGTTGCATGACTTCAGAGTAAATGTTGGAGAAAGGCTTAATGCATTGTCTAGTTCCCTTACACTTAGTCAAACTGACTCTTTCTGCAAGATCTTTCCAAACAGGGGTAACTTGTTTTTGCTCAAATAATAGACCTATAAACCAAACGATCCCCATGATCATCTCATGAAGGTATATCACGCAGCAGAGCTGTAGCATGTTAGCTGGTAGATATGCAGAGCCTCAGTCTTCACAGAGGGGCAGCAGGCCTGATCTTCTTACCCACCAGAGCGTGTTTCTGCATGGCTCTGCGCCTCTCTCTTTGTATCATTTACAGCCCGTGTGCTTGTTCCTTTACGCTTTTGCACTGCAGTAAGGGCAAATAAAAGAGCTGATCGGTCACGTTGCGCTGCACAGAGCTGGGCCTCCTCCACGCTGATCGATACCCTGGAGTAACAGCACAGCCTGTCTCCTGACACCTGCCTCAGAAGGGGGGAAGAAAAACCCAGCTGCTTACTGTAGCTCTTAGTGGGGAGGGAGGGAAAGAGAGCGAGGGAGGGAGGGAGGGAGGGAGGGAGGGAGGGTAAGAAAGAGAGACTGCTGGCACCATCTGTACATGTCTTTTGTATTCTCCTCCTCATCTTTACACATAGGCTGGGGCTTGTGTGCTCTGTGTTCAGATGAGAGGGGTGCACGGGCCACATGCTCCGTCTCTGTAGGGTGGCTGAAGGGATATTATCACCTGTGATTAGAATAATCTCCCATCAGTCCTGCTGGGTTTATTTTTTCTTTATTTTTCACCCGCCGAAAATCACATGAGAGGAAGTGTGCATGTTGATGAGAAAATGTTGGCCTCTGTGCCACTGGTGCCCTGGGAGGCAGTGGGAAATGAGGCAGAGGTGCCCTCATTATTTACATCGATACCGGATGCTTCTGATACATGTGACATTTCCGAAACTTGAGTTTAGTTTCTACAATAAATACGCTCGCGTGTAAATAAGCAAAGAGATTTGTGGGGACAAGACAACAGCCAAAGTGTTATTCACTCGTTAACGACCGTGTCTCGAAAAGAGAATGCAGACTTATGGCCTGTGGCACGGCTTGAGGAACGCAGAATTACCCCGCTGCTGCCCGTTTGATGGCGTTTTGTCTGGCGACGCAGGCTGGGTGCCTTGACTGCGAGTTGAAAATTGACAGCTTTTTTTTTTCCCCCCTTTGCCCATCAGCCCCTACGAGAGTGCTGATTTTCCGCCTGATTTTCTTTTTCCTCTGTTTTCAAATTCTCTCCTCGTGTTTGGCGTGCGCCAGCGCGCGAGGGTAGTGTGTCTGGTCCGAAAGCTTCGGGCGGCCCTGTGGAGACGACCGCATCCATTTCACAGTGCGGTGGTTTCGGCGGGCCGGGGGAGGCCCGCTGCTGTGGCACTTTGACACGGCTGTGTGCGAGTCGCTGTCACCGCTACAGTTTCATCCCCCGTTTCTAAGGGAAGAGCCTCTGCCGTGCCTCTCGCTGCCGTCAGCAGCTCAAATGATCCGCGCTGATCCGCACTGTTTCTCGTCTTCCACCAGGAAAGGGGGGAAAAATAAGTCTTTTGTACTTGGCACATTGCTAAAGATGCACTGCAGATGAAAAGCATATGATTTCATCAAATGCTGTCTGGCAGTTACCTAACCCCATGGTAGACATAGTGGAAATGTAGGGCTAGAGCGCACCCTTTTGGTGAAGAATAGAAGTGCCAGCAACATCAGTTTGAATGGCTTGTTTTTTTTTTTCTTTTTAACCTTGTCGGGTGTTCTGTAAGTTGCTCAGACAGCTTTTTGGTGTTTCCTTTGTTATGTATCTCTGATTCAAATTGCATTTGAAGAATGGCAAGGCTTTGGTATATATATTGTAACATAACTGAATGCCAGGCCCTGTTTAAGCAAAACATTGTTCTCTGACAGCAACAGAACACAGAAAAAAAAGCATAGAACAGTGACGCAGGTTGCCTTTTTTTTTGTAAATTTTACTTTATGACAGATTTACTTTTTAATTAACAACATCATTAATTAACATCATCAAAACTTCATTTAGAATAATCGGTTGCAAATTAAAAATAGAAATTCTTTTAAGACTGTGGTTTTTTATTTACATTTTTACTTTTGGAAAATGTATTTGTTACGTTACGATCCAATGCATTCCATCTCATACAAATACTGCATCATCACAGCCACTTGTGTAAAGTGTTTTCAGGAGGTGTATTATAAAAATGAACTGAAAAATGCGATGTCTTTCAAACCTATGGTATGATGTCAATGAAAAGGTCTTTATACCATCTAGAATAAACACTGGGTATTTTCCAGTAGAGCTGGTACAGTGAAGGCCTTATAACTTGCAGAATAAACAGTAGGTATTTTCCAGACCCGGTACAGTAAGGTCCAGCACAGTACAGCAGAGGCAGTCATTGGGAGTGCCTGAAAGATTTGGCTGACCTGTGGGGGTGTTGGGGGCAGCGGGACTGGGGAAGGTTTGTCTGGAGGAGCTTATGAGTGTCCCCATTTCCGTTGCAGCGCTTCTGTCGTCCTGGTGTGAGGAGCTGGGACGTCTCCTCCTCCTCCGTCACCAGAAGAACCGGCAGAACGACGCCCCGGGGAAACTGCCCATGCAGCCGTCCATGAGCTCCATGAAGCCCACCCTCTCTCACGGGTCAGTACCGAGACCGCCCCCAACCCCCCCCCACACACACACCTCAAACCCCTCCCCTCCGAAATGTGCCGGGGGAACATGACATTATCTGTACAGTGGGCTTTCCAGCGCAGGCATCCTGTTGAAATGGTCTGCGTTTTCACATTTCACACTGCGCACGTAACTAAAACATTGACTTCACCCTGCTCTTTTTGATTTTAGTTGTCACTGGTGTCCTTTTTGGCTTTAAACACGTCACTTGTTTTCCGTGTCGGTTTCAAAGCACGCCCTCGCTAGTGCTTCTCAGAAGCTCTCGAAGTTAACCAAAAAAAAACCCCATTCAAACACTCAAAAGAAATAAGAGCCTATATATCAGTGAGAACTTACTGGCTCTTGGTCTGAGGCCAAGGAAAGCTGTGCTGTATTGTCAGTGAAACATGAGGGAGAGCACTCGCCGGGGAGCCCGGTGCTCTGAAGCCGTGCTCTGGTAGAACATTCCGTGCTCTTTGGAGTGTTCTCTCTCAGAACTGGACCCTGATACATTGCCAGAGGCAGGTTAGTAAAGGTCCATACCTCCACACGCAAGAAAATAAACCTGTTCCTGCTCGCCAAGATGGTAAACAGAGCATTCTTCAGAGACCGAGTAAACATCCTTCCAGACAGCATCATTATAAAATCGCTTTGTGAGTCTAACCATTTGTTTTGTTTATGGTGTTGGGATTTTTTGTGTTTATGCGCAATTGTTAAAGCTTTAAGACAAATTTTGGCTTGGCAAGATGTTTTTTTGTTTGGTTCAGAGACAGAGTGTGATAAAGACTCGATTTTGGTCAGCACTTTCCATCAGATATGCATTTAAATATGTCTGTTTTTAATAATGTATTGTAGGTGTATAGGTTTCAAGTTAAAATATGTAAAATAAGACTTTATGACTATACCTTTGGACTACAATGTGTGGGCAACAACTTTTGGTTAATAAATCACTGGCAAATTAGTAGTAAATGGGAGTACTCAATATTTACAACAGTTAATAGACGTAATAATGCTAATCCACAATGTCAACGTGTTAATATTTGCAATTGTTTTCATTCTGCAGTGATGGGCCCTTTCCATATGACTCTGTGCCCTGGCAACAAAACACCAATCAGCCCCCTGGTTCCTTATCTGTGGTGACCACAGTGTGGGGTGTAACCAACACGTCACAAAGTCAGGTAAGATGAACCCACACACACAAACACACAGACACACCCACACAAACACACACACACACACACAAACAGCTACCTACATTACCTACAGCTCATCACACAATATGAAACTGTTATTGAAACTGTTTTATACCTTCTGGTTAAGATATGTAGCTTGTTACAGCAAGTGTTTTTGTCATGCCAGACACATCAGGTGGTACTGATAGAAAACAGTGAGATTACGTGGTCAGCTCAGAGTAGGAGACTGTAAACATTCCCACCCTGTGGTTTCTCGGTTCCACCTACAGTATAGTGACTAATCAGCATGTTTCTACACACCCTACTTTGTCTGTCCTAAAGAGAGAATCATATTTCTGTGGAAAACCAACAAAGACGAAAAGCAAAACATGTGCCGCATGCGATTTTCGTTGTGTTCCCACCCGCTTCTCGCCGACTCAAATCTTACCAAGGCTACTGTTATGCACTCTTGTTTTAATTGTTCATCTAATGATGTCAGTGCCTGCACTTGCACAAACAGCCTTCATAAGGTCTCTGAGGGGTGGAAAGTGACATCATCAGGCAGTTAGCTTCTAAATTTGAGTAAGCCTGTGTGGAAGCAGTCGTAGATCTTGACCGTGAAGTTATTATTGTCTAGTCATGTAGCATATGCCGTAGCATATACAGTACTAGTCAAATGTTGATTAAGATAAAGGGAAACATGCATTCAAAGACAGTTTGATCTAGAGAGTTATGCTTAAATGCTTGAAATTTGTTTCTTAGACAAATATAAATTTGTTTTGCACTTTTTGGCCACTGTGTAATTCCATTTGTTTTATTTTGTTTTGCTTTGATGTGTTTACTTTTATTCTAAAATGTGGAAAATAGTAAAAATAAAGAAAAGCCCCTTTATGAGTAAGTGTCCAATCTTTTGACTGGTATTGTATATGCCAAATTAACCTCTGGTACAGGTCTGTGAGGAAAACTAATAGCCATCAGTAAACAACTCATAAAAGTGTGGTGTTCGTAATGGAAATAACTGTTGATTGTTTTGGATTTCAGGTACTGGGCAACCCGATGGCAAATGCCAACAACCCCATGAATCCTGGTGGCAACCCCATGGCGTCTGGCATGTCCGGAAATAACCCCGGTATCAACTCCCCTCAGTTCCCCGGCCAACAGCAACAGTTCTCTGCCAAAGGAGGCTCCAACCAGCCATACATGCAGCAGGGGATGTACGGGCGCCCCAGCTACCCAGGGGGGGGAGGCTTTGGGGGGAGGTAAGAGAGAGGGTGTGTGTGTGTGTGTGTGTGTGTGTGTGTGTGTGTGTGTGTGTGTGTGTGTGTGTGTGTGTGTGTGTGTGTGTGTTTCAGTGTGTGTGTCCTCTGTCTGTTTGTTGTCTGTCTGTGTGGGTGTAAGCACAGACACAGGAGAGCTCTACATGGGAAAGGTCTGCATGTTAGCAGGAGCCCAGGATGTGGGTGGACACACAGCACAAAGAGAACATTCATGCTCTGCTGCTCTCAGTGGGCGATCAATTGAGTGCAGCTCCCATTGACAATAT
Organism: Megalops atlanticus; assembly: GCA_019176425.1. Taxonomy (NCBI): domain Eukaryota; kingdom Metazoa; phylum Chordata; class Actinopteri; order Elopiformes; family Megalopidae; genus Megalops; species Megalops atlanticus. The sequence continues at coordinate 62,082,931 of CM032875.1, forward strand.
TCCACTCCACACGCCAAACTCACACTTGTGAGTTGCGGGGGAAAAAATGCCCATTTAGAGTATTTGCTTTTGTATTCTGAGAGGCGATGAGCCAGCAGTGTGGAGTCCCATCACCAAGACCTTGATGCCAAGAGAATAGGAGATCTCCCCTTTCCTGTCCTTTCTTTAAGCAAAAAACTGGAGGTTGTATGTCTCACAATTCGTGAGTTTGCCAGTGGTGATTCAGTTGATGATCTGCCGCAGTTGTTGTGTTGTTTGCTCACGCCAGAATCGTGTAAAGCATCACATAGTGTGTGTCTGTGGGGCTGGTCGGTGGGGCTGTACCCCTTCCAAGATCGGATGCACATTGCCAAGGGGTGTGACAGAAATCACCCCAAGCTGGGTGGTCAGACAGCAGGATGAAAGTCACATGGCAACAGCAAGGGGCAGTGAGGACGACATTGTAACGGAGTACAAAACTCACCCGTTGACATGGAAGACATGCCAAGTCACGTAACCTTTCTCCCCCTGTACAGTTACCCGGGAGGCCCGAACCCTCCGGGGGGCATGGGCATTCCCCCTCACTCCAGGACTCCTGCAGACTTCACCCAACCCGCCGCCGCTGCTGCCGCCGCCGCCGTCGCTGCTGCGGCCGCCACGGCAACCGCCACAGCCACTGCCACCGTCGCTGCCCTGCAGGAGACCCAGAACAAAGAAATGAACCAATACGGACCGGTAGGAGCCAGCGCCCAAAATACGCTGTAGATCCCTGATTGACACTTCGCTTTACTGCTCTTTACTGTTTAACTGTCATGCACTTCTGTTCTCGCTGTGTTATTTGCTTCCACCTGCCCCCTCCCCTACCCCCTTCTTTTTGCTTGCTGTTCTTTCGGGAACATGGATCCTCCAAGGCTTTTGGAGTTTGTTCATGTGTCAAAAAGTTTGTCTGAATCCAGAGAAAAGTGCACAAAAGAGATATCGGTGTTGAAGTACGGAAAACCCCGAGGTCTCAAAGAAGAAGCTGGCCATCGTGTAGCTCAGCTGATCTCTCAGGCTCACGCAGTGCCTTACCAGTGGCTGTACAGACAGAGGGGAACGTCCCGGCTGCGGCTCGCCTTGGGAGTGCTAATTCAGCCTGCGTTTTCTCTTACAGATGTGTTCCTCTTTCCAGATGGGACCAAGCCAGGCCTACAACAACCAGTTCATGAACCAGCCTGGTCCTCGCGGGCCGCCCTCCATCCCGGGCAACATGAACCCCGCCAGCATGGGCACCGGCATGAACGCCTCCAACATGAGCGGGCCGCCCATGGGCATGAACCAGCCGAGGGCGCCAGGCATGAACCCCTTCGGGAACCACGGTCAGAGGATGCCCCAGCAGGGCTACCCCGGGCCCAGGCCGCAGTCCATGCCAATGCAAGGCCTGAAGAGGCCTTACCCTGGGGAGGTCAGTCCACTGCAACCACTCATGAAATGAACATGCCAGGGGATCAACTCAACAACTAAACCCTGCGTGGTTGTCGCACAGTTATATTTGGCAAGGGCTTATTGTTTTTGACTACACAATGTTCCCTGTGGGTGGTAGATCTACGAGTTAGGCTGCAGTGTTGATTTCATTTCACAAATATTGTCAAGACATTTTATCACACAGTTATCATTAACATCAACATATCTATTAATCTAGTTTTCCCTTTTTTTTTCCCTATGTCTTGCGACATCAGCCTAATTATGGAGGCCAGCAGTATGGACCAAACAGCCAGTTTCCCAACCAGCAAGGGCAGTACCCTACTCCCAACCCCCCTAGGCCACTGCCATCCCCCAACTATGCTGGGCAGAGGGTGCCAGGTCAGCAGGGCTCAGGCCAGTACCCTCCCCCAAGTGTAGCCATGGGCCAGTATTACAAGGTGAGTGCCCTGTGCAGGCACATAACAACTTGCGGTCAGTCTAGTGCTCATGCAATAAATAACTTACCGCAAACGTTAATCGCTGTATTCTCTGTCTTTATCGTTATCCAGCAAGATCCATTTAACGGTCAGAGTAACAATTTCTCTGGGAGTGGATATTCGTACAACCAAGGCAACCTAAACGGGGTATGTTTTTCTCTGCTGTAGCTCCTGTTAGAACCTCATCTGTTTATATGATGGCTTGTATGAGTTGTGTCTGTGTCTGGGCGTGGGATATCCTAGATCTGGGTCTAAAATTTCATCCCTTTCTGCTCACTGCAGCCCCCGCGGCCTGTCGGTAGCTACCCCCACTCGCCAGTTCCAGGAAACCCTACACCTCCCATGACTCCGGGGAGCAGTATCCCGCCATACCTGTCGCCGAACCAGGATGTCAAGCCCCCGTTCCCTCCAGAAATCAAACCAAATATCAGCGCTCTCCCGCCACCACCAAGTGAGTACTCAGAAGGGGGCTGGTGGCAGACTCTAGAAGCAGTTAATATCATACATGCCTCAGAAACCAGACTGCACATACATGGTTGTAGTATTAACTAACTATATTTGAGTAGAATGTTTTGGTGCAAAGGCCTCTGGAATTATTTGCCACTATACTTCACACAGTCATGTCAATGACTATATATTGTGTGTGTGTGTGTAGGTATATAGATAAATAAATAAATAAATAAATAAATAAATATATGTATTGTTACTTTCACTGTTATTAATTTCAAGCAGCATTAAAAGATTTGCCATATTCTGTCCCTTTTTCATTCTGTGTGCTTCTCGTTGAACACACAAAGCACTAGGAGGGCAGTAACATTACCTGACTTGTATGTTCAATGTGGCGTTAGCGTTGGCGCTTGGGTTCCTTTGCTCCTGCACGGTGTCTCACGTCCTTTCCTCCATGCAAAGATGAAAAACCCCGAATCGTTATCGCACCACAGATGCAAAAGGGAAGGTTGACGCTTTCTCTCCCTCTCCGATCCCAGCCAACCCCAACGAGGAGCTGAGGCTGACGTTCCCGGTGAGGGACGGCGTGGTGCTGGAGCCCTTCCGGCTGGAGCACAACCTGGCAGTCAGCAACCACGTGTTCCATCTGCGCCCGTCTGTGCACCAGACTCTCATGTGGAGGTGGGCGGGCCGCCCCGGCCACTCCGACCGCTCGCTCACCCGCCCCGCACCAGCCATCGTGTGGCCTTGCACTCGAAAGTCAAACGGCTCACTTTGAACACTGTTAGATTATTGCCTACAGGGACACCGGGTCAGAAGAAACCACTGACTTTTAACTGATGTTTTTACACTAGGGTTGGCATTACAAAACTGTAAGTTTGGCACAAGGCATGTTGCTTTGACTACAGTGCAAACATGATTAGGCTTAAAGGCACACCCAGAATCAAAATAATATGGTATGCAGACAACATTACAATTATAGTTTATGGAATTCTTGCTCATCAATAAGGATATACTGGCATATTTTTTGTTGAAGTAGAGTACTTTCGTCCGGGTTTCCTGGCTGAAACATATGTAGATTGACCGAGTTTCTCTTTTGCTGCCCAGATCGGACCTGGAGCTGCAGTTTAAGTGCTACCATCACGAGGACCGGCAGATGAACACAAACTGGCCGGCGTCGGTGCAGGTCAGCGTGAACGCCACGCCGCTCACCATCGAGAGAGGCGACAACAAGACGTCCCACAAGCCCCTGCATCTGAAGCACGTGTGCCAGCCGGGGAGAAACACCATTCAGATCACCGTCACCGCCTGCTGCTGTGTGAGTACGCTTGCCTTCAGAGGAGCATAAGCAGGACCTCACGCTGCACGCGGTCATTGTTCAGGGGCAACATGCGTATTGCCATCTTGTCGCGCACCGTTGAAACCATACGCCGTGTTACGCGCACATGCTGTTCCGCAAGGCTGAGCCGCATCTCTGTCTCTGGTCTCTCTGCAGTCGCACTTGTTCGTCCTGCAGCTGGTGCACCGGCCGTCTGTTCGGTCCGTGCTGCAGGGCCTTCTGAAGAAGAGGCTTCTGCCGGCCGAGCACTGCATCACCAAAGGTGAGCCAGCCCCTTGAACTCAGGGATGCCTCATAACGGGGAGATTCTAGCGCAGTCCTCTAGATGGTTATCTGCTCTTTAACTTACCCATGTTTAAATGCTAAGTCTAGCTAATGAGAAGTTGAAAAAGTTTCAATTTATGTTTATTGATTGTAGTCAATGAGTGTTCGAAATTGAGCCTTGGCGAAGGTGTTGAGTTGAATATACCAAGTACTTAGCCGTCTTATGAGTAACAGTTAATCATCAGGCAGATGCTTATGAGTGACTTACAGAGTGACTTACAAAGCAAGTACGTAAGGGCCTGTAATAAGTTAAAAAAGGAACACTAACACATAAAGAAACTAATGTCTTTTTTTTGGCAGGCCCGCTTCAGGTCATTTTCTCTCTAACTCTGCTCTCTCTCCTCAGTCAAGAGGAATTTCAGCAGCGTGGCAGCCTCCTCTGGGAATGCCACGTTAAACGGGGAGGACGGGGTGGAGCAGACGGCCATCAAAGTGTCCCTAAAATGTCCGATCACGTTCCGGCGGATCCAGCTTCCGGCGAGAGGCCACGACTGCAAACACGTACAGGCAAGTGCCATCCTCAGAATTTCACACTGCTATGCCTTTTTTCCCTTTGTCTCAGATGTGCATGAGTGCTAATCCATATTTTTATGCTTGAATTGTTTGCAGTCCTATTGATCAACAATATTTTGAATTGCTGTGCTGTTATTTCCACAGTGCTTCGATTTGGAATCCTATCTGCAGTTGAACTGTGAACGGGGAACGTGGCGATGTCCTGTATGCAAGTAAGGACACACTATCAAATGAGAGAAACTTTGTTATGATTATCATTGTTGCAGGTTCATTTTCATAGATGAAGAACAGTTGTCCCTGCTGTCTGCAAATCCATGGGCAAAATGAGCTACATTGCTCGAACAGTGCCAATAATATCAGTCCTCTGCAATTTTCTCAGTCACGGCTGATTTCCTCTCTCCTCAGTAAAACAGCGTTGTTAGAGGGACTGGAAGTCGACCAATACATGTGGGGCATCCTGAATGCCATCCAGAAGTAAGTTTTTTGTTGTTCTTCAGAACCCATTTTAAAAAGTCAACATCTGACCAAGTCAGACAGCAGCTTTAATGCAACTATTCTCTCTGAACACCTTGAACACGATAGCTGTGAATGGGAGTTTTAATTCAGTCTTCATCGAAATTCTGTCCTCAGTTCGGAGTTTGAGGAGGTCACCATTGACCCGACGTGTAGTTGGAGGCCGGTTGCAATAAAATCGGACATTCACATTAAGGAGGACCCGGACGGACCGATGTCCAAGAGATTCAAGACCATGAGCCCCAGCCAGATGATCATGCCCAACGTCATGGAGATGATTGCGCAGCTCGGCCCTGGCCCTTCCCCCTACCCCTCGATGCCCCCTCCACCTGGGGGAAACAACAGTGAATATGGCAACCAAGGTATCAGCCAGCAGCCAACCAAATGCAGTCATAGAGACCTCACTATTATTTAAGCAACAGTTAAAAGTGATTCATGTACGTCTATGTCTCAGTGGCTCTCATACCTTTCCTCTTGTTTGCAAATGGATAAACGTGCTGTCCAAGCTTCAAAAGCGTGTTGCCGTGTTTTGACTGGCTTTGTTTTGTGCGTTAGGCAACAGTTACCAGGGGCATGGAAACTTCGATTTCCCACACGGTAACCCTGGTGGCACCACCATGAATGACTTCATGCATGGGCCCCAGCTTTCCCACCCGCCGGACATGCCCAACAGCCTCATGACCCCGGAGAAGCCACTCAGCCACAGCATGCCTGACACAGTAAGTGACCTCACACCACTGGAGGACAGGTCAGCTCCACTGCAAACCATATCCACTGCTTCCAGTTTGGGAACTTTCTGCTTTTGTTTTACTGTAGAATATACGAAAGTCCAATCATTGCTGAGGGACAGAATCGCTCCAGAACACGCCCAAACGCTGAACCGCTGAGAGTCTTGTTCTGTATGCAAGTATGCACTGTAGCAGTACTAAAGAAACTATTAATAGCCCGTAAAGAGCAAAATTCCTAAACAGACCCAGGTTTTAGGTAATGCTGGCAGTGGACAGTGGAATTAAAAGAGCTTGTTTGTCTCCCATATGGCACAGCAGTGGTATCAACAAATGGGTTTGATCATAACCTGTCTCTGCCAAAGACAAACAGCTTGTGCCACTACAAAGAGAGGGGTAGAAATTGCCAGCAATCTGGACCTTTTTTGGTAATGTAATTCATTTTAACGGTCACTCTTTGTAAATGGTAGAGCACATAAGGAAAAAACGGTACTTTCCACTATAAACTAGAACTTTTAGGCTTTTACTGTGTGACGCGTGGGGGTCCTTGTTTTGCGTTCTGCTTGGGTGGGGGTCCAGCGAGGGCGGCGGTTGCTCCTGGATGATTCCCCCGGACGAGGCGGAGGGCTGCGTCCCGCACGGCCTCACTCTCTCTCTTCTCCTGCCTCTCCTCCTCCGCAGATGCCTCATCCTGTCAGCACTGATCAGTCCCATAGCTCCATGCCGCAGAGCTTGCACGCGCCTCCTCACCCCAGCAGCCAATCAGGGCAGCCATTACATCACAGTGGTCCTCCTCAGCCCTCACGCCAGCCCCCGCCACCACAGCCTGGTTCTAACAGCCATCCGCACAGCGACCTGACCTTTAACCCCTCCTCCGCCTTAGAGGGTCCGGCCGGTGGGCCGGTGGCCCCCGATATGCCGGAGCCCTCCTTGGATGTAAGTGTGCAATCGTGCACTCAGCACCCCTGCACTGCACAGGGGCTAAAAAGCAGCACACGGTTTCCCCTTCTGTCATTGCATCACACTGTATGCGGTTCGTCACATGCAAGCATTTGGCTTCTCTTCAGTGCACTATGAATTGTCTCCATTGCTAATGGTCTAATATTTTCCTCCTGATTGTGGTGAAAGTGAGGGGAAAACACCTTATCATAACAGCACCGATAATCCGACTTCCGATTTCCCGGGGGACCGTAGACGCGTGGTCCTCCTTTGATTTTGGATTGGTTCGTTTGTGTATGACAGATCATCAGTCATGAATCAAATCATCACAACACTGTTTTGCATGTGACTGTTGGCACAGGAAATGATGGAGAATTCCCGCTTTAACTGTGCTTGGCCTTGACCTTACATCTTTATCTTTTCTTTCTCTCTTTCCCTCTTGAGATGGAGTGTGGCCAGTGAGAGTGTGAGACCAAGCCTAGGGAGGTGGCAACCAGTGGAAAATGGCCTCTTGATTTGACCATGTGTTTTGTCTTTCTTCCAGCTCCTTCCAGAACTCGCAAACCCTGATGAGCTGTTGTCCTACCTGGATCCCCCTGATCTCCCAAGCAATAGCAACGATGATCTTCTTTCCCTCTTTGAAAACAACTGAGGCCGTTCTCCTCTCAGAAACTCGTTGAAATGACTGGAGTGGACCCACAGCACGGACAGTTACTCAGTACTTGACAAACACAAAGATGCACTCCCTTACTCTTCTTCCTCTTATAAATATATCATTCTCCAGTGCAAAGTGACTGAACATTATTGTAAACACACAGATATGACAGTCCCACTGGCTGCCATAAAGTAATATCTTTGAACATTAAGAAACTGTGCAGCTATATTCAGTTCATTTTTATGTCACACAGTGTTCTGTGTGAACACTAGGAAAGTGTTGTAGCATTTTTTATTCTTATTTTATTTCTCATTTTAAGAAGAAAAAGAAATCTAAAAAAGGAAAAAAAAAACTGCCCATCCTGGCCAGTGTCTGTAACCCCTTTGAACATTGTTGTTCCAATCTATGAAACTTTGGCTTTCCAAATAACAGGTTTTTGTCCAACTGAACAATCACACTGCTTTTTCCGCTGAGCACCATTTAAAAGCACAAGAAATAACAACAAACTGTAACACGTGAAGTACAGAACACCTCAAAGGGAAGAACACTCGCGACACAATCAGCAGGAGAAACCACCCTTTTCTGTCATTCATCCAATTTTTTCAATGTTCCCACTGTAAAGAAAAAAAGATGTCTTTAAATGTTCAAAGGCTTTCATTAAGTTTGAAGGCACATTTTCATCTCAGTGCAGATAAGGGAAAAAAAATTGATGTTTCTGGCAATTTGCGTGCATTTTGTTTCTGTTTGTTTGCTATTTTTTTGTAACACGGTTTTCCCATCGTCACTACACTAAATGAAAAGAAGAACTAAAACACAGGAGGAGTGTGGGTTGGGTTTCGGGAGATGTGACCTCCCGAGCGACGGGACAGAGAAAATGAACTTGCGCCTACCTCCTGTGTTCTACTTAGCTGTAATGGGCATTTATCTCCAAAACAGTGAAAATGCAGCTTTTTTGTACAAGACTGTTACATAGTAATCCAGTCCCTATCTTAACCTGACAGGAGAGTTTATTTGATAAAAAAGCAAGGAATAACAAAAAGAAAGAGAGGGAAGTTGTAGTTGGAATATTATTACCGCCCTAGTAGACCTCTGTGCCAGAGTCACTGTATTGCACCCGTAGCTAGAGCTCCTCCTCTGTGCTTTTGTGTCCTGCATGGGCCTTGCGTCGCTTGCGTACCCATTGTGTGACGTTCGTCTCTCTCCTTGATGAATTATGTACAGTAAGTGGTATAAAAAGTGCATGTGTGCCAATTTTTGCCCTTGTTTAGTGATATTCTGAGCTAAGATGGCGTGCTTTTTATCAACAACTTTACCCGCGGCTTTCTTTGTCTTTTTATTTTGTTCTTATTCATTTCATTTTAACACTAACTATTCTCCGAAGGGATTATTTTCTGATATTTACTGCATATTGTTCATTTTGTAATGATTATTGTTATTTTATTTAATCTCTTTCTTTGTTGTTGTTTTGCAGTGCTGCAAATACGTAACAATTAAGTAATCGTTGGGAAAATTGCTTTATATCACCAAAGTTTGGGAGGGAAGGTGGGGAGAGGGGCTACTGTTTTATTTCAAAGACCGAGAGACAACGGGAGAGAAACAGGATTCGTCACTGAAGCATAAGTATATATGGTAGCCCCCAGTGTTTCTATGTAGATATTTTTAAACAAATGTCTGATATCTGGAAGCTGAACTGTATGACATTTTGCCATCTTTTTTTTCCAAATTCATTTTAACAAAAATGCGCTGTTCAGTATGCAAATGTATTATTTTAAAAAGCTATTGTAAATACTTTTGTGAATATTTTAGTATTGTCTTAGATAATATTAATCCTGTTCATGATTGGTTGTCCATGGTTGTTATCTACTGCTTGTCAAATAACCCCCACCCCCAGCACCAATACCACTCCCATCCCCAACAAAAAGCTTTGTTCAGTTAGAACAGGGAACCAATCAAAAGGTCCTTCATAAGCTGTGTGTTGCAGGACTTCTTGCTTTTAGTGTTATTTGTTTGTGTGTCATTTCATATCCCCCAATACAGTTGTAGAATTTGCAGGCAGGTGTCTTTCTGTCATAATATGTCATTACATCCTCCCCCCTGAAATAAAGTAAGGTATCCCTGAAAAACATAGGAGGGTTGGTCACTCTTCCTGTATAACTTTTGATCTAGCAATATTCCTTTGTAATCCTCACAAGGTTTTCATTGTTTTTGAAGACTGTATAGAAAAAAGTATGTTTTCAATCTGTTTGACAGTTCTTTTGCTCATTCATTTATTTCTTGAAGAACAAACATTGTGGCATGGTTTGAACAGCAGAGGTATCATTTGACTATTTTAACGTAATGAACAAGAACCATGGGAATATCAGAATTGTTAATTGTCGAGATGTACAAGTGGTATTTTAAAAATGTATCACAGCCTTATGTTAAATAAATCTATATGATATAATTTTTATTTTTGTTATAGAAAATACAGCATTTGTAAAAGCTGATGACCCTTCAATTTTTGTATCCCATTTTAAATATTGCTTTTTGGTTTTGTAAATTATTTTTATGTTTTCTTTTATAATGAAAATGTAAGGCTAACAGGCTCATTTAATTTGGTTTACCCTAATGTGGCCATGTTTTGAGAAATGAACTCAGACTTAAATATGGCTCTCAGAAGCTATTGTTCCTATTTGGGAGGGCGGTATGTTTAAAATAGCTTACTAGTAGTGCTGGTACAGTAAAAAAAAATGTGTATCCAAATTAGTCAAATGAATGGTCTATCTTTTTAAAATGCACTGCCATGTTAGTTTTTTCCCCTTTCTGTATATAAATAGACATATTTGAAATTATTATTTTTACATTTTGCTCACATTTTAGTATGAGCCATTTCCATGTATTAGGCACCCCCTGCATACCGTAGTTGCACAATCATCCAAAAGGATTTTTTTTTTGTCTGGGGAAAAAAATTAAAAAGAGAAATTAAAAATGAAAACAGGAGGATAAGAGTCAGCCCACTAATGTCCAGATCTGGGCCGCAAAACAAGCCCGTGTTATAGTGGGAAGATTCAAGGGATGCCTGTACATATGTAAATGACTATAGAGACATGTTAACAGAAGTGTATTCATTTTCCTCAGGAATGTGCATTGTCTCCTCAGAATGAAAAAAGAAGCTTGCAACCCCCTATCAGAAGTGATTCGATGTGGGAAATGAATCTTGCTTGTTAGCGTCTGTGGAATCTCTCAGAATTTGTTCCCTTATGTAAAATACTTTGACCTCTCTATTGAGGGTAATTGGAAGAAACAATTTTGTTTTACCTACATGTAATATTTAGCCTACGTGTATTAGTCTTATCACCTGCATATTTTTAAGGTGCTACAGAAAAAGAAAGTTTAATGAAGAGAATACTGGGGAATGGTTGGGAGGGAGGGGGAAAGGAAGTAGGGGGCCAGGGGGGTTCCAAAAGATTGTAACCAAATCCATAGTTTGTACAATTTTTGATATCATGATCAGACAAAAAAATTAAAAGGTACAATCTAAGGTGATTCATGCAAAAGTGGCCATTGTCTTTATGTTTGTACATTGTATGTACAATCATTTCATATTCTATACTGGTCAGAAAAAAAGAAACTAATTGTGATTTTTAGTCTTGCAGAACTGTATGTAGTTAGATGATGTGACAACCTAATATTTATCTAATAAATATGTATTCAGATGATACCTGTATACCATAATGTTCATGTGGTTCTTTGTAAAGTACGTGCCACTTCCCTACTATTGCTTGCTTGCGTGTGTGTGTGCATGTGTGTGTGAGTGCATGTGTGTGTGTGCGTGTGGGTACATGTGTGTGTGTATTCAGACTATGCAAAACAATTGCACTTAGGTGTAGAGATGTTTCATTGTCTTCATAACATACATTTACAAAGAAAGATTAAAACAAAACGGTTTTTGCAAAAAAAAAAAAAAAAAAAAAAAAGGTTTTTCAGTTGAATAATTAGATGTGTTATCATTTGGATAATTGTGCCTTGAAACCACCTTGAACCTACTCTGACCCACTCTGTACAGTAAAGACCAATGTATGTACAGCAGCTGTTTGAGGAGTGATCAGTTTTAAATGATCACAACATTCACATTAATGCAGGTAAATAAGATATTTTCTGTTATTATCATTTACATAGTTGTTTCCCTCACCAGAGAAAGCAACTAAATAACTATCTGATTTTTATGTAATTATTTTCAAAACACTTCACCACATACAAATTTCATACTAAAAAGTGTGTAACTTACATACATTGTTTATTTGCTGAACAATTCTGACTTTGCTCCTCATTGAATAGTATATGTACTATTCTAGTGATTGAATAAAAATGCATCTGCATCTTCATACTGCCACTATGTCAGTTGACATTACTTTGAATATTCATGGTCTCATGGTCTATGTTCACCGATCATGTGCCCTGAAAGTCTGAGATTTCTGCAGATATAAATGTGTGTGTGCGCACGCGCGCGCGCGCGAGAGAGAAATGTTAGTATTTAATGCTGCCATCATGTAGGTCATTATGTCCAGAAAGTCATTCAAAAGATCACTGTAAAGTTGCAAATTAGTGTAAATCCAAGGCAGATATTTTAAATGCTGAAAATGTAATTATATAGCACCGTTAACCATCTAAATGGCAATAATATACTGAAAATTGAACATAAATACTTTCAATTTACAAAAAGGCTAACTTACATGCCAAGTAAAAGCGGCTAAATGGTACAGCAATATTGCTGATTTTGAATGTTTTATGGTCGGCTTCTTAAAACGTGACCTAAGATTGCAAGGAGGATTTGTTGCTAGCCAGCTACTGGTTAGTCTAGCTAGCTAGCTGCATATCTAACTGGCTAGGTATTTAGCTATCTACATATCTTGCGAGCAAAATAGTTAAAATGCTTGCCATTTCACGACGTCCTACATATCCACACGTTATGTGCTTATGGCAAGCCGTTTTAACATTTAATAGCCTGGATATGTATTGCAAATATCCGTAATTCAGTTCATTTGTATTGAGCTTTCAATTTCAGATGTCCACAACGTCATTCCTCCTGTCTGCAATAGAATTCTTATTAGTCGTTACTGGTGTAACGGACCGTAGTTGATCCGTGATCCGTACGGATACCCCCCTTCTAGTAACAATCGGATTGTAGATATCTAAAATGGGAGTTTTTCCTAGTAAGAATTCTATTGCAGACATCCAGAGTGTTCATTCTGGATAGGAAGAATGACGTTGTGGACATCTGAAATTGAAAGCCCAATACAAATGAATGGCAAAAGTGACGTCATTTGTCCTAGGAAGAATGACGTTGTGCCTATCTGAAATGACAATTGTGGATAGGAAGAATGTCATTGTGCCTATGTGAAATGTTCATTTTGACTAGGAAAAATTGAATTACGGATATTTGCAATACATATCCAGGCTAGCTATTAAATGTTAAAACGGCTTGCCATATGTGCTGGACCTTAAGTGACACCAGTGCCCTTGCTTGTCTCCTATGACTAATGTATAGCCTATTTGGCCAATCAGAGACTAGTACATTGGATCATCTGAATATGCTTTGTTGATTATTGTTATCATGTCGTTGTAAAAACAAATTTAAGAATTATTTTCTTGAATCTATTATTTTAATAGGGTGCCTAGAACAGTGTCATTTTACGGACACTTTAGTCATAAAAGCTTAAAGGTTTTCCAGTTAGGGCCACACCATTACCAGTCTAGAATTCGTTAATTGACAGATGTGTTTATTCACGCACGAGCATCAGTTAAAACTCGGCAGCTCGCAAATTCACTGGTAAAAATGTCAGCTAGATGTGCTGATGTGCTAAGATTTAAGGTAAACCATATAACGTTGAACATTGTATATATTAGTGAAACTCCGCTGTGCCAGTTGATACCCGTGAGGAAACAGTGACCGTGGGGCTCATTGTGGCCAGATAGTGATTTTTTTTTTCTTACAAATTCACAAATCGTTAATGAAGGTGGGTAGGTTAACAAGAGCTGGAGTGACATGAGGGAACCATCCGTTTGCTGTTCACATCAGTAATTATTCACTGCATTCGTACAGCGTGCCCTGAAATGGCTCAACACTGTACATCGGCACGCAGTGTGTTCTTTTGGATGTTAAATGCTCAATCAGTGCCCCGGAATCAGTTTCGGATTTATTTGCGCGACGGTTGGGTGAAGGACCTGGGTTAGATAAGTGATGGAAGGTCATACGCATTCTATATACGTATACGTATACGTGAAGGTGCTGGAACGGCGGCTGGTTGGGGCAGGAAGTGAACTCTATGGTGTGTTAGCCAGCTATGTTGTGTCACCATCAAGTTCAAAACCCATTTATGACTTCCTGTAGCGGTATCTGTAGCTGCAACATAGCCGAAGTCTGAGAACACGAGGTTTTACAATGTTGCATATCAAGAGGCATATGAAATATTGTTCACTGGCAATTTCTGCCGCCCGAATGTTTGTCACTGGACCACCAGCCAGCAACCCAGTTGTGTACTTTGATATCGCTGCCGACAACAAGCCGCTTGGGAGAGTCACCTTTGAAGTAAGTTGCAGTGCACTTAGTATACGTATACTAGCGATATAGCTACGTAGCTGGTTTGGCTAACTGTAGCTAGCGAATGAATGTCACATCTGAATGAAGTTAACAGGTAGATAATTAGCAACGCAGCTAACGTTATATTATTAATTTAAGGAGCAGCTATGACTGCAAGCTAGCTAATGTGTACATTGAAACTAAAACTACAAATTGACAAATGTGAAATAAATCTAAAAGATCTGTTTGCAGTGGCATAGTCCGTGAGCGGCATTTGTATTCAGATCGACTAAGCAAGTGAAAGATTGCCGCTTTGTGGTAAAAGAACTCGACGTTCACTGCATATTAATCTGCACATTAACTTGCTAGGTAGTGGGACATGTTGCACGATTTTGGTACTCAAGTTTACTTGAGTGCGAATTTAAGTAGCTGGCTGGCTGGCAAAGTCAAGAAAATGACGTAAATGTGCAACATGGTTAAGGTGAGTTTATTAGAACACGGTAGCTGTCAGTTAACGGCACCTGGTTAGCTATCTGTCCACTCATCTAAATTGTCGGTTGGTAATCGACAAAATTTTGTCTGTCACAACGAACAGGCGTAAATAAATCATAATGTTTGCAGCTGTCTTGCCATTGCCTTCATAGAATAGATTGAGACATGTAGCGAGCCAAAAGGTAAGGTAGCCTGACCATCTTACTGTGCTAGACTGACGTTGTCAATTATGGAGGGCTTTTCTTGACTTTAATAATTAACGCCAATTTGACATGTGTAGACACCTGAACGAAAAATGTCTGGGATTTGCGTTTAAAGGTGACTGACCATATCTAACACTTAACGTATGTCGTCGGTGACTGAATGAGAATGGTTTGATCGAGCTTAGTTTTCTTTCCAGCAGTAGTCCAGCTGTCTGTAAGCATATATGTAAGTAATAACAACAATAAAAATCTAAACGAAAATGAAGTGGGCAGTCACATTGGAGGATGCCATTAATTGCGTCAAGCCATTACTGAATGATCAAATTACTGCTTTGTTTCTGTGTTATTAGCTGTATTGCCGTATAAAGCTACCTAAAACAATCTTATGTTTTCCACTAATTAAACTCATCTTTTGCAGCTGAATGCAGATGTTGTGCCAAAAACAGCAGGTAGGTACTGGTACACATGGACATTGATGTTAAATGAGGCATAATGATTGCTTTAAATGCACCTTGACATTTGTATAGGCCTGATTTTTTGTAAATGAAACGAAAGTGAGTTTTCCTATACTGCATTTTCTTTTTAATAGAAAACTTCAGAGCACTTTGCACAGGGGAATATGGCTTTGGATACAAGGGGTCAACATTCCACAGAGTGATTCCTCAGTTCATGTGCCAGGTATTTTGTCTCATCTTGTGATCTGAGAAATGTATTGCCAGGTGCTGGGGGGAAATTAAGGTTGACTCAAATTATCTTGTACTTTGGAGGTCTGGCAAGTCCATACATGTTGCAGTTGATATGGCTGTTGCTCTTTCGAAGTGGAATCACAACATGTATGTGACTGTTCTGTTAGGTGTTATTAGGTCCTTAAACATTCTAATGATTTTCTTTGGAATATCCTTGGGGCAAAGGGTGGAGATTTTACTAATCATAATGGAACCGGAGGGAAGTCTATCTATGGACCCAGATTCCCAGATGAGAACTTCATTCTGAAACACACCGGACCTGGTAATGAGTCTTTCTTTTTATCAATAAACACTGCACAAGTTGTGTTATAGCATTAATAACATAATTTCAAATATGCCAATATTCTTATTCTGAAATATTAACTTAGTCAACATTTTCAAAACTTATCTTTTGCAATAATAAGCTGTTTTATGAAAAACTTCACTGTAAAAGCTAAGCTGTTTAAAATAAATTAATCTGCTGTATAACCGTTTTAACTGTTTTCAGTAACAGTAGTCTAGTTTGAGCTAGCCATAGCTTGTGAAATTAATGAAAAAAATTCCATCAGTTTTCTATTCAAAGTTAAATGAAAGTGAAATGGGAAGTTTTCACTTCTGCTCCGTGTCTCCTGAGAGGTGACCTTGTACTTTATGAAAGAGCACTCTCCATAAATAGAAGGAGCTATTTCTACCAGTAGATGGGGCCCTTTTCCTGGGTAAGAAGTAGGTGTTGAATTTGCCATTCCTTTACATGGTGACCTACTTTCTCCACCACCCACCAGGAATCAATTTACTAATACTGCTGTTCATGTGTCATTCCTCATTATGTGTACCAGTCTTGGTCCTGTTTTAAAACATGAAACTGACTCCAGGAGTGAAATAATGTGGTGTGGCAAAGAACGCACGTATGTAAGACATCATGATGGGGATCAAATTAAATCTTTTGCCTCCTGCATTTTGCTGACCTCTCTCCCCGTGTTGCTCCAAGTGCTCTGCCATACATTTCTGTCTCATGCTTTCAATTGCCAGTTGTAGTAAATCCTCAAAGTAAACCACAAATGCGATCTCTTAGGTGCTAACAAGTAACAACTGCCTACCTCTGTTGCATTGTGTAATGGTATCCATTCACTGTGTTTTAGGTGTACTGTCAATGGCAAATGCTGGTCCAAATACCAATGGCTCTCAGTTCTTCATCTGCACTGCTAAAACGGAATGGTATGTCAGAAGAGCAAAGTTAACAAAGTTGATGTTCTCCATAATGCAGCAGCGTAATCAAGACTCTCGCCTTCTCTCCTAGGCTGAACGGCAGGCACGTCGTGTTCGGCCATGTGAAAGATGGAATTGATGTGGTCAAGAAAGTGGAGTCCTTCGGTTCTCGCTCAGGTAGCACCTCCAAGAGGATCACCATCACAGACTGCGGGGAGCTCAAGTGATCTGTCATTGTAGCTGCAGACGCACGGATAGGATACACTTACTGTGAATTTCAGATAAATCAGGAAAAAAATGCATTTCTGTCTTACTGTGTAGCTCAGTCGTACTTATCCTAGGTGTTATTTGTACACTGATGTGTTCTCTGGGGACATAAAATGAGAAAAAAGTCATGCTGCTGTTTTTGTGGAGGGGTGGCAGTGGTCTGATAAAATGCAAGTGAATAGTCCTTTCATGCACATAACTGCTTTTGTTTCCTCATCCACGCTGAGCGTTAACAGTGAATGTGTTTGGTACTGTGGAAGTCAAAATTAAAAAGAAAAGGGACATTTCAGGAATTGGGGAAAGCAGTCTGTGTCAATTTACACTGAATGTGAAAATGTTTTTCTAAAAATGGCATTGGAATCAGTTATTAAACCCATCTTTACATGAAACTGTGTCTGATTTATTCTGTGAACTGTTGTGTGCCCACAGCTGTTCTACCTACTGGAGTTGGTGCTCTGCTTTGCTGTTGCCCTTTCAGTGGTGATCAGTGCCAGTTTTCCTAAAGCCTGTGTGTCACTGCTAAGTGAATTAAATTACTTTGGATTCAAGACTGGCACTGTGTAAAATGTTTTAATATGAAGAAAGCTTACTCTAGCCAGTGCTTGGAGCATGCCCATCATTGCAGATGGGGCTGTAAGCAAATGTGCCAATGCCAAATTGTGATTTGATTATTCTGAAAAATGATATGGTAAAATATATTTACATGCTGATAGTATGACCAATCTAGAAAGTTGGGTGTGGAATTACAAGAGATAAGCATTGACTTACTAAACTTGCAGTGATTTTGCAGGGGAAATTATCACTGCCCGTAAGAAATGCAGAATTATGCCAGCCATACCAAGAAATCATAATTCTTAATGGACTGTGTTTTAGCCAAGGACTGAATTTTGTAAAGAGCACCTTTCAAAATAAAAACTACCAAATATGCCTGCCTGGGAGTCCTATGTGTCCAACTGGCCCAGACTAGAATGTATCAGATCGTGAACCCTTAAAGGGCGTGTCAGGTTGAAGGCAGGCATTTCTGCTTTGAATTTATTTGTCTGAAAAGAAACTGCACTGAGAAGAAATGCTTTTTGCTAGTTAACTGAGCTTAATATTTCAAACCAGTTGATAATCATGTTATTTTGACTGAAATGAAATGAATGAAAACATACTGACTATGGTGTGTTAACAGAGTATGGTGTTAAGAACGTAACAGGTCAAAGGTCAGACAGTATGTTACAAGTAATAGGGTTAGATGACTTCTGGTACAAAGATGTTATTAAAATGCTAGTGGAATGAGATAAGAACAATAAGATACAGGTAGAAAGCACTGCTTGAAAAATTTTGTAACATGAAGATAAACAAAATGTCTCCCTTCTGGACAAATACACAGAACAAAAGTGTCATATAACATGTGTACGCTGTTATTCAGGGGTGCCCGATCCCATTCTAGGAGGTATATTTTCCATCAAAGGACTAACATTTTTGATTCACATAATTGTGGTTTTGCTTGAACCTCTCCTCCCAGTTTTGATATTGTTCATTGTTGAGATATTTGAAAACCTGCAGTGGTCATGTCTGTAATTAGCACCTAAGATTAGATTAATTAATTCCTCTATTTTAGCATCATATTTTCAGTACAGGATATGACATCACAGCTGTATTTATTCTTGAAACTATTCAGTAAACCAGAGGTTCACACCCCTTTGGAAAAAGATCATTCATGACCAAAAATGTATGCACAGTAACTAAAATGTATTAAAATGTTATATCATTGTTACTGATGTTGTATCATTGTTACAGATGTTATACAGCAAAAACACATTCATGAAATATGATTTCGGTTTAAATTTGAGAGCCATTTAAAAGCACATTTTGTCCTAATTCCTGCTGTTAGCACTCCCTTGTTTAATCTCAGGCATGTGGCTAACCATTCACTTCATAACTATGTCGTGTTACATTTGGTGTTGTATTGTTAATGTGTAGGTTTTTGTTCACTTCTGCTGCGCAAAATCCAAGCAAATGGTTTGTACATTTTTCTCTAATAGGGTGTTCCAAAACAAACTGTATAATGGAGTCAGATACCCTTAACAGCAGTGTGAGTGCAAATTCAGTTTTCAAGAGCAAATATAAGCTTTTGAGACAAATTGTGATAAAACAAGTCATTTAAAATCATGTAAAGACATGTATTAACTTCTAGATGCAAACAGGGATTACCCAGTTAAGTTAGATCCACTTAATACATTGTGAATTTACATCTACATGGACAACTATCCATGGCCTGTGCAGAGACGTTCTTGATTCTAATTGCAGTCATTTTGAAAATAGTGAGATGTTGCTTCTTTCATTTTTGTTGGCACATCCATGTGAGAACTGTGCTTGGAAACGCAGTAACAGCGATTTACCCTGGCAGGTTTTCCTGCTGATGATGGGTAATAAAAGCAAGGCTGATAAGATTTCCTTTGTATTTGGAGTTTTGTCTGCACAAAAGATTCTTTGTTACTTTTTATGTGTGAAAGCAATACAAAAGGAGCATTAATTTGTTGTTCTTTTTGCTGGTTTAAGCAATCAGTAACATACAAGAGGCTGTGCATACCCACTTCTGGAGGAATTCACTAGAGAAGAACTGGGGGTTTAAGGGAGGATGTATCAAATAAATCACGGCTATGCTGCAAGACACTGGGCCTCATTTACCAAAATGTTCGTAGAAACGAGCATACATTTTCCTTGAGAAGAGTTTGTACGAAAAAGTCACGTCGATATCACGAAACACCCACTTCGTTCTTTGCCTTGTTCGTATGATCAGGAATCCCACTCATTAAATCTTAGATTATCTTTAATCATATTAAATTAGATGCTCGTGTATGTTATCTGTAGCTATTGTAAATTCTCTGGAGCGATTCGGATATGGCGTCCTGAGCTGTGTACAAAACGCATCGTCCTTTTGGCACGTCGATAGCGCGCTCCATCACCAAGAGAATCTGTTATCAAGAGTTTGCATGCAATAGCCTGTGGTGTCGTCACCCAGGGTTTCAGACTCGTAACTAAAAAGAGAGTTGATGAGGGTCGCTAATGTCACCCCCTGCAGTTGGGCACTTTTGATGAAAATATTGTTACGGGTCTCAGAGTTCATCTTATTTATTTTGATAAACTTTTTGGGGCAATTGCTCTGTCAGCTAGCTTAGCTGCGGTTTAGAACTGTACTGCTTAAAACGGAAGTATCACGAGTTTAACGCGCATCTGAGTGTTAAGCTGAACGTCACTACTGTGTAAAGGTGCGTTTTAACCGGACGCGAAATTTTTGCGCGACGTGAATTCATAAAAAGTCAACGGCAGGAGGCGCACCGTTTCAGCTGATTCGCAGTTAAACTGTCTGGAAACCGGAGGTTGGAGATCGACCCCGAACCAGAGCCCGTTTATACGGATATTATCTGCCAGAAGGAAGCGTTAACAAGAATGTCAGTTAATGACATAATTTAGGATTCTTTGCGAGTTGGATCCTCGATGTAATATAAATATTATAGGCTATTGTAATTGTTATTAAGATGCGTTTTAACCGAATGCGAAGCGAAATGTCGTTTCGCTTTCCTGGCGCGGGTTTGATGAAAAAATAACACGCGAATTTCGCCCATTTCGCGTCGCTCGCAGTTTCGCCGCGATTACCTACGCCCGTTCGCCTCCTGCTATTGACTTTTAATGCATTCGTGTCGCTCGTAAATTTCGCTCCGCGTTCGGTTAAAACGCAGCTTCAGGCTTATATATTTCTTATACAATTGACTTCACATCCGCCAAAAATAAACCTTATTTCCCTGCAATAAATAAGACCCTTCCTGGATCCTGTCGTCATTGAAGTGTCTGAAAGGGAACTAAAGTTACGACTTTATTGTAACCCTCTATTTATAAGCATTTCGGTCTGGATCGTGTTTGATTATTATTACTCCGGGACGTGCATAGACATTTGTTTTGGATAAGAGTGGCTGTCAAATAAATAAATGTGTTCGATGGCTAAATTGTTTGTTGCGTGTTTTGTCTGTCTTTGTGATTAGAAAAAAAACAGCTTAAGAAGATGTAGAACGTTATCTTCGCAAACCTTAATCAGGCCTATAGGACTATATAAAGAGATATGCCTATATAGCTTTTATTTCACACACTCAAAGTAAGTGACGACATAGGCCTACATGGGGCAGACATCAGGCTAACAAAATATTACTACAGTTTGTGTATAGGACGTAATGTAGGTCTCATTCTGCTGATAAAATGGTTTAGTCTCTCCTTAAACCACCTCAGTATCAGGTTTAAGCAAATACGCACAAAAAGTGATCTCTAGTGGCTGATATGAGATCTCGACACAGCAACTGAGATTAAGCTAAACCTCAGCAGTAGGTTAAAACACAGGTACCGATGACACAGCAATGGGGTTTAAGACGCCACGTGACTTTTTCCGCAACATGCGCGTTTAAAACCGTGTTAAACTCTAAACTGCAGCTAAGCTAACGACAGAGCAATTGGCCCTTTAAGTCCACGATACTAGGGTAATGCGGGTTCACTTTTGTATCCCAACCAACGCCCCCATGGTAAACTCTGACTTAATTATTTGCATATAGGCATAGAACGAAATGTTTTCCCTTCCATCACTTTAAGTAGCCTATAGATAGAGTCCCAAGTACAATGGAAAATTGGTCATGCTGAATTATAAATGATTACATTAGTTACCCAGTAGATTTTTTGTTTATTGATAACTAAATCACGTGATGTGTGTATGTATTTCAAAAGTGAAAAGTCAGTTTGTTCATATGGAAATTGAATGGTCGCAGTTTTACCGAAATGACAAAAACATCTTGCTTCAGCGCGTGCTTGCGTATGGAGTATGAGCGGGATGGAGCAGTCGTAAAGCTCATTCATTGGTAAGAACAAATTCCAGGAAAGAATAAATTGATAAAATCCGAAATTATTTATAGTACATTACCTTATTGTCATTTAGCAGACGCTCTTATCAGGAGCGAATGACACATGTTACAGTTGTTACATGCTATCCATTTACACAGCAGGATATTTACTGAGGCAATTGTGGGTTTAGTACCTTGCCCAAGGGTTCAGCAGCAGCGCTCCAGCAGGGAATCAAACCAGCAACTTTTCAGTTACAAGGCCTGCTCCTTACCCCTATGCAAGCACTTCAGCTGCTGCCGCACGCCATATGCACATAATCGTTTGTAAGCATGAACAGTGAATCTGGCTTAGTGACTCTGACCCATTGTGCATGTGTGTACTGTCCAATCTCTTCATATAAAAGAAAATCATGTTTTAGGCTACAAAAAGATGTGGCCATTCTTCTTCAATCAAGAGAGAGAACCAGTGCCTTATGAACCCAAGAGAAAGAAATGGTCAGTAGTGTTTAACTGAGGCCAAATGTAGTCAACATTTTCCAAATCAGTTTTTAGCAATCTAATTTCATTGTTGCTACAGAAAGGTTTATACTCATGTTCAGTATAATCTTTCATTGTTAACATAAACTTGATGTAATTTGGTTAGTTTTGTTGCTCAGACTATATATTTTACTTTCAGAAAGCTGGCACCTTGAGGGTGGATGACTCCATTGTCAGCATTTGTGAAATACTCTGCATGTTTGTGTATCTCTCTGGCATTGCGTACAATGTGTAAGACTACTGTATGCTTGTGTATTTCCATGGGCATGCACTGCTAATTGAGATTATTACCTTTTGTCGCACAATTTTTATAAATGGGTGAGCGCCCCACAGTCAAGCCAGATGAATATGTTCCATGTCAAAACTAAAAAAAAAAAACAACAGTGATACAACCAGTTTTTATGATGTCACATACAATAGACACATGTGTTTCGGTAAAAGTTCACTGGTTCTCTGTGGTGGTAAGTATCCATACATGACTTCCCTGCAGCATAAGAAATTGCATATAAAGATTTTTTTTACCAGACTTACAAGAGAAGGGTATTTTGTGCCAACAGTCAATGAACATGAGACATCTGTAAAGCTACATTAAAATGAAGGCTATAATTAATTAGAGACCTGAGTGACATGGGCACTAACATCCATCCATTCATTTACCAGGAACTGATCATTCATGTCTGCTGTTACATTTCAATGATTAATAAAGAATATATACATAGACATTTTTGGGATCTTTTCATGTACTCGTACAATACTGAAATAAATTGTAAACCACGTAGTCGTCAGGATACAGCCAGCTTTTCCATGAATCCCTTTGTGTTTGAAGTAGCTGGAATCAAAATAATCAAATAAAACACAACAAAACAGTATTGTTTCAATGTTTTAATTCAGCAATAAAACTCTTAAAAAGCACTAAAAAAGCAAGCTTTTTGTTCCTAATAAGCAAATAAGGCACATTTCGGAATGCCATTTTATGGACATATAACAGCAGAGTTGTACATTCTTTGCACTTTTCCAGAAATACATTTTCTTTGCCAGCCCGCTCTGTGTTTTGCCCATTTCCATTTAGCATTAGTCTTTTTTCTTTACAACATAACTAAGTTACAGGAATTAAGATGAGTAAACACTGGTATCTAATTTATCATAAAGCAGTCTGTGATCATCCTACTTCGTAGTCAGGAAACCACAGAACCTGTATGATAGTGGATTAGTATACATGTACAATGTAGTGAATACGGCAATATGATTAGTATTTTAATGTATACTATAATACCATATCATATTCTGCAATCTAAGCGAATGCACTAAATGTTATACGTATACAGTATAAGTAAAAAGATATTTTTCGATCTCTTCCAAACAATCTAAATGAGTACATGCACATGCAACATCTATAATTATTGTCTCATGTTTTGCATAATGAGGAGGCTAGGTTCTAAGTTTTGATTTACATTTAACAATGAATTCACACCAGTTCATTGATGTTGTTCCTATTGCAAACTAGAACTCACAGTTTCTTGTGCTTGAAAACAGTGCTGAGTGCCAGTCTCTAAAATGATATACCCTGCTCTGTATCTTAGAATACAACAGGGCTATTGCTTTTTATTTCATTCTTCATAATATTAAATTGCATCAGCATAAACATCAGTACTTCTGTTAGCTAGTAATGTTAATATCAACTGCAGTAATCCTCTTTAAAAAGATAGCATACTTTCCAAAATACACATATATAAACTTGATAAGCACACTAAGTACTTGAATAATATAATAATTGGTTAGATAATACTGATAATATTTTCATCCACAAAACAAACACAAAATGGCTTTTAAGAGAGAAAAGGGTATTTAAAAATTATGTACCAACCTTAATATAATAATCTATGTAGACATCAATATTTCCTTCTTAGTGTAGTTTTGCTGCATATTTTATACAAACAAAAGTATTGTAAAAAATCCTTCCATAAATATTTTCTGCAGGATATACCCTCAGATTGTAAAACATTGAAGAAAAACTCCCAGCTTTGTTTATATTTCAACAATAGGCCCTTATAACAAAAAGCTCTGATATTGCAATTTAACAGTAAAAAACAACAGATATAATTTTTTTAAATGATGGCCTTCAAATATATACATACTATAGTAATTGCAAAGATCTCTGTCAGGGGTAGAAGTCTTCATTTTCTTGCAATTGCTCTAAAAATGTCAACATATAAAGAGGTTTCCAAAATACATACATCGTCCATAGGAAAAAAAAAAATCCATATTTAAAACAACAGTAAAAGTCAAGTATGTGTATCTCAAGGCAGAAATGTCTGCAAGCATTTGAGCACTTTATTCTTTCAATGGGAGGACATTTTATTACAGCTTCTGATGGCTCTTTGTAACTGGGGACACTGGCTTACTCATGGAATCCTCCCCCAGACATTATCAATAGCTCACAGAGTGGCATTTTGCCACCACTGATCGCATCAGGGTCCTCAGGGTTTTTTTCCTTTGCAGGTCTAAAAAGACCTGAGTAATCTTCTGGACTTTAAGGGCCCCATTTGATTATTATGGCAGAATTCCATCACCGTCCCTCTGCGGGGATGGGGTCAAGGGTGATATGGACGGTTTCTTTCTTTAAGTAAAGGACAGGATAGAAAATTACTCTGCAAAAGCTCTTTCAAAAGGTGGCAGACTTTGTTGTTTTGTTTTTGCACAGAAATCACATAAAATTGACATCATCATGCTATCATTGTGAATATGAGTCAGACTGCCTCTAATAGCCATATATATCTAGCCAGAAATGCCCCCAGAATGAAATAAGATCAATGTAGCACAGTAAGAACAATGTCAAAATCATTGGCAAGATGGTGCAAAAAATCTTTGGGGAAAGACAGCTGTTTGTAATTCCATATAAGAATTGATTCATACATCCCATGGCGAAAGGTAATGCAGAGAATTCATATTCAGCCATGTTGTACAAAAAGGAATTAAGGCAGAATCTCAGCGACTTTGTACAGTCCTCACTTTTCTGTTAACGTGAAGAGAGTATAGTCTACACACCAAATGTGTATCTGTTTAACTGTAATACATGCAGATGCCGCAAATAAGTTACTGAGCTCATTTATGTAATCATTTTTCTAGCCCTACCCTATCCCATGGCAGCAATAACACTGTGTTAGAAACCTCTCTTTGCTATGAAAATTTCACATTCCTCCATTTCACATTAGAGACACATTCAAAAATGAACATTGTAGGCAGGCTTTGAATTATTCAAACCACAATAAAAAATCATATCCCAACGAAAACTTTAGATAACTAGATGTCAGAAGGACCAAGCTCTTCTTAAACCCTGCTAAAACTGAACAAATGTTATCACTTGAAATGCCTGTCTTCTAACACGTTAAAAGTATAAATTGGCTGTTCAGGCAATGTTTTTCATTGTATCCGTCAGTATCTAGAGTACAGAGTTTTCCATCACAGGAAATCAGTTTAGAAAATAAAGCTTGCACTAGCACTAACTAAATGCAATAGTTTGGCTGACTGGGGAATGTATGCGTTTACTGTAGGTTTTGAATAACATGTCCTTGTTACCATGACAGCAGTGCTATGATTGTTTTTGCCAGCTGGACATTTCTGTTCCAAGTAAACTAGAGTAATGGTGCGAGTGAAATTATCAGCCAGTTTAAACATGTCAGTCCTAACAGGGAGTAATTACTTTGTTTTATCATCCATCTGTACAATTCCATGCATAATGCCACATTTTTCGGTTACTTTTGAAACTTGTTGCACACAATATTTGCTTCTTCTTACAATTAAGAAACCGCTTTAAGTTATTTCTTCCTTCAGACTAAACGTAACATGTTCATCTCTGCTTATCTCAATTTTTTTTTCATATTTCAGCCAGCAACAAACTTTTGGTTTAAATGGCACAACAGAATAACATCTTTAAAATACTGTAATGATCCACTTTAAGTACTTCAAGTTTAGTTACCTTTAACATATTGCTTATATATTCACTTTATATATTATGCAACTATTAATATAAGTCAAAACAGAAAGTAGTAGGTACATCTTGTGCTCTACGTGTACGTATTACACAACTTCTTCACTTAATAATAAGATATTTACTAAATTAAGTATTAGTCCCAGAGGCATAGAGAGTCCCTTGAGGTTAACACACAATATAAAGCTACAGTCATTGTCAACTTGACAACAGCCTGTGGTCAATCAAACTACAAGGAACTTTATTCCTAACTTGGAGTAACATATCAACACTGAATTTTTCATTGTTTTGGATTCTTAGACAATGCGAATTCGGCAGCTATTGAAATAAATGAGAAATGTGGATGAACTGAAATAAGATCACTTTGTGGAAATACACCTGTCAAAGTTAAGGATAAAGTGCACTGAGTTTAGACTGAGGCGGTAGTTCACCTCTAAACATGCCTCTTGAAACTACCTACTTGCTATTTTTTGTCAATCCCTTTTTTGAGGCCAACTCTGCCTTGACGCTGAAGTTGTTGATAACACCAATGTCACAAGTGGGGTAAACTCTATAAAGCTTATTGCAGAAGTGACATCTTGCCATTCCTAATTGATTTAGAAAGCAGCAAATGAGTTCTGATCTCTCTATCAATTCCTGACTGACAACAAAGGTTGTGTAAGTTAAGACAAAAAAGTACACTGTATTAAATTTACTTCCTAGGATAACTAAGACTATAGCCTCAGTATAACTTGTTAAAAACCCATAACCAAAAACTGATAAATCATTTTTGTTCAGCCTGTTAAAAGCCAATACAAATCTTTTCTGATAACAAATATTTATGTTATTCCAGCACAAAAGTAGACTTTCCATATTCCCTATTATTTTACAATAGTGAACATCATCCCTTTAGACTTGACATTTCCCTCTCCTGCTCTCTCTTCCATCTGCTCAGGGATGTGACAAGATTTTATGTGACAATATCATTCTCTTTCAAAACCTAATACTTGGATATAGCTAGAAATACGTGGCTTTACTTATTTCATAAGTTGTTCTTTATCTGATTCTGCATGGTTGTGCAGTACTTTGTACTGTGATGGGCAAATGTGGCTCAGTTGCACTCAAACAAATCCAAACACCAACAACATGAAAACACTGTGGGCTGGCATCTGGCAACCATTGTCCGAGGCTCAAAAGCACAGCTTACCCACTTCGGACAATAACTATAGACTATAACATGAGCTACCTGATCAATAATTATTTCATATCACCTCATTAGTGTTACGTACAGAATTAAGAAAGCTCAAAAAATCATGAAATTCTGAATTAAGAATGACTATTGGCTCTATAGAATGTGCATATGCAGTGAGCCACAAAGAAGCTCTAACAAGCTAATGTGTGTTTCCTGTGTAATGTTAATGTAATGTAATGTAATGTGGTGTGAGTAAGTAGTAGCAGTGTATCCTAACTTGGTTGGGGGGTTTAGGAATACAGTTTATTTCTGCTGTAGTATTTCCTCTGTGTTTTGAAATACTTGCTTTTTGTTTGACCGCAACTGAACCCTATGTAATCATCACATGACAAAGAAGCACTTACAATTAGAACGAAATAAGAGTCACATCAAGAGGTTTGGCCTCCTATCTATCTCCTGAGCAAACCATGAGACTACGCTGCAAAGACCTATCAAGGACCACACTTGAAATAAAATTACTTTCCCCATTCAAATATATATGTATCTATCTAACTGAGACACAAGACTTGAGGTGTAGCAAACCACAATTTTACATAGGATCACTTCCAAACGCTGCAAAATCACAACATGTATCACCTGCCTATCAGTGCACTCAAAAATAAAACACAACAGCCAAATACTACAGTCAGAGATCTGTCTAATACATTCCTTGTGCAGTATTTTCTTCCCAACATAGTAGAGGGAGCTCCATATTACTGAATATTATTATATATGTACAAATATGATCTGACATTCTGTTTGTCAGCAGGTGTTTAATGGGATTCAAGATGTTACCTCTGATGTCAGTCCTCATTACTACTAGCCTTGATGGCTGTGTTGTTGCACTGATTGTCATCTGGGCCAAGTTGCTCAAGCCTATTTTATGAGAATGACATCACGCCACGTCACATCATGTTTCTAAAATGTGAGACTGATCACGTGAATTGAACTGTGTGAAGCTACTTTTCATACACTAAGCACAGCATGAACAAAAATATTTTGAAGACAACGCATTTAAGCAGACGTTATGTAATAACTGAGAAACATCAAATGATATTTATGACTGTACAGGGAAATGTCTTGGTGAAAAATAATACAAATTATCAGCCCAACTTCATGTGAGGAATTTTCAGGACTAAATACTGTGCAATAAAAAAAAAATCTGCATACCTGATCACTTCCTATTTTAACAGTGCAGCTGACCTGAGTAAAAGTAAATGTTTATATGTAAAAGCACAATTTAAAAGCAGTGAGAATATATGCCATTGTATATTTGAGATTATACATCTGCATCAGGAAATTATGAGATGATGGAACTATTTTTTCCCATAAGCCCTCACCAGAAGATTAGGATTAAGATCCTATGTAATATGTAGTTTGAATACATAGTTTGTCCAGGAGCTCTACAAAATCAGGTCAAAGGAATATTTCTTTTTGGCACACGTGGTGTGTATTACATTTTTTGGAAATTACGTATTTCATACATAAATCATTCTGTGAGTCTGTGCAAGGGAAGACATATGTAACCTCAACAACTTCATATTTGTTGTCCTTTGCTCATATTGCTATGCAACAAAACAATACACGGACAGGACAAAATCACATTGATCTTCATCTGTTGTGGTTTTCTCTGGCTTTTAACAATGACCTAACTCTCGAAGTGTGATCTTGCACGATGGTCAAACGGCATTTGATATCCTGTTATTCTGTGCTTTCTAATAGTTCTACAATATGTAATGGTATTGCACAGTTAATTTTCACATAAACATGATATTTAATGAGCCAATGTCTTAATATATAAATTAACTATGTATAATAACTCAAGGTCCAACAGATACATAGGTAAAATATTAATTAATTAATTGCCAAGCTTACTAATGCTTTCTAAAACTACTATTTCATCTACAGTAGTTTCTGAAGACCAATGAAAGTTACAAAGGGCGTATATATGTCCCAGTTAAACCAACTACATAATACAAAAACTAATAATAGCCTACAACCAATAAATGGTAACTCTCCAGTAATAAATACATAGGCAACATACAAGCCAGGGATGAACTCTTCATAATCCCTTAGTTAATTCACAGTTGATTAGATGTGCTGCTGACCCAATGAACAACACAAGATGTGAAGAGCCATATTAAATCAAGCAAACCTAAAACGATATAAGAACACTTGGCACATCCACATATTTCACTCGGCAGGGAAACAAAAAGAATTATGTAAACAATAAACACCACTGTGGGGTGGTGATAATAACCAACAGACACCGGTGTGAGGTAATCTATTGCAACTGATACGGGCAGCAACACTCTCAGTGACGTTATTGATAAAAGAAAACAAATTCACTTGTACACATACACAGGTAAATGTGTTAATTGGCACTGGTGTTCTAAGGGCTATTAGCACTGAAGCTGTATGCAAATCAAATTTGGCGAGTTCCACTTCTTAAAGGAAGAGCATTTTGTGGATAAAGCGTTGAATAGCGTGGTGGTGGGGGGGGTCACCGTCTTCTCTGGGATTATTGCACACGACGGCAGTAGTAGCCGAGGACTTTGCATTTTTCACACAGGTGCTGAGGGTGCTCCTTGCTCTGGTCCGAAACATCGAGGCCGTCGGGCTTCTCCAAAGGTCGCTACACAGAAGGAGACAGAAAACCCAATGAACCTGCCAAAATGTTAGGCCCGGGTAATTTTCCACAATGGTTGCTGTCAGTCTGCCACACAAGCTTCTAAGTCTTTGAGATGGGAGAAGTGAACAATAAAAAGTAGATAATCATTCTGTGTTAATCCTGCATTCAAGAGCAATTCACACAAATTACTCAATTTCACCTTTCAGTTTCTAGAGCTTGTACTTTCATGTCAGGCTTCAAGCCACAAGAGGTCCATTTGGGTAGGCCGATTCTCAAACACATTTAATGTATAAACTGAAAGTTGAAATGAAACCCTCATTTGAAGATTATGTTAGTGTGTTGCTTGAACAATGACACTGATGACAGCTCTAGCTGAAATGTTTGCTGTTAATATCTGAAAACTTTTTGCATTTATCACATGTATTGTAAGTTGATGAAATCTAATATTTTTGATAAATCTCAGAGTCTTCATTTTTGTTTTTTGGAGAAAGCAAATGGTTTTATACATGTCTAAATTAAAAATATATTCATGTAAAAGTATGTTAGAATGTCATTGGTGCATTTGTTCTGTATTCTAAAGGAGCACACATGCACCATCATTGCACACAATCCATCTCTCAGATACAGATATTGTTTAGCAAGAAATTGCTAAAGCAAACATGGCCACTATAGTCAAACACTACTATCTGTTATGCATTAACTGTACCTAACAATAACATTTATGTGGTAATGGTACAATGCTTTAGGTCAATGGTTTTCAAACTATTTTCAGGGGAACCACATTTTTAAAATGAGAGACCACTGCATCCCAAATAACTATAGATTTAAACAAAAAGGCACTGAACATGCAATCAAACAGAGCTTAAACATCCCATTTTAATTTCTCATTTCATACAGTGTTATCATCAGTAGTATTAAAACAAAATATTTTTTGTCAAACAGTGTAGTGCTATCAGTGCAGTACATTGTACATCTACAATTTATTTTGGCAACTCAATTTAAATCTCCCCTGACCCACCCATGGGTCCTGACCCAGACTTTTAAAAACAAAAGTTTTTTTAAAACTGTTTCCTTATTCATGTCTACCCTTTCAGCACACAGGAGAGAGATATGTTCTTCTTTGACTGCAGTGGCTAATAAAACTGCACATGATTTCTTTTTCTTTTATATGCTGTGATAAAAGTGAAGGCAAAGACTGTCATGTCTGTTGATAGAATACAGCTTTAGAAGACGGAGGAACAGCACTGGGCATTACGTTCTTGGAAATGATGTAAAGCATACTGGGAATACCTTGCCATGCCAGCGAGTCGCTTTTGGACAGCGATCACAAGCAATTATATATATATAAAAAAATGATATTTTAAATTACAAAATAAGTTTGCACAGAACTGAAAAAAAGATGGGAAAATCAAATGAGAGTGCCTGCAGCTAGCTTATGACATACTCTGACAAGACTTTCCAGCACACACTGCTTTGACTGGCACTGAACTGTGCATGGGTTCACTTCTGACAACATGTGCTTCCTGCTGTGCAGGTCAGCTGGTGCATTACTGTGGGCTCAAATGTTCTAGAAAGCTCTCCAAATGCCCTAAATTGATTTATGCATCATACAGACTAGCTAGTCCATGTCCTTCTGTGTATGCTGACTCTCAACTACAAGCCTGCAATGCAGTATACTGGGCTAATAGTGATTAGGTACATTATGTATTATATAACAATACTTCATACAATGGCTACTTGTCAATCCCTGTCTTTCACCCACACACATGGGTTCTCCATAATATTCTTCAAGATGCATATTTGCATATTTTGCTGAAAAGGGTACTGCAATCACACAGTGCCTTTCTCACAGACTTCATTTCATATAGGACAGATTACATCCGTTCCTTTAGCCAGTTATCTTCCTTTAATGGATGATTTCCATTATATTTTGAAGCAAACAAAAAAAATGTTCAGATCCTGTCACTAGTATAGACACAAAGCTATGTCATGTCAATCTTCTGCCTTACTCTTGCGCCACCACCCAAAACAGTAGGCAGATTTACCATGACGTTTCCACTGTGTGGTGATGACCGTTGAACAGCTTACCAGGACATGTTTGTTTTCAACACATTCAGTCAGAGTGTTTTTCCCAAGATGTGTTTTGTTTGTACCTGTTCATAAATTTGCAGGGAAAATATTTAGACATATCAGTAACTATGGTGGGAATTAGCTATACACTCTTCCCAATTTTTGCACTTATTGTGGCTATCTTAACTAATTGTGCAGTATTCTGTAATTATGCTGTAGCTTTTGCTATTCATACAGTCTAATTTTGTTATTACCCAGTACATTTAGTAAGGTTTGCCCCATCATAACTTAGCAATGACATATCAGTTAAATAGAATTTTTATTCAACCAGAAGTATTATTTAAACTACAATTTCTACTGTATTCTACATGGAAATACACAAATGCTCATAGTGGTTTACTTGACTGGCATAAATGGACAGTCTTTATTTTTGTTTCGGATGTTGAGATAGGAAGAAGTTGCATGCATAAAACAGCATGGTTGGCTAAATACTGACAAATTTAGATTCTGGGATGCAAAAGTAAGGAATGCTGTTCAAAAAAAAAAAAAAACTATATATAGCCTCAAATCTGCACAACTACCAATGCTCCTGTTTCAGTGTTTAAATACAAACAAAAGTGGTTTTATCCACTTAACCCAGGTGTGAAATAGAATTTCAGATTTCAAAACTTCAGATTCCAACCAAAAAATTCCTCCCACAGGAGTTGGCAATGCAATTTTGTGCCTATTGGTCATGATAAAATAGAGACTAAATACCATAAAACCCCTTCGTTACAACTGAAACTCCCCAAAGCTTAAGAATTTGGCTTCAGACTTCCCCTTAAGGAGGAAATTTTCAGCTTTTCCTTTCTCCCCAGCAGGCAGTGAACCTTGCTATGCAATTGTTATTGCATTCATGGTTTCAAATGTATTTTATGAACATGGGAAACCGGGTTACCAAGGGGCCAGTGGGAACAGACAATACAGCTCTTGTGTTTGCTGAAGGCCCTTAGGTCAAGCTTAAAAAAGAATAACACATATTTAAAAAATATTTTCAACACTTAAATATTTCACAGTAGATTTATTACACAATTATTGTCCAGTGAAAGGTGTCCTTAACTAAACTGAATGGGATTTGTAATGTCCTTGATAGAACGTTTTTGAATATGGTATAGCAGAGTACTGAGGGGTATCAACAAGCCAGACAGATGAAGAGGTAGAAATAAATTTTGTACAGTGACAGAATTTGTTCCCCTTTTAAATCCCTCTGATACTCTGTCCAAGACTGTAAAAACACAGCCCTTCCGCCATGCAACCATATGGTATAAATGGCCTCCACAGACCTCTCAGGCTTCACTGCAGGCAAAACTTGGCCTTTGTGTTACATTTATTCTGGTCAACTTCATGAGTATGGCAAATAGCTTCCACATCATCCTGAACGGTCTTTTTAATACAAACATTTCAGACTTATGGGTAAATTTTCAAGGAAAACAAACATGGAGAAACAGAACACTTTTTTAAATTATTGAGTTTGGCGTGGTCTCTATTTTTCTGCATAGAAATTTGCAGTTAATAATTGAGGTTTTTTTTGTTAAGTAGAGAAACAACTAAAAATAACGTACTGGTTTTAGAGGTAGCTGTTGGCCTGTGATCAAATGAGGTGATCCTTGTCTCTGAATCTATCACCTTTAATTGCTAAGTGACAACTACATTTGCTTCTATTTGTAAGTGCTTCAAAGGTTACAGAGAAAAACAAGAATATCCCTCAAGGGAAGGTATGCACTTTTACCTTCTTAAGAGGTACTCTTACCTGACTCACCTCCATACAGGTAAATCTACATATTTTAATAGGCTGTACATGTTACTTATATGAAACATGCATAATTTAGGAATTTATTGCATGAGACTCATAGTCTCATTAGTCACAGAAACTTTGAAGAAGGTACAGTGAAAGCTCTGAAAGCCACTTCACAGATGTGAATTGACACTAACCAGCCTGGGGTTATGTTTCACACCCACAAAAGCCCAACACCTTCGGAGGTTTCCCTCTTTCCAGAATATCTAAAGGAAGAGGGCCCCCCTCTTTTCACGGGATTGCAAGAAACCAGATCAGACCATGGTAGACATGGCGAGAGAGGTAGGTACATTTCACCCTTCTTCTCTGTTTGCTGATGTATTTCCACCATGAGATCCATTTCAAGGTACTGTATGTTTGCTCAAGCTACAAACCGCGCTCAAGAAAAGTATGCCTGCTGCAGGGCTTCGGTTTCCTGCCCACCATAATTGCAAACAGATAAATGATGAATGTGCCTTTTTTTTCCTTGACATCGTCGTCATGAGAGAACTCCCCTAGTAAATAACCACAATAACTTGAAGTGATTAGTGATGTCAATCCAATTGGGGGATTGAGTGACTGCCTTTCAAGCTCTAATCAAAGATTGCAGTCAGTCAGCTGGTTTGCTGTAAAAGAAAAAAAATGTTTACTTCTCTTCTGCTAAGGTTGAAGTGCTTAATTTCAAATAAATTGAAACCATTGTTTTAGGCTTAGTGGACCAAAAGAAATGCCTACACCTAAATAGGCAAAGAACCATCTAATGTGGCCACATCATGCAATCTGCCTCTGGATGTCATTAACGTTGGTGAAAGGACTTTCTTCTGTCATCAAAATCAAATGAGAAACATTTCTCCCACAGTTTCCCTTGTTGAAAATTCAATGCTCAGTTTCTCTGCTCTGGAAAACTGTTTCTCTCATCATAAAATCCAAACCCTGATTATGGGTGGCATTCATTATCTTGAACCTGGCTTTCCTGAAGTGATCAGCAACAAAATTCATCTCTCTGATAGCTGCAATCCTTCTGATAGCAACTGTTATGCAAGTTCTTTTACTGTTGATCGAGAGAAATGGAATCGCAATGGATTTGTCACCATCACGGTGTCAAGGAGATACTGTTTTATAAATTTCATTTTATTGAATGAAATTCTGTTTCATATTTAATACTATTAAATGTACTAACATTTCATTTTCACCTAAACCATTGTTGATGCCATTCAGTATTTTTCTGATATGAAAGCCTACTCATGACAAAGTAAATGACCTAATCATGCACCCTATTTCACTCAATACACTCAGTCACGCAATTCAATTTGTATTCAGAGAGCACCCATTTTCAATCTCTCTGGCACAAAAGTATGCTTTTTATCCAGCATACAAGCTGGCAAGAATTAAAACTTGTGTGACAAGGGAAAACCATTTAACATAACTCAAAGCTCGCGCACTTGGGTTTTAAACGCCTCTGGTTTTGGCTCTTGCAGGCTCTACATTTTTGTCATCATATCTTGTGGAAAACCATAGTGAGCATATTTCAGTCCCTTCCCGTACTTTCAGACATTGATGCACATGGCCACAAAAAACATAAGAAATGTATACAGCACAGGATTCTGTAACATATGCACTAGTCAATCATTAGCTCCCAGAATGGGTCCTCACTATTTTTTCAGCAATTGCCAATATGAAGTAGACGTTCAATTTACCTTTATCCTGTGTAATATTGATGTATTCAAGTTAATTAAGCTACAACATCCATGATTACTTCATTGAAACATTACTTAAATTTCAATCTTTTTAAATCCCTATTTGCCTGTGTGTGTGTGTGTGTGTGTGTGTGTGTGCTCACGGGCGCCTGCAGCTGTACGGCTGTACGCACAGTGCGTACCATGAGATTCCCGATTTGTGAGCGCTCCACGAGAGAGAGGGATGTGCTTTTCCGCCAAATATTACATGTAAAAGACGACACAATTGTGTCTGACTGAATTAAAGTATAGAATATAGATATTTGGATTGTATGATCGTAATAGCGTGAGCATTTGTCAACATTTGGAATTTATTGTACTTTTTTCAATTTCTATCGAAATGGAAATTATCTTGCTAACTTGGCGTATCAATTAGCTAACTAACTTTGGCTTGCTAGTCACCTGCAGCTAGCTTTCGGCACACTGAAAAAGTAGCTATAACCGGGAGAATGTGTGTGAAGGAGTGTGAACTTCAAATAGGTAGGCCAGATTTAATTATTCATTAATCAGTCAGTGGCGTTTCTCTTTCTCAGCTCTCTCTCTCTCTCGATGTGTGTGTGCGCGCGTGCGTGTGTGGTCAGGATTCTGTGCGTACCCTAAGATGAAATCCTGCAGGCGCCCCTGTGTGCGAAAAGGCGTAACACTCTTCACAGGCTTACACATACCTGCTTGTGTGGGTAAACATTGATGTGGCATTTGATACATTCTTGTCCCATGTTGGCCCATGAATTTCCACTCATCCACTTCCTCTTGCATTTTGGGCATTTGTACTCTCCAAAGCACCTCTTCTTCCCCTGATATGGAGTCAGACCTTCCCCTTTAGGTCGGGCCTACACAGAGAAGAAATGCAGATATTTTTTGTACAAATGAACAGATGCTCCACATGCAATACTGTAACGTTTATTGCACTTTGTTACGTTAATACAAAGTCACCTCCCAGTATGATACATATTGTAAGAAAGTTAGGATTAAACTATAATATAATAGCTTAGATTAAGCATCAGTATCAAGTATGGTAGCACTGAGTATTACCAGCATAAGCATCTTTATGTTCTCATATTCTAGACATTACTGGGTTCAGCAATGGATTCTATTCATACATCTGCACAATTTATATAATAACACTAATGGTATCTTTATCAGATACAGGTTGAAATAGTATAACTTCAAA
Source organism: Megalops atlanticus (assembly GCA_019176425.1). NCBI lineage: Eukaryota > Metazoa > Chordata > Actinopteri > Elopiformes > Megalopidae > Megalops > Megalops atlanticus. The sequence goes on from CM032875.1 coordinate 62,119,782, forward strand.
ATTTTCTGATGAAAGTTATCAGAAAATGCATTTGGTTCTAAAATACATTGTAATAAAGTGTAATATATTGAAAGGGAAACCTTGCGCCTTTCACAAATCACAAACAACAAACTCAGAACTGATAATGGCTGCCAAGGCCATGGACTGCACATCAGGTTAAAAAAGCCTCCATCTAATTTGTAATTTGTGACTTGCAGTCAGGTCAAAGTTTTGATTAAATTTGGCCCTTGATCTTTTGGTGAAAATTAAACCCTCAGCCTGTGTATTTGAAACTGCTGCAAATGGACTGTGGGCATCAGTCACTCAGCATTAATCTGTTAAATGACTGGAAACATGAGCTTTTCCAGCTGACCTCCATGAACTTTGCAGTTAAGCGCTGGGTACTGTGGACATTTTATTACAAACCCCATTCCTTGCCTTTAATAACAACCAAGCTCAGGGTTGTGGCCATTGACTTCAGCTGTTACATATTTCTACTTTGGGCTGCAATTCTACATTAGCAATTTAATGGTTTTAACCTTGTCAACATTTCACCCACAATAATAAAACCCATATGAAAGGTCTTAAAGACTACCATAAAACCCTGTGGTCAGACAATGTTTTGGGAGAATATTGAAATAACTTATGAACAATTATCACAAGGGAAATGTGATGGGTTCCTTTGAGCCAGGGCTGAGAGGGTGGAGGGGCCAGTTATGAAAACAACCTTTTAACATTTTAAGAGTTGCTATTGGGTAGTTATTAACATGAGGTGTTTTCCAAATAAATACCAAATGTCAACATAAAATCAAGACTTGAGAGGGATTGAAAGAGACTTGTACATTTTGGCAGGCATAATGCGATTAAGGAAAATTTGCTGATGATTCCTACTCACACAGGAGTCATCTATGCAAACTTTTTAAACTAACCCAATATAAAAGGCCTCTGCAAAAACAAGCCTGAATGTGCTGTAGTTCTCCATCTTACCTCCTCATGTGTGGCTGCATCGGGGTCCGAAGCCTGTGTCAGCATTTGCAGGCTCCAGGTGAATATGTTTTGTAGCTGTTTTTAACAGAGGCCTAGTGTTACTATAAAAAATATACACTATTGGCATCGTAAGGCCTTCAAAAATCCCTCAGGGTACCATAAACAAAAGTTTGAAATCCTGGCAATATCACAAGACTTAACATCGGACTCCAGTGATTTTTTTACCCTGGTGTTTTTGGCATATATCAGTATTAGAACAGAGGACATTTCAAACCAATACACAGGTTCTGATACATTTTTATATTACAGGCCAATTTTTTTTTTTTTTTATGAGCAACTCTGTTGCAAGCATTGCAACAACAAAAAATTGGTACTGTGGAAATGAATGGAGACAGCGGGTGCCCCACAGATAATATCTTAGTGCAATCCCTGCGGCAGAGCCAATTGTTACACGCTGAGTGTCGCGGTCTGTGCTCATGCACAACCATTTTATTGAGTCAACAGCTGAACCAAGCTCTGGCATGCACCAGTATGTGAAAGGACCCATGGGCCTTCTCCAATTTTCCAGTTCCAGCTGCACCACATTGTGAATGTCTCCTATGCCTAGCGCGCACAGTTTTAACCTCGCTTTAGCTATTTTATTCGCCCTTGTACATTTGCCACAAGTTTGCCACGAATCTTGGTGAATTTTGGTTTGTGATGTTGAAATCATACCTTGGCTTAACACCTTACACCGTGTAGAGATTTGGGTCCTATGTGAGACAAGCGGTGAGCAGATATCAGTGGTCATGAGATTTCCAGAGGTTTCTGTGCAGTGTTAGTCTTGATGAGCAGCAAGGGACTGCCAACAGCCAATAAAAAATAACTACTCAGTAATGCAATGTGCTGTTTTCTGTAAGCTGTCTATGTTTCCTGTTGAACCACAGCAAGAAAGCAGCGAGGGAGCCATGGAATAAGAGAGCTACAATGCACAAGATGTGGTTGCCAAGCCAAAGTATCCGCTGGAGAGAAGTGGAAGATGAGGAATTTTTCTGAGCTGTGGTGAGAGCCTGAAAGTTTATTTCATCCTTCTGCCAACTGCAAACACAACAAAAAATGCAAGTGTGATAAGTGGGAAGAGATATCTTGGCAGCTTAATATATGCAATTGATGACTTTGAGTGACCTGGGTATATGGTAAGCAATTCATTACCTTATAGGCCAGCATGGGTGACCAATGGACAGCACAGACCAGTTCTGATATTGTTGCAAAAGTACTGAGATTCTGAAGTACAGAACAAGCCTCAGTTTCAACACTTATGTGGTGTGTCAGTCCAAACTCATCCTATTCTGTTGTAGCCAAGTTCACTCAGTACACTCCCTTGGATTTTTCAAAGAATATGTATACCAGGCTTTAGAGTAGAATTAAAATACTGTGAACAGACTTCAGACACAGTAGTTCTGATGCAATAGTCCATTGTTTAAAAGCAGATAGACACTGTGACTATAAAACAAATCATGATGCTTGGTCATTTGTTTGGTATTAGTTTCAGGTTTTTTGCATCCATTTTTTTTCACATCAACAGTATATAGAATAGAATATTTTCTGACCAAACACTTCTAAAGCAGACTCGTACATATGGTTTCCATTCAGCCACACCCTTCTCATTTTCTTTATTAGAAAAGACTTGGTGAAAAATACCTGCTGCGCAATATGTCGCATGGACTAACCACAATGTGGCCATTTTCCCTGAGAATGGTTTTCTCTGCCAGTCTAATTTTCTGTGTTCTTTCTAAGATCCCAGCATGTCGGATGAAATCTGAAGTATCAAAGAGCTGTCTGGTGGGTCTGGTTTCCTTTGCAGTGAAGAGACAGCGCCCAAAGCAGGACACAGCTATCCAGTTTGGGTGGGGGGTGTTCTTTACAAGCCCCTGTGAGCGATGAGAAATGTAATCGCATGCATCTGTTTCGTTCTACTAGTGTGCCACTTATTTGCGTCACCGGTTACGTGTGGCGTGACAGCAGTCCCCTCCAGTGTAAAAACAAAAGGACCCAACAGCTGTCTTTGAGACATCTCCCTAGTACACAGTTTGAAAAGCTGTCTCTGGCTAGCATGCAGCACGACCACACATCCATGTTTCGCTAATGGAGGTTTACATTACAACTTAGTCAATCCTTGTCTCTCAGATTGTAATGGTGGATAAGTGTTGTGGGAGGGGTCCCACAGGCTAAGATGAAACGAAAGCATCTAAAATGCAGGACACCACAGCCGTTTATTGATCATAAAAAGGAACTCGGTGCTGAACACTGAGAAAGGAATTTAAACAGCTTGTGGTGCTTACTCACTGGTTTGGCAGTGGCTGAAATAAACAAAACATCCTGAGTAAGAAACAAAACAAAAACACAATAGTAAATTCATTAGTCTTTTCAGCTAGACTGAATTGGCTGAAGCCAGTCGTTCCACCATGCATAGACAATGCTCAAACCCTACTTGCCTCACATAAATACAGGGACTGACATTTTACCATGAACCCCATGCAGCTCAATATAGCACTGCAAATATGTTTTTGTACACCCCTCTGATGAGCCTAGCAGGATAATAAATTGTAAGGCTGTGAGAGATGTCACAATGTGTGATAGATTTAGCACATTTTTGAAGCCAAATGGAATTTTTTGAGACTGATAAGACTGATAAGAGTTTCTCCCTAAAATAAAGATAACATTTTAATGTACATGTGATTGAATATCATTTCATGACATCACACTTCAAACTGCAAAGAAAATCCAACATCAGGAACTGTGTAAATGTGTCCACGCACACTTTGGACCCAGTTCTTCAAATCAACTTCATTGAAACACTCAGATTTTCCTCAGTTATACTTAAAGCTGGCTTTCAGTTTATTCAAGATGACCATCAGTGACCACACATAATGTGGTGGAAAATATCTCCATCATCCAGTCTTCTCTGGGAACTGGGGAGTGTAGCAACAGTTTTTCCTCATACACTTTCATTAAAGCAAATCATATTTGTTAGTATTGTATTTGTAATATTGTACTGCCCTTTGACAAGGAACCATTAATGTTTTTCAGTCCTGCTAAACGTATATTCAGTTTCATACACATATCTACACATACACATTCTATGTGCTGGCTTTAATTCTAAAGGGAAACACTGTATGCCACAATCACAGACAATAAGCTGAAACCAAAACAATGCATTCCACAGGTTTAACGGTCAAAATTCTTAATGAACTGGGCAGCTATCAGCATTGATCAGCTTTGTGTCGCTAGATCAACATTTTCTGAAACACGATAACAGTTCGTAATCAAAAACAGCAAACAGTTCCTGGCTTCCACAGAAAGTGCAGACTTGAGGCTTTCGGGGAGGAGGTCACAATCTCCTCTTCACAAAAAAATTCTCTTTTTGTTTATTGGCGACGCACATTCCCGAGGGTAGCTGAACACCAACACTGGGAATGTCACACAAACAAGCCCGTTGTTTTGTCAGTTGGAAACTGGGCTGAAAAACCATGACATCAGAATTCCAGCGCCGCTCTCTCTAATCACTCCGTACTAAAAGACTGGTGTTGTGAAAATAATCGTTCTCCTCAGAGATGTTAAGGTATGTGGAGGTATAAAGCACTGCAGGGTGTGACACTGTAATGTGAAAGTTCAGCATAGATTTTCACCCTCATGTGCAAGGGAGATAATTATATATACACAAAATATGTACACAAAAACTGTACAGATACAAAAATGATTTCTTGACATATCAATGTTGATAGTGATCAGTCCAGATGCTTTGGTATGCCATCAGGATGCTCAGAGGAATTAAAGTCAAATTAATATCAGCGGAAATCAGAATGCATAATCAACAAGTAATTAATGACACTCACTGAAGCTCACTGGCTTTGTATGCTCTTATGTTTTTTGCCAAACTGGTAATTACTGGCACTCTTTTTCACTGTTGTTTCATGGGTACATTTCACAGTATGTATCCCTGACAACAAAGTCATCCTGACAACAAACCATCCAAGTTGTGATTGTAAATGCACACTGAGATAATGTGATATTTTTTCCAGCTGGTATTTCACATCTTCTTGCCTTTGAAATCATAATGCATTCCAGACCATTGATTGAATACTTATAGACCAATAATTAAAGATAACTATGACTAAGAAAGGCAGCTGTGTTGAACCGTCAACATGTGTACCAACAGGGCACAGCTGTTCATTGATTTTTAAACACTTATTGAGTATGGTGCTAAATGATGGAAATTATCTCCATAATAGGTCAGTGACCTTCTTATCAATTCATAATATTGTTATACTCTTATCTTGGTTTTGTGTTATATTGTTTTGTCTATGGGGACATCTGTAGGTTTATAGTATAACTGCACCTGAAAAGACATTGAGTAAAAATTACTGGTGCACATACATAACATTAAACATCCTGGTTTTGTTGCTCCCTCTGTGCATTTGATTAAAGGAAAAGAGAATATTCAATTCTGTGAAGTCTTTGAAGAATAACTGCTGAAACCAGCATGGCTGCGATTTTAATCAAGAGCTGGCTAGCACAGTGTGTGCCTTGGTTATGTGTTTATACTCCTACACCCTGTGCAGCACTCTCGAGGTAATGCATCCATTTTGGCTCGAAGCTCAAATCACAACAAATGGAAGTGACTTGCGCATTTGGTTTTCTTGGGTGCCTGCCAATTAAAAGCGCTGCCAAGTTACAAAAGTGACTGATAAATCGTCAGCTAGCTGAGAAGAAAACGTCAAGCATCTGACTTTAGTGAACAGTGCCTGCAAAGTCTGTTTCTTTGTTTCCATTGTCTTACATACTAATGTGGAGCAAACATCTGTTAAGTCACCACTACAGTACTTGATTGCTGATTCTGGTTCAGACACTTTTTGAATAAATAAACTAATCTAAGAAGCGAAAAAGTGTTTTTGGGCTACCATAGTCTTCTTACCCTTTATAAATTCTGAACTTGGCTGGACTTGAACGACTCCCATTTTATCACTTAATTTACAGGAATTCCAAAACTAAAGTGACTGTAGTTTAACTAGTTTTAAGTTCGTAGGTTACTGGTTAAAGGACCAGCGTGCGTAAATCAACATTTTAAGAGAGAGTGGATTAAAAGCATTGGATTTGAAATGAAGGCCCTCCCTCCAGCTGTGCTCCCCAAGGAATGTCAGGGAGGCCCCAGCCTAGCAGATCCACCAATGAGCTGAACCTCACTTCAGCAGGACAAATACCTCAGCCACTCAGTCATCACTCCCAGCTGCATCAGGCCCTCAAATCAAGCCATAAAGGACTGGGGGGGAGAGGAAATCAAAGCCAGATGATCTCCACACTTGTATAACACACAAAAACACTGAACTCATTATAAAATCTCATTGTCTGTTTTGAATTAAGTTATGAGTTAGCGCAGGGGGGTTAAAAAATTGAGTAAACCTACAAGGTAATGCCTACAGCAAAACCCACAAAGTTCACTGTAAATAAAAATGTGTGGCATGTGATATGGGCAAGCTAAGGGGGACACAAGATTGATATTCAAGTCTCAAACCTGATACATTCCCAAAGTATCATATTGGTGGAAAACGCCTTTGGACTTCAGTATAGACAGCCCTACTAAACCTATGGCACAGTACATGAAAAGAAGATAACACAGTAAGCTGCCTTTATTTCCTGCAGTGGCAGTGAGCCTCCACTGTGAGGCACTGTGTGGGCTTACAGGAGGGATGCACAGTTCATCCCTGTCCCTTCTCTCTCCCAGGCAGACACTGACACTGTGATGCATGTAAGTGGGCAAGGCAGGGCCTGTCTTCCTGTTGGAGGAAGCAGCTTTCACTCTGTAGAACCAGCAAAACAAACACACACACTCACAGGGTGAAAGGGCACAGAATACATAATGGTTTCCACTACAGTTACAATAAAGAGTTGACCATGACAACTGCTGAGAAGAAAATAAAAGTTGCAGTCACGTTTAATTCACATTAAACGTGACTGCAACAGTAAAGCACTACCATACACTGTTGCTGATATCACAGATAATGTTTTGTCTTCAGTGAGCATGAGTTTAGATTATAATGAAAAATGCATGTTTTGACTGGAAGTACACAATTCCGCAGGACACAGAAAACTTACACCAGGCTTTCTCCTTCAAACTGATTGTATTTGCTGTATTTTAATCACATCATATGCTGCAAATTAATTCCTGTGTTAAAGTTTTTTGCTTCAGTTAAAATATGAATGGTATGATATTGCAGTGCACTCCACAGAAAAGAATCACACAGGTCCAGGGTGATTTGATTCTTATACGCTTTGAAAGCAAAATAACAAAAGCCAACTGTCCAGTCAGAAACTATTGAAATGTGACAATCATTGGCTTGTAGGTGTCTTGTATCCATTTCCTGTCTCCTCAGCTCTTAATACTCTTCCTGTCTTTCAGAATCTTAGACAATATAGACTGTGGAACGCCACATCTCAGCAGTGTCTGTCTGGTTGGTCTTAGGAAGACTACTGTAAGTCTCAAGCATGTTTCATCTGCATCTTTACTTGGCAGAGAGAGTCCTTCTTTTCCCTGTCACATCAACTACCATCCAGTCCCTTAAATTAACTGCACAAATTGTTCTATATTTTACATGCTAGGTGCTATGGTAATTAATGCAACATACTGTATCCTAAATGGCTTTTTTTTTACTAATTATATGCCATGGCAATAGTCCAAGTATCATACTACATGTTGTGAATGACCCCAGAGTGATTCTTATAAGTGTTTGTTACTGTTGTTTATTACACGTGGAATATTTACACAGGGTGGGTACAGTAATGATTTTCCTTGTTTTTTTTTCTGATCCTTTTATACAATTGGTTTTTACCTCTGTAATTCTTATAAATGAGGTGTGCTGTATTTATGTTCCAAAGGTAGAAGTAGATGGCAAGGGAATTCACATTAATTTCTGGGCATCAGCATTATTGTTTGTTGTGCTATCATTCAATGCTTGTCTTACTAGAGCCTTGTATAGTCATTAACTAATACTACTTAAACAAAAAACAAGAAAACATATACATCCACAGACTTCCACAGGGTCTGGGTAATATAAGTTTAAACTTGGGAGGGTTATAACAGTGCAGATTAATTTCTATAGCAAGCAAACATCACAACACTGGCACAATCAGTCTGTAATGCAATTGACGGTCACTATAATGACTGAAACAACAGCAAGAATACTGGACACGTGTTTAATTTTCTTTAAATTAAGAGTGGTACTGTTTGACTGAATCTGGGCCACTATCAAGCAAAGTACTGTCTTCATTTTAGCGTGAGAAACAGTGGTGGCCAAGAAAGAGCCAGCTGATGGCATCCCCTCAAGTGAAAAAACAAGAATAACACTGTCAGCCATCAGCTGTGTCTCTATGTCTTTAGAATGAGCATTTTTTAATTGGTTATTTCCGCAGCCCTCATCTAAAGGCTGGTCTTTATGTGAGAATTTCTGTCAGGTGCTGCTGTTGTCTGACATATCAGTTCCAACAAGGAAAGCTAAATGAAGTCAGTGTTCTTGGGTCCTCTGGGTCTGTTAGTGCTGCAGCTGTCTCTTTTTATGCCTATGCAGAAAAAGAAAGGGTGGAAGAGACTAACAGGGGAAACAGGTGTGCAGTTAAATGACAAAGTTGGCTTCTCACAATGTCTCTGTGTTTTCAAAATATCCCCTGAATCGGAGTGGCTAGACAGCCTGAAAGCCCTTCATAAATAAAAAAGAATACAAGAAAGCAACCCTTTGCAACAGAGAAGTGAGGGAAGTAGAAAATAAATTAATTTAGTGGGCGCCGCATATATTTTCTGCCTGTTGTGCAGGGTTCCTTTCAAGAAACAAAAGGAACAATATTCATTCTATAAAAAGGACTAAGAGAAATCAAAAGTGGAAAGAAAAAAAAAGTTGACTATAGATGTGAAGAAGTTCACTAACTTTTACTAATTGGTACAGCATGACCATATTTCAGAAATGTCACATTTCACAGTTTCATCGTCCAAGATATGACACAGTTTATATCGTGTTTATATCTGCATGAACTTTACACAGGTTCCTCTGAAAAAGACGGACAGTGTCTTGGGACAGTCCTACCAGAATGTTTCACATCAGGACAATGTTTATCCAAGCCTGTGTCCAAAATTCAGTGTTACTGATCACAGCGAACAGAAATCCTTCCACATAATGTCATGCTTTCGAATGCAGCGTAATTCTTGTATTATTGTTATTATTTTTTTTGGTAAAAATCTGCTACTTCCAATGCCTAATGTTAGTCTGTTAATCAGTTTTGAAACAAAGAGAAGCGCTGGCCCCAACCAATCTTTTTCTCTAGGTTATTACAGAGTAAAGCCATGTTTTCCAAGTATTCCAGATAGCCCTGGACTGCTTCCTGGTTCCTGGCGAAGGCCCCGGGAGGTTGGCCGCTCTCTGCCAGCATCTGGAAACCATCAATGTAAACAATGGAGTTCTCCGGCCTGGAGCCCCTTCCCCAGCTCCCACAGGACATCAATCCAGAGAACACGAGAACACAAAAACCAGTGGATACCATGTGGTCAATTACTCCACACTAACAAACTCTGGCTCTTTCCTACTCTCTGTTTAGTTTGGCCTGGCTGCCCACTTTTACAGAGAAGGCCAGCTGTTAAGAAGGAGGGAAAAATGTTATAAATGGATAGATAGATGTATACATACTGCAGGTATACATCATTTTGCAAACATACTGTAGATTTAAACTGTTAGACACTGATAGGCAGATCATACCTAGACTTAGTCACTTATCACCTTTATTTTACTGGCTCTTTAAAAATGATTTGTAGACAGAATGTCCAAATGTATCCAAATATTATTGAAATAGATCATTTAAAAAAAAAAAAAGTTCATTCTCTCCCTTTATTAACAACAGAAGCATATATATGAGCATACTATATAGACACACACACACACATACTGTATGTATCACTAACAAGAGATTTAAATCTTGGCAATCTTTCTGTACTGGTATTAATGTCTTTATTGCTTAAAAGTTGGGGAAACCTGATTCATTTCACAAATGCTGCAGGTGGCTGAAATGTCTTGTATGACTTGGGAGTGTTTGAGTCCGAGTCAAATGTGTTCTGCAGCTCCTACAGCTTGACTAGGCCTCACTGTGAAAGCAGGCAGCTGGACTTTACCCCCCTCCCCCTCCCCTCCCTTGGTTAGAGTGGGAGGAGGTGGTCTGGTAGAATTAGCCAGGCACACTCAAAGAGCCAGTTCAGATAGCGGGTATGTATGTGATGCATGCAGCGACCCTATTTACATACTTCCCTCAGTTACAGCCCTACCACAGCTGCGCGACCAATCTCCTCTGATATCCCTCTGCTGAGGTTGCCCGGAAACAGCATGCTGAGACAGGGCCCATTCTGACTGGGAGTCTGCACTGGGGTGTGACTGGTGGATTCTTGAGCACTGTCACAGGCATGCCCGTGCACCGAACAAAAATCTCCCCTTTCTGAAAAGGGGCATCCCAAAAGACATCTTTTGCCGAGAAAATTACCTCTCTCCTGGTTTCTTTTCAGAGAAAGCAAGGGGGTCATTGTCAATGGGAACACTAGAATTCAAGACAAACATTTAAAATTGGCAGTGGTAGCTAAGACATGGGACCTCAGGAAGGGGATCTGCTGTTATTATCAAGTGATTTTCACTGGGCACATTATTAAATACTCTGCCCAGCATCCACTGCAAAAGGCTTCATAGCGAAATGCACACCACCTATCACAACGTGCCCTCCACAGGAGTATAATCCTGTACATCTGATTGCACAAGTTTTGTGGTAATGCATACTGCTGTGATTTTGCCAGTTTCTCAGTGAGCTTTTGGAAGCTTGTCAACTCTTTAGGTGAGATAAACCTTACAGCTAAAGAAAATAGTGGCTATACAAATACATATTCTTAATTACCTGCGCACACATTGTTTCAGTAATGTGGTAATCACTTTGTAGTTCCAGAGACGTTTGAAGCACCAGGTCTACTTATGTCTTCATGTCATGTGAACGCCGACCGCATTCACCCTTTTAGAGCAAGATGAGTCAAATATAGAATATTAGTGTCCTTTTGGAAATGCAAGTCCATACATTCCCTGACATATAAGAGCACAGCCGTGTTGAGCAGGAACCCGTAGCTGGATTTTGTCCCCAGGCAGCTGCTGTTGCTCTGTCATATCTGCTGAGATAAACATTCCTATTCTGTACAGTTGTTACCAAGCACACACACTCGGGTTGCACAATCAGAGTATTAATTCCCCACCACTTCCTGCTGTCCCTTGTTAGCACAGGAACACTCCTAGATGCTGTCAGCCTGACATATTTTTGAACATGACGGCAGTGTTTAAATCGGACGACCAGTCCTACCCAACTTCTTGCACAAGTGTGCCTATGGTGTATTGCATTGCATAAAAAAACACAGGCACTTACTCACTCCACCAAGGTGGTCTAAGGAAGTGGAGGACGCAGGAAATTCTCTCAGCAGGAAACAGGGCCCACATCAGCTGCAGAGACGCAGAGAGACATCTACTTTCCACGGCACAATCACGCCAACGGGCCCATGTTTCAGCAAGCTGGTTTCACACAAAACTCACAAGTGAATGAGTTTTCCAGCTATACGTGGGGACAATGTGGTTTAGCATGCTGGTAAGTCCGTAATGGTTGGTCACTGTATCATTTTTGATTATGATTTTTTTGTTTCACCATGCTTTGCATAACCCTTCCACCTTTTGAAACAGGCTGCACATTGCAAAGACCCCCGTGCCACAGCCCCCATGGTGTCAATAAGTAATTAAGATCCTTTCCGTACTATGCAAGCAGTTGTCATGCCAACCCAAGTTAAATAAATAGTAGATGGTGCAACTAAACCTGAGAGGATGGTAGATATTCATAGCTGTGGGAAGACCATATATCAATCATTCACCGCTAATTGCCCCAACCTATCCTTTCCATACCATAAATCCCCTATCAGAACATTCTTTACAGACAACAAGAATAAGCTGCCAGTCCACCTCTCCGCACCCCAACACTCCCCACAGACAGCTCTTTCACACTGATGCTGTGGAGCCAGTGCAAGTGAGCACAGCCCCAGCAATTAAGTATTACAAGGACTGTGAAATCCAAGCCCCTTCTGAAGCCATGTCCATAAAGGTCAGAGTTCAAAGGGGAAAAAAAATCTGAATAGGGCTTTGTGTGGCAATGTGCTTCAATGTCGACCACAGGGAATTCCAGTGGAAAACCAGTGGAAGTGCATCAGCAGGTTCTTAAAATTACAATGCATATACTTCTATACAAGGTGTCAGCTAACAGAGTTTCTACATTAGGTACATAGCAATGTATTTAGATTCCAGTTTGTGCTTTGTGCCTACCGAAGATGTTTCTTTAAAGATTTCTTGCTCCTCATTCATCTTCAAATGTGCTGTAGTCATCCGCCAGCAAAAAGCTTAAAGTTTATTGGTTCAAATCATAAAATGTGTTACTGGATATATAAATATCTTCAGAGAAAACCATGATAACATTAGAGGAAACTATTTGCCTGTTGCTTTGTACTTAGTGAATGTCAACGTGTTTTTTACATTTTATATTGATTAGACGGTTCATTAAAAACAATAATTGAGAGGAAAAGTCTTGCAACCAGCAGGTTTAACACGAAAAGACTGATGGCTATTATAATTTTAGAAACATTTAGAAATATATTGTCTGGAACAATTAACAACTGTTTTCTTCATCTACAGCGGTTGAAAATGTAAGGCAAACGTTTTTGCAGCACTGATTAAAAAATAATTGAAATGGCTTCCACCATTACAAGTGATGCACGACTGATACTTTTGTTCAAGATAAGAAAGTAGGCACATCTAAAATGGCAATTCACACCATGGCAACAGCATTATTATTAGAAAAAAAAATCATGAATAACACTGCAAACCAAGCAATCCTATAAGGATGAAGAAATATTACTCCAGGCCATCTGAGAGACCCTCTCCCAAAAGAAACACCACACAGAGGCTAAGAAGTTGCTGCTGTGCAAGTATTTTGTCTTGCCCTACAGTAAATTCTTTTGCAACCGCAGTAATCTTGCCCACTTTCATTGAAGAACACAAAGCAAACTATTCTGACATGCTCTGTAGGGAAAGTGACAAAGACATATGGCCTCTCCCTACGCCCTCGACCACTGTTCATCAGAAACATCTGGGAAATGATAAAGTCCAGATATGCGTTTTAAAAATCCCCACATGAAGAAGGCTTATTCATGGCACTGGAGGAAAGGCAGTTCTCGTTGTTATGCGAAACGCCTCTGTATCTCTCTGTCCCTCTCTGTCTCTCTATCTCTCTCTCTGTCTCTCAATCGTGCTCTCTCCATCTTTCTTGCGCCATTCTGAGTGGTGGGAAAACCAGGGACAGCTGTTGAAAATTCACTGGGAGTATGAGCATGCTCACAAGCCTCTTGCCAGTGTTTCCAGAGCTTGCAACAAAGCGACCACAGCCCTCTGACACAGGGAAACAAGACTTTTCAGAGCCAAAGTCACGTCTTATTTCTCACGACATTTCCCTTTGTCAGAGGGTATCTGCATGGTTTGCAAAAGGAAACCAGGAGGTTCTTAAGCGACAATTAGGAATCTGAGAGGGCATTTGTGGGATTTTGGGGGATATTTGTGGAGAGGTGTTTGTGGGGGTAAAACCTAAATGTATAAATGTGTTTAAAATAGTACCAGAACTTTATCTAATGGCTACCACCATAATGTACAATCCTCCTGGAGCTGGAGAGCTTTCTGTAGGCTGGGAGGAAGCAAAAGATCAAAGATCAAATTTCTCACAATGAGTGCCGTTTCCAAACCCAAACCAGATTTTAGCATGTGAACTTTGTGCACTACATTGGAAAAGATTTCCAAAACTGGATCCCGCCCAAAGGGTGTATTTATGAAACGTCTCCAAAGGTTTGAAGTAATGCTCCCATAAACTGTTACCATACAATAAACTCACAGCAATTGTTTCGCCAAAATGGAGACCTCAACATAAAAGCTTACACTGGAGAATAAATAGTATGTCATCCATTAAATCATATTTATTGAATTCAGGGCCTTTTCTGATTTACAGGCCATGAATATATGTTTCATCTCACCAACATATCAAGACGTTCTTTAGACACAAAATACTTTTTAATACACGGAACAAGACAAGAAATTGTCTTGTGAATCATTAAGTAGTCAAGGCTATTACAAATACAAACTGAATTTGGTAGAAATACCAAAGACTGTTCATAAATGCATTTTAATGGATATTAGTATTATAACTACACTGCATAAAACAACACACAACATTACACTGATAACATCTCAGAGTAAATATATATATAGCAAATATCGCAAATGAAAGCAAATATTTGTGTTTAAAGTGGAAGACCAGTTATGACCCAGTTGTTCAGCTTTTTTTTTTAAGGAGTTACATCACAATTACAAATTTAGCACTGTCCTAATGATGTGCTACATTAAAGAATATGCACGCTGCAGAAATATAACAAGAGGGGCAACCTTTTAAACTGAAGTGAAAATGTCTTTCCTGCCTGATGGCAGTAATAATAGCAACGTTAGCAGACACGGGGCAGTATATTCAGCCAAGGCGGGTGAGTTTGAAATTGCTTCCCAAATGAACCTCTCTCACCATCACATACCAGGTAAAGAGTAATGGATTCCATCTGCCTCTAACTGTCCTTAGCTGTGCTGCTGTGCTATTCTTACCAGTGTATGGTACTGGGATCCTTTATTTAACATATACTGTCTACAGCTGTTCAAGATGAACACGATCCCTAGTGAGAGGGTCCTAACTGACCTTGTTCTCACTCTCACCCCAAGCTGTGATTAGCATATGGTTGTGTGTTGGGTGGCAATTTGGCACAATTGTTAAAAGTTGGACTTGGAGTCAAAAAGTTTTGGGATTTCTGATTCCCATGAGTAACACTGCTGTTGTACCCCAAGGCAAGGTTGCCTCAGTACATATCAAGCTGTATAAATTGACAGAGTGAAGATCTATGCCATGTATTCTGCCCTGGACAAGGCCACCTGACAAGTAAATACATAACATTGTTGGTCAGTGTCAGCTATATGAACAAATGCAACTATTATTAAATTATACTATCACATTGTTATGATTATGTGTCCATACGTCTATATAGAATTGGTCAGCAGTAATGAATGCTAATAATGGATCAATAATATTTGTGCTTTTCAAGGACCTCAGAGAGCTTTAAAGTGAAGGGAGGTGAGGCTGACTCATCTCTACCACCACTATGAGAAGCTATGTCCTAGAAACTACGTCCACTATTCTTGTTTATCAATGTTTAAAGATTGAAGACAAAACAATTTGATGAAAACGCAAATTCTAAAGGTTGGAATTCTGTGTAGGCAACGGTTCAGGTTTATTGAGTGATACTGCAATATGCAACGTCGTGAGCAATGACGCAAGATGACACCCAATACACGAAAAATGAGTAAAAACCATTTAGCATTGCACTGAGCACTGTCTGCTGTCTGACTCATCGGATCTGATATAAAAGTGGGAAGCGCTACAGTGAAATGCAGACCAATGTTTACTGAAGCTCTAAACAGCCTTAGATTCTCACCACCGTCAGAATGGCCCGGTGACTCATCGCATTTCACTGCCATCCAGAGGCTTCTCTCTGGAGAATGTACCTGTGCTTCAGAACCTCCAATCTGTCCTTAAACAGAATGACATGGCTAAGACTGCAACACTTCAGTGCTTTCTGACACATCAACTACTGACTGGCTTACCCAGTGTTAGCAGCTGTACAGTATTATTGATCAATCCATTTTGGTAACAGTGAAAAGTGTTTGTCATAACTGTGTAATGCATTTGCACTTTGTACTCTAATTCACTACAATTAATGAGTGCTCCCTACATAAACAAGAATGCTGCCCAAATAAATCAGATGACTCACAGTAATAATAAGTCATAATACCTCAAAACGTAAAGGTGTAGAATAAAGTGGATATCAATCATTAAGGCAACACATTCCACATTCATGGAGTACAGAGAACACCAATAAAAAAACACTTCCCTGGTCCTTAAAAATTGCAGGTTAGATGAGTCCATCTACAAAATAAGCATTAAGAATGTTATTACCTTTGCCTTTTCTCTGGTAACGGAGAATGGAATTCTTAAAAAAAAAAAAAAAACTGCACAATTCAGCACATGATTGCTATATATGTTTCCATCTAGAAACCGGGGGGACAAAAACAAAAAATGGGACATGGTATATGACAAATAAAAAAAGAACCTGAAGACAAAAGATCACAATCAGGATTTCCTGCTGATCCCACAACACAGGGCAGGATCAGTAATCCTGATGAAGTGCGTTAACGGGGGATTAGAACTGAATTAAACCATTTCCTCTTGCGTCCCTAGAGAAATGTTCTTCCAAGCATCTACTGACATGGAGCAATAGACAAAATCAGGCATAGCACAAACACTACCAAATGGCCCGCAAGAGATAAATTTAAGTGCTATCCTGATTTTATGCTGAATCAGTGTGTGGTGGGGATTGTATCTTCCATTCAATTTATTTTCTGAGTTTGTGTTTTTTTTTTTTTCAAAACCACAAAACCACAAAACATTGAGTGCCCCAGTCACTGATCAACTCTGCATCGAAAAGCTAATAGTGCTCCATTTGTGATCACCATTTGCTCTCTCCTAAGTTACACAAGATGTTTTAAGTGAAAACATGACTTACATAATTGTTGTTGGGTGTACTTTGGGGAAGTGTAAGCTTTGCAATGCAAGGGACTCTTTAGTATGTGATATTTGATGGCTCTGGGATGTTAAGAGTGAGCTATTAACAGTAAATAGTCACTTTTCCCCCACAGTTTGACTGTGAAATGCATCTACAGCTAGAGCCGAATCCCGAATCATTGTGTGATTATATTAGCAGAGCGCATGAATAATTAACTTAAATAATTAGCTTAAATCCTGGAGAAAATTGCATGTTTAGATATGTATTGTAAATGACGTGAAGCATGAAATATTATAATGTATGAAGTATTCTTTTCATTGTTATTTGTCAGGAAATTTAATTTCCTAACAGCAACTCTCAATAACAGTTTATGGTTTGCAAGCTCACTTGCCAACCATCCCACAAAATAAACTGAGGAATGTTTAGATGTATTAAGCAAGTTATTTTCTGACAATGAAATATGCAGCAGAGACTACATGATTGTTTTTTGTTTATCTAGATTAGTCTTAAACTATTTTTAATAACTTTGCTATTAAGGTTTTTAAATCTGTCCTTATGAGTATATTGTATTTTTAATTACAGAAGAATATTCAGGCAATACCTCTAATGCTAACTGTAATCAGTCCTCTCTTAAACTCTGTTTTTTTGTCTGAGATTCCATTTATTAGTATTTAAACTCAACATGTTTGATAAATGTGCTCATGAAGACTGGAAGTCTCTGACCCAGATTCAGCTTAACCGCAGAGCATCTTGTCCTTAACTTTGAGGAAGGAGTTTAAGTGAGTATTACTTTTCCATTACTTTTCTTGATACTCACAATATGGGTTCAGTGAGTGCTGACAGTTATGAAGGACACTGCGGAAGAATTCTGAGGAAGCACAGCATATGCTTAAATGTTGTTACTTATAGTTAAGCACAAAACCAATGATGGCTCAGTTAGATCAGGGTGTTTTTTAATGACCTGTCAATTTTATTTTATTTTTTGTGACAAAGTCACTGATGCATTCTCATAGTTAACAGATTCAACATTGACTGAACGGCTCTCATTACAGAATTCACCAACTGAGAAAGGACATACATATGGCTGTACGTTTTTCAGTGTTGATCTACTGTCTTTTTCCCCCCACATTTTAAACCACTCCAAGCCTTTTAATAATAACTGTTGTAGCCAACTTGACAGCACATTGATGTATGTTTGGGGAGATAATGAGAACTTGGTTTGTGATGAGTTTGTTTGTGAAGGGGGGTTTTGTGTTACTGTATGCAAGGCTTCTGGTAGTTCCAGGGTGTTGCAAAACTGACATGGAGCCGTCTGTCTGGGCCAGGGACTGTTTACCTCGGTGAGCGACCTCTGCATTGGATATAACCAAGTCTCCGGTCCCATCAAGCTCCAATCTTGGCTATGGCTGCCCTAACGACTTATGCATCTGTGCCCCAGATTACATTTCAGAGGGAATGAATGACAAGGGCAGGTGGGTGGGCTTACATGAAGAAAAAAAAAACAGAAGAGCAAATTTTCCCAGCTTACTTCAAAACTCAGGGGTCTGAGATTTGAGGAGGGAATTTCTCAGTTATCACACATTCCTCTGCCAGTTGGGGTGGAGGTGTGGGGTGGAAAGTAATACCCCTTAGTAATAAATTGTTCTACAGCTGTTAGGTCAATCGCCCTGGTTACTGTACCTCAGACACTGCGGAGCGTGGCCAGACTTCTCTACGCATTGTTTATGTAACAAGGCCTCTTCCATAGGGTATGGTGATATCGACACAGTATTTTTCCCCAGTGCATTGGTTGTTGGTTTTGGTATCAAAGCTCACAGTAAGTGCTGTGGTTCAATCTTGAACTAAACTGGGCGCTGGCTGCCCTGTTGAAAAGAAGGGCTGTGCTGGGTACCCAACGTCACAGATAAGCCTTATCTACTTAAATGTCACTCACTGGTTTTCTCACTTCCTCCCCTCTCCTGTACTCTCCCCAAGTCAGCCACTTCTGATCAAGCTCCGCTCTCGCTCGCCCTGGAAAGACGCCTGGCTCTGTTAAGCCGGACCAGCTCACTGTCAGTCAGGTCACAGGGTCGGCCTGTAAAAATATTCCCACAGAAACCACCTTCCTCCCCAGTACAGTTCCTCTCACTAATTCTGATCATAATGCTGACGGGCTTGTAGTTTCAAGCTTAAATTAAATGGAAGCATTACTAAATACTGGCTTTCATGCTTGAGACCAAAACAATAGTTTAATCTTATATTATTTGTCTGTAACATCTGTGACATTCTCTGTGAATTTGATGACAGCCACTGCCACATGGATAGCCGCTGCCTTTATTATAAACACTCAAAATGTGGTCAGAATAAAAAGCTGTGACAAATATTTAAGGCCATATTTAATTTAACACTGAGCCATTTGGCCTTGATATTAAGAGAAGATTTTACATGTCTGTGTGTGTGTGTGTGTGTGTGTGTGTGTGTGTGTGTTTCTTTTGTTTAGATTCCTCTTTCATTTCAAAAATAACAGAAGTAAGAATGTTGCTTAAGACGTAACACTGATTTGTATTTTTTCTCAGAGATGGAGATGGTTTATTTAAGTTACCATGAACAGCACAGAAAATGTCTAACAGCTCTCTGTCTGTTATACAGATAGCAATACGTGATGCATAATGTAATAACATAAGAAATCATTATCTAGCACTCTTAAGATGAAAAGTATTTCAATGCACTATATGTAGTCCTGAAATGGATTTTAAAAAAAAAACTCAAAGTCTAAGCATTCTGCCTCAACTGTGACAAAAATACGTTGAATGGCATAGTATGAAATGACACATATAAATATGGGATACAAACATAAACATATAAATCATCGAGAAAATTCTGTTTAAAGGCAAAAAACAGCTTCCTGGTTTTTATGGTGGTTCAAGGACAGCCTTAAAACTGAGCACGGTATGTTAAGGGAATTAGATCCTACAGCCACCAGCTCTAAACAAAAGCACAAAACAGCTGTGCTATGACACTGCAAATAAAATTAATTTCTGTTTCTTTTCCCACAGTTGCAAAGCACTTTGGGCAAAAGGAATTACAATCAAATAACAAGCAATCCTTTGGTCAAAACTGGACCGACCATGTGTTTATGACATATTCCCACATGTTCCTTAGCTCCGATTCAGAGGTGCAGCACTGGGTATCTGATGTGAACTATCTGGACTCCCTAACAGTACCCCCTTGCTCTTTCTCTCAGAACTGTAACCCGGTTGGCATTCTGGCCAACGCAAATAGAAATACATCCTCCAGATAACACAGTTATCAGAAAAAAAAAAAACAGTCCAACCTCAGTCTTTAACATAATCCGTTACTGCTCCCTGAGACTTTCAAATTCATGTAGTACTAAAGAGAGGGATTGAATGGCCATTCGAAAACACAGCATAATGCAATTACGTATTCTCCATCTTGTGGATTACCCCATAAAATAATACATACAGAGACCACACAAGTGGCTCAAAGAAAAATGAAAGACAGCAAAAACTGCAGAGCTTATACTCAGCTATCCTTCCATAATCAAAAAAGGCCTTAGACAAATAATGAATGATAATGTGTAAAAGATATCACATGCCTCCCTATCATACGCTGACTATAGAGTAAAAGCCTTGCACTAATGTCCCGACATTGTTAATAGTTAGCAGCAGGTTGGAGTAGTGCTCCATGAAATGCATTCTGGGTCAGGCAATCATTGGACACATCAATGTGAGGTCAGTTACTGTTGTTGAGCATTACACCTTAGCTGTTCCCGAAAAACTTCAATTGTGCAAATTTCTATAAAAAATGTGTTCATTCTAAGGCCCAAATTAAATCCTACCGCACTGTTTCCCTTAACTTTGAGAAACTCATTCAAGCAAATTTATTCTTTTTTCTTACAGCAACATCTTTGTTTATTTAGCAGACAGTGGGCTCATTCTGTAAGTAACTACAAAACGACTGTATATTATTTTTAAGGCAGCCCACAGTACAGCTGAATTGAATCCAGAAGTAAGTATCCATAGATAGAAATATTGTCAGTAAGTAAACATTATGTATTGTTTTTCAGTTTATAAGATGCCCTTATCCAGTGCAATTTGCAAGGCCATCATTTCAAGCTGGTGCAACTAAAGCAACACGAGCAACAGAACAGGTACACAACAGCAAGAGACTCATGGGTGACTATGCGTGAAGCTGAAACAGATATACCACACATCAAATACAAGCATACGACTGTAATAGTTTTTTAAGCAAATAAGACAGCTATATAAATACAGCCTAAATACAATATACAAATATCCCAAACCAAAAACAGTGCTTTTAGTAATGAGTGCTATATCCTGGGGACAATGTTACTCCAGGAGACAGAGGTTTCACTGACTTCTATATTCCAGTATTGCACTTGCAATGTAGAGGTCTCTGAGGAGAGATTCACTGAGCAAAGCCAATGTCAAAGACACCAGCCAGCACATTTCACTCACACAACCATATCTTTGTCTGTTTGATCTGCAGTCTCCTGTTTTCAATCCAAACAACTTGTCATGCACTTAGCATTCCAACATTACTGAAGCGCGTTTGCAAATCAAGCAACTGCTGTCTTCTTTTTTTTTTATCTGCAAAGGGGTACAGTGTTCTTCAATTGGGGGGTGCTGCTCTTTTCATTGTTTTCATTTGGTGTGTGGATGTTTCACAAAAATAATAAATCTTAATGTTTGACATTTCCAACATTGCACTGAGGAAAATCTTTTGAATTCCACAGTACATAATGACACAACAGAGACAGTGTGTAATGTTGCACTGCAATATATTGTCCTGTTTGGCTCCCTCCAAGTAATATCATATCATCATCCCTTGAAATATCTTTGCAAGTATTTGAAAGTTTTAATATTAGAACAAACTTCCTCTTTTGTGAATGTTCCAATGAACACATTACAAACTCAGTGACACTCAGTAGTGAATTCCTCCCTAGGTAGCTAGTTGTCCAAGCAGCTCTTAAATGTCATCACTTCTTCTTTGTCCAAAATTCCCAGTTATTTCCCAAAATTTCACCCAAATCAATATGTAACTTTTCCAATAATCTGGTTCAGATTTTTACAATCTTTTTTATAACTGCAAGGAGGTATGGGCATAGATAGATAGATAGATAGATAGATAGATAGATAGATAGATAGATAGATAGATAGATATGTCTTTAATCTGATCTGGGTAGTCCATTTCTTTGACAGAATAATGTGTAGTTACCTACAATCGGTTGACTGCCTAATCTATGCATCACAGTGACCTTCGTAGTAAAACAGGATAATAACAGGCTTTTATGTATGTAACCCTCCAGCTCATAGTTAACATTAACTTGTACTCCTTCAGATGCACAGGGCCCTGAGAGAATAACAATAACTGAGCAAGTGTTCTGAAAATGCGGCAAGAATGTCCTTTAGTTTGTGGAGGTACAGCACAAGCACTGCGAACTCTCCCTGTAATCTCACAGATTCTGCAATCTCTGGAGCTGGACTGCGGATACAGAAGAACATCTCTGTCACATGAGTCTCAGTGACTAAACGCATAAATGATCGTCAGAGCAGTCCCTATGCGGCGTTCATATCTGAAAAGTTCCCCCCTGAAAAAAGCGGACAGAAAACATAAGACAACGATGTTTCATGACTCGGAGCCAATGGGGCAGGAGGCAGCACCCCGCCGAGGGAACAATACGGGCTGACTTCCTGACCTTTTCATCCAGGGCCCCTTGAAGACAAACAATAAGACCCTTATTTAGCTCCGGCCATTCCCACCACAGAGTCCTGCCTCTGTCATTTACTGTCAGCGCACCGTCAGTTGTGTAAGAATCTTACAGTTCCCGAGTTCAGCAGCTTAATTGACGAAGGGGTCAAAACTGCTTTGTTGAACTTCTGGGGCATTACTCACAATTCCCAGTCTAGTATGCCTCATCTCATAAAAATAAATAAGTAAATGAATAAAAACAGAAAAGTAGAGGTGGCATGAAAATATTTACTGTAATGTTGATCATTTTGTACATCATTATTTTCAAACAGGACTGAGACTGAGTTTATTGGACTCCACACTTAGCATGCCTTTTCCAACACACTGAAAAAGAAAACCACTGCTACCACTACTATGCTGTGCTACTTCAAAAATGCTATACGGCATGGTATCACAACAGGAATGCCTCGACAACTTCTGGAAAACACAACAGAACAGCTACATGTAATTAGAGTGTTTTTTTATTGCAGTACCATAAGTTCCATAAATTATTAATTTTGTTCAGGCATAGCTATCTAGTCCAATCTGATATTTCAAGGACCATAAAAGCAGCAATGTACAAGGCATACTGACTGTACCTCACATGCCCAGCTAAAATGTGTATTCTGTACTCATAGCTGAATATTATATGGCAGTGGGTCAAAATAAATAAAAACTAATCCAATTGATAACAATAACAATCACACAGCACAGACGAAAGTGAAGAATCAAACACTACGCATAAAATACTCATGGACGTAATCATAAAAGGATAAGCAAATAAAATCTGAAAGCCCCTCTTGTTTGTTGATTATGTACTGCTATCTGATGATGCAGGGGCCAGCTGTGGTCATTTTTTTTTTTTTTTTAATTAACTTTTGCTCAGATGACCCCACTCTTGACCTGCTCATTGTGGTATAAAGATATAACCATCTCTCTGGAACTCCCTGTGAAAATAAAAGTTAATGGAAAAATAATTGCTCTCAGTTAGTAAATACCAGTCTGCGCTGCAGGGCTGCTACGCAATAACGCTGCCCCAGGGAAGGCCGTTTCTGCTGCTCCTTACAAAGCCCGGGCCAAATACCCCCAACAACATGTGTGTCACCCAGAACAAAAAGCGGCTTGTTCTTCCGACGCGGCAACAACCGGACTACATATTAAAGCCCTTTCCCGGACTGTATGAGCCTTTGTTGTCCAAAAATTCTGTTCTATTCATTGCAGCAAGTTTGACATTCAGAAACACATTTTGCATTCTGATAAAATCTGACATCACCCGACAACAGTGTATCAAAGAGCAAAGTATAACTGGATTCCAGACTCTGCACAGAGGGAGGGGATCTGAGAAATCAGTCTTAGAGCTGACTTATGCCCTCTTTTTTTAAACATGGCGAGAAATTCTCAACATCCCAAAATGCATTCATCCCAGCACACTGTTGATGCTAACTGCAAAGGATGACTCAATGCAGTGTTTGATTTACCTGCTATCCTACCAGTAGTATGTAAATAAGTGGAGGGCCTTGTTTCAAACTACAGTGTGATGTGTCCTTAAAGTTCAGTACTGCATTTAAGAAAATTTTGTCCTTTTTTATTCTTCCATTTTTTAAATTAATTTCAGCAACTGCTAAACTAACAGTCTTGTGCAAATATAAAAAAATGACAAATTTGCTTTATCAGATTCTTTATTCAAAGGACACAGTCCATTGCAGTTAGACTGAATAGAGGCCAAGGATTTGTTCTTTTCTGCAGCAGAAGGAAAGGGCAACGACTGTTGTATCAGCAACCCAAAGGAAAACTGATATTCCCGAACAAAACACAAAACAGCTGGCAGGAAACCCTTTCTATTCTTTTAACTTTGATTTCCTTTTTAAGGAAGTGTCGTCAATGTGCTTGCCCTGGTTCTATCTCTCAGAGCTGAAAAAAGGCTGCTCACAGGCTGGCTTGAAACAGACTTACATAATAAAGCTAAATCGGCACAAAGATCACGTAAAAAAATACTTTGATCTCTCTCTCCGGCCTCACTACAATGCACATTTCCATACATAAAGGACTAACCATAGCAACCTTCATCACAAACAAAGAAATGTAACTAAAACATATTGTATACATAAAGCTATTCTAGGAATCAATGAATGTAAAAATATAAATATAAATATAATAGAAGCTCTTATTGCAAGATTATCTCCAAGTGATAAACGCCACCATGAATTGTGCCCTATGTTTCAACTGTGTTGGAGTTGCAGCTATTCCCAGCTTCCAGAGGTGCCAAGCATGGCCCACCAGAGATGTCAGCTGAAGGGCTTGTCAACATCACTGCGTCCCTGCTCATACCAGAACAAGGTCATTGGATCACAAGAGCAACCCCTCATATAGGTCCAGATCTGCACATGTCAAATATTATTATCAGCCTCTGATGTCCTGACATTTTTAAGATCATTCTGTAGACTTCACTGGTTGAATGACTTCAAAAGATGCTCAATCAACCTGTAAATGTAACGTTTCAAATTTTGTGTCAGCAATCTGGAAGAGATCACCCTCAACTGTCCCAGAGGCATCTGTCTGCAATAACTCACAAGGATACATTAGAAAATACTCAACAGACACAAATATGCAAAAAACAACCAATGTTGTGCTATATGATATCCACAGCAGACCTCTGTGTATAAATAGTCTAACATCTGTACTTATTTAAATGACAACAGCACACCATGAAACGGAGTGTGCCTACACTCAAAATACTGAGGGGAGTTTGAAACATGCTGCATGACTAAACATCCAAAGACAGCATTTCAATTTTCCAGGTAGAATACAGGAGAATTTTACAGGTAGAATATGCCACACGGTGTTACCACGCCTAGTAGTCACACCAGTATTTTGTCTTCCTGTCTATTTAATTGTATCACAAACCAACCTCTTGCTTTATAAATTGCAGCACACTCCTGCTTTTTTTTACTCTAGAACAGTAGTTAATTACTGTTTTTCCCAAAAATATAATTGTGGCACTCTGAGCACACCACAAATATATGGCATATTTTAAATTTTTCTGTGGTCTTCCTATGTTACCTGAGAGCTAATTACATGCTTAAAATGCTGTCAAATTCCACTAAAACACAAAGAGAACATTAAGGGAACACATGATCAAGTCTTAACAGAGTTAGACGAATCGTGCTTCTTCCTCTCCTGGCCGTGGCCAAACTGCTCTCTGTCGTAGTCAAAGTAACTTATGGATACCATTTAGTGTGGCCTCCTTTGGGTCTGCAAAAATAAAATGAACCCGCGTGTCCACTGACATCTAACCACCTTAAATCATTTATCTTTATGGACTACACATGAAAATGAAACAGTCTGGCCACCTATAACGTAATGTTATGTGGTGGCTTTTTAAGGAAGAATAAGTTCACATTGGGGCATTTACAAATTTGTAGATCAAAAACCTGTTTTGGTTGGTGTAGGATGAGACCATTCCCATCCTGTCAGATGTGAAGGGCACCAGACAATTTAAACCTTCTGCAGAGACCTTCCTAATGTCACTTCACAGCATCACAACATGAAGAAAAACTGTGGCTGATATTAAATGTCTATTTAGTGAGAAACTTCAGTCGAAAAATGTACTTAACTACATAACATTTCGGTTCAAGAATTCAGTCACAAGAAATAAACATCACTCCAGTGCTATATATAAACATCTCATAACCACTTTAGAACTTGAATAAAAGATGGATTATGTCCTTTGAATAAAAAGGGCTCTGTACAAAAATGCCTCTGAGATTCATGAGTGCACTCATGTTGACAACCACACTTTCTTTCCTGTCTTACAGTACGGAATATCATGTACTGTACATAATCTCCCACATTGCAGAGTTCACAGTATTCAACACTTACAGGTGGATGGTCAATCTTAATAATGCTTTTCATAATATTTCACTGAAACGTGAGCCATAGCCTATACAGCAAACTCATTAATCTTTACTCTCAGCACTTGATCATGGGAGGGCAATCGTTTTGAACAAACTGAGGGAACGAGTCTTCTTTGCTGTCTTCTTTGGGAAATCGTAACAGTGATTTAAATGAAATCATAATTCTTTGATTATGACCGTTTGGTTGTCATTACAGCCTATAACGAGCAGTGTGTGCTTTCCATTAAAGAAACCCTGAACATAACCGACTGCACACTGAAACCAAAAACCACTTGAGCACACTGCTGACTCTGACTGCAGATTAGAAATACTCCTGGAGCACTGCACTAACAAGGCCACTGGACTTCCATTTCAAAGGGTATGACTCAGAGCAGAGCTTACTTGCAGAGATACTCATGGATCTGTGACCAACATTCCAGTAAAGCATAATTTTCCAGGGACAAAAGTATGCAGCAGTGCTTTGCAGCTAAGTAACGTGAATGTGTTTTTTTTTTTTTTTTCTTTAGGAGATCCATACATTAAAGCCTGCTTTAAAGCTGTGAAAGTCTTTTCTGTGAAAGCTTATGAACTGTGCCATTGCATGCTGCCTGGACAAGTGCCAAAACATGGCATTAGGGATTCCTTAACTGACAGGCCTACTTAAGTCAAAATACCCTTTGCACTACCATGCACACCTTCTGCAGACCAGCACTGATGACCAACTCCTGACACGAGAACCTTAATGTCATTAGCTAGCATCCCACCAAACTCTCAGGCACGGCGACACCCCTTTCCATCTTTTTCTTAAAACCAAGCAAAGGCTGAAAAGAAGGCCTTTCAGCATTGGAGAGGCTGGGGGCACCTCTCGCCGCGCTACACCTCCCGCACTGAAAGAGCAACCCCACGCACCCTCTTCCCGAGCCACGACATTCCCCCGATTCCTACCCATCTGCAGCCTGGCCGGCCAATCGGCCGGAGGAGCCGTGACCCGAGGCTCCGCCCCCTCAGACTGTCCAGGGAATCAAGACAATTTCGATTCGTCTTCAGATAGAGCAGGAGAAAATATGCACCCCGAGTGGGCCTGCGAATGCGATCCCCAGCGCTGGACACAGATCACAGCCCTGGACCAGAGCCCTGTGTTTACACTGGCACTGTTCTCAGGTCCCCAAGACAGGACTTTAGTAATTCTTAGTGGGACCAGCTTATCCTGGAATTTATTTCCTTTAGCAGACCAGCAGAAAGTTAAAACATTCTGGGAAAATTAAACTGCCCTTTATTGAATTTTGAAATGAGATCATCTGGCCTAAAAAAAAAAAAAAAAATTAAAACTTGATGTGCTGACATATTTGTTTATCTGATGTCTGAGCAATGACTACTTCAATACACAAAAGAGAAAAAATATGTGGGGCTTCACAAATTATAAGTGTATTATTAAAAGGAGATAAAATAACTGGATCATGTTACAAGGAGAAGGCAGGAAGACAGTTGAGAGACTTGCATGTTCACTATGCTTCCATTAGCAGTTAAAATAACAGCTGGAACCTGAAACAGGACTAACTCAACATGTGATTTATGTTGCTCTCAAGCATTCTAGCTGTTGTGCAGAGTGATTGGTTTCATGCAGTCACTGGTATCTAGGGTATTGTCAATATGAAATACTAGTTTTCGGTTGCGGCTTGATCTACGGGGTTATACTGTTGCCGCATGGTCTGAGGCCGTGTTAAGCAACGGTTCAAACAGAGGGCTTCAATTAACCCCTTAGAGCTTGAGAAGGACTTCAAAGAACGCACAAAGCAGAGAGCCGAGAGGCTGCTGGTTGTGGTATTAACGCTCGGATGTAAGCACGAAGCTAAGCTGCAAGCATAACCCTGGAGTGTGACACAAGGCGCGGATGTCCCGCTTAAGACATGCCCGCTCTACGACTGGATGACTCTGACTGACAATCCACTGCCTTGCTTGGTCTACCTTCTTTTCAGCATCCAGCCACAAATGCAGCAGCTGCCCTTCCTCCTTCCTGGGACCTTCAAGCAGTCAGGCACACCATAGGCCACATGTGTCAGCACGGCCACCCTTGAAGGGGGGCATCAGAAGCAAAGGACAAAAATACGAAGCGTTTTGCACTTCGTACACCAAAGTTTTTGTGTGCTATGACATCCCAACTTGGCAAGCGTTGATGTTTTGATCATAACAGGGATAAATCTCTGCATTTGCGTCTCACGTACAAATACCTCTTGAAGAATAGTCCCTGGAGCCAATCATAAAATAATTGCAGGACTTTTCAAACATATTTCATTTATAGGTTTGGTCACTTCCTATTCACTGCAACAGGAGAAGCTCACTAATGCCAAGCACCTCATTAAAACAATCCCTACGCACAGAATAACCCAGACTGCAGAGAGCATGGAGAAGATATTTCATCCTTTAGCTTGCAGGTCTTGTCCAGCTATACAGGGAACCTCAACATCTTTCATAAGAAGAGGCTTACAGTTTTAATCCGACATCTGGCTCTCATTACCATGCCCTGGTACACTCAATTGAAATGGGATGTAGGGTGGAATCTCTCCCTGCCTTTCGGTGAAAAGCGAAATGTGTAACTACAGCGCAGGTCTATAAATCAGAAATATCTCACACACACACACACACACACAAAAACAACATACGATATGTCCTATTTTATGTAACCCTTTCTTTTCTTCTTAACCAAGACAAATAAGTTAAGGCAGAGCAACGATCTGACAAACAACAGAGAAAAGCTTATGTTTAATTCCACTCTGTGGCTTGTGCAACACATGTAATGCAATTATAACTGAAACTTCAAGTTTCATATACATATTTTGGCTTGTGTTATGCTGGGGTTAGGGGAGAGGGAGTGGGAGGAGGGGTAAATTGGGATTGGTTACAGTTTCCTTCCCAACAATTTACAGTTGAGAGCTAACTTGCAGTCTTGCAATCCAATATGTCTTCAGCACGTAACTAAAACAATTTGTTCCGTGCATATGGCTCAAAGCATGCATGATGAAAGTATACATACTCCTATTTCACTCCTTGGAAAGCAACCAAGATCGTGTGGAAAAAAATTATATGAAGTCAAACTGCGTCCATTGGACGCATTGTTAAAGTGTCTCTGCCTTTAGAATCTTTGCATCAAAGCAATAAAGCATTAAATTCTTTTGTTGCTTTCACTAATCAAACACAGAGAGTGATGTTGATTTCTTTAGCGTGATGTTGCACCCTAATGCATTCTCTGACTTCAAAAGCATGTCTACTGAGGACAGCTGCCACTGCCTTTCAAGATACTACTTACAAGACTAAAAGGAAACTTGAAGTGCCGCTTGAAATTGTTAAGCGTGATGATTTAAAACTGCAAATCACTGTACAACATGTGCACCACACAACTCTTCTACACAGCAGACTAGAAAAGATCTGCTCAGGTCTGTTGAGACACAAATGTGCTGCCCTACATCTCAGCGGCTGAAGGCCCTTGTTTATTGTTGCTGACATTACTAGGATTTCAGATCTATCTCCTGCTTTTATCACACATTTCATTCTTCATATCAGACTTGAAAAGCCAATGTAGTCTTCCTGATAAGGTGTCCTTTATTACTATCAACAATGTGACAAGGGGGCTTACCTGCTTTATCACAAACCAGACATGCATGGGAGAGAATAGCTGATAAATACCATCCAAGTGACTTATTTTGGACACATGGAAGCAGATTATATAACGTTCTCATTGGTTCCTCAAGGCTGGGTTGCCTTTGCAATTAACTTGATACACATGACAAAATACAGAGGACATTTGTTTGGAAAGTAGGCCAGAGGCGCCCTGCCTCTGTCCGCGAGTTTCCCAGAAGACCGCGGCGCTCTGTTCAGAGGTGGTGTCCGGCCTCACCTGGGGGCAGTCTTTGATGTAGTGTCCCTTGTTGAAGCAGAGGTGGCACAGGTAGTTGGGAGGGGGCCTCTTGCTGGGTTTGCGTGGCTCAGAGGAGAGGGACAGGTCAGAGAAGTGGTCCGTCAGGGAGCTCAGGCCGTCCACTATGTTGTTGAGGGAGCCGTAAGGGGAGGCACTTTTGTACAGGCTGTTGTTCAAGGCCTGCGAGCGTAGAACATCGGAAAACAGGGATCAGTTCATGGAAGCGCTTTGTTCTGTTCTGGAGCAAAGGCAAATCAAAGTGAGAAATATGCAAGACTTCCGTGAAACTTTAGGGCACAGGATTTAAAAAAAACATTCAACTGCAATGAGGCAGGAGTTTTGAATGGCACTCGAATGATGGCACCAGTAATCATTAGGTAAAATGATACTGATGTTCACCTATTTCAACAACGTATTTCTTTCCATTCCTGGCCGCTCTTGCACGCAAGGCTGCCAAACGTACAAATTCTAATGTAACTATTTGTACTACTAACTATTAGTACTACTACTGACACTAACTAGAATGGTTAAAAGTAGATTCCTCATTTTTGTACCAGTCTGACAACCATTTACATTCTATCTCTGTTCCTCCATTCCAATGCCCAACATTACTAGCTCCATGCTGGGTAGTGAACTCTGAACATAGCCTTTTGCAGTGTATACATTGGCTTCAGTTAGCAG
The DNA here is from genome assembly GCA_019176425.1 of Megalops atlanticus. NCBI lineage: Eukaryota > Metazoa > Chordata > Actinopteri > Elopiformes > Megalopidae > Megalops > Megalops atlanticus. The sequence continues at coordinate 62,150,764 of CM032875.1, forward strand.
AGAACACAAAAGTCTGGCTTATACAAAGCTATAGGGTTCATGAGGTCCTTCTATTATTTCATAATTGCCCCATATCTGGTCTGCTATCCTCAATGCAAAATCTCCCCCATAATGAAATTACCCTCAAAAATTGGGGATTTCAGACAAGCTAGCAAAACCTGCTTGTCAGTTGTATCAGTTTATTCTGTCAAATGACCTCTGCTGCCCATTTACTGTATTTTGCAACAACCCCCCTTCCAGCAGCAATATCAGATATTGGAATGACACTAGTAATCATGTTAAGTTGTGTCCAATCTGCATACAGTAAGCAGAACGTACAAACAAGAACTATACATGTAACCTTGCATTGCACGCATGCTTTGAAGTACTCTGCAGTATTTAAATCCATGCTCTACTTGAATGCTAACTAACTGCTGACTAAATCTATGCTGGTTGCACACATTGCTGTATCACATGTCTTACAGATGAAGTGCTTAAAATGTACTAGGCAGGTTATTAATTCAGCTTTTTAGATGAGTTCAGGAAGCAGAGTTAGGCCATGAGAGGAATTGAGGTGGGTTGCCAGATACATGAGACAAACCCATTTTATACCTCTTCCATAGACATTACCACTATTCAAGCTAAATGCAAAACACTATACTGGCCAGGTCATTCCCTCATTCCATAAAGTGGGTCCTTGGGAGCAAGTTTCTCAAATCAAGTGTGTGCGAGTCCCTGAAAACATGTGCCACTCACAGCCTGATCACTGCAAGTAGGAAGCATGACAGTGGCATCGTCAGGGTCCCTGCAAACAGACTGGATGATTCTCTTGTGTCTTACTGCACTGTGGCTCAGCACAAGGCATTATTATAATTCTGTATGTGTTCAATCTCCTTGTGCCCTATGAGAGAAAAGCCTTCATTTTCCCTTGGAGAAGAACAGTGTCTTTTTCATGTATTTTCCCCCATTCTTTTTTTTTTCACATTTTCCTATACAATTAGCACCATTGTATTAGCAGAGCAATGGCTGGAGTACGAATGAGTGTTAATGTGAGCAGGACAGCAGGGAGATGTACACTTTAATCTAATAAATTTACTCACAGCATGTCCATGGCAGTCTTATCTGGGTCCCAAGCTAATTCTGTCACACCATCATGCCCCCTTGCCATACAACTCCATAATACTTTACATATGCATTGACAGCTCTGGTGTCTGTAAGTGACTTCTCTGTCTGGGAAGCAACCCTTGTTATACTTCTTGTTGATGACTAACAATGTATTGGAAAGCAGAAATGACTCCCTTGTCTCTCTGCCCCTGCCTACAATAGATGCAAGCCAGCCTGTTCACATGGGTCCCATTCACACACAGTGAATGATGTTTCATGACAACCATGCAGGATGGGCCACTGTCACCTCTCCGCTTTCCCCCTGCATTCCATTTCCTCTTCAATCTGAGAATGTACAATGCAGCATATCTCCTGTTTCCTATGGCCTAAGACACCTTACAAGACCACTATCTGTAGAGGAAACAAACTCCACCAGCACACCAGAGAGGAAACATGTTTAATCTACAGAGGAAACGCAGTCTACCAGCACAACAGAGAGGATACAAATTCTACCAGCACACCGATAAGAAAAGAAATACATTTAACCAGTACTTATCATATTGGGAGGAAATCTGGCTAGGAGTCTAGGTGTATTCACAGTACATAGAGGGAAACACTATGTACTGGAGTGCAACTAGTGTCTACCTGCACACAACATTGAGGGGGAACGCAACTGAATACACAAAGAGTGGCCTACTGCACAGTCTACTGCAATACCACCCAAAAGAGGAAAACAGTCTATCAACAGAAAAAAAAAACATGCCACTTTATCTGGCATCAAAATAGCAATCATTTGCACAACATGCATGACCCTATTAAAAATATGCAGAGATTATATCAGGGGTGGGCAACTCCAGTCCTGGAGGGCCATGGTCCTGCTGTTTTTCTTGTTGACCAACTAAATACAATCTCTGATTGGCTGAAGAGCAAGCACACCTGTTTTCAAGGTGAAAATCAACAGGTAACTAAGAGATGAAAACAAAAACCAGCAGGACACTGGCCCTCCAGGACCGGAATTGCCCACCCCTGGATTATATAATGCATCCAGAATGCATAAAGGTTTCACATCAGAGTAACTGATTTTTGTTTAGGGGCCCATTTAAATGCACAGTGCAACAGAAATAAAAAAGTATTACATCCAAAATAAAATTTTAAGAATGGGGAAAAAGCCAGCGTTTTTAAAAATTTGTTTTAGCATTTGTAAAGCACACATAAAAAGAGAGGATCAAACTGCTTCTTTAATTTAGATTGCACTCTGTGGACTTGAACTCCTCTTGACCAAAGCTGTGTTTCTGAAAGCTCTTTTTTCCCTAAAGGGGGATGTTAATTGAATTGAGTGCCTGACCTCAGTAACTGGACATCACATACTCTGCTGATGGGGGAGCTGGACCTCAGCGAACTCCTCCCCTCAGGTTCTAAAAATCAGCAGGGGGGCTTTTGCGGCTCGCTGTTCCCTCACAGCTGCCCACTGACACCAGAACGCTGTTCTAACACAAGGGCACTATATCAAGAGACAAGGAGGGCTTATTCATTCAGTAAATTACTCCTGCGTGTCCTAATGGGAGAGCACTCCTGCTGTTTGGAGCTCAGGCTCTGCACAGCCCCTGCTATTTGCTGACCGATTTCTCAAGGCCTGGAATCGAGCATTGGGGCAGTAGACAGGGGAATAATTCTGTCAAGTGTTTAACACCTCTGATGGCCTCAGGCATATGGTGACCAATGAGGCCATTGTAACAGCTGCAGTCCCAGTCCCAGTTTTCCTAATCCTTAGCCCTGTGTTGAAGTACACATTTGGTATTGTAACAGAGAGCAAATTTTAATATTTATTTTTGTAGTTTTTAATCTTTCTCTCTGTTGAACTGACCCTCACAGGAAAGTAATGAGGGTATAAAAAATGGCAGTCAGGAATTTATTTCAGGATTATGACTAAAATTAAAAAAAAAAAAAAAAATTCTAAGATGGTGACAAACTGGAGGTGTATTTTAAGGGAAAAATATTTTTTTCTGCCATTTGATATGTCTTACACTTCAAGAATGAGTGAGTACTAATGGCAACCGAGATATTAAGAATTCACCCTTAATAATTTTGAGTAGAACACACGCTCGTGATAACGCCTTTCTTTTTTGGAACATTCCACAATAATGAACCTGGTACTGACTATAGCAATATACCTTTGGCTACGGCAGCCCTGAACTATAAAAAGAAGATTTCGATCCAGTTCAGATTAGTTATCAGCCTAGCATGGGTACATTGCACAACAACTGAATAAACTCCTATTTTCAGCATTTTATATTTCCTGAGATTCAATAGGTTGAAGAATAAAGACATGAAATGCAAATACTGTAGAAGTCAATAATAACCATCAAAGTAACAACTACACCAATATCGTAATTATTACCTTCTGTGTTTCATGAATACTTTTGTGCCCTCAATGACATCATGGGCTTATCAACAAACATTTCACCCAAGCTCTTTCTTCTATTATTCTAACAACAATGTAGGACATAATTACAGCCCACCAACTCAAGAACAGTCATGGGCAGTGTCTTACATAATCCTACACGTAGATTCCCTGAGTAGAGCAGAGTGTGTTTTAGTAAGATTTAGATCATCTAGTTCTGTAGAATTTATCTGACTGCAAATGCATATTAATCTTGCAATTAGTGTTCTGGAACCATTCAAAATTGGCAATGCAGTTTGTGAAAGAAATGAGTTATGCAATGTCCTCTGTAAAACTACTCCAAGAATGCCTCTGGGTTCTTTCTGAATATGAAACATATCAAACTTATGACAGGTGTCCCATTACACTATGTTTTTTAAAGTATGTACATGGCTTGCCTCAAGTTTTTAAATCTCCTGCTGTCGATGTACTATACTTACAAGAGACCTTTCAAACTAACATCAAATGCAGTACCACACTTTAGAATGTTATGTAATTCAACACAAGCCACTCTCTCTGGACAAAGCCCTTAACATTCTAGTTTTTCATTTCAACTTAAAGAAAATCCACAATGTAGCATATTATCAAAGGTCCTATATAATTTAAATCGTAATGGTCATCCAAGATATTCCTCATTTTTAGCTCATATTTTCATATACATCATATTGCGTGATTGACTACTATGGTTTGTTAACAGCATTTTACAGCAGAGGTCTAAACTAAAATAAAATACAAAAATACAATATTTCACAGAAAATGAATTCATTCTGAAAATAAAATACCTTGATAAACAAAGCAGTAATGCCGTGTCTGTGTAATTGAAAGTAAATGTGCTGTTTATATTTGTTTTCAAATTTTAGTTAGTACTGACATGCTTCTCCTTAAGTATTGAAAACATAATAAGAGAGTATGCCACACTTGACCTGTGACGCTTCATCAAAATGAAGCAATATCAGGAATGGTTAAAAGTTTACATATCCTCAATAGCCAATAATGTCAAGGCATTACTATTATGGTGCAAAACACAACTTGAGTAAAAAAATTTATTATGAAAGAGAGCACTATGTGAGACTGAGTACACAAATATTAAATGTAGTGGTGTTGTTTTAGTATATCAAGTGTGTTAGTACATGACCATAAAGTTAAGACTTTAAGATGAATATAATACCCAAAACTTGCGGATGGGTTTATTACAGCTATTACATTGGTGTGTGTTTACAATCGCAACACTTATGCCTGTACTTAACTCAGTTTGAAATGGGTAATTCCTGTTTCATTGCGTTATACTACATGTCCTAACAAAAATGTCTAACGGAGCAAATAAAACACATATATTTTGTGGTGGTAAAACCTTCTAAGGTGCTGAGCTATAGTGCTGAGCTATAATGCAAATTCTACATTCAATAAATGCCTGAAAAGATGTGCACCACTATCAAACGCAGCTTCTCGTGCACTTTCACAAGTCACTACACTGACACCTAAGCAAATCTGACTCTTATCGATATGCAGACCACAATCCCAGACACACGAACGTGCAGTGCATTCTAGTTAGCCACCCTATAAAGAGTCCCTTAACTGAAAGCATTCGCCCTTGATCAATGCATTCAAATTATTCCCTTCAGCAAGTCACTGACAATTCAAAGGAACCAAGAGATACAACTTTTCTTTGTACTGTGGCTTGCCATTTCGGCCTACATGTGGTCGTTTGCCAAGAACTGCGCGCATCTACTGTAATGCCAGTCTATTCCAGATTTCGCCCCACTCGAAACGCTTGAGTGATCAACGATTTCATCAATACTCTGGGATATATTCCAGAATTACTGTCGAATTTGGTGTGAGCTCTACAAACAGTGTTGCGTTATTAGAACGCAAAATCTTCAGGCGTTCCCCATGGAATACGTTTGTTGTTAATCTTGTACGCACACCATAATTTAATACGGTTAAAAGTTAAATGACACAAATAAAAATGATCACCTTGTTGACCATCAAATACAACGTTCATTACAATACAACTGACAACGTAAAAATTCTTTTTCGATGCTTGAACGGATGGGCTTCAATATTTTTTTACTAACAACTCGAGCTAACTATGACAACTGCTCAAAAGTAAGTTGCGCATGCATAACTTCTTGTTTAGCCTAAGTTTAGCATCATCGGCGAAGGCCTAAATGATATCTAAACAAACCCGAACGTTTGACTTAACACTACACTCTTGGCAGGTCTGTAAAATGTACGTACGAAACACGCCAAGCCATGTTGCAGTTAAGAACCGAGGAATTATGTGTCGATCAAGGAAAAGCAGAACAAACCTATACTTCCAGCCGGTCAGCTGCACGCTACATCGGTACAGTATGAAAGTAAAACAGAACACATTCCAAAGCTCTCTAACCTCATTCCTTTGGAGCTGAAAGAAGTTGTTGAGATAGTTGGAATTTAGAGAGGAGCTCAGGTCAGCAGCGGGAGGCTTGGTGTAGTTCAGATCCGGATGGGAAGAATTAGACTCTGGCCTGAATGCATCAAACGCACTGGTCTGGTGGGTGTCTTGTAAAGAGAGGTAGACCCAGTTTAAAAGCTGTGCAGGCTGGTACACAGAGCCACTGGTGTCTATGGCAGACATCAAGCTCATCTTTGAATGGATTAACTATTCGGCTCTCCACCTTTACCTTTAGGTAAACCACAACTTCGGTTTCTAGTTTTTAAGTTCACCTCAATCTTTTTTCTCTTTCTCTCTGTCTTGCCGCCGCGCCCCGAAGTGTTTTACGTTCCTTCTCTTCACCCCTCGGATCCTTCTGGGATCCCAGTCCCTAGTTTACGATTACGCAAAAGTCATAGCTTTGGCCTGTCAGGGTAAAAAGTTTGTGCAGGAGTCTGAGGTCCGCTATCTCCCTTTATTTGCACTGGAAAAGCCAAAGGCTCATTACATATTACAGAGAAACTAGTGTGCGTCACGCGGCTAACGGACGAATGGGGGAACTGTTTGCTTAGTTATTTATTCATCTTCGAGATAATTGGATACTATGTTGAATATTAACCACCATTTCTCTTCTTAAATCAGGAAAGGCTTTGGAACAGCCATAGTCCGTGATCTTTAGAAGACTGGATTTACGTAGGAGTGTAGTTATGGTGGTATACAAGGGGAAAACCCGAATTTATAAGAAGGCAGCTGACCATTCCTCTCAAAGAAAATAACGTTTTGTGCTGTAACCTAAAATATCAGTTATAGGCTGCTTCACATTCACTCCTCAGAGTTTTATTTAATGGTGTTTCCATGACATATGAAATTCCATTTTAAAAGATCAATGTGAGAGGCTGACCTTTCATTTTCCAAGTATAATGAGACACAACTGACAAGTGGTACTGATGACGTCCGAGATTTCAACGTCAGCCGTAGGTCTAACATTATATTTTTAGACGGGCACCTGGAATGTGAGATGCTGTGTCACGTGAATTCCTCTTACTAGCTCCAAAGAGATGGGTAGATAAGTGTCTTTGTTTATTCAATGACATAGGTAAGATTCCCAGGCTTTGAATTGTCTCTCACAACCCACATTCATTCTTTCATTTTGTACAGGCAGTAAAAACGGCTGTTCCATTGTGCTTAATATGATTTACGCAAGCTTTGAAGACATCATATTCCAATTTTATTTGCATAGCAAAATATATATATAAATAATAATGCTATATGTATGAAATTAATTCATGTGTGGTCTTTGTGGATTAGGTCCTTCATAATTTGATACTTACAAAAATGAGGGATACACCAATACTGCAAGGAAAGTCAGGTTTTAAGGACAAACACAGTTGGTCCTTAACAGCTTTCAGGAAATATTATTTTTTGATAGTATCATGAGTGCAGTGGTCATTTCAATTAACAAATAAGTTGTCTAAGACTCAAGTTGAGCCAGCACCTTCCTGAAGTCATTACTGTGCACAAAGAAATTAGATTAGACTGAATAGACCCCTACATGCTGATAAAGCCTCAACAGCAATTGAAGATTATGGTGGGCATCCAGTATGGCAGAATGACTGACTCAGATTCCCTTCTTTTGTAAAGCAGATACCCATCATATCTGTTGTTTTCAAATAGCTGTGGAAATGTAATATCTGTTTTTCAAATAATTGGTCATCGTGAGGGGCAAATTAACAAGCAATTCGAGATACAACAGAAAAGTGAATTTAAATGAAGCATGAACAGAGGGAAAATCAAAGGGTGGAGTAATAGGAGATGGATATTGCTGTGCAGTCCCAGTCCTGATGAACAGTTAATTTCATCTGTGGCAAGATACAAAACAGATAGATACTATCATCTATCAGTGGTTGATCCGGGGTTCAGTGAAACAAAGTTGCAGGAGATAAGCATGGACAGCCGTAACACAACACCCCCCCCGCCCACCCTCCCCGCATGCACACCCACAAACAGACAGACATACATACACCAGTAGTTTTGTGTGTATTTTTAATCAAAACTTCTCTAATCCGCAAGTTACCCCAAGACAGCGCAAGTAAATAATAGGAGTGTAATCAGCAATTCATTTCTTCCACTCGCTAAAGGACAAACCCTGAAATCTGCTTCCTGTTCTGGACAGAATTTGTTCACAGTTGCATAATTTCAAACTCAACAATTCCACCCAAAGTCTTCATTTAACATGTTCATTTCAGTGGTTTCAGCTGACCCTCTTCGCCACTGCTGGCCTCTCAAAACTATGCAGTTTCCAGGAAATAGCCTCTTTTTTTCCTGCAATCTGTGTGCTGCGTTCAGAAAGAGAAGGATTGTGTCCACTAAGTTTATTGAGTCACTTACAAGTTAAACCTCAAAGCTACAGAATATTGTTGCTCAAACCATCAAATAGATGCCTGTGGGAGTTTAAACCTCCTATGACATGGCATGCATATTTCGGAACAAAACAATAAGTGCTTGGGTGAGAAATATTTTTCTCATAAATGAGAAATAAATGAAATGATAATGTAATGAAATAAAAATTTAAAAGTACATAAATATGTACATCTTAAAATGAACTAAATATTGCATTAAATAATTTCTAGTGATTCTCAACCCGGTTACCCCAGGGTGGACACAAGGACCACACACAGTTTGTACCACTCACCTGTAAAAATGCTTCATGTGTGGTAGATTATCTACACATAAACACCAACATAACTAGCAAATAATAAAATATTGTATATTTTTCAACATATGCTAGACAGGTTGCTTGTACAGTACATTCTAACACGACCAATACACATATTGCATACCTCAGAAATATTTTACAGTATATTTAGAGCAAGAAATTTTTAATGTAATGCAGTATATTGAATTATAATACTGTGTTATTGTGTAGTAAATGCATGTGCCATTAATTCTGTGCCATCTTTTCAAACAGATTCATAGTGAAAGCATTGTACTGCATGCAAGACCTGGTTTTGCCAAAATAGTTTTCAGCAATCAAGTCACAAGGCAATTTAAGATGGTCATGGTTTTTTAGTTTATATATTTAAATGTATAATCAATTCAAATAAAACTATTTCTGCATGTCTTCATACAAAAATGTTTTCAGACCAAGTTTAGTACTATTGTGTTTAAATCGTGCTGTAATGTTTTCATCATTCCTTCTCACCCCTACACAGATTAATACATGTGAATGGCTCTCCCACGACAGAACAGAGCCTGCCATCTACTGGTAAAGTACAACATTGCATAAAACAATCCTGGAGTGTTGCTCTGTTTAGGAGATATTTGGATTATGGCCCCAATAAATGCTGTGTGCTTCCTGGTGGGTTTTCTATATATATATATATATATATATATATATATATATATATATATATATATATATATATATATATAGTGAACATTGAGATACTTTCTTGTGCCTAATTAATCAAGTCTTGCCTGCACATAATATATTTTCTTACTCTGGGAAAAATACAACACATTACATTGCGCATTGCGTGACTTTGCATAAATAATGTATTAATTTCATTTACTACAGACTAGTTATGTTATCTTTGATATATTGAAAGATATCAGCGATAGAAAACTGCAGTAAAATTTCAACCTATATATAAAGTATGTTTGTAATGTTTCCCTCTTTAAATTCCAGAACTTAGTTCGTCAAACTGATCCTAAAAAAGAAATAGAAATAAAAATACATGAATTAAATATAAACCGCAATGTTATTAAATATAAACTGTAACCGCTATAATAATCTGAAATAAAAAAAAAAATCTATTGTAATTTACATGTACATCATTTTACCACTTGGGGGCATTATTGTTCTTTTTCAAATTTTCAAACAAAGGCCCACGTTCTACTAACAGTGTATTTTATCCATAAACACATTCAAGTAAAGGTTCCATTTTCCAGGACTTACTTAAGATCAGGAGTTAATAAGACACTTGATAAAAGTTTTCATTCAGTGATAAACACACAGTGATACAAACTTGTCACAATGCCAGTCTGGTGGCTGGCAGTAATAGAAATTGGCAGTAATAGTTAAGGTTGTGCACCCTAAAACAGCACTTACTCCATTTCTGGCAATGTTTTTCACAATGGCAGTAAATTTCAAAGACGGCGCTAATGATATGGCAGCAGTGTAGCATAGTGGTAAGGAGTAGGGCTTGTAACCTAAAGGTCACTGGTTTGATTCCCTGCTGGGGCACTGCTGCTGTACCCTTGGGCAACGTACATAACCCAGAATTGCCTCAGTAAAATATCCAACTGTATAAATCGATAACATGTAAAAAAAATAATAAAATTAATAATGTAAGTCGCTCTGGGTAAGAGCGTATGCTAAATGTAATAAGTCAGTATCTGTACAGCTAATTACCTAGCCCTATTGAATGCACTTCATCTGAGTTACCCTGGATAATAGCATCCGTCAGATGCATAAATGGAAATATGTATTAAATACAAAGAACAAAGCACTTTACAGTTAGATTGAATAGAGGCTTGACAGCATGATATATTTATTCATTTCATTTGTCATGTGTGTGTGTGCTGTACAGAGGAACTACAACCTAAAATCTGGTTTCAAATAACTGGCTCAGTATAACACAAAACCCATAATTGGTGTCAGAGTCAAGTTTCAACCAAAGTTTTTTCACATTGTTTTGTGTGATTACATTCTTTCGTTTTACATCTGTAGAGTCTTGTGTTATGTCAAACTAGAGATTATTTCCTCTTAGTGCATGCTTAGGTACTCATACAAAAAAAAATGCTTTTTGTCATTACAATAAATAACTAATACTCAAATAGTAGGTCACTAAATAAAAATAGGTCATATTAAAATGACTGATACTAATGTATGAACGCAGGAATCTCAGCTAGCTAGTAAGCGTTAGGATACTAAAACATGGCAGTGTGTAAAATGTGACAAATTCAAGACACACTTCATTTGCTAACTAAAGACAGATCGAGCAAGGCAGATAGCTAGACAAGTAAAAGTTCCTCCAGTACAAGTCTGTTGACTTACTGAGTACTGTATATGGGTACCTGAATAAACATTAGCTACCTAGCTAGCTAGCAATTAGCAATGCCTCAGTTTGGAAAAAAATGGTTTTAATTCTCTGTATTTAAATTAGGTGGTGCAAAAGTAAGAATTCAGACCTCATTGTGATCGTTTCGGTAGGAAACCCTGAAAAGGGCCTAAACCTCTGCGCTGCATAGACATGGTGTATGTCATGCCAAACTTTAATTTAGTGGATGGAATTCCTAACATTCTGATCACATTCAAACGGCCAATAGACAGAGAAAGACCAGTTCTTGTTTAAACAGCGAAAAAGCTCATATCTGAGTATACGCTTGTGTAAATGCCCTAATGGACTGAATATCCAAGGTATACCCAACAGTGTTCACAACCGACCAAAAATGCAATTGCCACCGGCAACCACCAATAGTCACTCTATACATAGTCTCACTTACAAAGGATGTTTCAGGCCTGGCTCATTCAACCAGCCTTACACACAATGCAGGTGGTGACACCTGTGCGTTTAACTGAGATAAACATGCACAGACTGTTCCTAAGGGCAGAGAGGAGCACTGTTTGCCCATTATGTATTGATAAATCCCTGCTACCTGCAATCACCCACTACTTTTAATTGGTCAACATTTGCACATACATGATCCCAGTTTAGAGCACAGTTGTCAACTGACATGTTGTCAGGGCTAACACACAGCTGGTAAGTGAGGCTACTCTAAGAATAGGCATTTGCTCCCAGGTTAATGGCCCCTCTCATCATTGTTAGAAAGATGATACCTTGTTTCCATATGTTGCATCATAGAAGTTAGATTGCTTTTTTTTTTTAGAAGGACGACTATGCCTTTTGTGTGCATATTTTAGTTCAGATAAAACAAAAGAGGTGTGAGGTGAGGAAAGCAATAGTGACCCACATGAAAATGTGGATAAAATATTTCACTGTCCCGACAAACTCCTACTCATGTATCACATACTATTTAAAACCATACATTTTAAGTGTATTGAAAGACTATTCAATACTTTGTTAAACAGATGGTGAACGTAAGCAAGGCTGTGCTTGTGTCTGGCTAACAGAAGCAGATGACTATGAAGGCAGAGATGCAAACAGATGAGCAATGGCCAATTACAGATAATTAGTATTAGGAGAATGGGGAAGTCAATGATAGCAGGGTGTGTATTAATAAGAAAGTGTGTATATACTGTATATTTCAGGCATATTGAATCACTGTGCTGCAGCTATATACACTATTTCATCACAAAAGGATATCTATTATTCTTCATTACACTATGGAAAAGATGAACTACACAAAGTAAACTGTTTGGTATTGTTATCCTGGAAAAAGAAAGTGGGCCATTGTTGAGGTTTGTGTGTACCCACTTTTCCAGGCTGAGTTCCAGTTGGAAAGTTTGCACCCTGCAGCATACACCCTTGCAAAGCACTGACAGAGGTGGTTGAAACCACTGAAATGAACAGAACCAGGGCTGAACATAAAGTTAGTTTCTGTTGTCAGTATGTTGCAGAGACCAATTTGGCGAATAGTATACTGTGACTTGTTTACATTCTATTAGATACACTGAAGAAACTCATACATTCCGCTACCAATTAAAAGTTTCCTAGTTTATGTTATATCATCTCTGTATTCATAATATAATATTTTGTCTGGAGTTATAGAGAAAAGGAGGGTACATGTGTTTCATGCATGTCACACAGAAAATGCAGACCTTCCTAAGGAGGTTAAAAAAGGTCATCAAACACATGAATAGAAAATAAAGAATGAACAAAAATACAACTTTAGTGTTCACTTTAAAAGACAGATAGGAAGTTTGTCTTTTGGCTTTATCTCCAAAGGACAGAGGGCAGGAATGAGACACAGGGTCAACCACAGTGCAGCGTCCCTGGAGTAGTTTTGGGGGGAAAGTGCTTTGCTGAAGGGTATGCTGGCTGTCTGTCACAGCAGGGATATGAATCTACAACCCCCCAGTTGCTAAGAAAGTACTTTAATCACTGCCATACCCTAACCACGAATCACTGCTAGTAATAGAACCCTATTAAGATGGTTGTGAATTCAGTTCTGCTAACACAGCAAGGTCTTGATCAATGTAGAGCCATAAAAAATATGACTTCATAATGTGTTTTACACAAAAGATGTGAGTGTGTGCGAAACCTTTGTTTGTCTCTCAACCTGAAATGCTTAGGTTGTGATACGTGCAGGAGAATTTAACAGCTCTATAAACCTGTGCCAGTTGGCTCAGTCAGAACAGAAGGACCATCTCAGGTTCAGCCCTGTTGGTTGGATTGAAATTGTAGTACTGATGGCACACTTGATTTTTGGGGAATCTGCAGGGTTCCTCTTTTTCCTGATTATCAATCAAAGTATCTAGCATCCACATTCCTCAAGTGAGGACTGTCCCTTTGAAGCTCCCTTTGGGATGGACAAGCTCTGATATCTGGCAGGTCATAAAAGATGGGAAGAGATTCTTTCTCTCTTTGAAGAGGAAAAAGTGGCAATGAGGCCTTTAGTAATGTGAAATGTATAACTTAACAACTAACATACTAAGATACTCTACACTGTGTATCATACAAGTTAAGTAAACAGTGATATATTGTTTCAAAATGATTATTTCAAATCTAATTGAACTGAGATGCTGAAATTGAAAGCAAGTGCATAAATGATCACTTTATGCACTGAAAGGTTGTCTTCATTGGTACCATGTGAATGAAAATTAAAGTGAGAAAAAAAGGTTGAGAAAAACTCATGACTCTACCTATGAAGAACTTAATTCCACAAGAAGTTCACTGTTTCTATCAAACTACCCAGCTATTTCTTTCCACTTTTCATGCCTGGGTTGTTTGGAGTGGTAACTGCTTACTTATGGATTAAAAATTGCTTTTGCATGTATTTTCTTCTGCAAGTATTTTCTGTATGGTGCTTTCACAGCTTTTAGACAGATGGACCCGAATAATAACACCTTGATTGCATCTTGCTTAATATCATAACCCTTTTAATGACACACAAACATTTGCCATTTACTATCTGTTTCAATGTTAAATTGATTCTTAATTTTTTTGTCTTTTAAATTATAAACTGCATAGTCACAAAGTGGATCAATCTAAGGGATGTGGTCTGTTTTTTCTTCATTTTTTTTCCAATGAATATACTGTACAGTAGCAGGGTACATGCTGTTCATTTATTCATTCATCTAGTTTTCTAGATTGAGAACAGTAACAGAATTAGAGAAATACTGTATGATCTAATGTAGAAACACTGTATGATCTAATGTAGGTCGCTATGCTGTTTTCTGATAATCAGTTATGACTTTGTACTCAAACATACTATGCGACTATTGAAACCTGGAAAACTGGAAGTGAGCAATAAAATGATATGCCAAGCTGTGACAGCAGTACTTTATACTAATAAAACATTTACTTACAATATTCACTTTTCTCAATTTAACTGTAAAATGCATGAATATACATGATGAGGATACTGTCATTTGCTCTCCTGTGTGGCAGCGCCATTGAGTAATACTAAAATTGTTAAAATCACACCTCACCAATATCATATTTTAGTTTAGCATGGAATAGGGGATATTCAAAAGGTTATCCTACATTTTAGCTTTTTTATTCAGTTGTTTCCTCTCTGGTTTTGGTCCAGTTCTACAAAAAATGATGTTCATTGATTTTAAATTTGTCAGTTTTGGCCCTTATTGGCCCTTATTACCCACGAGGTGGTGTGGAACCCTACATAGGAGAATACTTCCTAGTGCAGGCTGGAGAGCACACACGGTATGCATCTCATGCAACTTCCACTGTTTAACAGGGTCTAAAATGCCAACTGTCAACTTCTGCCCTCCAGACAGTATTTCAGGGGTAGCTTCTGTGTTGAGCATTCACACCTCTTAGTCATGGGGTATGCTATAATAGGTGGATGACCAATGTTTATACTTAGGTTGATAACCATAATTTTCCTAGTGTGCATCAGGATGAACTTCATAACAAAGCGAACGAATCATTAAAATCGGAATACTTTTCATGAGTTAGTACACGGAGTACACACTCATGTAATGTCGGTTGATATTGAACCCTGGTATGAGTGACTTCCTGAAACTTTTTTTCTGGAACATATCAAATAAATACGGTACGCAAAAAAGAAAATGCTTATACCGAGATTATTGATTTTTAATACAAGATTTATGAGCATTCTCTTAATGCAAAGTAAGGGAAATCTCATAAGGAGGTATGCTCCGAAGTCCAGCTTGGACCCACCCATCCACTAAGTATCGACACAGCCGCACCGTCTGTTCCTAGGGATTTGCAGCATAAATGCATTACTACGAAGAAAAAAGGGTGCGACAGCGATCACGTGGTCTGGCTGCGCCTCTCTCAGTAAAGGTCTTAACCCTTTCCATCACCAGAGAACTTCTAGGATTGAGCTGTGATTTGAAAGCCAAATCGTTTGAAGTGTGAACTGAACGCACGGCCCATCCTCATACGAGATGAAAGAAGGACTTTCAAACCATTTTCTTGAAAATGACTGATCTCATTTGCATTGTTGATTTAGTTTCAAAATGTTTTCATGTGCAGCACAGCGATACTTGGATTGAAACACTTTACATCGAGGAAAAGCTGAAACTTGAAAGTAATAATTACGTTTACAAACAAACTATTTTTTCATATGATATTTTTCCAGCGATCATGTTAAACTGTGGATCCTTCCCATCCTGTAAGAAAACTACATCGTACTATTTGAACCGGGTGTGAACAGCTTTTGTACTGCGCCATACAGCAGCTACTCCAGTATATTTGCCCCAGTTGATGTATTATTCCAGAAATAGCTTAAAATATTTTATAAAATGTTATAGTAATATGGTTCTGAAACAGTACATACGAAAATTGCGTACACTTCCACTCCATGCAATTTATTTGATTCCCGTCAGAGTAGTTCCTGTTAGAGCAGTAGTAGCGCAGTGTTTTTAATGAACGCTTGTTTAACGTAGTAGATTTGTAAATTTGCCAAATCATGTGTGCAGCATGTACAGTATGTGAGTTTGGTTGACTCAAGTTTTCCTTCACTGGATGAGCCATGTCCGTGCTGTGAAGTGGGTGTTGCATACATAATGGAACAATAAAGGAGACCCACCCACTTATGGTGAAATAGCAGTGTGTTCTTCCTGAATCTCTGTCTCTACCGGAGAAGCCTGGACAGCTACCACAAAAGTAAGTAGTATGACTCCGTTTCGTTATTCATTGTGCTTATATCACGTTAAGCGGACGTTTGTTTCCACAATGTGTAAAAATCCGTTATCTTCCGGTGTTTTAAGAGAAGGCCTTAACGTATACATTTAAACTTAATTAGCTTTACTGCTTATCTGCATTTAGTCATCTGGCAGATGTCTCGAACGCGGTAGTGTAGTTCACCTGTTTAGTAATGCACACAATTGCATAAGCATAACCGTTCGCTCAGTGGTATGCAGTTTTTTTTATTCATTTCTGCCTTTAGTCTTCTTACGTCTTACGTAAGCATTTGTAGGCTTCCCAGCTGCCATTTTGTATTGAGTCGCGTTCGGATGCTGCTATGTCTTATATCGCCGTGCCGCAATGCAGAAACGTTATACTGCGTGGCACACCAGACTAGTTAATAGTATGGCAGTATAGGTGATGCATATAGACATTAGCGTACAATGTTTTCATGTTAAATGTAAAAGTAAATATGCGCAACATGTGCTTGGAAGTGAATTCCGTAGGAAGTAATTTGAACAATGTTGCCTCATTAACTGAGTGTCACTCCCATTTCCCGTGAGATTGTTCCCTTCATAATATTAGCCAGCAAGGCACTACAACAATGTCTGTGTGCACGTTCACCACCCATAAATAACTTGAATGTTTGTTATGAATCTGAATGTTTTGATATATGACGAGCTGTACCTTCAAGAAGTAAACAAAAAGTCGTCTTTATTAACTACTCGTAACGGTTTGAGCAACACTTGGTTACACTCGTGATTTAATTTACTGAAACAGAAACTAGGACGTTTTCCAGTGTATAAATGTAAGTTTAAGGGTTTAGTCTATACACAAATACTAGAAACCAACCTGCATTCTCATACGAATATACACATTTACACACATAAACATGTTGGGATTGTAAAAAACTGCATGAACCTACTTTTTTTAAAATCATACAATACGTAACTGCACACAAGACCGTTACTTGGAGATAGTGTTCCATCCGTAATACCATCAGATTAGTCATCTTAAATTCACCCTGGTGCGACATATGTTTTCCAGGATGTCCAGTCCGTAACCATAGTAATTCATTTCCATTTTTGCATTGTGGGTATGCAGCTGTGTAAAGTGGGTTGTGGTGAAAGTGTCCCTTGCAACTGCCTGGCGGCATTTTCCCCCAAGGCACAGCATATTTCTGTTGTAGGGAAATAGTCAGGGAACTTGATAGTCAGTTTAAAACAATAAATTTGTATAGAGTTTATCATGGGAGGACATAGCCTTTTAGATTAAGACTATGTCATTTTCTGTAATTTTTTATGCCAGGCCTGTGTTGACTGGGAATGTATCATCAAGAAATGTCTCAAAACACTTTCAATGGAAGCATTGGAAGAAAATAATAAATTTTGGGATTTTTTCATTTAGAAGTCATGCTAGGGACATTTGTGTTTGGGTTTCCATGACAACTAACTTTCTTGGGCAGTATTCTGCTATTGTGCAATGCTGTCTTGCACTGATTGGAGATATCCCAAGAGAACAAGAAATGTTTGAGAGTCAGTGTGTGGTTTTCAAACTTTCATGACTTTCAGTCCTTTTGATAAGAGATCAGATCTCTGTGATACACAGTGATGCTTTCCTTATGTCAACAAATTAGGGAGTGCATTTCAATGTAGCTCTCTGAAATTACAGCTTTTTTGGCAATGAGGTGCATTTTAGTAATGTTGATGGCTGGTTTAGTGTGTTAAGTTTTCGTTTCAGGTCCTCCAGAATGAGTTACCCTGGATATCCTCAGCAGCCTGGTGGTTATCCACCCCAGGCAGGAGGGTATCCACCCCAGTCAGGTGCCTATCCCCCACAACCTGGTGGCTACCCTCCTCAAGCTGGTGGCTACCCTCCACAACCTGGCGGCTATCCTCCTCAGGCCGGTGGATACCCTCCCCAGGGTGGTGGGTACCCTCCCCAGGCCGGTGGTTACCCTCCCCAGGCCGGTGGTTACCCTCCCCAGGCAGGTGGTTACCCTCCCCAGGCAGGAGGCTACCCTCCCCAACCAGGCGGGTTCCCCCCCCAGGCTGGTGGCTACCCTTCCATGCCTCCTGCTGGTAAGTCATCAAGTGCTCCCTGGATGCTTATGCAACTTTGAAGGATAATAGGTGGTCACTACTGTTATTGGATTCCCCACTTCCTAAACTATGCTTCTTTATAAGTTCTTTTTGTTCTGGCTGTTTTTCCTTCACATTAATTTTAGTCCTTAGATGTCAATGTACAATAGTATGTGTGAGTGCAAAGGCATGGATAAGCTAACACTGAACAGTTTTATCCTTTCTGTTCCCCAGAAAGTGAGTTGGTGATAAAATGTCAGTGAATGCATTCCACAGTCAATGCCCAGTCCCACGAGGAGAGAGCACCAGCATGTAGTCAGGCTCAAAAAGAAAAACTCGTAAAGACCAATGAGGGTTTAGAATTGGGGGATGGTGAGGATGACAACGAGAGTTGGGGGTTACGTGTTTTTGTGTGCTTCTTTGTCATTACTACTGTGACGCTTGATTGTAGGAACACTACGATGCCTTATTCCACACTGACTGTTTGTGTTTCAACTTAATAGCAAGGGTGACATTTTAGTAGTCCTGTGTAGTTCATGTTTTATATGATGTGGATAACCAGTATATTTAAAGCAGAAAGTGCAATGATAAAGTGCACGTGAAACGTTATGCAAATTTACTAATTTCCCTTGCAAATAATTAATGGAACGGGTGACCTGGTTAAAATGGTAGCTTCATGTATAATGCTTTTAATTTTTAAAAAGTTGTATGAATTTGGTTTTATATGTAAAATGCTGTATTTTGCATTACACATCAGGTAACATAAAAATGGAATTCATTGACATATGCCCAATATGGGTTTTTATAACTTTACAATGTAAACATTTTGTTTTACTTTTTAGGGGGTAATGCTGGCTGGGGAGGTGGACCTGGTTTTGGAATGGTAAATGTCACTGTGATACTATCTACATAGTACTAAATGAATTAATCAGAGAATCCTTTTGACAGTGTTTTTTCTTTTGAACAGCTTCATTTAAATGTTCTCACTCCTTCAGCTTAAATTAATTGACAGCAAAAAAATCTGTGTCCGTCACTCAGTAAAAATGTCACTTGTTTGACCACCTGTTTTATTTTCATACCTGCTCTTATGTTATCTCCTGAATTGGGTGCTCACTGTAATGAGTGTAATTATACATGTAGATTTTAATACAGAGGTGGAGGTGCAAATGTTATTTTCCAAATTTACCATTTCGTATGCATAATGCCGATGGGTGGGTGGCAGCATTCATTCGGAGGGTGGCTTGCACAGGTTACATTTTTTACACATTATCCATTGATACAGTTAGATATGTACAAGAGCTGTGTCCCACCAGAGAACTGAACCCGCAACCTCTGGAAACACCCAGGTCCTTAGGCACTCCTCCACCCTTCTAGTGTGTCGTCTAGCTGTTCATATCCATCAGTGCAATGTCCCTTACCAACAGTTGTATTGCATGTACCCCCAGCCAGGCGGAGGCATGCCTCAGGGGTATCCGGGTGGTCCCGCCCCTGGTCAGCCCATGCCGAATTACCCTGGAGCACCTGCACCCAGTCCGTCCATGCCAGCCTATGGAGGCGGTGCCCCAGCAGCTCCGGTGGCACCAGCTGTTAATGTGAGACAGCCTCTTTAAAATTATTCTTTCTCTTCAAAGTGTTAACCTGTCTGACTTACACATTTTTGCACTATCCTTGTAAATCATGTTTGCACAGCTTTCTTCTGTCCCTACTTTACTGCAAAAAAAAAAATATTATGAATGATTGTAATGCTACATAAAGATTTGCAAATTTACCTCATAGAAAGGATACCGAGGTTCAATCAAGGACTTTCCAGGAGCAGACCCTCTGAGGGATGTGGAGGTCCTCAGAAAAGCAATGAAGGGCTTTGGTAAGCACTTTAATTCATTGTGATCTTAAACCAATTGCTCTTTTGTCCAATATTCTTTATTACTCCTTTTCTGTACTTACTCTACACTCTGTCATAAATATAATTTCATGTTGAACAAAACTAACTTGTCTCAATTTTTAGCACAGAAAATAATCCCCCAGCTTTTTAAAATAGTGTGTAGTGTAGGCTTAATCATATATAATTTGTTATGCATATGTTGGTGTTCCAGTATCTTCTGGCAGAGTTTTATCATTTCCAGTTAGTGCAACACTTTAGCCTACCAGTCCACTACATTACATTACATAACATGCATTTAGCAGAAGCTCAGCACAATAGAACACAAGTGTATCCATTCAAGTTAAATGAGTAACATTGTCAGACTAGGCTAACAACACTCCCAGACCAGTGAGTGTGAGCATAACACTATTCAAACCGTACCACAAGTTAATTTGTGCAATCTGGCTAGGCAGCAGAAGCCAAGTACACAACAATACTAAAGAGGAAGGGAGCAATAGTTGTGTTTTTTGTGCATTTAAAACTATAAATACGCTTCCACTTACAATAATCTCTGACAGGCACTGATGAGCAGGCTATAATTGAGCTGCTTGGAAGTCGCACCAACAAGCAGCGTGTACCAATGGTGGCCGCCTACAAAACAACGTATGGGAAGGTGAGGTCAGGTGTTGTGCTTTGCTTTCACGCATTTAAGACTGCTCACTGTTTAACAGTGATGACTCACTGTTTTTCTTTTCTTTTTAACCAGGATTTGATTTCTGATTTGAAGTCAGAACTCACAGGCAATTTTGAGAAGCTTGTTCTGGCCATGTTGAAGACACCGACACAGTTTGATGCTTATGAACTCAGAGAGGCCATACAGGTAACAGAAATATATTACAGTTATGGCTGTTTTTGTGTTTTCTAATATAAAATGAGTTGATGCATTTTAATGTCTCCTGATCCTCATCTTGCCGTATAAATCCTATGAAATGGAGGCGAAAAATAAAATTTGATATTCAGTAATTGCAGTTTACTGTAGATGTAGGCAGGCTGATTCATGTTGAGATTAAATGTAATTCAGGAAGGAAGTAAAAACGTAAATGTCACTTTCTAATCCAAAATAAAACCCCTGGTTTTTAGACATACCAACTAAATCATGATCCTCTTAGCGCCTTTGTGTGTTCAGGAGAAGCACTGGTAGAAGATGCCAGTCCCATTGCTATGGCATGAGAGGACAAAAGCAGAACTGTTTCAGGTAAAGAGAATGTATCTGTATCTGACAGGGAGCAGGTACGGATGAGGCATGCCTGATCGAGATCCTGTCATCTCGCAACAATGCAGAGATTCGTGAGATCAATCAGATCTACAAAGCAGGTAAGCATCTAATGTGAATGGTTAATGCTTCACCAAGCCTCTGCTCCAGGTGTAGGTTAAAAAAAAACATCAGGAAGTGTGTTTCAGTTCCTTCCTATTGAAACTAACTATTTTAATAAAATGATTAAAAGTAAATCTTTACACAGTATTTTCAGTTCCTCTTACTGTGACCAGTAAGGGCTCCTTCAGGGTACTTCACGGTGTACTTCACATTTATGTGTGTTAGTCTGATGGGTGTCATTTAAACAAGTCTGGTAACCTTTCATCAGTTTTACAATGTACATCTTCACAGCGCTGTCTCATCACTTACCAGATCATTTTGTTTTGGGTGTCACTGTAAATATGAATGGTTAAATATGTACATGAAGGAAATCTGAAGGCTTGTGATCATAATTATTCATCATTACTTAAAACTGACATACATAGATTTGTCTCTTTGATCAGTCCCGATTATATATTTGTATCATTTTATGCACGTACATTTGTCTTGCCTGTATAATCATTGTAAGGCAGTAAAAATAAATTCTCTTACAGAGTATGGCAAGTCACTCGAGGACGCCATCATTCATGACACATCGGGGCATTTTCGCAGACTTCTGGTCTCACTCTCGCAGGTAGAATGCTTCTCGTAATGTACAGAGTGTTAGTGATAACCTGTTAGATGCAGTGTAGTCCAGGCTTGCTCGCATCTTTGTGATCTCACATGTTCCAGGTCAGCGGGATTAGAGGTTAGGCAGCAGTGTAGGGCTGTGGTTGGCAAACTGCCTGCCACTGCATGTAGGCGTGCTTGAGCAAACTGTCATGCTGTCTTGTGTTTGCTAATAACTAGTCATTTAAAAATATCATGATTCCCACCATGTCATGAAAGGGACATTGTGCACTACATGGGGTGTAATAACTAATCCACATAATCTCATTTTGCTTGTTTAAAGGGTAATCGAGATGAAAGGGAGACTGTGGACATTTCTCTGGCCAAACAAGATGCACAGGTACAGTGCAGGATGTGGTATTCACCATTAATATGAAGAGGACACAAAGTCGAATGTCGAAGTCCAAGTGCTTATGCGGGCCCGAAAGGGCGCGCCGCTTGAGTTGCAATGTGACATTTAGAAATATTCATGCAGAAAATACGTGGCTCATCTATAGAACGGCATAATGGTGCATCATCTGGAATACATTGCTAGTAGGTGTAAACACAAATTGCCAGAGATCCTTGCTTAACCCTCAGGTTTTTCCTGTTTGCGCAGCTCATTTCTCTCTCCACCCTTGCTGTGGTCTTTCTAGGAAAAGCTCATTGTTAACATTGCTGTTACGGGTGCGCTTGATTTATTAGAAACTCTACTCTGCTGGGGAGAACAAAGTGGGAACAGATGAGTCGCAGTTCAACGCCATCCTCTGTGCCCGAAGCAAGCCTCACCTGAGAGCAGGTAATGGGCGCAAGAGCTCGGCTGTCAAGTGCATGAGACATGGGACGTGAGAACAGAGTAAGATAACATCCACGTGACAAGCGTAGAAGCTGAAGCGCAATCTGACGTCACAGAAAGATCTAATCCACAGGCAAATTTAGAGGCTGACGCAGAGTTTGTTGATCAGAAAAAATTTTCCAATGTCAGCATACATTCACATATCACAAAAATAAATGTACTAAGTTGCAATGCCACATGTGTAATGTAAGTGGATGTATCTAGTATGTTGATATTTTATATATATTTTTAATATATTTGATATTTTAAGTTGACCTGAAATGAAAAATGTCTAGATAAGTCAATTTATGGGAAGTAGTACAACAATGCACAAGTGAATATTGTAGAAGGTTCTACACCACTGCAATCTATTGATTGAAAACCATTAATTATGTGAATCTAGCAGTTGGTTTATAACAGCATTGTATTTATTGCTGTGTGACAGATAAGGTACGTGAATAATTATTTATTCTCACTAGCAGTGAATCTGTATAAGCATCAGTGAGTTTAAGGGGATATAATATCCAGAATTTTGATATTACAGTGAGATACAGTAGCTGTGTCACTGAGATGTCTGATGTAATTGGCATAGTGCAAGCAGTGCATCATGAAAACAGGTTGTAATATCGAGCTATATGTAAATCTGTGTATAGCCGTTTTACATTAAGATTCATTCATTTTGTTGCACACTCCTGTAATTTTGGTGATAGTGGCATTGGTGATCTGAGAGGAAATTGGATTCTGTCTCGTGATTTGAAATTCTGTCCCAGGGAACTCCTGTTGAAAGACATTACCACATTAATGCAAGTGTATGAGTATTGCTAAAATTGGAGTACAAATACTAAGAACATAATGAGAAACATTGTTTTACACATTTTACATTACTACGTATATTAAAATGTGTACTACATGCTATGGTCTAAGCAGTTTTACAACAGACAAGTGCTTCCTTGATGGCAGATAACCCCAGGCACAATGGGTCCCTTTAGCAGGATGTTACTGTCCCATCCTGAGGGGAAGTCAAAAGGACCCCTGGTGCTCTAATGGATAGGAACAAAGAAGTGACCAAGATTAGGGGAACAAATTTACTGTAACACAGGAAATTCAAGCAGTGGACTTCTCATTTGCTGTGTTTACACTGCACTTAACAGAAAAGAGGTGTTGTGTCCCATCCCTAAACTACATTGTCAATATATGTTTTTCACAATTGTGAAATGCAGTGAATCTAGTTCAGGCAGGGAACTCATTGGGTTGCCATGGTCTGGCAAACATAACCACTTTCAGCTGACTGCCTCCATCTCCAATCATCCAAAACTACCACATGATACATAGGTGATATATTTAAAATTATGAAGTTAGCAGAGAACTGCATTGAGCTTGCGCTGTTGGTGATTCCCACCTCCATCCCAGTCTTCACTTTTTGTCTATGCCTAAGGGGGAGTGACACCTACTGTGTCCCAAGCCCGTAGTCCATTGTGCAACAAGCATTCCCATCTCTCAAATTGGAATACAAGGGAACGCAGGACTGGCACAATTTGGTGAATTAATCTGATATCTCAGTTAATATTTAGGTAGCTGCAGCCACGCAACTCTATCTGCATGATATAGATGCTCCAATCACTTAAATATATCTTCTGATTAGCATTGTAGAAGAATTTCATACATTTTTACCCAGAATACCTCTTACTTGATAGTTTGCTTTAAATGGTAGAACAATACACGTGAGAATATTTTAGGTTCACCCCAAATTCAGATGCACTGAGAAAACAGGTGGATACTCACCCATATCCATGTCAGATTGTGTCCATGTGCAAATGCAGAAGCCAGATACTATTTCACAGTAACTGGCAATAATGCAGCCTTATAATGGCCTCATTTTTGTCTCATGTTGCTCTGCAGTTTTCCATGAATACCAACAGATGTGTGGCAGAGACATTGAGAAGAGCATCTGCAGAGAAATGTCTGGAGATTTGGAGACTGGCATGGTAGCTGTTGGTAAGTACACTCCCAGACAAGATGTGATAAACGGTATGTTGCATTTCTCATGCTGACGAGTCTTTATATCTTTTTTCTTCAGTAGAACATTTGTAGCATTCTCTTAAAAGTGCTTTTCACCCGAAGTCAGTTTAAATAAGAATACTTAAATTCAGGCTTATTACACAGTGTGAGATGTCATTGGACAAAATGTATGTTAAAAAATTGGCAAGGAAGTAAAAGAACAGTGGAATCAAATGATGTACACCATGAAAAAACACTTAATTTAGAGAATGTCTAGACAAGAAAGACAAATATTCTACTTTTTTGTTGTAATGTTATTTTCTTGTATTTTCCCTTAAAAACGCTGTCAGGGTTCAGAGTAATGGTAATGTGTTTGTGTATTTTTGGATGCTGTTTTTGCTCTTTGGCAAATTGAAAAGATATCTTGGTCCCTCAATCACTTTGTGACTCAAAGCATTGTGGTGTGGTTTACTGCTGTCTGCCGTGGTCACCATGCATGTCAGCCTTCCTCTCGTCTCTTCCTGTAAAGAATGTGGATGCACTTTGAGTGGGGGAAGGGAGCTGTAGTCTGCAGCCATTCTCTCTGCATACTTTACACTCACCACTTATTAGTTTCAAAAGCCCACATTATAGCCAGTGGTGAAGTGTACGTGTCAGTTTTAGAATGTGCTTTTATTGCATGGAAGTACTTAAAGATGTATCATTCATGTTTTTTGGAAGAACCATACTTCTGCAAACATATCACTTATACACAATACACACAGTTGTATCTCAGGTCTCTGAGAGTCAACTAATGTGAAAAACAATTTAGATTAAAAGTACACAAACAATGAAATTCCGACACCCTGCCGATAGTGCTTGTAATTGTTCTTTTGCCATGTGTGTCTACCAGATCCCAACAGATATCATGTACCTTTTCACCAGGCTGTTCTCAGATCAGTGTCTGTTGAAATCTAGTGCCATAGTCCCTTACTGAAGCCCAAAACCCATGTTCTCTACCATGCATTGTCTGCAGTATCTGGTCATTTTCACTTGTGTGTGAATATTTTTCCTTTTCACCCATATTGGATGGAACACGAAAGAATGATTGGTTGTACCTTGTCATCTTAAATCCTGTTTTATTCTGTTTTTTTTTTTAAGTGAAATGCATCAAGAACACACCTGCCTACTTTGCTGAGAGACTCCACAAGGCCATGCAGGTGAGGCCAGGCTGGCATGGCCTTGAGCCAATAGCAATACAATGTGCTTTTAACCCACTGTGATTTAAAACTACTTGACTTTACACCATAAAGGCCTTCACACTGGATCAAAGAATTCCTTTTTCTCAACCATTGGAAATGTAGAAGAAAATATAACCTGGATCTCCTAACCTGCTATGTGTTGACAGGGGGCTGGCACTAAAGACAGAACCCTGATCCGGATCATGGTGTCCCGCTCTGAAGTGGACATGCTGGACATCCGACAGGAGTATGTGAAAAACTACGGGAAGTCGCTGTATACCCACATTTCTGTGAGTAATTTCCCCATTTCAGTTATTACTTTGGAGTGAACTTGCTCTGATTCTTTCCAAACATATGACTTATGCACAGTAGCAGAACCTTTCTGACTGTCTCTTAGAGTATGATTTAGTAGATATTTCATATCAATTTGCCATGGTCATTTGCAGAAATGGGTACTTTTCAAATGATTACATGTGCTTGCAATATATTGCTTGCAGTTTACTCAAAAATGTTAAATGCCCATAATCTTTAAAAACTTGTCTGTAGACTGAGATAGCAAATTCTGCTTTAATTGCCCTCAGCTTCTTGCAGTACTGATGTCAAATTGAAGACCGTATAGGCTGTGTTGCATCATAAAGCAGCATGTAACTGGATTCATTGTTTTTCCATGTGATAGGGTGACACCTCTGGTGATTACAAGAAGTTGCTGCTGAAACTGTGTGGCGGAAATGACTAGGGGAACATGATGTCCCTGGTTTCTGGAAGGTCTGGCATTCAGTATGCTTCAAGAAATATATCTGTGTACCTCAAAGTAGTGTGCACTTGTTAGTATTGCATGATGTTGTCTTTTAAGTCGCCATCAATGCAATGTTTATGTTAAAATGTATACAACATATTATGCATTTCTGATTTGCATTTGTATCCTGTAATGAGTAAAAATTGCAAGATTTGTGATATATATCCAACATGTCTGTAGTGTTTGAAGTCATATGTTGAGTATGTGTCTAAAACAATCTCTAATACATATGTTTGTTGTGAAAACTTTGTCCTTAGTCTGTACTGAAGGAAATATCATTTTCAAACTAACACCTAACACACAGTATAAATATATACATATATGTCTAAAAGCTCAGACTGCCAAATTGATGTTGCTTTTTCTATTAACAAAGAACACTTAATGACTATACTTATGAACCTATGCAATTTTGATTAAATATAAAAATTTTAGATCACTTTATTTTAATAAACTTAGCTTTAATGCCAGCTTAATTCGTTCAGGCAATTTTTTAAACTGTAAATCTTTGGTAAATGCAGTTATTTCCCCCTTTGAAAATAAAAATTGAAGTCCAGGCATTTCCTCCATAAATTGTGTGAATTTGTCTATTGTTTTACACATATCTCAAAGAACACCCATGTCCAAAATGCTTTCCTTGACATCAGCCTAATGCTTCAGTTGTGTTTCATTATGAATCTTTATTATTAATTTGGCCTTGGCCAAACACAGCCTTTTAACCCATGTACAAAAAACAAGAGCAACCAGGAACCAACAGTGATGAAAGATCCAACACACTGCTTCACTCCCTGTCAAAATGGTATACACCTCTTTCCATGCTCATGTGAAGAGATCTAGCTTAAGCTGTACCAAGAATCAGGTAAGAAATGTTACATGTGCAGTTCCTCAGAGCTGGCATTGTGAATTGATAGCGTCTTCTCATGCATATGAGGGTACATGTCCAGGTGATTCAGAAAGCCCAATCACTGTAAGTTAAACCTTAGAAATCGTTGTTGCACAGTGACATCATCTTTATTCACATTGGATGAGGAAACATAAATAGAGTCAACACATGCAAGTGGGTGCCACCTAGTGGTTAATGTCACCTAGCATTTCCACTATCTTGGGAGTGTGCTTTTACCTCCGAGGTTGAGTTCTTCTCTGACCTCTGCAAAATAAACTAAAACTATAATAAACTAAGTAAACTGATGCTCAAGTGCTCAAAAGATCTTTAAAGGCCTGTTGTTTCATGGCAAGCGCTGGGGAAAAATAACATGAAGTTAAATTTCATCACATTCTTTTTCATGATGTTAAATTCATGGAGTAACATTAACATCTATCATTTGACATAAAGAGCAAGCACATGCTGAATTATGTAACATATCTGTGGGTTTAGTATGCTCATTTGTAGCTATTTCTTACACAAAATACCACTGTTGTGATATTTTAAACCTATTCTTTTGCTTGTTATTTACTGGACAAAGGTATAGTCTTGTCTGTACTTTTTCCTCATGTTTTTCAGCCCCATATTTTAGAGTTTGGTGACATGCAATTATTGCCAATAAAATGCAAGGAGGTCTGTCAGTAATTTATTTTTTCAAACATATTTGAAATGACACACTTTTTCTGAGAATTAAAATATAAAAGTTGTCTTTACACTCCATTGCTTTTAGTTTGAAATTTGATATGTATCACCACAAAACAGAAAAACAGTGATAAAAATACCAGTGACTCAATGCCAATTAAATTTAGTTTGTACCATTTATGTTGTAACAAACAGTTGTGGGGATTATTTTAATTGATTCATTTTTAATGTGCTAAGAAGAAAAAAATCAGTATAAAATATTAAGCAATGCTCTCCTTTTGACGACAGCAAAAAAAAAAGTTATGCATCATCACCAGTAGAGGGCAGTTTAAAACCATTAATTTGTAGGTAAACCACCTGAATTCTTCTATGAAGATGGAGATAGCCAAATGCTACATCTTCCTCTCCACCTGTCGAGGCACAAATTGTTCTGGAGCAACACACTGGGAAGTACACATATGATTTACATACAACAACAGCTAAATGGAACACAGGCTTGAAAGGACAGTTACATTATGTCATTTAGCAGGTTCTGATTCTGCTCTTACCCTGACCGGCTTACATACTAAGCGCATCTAATGAAGTGGCAGGAACAACAAATGATGATGCATTTTGACGGAGCTGTGACACAAATTATTTTCCCGCAGGCAGACAGGAGGTAAACCAACAAAGTGCAGCACCAGGTATTAAAACCTTAATGTGCGAAGATTAAAACGTCACATCAGCAGAGCCCATGACCACCGTCTCCTTAGCACTAGAAAATTAAAGAGATGGGGCGCGTGGGCCTGTGACAGACTAGCATCCCATTGAGGGGTCGTCTTGCACTCCGAGTGGTTTCATGCCATCGTGCTGTGAGCCATCCAGGCCCAGGCCTGACGGTGCTTTGATGCCACATTGCGCGTTTTGGCACAAGACAAAAGGAATGTAAAGGTTACATGTGCTTTGCATTCAGGTCGAGGTAGCATGCATCCTGCTGGCATCTGTGCATCCGTTGGCATATGCATGTTTGTGTGTGCGCATTTCTTTTCTCCCTTGTAGCAAGAATGAGAAAATAGGAGCGTGGAGGTAAAACCTGATTGAAGAAGACAGATATTCTTCAATCTCATCATCCCTATTATTTTTAGAAGGGCTTCTTCATTTTGCCAATTTATTAATACACAGATATCATTCCACTGTGCAGCAAATTGCGTTTTGGGATCCGTGAACATTTAGTGAGCATATCACAGGCTTTGAACAGGCACGTCCAGGCTTAAATCCCAGAACTCGGCATCTACGTCCTTACATGACCTCCCTCCTCTGAAATGAATCCTAATTCTTTTTCATATGCAGTGAGTCAGAGCACAGGATGAAATCTGTGGTGGAATGACAGTTGTGATTTGATTCAATCTGTTCACAAACTGCGCTTATGGGCCCATTCATTACCATGTACTACCATGCTCAAAGTGGTATGGTAAACAATGCATTTGATATTGTTGCAGTCTGTTGCAATGTGTCTTGTCTGCAGTATCAAACCTTTGTCTTTCAAAGGCTTATAGATGTATGCTCCTCTTAATAACCTGATTTCTGCGCAGACAAGATTTGGAGTATTGCATACCTTGAGGTCCATTTGACCCAGGAACTGGAACAATACAATCATCTGGGCTTTATGATGGGGCATGAGAAATCTGTCGTGAAAATATGCATGAAAACCTTTTGTCAGAAAATGATTCTGTGTTTTGAGAGCTTCATTTTTATGTCAGCATTATAATGTCAATGCCGCAGGAATACACGTGAATCTCTCGAAATGCTCTACCCCAGAGAACAAAATTACAGCTATTTGCATTTCAAAGTGATTCTGCATTTTTTTTTCCCATTTCCACACGGGCTTAGATTAAAAATGCAGCCATGGAGCCAGTCTGACAGTTTCCCCCGTTTGAAGAAGTGCGGTGCCACTGTTGCAGGTAGATATAACGCGCCTTACATAAGTGGATCCTTTCCTGCGTGTCTTGCGCTTTATTATCAGAGACGAAAATGCAAAAGCTACTCTTTCAGCTCAATGACGCGCAGCAGTGTTGAGGCGCAGCAGCAGGAGACTTGTGCGCTGCTAAATATAATGCGCTGTAAAGCGACCGCATCTTCTCACCAGTAATATTCCAGAGATGTCCTACTGTTGCCCCGTCATTTTGTGAAAGACCACAGAGAACATTCAGATGGCAACATTTGACCACTAGTAACTATGGTAATAATTGTCTTCTAATTTTGATTCTTCAATTACAGCCTGCCATAGAGATTAATGCAGTGTGGTCCTGGGTGCACTAAAAACAAGAACTGAACAAGCACTGTTCAATGGCTGTGACCTCTAGTGGTGAACCGCTGTTAATGTGAGAGTTGCTTCAGTCTGGCAGTTTCTCAGTGAGCCCGCATAGGTATTTCTGCTCTGAGACAGAATTCAACACAGTTATCACGGTTCTTGGTCATTACAGAACATGATGCCTCCATTTCTAGTTACTGGATGAGGCCTTTATTTTTGTGATTCCACTGATATAATCCATGCCTTTGTGGAAAAGAACCCCTGTGATGCACAACAGCTACAAAAACAAAATTGCCAACTGTTCCCTGCAGTCTGGAGGTAATGCTGTATGTGTTAACCTGACCCTGCTGATCAATAACTTCCTTGGACGTACAGATGACAGAATTTATAGCACGGAAAAGCTGAGTCAGACTCAATCCCTGTGAAACATGTCTGGGGCGTTCTCGAGAGGCATGCTTAGAGGGGACTGTATGTCTACCAATCACTGGGTGACAGACACATACCCCAGTACAGCCTGCATCCTGCCTTCTTACTGAAGATGGTACAGGGGGCTGGGGTACCTGGTAGAGAGAAGGAGATGAGAAATGCACTTCAGTGGAGATTAGCAGATGTCCTTTAATTTGATGCTAAAACAGAAATATCTCTTTCCATCATTTCAATCAGATGCTGCAATTATGATCTATGATGCAATTCAGTTAGGAGATTCTTTTATTATTCCCATAAGACATATATGTACATGCATGTTGCGTATGGAGCACTGTGAGGCTATGGAATAAGATTTTTCTGTCAAATCTTTACATGTAAAAACACCAAGTGACATTTGGTTTCCATGGCTGTAAGCCTCCTACAACCTTCCTGAATGCACAAAGGCGATATTAAAACTAAGGATTAGGCGATTAATGTATAGCGAAATCCCAGAAAATCAAGCCGATGAGGCTGTTGCTGCCTGAGCTTTCTCATCTCATTCGTATGGATTGCGGCCGTCGGTGCATAGGATATGACATTGAAATTATCCCAGTGAAGACACTTCCACTCAAGTATGTTGAATTCATTCCAGTTGTTGCAACTAAAAGGCAATAAAAGAAGCCTCTTGAACTTCAAGAGGGACTATAAAATTGCATGAGAAATGGAT
Organism: Megalops atlanticus; assembly: GCA_019176425.1. NCBI lineage: Eukaryota > Metazoa > Chordata > Actinopteri > Elopiformes > Megalopidae > Megalops > Megalops atlanticus. Next base: position 62,182,777 of record CM032875.1, read on the forward strand.
TTTTGTCTTAAATGCAAGAATGTTAAAACAGAGTGATAAAACTGTTAACAGAACATTACTTTTCAACTGCTTTCCAACATGCTTGTGTATGACATGAGTAATCTGATGAATCGGTTTATTTTATCATTTGGCTTGAACACCTGTCTGTGCTGAATAAATCCTGACTTATGCCCCTTTAAGGGGATTATAATGAAATTCATTTTCATTTCCACTGTAAATGAATATCATAATTTGTGGTTATTTTTTTAAAACCTTGTTGATTATGTAATTCAATAGGGGAATATGGGAAAATTCATCACAAATCACAATTCATGCACACACAGAGAGCATTCATTTCAAATGTCATTTTCTTCTTGGGGTGCCCCCAAGAAGCACAGAGTTGAGACATCTTATAACAATTATTATATATTCTTCAAACACAGTACCTTCACAAAATCTAATATCACAGCAAGAGAGATACATTATGCAAAATCACTTTTTCAAATTGCCTTATCAGCCGGTGCCAATGGAAATCATTCACTCACCACGTGATTCAATGGAAAAAATCTAAAAGGTGGTGAATCATATGTGTCATAAAAATACATTTTGCGATGCAGCCATGATTTCTTTCATGCTTTCATCTGTACAGAAGACATAAATCAACTCTACTGCAAATGGCAGTTGCCTTACAGACAATAAATACACAAAGTATAAGAAATATAGACCTGTCATAACCACTGGGGGACCATATATCATGTCAATTGAGCAGGTACTCTGAACAGAGAATTCTGGGTCTAATTCAATTCAATTATAAAATATTTGTGGGTTAAAAAACATAAACACATTAAACATAGATGTTGTTGCACACATGTTATTTTACAGAGGGCTGCATGTCTATTTTTAATTTTGAGTGAGAGGACTTGCTATTTCAGATTGTAATATTACTATGTACTACTGTTTACTGAAATGTAATATTATTGAAATATAACTTTTTTGAGGTGGACTTAAACATAAAATACATGTTTATCATTTTTTTCTGAGTCAAATAGATGATATGCTACAATCCACAGCCTTGGCTTAATCTGAAACTGCATTACCAAAGCATGCAGTCCCATCATATTTTACGGAAATGAATTTCACTTGGTCCCCACAGTGCTGCAGATGATATCATTTCAGAATTTGCATAATTCCTGAACAACCCAATCAGTTTTGGTTGGTAAAAAAGTTCTTTCTCCTCCAAAATTGCATAGAAACTGCAGAACTCGCTGGATGATTACATAACCAGTTGAACTGTAGGTAAGGTTTTCAAGCACAGAAATGGATATGAGCAATACTCATTAGAGCGACATTTATGATGCTATCAATTTGTATTTTCTAATTTGTGTCCAGGTTACCCCATTGCTCTCAATGCTTTGATTTTCTCAACTGTAACATAAAGGGCTAATTGAATAAAGCAAGAAGTGAACAGATCAATGTGCAATACCTGTGGGTAATACCTAAACAATCATAAAATCAAAAATATTGTACAGGGGCTGAAAATAAGGACTGTGATGCTTATTTAAATGTGTTACTTAAGATACAATGAAGGCCATAAAACGAATGAGGCCTAAATATTTCAGTAGTTTCCTTCTCTCAAGTAAGTAGCCCTGACTGATGTGTGTTTCTGCTGCTACTAAAACAAGTTTCTTTGTTTAGATGCAGGGATTATGTAGAGCAGAAGAATACTAATTGTGCAGATTTGCCTGAGGGAGGATTCAGATACGAAAAGCTGCCAGGGTATCTCCGTGCTTCTTAATCTTTTAGGAGAAAGGTTGATAGTGGGTGAAAAATAAACATCTGCTCTTTTATTTCATTATTTGAGTGTGTACGCCAGCTGGGTACCATTTTATGATCTCTAAGACAGTGTATTTTTTCCTGTCCTTGCTATGTGGATGTAGTCCTACTCTCATCTTGACTAGGTGGGATAGTCAAAAAATAATGTTAACTATTTTCCAGTGATTACTTAAACAAGAAATCAGCCACCTTGTAAGGCTTGTCAGGCTGCATACATGCTTAGTAAAAGCCATAGAACTCACCACGGATAAAGACTGGAGAACATAGTAAATGGTGGGAAGGACTACCAGTGATAGAGACTACAGAGCAGGTGTTGCCAACCTGCAGCCCTTCAGAGTTTCATGTGTATGGTGCCTGAAGTGAGTGTTAAGGAAAGAAAAACACATCTATGATGACTTGGATTAATGCTACATTAAAATAGTGTTGTTAGGTTCTGTAAAATATATAAAAAACCATCAAAGCATAGACAAATACACAGGTGAGGGTACTCCAGCTGAAGGACAACTGTAATATACATGTAGTATAAAAACAACTGCATTTCCCATCCCATGTCAAGTGTAAAATAAAACATTTCACACACAACTGAATACAATCACTAATAGTATAAGCATTTAACAGTTCTCAATATAATACATTAATAGGGAATTAAGTTTTAAACATTTTTGCTGTGGCCCTTTGACAATGGTACTGGTAAATCCTAACTCCAACTCTGGGTTAGAATAGCCACCCCTGCTACAGAGGTATGATCTTACAATAGGTAGCCTCCCCAGAAGACAGATCCATAGAACAGGATACTTGTTTCTCAGTCAGAAAAGGGTCTCTTTATTGTGCTTTGGACTACTATGCCATAAACACCATATATGTGGTTCAGCCTCTGGGGGTACTTACCCAAAACAGGATGACCTTCCTAAACCACACTCTAATCCCTAAGGCTAAATTGACATTATTTAGTTGGTAGCCATAATGGATTGACAACTGGACTCTACAAACAAATTTTGACTGACTCAATGCTGTCCCAATCACCCCCTGGCACTACTGTATCTCTAAATATAGCTCAGATGCAAGGGGGCAATAAAAAGAAACATTAATCAAACAAGTCATAAATAGCTAGCCAGTTTTGACTGAATTAGCTGGCTACCCAAGACAGTATGTCAGAAGAATTATCCAGGATCTGTTTTGAAATTCCAACACATAAAAACCCACATTGTAGCATATGAGCTAGCTAACTACATGCTGCAGGCAAAAAGCTGCATGTGATATTCATGCACATACTGCATTGGGTTTAGGTGTAATTTGAATATCCAATGTACCTGTGTTAATTAACGAAACAGGGAACTAGGTATAGCTAGAAAACTACATGAAATGCCTCTGAGCTAGATTATCCAGCTAGCTATATACTGGCCAACTCTGACAGCTGACTAACTAGATTGGAGAGCAACTAGGCAACTAAGATTTAGTTACTGAATGTCACAACAGCCCAACCATCCTCCTAAGAGTAGCTTAGTGGAAACAAGGAACTGGCTAGCAAGCCAGCTAGTTAGCCAGGAAAGCAATCAGCCTCACAGCACAATTAAATACTTGATGCAATTACCACTCAATTATTGTCTTTTAGATGTGGCACACCACATGTACAGCAATTCACTTCAGTGGCCATTGCCTCTGTTGACACCCCTGCCCCTGAAAAAGATCTCTGTCTCTTTCTTGCCGTACCTTGAGGCATGTGTGGGACTGAAAGGACAACAACCAACCAGACACTTCACCTAAACTATAAGCAGGGGAGCGTGGGAGGCTAAATGTTAACAGTACGACTCTTTCCAAGAGGAGCTGTCTGAAAAGTGATGCTGGGAGGCTATGCCACAGTGGCACAACACAGCTATTCAACACTTTCAAAATATACCATTCAATAAGCTGTTTATGATGTGTGATGTACACATTAAAGTTACACTCTGTGGGATCCCCTTAATGCACAGAACTGCAGTCCTGCTGCCTCCTACTTTATGTTCGAATGTAATGCATTAAGTGCAGAGAAAGTATGCCTCACCGGCCTTCAGGCAACAAAGAAGTAAACTGAAAGATTGGGTACCTAAAACTGAGTGCCAAATACGCATCTTTTCCTTCTCTTTTTAATTGTGCATGGCAATTTGAGTTTCATACTCTTAACAAATACAACGAAAAATTCAAGGTGGCTATACTCATAGGTATGGCTGTGCTGTTTCTAATCTCCACTGTGTGTTTGGCAACAAAATAAAGGCTTTTTATTACCAGCTTTCGTCATGAGTGCATTGAACCCAGCAGTCGCCCATAGTATTTTTACCACACGTTGAGTTAGGACCATTGTGAGTACTTTTCCCTTCGTCTGATCTTGAGCATTTATTTACTTACATGTTAAACATGTGATACACAATTAATACATATTAAACCAAACAAAAATGTCACATATGATTTTACTCAGGAAAGAAAGAATCCGCTGCAAAACTTGGATTACATTCCCTAACAAATTGGGTGCAACTACTTGCGTGAACAACGTGACACCGCTGAAGTGATCTTCCTTCGTAAACCCCTTGACCCACAATAAACCATATATTGACCTTATTAAATAACTCACCATCTGCGGATGTGTAGGTATTTTTCAACGACAAGAATGTCTCAGAAAAACGTACATGTAATAGAATTTGCATTTGCTGTTTTTTTCCTATCCGCTGCCTGGGTGTGTCGTTGGTTAGAGGGCCAACCAATACAGTTAAAGCTTTTGGTAGCGGGGCGGGACAAGTGGTTAAAGTGATCCCAGAATGGACCAAGAAAGGGGAAAGCCACTATTAACAATGAAGTGGCGACATCCAGTCTGTGTGAACGTGTTTCAATGTGTGAAGCCCGCTGCAGATTTGTTGCCCGTCTATTCACCGGCGCTAAAGCATATTAAACCACGTTGCCGATACCCTAGCCGATAACCAGCAATAATTCTGTTTAACACACGCAGACACTAAACGTATGCAAATAGTACCAGTATTCATAAAAAATATGGTTAGGCATGTAGTATCCTCTCATACTACGGCCATACTTCGTCTACGATAAAATGTATATATTGCGTAATAGGTCTTTCCATTCACAGAGTGCCCATCTACAGGCTGGGAACCTAGGACTCTGCGATTGTTGACACAGAGGTGAAGTTACACGCACAGTGATGACCAGGTGTGTCTGTCGGAAGCTCCGCCTTGTTTTACCTTACATGGATATTAGACGGAGACTTGATTGACAGCAAGCAGCAGCTGCTGAGCTGCCGAGACATGGCGGAGCTTGCAGTTTTGTGGGAGATCTCTTAAAGAGTTGCGGTACTTTCTAGCAGTCCGTTCAGCGAAAGAAGAACAAAAAAGACTAAAAGAAAAAGGGCAAATGCAGTTGTAACTGCTTACGATGGAAGCGGTCGAGAAAATGGGCGAAATGTAGGACTTTTGGGACGGTGGGAAAATGTACTGCTGTTTCATAGTGCAGTCAACAGCCTTAGGCAACAAATATGGCTACTTGTGTCTCTTTCAATTTGCGATGAAAAGCTGCTCAACTCGGCCATTCATTACAATGGCTGCGGTGCCGATTTCCTAAAAGTGACCACCCTTAAGAAGTTCTTGCGTGATCATTTTTACGGTTTTGAAGGATTTCGCTGACGAAGAGGGCGCAGAAAGAAGCGAACAGCCATGGAACCTAAGCACAAAGAGTTGTTAGATCAATGCCACCAGAACTTATTGGAGTCCATTACAGATGCTGACCGGGTGGTAGAGTTGTTGGGTAAATCTGGTACCCTGAGCCAGCTGGAGAGGTATGAATTGGACAATAACTGTTCGACGAGCTCAGAGAAAGTGGACCTTCTCTTGAAGATGCTGATGAATAAGGAGAGAGATCATTTCCAGGACCTGTGTATGGCCCTTGAAAAGACGCACCCACACCTGTATTCGGCTCTCTTCTTGAACGGCGGAGGACCTGTGGACCATTCCTCCGGTAAGGATCGAACCTAGTAACGTGAGCACGTCACACTGCTGTCGAGACGGTGTGAAGCAAAGGAGTCTTCATCACTTATAGGCACGCTACACATAGCTAGCCACACATCTCCACTCTACTTCTCCTCCACGCATGCAGTCTGCGAGACATGGGACTAAATGTTCAGCCGGCCTAACTGTCCATAGTAATGCATGTTTAATATGTCGATCAGTGATAATTGGAATACCAAGGGCGTCAGGACAAGTACAGAATTATTTGCTACCGGCCGTTGCCGGTTAACGTATTTATGACCCCACCTTAGATTTATTGACGCGTGTGGCACTGTGTTTACTACGGTGGTCACCACGTTTGTTCACCCGTGTCAAATGTAGGTTGTAGAAAACATGTAGTAACAAAATGACGCGTTTTCTTGGAGTCAAAATAAGTTTGAGGGCAGGGTCATGTTTCTTGCCAGTGGTCATCGTTGTAGTAAGAGAATATCTAGCTGTAGTCGGCAATGTATCATTTGGTCAGAAAGTGTGACATGAAAGGAAACAATGCTGTCTATGTAGCAGGCACAAAAAAGGCTCTGTCCTCCGAGGGCTAGAGTCAGTGGAACATTTATAAGCAAGTTGTTGGTCAACAGCATTGGCGAATAACGTTAGTGTGCATGGCGATGCTATGCGAGTCTGATACATTCGGCACAAGAAATTGCTGAACAATACAGTAGGCTTAAGAGATCGTAATAACCTTTCTTGTCAGTAAATTTTAAAGATATGTGGACTTAACACTTAATTTCATCTGTGTTTTTGAAAGCATGTCATACGTGACATTTTTGGTGTCATCTTCTGTTATGTGTTGCATGATTTCCACACTTGAAGTAGATTCTCGTAGAATTGTACCTTATGTCGTAGAAAATAGTCGAGCTTTCCAATACTAGCGTTGCACTATGAATCATAATTTTACAGTTTAAGATTGCCTTTACATTTCTCGGTTTGTCAAAGTTTATGCATTGCCTATTGCACAGATAATTCATGTCACTCAGCAAACGGGAGACGATGTCTGTTGGTCAAATTACAAGTGCAGAGGCCCGTGAGTCATTGAAGCAGCTGTCACACCACATCTGTATTTGGTTTGACCGTATTTGTTGACACACACTTCCCCTTCCTGGTCCCACAGTCTGAAAGTGCCCATTCATGTTTCCATTGCTTCCATTGTGATGCTTCAGTTCCTAATTTCTTTTCTTACATGTACCCAGCCGACATCACTTCATATAGTGGATAGTCGCCGTTGCAACTGCGAATAACAGTGCCAGAATTGAATTGCTAGCATGGGTAATACAATCTGAGAACAATGCTTAGGCCTAAATGCATTATCTCAACTTTTAAACATATATAACTCTAAGAGCTGGTATAGTTTCAGTTCTGTCTGGCGTCAAGTGTTGACCTGTGCAGGCTACAGTTCAGAAAGGTCAGACTAAACTCTTTTTTTTTTATCCAATATTTTCTTTTTCCTGATCACTGATAAAATCTGTCTTTAGTTCCAGCTAACCACCAGTAAGTATTTATTTTGGCAGCTTTGCAGTTCTGTGATTTGGCATTGCTGTCACCTTCCAAAGCTTTTCAAGGTATCGGAGCTGTAGGCTCATTACTGGTGGTGGACTGGGATGGGAGGAGTGTGCTGTGAAATTTCAAAGGCAGACTCTAAAATGGCAAGTCATGGCTATGGAGACTACAGCTAAGGAAAAGGTCCCCTTCGCTTTGCATCTGGATGACTTGTATTGTTTGCTTTTACTCCTTTGTGGTCCGTTTGGTAAGACAGTGGGGGCATTGGAAGGAACAGAGATCCGGTAAGACACCGTCTGAGAATAGCGAGTACTGACTTGATTGATTCTGTCAGACAGCATGGAGGACAGGCTGTGGGGACCTCCTGAAGCCAGAAACATGATGGTTCTGAATGAAAGTGTTAACAGATCGGTTAACACACCCATTACTACATCCTGTTAAGCTGGTGTATTCCATTTCCCACTCGTGCACTAAATGCACAACTTCACAATGATGAAAGAGTGAAAATTACACAATGGATTAAAATGACATTGGCATGGAAAAAAACATGCAATGGGCTGTGATCCAGAAAGAGCTTCTCCATTAACTGAGAAGGGACAAATCAATACCCTTTTAGCTACGAAATGTTTGTAATGTTTGTCAATGTCAGGCTGATGTGCGTTCATTGGTTTCAGTTATAATGTCACACATCCAGCTGGGCGCAGGCTTAAATAGACACTTCCCGGGCAAGCAGAGACTGTGCTCTGTAGCTGCGGGGTTAATCATGTGAAGCACTGCAAACCCTGTCCTTTCCAATAAAGCCTGATAAGAAAATGGGTCCCCAAATGCTAGTGACAGCTGTATTCTTCTGTACCAGTTCAATTTTAACAAGCGGTAAATAACAAAAACTAAGGTTGCCTGGCATCACCTCTTGGACTCTTTAATGAAAGTATTAAAACTGTAGCGTTAGATTAACTCTTCAGTCAAAATCCTGTTCCATAAAGCTTTTCAATAAAGGTGTAGGCTAAGTGTTCTGTCTGAGGACTTGTTTCGTGTGTTAGTTTCCTTGGAGACCAGTGCAGCAGGTTAAGCATTATTTAAAGGAATGGCGAACCCCTGATACTCATGAAAGTTAAATGATAGACCTTTATATAAACCAGAAGTTTTATCTTTTAGATGGGTTTCTTTGTGAATGAGTAGTTTTTAGTGCTGAGGAAGTATAATCTCATTTTTTATCGAATGATATTGGGGAATCCTTGTTTTAAATGATCTGCTTTGGCTAGTTGATAGGTGTCTGTTTCGATTTCAGCTGCATGTTGTCTATGGAGTCCAACTGCTTTTGTCAGAACATCAGAAGGCTGGAGGTTGCATACATTATGTTGTATATCTCTTTAGTGTGGTCTTCCATTGATCTATTTTCAGTATAGCTCATTCATGGTAATTTCACGATTCATGATTTACGAAGGATGCGAAATGGATCCTGTCACATGAAAGCGCATTTTATGACCTTTAGTCTTTCCAGCCTAACTTGTTTTGTGGTTAGAAATAAATAGCGATTTTGGAAGGACCAGTTAAAATCCATTTAAAACAGCAGTGTATTGCATTAAGTGAAAAGGTTCAATATGGAAAATGAAGTGAGAGCTCCCCTGTAAAATGAATGGACCTAAGTAACACAATTGATAGTGGATGGTTTTTATCTCATGTATGGGTCATGCACAGCAGTGAATGTTCACTCTTCATTGCCACCACCATCTGATTTGCAGTTGATTGGTGTGTGCCTACCTTTCCTTTCAAAGTCCAGGTGGTGTTCTTTTCTGCACCACGCTGTATGCAAATATTTTGATTAGCCTGTCCAGAGGCAGGGCATGTTGAGACACCTGTACTGCCCATACAGAAGCCCTACACTTACCCCTGTTGTCACCAGCTATGTGCAAGTCATTTCTAGCCTAGTTAGCATAAATTGTTTGGCCAGCACTGTGCTTTACCTTGGGCTGTAGCCTACTTACTTTTAAATCGTGTAACTGTACCCAGGTCATCCTCAGTATCCCCATGCATTTTTGTGGGTTAAAATTGTAGGACTGAATGACAAACATGCTTGACGTAACAACAGATATTGTTTGGATGTAGAGGAATGAGTCATTTAGTCTAGACCATTATGTCATCTGAGCTTTCTGAAATTTTTTTTTTCTTCATTCCACCGATCAATATTGAAGCCTGCCCAGAATTAAGCCTGACTACAAATACCTGTTAGAAACCGTTAGAGCCTTTATACAGGTACTGATCAGATTATTCATATATGCATTCAAATAATGCACACCTCTCACCCTCATGAAAGGGTGGGTTAAAATGGCAGGAGCAAACAATAGTCTAGTAGAATATTCAATAGAAAATAAAGATCCAGCAGCAGAGTAAGACCATTGCAAGACACATCACATCATTCCAAGTGAGACATAAATTACTCATGTCAACTTGTAATATGACACATTGGTCTGCAGGCTTGGATGTACACTAAACAGCCTACTGGCTTATTTAGAAGAATTGAGTGACCTTTACAGGGAAATTGAGTGACCTCTACAGGGAATACGCTTTGCTCCATCTACAGGTATATGCATAGGTCCTTCGACCTATGCATATACCTGTAGTTTCGAGTGGTCCGAAAGTATTAACGTGTTAAAAAAACAGAAATATTAACAGAGAAAGGTCTGAATAAATAGGAAAAATACTCTGGTGCCAATTTCCTGCTGGACTAAAGTTTATTTGCAGGAAAGCATTGCACAGCATTACAGTGTGCACTTATGAGAAATGCTTTGGATCGCAAGCTGTGTAAATATCTATTTAGCCATTTTAACTAGGCCTATTTACAGTTTGTCTCCATCCCATAAGAGTATAGCTTATGTCTTCATTCACTTCCACTTCGCTGAACCTTTGCATGACCATTAATCTTATGGTTCATACGCTGTGACAGGTAATCACCTGGCTTATCCAAACCGTGAATAAAAAGCCCGTTGTGTTCTTCATGTTTTATGCAGTGCCGGTACTGCGTGTATCTGCATAGGCACTTTGTTCCTTTATAAATGTCAACTACTAGTCCACAGTGCCTGCGCCATTTCAGGAAAGCCTGGCATTTGTCAGTGTGCACATCTATATCAGTGGGAAAAATAGTTTCATAGTCATTTCAAGTCCTGCATACACATCTCAGGGAACACAGCGCTTTACACACACTATACCCAGACAACAACAAATGGACAGGTCTGATGGAAGGAATCTCCTGGAATGGCTTCTCTGCCTGAAATTTCAACAGTAATGATCAATAATCAATGATTGTACACATCATTGAATACTGGGTAGGTTTCAGTGAAGCGATTTGAAAGCCAAGCCTTTCAGTTTGGGATGATAAGTCGTAACTTTGTCCATGCACAGTTCACATCAGGCTTATTTCCACCCACTTTAATGCGAGTGACTGGTGAGCAGTCATGTTGTGTAAGAAAACTGGATTTTTGTTATTGAAGCGGAGTTTACTTCAGAAAGGATAAGACAGCATGATTAGCAATACATAAAACGGTTGCTCATCAGACCCACTTGTTTCTTTTTTGTTGATCTGACGTTTTGCAAACATATGTGAATAAATAATCATATCTCACCTGTGGTTTTATCATAAAATTAAAATGTGTGGAAATGGAGAGAAGGAGCCGTTGCAGTATCCTGATTGTTCAGCTAGAGTGCAGAGTCCAGAATTGTTTATTTGGGGTGGCATGGGTGGGTAAAGAGGAACGTGATATTGTGGCATCATTTTAACACACACAGAAGCTCCCATGCACACACACAGCACGCAGACTGATTAGTGCACCTAAGCCTGAGTGAAACTTGGGCTAAGTAACTCAGAGCCTGCTTATTTCTGCAGATAAGGCAGTGATCTTGTACTTTAAATGAAAGCTTTCAGTACTCTTTACAGCTGAGACAAGTGTATTGATCCATTGGTGCATCAAATCAGGGTAGCGGTAGCAATAGTAGCAATATGGCTGTCAAAGGGACCAAACCCCCATCATACCAAGTTAGTGGGTTTAACCCTTTGTAACCTAAATATTTAAACCATAGCCCTACTTACTTTCAAGCAACATTTGTTTTACTTTCTATAAGTAGATGGCTTCCAATTGGAAGTAAATCCATTGTGCTGATTTTGGCTTTGTGTCTTGGAATTTTCTGCCCTCCTAGCGGCCCTTCTATCATTGATAAGACATAGAAGCCAGGGAGTACAGCTTCTCATTGGAGGAGTTTAAAATTGTCTGTGTAATCATACTCTAAATGACACCTATTTCCATGCTTATTTTGATTGCTTCTTTTTCAGCTGATGATTTCATCAGTACAGCTGTACTTTGCTTTGTTTTTTAAGGCTTATTTGTATTGTTTGGAAGCCACCTAGCCCAGCTATCAACCCAGATTATTATTTTCGCCAACAAAGGTTTGAATAAATGGAACAACTACGTGACTAATATAGCGAATCAAGACTGTCAGAAAGTAAAAGAAGCTTCTAGTCATATATTGGTAATGTGGTGTTATGACCACTGGCTCATTGTAATACAATGCAGGTGAAAATATGTTTGAAGAAGCGTTTAGCATTTAGCATTATGTCATTGATGTTTTTTCCCCTGTCACTGACTACCTAGATTCATGTACAATATTAACACAATCAGCACCAAAAATGTATTTTAGTAGTGAACACAAGACTCATGGTTCTCGTGTTAAATATTTCCCTGACCTGGGGCTATCATCCCCAACAAACTGAGAAGGCTAGCTGAGCTTTTGCAGATTTTCCCCTTTCAAGATGACATCACCCACCCAGTAACTACTGCGCAGACAAAGAGCCTCTTAAAGAGACAGCACTATGGTAAATGTGACAACACATCTGATTGGGTGAAGTCAGTTTGAAGTAGCTTGGCTTTCTTGCCGCAGATTCAAATGGTACATCTAATTCAACAGGTATAGAAAGCCAAGACTGCATAATGTACAATCACGTTCATTTTTTAAAAAGGCTAAATTTCAACTGAGGACAACCAAAAGCACATTTGCAAACTCTTACCAGGAAGCATTTTTGAAAACGGATGGTAAAGTTACCATTTCTCAGATTAAATCATGCAAATATGAGAAATTGTCCTATTGAATCTGGCCAATGAAGATATGGCTACTTTATAAATATTATCAGATTACATCAAAACTCCTCCAGTCAGATGTGCTGCTGACTGTACTTCTGATTAAAGTTCTGTCAAATGCCATTTTTGTCCACGCAGCTGTAAGCAGCCTTGATAGTGGTCGGAGACAGGATAGTGCAGCGTGCTGTAAATTCCAATCAGTCGTAAATGCTATAATGCCAACCAGTCAGGTTTGTGTATTATTTATGTTAGTGCTCAGTACTGTCAACACAGTTGCACTTCCTTTCTGTCCTCTACATTGAAAACAGTCAGATACTTGAACAATATAGAGTACGACATTGCCTGCAATAGAAATTGTCTGATGTTGATTCAGCCAGTTAATTTCAAAACGTCAATATTTTTAGTGCTTCTGAAATGGCTTCTGATATCATTTCTGATACCTACCAATGCTAATTTCTGGTGTTGTTAGTTCGCTAAGAAACAAAGAAATGTTTTAAAAGCAGATGGTGACAAAGTCCTACCTAGCACTCACCTACATCACACACTTAACCTGGTGTTTAAGATGTTTTTACATGTTTGTTTTGTGTATATGCATGCAGATAAACCTGGTAAGAATGCTTCAACAGATTGTTTGAGACCTGGTGAATATAAGAGGTTTTACAGTATTTTCTATGCAGAAAGCACAGCTCTTTTTTTCTGACAGTAATGATTTGAGGTTTTGTCAAGAAAATGAGTTGCCATAAACAGAATTAAAGCATACAGTGGAGCTCTGCTTTGAGATTAATCCTTTGCTCCACAAATTACTTTCTGAAGAATGTTTTCAAGTAGACCTATATTTTCTCATTCCTCCTCTAGAAAATTGCTCTTCCCTTCACAGTTTCTTCCCTGTGAAAACAATTTTGGCTTTAACACAGCTAAAGATGTGTGGCTAGGAATTTTTTTCTCTGCAGAGATTTAAAATCGCATCATTCTGGCAGTCATTGTCAGGGCGCTTATACCGTCATCGTCAGTGAACATATGCAGCATCCCTATGCAGTTTCACTGCAGTATGTAATCAGCGTTTTGCATTCAAATAATTGTGTAGTTTAAAGGGACTTAATGCAAGCACCCTTCTTATGTTCTTCCCCTGCAGCTGCCATTTGTTTTGTGCTTTGATCAGGGATCTGATCTGCCATTTTGAGGCAAGCAGCTGTTTTCTTCTAGAGCAGTACATATTCCATATGGGGACAGCAATATGTTTCACTTGCGCGGTTGGGGTAATTCGGCTGAATGTAATTTCCACTCCCATTTCCAGTGCTATGCACTACTTCTAAGATTCATATCAGAAGGCTTCCCCAGCCATCTGCTTTAAGATGTTCTGGCCGAGGCTTGTTTGATTGGTGGAGAAAGGTGATGTTATTATTATTGTTGTTATTATTATTATACACTTTAGCTTATCTTTAGTGAAATAACTGAGCTGACATAATTATTCCATTTGCTTAAACTGTGGGAAAATAAATCTGGCTGAGCCCCTCTGGCGGTGTGAGTGAATGTGGTGTTCAGCTCTGTTACAGCGATAGTGAGGCGAGCTATGCCAACAGCAGCCTGTTTACCTGGTTTTTTTTCCCTCATGTTTTTCTGCCCCTGAACCTCCTCTCCGAAAGACCTTTTCTCTTCAGGCAGGCTGAAAAACATCAGCTTCACAGCCCCCCGTCTTCACTCTAAAGTGCTTTGTGATCCTTTGACAGGAACTGTAGGAATGCGGTTCATCATTACCGTTATTCATGGCGAAACCCTGAAGAACGGATTCCCGCTTTTATTAATAAAATGCTCATGCACAGCCAGTCAGCAATTACTATATGTCCATATGGCCCGTAATGACAACGTTTGTTTAATTTCTTCTGCAGAATGATCTTGTATTCACGGTCAGGGAGCTTTATGATGATTATCAGTGTGATGCTGTAATTATGGACATGGTAGGAATGCTTTCACATGGCTGATGAGTACATTATGATACGTTTTTTGATTGGTTCTTGGGTTAGGTTGTGAAAATGTCTCTTTTTTGCCTTCTAAAATGCATTCCCTCGTACATGTCTTCCTCCCCCCAGCTATATGCTTCTGACCTATTTTCAGTTCTCTGAACCCCTTCGAATCCCTCTCCCATTTTCTTCCTATATGATTTGTACTGTCGCACCATTTGCCTGTGTTACAGATTTCAGTTTTTTCTTCTGTATTTTCATGGTTCCCCAGAATCCTGTTCATCTTTTGATTTAACAGTATCAGAGATGGTTGGGGGGAAAAACCTTTCTCAGCGAGTGTGTTGACTCTCAAAGCCCTTAAAATCCCTTGCGCGAAGGGTGAAAATAACAAAAAGCACAAGCACTATTGCGAATTGAGGTACAGACCAGCATGTTCCAGGATTAGTGCCTTATTTAACCTCCCCTCCTTTTCATGTTGATACAAGCCATATCTCCATCATTTTTTTTCCTGAATTACATTGCAATCTGCTGCGTTTAGTGTAGTGTTACATAACTTGATTAATCTTTACATGAAGCAGACCTGCGAAACAAAGCTGATGTGAATTGGGGTTAAACTCGCAAAATGGAGACAGCCAAACGGAGAGGATGTTTCTGGAAGTGGCCCTCTGAGCCTGCCCGTGGACATCCGCCACCTGATGCAGCGCCTTACCTCGAGGCCTGAGCCGCCCATTTAAAGCGGCGTCCTGTAATCCTACACCATTTTGTTAATTGCCAGTTCACAGGTCACAATGAGCGCAAGCTGCTGTTACAGTAGGCCCTTCGCTACTGGGCCAACTGGTTTCTCTACTGTGCAGTTAAAGGGAGGGCCTGGTCAGAAACAACAGGGCTTTGTTTTAGGCTTGGCTGTCCAAATTGCACTGTCAGCAGCATGTTCCCTCTGTGGACTGTAGAGGCTGTCAACCAGTGTCCCAGTGGATGTGAACCAGATACACCCAATAGTGAGAATGAGTAATGGCCTGACGGGACGCAGGAAGGAGCGCGCTGAAAAATGCATTTAATTCCACCCCCTGTTCTGTCTTTCCCCGCACACCGCTCAATGCTTGTCAACGTCTGCAGGCTCTCAGGCCATCAGCTGTTTGATTGCCCTGTCAGAAGGAGGAGACCTTTCAGTTTTTTTGTTTTGGTCTGAAGTTGAAAGATTTGCATTTTCAGATGTGACAGCGCTCAGGAAGAGAGATCATTTTTGATCTTGTGCCAACTTGTTGATCAGTGCCCTTTTCATGTCTTGCAAGCAATGGCCGACTCTAAAAATTGCCTGCCTTAAAGCGATGACATTTGAAGTGAAGGTGCGTCCTGGTGCAGGGACACTGCTGTGGCTGCAGAGGGGAGCGCAGTTTGGTAACACGCCTGTGTTTGGACGCAAGTGCAGGCTAACAGGTGAAAGGGCTTGATGTTCTGAGGCCTGCATCACAACAGCAGATTTGAATCACCTTTTAGCGTGTTCTTGTACCTCAAATGTGCATCAAATTTTTAAATCAAGAGTAGGGTTTAATAGGTACAAATATATGTAGTAAGGACGTGGTGGGCCAACACATGAAATACAAAACAGTTTAGGTAATCTCAAAATGTCCATAATTACTGACAAAATGTCATTAGTTTAGAATAATCACCTACTTTGTCTAGATGCAGCACAAATACCATTGATCCCAAGTCTGCCAAGCTCATCTTTTGTTGTCACCCAGCTTGGTTTGCTATCATTACTACAGTTAAATGGTAACGTGCAGATTTAGACTCTCTGTGAAACAGCCGGGAGCCCAGAATAAGTTACAGACAGTTGATGGCAATGGGCCTGTTGCCCTGGCAGTTGATGACATTGCTGGCTGTTCCTCGATGCCTTCATTATGAGTTCAAGCCTTTGTGTTTGTCAAATTTTAATGCATATAATGAGATGTAAAGACAATTGTACTATATGTATTAATTTATCCTTCTTAACTCATATTTTAAACCAATATTTGCTAAATGTGACTTTGAAGGTTAAGTAAATATGTTGTCAAAACATAAATTCAACATTTGAAAATTAAGACAAAACCAGAAGGAAAGTATTGTACAAGACAATTTGCTTGTATTACCTTATGCCTAAGTACTATTGTACTATTGAATAGCCTCTTTTCTAGTCTGCTATTGATATGTGGTTGTGTAGTTCTGAAATGACCTTTCGCCAAAAAATGAGTTGATATTGTATCCCTTTTACCTTTCAACCTTTTTGCACTTTTGTCTTGAAAATCCATGATGGTTAGCATGAAGAGAAAATGGGGAGGAATTTTGTATTGTAAGAGTGTCAAGTTTCATGAGGTGTGGTGATGGGGTAGAATGTGTGCTTAGGTGCCACAGGAAAGGTTTTTTTAATGACGGGAAAATGTTTGGGCAACCTGCAATTTTGAAGGTGGTACATTCCTTAACCTTACTGCCAGACTTCACATTTTCACAGTCTGTCTGTGGTATCTGCCATTCTGAATAAAGTTAATTTATTCCTTGGCATGTATTCATGTTGCACGCATGTCCTCTGCCAAAATAATCTCTGACTGGAAATCCTCAAGCGTTCTCTAATAATTTTGGTGTGTCAGTACGCTACTGTTTGTCGGGGGGGGATGGGAGTGTTATTAAACTGTCATTCTCTGTAACCTGTTAATGAACGGTCATGGACAGTTCATGGGGGAATGCAGTGTTTTATGTATTTTAATGAACTGGCAGATGTGTAACTGTGGGAATGTTTTAGGTACACAAAGCTCCCTCTGTTGTTTGGTTTGGTTTGGTTTAGGGCTGTCAGGCCCACAGTCTTTATCAAAGGAAGTTTCTTGGTACTTGGTTTCTCAGTATGCCCGGCTCTGTAGGTCTACACGACTTGATGGATTCATGATTCATGTTGATTTCAATTGGCTGATTTTCCAGGAATTGAACTTTATATTACTGGATCTTCTAAATCATGAACCATGTTTAAAAAGTGGCCAAGAGAGGGGGTTATAGTTTTCACTTTCTTCATATTCTCCGTTGCAGGACTGCATAATCTCCCTTTTCCTCTGAGCCAATTTCTTGTTTGTCTTGGAGCTGCAAGTCAGAATGCTTAAGTAAACATTGTGATATAATGTTCTGTAATGTGTAATTCCAGTAAGGCTTATTATACTGATGTGCATATGTGTAGCTTTGCTATCTGTCTTCCAGAAATAAATTGTGAAAAGGGGCCCCTATAATTAGAGTTAACAATTGTCCTATGTGCTGCAGCATGGATCTCTAAGACATTTTTCCTCTCAACCCCTGGTGAAAAAAATAATGTGGTGGAGCCTGGTGGAGCTGGAATTCTTATGACAGTTTTAGAAAAACAAGAACAAAGATATGCAAGGTAGAGCCACAAGACTATTTCTGAGAAGTATAGGAAGAGATTATAAATCGACATTGAAGTGCAGCAGCTCGGTTAACAAAGCAGTAAGCCAGAACAAGTGCGTCTGAGCAGCAGCAGGAAGAAGGGTAAGGAACAGAGGCGCATGGGAGAGGCGAGGAACAGAAAATAAGACGAGCAACGGAATTCTATTCTATTACAGGACACACAGTGAAAGAAGCAAAAGCAGCCGAGAGAAACTAATCAAGAAGAGAAATGACTAAAGGTTTGTAGGGTTTACAGATAGTGTGTAAGAAGGAGCCAGAAGAGTGAGTCATTGAAAAAATGAAGTTTGTGGAAGAAAGGATGGGTAGAAGATTCAGTTCAATGGCAAAGCATTATTAAAATATAGGTCTCAGGTTTCTTTTCCAGAGGCAGAGAAATACCTCTCTGATGAATATGTATGGATATGCTCCATCCTATGCTTCATGGGCAGTGTAAGCATATAGGCTTTCAAAGGAATCCTTAAAAAATGATGGGAATTAGAGTGAGCAAAAAAAAAATCAACTGAGTTGGTACTTGTTAGTTGTGAAGCATGAAAGTGCCTGAGGTTGTGATGAATTTAATAGCTGAAGACATACTACGCTTTTAATGTCACAGTCACACTGCTGGCTATTTCAGGTAGTAAATTCTAGGCTTTTTTTGTTGTTTTTTTTTCTTTCTGATGTTTTAGTTGACAAAAACTTGATAGTACATTATGTCAGTCTAAATACTGTCTAAATTAGTATAGTGTAGACCTTAACAACAACAACAAAATCCTGTCTGTTACAAGAGGTATAAAATTACACAAGTGAAGGACACAAAATGCTGCTGTGTAGAATATAGAAGTGGAATTTCCATTCTCAGTCATGCATCTAATACAACTTTTTCCCCCCTTGCTGTAAATTAAATCCAAAGGATGTGCAAAGGAATGGGGAATTAAATAGTGTTAGGCCTGCTGCCGTCATGACCAATTCCGGTTTGAGTGTCAGAAGAGCAGTTAAGCAGAGACTGCCACAGAAAATGGCTAACAGATGCTCAGCACCGGTCAAGTATGTCTTCGTGTGGTCAGTGGAAAAGCAGCGTTCGACTGATTGTGATCAGAGCCTGGCAGGGTTATGTGGCATGAGCTCAACACTTTTCAGATACAAACTCTTGCTATTTAAAGTATTGCTATTTAAAGAAAGGCAGTTTCTTTCTTACACATTGATTGATGAGAGAAGAGAAGCTGAAGATGAGGGGAATACAGGATGGAGGTAGCCAACCAACAAAACTGCTAAGTTTCTTATTGTTGTATCAGGTTTTTGATGAAAAATTACATTTAAATGTAGTGCTGTCACAAAAGTCAGTAAATGTTGTAAATACCTCTGGCTAGTTCGCTGATGCAGTGCTAGAGCAAATGGTATGTGTCAATGCAAGAAAGCAAGAAAAATTCTTAAGCTAAAATAATTGAAATTATTGAATTATTGAAAAAGGACACTTTTGGGCCTTTATTGTATGCAGGTTGAAAATCATTAGCCTAATTTGCTGTTTCTATTAATGACAAAGTGTGGCTGATTTTACTGCCATTTCCTTACACTGGATATTCTTTACATTTTATATGTTCTAATTATGTAAGTCTGTCATAAAGGGATGTAAATGACACACATTTCTGTCTGTTTAGTTGATAGCTGAGAGAGGGATTACTGATTAATTATTGTTAATGGAGAATGAAATATGTTGATGGTAATGAGTGTCTTTTGATAGGATTTTGAGGTCAAAAATCACTTAAATCAACACAAATCGCAAGATAAACAAAAAATAGCAACGAAACAAACAGCTTGCTTTACATATATATGTATGTATATATGCTAACACAAGCTCAGTCATCATGCTGCATTACAACAAGCTGTGCTGGAAGAAGCTAAACTTGTTTGAAAAGACGGATGAATAAGAAACTGCATTTATTTAACAAAATAAGGTGTTATCGCAAAATAATAAATAGGCCAGTTTAAAAGCCTAGGCTTTTTGTATGAAAGTCTCCATAATTAACACAATGTACATTTTCCTAACACTCTAGCCAGATAACCCAAGTTTGCTGGCTGCCAAGTTAGCAGGCTGCTAACAGTGCGTTACTTTGCCCTAGTCACATACTCGTACCTGAAATGAATGTAATGCAGATGCTGGGGAATCAGATTTTCTGTGAAAAGGATACTATCGTTTCTTCAGAGTAGACTTGGTTGTACTAACCTGGCTAGGTAGCTGACGTTAACTTGTTTGCATCTTAGTCACAGAGCTAGCCTTTTAGCAGTGCGACAGCAAGCAAGAGAAACCAGCAAACTTGTGTGGCAGTGTTAGTAAGCTAATCTAACATTGATGCTGCCATTTAGTTTGCTGTGGAAAAAGAGGGGAAAAAAAAAACTTTGCACATGTGACTCTCTTCAGTCAGCCCCAGTTGCTTGTAAACATAGTTATTCACATTTATAATGCTAGAGATGCTTTAAGCATATTTGGTATCTGTGCTCAGCAAGCTAGAATCTTGCTAAAAGAATTTTTTCCACTTACATAAGTTAGGCCACACTGCAACATTTTTCTGTATTGTGAACAGTCATGCTGCATTCTTCTTCCTTAGATGTGTTGACCAGTCCATATTATTGACCGGTTCACATTATTACATTGAACTGAATAATTTAACAGCGGTTCCTCAATTTAATCCAAGTTATTTTTGTGTCAAAGCACTTATTTCTCTGCAGTCAAATGCAGCTGCATGTAAAGCATGTTTTTCTATACGGTAAGCTACTTCTGCAAAAGCAACTGAAAATGTTGGACTGGGAAAGCTCTTAGAATATCGTCTGATATAACACAGTACTGGTGCTCTTATTTTAAACAGCTTTGAGAAGAGGAGTGACCGTTATTAGATTTTATGGCTGCTTGGGAGTCAATTTATTGACAGATTGGTTACACCCCTACAGTCATACATCTTCATATACTTTTATAGTCATTATGTCCACAGGATGATAATTCACCTAAATAAATCCACCCATTGTAAAGCACCATAATTGAGGTGGAACATCCCCACTGATGTTTTTGGGAATATAGTATTGATGAGTCAGGTGCATTGTTCTAGATGGGTGCTGTGATATGATGTGTCAGGGGTGAAATTAAGAAACACTCTTTGTGGTTTGGAAGTTTCACACACCCCTCTGTTATCATGGCGTGAATATCTACTGTTACTTCTGTCTCACAGGTAAAACTGGCAAGGCTAAACCACACCTTTATTTATGAAAATGGGAGCAGGAACATTTTCCATGTTTCTATATCTGTCTTTCTGATGTCTGATTACAACATGAAGCCTTTCAGTTTTCTACAATTATCTTGGCAGCTATTGCTCTTCACACTGTAGCGCTGCTCATTTATGTACTAGAATTCTGAATTCAGTCTTAAGGCATTGGTACAGATGGCAAAAGAGGTTAAGAATATCACCGTTTGGCTTACTTCACTTGTTCTGCTCAAATGCACACTGGGAGCCTTCCACTGACATGCGTGTTTTAAAACGGATGTTTAGTCTTGTAGCACGAGAACACGTTGGTCCAATTGGACATAATTCCCCTGATGTTTATCACTTTTTGGACTTCTGAATGCAAGCCCTTCACAGCTCTGTCAATGGTAGGATGCTTTTTGTATTTCCATAGTTTGTTCAACTTTTGAACTTCGCTACTGTGGTACAAAGGTGCCTTGTGAAGTGGCAAACTTTGAAGTCTGTTATGACTCACAGATAAACCACACCCTGCTGAAATGTCTTGTTTGCTGGACTACAGTGTTTGAGTTATGTAAGAAGCATACTGAGGGGGGGGGGAGTAACAAAAAACAATGATATTCAAGTCAAATTCAATTATATAAGTAAATTCTAATAGCAAATACAATGAATGACAAAGAAATTCTTGTATTAGGTTAAGTAAAACCATGGCAGTAAATTTTAAAATAGGTCCGTTCAATTGTTCCAGTTAGTAATTAAACTCAGCAAATCCATTGAAGTCCCCTTTTAATCTAATTGCTTTGCTATTTTGTTTGACCCCTGGAAATTCATTGCTGTGCAATTCCCTTTGAGTCTTTTTCTCAAATTTCCTTGCAGTTCAGTTTAAGTATGTGTAAATATGTCAATCATATGCCTCTCCAACTGACTGGCTTTGGAGGAAGGAGGGTTACATTGAGAGACAGTGGCGTAAAGCCCCTCCCCTCCCCCCACCCCAGTGATGATCGCCATGCTTTGTGCGCTGTGCATAGCCCGTCATACATGATGTAGTTAGGCCTGTGTGCTCGTACAGTATGATGACTCCTAGACCTGTAAGAATTTTTGGAGTCGTCTTGTGTTAACTTTTGCGCAGCAACAGCATTACTGCACAAATGTCTCAGTGCAGATCTGAGTCTTCCTCAAACAGTGTTGTGGTGGAGACCGGCCTGTGAACGATGCTAAAATATAGCTAGAATCAGCTCATTAATCTAGGTACGTTTTGGATTTTCATTTATATTTTCTCTGAAATCATGAGTGATGATATACAGAGCATGTGGTAGCGTTTTTCTTAGCGCTACAGAAGCCAGATGAACCCTTTTACTGATGGGCATTCTGCTTGAAGGCAATGTAGTTTGAATGTTGCGCTTAAAAATTCCAAAAGTTTTAGAATCATTAGTGAGGTCTGATTATTCTGCTGTTGGGATTGCCGAGTTCCTTGCAGGCCATCCTCGCCAGTTCAGTCAGTGTCTAAATGAATACCAGCTGGGGAGACGGTACTTGTATTCTTCTATGAGCAAAGACAGATTGGACCTGTTCCACGGGTATCTGTAGTGCTAACTCCAAAATAGCCTCAGACACAGGCTCTGGGAGTCTGACATTTTGTATAAATTCCACTTGAATACGCATTGGTTAGAAAACTTAAAAGCAGCACTAAGTGACACAGAAGAGTATCATCAGTCATGGTGGTGCTCAGAGGATGCCTGCAAAGCAATAGTTTTTGCAGGGAAAACTCCTGTACTGGTCTCATTATGTGTCAGTTGCAGCCATGTCAATGGCTTAAATTCAATAATGTAGCTAGCTAAATAATCAAACTCTAGCTGTTTTTGCAGGGTGTTTGGAGGGTGCCCTCAACTGTCCTTGCATTTAATAATTCTGTATTATACTTGTTTTACTTTACAATTTTGTATTCTTCTTTATGTAGCATCCTTCAGAAATGACTGATACTTTACCTGAACATTTTTATGTTTTAAAAATGTGCTTTTGTTACTGCTCCACAATGCTCTCTGAATCATGATGTGTGGTAAAATTTGCTTAAATGTAAAAAAAAAAAAATCACCCCCTTTGTCTACTAAAATCAATTTTATGTGCAAATGCATGGCAAACTGGGTGCTGTAGTGTAAGTACTGTATAAACAACATCCTGGATGCTTAAATCAAGATTCTCATAAACACTTAGCACATCACTGATGTGTGAAAATAGGCAGTTTTTTTTACCAGTATATAAAATTTGGTTGTTGAAATGCTGATAGTATGTAGGTATGCATGTATAGACATGAATTATCTAGTTAGACTTTCTAGAGCTGGTACTACTTTCTAGAACACAAAATTATTTGGACAGAGCTCTCGATAGCCATAAGGGAGACGAGGCATTTTTAGTACAGCTTGAAAACTGCTTTCACTGTTTTACCTTCTGGTGAAGTGGTTAAAATAATTCTGATATGGCTGGTTCTATATCAGAACATTATTTTTATAATTTACCAGTTGTAGTCTGAGCTCATGAAATGTCTGAGTGCTGACTCCAGTAAGATTTCCTGAGGCAAAGATGTTTCTGGTGTAAAGCAGTCTAAAAAGAGAAAGCTTAGACCCAAATCATCCCCCAGAGCAGGCTATCAAACTGCTGAGATGTGTAGTAGAAAGAACCCTCTAGATATCATGCCTGCCTCTTCATCGTTATGGGATTTGTGTGTTTGAAAGGGCTTATTATTTATTACGATTGCCAATTCCCCCAAATTTACCACGGTGTTGTGATTAACGCCTCATCCGATCAGAGCTGTGAAAACCTGAGCTACATGTTGACATGCGTTCGATGTCAAGATTATTGTACACGCGTTGAAATGGTAGATTCTTTTTTTTTTTAAGCTTTTTGTTTGAGTATTGCGGCTGATAAATCTTACTCATGCCAGTTTTTTCAGTTTTCACTAGATTACAGTTTTTTTCTGTTTTCAGGCTTTCATTGCATACAAGTTCACCTTGTGGCAGGTTGCACCTTGAGAAGGGGCTTATTTTCATTCCGTGTTGGAGTAGAGAACTTTTCATTAACGTGGGTGTAGTTTTTTCAAAAGGGATCTTATTTTGCCTCATATTGTGAAATAGACAATGCAGATCCATCTATATCTGAATTCATGGTTGTTACCGTACTTGGCAGAGGTTGCTGGAACAGTGTGCCAAACTGGTGTATGAGATGGCAGTATAATCCTATTGCATGCACAGTGACACCCTTTGAGGATTAATACTGCTTCAAGAAATGAAAGCCCAGGTCGGTATGATGGATGTTGCCGACCAAAGTCACTATTTCTGATGATTCCTCTTTATTATGTCTATGCAGAGAGATTGACATCACCTTTTTTCCTAAGTCTTTTTTCTGCCTCTATCAAGTACTAGACCTCATATGCCACAAGCTTTAAAATCAACCAGGTAAAAAGTCACTTTATTGTTGTATAGAGTGCAAATATCTGCCCTTAACTTGCTTGTGGACCACGTGTTTTCTTTGGTTACAAGCAATGTAGGCCTATTTTTAGAATATTAAAAACTCAGTTTTCCCACACAATTGCTTTGATTAGACCCTCAGAAATATTTGATGTATAGTTTTCAATTAATACGTTGGCTCTCCTCACAGATTTGTTCATTTGCTAATGTGAGCCTCTTCCTACTGCAGCCTTCAGCTGAAGTTTAGAAGTTTAGAGCAATGCTTCCATGTAATGTACTGTCACTTTTTTTTATATAAATATCATTTTATTTAATGCTAATGGGCTTCTTGCAATTTCAAAACAACCTTAAACCCAACTACTAGTAAGACTAACAACTACTAGATATTTCTGCCTGGCAGCGGTTTCTCTTTCCAAAAAAATGATGGCAACTGTAAATTTCAACAGGGGCAAAAGTAGGCTAGCGTGTTTGGAAATCTTAGTTATTTATTATGTTTCCTCTGGCAGAATTTTCAGATATGAAAAATGCAACAGAACTCAAAATCTAAAGTCATTTCCTCCATGTTACTTATAACGTGTGAGTTCAGTGTTTAACTCATGATGCATGTCCTGTCTGAGTCATAGCTTTCCTCATTACACTGTGCTCCGCAGCAGCAAAACCAGTACTGACACACTGTAACCCACACGAATGAGACACACGGGAAGATTTGGAGCGACTTTTTCACAGACAATGATCAGACTCGCTCAGCTGCCGAAGAACTGTGTGCAGTGCCTGGGTCACATGACTTCCAAGAAGCAGCAAGTGGTTGATTCCTGTGAACCTTGCCCATTGTGACACTGTCTGGCCAAACAGACTCATGGGAAACTGCAGGCAGACGGAACAAAGAATGCCTGATCCATGTGATGCCTCCAGCCCTCAGCCGCGTTGCTCTTTCTTTCAGCGCTCTGATGGAAAGAGGGACTTTGTAAGCTGGGCCCATTCCAGTTTTAATCAAACAGCAGAGTCTCCTACTGCAAGTGGGAACCCTGCCAGAGTCGCTTTGATTTAGCGTACCGAGATGTGGGTAAACAGAATCGTTTGTTAAGCTCCATCTATAGCCCGAGTACTAGGCCTTGCATCAGGAACAGAGGTTGCTGATTAAAAAAAAAAAGTTAAATCATCTCTGCTGCCCACATCAGTGCAAAAAGCTAATTAACGCAGAAAGCAACAGGATTTGTAAATATGTGTTGTTCTGTGATATGAATGACATTTGAGATTTGAATTCTCCCTATGCTTTAAAAGAGCTGTCCAAATGTGATTGAGAGTAGTGATAAGATGTAGTGTTTACATGAGATTGAATTCTTATCTAATTTTAGTTTCTCTCTGCACATTTAAAGCCTCAGCAAACACAGCAGTGTAGAAATGAGTAGAATGTAATGTATATTACAAGTATTTGCATAAAATGCTGATCATCAGTAGCTGTGGACATATGAAACCTATTACTGCCGATGGAGTCCACTGTTACTGGTCTCTCAATGGTAAGAAGGAAAGAAAAATAATTTGTGGTTAGTTGGTTGTTATCCCTCATGCAGGAACAGTATTTACTGGTGTTGACAGAGCAGGCCAAATGCCTTGCTGTGAGCCCTTAGTTGTAGTTTGCTTGTAAGGGATTTATGATTACACAAATTCCAACTAGGGAGATGTTTCATATAATTTTACATTGAAGTATTCTATGGTTCATGTATGCTATTCAGACAGGAGCAGATAATAAATAATGAAACCTCAGTTTTTTTCCTCTCCCAAGCACTGTTTGAAACTCCTCCTTTCTAACAAAAAACATAAGCAATATGCCAGTATAGATAGGCTAAGGGCCTTTTTACATATAACCTCCAATTAGTATTACCCAGTTCAATGAGAGAGTTATTTGATGATGATTTTTTTTGGCTTTCAGACATTATACATACAAAACATTCATGCTAATGTAATTTGCATTATTCATTGCATTGTTTGTGTAAACAAAGATAGATATGTCTCAGTTTTTTTGTAAAACACTATAGATGTTTTATTTAACAACTACTGAAAAAAAGGTTCAGTGGTGTTTTTAGGCATAGTTTATAACTACAATTTTTGTAGCTTTCTTCATTCCCTGACATTAAGCATTAGTTGTGCAGCTCTGTGCGGTTGTGACATGACCTTAGGGTATGGTGTTTGCCCAGACACATGGAGTAGAACACGTACAAAGCAGCATAGTTTTGGGATTTTGGCAGCTCTCTGCTTCAGCAAAATGATCTGCATTGCCTGCTTTGGCCGATCTGCCTGCAGTGACGTGATTGCCTCAGTCTGAAAGTAAAGTTATAGGAGCTATGCAATTCTCAGCAGTGTTTTGCTCGTTTGGAAATCTGTCATGTATATGTCTTTGGCAGAAAAGGGAGTCGCTTTTAACCAGTGTGAAACCAGTAGAGATTCTTGCATCTCATTTTTTTTATTTTTTTTTTACGCTTTGGTCATTCATCAGAAGACAAAAAGGCTAAATCACAGCTGTATAACTGCCCTAATTATATGATTATGCTAGATAGGATATTCCAAATGTAGCTGGCTAACATTACTGTAGTAACTGGAGAAATATGAGTGATTTTTTCTCTCTTTGTCTCTGGATTGTTTCAAGAAGTAGTGAGTTGTTGAGAACTAACATATTTCTCTCATAAATGTTGCAGTGACATCAGAGGCTCTGTTTTATGTGCATCTTCATGCTGAGTATAGGAAATGAGTTTACAAGTGCAGGAAGAAGGCAGTGCCATGAGGAATGGCTCAGAGTTATTCATCAGACTCAAAGCATGCTTAATATGATGCTATTTAGATGACCAAGGACACTGGCCTGCCTCTGAGCATACAAAGATCAAATCTAGGCTATCATCCAATAATTTTGAGGGGATGTGCATTTTTGATTAGCTGAAGGTTGATGGGTAGCCTCAGTGAATCAAGTTACTCTAGTTTCCTCCTTTTCAGACAGGAAGAACAGGGAAGTTATTTCTTCCTGCCCTGAAAGGGGTCCCCCCCCCCTCTATGTCTGCCTCTGGCTTGCACGCTGGGGTTGCATATGGTTCATCCATTAAGGTGTTTGCTGCCTACCTGGGTTAGTGTTGTGCTTTATAACTCTCTAACTGTCTTATGACCGTTATGATCTTGCTGTGGTTTCATTTAGGCAGTATCCCTGGTACTGCTCTCGACTGTAATCAGAATCTAACATGGTAATGCAATTTTATATTTTTCAGAGAACAAAATTGACAGCATTGCATTCTTTCAGTTTTCTACAATAATTATAAGCATGCCTTAAACTGATGTGAAATTCACTTTTTTATTCCGTGGTGATTCCTCAGCAATACAGTAAAAAGTCATGATGTAAATTAATCCTGTGCATAACTAACACACACACACACACACACACACACACACACACACACAGATCATTACATAATGCAAATCAATAATATTTTTCTCTTTGAGTCCCAGGGTCACAAGGACAAGTTCCCTGCTAATTTTTTCATGCAATTTTATTAGTTTTTAAATGATTTTATTCTCCAAAATTTGATTGAAATAATGAGACAGTTCTGTTTTTTTCTGTGGAAAGGCCTAGTGTCATTGTACTTATGGAGAATTGGAGGAATCTCATAGCCTGAAACAACTGTTGGACAAAGTGTACATGATACATAGAAATGGTACCCTTTGGCAAAGCCTGGCTCTCTCCTCTGACCTAGTTTATTCATAGTGAAGAGCCTTTGTTGTCAATGTGCAGTCATGTCTCATTTGAATATCATAACGCGTCTTTCTACAAATATGCATTTTGAACAGAGAAGTTCTTTCCGTTTTATACAAAATTAAATTGAGCTATAATAAGGCTAGCCTCGCTTTCCAGCCATGTGTAAGGCCTAACAACATGTCTGGTGACAACTGTACTCCAGACTGAGATGATGTCTGCAGAAAAATCTGAGACTTTAAAAGCTGCAAAGTTTTATTTGCTTAGTGAGTTGTTTTGGTTGCATGTTTGGTTGTTTGTCAATTCATTACCCAACCAACAAGTGGATAAATATCAATGCTCCTCCCTACAGCTGGGTTGGTTGTACCTACTTATATCAGTTAAGGGCAAGGGTGTCACCAGATGTATGTAAAGTTGGCTTAACGAGGCAGTCTTGAATGTTGATATACGTGATACACATCCTGAACACCTGTCATGAAATGTACTCTGATATTTTTTTTTTGTATTCCACAGAAGGATTACCCAGCTGAACCCTGATCAGCATGCCAATGTTTTATTCAAATAGACCACTTAAAGACATGCTCTTACATGTAGACTTCAGACAAACTGCTACTGGTTACATAGCTTAAATGAAATAATGTTGGGTTTTGAAAAATGTCTTTGTATATACCATCCAGAAAATGAACTGTATGTTAAAAGAGAGGTGGAAGAAAAACAGGGACCCATGCCATTTTCCTTAAGAATTCTGCTGCAGATGAATGACCATAATGAAACCATGCAAATGTTGGTAGGCATAAATAACGGATATCATTGAGCTTTATGCAGCCCTGGTTGGAGTGGCCAATTGTACATTAGACTTGTCTCACCATGACAACCGTGCAGAAGCACTGAACTGAGACAAATGCAATCCTCTGATGTAGTAGCAGTCAACGGCTGTTTTTCATGGCACAGACGGTATACCACAGTGAAGTGGGCGCCAATTGGAGAATAGGCGCTACTCCACCGACGTCATCTGACAACTAGCAGACATCGAACGAATCGCAGTGTGTCTCAAAGCGGTGAAATGGGATAGCCTTGCCCAACCCATCCACCCCTATCCCCAGTGGAACTTTGCCACTTTGTTGCACTGCCGTGGGCTCCTGGCCACGTTGTTGGCAGATGCCACAGCCCGTTTCAGACCTGGCCCGTTGGGCTCGGCCTGCACTTAAGGCAAGCACCTTGCCAGCTAGGCCACTTGGGAGCCTTCTGGCTTAGTTTTAAAAAAGAACTGTGCATCTTGTAACTAACTTTGAAGTGGTGTTGTCTGCTGCATATTTGATGCTGGAAAATATGGCAAGTCTGACGCTTGCCTTTACCCAGTTATTACTGTCTGGTTTTTCATGGATCATTGCCATAGGCCCCCCGCAATGGCATCACTGAACTGTAATGATCAATTCTGTCTACACTACAGTACCTTGACATCTCACCACGTCTTGCACTGTAGCCTTGTGAAGGTTTGGGGTAATGACACCAGACTGGCAGTGGTTTTAAGAGTTTCCTATGTACTTGTCTTAACTCCCTTTTCTTCTCACTCCCCTGGTGCTGAAGTATTTGGAGATGGCATTGCCTTGTCACACATGGTCTTATCCTTCATTGAGGGTAAGAAGGATTTATGGGTAACTGTAGAACTAACTCCAGTAAACTGACATCCAGTCTACCCATTAGCTTGCAAAAAAAGCAGTGCTCAGGCTTGTTCTTCTCTTCTATAGCACTGTATGTCATGGAGTGATTTTCTTAAATATAATTTTTGATTTTGCCTGTTAAATCTGTTTATTCTCCATTCACGAGATAAGGATCAATTTGTCTTCTCCATTCACTGTTTGCACAGCTCTGTAGTTACCTTGCAGTATGGCCTTTAATTGGTTGCTTCTTTAAGCCAAATTGCATTTTGTGAGTTCTCTAGTGTCACCATGTTGACTTTAAAATCCTCCACTGCTTGCCAGCTGACCACGATTACCAGAAGCTGTTTCTGCTCTGAAAGAATTCTACTGATATTTTGAGGGAGGGGCTGCATTCCTCCTTCCCTCTTTGCAGTAGATTTATTTGCACAACCCCCACTGTTTAGGGGGACTGTGATGTATCAGCTAAGATAATTATCATAATTACTGAGGCAACTCTGGAAGTTTAGTTT
Organism: Megalops atlanticus; assembly: GCA_019176425.1. Taxonomy (NCBI): domain Eukaryota; kingdom Metazoa; phylum Chordata; class Actinopteri; order Elopiformes; family Megalopidae; genus Megalops; species Megalops atlanticus. Next base: position 62,213,218 of record CM032875.1, read on the forward strand.
TCTCTGGTGTCAACCTTGCCTGACATACACACGCAACCATCACTGTCCAACTGAGTAATTTTCACTTTTTCATAATTTCATTTCACACTTTTTGTTGGTAGCAACATGCCATTGATTATTTATTTTAAATTTTTTTCAAAAAAGCGGTATTTCCAAAAACTGACATGCCGCTTCATTTTCCATGTAGCTAGGCCGGGGTGCCAAATGTCAGGCATATCCATGACCTCATGGGTTCCCTTTTCATCACACACTGAGATAAGATGGGGAAGGCATACAGGGAGATGCAGTGGTGTAAACAGTCACCTAGCTTTTGCTCAACACTGACCATGTAGCAGAACTCAACTGCGTCTGACAACTAACGTACTTGATGCTGTTAGGCTATGCTTCAAAGTGCTGAACTTCAGAGAAACGAGGTGATGATGATCTGTGTTTGTGTTCCTTCAGTTTTATGTGCACCTTGATCTATCCAGGTGCGTATAGAATATTAGGACATGCTGTTTTCAGGACATCACATTGTCGTTTAAAGCCTCCCTGTTTGCTCCGTTGTGACTTCCATTATTTTTACCTGTTTGAGCCTCACGTTTTCTTGTGTTATTGACTAGTAAAAAATATTACACAATTAGTGGACATCAATAGACTTCTTTGCAAATCTGTGTTTAAGGGATTGAGGGATGCACAGTTGTTTGTTCTGTTGATATTCAGCACTCTTTCATAAGAACTTTATCTTCAGATGACATTGTGGCTTCACACCTCCTGTATAAAAGTTTATTGCCAGAACATGTAGGTGTCCATTATGGAATGATTGCAAGGGCAAGTGCCCCCTTCCCCTCAGTTAGGGAGTAAAACACATCTCTTTGCCATTCAAAACTGTTCAGTGTAGTGGTTGAATAGAAGCTACAATTACATGTAATCATTACAGTATTCTCTATTGCCACCTCATTAATTAGTAACAGTGGGATATCTTAATTGGTATCAATAATTCAACTCTGCACGCTATAGAGATACTTTGTTGAATAGGGTGAAAATACATGTTGAGAAAAGGAGGTTGAGAAGGTGATGTTAGTAATTACAGTCTTTCTTTTCATGAAATCCAGTTTACATCTCCTGCAAATGTATGGAAATGTATTGAAAGTGTAGGCTTCCTGAATTGTTACCCTAGGAGTTGAACAGGCGTAGATTGTAAAATGATGAAATGATCTGTATCCACTTCAAATATATTCCACCCAATTTATCATATACAGGGCTAGTGTATATTTCCCCAGTATCTTGCCACACCAGACCAGAATGAATGTGTTTTGATTTTGGCAGAATGTGTCTAGGGTCATCACTTACAGCACAGCCTTGGTGCACACTCAGGTTGGTTCAGGCAGATGCTATTGAGGGTATCAGGACAGATGTAGACTCTATTGATATAGTCAGCTGTACTGTCGATGCTGAATTACCTGACTGTAGCGAATTGCTATTGATGATACATTTGTTTAAAGATGCGGCTCATGGTGTTGTCAAAGGAGGCTGACCTTTCATTTAAAATGTAATTTATGTAGCAATTTCTTCATTTACTGGTAATGTCAGTAAATGTTTTTCCCTAGCATTTTAAAAATTAGTTTCTTTAGTCACCTTATGAGCGCACATTAGATTGTGAGATTTTACATTATTTTTAATTATCTTTATATTGCAGTATTACCATTTACAATTGAAACGGTAATACTGCAATATAAATCAGAATGGCATTTTATACATGGTGTAATTGGCATGACATTTTACATGCTCTTTATTTGTATATGGATATGAATTGTTTTGGTTTGGCAAATGTTTCCAGATCTCTGTGCTTCAGTTATTTTTGGGTATAGTGGAATATATGTGTATATGTGTGTGTGTGTGTGTCTGTGAATAAAATAAGTACTGACTGTCCCATCTTCTTGCTGTAAGATGTTGCAGCATTTCTGTAAAAAAGAACTGTCACTCAAGCAGTTTTGGTAACTGATTTAAAAAAAAAAAAGGGTGTGTGTGTGTATATATATATTCAAAGTTGAGCATGAGTGTTTCGCTGTGAAACAGCAGCTCCCTTGTATGTCAGAGAAGATGAAAAGAGCTGCTCTGAGCTTGTCTTGGGCCTGCTGCAGCTCTTGCGTGGGCTTGTAGTGCCTGTTTCCAGGCTTTAATGTCTCTTTGTTAATTAGGCTTTTCCTTGTCAGGCCCACGGGGTATCATCTGGGCTTGGAGGAAATTCTTTCAAGTTAAAAAAAAAAAAAAAAGTTGTGTTGCTGCAGTGCCATGGACTGAATGAAATGATCACAGGGGTAGGAATCTGAATGGCCCTTCCATGTGCATTTGATGTTGGTAAAGCAAACTGAAGTGCGGTGAAGGAAAGTTGCCCGTCGATGCCACGCCTCCTGAATGTAGATTTGAACCCTTTCCCACACAGGGGCTGTAGGCTTTCAAGGAAGTGCTATGCAGCAATACCAAACCACTCAATTTAAAGGTAACTGCAGAATGATTTCCCCACCATGCACACATAGGTCGTGCATTGACACTAAGCATCACAGATAATTTCGGTAAATAAGGATTGAGTTAATCAGCATTTGAGCTAGGTTGAATTAGGAATCGGAACTGGGTAGGATGTGAGGTAGAATGAATGTGTTTGAAAATTCATTGAATACGGCATTTAATCGTGTTGAGTAAATACTGTCTAGGAGCTGGCAGGGCTTGGGTTGGCTCAGTGTGTTGTGGCCCGTGAGTATCTCCTTATCCTCCACGTGTTTTGCTTTCATGAGTATGGATGAAATTTCTCTGTTTTATTAACACATGATGTCAGGAAAGGTTTAGGGGTCCACTTAAAAAAAAAAGTTCATTTCCACCAAGAACAAAAAACAAACAAAACCCAAAAACCCCACGACAAAGTAAACTAATGGCATAATTTACACAAAAAACTCCATGGTGCGGTTACACTATTTTGCCAAAATGGTTTGATTGTGAAAATGAAAATGACGTCAGTGATTTTTGTGTTTCTTTTCTCTAGGGTCTACCTACAGTGTCTTGTCCACAATGCCATCGGACTCTGAAAGCAGCAGCTCCCTGAGCAGCATAGGTACGTCTGAAGCTCTGCGGTCTTTCAAGGTTTCCCATCGCTGTTCTGTGGCTCCCTTCCACGAATGCGTGTACTGGCGCTCTTAAATGTGGCCTCACTGTCAAGGCCATTTCCACCTGCTGCTAGATGTAGGTGAGATGGGCTTGAAAGTGTAGCTCAAGGTCATAGCTGGCTGCCTGGTTACTCGGTGTGGCTAGGGTGTTGTCACAGTGTGGCAAATGTATGTGGGTTTATGGAACCTTTGTCATGACATTGGGGGAAGTTGCCTGGCATAACACCACATAAATAATGCAGTCTCCAGCAAATAGATTTCTGTATAGAGATCCAGGAGAACATCAAAGTAAACACTGAAAAGGTCTTGCTCGACAGAGACGTTGATTGTGGGAGACATACTTTTGGGGCTAAGTGCACCTCAAGATAATGTAATGGAAAAACAGTCTATTTTTTAGATCAGTGGTCCTCAACATAATTTATCCACAGGCATAAATTCTGCTTCATCAAAGCATGACGTGCAATAAGCTACCAATGTTCATTAGTAGCTTAATTGTAGTTGGTAAACTTAAGCAATTTTAATTTCATTTCTGCATATATTCTGTGTGTGTGTGTGTGTGTGTGTGTGTGTGTGTGGCCATTTAATTCACAGAATGCTAAAGATTAGGTTAAGAGATGTTTACACTGCAGTTACACTGAGATGTAACTGCTAACAATTTTAGCCCATTTTAGAATATGTTCTGCCGGCATAACAGACAACTCTCACAGCCACAAAAATGCACATGGGCATGTCTTTGAGGAATTCTGCTTTAGACAGACCTGTGTCTACTGGGCACCAAGCTGTAGATTAAAGTAGCTTATGGAAACAAGCCATTTATCTTCACAGAACAGTGCATATATGCGTAGTACCTAATGAAGGTTTAATTGAAGCAGAATGGAATTAATTGCATACCAATTGCTGTTGAAATGAGCTTGTTTGAATATTTTATGATTTGGAATGAAAATTAAGATTCCTGTCTTTTTAAATGAAGAAACAAAGTCATACTCACTTCGTTAGTAGTGGCATATATGGAGCCTGACCGTTTTGGTTATTTATTTTTTAAGCCAGGGGACTTCAAGGAATTCAGTTCATTTGAAAGAACAGATATCAGGAATAGATTCCCAAAATGTACTGAATAGGAAGTATCAGATTCTAAATATGAAAACAAGTACCACAGATCCCAATGTGCAGCAAACACTTAATCAAAAATTGATCTGTCACTCCCTCATTTGGCAGCCCTACTACCATGCCAGCGTCTGGTGGAATTGTGCAACACAATGATTCGGGAGTAAGAGACTGAAAAATTAGTGCCCGCGCAATGTGCGTATCATCACAGTTGAATGTGAGGTAATGAGTCTGCGGTGCAGAGCGTTAACGTTTTATTAGAATGTTAAAAAAACAAAAAAAACATGTTTAAAAGAGAACAAGAAGTGCGAGTAGGAGAGGGGATTGTCTGGGGCGAACAGACACACTGGGGAAAAAATGCCTAAAGACAAATGCGTAACAAAAACATAAAAAGTGCTTTTCTGCTAATTAAGCGTAAGGCTTTGGGTCAAGTTCCTTGTCGTGAACACAAGATGCCGTTTAACAGCCCTCCCACTTCTTAGCTAACTGCAGCTTTATGGACCGTGTGGAGTATGACATAATGCAAAACCGCTATGCAGTTCTTTGGGTTTGAATGCGCTTTCTGCAGCTTTAAACAATCTCCTCAACAGCTGACACAAGAGTCAGGCCATATGCCTGGTTTTTTTAAGGGAATATGTCACAAGTTAAGGGTAACACTGAGGGCATTGGTACTCGGTGAAAGGAGCACAGCTCACCTGGAGACGTGCCAAAGGGACTGACCTGCATGCTGATTACCGTGTGGGTCGGCAGCTCGGCGGGGGCCGACTGAAACGCCATTGTTCCGGAGAGCGGTGAAGGGACCACAGTGTTGTCAGGGATGTGCTTCATGCCCTCCTCTCTCAGTTTGGGCTATCAGCGCGCACAAGTGACGACATTGACGTGAAAGGAGTACAAAAAAAAAACCCTCAAAAACAAATGCCAAATGTTCCTCTTGAGTCATTTTCAAAGTAAAAGAAAGGCTTTCTGGCAGACCTTTGGGTCCAGAAAAGGAAAGCTCCATTATGCTGTTGTCTTTAGTGCAGGTTGTAGTCAGCCACCCAGAAATGGAACAGCAATCAATGCTTATTCAATGCAGTGTTGGCAATAAATTTTAAACAGGTTGGACATTGAAGCGCACATACGGCGTCAGTGAAACGTACAGAAAAAGTATTTATTTTTAAATATTTATTTTCTTACCCAAGTCTGTTGAAAAGATCTCATTTTCAGTGAGGGCCAATTGAGGTGTTTTCTTGCAAGCAAGGGTTTTCATGCCATACAAAATCATTTTGTATGTTCAGGTGTAAGTGAGGTTTAGAAAAATCCTGTATGCACTGCTTTGGTTATGCAAAGAATTATGTAAAACCTTTCTTTCTGATGTTGTTTGGGTTTCTGGAGATCAGTGTACCAGTGGCTTTGCCATTTAATTTAGTTCTATGAATATTTGCATCTGAGGGTTATGAAACTGTAACATTGCAATCCCTGATGATTTATCAGGCTAGTCATTTAATGCCTTTTTAATAAGATTTCAGTTTCAGTTTTATGAGTGTGACTAAACTTCCCCCTAGATGCAAGCACATTTTGGTAGTAAGGTGTCCTTTATAGTCAGTGTGATAACAATATACCTTATTATACCATATCATTAGTCTTCTGTCTTTTGTAGCTGTTACTTACCCTAAGACATAGAGTATCAAAAATACTGAAAGTTTGACAGATGTGTCAAAATGGCGTTTATAATGGCAAAAAGGGACTCAAAGACATTATTTCATTAGTGTAGTAGTGCATGTTTTAATGTGAAGTGTTTGTGCCGTTTTACATTATGAATCATGCTGGAGTCTCAGGTTTACTTTCGGGCAGGTCGCTGTGACGGGCTGTTCTCTCGTGTTTCGGGAACCGCTCGCTCGTGCCCGCGAGGCGCGGCCGGCCGCGGGGGCCTTGCCATCGGTGACATACTCACTGTTGCAGGTACGACCGGAAAAGCCTCCTCCCCACCACCGGCGCTGATCGACAACCGGCAGATGAGCGAGAAGCTGGAGACCATCCTGTTCCAGCTGCGGCAGGTGACGCGAGAGCGGGACGAGCTGCGCAAGCGCCTCGCCCTGTCCTCGCCCGGCACCACCTTCGACGACTGCCGGTGAGCGCCGCCCCGCCTACCACCCCCCGACCCTAACCCTAACCCTAACCCCCCCCCGGGGGGCGTGTCCGCGCAGGCCTTCTGGGTAACTCTCATTAAGGCCTCCCGCTCCCTGTGTTCCCGCATGCTGTTAAGCACAATCATAAAATGATACGAACTTAAATAAGGCCGGGATGCATCAGGGACCACCCCTTAGGGGGCTTGTCCACCGGGAGGCTCTGAATGACACCAGTGAAGTCTGTTTCAAATGTTCCCACATGCTTTTGAGCACAGTTTAGCAAATGGTAGAAATTTGGAAAAGGCCACGACGCATTGCAAAAGTGGCGGTTATATCATTCTGGGAAAGGCCACTAAAAGAACTAAAAGTTACAGTGCATAAAAGATTCCTGATACATTTTTAATTGGAATATGCATGGGTTTTTAAGTATTTTAGATGCAGTGACTTTTACACTACAGGCAGTTATTGTGGAATCTCCTTTTGTGGCTGAGTGTAGATGAGGGGACTGTAAATAATATATGTTTTACTCATACATTTTGCATATTCAGTCTTTTATATCCTTTCTTTATTGCAGATGCATTTAATACAGTTTTACTGTTTGGCCTTTTCTCATAAATACTGGGGCTTCGCAGGGAACTGATCGTGCTATACCCCGCCTAAAAGATTTGTGTGACAGTTATATCGGCGTTGTCAAACGCATAAATCACGAGTGTTGGTTTGAAACATTAGCACCCGGTGCTTCTGGCACCACTTTCATACGGGTGTCACAATAATTCATAACGTGCCCCCCCGAGTCAGCCGCGATATTTTGCTCCAGACGGGAGCGGTGATTTTCCGGTGCGTCTGCTTGTCTCGTCCGTAAAGGCCAAATTCCAAAGCGGGTCACGACTACGAGCGGCTGAAGATGCAGTGCATGAAGGCCATGGCCGACCTGCAGTCCCTGCAGAACCAGCACACCAAGACACTGAAGAGGTGTGAGGAGGCGGTGAAGGAGGCCGACTTCTACCAGTGAGTGCCATCAATATTTCATCCTCTTCCCCCCCACCGACGTGCCGGTGCATTTGTGAATGGCAGCGTAACCTGGGTTTGTCCTCAACCGATGTGCTGCGTTTGTTTTTTGTTTTTTTGTTTTTGGTTTTTTTTTTTTTTGGTGTGGGGCAGGGAGGGGTTGGGGGTGAGGTGGTGAGTTCATTGCAAGAATCAACCCGGCCTGATGTAAAATACCCAAAGCTGCACCACTAAGCCGCATAAATCCCGAACTGCATTTACCGGAATTCTGTCCCTGCAATAAAACGCAGGCATTTCTACAGTGGGTCCATACGGGAGGGAGCCGTTGCTCTTTGTCATTAAGCTCAGAAGAAAATGAGATTGCAACCCAAGCAGCAAATTCATTGGTAGCACTTAAGTACATATAAAATGGTTTTGCCATCTGCTTTTGTAATGCCTCTTATTTGAATGTAGGCAGCGCTACGACTAGTAGTCTACGGAGTTAAAAATAGCAGCGTAAAAAAGCATATCTTTCAAGTATTTTTCCCCTCCCTTTAATTTTTATTTCATAAAAGCCAGTGTGTTCAAAACTCAATTTGAAATTCATAGTTGAATTTTTCAAAAATGCTGCAGAAATTGAATTGAAAATTGTGTTGATATGATTGGAAAATACTTTCTAAGGCATGTGTCTGCTTTCCTCTAGCTGTTTCAACTAGCTGTGTCAGTGCTATTTTGTGTAATCTGCAGTTACCCCTAATTGTGTTTGCTCCTGTTTCTTTTGCCTTATGGTTCCTGAAAAAGAACACAATGTTTCCCTCACGTCTCCACTGCACAGCCTTTGTAAAATGTACTACAATTTAAAGAAGGCACTTAACTGCCGATTAATTTGTTGGAATTAAATGATGGGGGAGATGATGAATATGCATGTGGCCTGTCCCTGAGGTATTTCTGCTTCGGCGCTGGACTCAACATGCATCAGCATGTTCCTTTCGAGGAGCTCTGCGTTGAGACAGAGCAGCATGGCCAAACATTGATCGCTGTCCGTCAGACTGTGCTGCGAAGCGTTTGTTTTCCCCACATAGAAGGAGAGGTTTGACACTGAGTCATATGGACTCTGGTGAAGTCACATCTCCACCAGGAAGGCTGACGTGCGAAATGACTCGATGATTCAAGGTGCTCCACATAGCAACGGGGGGCGAGCGTTCGCCTCTGTTTACCAGCAGTGATAGGTCAGATTTATCGTATAGCAATTAGAATGTAGCCCTAATGAAATCAATTTGCCTTCAGTCTAAAGGGTCATTTTCTTCTCCAAGCATCAAATGTAAGTTCTACAATATTTGCTTTCATAGTGAGGACTTGTGTAAACTGAGGGAGAGGAATAAATGATGCTGAATCCATGAACTTCAGACAAGGCAACTGCATGTGTTGACACTGTCCTTTGATAAGCTGCAGTTAGTTTAACTGCTTGTTTTTCTACTTTTCAGCTTTTTTTTTTCCTTCTGCTTCATGTTTCAACAGCTGTTGGGAATTTACAAGCACGGGTTACAAAAGTAATTTTGCTTAAAGTCATCTTTTTTTCCATCTCTGTTTGCGAACGTGATGCTTGGGTTAGGTCGGGTCTGCATCCAAATGAGTCATGTAGATTTTGGTGCTCTGAAGGATGCTTGTTGTAGACGTTTCCCCAAGGTGATGTCACGATAGAGAGCTGTCTGTTTTCCTAATTCCATGACCACACACTGTCCCCTTTAGTCTAAAATAGCAACAGCTGGGTGCAGTGCTCAGAGAGGACTGCTGGAGAGGCAGATGCCGGATTATGGCAATATTTAAGCTTCTCCCTCAGGGCTCTGTTTATATGGCACTATGCACTAGAGATTTCCTTCATTACACTACAGTGGCTGTTTCATCATTGCTCCATCTGTAGTTATAAAACTGTTCAGAATTGGTTAGAAAACCACTTGCCCGTCACCGGGTCTGGGGAAGGGATTGCCTAATGCTCAGTTAGAGCAATAATATGCATGTTCCCTGGAGCTTAGTTACACTGAATCAGAAGTGTTTTCTTTCTTGGTCTGTTACTGGTATCACACTGATATTTAAAATGGTCACAGTAAAACTTGTGTCTGAATACTGAAAGGAAGCATAAAATGCTCATTTTCAGAGACTTTACTACCTCAAAGGTTTGGATAGAAATGAGTCTCTCTGTATGTCTTACTGTCTTGGTGGCTCTGTAGCGTAGTGGTAAGGTACTTAACCCAGAATTGCATCAATAAATATCTAGCTGGATAAACAGATAACGTAAAAACCGCAACCTATGGAAGTCGCTCTGGATAAGAGCGCTGGAGTCGGCTGTATAGCATAGTGGTTAAAGAGCAGGACTCGTAACCAAAAGGTTGCCCGTTCGATTCCCCACTGGGGGACTGCTGCTATTCCCTTGGGCAAGATACTTAACCCAGAATTGCCTCAGTAAATATCCAGATGTATAAATGGATAACATTGTAAAAAAAACTGCTGTAACCTATGTAAGTCGCTCTGGATAAGAGTGTCTGCTAAATGCCCATAATGTAATGTAAGAGCGTCTGCTAAAATGGCAATAATGTAATGTAATGTCTTCTCTCACTCTTCTCCGCTAATGCCCCCCTCCACCCTCACCGACGTGTAGCACGTTGCACAGTCGCCTCCTGAGTGACCAGTCACAGCTGAAGGAGGAGATGGACGCCATGAGGAGGGACAACTCCCAGCTGGTGCGCGAACACAACCACCTGAAGCAGAACTGCGAGGAGCTGAGGAGACTGCACGATGAGGACCAGAAGGAGGTGGCCAACATGAGGCTTCAGCAGCAACAGGTACGCCTCCCCTACACTGCTGAGGCTTTGGAGGGTACATCACTCCTGTAATATACTACTGAGGCTTCAGGAGGTACACCTGTGCTACGCTGCTGAAGCTTCAGAGAGAACACCTGTCCAATAGTGTTTAGGGCAGCAGTATAGCATAGTTGTAAAGGGTTCATCACCGAAAGGTTGCTGGTTTGATTCTCCACTGGGACACTGATGTTGTATCCTAGGGCAAGGCACTTAACCCACTGTTGCCTCAGTAAATATCCAGCTGTATTAATTGACAAAATTGTTCCCTTTGTAAGTCATTCTTACATTCTTACTCTTAATGTAATGTTCTTGAACCTACTTTTGTTTCACCACTATGGCCTCATTGGGTTTGGGCATATCACATGTGGAGCTGACATATGTCTGGAATCCAGCATAATTGATGTCAAGAATACATGGTTGTCCAGCAGTACTGTTTGCTGAACGTGTTTGGTTCCTCACCGGAAGACCATATTGATTCACTGAGTGGTGTTGAGTATAATATTGAAACTAGGCCGCTCTAAGCCCATATGGCTTTTATCAACTTGCACCTGAGGTGGCAAGCGAATAGTTTAAGAAAAGATGACCAGTGTTTTTCAATATTTAACAAATTTTGAAATCTATACAAGTGAATACAAGAAATGACCATGTTACAACAAACCCTCCTATGAGGAGTCCTTGAGTCATTTCACTAGAACTAGAATCCCCTCTGACCATGTTGAGTCACATTACATCTGTGACTTGTTTCCAGTTTTCACCCTTGTATTTATTTGGCAGATGCTTTAATCCAGAGCAGTTTACAAAGCAAGGTACATAAGTGCTTATAAGAAGAACACATGAACAATGGTGCATGCAGAGGACATCGGACTACACTAACAGTTATAGTTATTAGAAGTAATGAGAAAAACCTAAACGGAATGAGAAGCTGGCATCGAGTAGGTGGGTTACAGTTTCCTGTGTAGTTTGGTTTCAGGATATTTGAATGGCACAATTATCACCGCCATGTTATTGTATTACTGTCACCATCATTAGCAGAGGCTTTTGGCTCCTCTCTGTTTTATAATAATGTGTTATTAAATGGACCAATGTATGATAGTCATCAAACAATAAGCATCTAACAGTGTATCATATTCTTGTTCATTATTTGGATAGAAAAAATAATACTCCTTTAATGTGCACAGTTAAATGAATGAAGAAAGCCATTTATGAGGTGAACATCATTAAAATGTGATTTTTCCATCTGAAGTCTATGGAGTGCTGTGCTTGCAATGTAATTAGGAGTTTTGAGTGACCTAATTATATCTATTATCTCAAGAAATACTGCGGATTCATTACCCTATACCGTAGACATTTGTTGTAGTATGTCTCAGTCACACGTGGCTTGTTTCAGTCTTTCTTCTGTCATGACGTCTTGTTTATCACTGAAATATGATTTACTTAATTTCACAAGGTCTGGTGTACCCGCTAGGCATGGCATTATAAACTGAGTCATGCCTCTGAAACATGTGTTCTGCTATCACAGCTAATGTCTCGTTGCTCTCACAGAGCATCAGCATGACTTGCACAAATGCTAATTAGGAAATTAAAACGGTGTTCTCTGATACCACATCTGAATCACTGTTTAATTTTTTTTTTTTTTTTAAACTTTGCAATACTTTCCACTCTCATTTGTTAAGGGCCTCTGCTCTTCCCATGTAGATTTTTTTTTTTTTTTTTGGAGGGGGGTGGGGGATGTTATAAATGACCAATTCCCTTTAGTCTTAATGGCACAAAAAGGTTAAGAGAATGATTGAATCACCCATCTTTCACCCTTTTCAGGTTCACTGCCTCTTTTCACACCGAACAAAGCTGCTTGTTTAATTAATGCTTTTAAAGTTCAGAGCCGAACAAGAACGCTTTGCAGAGGGGGAAGAAAGAGCTGTTTTGACCTGTATGTAGTTGTTATGTTGTGACATTTCCAGGGGGACTTCAGGAGAAAAGTTCACAGAGGGACGGGGTGGGAGTAGCATCCAGGAAAAAAAGCTGTGAAAGGTCTGCATAATCTCACTGACAGAGGGTTTTGGTTACTTAAATTAGCCAAAGGCCCCAGCCTCTGCAACAATCACTGCGGGAGGGAGTGAGGGAGTACCTCATTTTGACAAAACTTTCTCATGTCAAGTTCAGCTTTAAGTATTTGCTCTTGTGAACTGTAGACTGCACAAACAGTGATGTCATTCAGTCAGTCCCAAAATAGGTCATTTTTATGTACGGTACTGTTCCCTGAAGACTTGTTGGTGGTACCGTGTGGGTGCGACCATTGCAGTTTAGTGACGTTTTCCCACTCTTAGGCAGACAGACTTCACTGTAGCCAAGCTGGATCCACTGCTTATAGGGTGTCAGACTATTCTCTGACTCAATATGTATGATTGGTAACAGAACATTTGCTATTTGTCTGTTAATACTTGTCTTTAAAGCAAGGGTAATGGTTGTGCCTGGGTCTTGTAACTACAGACTTGTTGCTTTTTTCCTTCCATTTGAATGTCGCTATACCTCACCAAAAAGACGTTTGCCAGTTCCCCTCAGAATTTTTCATTTGTTATGATACAGAATATCAAGATGGATATATTTTTGATAAGAATCCGGAACCGAATATACATCACATAAGATTGTTGGAATGGCTTTATCACCTTGTAGCATAAAAGTACAGTATAAGGCTTTTTGAATGTCATCTTGTTTAATGTGAATGAGAACATTACTCTGGCAAATAAATACCAGTTTTCTAATGTAGATTTTGTTCTTATATGTTGATGCATCATGTAAACTGCTTTGGGTCTATGGGAATAGAAAGGACATTTGGGTACTCTAAACAGCTTAATGGAAACATTGACATGGATGTCCATATTCTTTGAATTCTCAATGTCAGACAAGTGCTGAGAATATCAAAAGCCTGATGTTTTGCATTCAGTTTTGGAATACAGTATGAAGAAAGAAAAGACCACAACTGCTCAATGTCGCCACCTGCAGCCTAAAATGTGTAAATAAACTAGTGTATGTGCTATTTGAATTGTACCACGCTTACCATTATGATGGATACAGTTGACTATGAACAACGCTCATTCCTAGTTTCAAAAATGAGTCTCAGAGCACTGCAGCCAACAAAGCCATTTTTTCTCCCCCCAGGTAATGAGAGAAAACGGGTCATCGGAGATCCTCAACAAGCTCTACGACACTGCCATGGACAAGCTGGAGGGCGTGAAGAAGGAGTACGACGCGCTGCGGAAACGGTACAACGAGAAGACGGCCAATCACAACACGGACCTGAGCCGGCTGGAGCAGGCGGAGGAGGAGAACCGGCGCCTTCAGAAGCAGATAGACATGCTGATGAAGCAGAGGGACACGGCCATACACTACCAGCAGCAGTATTCCTCCTCTCTCAGACGGTGGGCCTCTCCCCACACCATCACACCCCACAAACACCCCCACCCCCTTCGCGCCGCCCCTCGCCTGTCCCACCCTCGCCACAGGGTACCTGTGCCCAGTGACCGTCCGAAACGCACCTTCTCATATTTTATTCATTGTCCTATTTTTTGCTTTCCACCCTCGCACCAAGACCATTAAGTAAAACCAAAAGGCATGATACGACATTCATTCATGATTAATGGCGGTGTCTGTGCCTTTGAAAGAATGTTCTGTCTCTGACAGTACTTTTGGGAGGAGGTTATTCCCTCACTTTTAGTCACACAAACATAAAGAATTGAAAGATTTTTGGAGACTGGTGCGATTTATCCTCCCTTTTTAACATATCTTGTCATCATTGAACTATTATCATTTGATATATTGTGTAATTATGAAGTTAATAATCTCTGTGGAAGTAACTGAATGCATGTAATTCAAACCAATCACACCGGTTATTTTCCAACCTTTCAGAATTTGTTTGAGTTTGAGGACGCTGCCCATCTTTGGATCGCACTGTTTATTCGAATGCTCACAGTTCAGCCAAAGATGGTGGCTGTTTTTGTGTTACCCAAATCCATTTTTTTTTAACGCGTCCCTCCTTCCCCCCTCCAGGTTTGACTCGGTCCAGCAGGAGCTCAACAAGGCGACGGCGCAGAACAAAGAGCTGCAAAGGGAAGTGGAGCGCCTGCAGTCGGAGGCCACGCGGTACAAGACCCTCCAGCTGAAAGCCGTGAAGGACTCGGAGAAGTACAAGGAGGAGCGCGACTCAGTGTTCAACGAGTACCGCCTCATCATGAGCGAGCGCGACCAGGTCATCAAGGAGGTGGACAAGCTGCAGACGGGGCTGGAGGTGGCCGAGGCCAAGCTGAAGAACACGTCCTCGGAAAGGAAGGTGGCCAGCGAAGAGATGGAAGCACTTCGACAAGTAAGAGGCGTGAGCTTTATAACATGTGCGGGAGGCTAAGGAAAGCAATCAAAAGTACTCCATACAATTACGACAAAGGTTATAACAATAAATTAAAGAAATCTCAAGTACTCGTATTTAGTGATGAAGACCTGCGCTATTGGATTTTGCACTACATTTAATGGGAAATCTGATGCATTTGTAGCACAGTTTTCTTGTTTGATTTATGGATGTTGGCACTGTCTAAAATTGTTACTGGTTTCTGATAATCTGAAGTGGTGGTTTGGGGAAGTGGTTGGTAAGCATGAGGCAGCAGGTCTAAATCCCAGATGCAGCAGATGAATTCAAGGTGCTGGTGCTAAAGCACTGCAGTAAACAGCCAACATACAAATTTACATATTACTGCTTGCAAAATGCAAGCTCTACTAGTTTCCCTGTGCAAGGGTGTCCTCTAAACAATGCAAGCTATATCATTTGCCCTGTGTAAGCATGCAAAACAATGCGCAAGATGGTCAGCTGAATGTGCCGGGGTTTCGCTGTGCAGGAGCTGAGCTCAGCGCTGGTGGATCGGGACCGCGCCATCTGCGAAAGGAACGAGCTGCTGGAGAAATACTGCCACGAGGTGAAGGACAAGGCCGAGGCCCAGAAAGAGCTGAACCAGGCCTGCAAGGACATCGAGACGGTGAGGGAGGAGAGGGACGTGGCCCGCAAGGAGCGCACGGAGGCCATCATCCAGAGGGACCAGCTGCTCCGGGAGTACTACCAAGCCAGACAGGTGCGGCCCTCTTCAAAGCGCCCTCCCCTCCGATACCCGACCGTTAGACACCGCCACAGTTCAACTACAAAGGACTTGACACACATCTGCGACGGTAACCTTTAATGCCTGGCTTTTAGGTGCCTAACCTTGGAGTGCGGTATCTGCTTTCAGCTGCTTTCAGCTTGATGGTGTAGTGTTGCCCAGTCCAGGTACTTACCTAGCACATGTTGCCGTCCTTTCAAATTTATCTCAGTGGAGTAGTGTAAGTGAGAATTTCATAAAGGGTCTGTATGGATTTAACAGCTGTTGAGTTACCTGCTGGAAATATTTTTTCCTGCAATTTTAAGTTTGATTGTTCATATTTTGTTACTATTTGCCTCTATTCGTGTTACTCTTCTGGGGCCTCTATCTCAAGTTTAATTTAACATGAGGAGGTACCTGTTAATATATGCTAAAGAGATCTGTTGGCTTTGGACTTTATGCACACACAAGACGTTTATTTTTTCAAAGGAATTCTAGGAGACGACGGAGAATACAGATGGAGATTTTGAATCTTTCTCGCAATCATACATAATTACCTGAGCTCAGCTGGAGTGAAAGTCGACATGCACAGGGTACACAAGCCCAGGACTGGGACTAGCAAATCTTCATAGAGTAATTTGTGATAGAAATTATATTGCAAAAATATTGATAGCTGATAGTTAGATGTAGTAAGGTCATTGTGTAGCCCCTACCCAGAATACTAGGTATGTGCCTCATGTCTTTTTCTGCGGCATAGTTTGAAACGAACCCTTCCTCCAGCTGCCATTTCAGAGCAGAACATTATGAGCAGCTATTAGTTCTCTATAAAGTTAATCCGTTTAAGTACTTCTGCAGCCATTTTAATCAGATATCCAATATTAATATCTGTGATAATTTGCTCTGTGTTATTATGCTCACATTTTCCCATTTAGGAGTGTTGTGAATGGAGAAATCTAGGCTCAGGCTGAGAGTCTAGATTGAGTTTTACTGGTGATGTTATTAAAATTTAGCAGGTGCATGAGGTTTATAGTTGAAATGTTTGCTGGTTGCTGGAAGCTGATGAGGCTTGTTATGAAGGCCAGCATGTATTAGTGTGGAATATTAGACATGTCATAAGAATGGTTATGTAAGTGATGCAATATTCTTGCTTGTAATACATTTTGTGTCAGGTTACCTGCCTTTCATACTCTTGGTAATCACCAATTATGTTATGTGAGTCATGTTCATATCAAGTTTTACTATGGGACAAAAAATCAGTTAACAAATCTTATATAAAGGTTTAGGTCACTTGGATCCTTTTGAAAATGTTATGAACAATGTGAAGTAGTGCAAGTACCGTGGTACTCATGTAGCAAGAAGTACTAGAATGGCTATGTTCCTCTGGTGTGTATCTTCACCATCATTATCTGACCTCTACTTCAAATGGAGGGACAGAAAGCCTCCGTCTCTTTCAGTGTTCTCTGAGGCGTTTCCTTGACTGCGGACTCTGAACATCTAAAACATTCTGTGCCATCTCCAATCTTAAAGACACAGGCCTGCCCTTAACCAAGAACCGATTGTCTCATGCAGTTCACTGTGAATCGTCAGGCTTGCTCTCGTTCAGCTGGCGAAGCTGCCACCTTGCAATTTTCCAGAGATCCCCACATCAGGAAATTGCCGACAATTGAAAACAGCTCCCTGTATGACATTGACACATAGAGGATGTAAAATTGTGCTGCAGGGGAAATTTTTCTTCGATTCAGAGCAGTTTATTAAGTGAGCAAACCGATAGAGACACATAGTTGAATTTATTTGCATGCGCGTTAGTTGTACCCCTGCAATCACCCTCTGGCTGTCCTCTGGATCGTGTCATGAGCTCCCGCGTTTTGAAAGCGGCTGTTCGGACAGCCTGGGTAGCGCTTGGCCGCTTTTGAAATGGTAGCGTTTTCCAGCCTTATCTCGGTGGGTAATCCTCTTCCCCTATCTGTCTGCCCAGAGTGACTCTTGTTCTGAGGGCTCACGGTGGAACAGCTGCAGCCAGCCTCGGAGTGCCCTCCCTGCCTCAGTGGTACCTGCATCCCGAGCACTGTAATCAAGCCCTGCACCTTCCCCCTGGGAAATGTCGCCCTTCTTCTCGTAAATGAAAGTGCCAGGCCACCAATTCTATCCGTTCAGTCTCTGAAAACTGTAATTAGACATCAGCTGCTGGAGTGACTCCAAGAGGGGGGTTATAAGGATCGTCAAGTGTGTGTGTTGCCTGGTATGATCTCTGAGAGGCCCAGGAACATCCCAGTGAACATTACTCTATATATCCACTAGAGGGCTCTGTGGGAATGTTTTTTTTTGTTGTAGAGTACCAGCTTCAGCTAGGTTTTTGGAAAGAATTTTAGTCCATTAAATGTACAAAAAATCTATATGTAAAATGTATAAAAATATATTTGAAAGCTCCATTTGGATCGTTGAAGTGCTTTATGTATTTTGGAGATTTGGAGAAGTTCAACAGTTTCCCGTAATAAATGTTTTAAACAGGGTTCAGACTTGGGCTAAAATCCCCTGGCGAGGAAGCGAGTGAAATAATGTACTGTCTTATGAAAAGTTAATGGATGTAAAAAGGTCTCCGCGTATAAAAAATGGATCTGTCTGTGAATTTTCACTCTCCAGAAACAAGACTCTGCCACTTTGGATATGGAGAGAGCGAACAAAGAGATCGAGATGCTGAGGAAGCAGTACGAGGCCATGTCCCAGGAGCTGAAGGAGGCGGTGCAGGAGGCGGAGGTGGCCAAGTGCCGCAGAGACTGGGCCTTTCAGGAGCGGGACAAGATCGTGGCCGAGAGGGAGAGCATAAGGTAACGGAGTGCGGCGTGTCTTTCAACTGTTGGTGTGCCTCGATTTCCGTACTTGCCGAATAATGGCAGCTGTTAAAAGGTAGCGGTGCGACATTCCGATGGCTCGTGTAGAGCAATTCGGCTTCTGGGAAGACACCGCAGCCCGCAGGAGCCGCATGGCGATTGGACGTCCAGCGGAGATGGTTCGTTCAACAAGTGTGCCCTGTGCATCTGCCCCCAGGACGCTGTGTGACAACCTAAGGAGGGAGAGGGACAGAGCGGTGAGCGACCTGGCCGAGGCCCTGCGCAACCTGGACGACATGAGGAAGCAGAAGAACGACGCCTCGCGGGAGCTCAAGGAGCTGAAGTAGGTCTTTTTTTCTTTGGAACCCGTTCCTCATAACCGTTCTGTTCATCCTGCTGTTATTGAAAACTGGTGTGGCCATCAGCTGAAAATTTCATCTATTTTTATTTTTCTCCTCGCGGAAGGAACCCCCCCCCCTTGACATTGTTGCCTTGATGGTTTGATGTGCCCGTGAACTGAACAGAGGTCTTGACCCCCATCTAGTGGTGTAATGATGTATAACATTTATGGTCATCAGGGTGTGCAGAAGTGCACGTTCCCTTCCATGCATGAGCGGTTAGATGTATTTTTTGACTGCAGAACAAATTGACTTAAAGACATTGATGGCTACATTAGATCCTTATTAATGAGGGGGGAATTCATCTTAATCAAAAGGCTTCTGCCTTGCATTCGTGCATCAGGTTTTTTTTCCTAATGTTTTCTGCACACGGGCCATGGTTTTGCTTACCTGTACTGATAGAGAGGATTCACTTATCTTGGTATTTAGGAATTTCAAATTTATTTAGATTAAATGGTAAGATTTTAAATTAATAGTAGTTTAAAGGGCTTTACAGGACTTTTACAGAACTTGCAGATGGAATGTAAGGTACTCAAAAAGGCAAATGTATACTACATTAGGGAGAAGCAGTTCAGAGGACTCCCAAGTGGTGCAGGCTGAGCTCTCTCAGCCAGACATTCACTGGTTTGAATCCGGGTCGCATTGCCAGCAATGTCTGCGAGTCTGCAGCTGCAGGACACATTTGGCCTCGTCCTACCTGTGTCAGGCTGGCTTGCATCAACCAGGGTCCCTTGTTATGCTACACAGTAGCGCCTCCTAGTGGCCGATCATGCACATAAAACCTACTGAGGTGTCATCAGCGAGAGATGTGCCGGTCCTCCAATCCGCATTGGATCCTCTGTCAGTGCACTGTGGGAGTTGTAGTGTGGCCGCTGGCTGTGGTGAGTGTAGTGGAGGAGGACTGCATGTGCTTTCCATCAGCACTGCTGTGAGTGCGCGGGGAGGTGAGCCGACTGCTCAGGCGGCCATTCCTGGGGAAAGATGAGTAAAGAGTTCAGCAGCTGTTGTATTCAGAGGTAAATTAGCATTTTTATTTGGTGAAGTGCTGCAGGGCCTTTCAGCCACGTTCGGCCTTCTTCAGGAGGCAGTGGCCGGTTAAACACATTTCAGCTATTGTGGAAATGCGTGAAAAGGCCATTCTTCTGCCACCTCTCACAAGTGAACTTGCGAACCGGGGTGAAGGACTTTCCATTTCTTTTTTCCAATTCAGGTCTCTCTCTGCTCTCGCTTTTAACATTTTCATTTTCTCCCTGTCAGAGAGAAGATGGAGAACCAGCTGGAGAAAGAGGCTCGGTTTCGGCAGTTGATGGCCCACAATTCTCACGATTCAGCTATCGACACCGATTCTTTAGAGTGGGAGACGGAGGTGGTGGAGTTTGAGAAAGACAGGGTGGGTTCAGCCTCCTTTTTTTCTCGATTGTTGTAAGATGAGTTATTTCATGACATTTAACAGAGCCCCATTGTCCTCAGTGTGTTTGATCTCTCTCGTGTGTGTGGTGTAATTACTCTCTAATCACAATGGTTGGTCAGTGTCATTGTTGGAGGCACACTGCCACGCCGCTGCAAGGCTGATTTATAGCTTTTGCACATGGCTTGTCCCCAAAATTATCTCAGCTGGGACATCTTCAGCAGTGCTTTGCTCCAAATAGCACATTTTTAGATCTCATCTAGATCTAAGCTCAAAGCAGGGAAATCAGACTGATCAAACAAACATGATTTGCATGTAAGTACAGAAGTGAAGGCAATCTTGATGGCTAGGGCTCTCCAGATATCCAGCCTAATTCATTACATTACATTGTCATTTTGCGGATGCTCTTATCCAGACTGACGTACATAGGTTAAAAATACCATGTACCATGCCCCAGCAGGGGGCCTTGCTCCTATGCAGTATGCTACACTGCTGCCCCTCATCTTCACACTTAAAATTATTCAATGTACAGTGGTTGGTGGAACACTGAACTAAAATCAGTTCAACACCCCCCAAATGTCCTTTACTATAATAACGTAAGTGATTGACTAACCATTTTAAAACAATTACCCTGCCTGAAATGCAATTAAGCGCACAGCATGTGATCAAAAATTAAACACAAACTGATAGGGCTTATGTGTATCTGAGTTTGAATGTTTAGTGTTATGCCATGTAAATGTATTTAAAACTTTTTAAATTGGCAAATCCCCAGATGGCTTTATAAAGGGAAATGAGTATGTCTGAACATAATTTCTTTCCTGTGATGGGTATGGCCTAAAGCAATGAAGTCAGGGAGGCAGGTGTCCATTTGATTTGAGTTGAACGAAAACTGAATGCTTTCTCCCCACTCTCCTGGGTTTTCTCAAGAGACTTTGACTGTTGAAATTTGTCAGTGCTTACAATTCTGGTGACCCCTTCACGGATTTGAATAGCACAAACAACCTAGGCGTGTCATGCATCAATTTATTATTTTGAGTGTGCAGTATGTAATTATGATTTAAAAAGTGTTGTTTTTGGCAAATGAAACATTTAAAATATATGACTGTGTAGGTTGTAGGTACTACAGTATCATTTGCTTGATTGTTTATTTTTTTACAGGAGGACATGGATTTGAAAGCACTTGGATTTGATGTAGCTGAGGGGGTAAATGATCCATATTTACCAGGAGATTGTGGAATATTTGTGACCAAGGTGGACAAAGGAAGTATTGCAGATGGAAGGCTAAGGTAAATGATGGGATTAATATAATATTAGTATTAGTCGTGTTAGTGGTATTAATATAGTAATGGTATTCGTAAAATCCTCTTTACTAAAAAAATCATTTTCTCATGTAAGTCCTGTACCATTGTTTTTGTCATTTCAGAGTGAATGATTGGCTGTTGAAGATAAATGACATTGACCTCACCAATAAGGACAGGAAGCAGGTCATCAAAGCTGTTCTCAACGGAGGAGGAGTAATCAACATGGTGGTTCGCAGGCGGAAGTCTTTGGGCGGAAGAATCATTACTCCCATACACTTAAATCTGGTGGGACACAAAGGTCAGTTACCTTTCATGGAATGATTTTAAATCGTTTTATAAAATGGTTTTTCTGCTGCTTTTTCTGGCTGCTCTTTGAGCAAGGCCCAAAGCCTGTTATGCAGACAGGAGTTTCCTGAACTCCCAGTAATTTGCAGCTTATGTTAACCTCTGTGTTAAAATGTGAGAGGATGTGTGGGCATCTTGGTCAGAGCCACCGGTTTGAGGACAGTAATGTTATTTTCCCCAGCGCTATGTTACACTCTACGCACAAACATAAATGCAAAGTTTAAATAGAACTTATAATCAGCCTGCAGCCTGTAACGTGAACTATTGATCTGAAAAACTCCGAGAACCTAGAAAGTTACTATATAAATTTAATCCATTGTTGTTGTTTTGAAGAGCAGTGAGCATTTTGCTATTCCTGGAGACGGTGTGACATTCTCCCCCCTCTTGGTTCACAGACAGTGGTATCAGCCTGGAGAGCGGGGTGTTTGTGACTGCTGTTGTACCAGGCAGTCCAGCTGCTCGAGAGGGGTCCCTCACGGTTGGAGACAGACTTATTGCTGTGAGTGTTGAATCTGTTATATGATCCCCCCCATCAGACCGGCATTAGGAGTTAAGTCTGCGATTAAATCAGGCGTTTAATTAGCTTTGCACAGACCGTATTGTTCTCTGTCTCTGGATGGAGGTCAATCACGCCACACTATACAGTCATTCTGGCTTCGCTCTTTTCAGAGGGAATCGGCTCGTGCATTGTGTGGTCCCGAATATGTTTACCTGACTGTCTCCTCCAGCATTGACTCCTTATACAGTGTGGATTAGATGCAGATTTGTACATGCTTTTATTTTCCAATTTTAGCACAATGCAAAACTCATTTTGTCAGAAGCGGTTAACTTCATTGTACACATGGTGTCCCTTTGTGTCAGTGTTGAATTTCCTAATTCATTTCAAGCGTCTTTTCCCGGTAATGGGAGCGAACTGAAGGCCCGTCGTGCTGTGATAATATGAAGCGCTGACCTAATTTTCCTCCCCAGATAAACGGAATTGCACTAGATAACAAATCACTGACTGAATGTGAAGCTCTGCTGCGGAGCTGCCGGGATTCTCTCAGTCTCTCACTAATGAAGGTGAACTCTTATGAACTCATCCAGTAATATGTCACAGTTGTGCCTATAAAACAATGAGTCTGTGGATGTTTTGCTATGACTGGTTCGAATGTGATGTGGGACAGTTCCTGCTGCCGGTAAGGGCAATACAATTACGCTGTCATTATGTTAGTTAATCCTCACTGTGGCGAAGGTGTCACGTTTCATCTTGAAATATTTAGGGCAAGAAGTTTTTTGCTCAGCTGCCGGCAGGAAAATTGGAGTAAGGTACGAGTATGTTTGAAGGTCATGGTCACTCAGGTGTCTTTCTTTTTCTTCCTCTCCTACTTCTTTGAACAGTTCTTCCCACAGAGTTGCTCGGGGCAGAACATTTTTGAAAACCTCCGAGACACGGAGAAGAGCTCCAACTGCCGGCTTCACTCCTCGGAGGTGCACGTGCGGAACTGCCGAAACTTGAAACACAACAGCTCGACCCAAACGGACATCTTCAACCCGGACGGCGGGGACGGCGGGAAGAAGGAGCGGGGCGACGCCGAGGAGGCGTCCCTCTGCCACCACAAGCCCTACTCCACGGGCTCGCTGCACGGCCACTCCCACCGGCCCAGTGCCGAGCTCAGCCCGGGTCCCCTGAGCGCCCCCATGTTCCCGGAGCGCTGCTACGGCCGGGCGGACCCGGACAAGCGGCAGTTCACCTTCGACCCCTCGGCAGGCGACTGCATCACCGTGGAGACCACGCTGGAGAAGGGGCCGGCGCAGAAGCACAGCGGCGGCACCTGGCCCAAGATGGTGGTGGGCGCCTCGGCGGCCGACAGCCCGCACCTGTCCATATTCAAGGTGCCCAAGCAGAGGAAGTCCATCTTCGACGCGGACACCTTCAAGAGACCGGACACTGCCTCCAAGCTGGACTACCTGTCGCCGGCGCAGCTGCCCGCCCACTCCCCGCAGGCCTCCAAAGCCGAGGCGGCACAGGCCCCGCCCACCCCGCCCACGCGCAGCGACTCCTTCAAGTTCAAGCACAAGCAGCAGACCAGCTCCGCCTCCGACTCCACAGTGACGGCGGGCTCCCCGCCCGCCACGCCGGTGCTGTCGCCCGCCGCTCTGGGAGGAAAGCCGGAGGTGGTGCTGGAGGCCCGCGACAGGAACGGCAACCATTACTTCATGGAGGGCGGCGGGGACTGCAAGGTCCTCGCCTCCAGGAAGTCCTGCGAGGAAGACCTCAGCCGCCAGAGGGGCGAGGAGCCTGAGGTGAAGAGGCGCAGACCCAAATCGGCGCCTGCCCTGAGGCGCAAGATGACCCCCCTGCAAATTCCCATTCCGACACTACAGGTAATTTTATACTCCCTCGGAGGCTAGCTCTAGCTCCAGTTATTGATTAATGCAGAGTAAAAATGGAACTGTTTGCTGCAAGTGAAAATAAAAAAAGTCACTTTAAGTGACCAGCTTTCATAAAGGTACATAAATAAAGTTGAAATTGTACAAATGGGTGTACTATACAGTTTTGGGGTCCAACTTGGCTGTGTGTTTTTCTGCAGGTACAGAGCTTCTCTAATGACGAGCAGTCTCCAGAGCCCACTGAGCTGGTGCGCTTCTCCCCGAAACGCACTCACCGGCACAGTGTGGGCTTCGCACCTCCAGCCTACAACGGCTCAATGGCGGCACGTGAGTACTGTCGCAGATGGGCCATCCCATGTATTTCACAGAATGCCTTTAACAGATAAACCAAGTCATCAGGTTTTGTACGTCATATGACTTTCCTCCTGCAACAGTATCTGAACTATTGTCAGACTTTTCCTGCCTTCATATGTTTAATGATAGTTCTGTTAGTACTGCTGCCATGACCACCACTCTTACAAGTACCAGTAGCAAAGGGCAAACACAATACAGATGTAGCCACGTATACTATCTTCCCGAAGAAATAAACAAAGCGAATATTCTAGACTTGCAGCTACTTAACAGTGATCACTTTGACGTAACTTTTCCATTACCGTCAGCTGTGACAGTTTCATCCCGGAGAGCTAATTGAAAATCTCATTTAGCCCTTCGCCTTATCTAATGGAAGCACGCTGTATATCGCTGACCCATTTTCGCCACCATGCGGGTCCCAACTGTTCTACATTACGTGCCGCGGGCACTTGGCCTGGTTATTGTTGCAAAGGAAAGCTTATCTCCCACTCGCACTCCGGATCGTAAAAACTGTGCGACCCCCTCGAGTTGAAATTGGACATTTGCTATTTGAAGAATTCATGCTTCAAAAAAAAAAGGAGGCCCGTTGATGTTGAGAGCGCAGATTCTGTATCTGCTGCCAGCGCGTGGCGTTTTGGGCAGCATCTGCGTCCGTGCGTGTGGTTTGCTTTGCGTGCAACGAAGGCTATTTTTACATGATTGAATATGTATGAGCTGGCTTTGTAACATCATTTCCAAGCTTCCCTGTAGTTTTCTCATCTGTTGCCCTTAGCAGCTTCGTTTGTATTTACAGCTACATCGCAGGACTGTCTGAATAATTACGCTCTTGTCTTGGTACGTTCTCGTCATGTTCAAAGGCGACTGTTTCTCTGCGTCTCAGTCGAAAGTGGGCAGTGCAGAATGAACCCCGAGCTCAATGCATGGGGATGTGTGCCGTGGTTCAGAGACGTTAGGCGCTGGTGTTGGCTTACCCTTAAGGATATCTAATGATAGCCCTGCCCGTTGTGGTTGAGTCTGAGTGGTTTGGTATGCATGCAATGTTAAATCTTTCCATATTTTTTTTTTTTTTAAATCTTTTCCATTGACACAGACTCGGCGCACAGAGGTTTGGCCCCATGCCCTGCGGTAACGGCTGTAATGAGAAATCCAATTTACACCGCCTGGAGCCACCGGGTTCACACTAATAACTGTCCTTCAGTCCCCAGCCAAATCTGCCATCCGCATTCGCATCCCAGGTACCCCAGCAGGCAGAGCCAGTCTCCCGTTATGTATCTCTCTTCTCTCTCTCTCTCCCTCCCTCCCTCTCTCTTATATACTGCTCCTCTTGCTGCAGAAAACTTATTTTATCCTGTCTCATTGTATGATAGATCATCATTTTCTTTGTTGTCTCTCAGAATTTTTTTATCAAGGCATTTCAGTGTTCTGAATAAAGTCTCCTGAAGCTCTAGGTCAGTAGTAAGGTTGGTAAGTTGCTGGTGATAGAAGAGTAACCGCTAGATGGTAGATCCTTGTAAACATCCAGAAACAGCCACAGATTTTTTTTTTTAAGTTCCTTTGTCCTGTAGACCTTAGCAATGCTGAGTGCAAAAGAGTAGTCACTTAACCATGATGAACTTTTCTTAAATTTGAGTGACAAATTTAAGGAAACATTACCTCCCGTGTAGCCCAGACAGTAGAAGCGCTTGCTCAAAGCACAGACTAAGGCCTGCAGCCGGGGTTCAAAACCGCATGTGTCATTTGCCAACAATGACTAGGAGTCCACGTCAGCGTAATAAGTTAGCTTCATTCCACCAGGGATGGGTTGGGTAGGTTGGTCAGGATTCCCACTGCTCTCCGCACCCTGTGACTCATTTGGGCATCTTTGAGTTGGCGTCAGGGGGATGCACCTATCCTCCAATGGTGTTTTCCACCTGATGCACTGTGGGATATGTAGTGTGGAAAATAGTTGTGGTGGGAATTCTTATGTATTGGAAGATTGCGTTCGCCTTGCTTTGCGCTCCTATGCAAGTTCACTGGTTGTCATTGCAGTAGGAAGAGTGAAATGTATAATTGGGAAATTTAAAAGTTGGGATAAAAAGGGGAAAATGGGGGGAAAAAAACTAAAATTTTAAGGATGAATTGCTTTTAAATTTTGTACTGTTTGTTAATTTTAGATTCAAAATACTTTGTAAGAAGCAAGAAAAAGAATGAAACAATTAGATTTGTGTTTCAAAGCTAAGTGCAGCCTAATTAAAGGTATATGATTGAGTTTTGTGCACAGTCCTTGTGCACAGTGAAGCTCTGTGGTTTAGTAAACAGAGGGCACAGCTGCGTGATGTGAAATTAAAGTTGCTCTCTCTCTTTCTCTCTCTCTCTCTCTCTCACTCTCTTTTGAAATGCAGTCCCCAGCATCAAGGTCGTCTGAGCTTGGACCTCAGCCACAAGCGCTCCAGTGACTTCTCTGAGTCATCTCGCAGCCGGACGCCACACGGTACCAACTCCCTGCCATCCAGCGCTCGACTGGGTCAGTGCTGGGTCCTGCTGCAGACAGCCTCTGCATTAAAGCCTGCGCCACCTGTGTGCAGTGAATAAAACCATATCGCTTAGATGTGTTACATATTACATTGAGCGTTTGTTTGTTGAATTCAGTGCTCAAATATTCTGTTTTTGTATGTATGGAATCTGTTTTTTTTATATCTATTCCATCTTTTTTGGTCTGGGCAGGTTCATCTAGTAATCTACAGTACCGCACAGAGCGGATTAAAATCCCGTCAACCCCACGCTATCCGCGGTCCATGCTGGGTTCAGATAGAGGTATGCATCTCGTCACCTGCTCCCATTCTTGGACCTCCTTCAAATGTCCTTGGAAGATATGGCAAGAAAACACATGAGACAGTTTGCCCTTCAGCTTCAAATGGTTTGCCAACTCAGTTTTGGGCAGAACAGACAATTTGAATTCATTTGAAATCAGTACCTCTACAGAAGTGTTCCTAAATTTTTTTCCTAGTCTTATAAACTTTCGAGGTCTCAAATTTGCGAGGATGTAATTTTGGTATGTTGTTTAATGTCTCTCCATTTATGTATTTATTTATTAACAGGTTCCCTATCACATTCTGAGTGCAGCAGCCCCAGTCTGATCACTCCTCCTCAGTCGCCACTCAACCTGGAGACCTCCTCCTTCGCCAGCAGCCAATCACAGAGCTCCATTTCCACCCTGCCAAGAATATCTGTCAGTCCTGTTCCAATAGGAGAGCGCAGGAAGGACAGGTATGCTTGGACATTGGACCAGGCGAAACTTTGTTTTCCATATTTTGACGTAGTGCCAAACCAGATTTTTACCGAATTTCATAAATCCTGATGCAGCGAGAAATGATCATCAGTAAAGCGAATGGTGCACTATATGTCCTACATGATGCAATTCATTTATTTAATGTAATTGTCTGTCTAATCTACTCTAATCCAACACAGACATTTAAAAAAATCAGGCTACGTGAGGTCACTGTTTCTCTTTTTTTTCATCCCTTTGTGGATTTTCTCCTGCTGTTCTGTTTAGAATAACAAGTGTTTTACCGTCTCCATTGTGCATTTCTCACCTTCTCTCCTCCTCTTCCTTTCTGTAAATTCCTTGTTTCTTAATTTGGACACTCTCCAGCCTCTGTCAATTCATTTCCTGTTTTCTTCCCTTTACCTTCACTCTTCTGAATCTTTCAGATATCTGTTCCGTAACAGATCGTTTCTGAGAATCCCTGTGGCTCCTAGGCCTAGATTCTCTTCACTAAGAAGCCTGAGGTTTGTTCTCTGCCAGTCACAAAGGGGATGTCCCAAAAAGAGCTTGCTTACAGTATATTTGAAGTGTTCTGTTTGATTGTAAAGCTCATCTGCGTCTCACTTATCTCCCTTTTGGGAGTTATTTGTTGATATGCAATATATATTTTTTTTTTGCATGTCTGAAAATATCTTGAACACTAGTGATTCAGTTGGTTTGCCTCAAGTTTTTATTTTTATCTGCATGAATCGGATGGACATCTTTATCAGGTGGTTTAAAGAAATAAATTCACCTGGAAATACTCATCTTAAAAGTAAAACGGACGAAAAGTGGGAAGAGAATTTGGGACATGCCCTTCGAGAAACTGACTTCCTTTTTGTAGAAAGATATGTTCAATTTTAGTACCTTCAGTATTTTTTTTTAGTCCAGGTTTAGTGCAATTTAAAATCATATTTGGTTTCCCAAAGAAGACAGCCTCTAAGTTATTTTATAGTTTCTTATGATGTTGGAGGTCGCATGTCCTCTCTCTGGCCTTTAGAATGATTGCATGGCATTGCATGATAAAGTAGCTTCATCAAGATGTGACATGGAGAGAGCTTTGAGCAGACAAGACTTTTATTCAGAGAGATGTTTTATGCAGGATCTCAAGTGAATCCATATAGATCCCTAAATGGGGTTTGTGTTGACAGCTTTACTATGTTGCATTGGTCATCATGTCTCTGTTAAGGCATAACGTCAAGAGTGAATATGATTGGATTTCC
Source organism: Megalops atlanticus (assembly GCA_019176425.1). Classification (NCBI taxonomy): domain Eukaryota; kingdom Metazoa; phylum Chordata; class Actinopteri; order Elopiformes; family Megalopidae; genus Megalops; species Megalops atlanticus. The sequence continues at coordinate 62,242,039 of CM032875.1, forward strand.
TATTAACAGCAATGTTCTTCCAGAAAAGGGGGACCTGCATGAAGATACTTGATGTCTCCATGTGTGTCTTTGTTGTGAGTCTGTGTAGTAGGACAAAACATGGATCAGTTAGTGCAATAAGTAAGGTTTATTTATATGGTCTGTTCTCTTGTAGGCCGTATTTGGAAGAGCCAAGGAACGTTATCGTGCACAAAGGAGCGGAACCTTTAGGTATCTCCATCGTCAGCGGGGAGAACGGAGGGATCTTTGTCTCCAAGGTGACAGGAGGCAGCATCGCTCACCAGGCAGGGCTGGAGTTCGGGGACCAGCTACTTGAGGTATAGATCTCTTCTTGGGCCACTGCTCAGTCAAACCTCTACCCTTGAATTTGAGTGACTAATGTAAGCAAATGCTGCGTTTCAATTCTTGCCCACCTTTTCCATTAAACCCGGTGACCGTACAACCTTTAAAATGCTTGTACTGGAGAAAAAAAAACCTAACATTTGTGCTCATTCATTGCTCAAGGTTAAGGACAAAGCACCTTGACGTAACTGTAGATTGATGTAGGCTGGGCTTTGTTTTTTTCTGTGCCCTGGTGAATGTGATGAACTGTTAGCAATGACATTATTCCCTCAGTACAATGGAATTAACCTGCGCAATGCTACGGAGCAGCAAGCTCGCTTGATCATCGGTCAGCAGTGCGACACCATCACCATCCTGGCACAGTACAACCCCCACATGTACCAGCTGGGCAACCACTCACGGTCCAGGTGATAAAAACGCACTGCTAAATTTAATGTTTTTGTTCATAATAAATTGTTTTGGAGAGAATTTTTTTCCCACATGAAAATATCAACAGGATCGTCAACAGCAATTTCATCAAATTTACAAATTTTTTTTTTTTACTGGTTTTTTATGCTAACCATTTCTGTGGTGGCTCGTTAGCTCTCGGATGGAACCAATCAGCAATCAGTCGACTCCTCAAGGCAGTGGAGCCACAACTCCTGACAATCACTCCACTATCGACACCCTGAGCGAACAGGACGAGGGCACCATGACGCCCCCCTCCAAACAGACCACCCCCACCACCAGCCCCCGCAGCTCCATCAGGTGAGGCAAGCTGAAGGCCTCAGTCTGCTGCCTCTCCCAGAAAGAAGCACCGACAGCCATGAGAGATGACAACATTTATCTGTGGCATTGTGCATCCATTTAGCTAATATCCATGAGCGTGTTTGCTGTGGAGAAAGCAAGCTTGCTGTAGGTAGTGAATGTTTTTCTTTTTTTTTCCCCATTTTCCTACAGGATGTCTACTGAGGCAGCCAAGAAGATTCCGGAGCCGAGGCTAGTGACAGTGAAGAAGACCCAAGTGGAGCTGGGAATCCAGATATGCGGGGGCAACCTGCACGGCATCTTCGTGGAGAAGCTGGAGGAGGACAGCCCGGCTAAAAACGCGGATGTCCTGATGCCGGGAGACCTGATCTTAGAGGTACAGAGAAGTATAGGTGGTCCCCAGTGAGGCTCTGGCCATATGTTGGGAGGCATTGCAGTGGTTCCCTTCTGTTGGAGCTGCCCGCACTCTTCATTATTGATCATCTGTTAGAATCTCTGCTTGTACACAAGCCATTTATCTGCAATACAGGAAACGCATAAGGTCTAATCCCTAGCTTGGCTTGGCTTGACTTGGCTCAGTGCCTGTAAGCTTCTGCCCTGCGCTGTATTACAGCAATGTCTCCCTGGGATAGACATCACAAACTGACATTTTATACAGCCATATAACAGAATCCATCTGGAGCGAAAATCAATGCCGCAGCGGCTGCCGAACTGTGTACAAACATTTGTTTTGTCATTTGACCGCACTTTAACTATGTTTGGAGATTTTGAAAGTGTCTATTTCTTGTCGTCTCTCCAGTATTGTTCAGTAATCATGAAGAATAAGACTGCAGAGGAGGCCTATCTGGAGATGCTAAAGCCCGCAGAAACAGTCACTTTGAAAGTCCAGCACCGTATCGATGAGTTCACCATGCTTAAGGACTCTCCCGGGGATGGATTCTATATAAGGTATGATCCCAAAGATAACATATCTTAGGTAACTTTATTCATTCCTTACCCAAAGCAAAATCTCGTTAAATACATGGTAAACTTCACTCATATTCTCAAGTCATACATTCATTTCTGAAGTTGTAGACTGCAGTTTTGTCCATGTCCTCCTCTTCGCAGTTACGTTGTAGATCTAAGACGAGACGGCTCACCATGAACGTGTCATACATTTCGTGTCTCTATATTTATTGGCCTAACCATACAGCACACACGAGAGATGTACACCCTGTTCAGGCTAAGTAAACATTTCAACATGCTTCAGCATGCAAAAAATAGCCCTGTGTGTTTGCTTTATGTAAATGCCCTTAATCGTGGTACAGCTGTCGTACTCACCGTTCCCTAGTGTTTTGCTGTGATCCAATCCGCCGTAAATAAGCACCGACGATCCTGATGCTTGTGGGAGTGCAGGCCTCTGAGGAATGATGGCGGCACTAAAAGCCACTTCACCCTCTTCACCCTCTGCATGAAAGTGTCAATGGAGCCACTCATCTGTGTCCCCTCTCCTTCTCAGAGCACTTTACGACAGGGTGGCAGAGATGGAGCTAGACCTAAGTTTTAAGAAGGATGACATCCTCTACGTCGACGACACTCTACCAAAGGGCAATTTCGGGTACTGGATGGCCTGGCAACTTGATGAGAATGCTCAAAAGCTTGAACGAGGGCAGATTCCCAGTAAATACATGTAAGTACGTTTTCACCTTGTCACCCTTGGAGAAATGTTTTGGAGTGGGGTGGATTTCAACAAGCAGGCATAGGGCCTTTGTGTGCTGAAAATCCTGGTTATGACCTTGTAAATGATGGTTGTAAATTTTAGTGGGGAAATTAATTTGTTGATTTTAATGGGGAGTGCACCAAGCAAGCATAAAGTCTCAGTCCAGTCGTAAGGGAGTCGTTACTGAACACCACCCAGGGGGTAGATGCTATGTTAGAAACTGATCTCATTGTTATCTTTAAATAGAGATATTAGTGCACATACTTTTGATGCCATTTCTTTCCTGACATTTTTAAGCCAGTTCATGGCGCTGTTGCAGTTAGACTGAATTTATAAATGTAACAAATTAAACTTATTTATGCTCTGTGGCAGTCCCGTTGTGAACTAAATACAGTTTTGATTGATTGTGTAATTTGGTTAATCAATGCAACAGTAGGAGTCATTGATTAAATGGCTGATTGATTAAAGGCCAACACATGCAAAGCAGAGCAGTATTCTGTATAAAACACAGGACTGCGCATGCACCTTAGTTTCAGCTTCTCACATCAGGCAGTCTTGGAAGCAACACGCACGAACTTGAAATTAATTAGTTATGCTTGAAAATTACATCACACACATACTACTTTGGCATTTAAAATAAGCAGGTTAATTTTTACTGTTTTTGTTTTGCTCCCCTACTGCAGTTGTCTCGCAATTTGTGTGCCACAACCTCGTCTGTTTGTACTTTATGAGAATGTTGTGTTAAGCTCCTAAACGCACAACACTGATCTCACCCTGTTGTTGCCTCCCAAAGGATGGACCAGGAGTTCTACCGGAGGCACAGCATGTCAGAGTTGAAGGATGAAAATGGCTCGAGCAAGACCCTCTCGGCCGCTGCTCGGAGGTCCTTCTTCCGCAGGAAACACAAACACAAACGCAGCGGGTCAAAAGACGGGAAAGATCTGTTAGCCCTCGATGCCATAAGCACGGATTCCATTCCATTCTTGGAGGGTGAGTGTTTGGAAGCGTAACTTGACACTGCAGCATCGTGCGTGTGTGTGTGTGCGTGTGTGTGTGTGTGTGTGTGTGTGTGTGTGTGTGTGTGTGTGTGTGTGTGTGTGTGTGTGTGTGTTTATATATATTATATATACTTTGCATGAGAGTACAAAGCCATTACTACATCAGTGTTCACAAGAGGGCTCCAGAAGATCCTTAGCGTTCTGTTGAAGTACTCCGAGCAGGCACTTGAATGAGTTAAAATGTCAGAGCCTTAGTGCCTTGTACATCTGCATTTAACAGACTTAAAAACACGTGAGCTTTCATCCACAGCCATTTTCCTGTAGTAGATCAGCAAATGTGAAAAATGCCTCCGGAAAAAAAAAAATACCACCATCAAATGGCCATAGGGTGATTAACAAGCCTATGGTGGATAATGTTTTGGATATAGAATTTTAAGGCAATATTCCAGGGGTCAAATGTCAAATATACCCAAAATGGACAGGAGTCACGAATAGATGAACAGACGAACATTTTTCTGTGCAGGTTTTTGTCATAATTTTGGTTGTATTTGGCTCAGCGGTGCCCCCTAGGACAGTTCCTGCCTTCCATTCACATTGCTTGTATAAGTATGCCACTCGAGTGTGACGCATAGTCGTTCACAGTCACGTCCTCCTTTGGTAGACTGTGTGAGCCTGGCCTACCAGCGGGTGCAGAAGGTGGAGAGCACCTCTCCCAGACCGGTCCTGATCCTGGGCCCGCTGGTGGACGCTGTCAAGGACATGTTGGTTAAGGAATCCCCAGGGAAATTCTGCCGATGCGTACTTGGTGAGCCGATAAGTCTTACACACCTCCCCACATTTATTTTATCTGATCTTTAGAGCAAACTTCAGGGTTTTTCTGGCAAGCAGTGATGATTACTTAACTCTTTGTTTTAATTGAATGCATTTTAGTATGAAGATTTAATAAAGAATTAAATGGGTGCATGTGTTCGTCCCAGACCACAATATCAGAAGGTACACATTTTTGAGTATATTTGGGCTGTTCTCAGAGCTGTCAGTTTATCTCTGTTGCCTAGAGGTCATTTTAAGGCATGATTTAAGTTCTGTTTTCCTTTTGAAATGCTAACGTGTTCTCTCCTTGTTTCTGCTGAATTTTAGAAGTGATGAAGGCTTCTCAACAAGCGATAGAACGTGGAGTAAAGGATTGCCTGTTCATTGACTATAAGCGAAGGAGCGGCCATTTCGATGTGACGACTGTCGCTTCCATAAAGGAAATAACAGAGAAGGTAGATTACCACTTTTCACTTCCCTGTCAGAATTCTTTGTTGCATAGAGGCTTGCTGTTACTGTAGAGTAAACCTTTTTAGTTGAGAGGATGTACTCTTTCACTTAAATAGCCATTTGTTGAATAGAAATTTTGATGTTAAAGTGATTATCGCCTCTATATCTCTAAACTTAATTTTTAAAAAATGTTTAAGCCTGATATTGTTACACTGCTAGGTTATTTTAATGGTTAAGCTCACAGTGTGCATTTTGATGACATTGCCTGTGTGCTGTCACTCATTGCTCATTGAAAGCGAACTGGAACTGTGCTTTCATTTTCTCTCATAGGATTGTCACTGTTTGCTTGACATTGCACCTCACGCCATTGAAAGGCTTCACAGCGTTCACATTTACCCAATCGTCATTTTCATTCGGTACAAAAATGCAAAGCAAATAAAGTAAGTAGCCACAATTTTCTACAAAGACATTTGTGTCTGTGAGATGTCTTTTGCTTTTTAGGGGGACGATAAACTGACATACAGAAGCTTTCAGCGTCATTGCACTGAATTGTTTTCCCATGCCAATGAAAGATTTAGTTTTCATTTTTTTGCCGATTGCTTTGCCACAGTTTCTGAAGTTTTTTTTTTTCTTTTTCCTGAAGGCGTATCCATCATTAACACATTACTTTTACGAGCGTGCCCCAGATTCAAAAAGTATCTAGAGGAAAAGGAGCAGTCTATTATGTATCATACTTGTAAGTGCAACAGAAACTACTAAGAGAGTACCCCAAACTTCAAGATAGCTAAGTAATTTTAGTTTAGTTTATTTTGTGTTGGTTGACTTCTGATATTCAGTTACCATGCCTATTTTATTTATTATAAGATGGCAAAATTTAATCATAATTAGTAGTAATTATCTAAGCTAGACTAGTAACTTAATTAGTGTGATAATTTTATGTAGTATTATTGTTAGTCTTTCTCATATTATTGGGATATTAAAAAACAAGGGTTAGTTCAAAAAATAGCAAAGATGCACTTTGGACTGCTTTAGAACTGTTAGTCAGAAATTAGATATAATATATCCACAACTTCTGTCCCCGCTCCCTATAAATGCCTTCAAACTACCCAATTTTCCTACCCTTATATTGGGCTGACATCAAGGCAGCCCTTAAGGTTCATCTAGTCATGTGGTTAGTCTTTAACAGCCCTAGTAACTGCAGGCCTGTTTCAACCTACAAGCTATAATAAATGTTTTGAACCCCCAAAACACTTGAATATTGTCGTTTTCCTGTAAAGAGCCTTCTCTCTCTTAGCTGGAGGATGCTTTTAATGGCGGCTTTCATTATAAAGACAGCACTTTGGGAAAACATTGAAGGCTGCCTCTGTGTGCCCTCTGGCTGCCTGACGAACAGTATTAATTAAAAAGCGAAATCGGAATGAAAATTCCAGCACCTGTCTTGGCCATTACGGGATAATTGCGATTAGCCGAAGGTAGATACGGAACAGCTCTCGCGTCGGCGTCCTCATCCAGGCGGGCAGGAAAGATTACCACGGCTAATTGAAGCCCACTCTCCTGCCAGGGCTGTGCATGGCGATGCGCTCGTGAATGGCTGGTGGGGTAGGTCTGATTGATACTAAGCCAGGCTCATCATCAGCTGAGTGCCAGCTGTCCCTAGGACTTACGAGGCCCTTACGAGGCCCTTTCGCTCAGTGCTCTGAAACGCCCAGAGCCGTCCGCGCTGTCTGACTCCCAGTGCTTGTTTTTTTTTTTTTTTTTTTTTTTTTTTTGAAAGAGAAACAAACCCCCTCCTTAGCTCCCAAACTTGCGGATGAAGCCTCAGTTGGAGTGGTGCAAACTCAAACTACAGGCTATGTGAGCACACAGGGACAGGTGCAGGTTAGAATGGGCAGCTTTTCCAGCAAACCTTGGCAGCGCTTCTCAGCCCACAGTCACCTCTCATGTCTGCTAAAGAGCATCCCACACACATTCAGTTCTACACTGCTGGAGGTGTTGGTTTTAATGGCAACTGTTTTTTGTAAGATTGAGCAATTTGGCCCCAGTATACTTCTTTAAAGCATTTATCAGTATATTACTGTCTCTCAGTGATGTATGAGTGCAAGCTTGTTCGTTAGTTCACTGGTAAATGTTGTACTGTGAGAGGTCCTCCAAAGAAAATATTTCTGCGTACTGCAATTTTGTGGTTTCACAATATGTTAGAAAGTGTTGTTATAACCATCTTATTTTTCCCCCAAAAGGGAACAGAAGGATCCTGTGTTTCTGCGGGATAAAGTCTCTCAAAAACATTCCAAGGAACAGTTTGAGGTTGCACAGAAAATGGAACAGGAATACAGCAAATTCTTTACAGGTTGGCTTTTCTGCACAGCACCTTAACTGTCTACGTGTTTTTGTACTGCACACTGTAAAACCTGTTTGACATACAGAAACAGAACTTGTATAACTGAGTTTATTTGTAATTGCAGGTATTGTCCAGGGCGGTAGCTTGTCCTACATTTGCACTCAAATCATGACCATTGTTGATCAAGAGCAGAATAAAGTCCTGTGGATTCCAGACGGATCTGCCTAGACGTCAAAAGCAGCCACTGAAGCCTGCAGCCTTTGCATCGATGTAGAAAAACAAAAACACTAAAACCTTAACTAAATGAAGGGGTACAATACACTGAACAGTATACTCAAACAGTGATTTGTTCACACTTTGTCTGCGTTTTTATTACTGCGATCAATATAACCTGTAACACAAAGCTTAAGTTACACTCGTCTGCAGGCGTAGAATTCGTATAGCACTGACGTTTTCGTTTTCGTTTTACTTTTTAGTTTTTTCTCCTTTCAGAACATCTGATTTTATTAGTGATGCTGCATTTGAAACACTCGTTTACAAAAACAAAATATTTTCAGAGTATTTTTATGTAATGCTTACTTGAATGTGTACTTCTTGTAGCGCCCCCCTCCCCCTCCCCATCCAAGCCCGCAGTCCCTCCCCAAATAAAACTTTGTCATCAGGATGAAGTCAATGCATGTGAGTGAAGAGTTTACTGGCTATATGGAAGTGCCTTTTGAAATTGAGTGTTTGACAACAGGGTTATCTTGGGGCGAGGCTTAACTTCGGAGGAACGTAAAACACTTCAGTTCAATCCTTTACAGGACAGACCACTGTGTTTTAATAATCTCTTTTTTTTTTTTCTTCTTGTCTCTATGATCTTAACGTCTAATTAATTAACTAATAACTAGGTTATGACCTAGTGGAGTGTAGCAGTTGGTAGTCAGCTCTTAGAAAAGATTAGCATGTTGTTTTTTTTCAGTTTTGTTTTTGTTTGTTTTGTCACTTTTAATGTATCTATTTAAAAAAAGAAAAAACAAAAAACAAAACATCATCCTGGTGCAATTTTGCATGACTCTAAAACCTTTTTCCTTGTTTAATCTGTATTAGTATTATAGATTTTTTTTATTATTTAAGTGGGTTTTGTAATTCAAGTATGAGGCACAGTAAATGAATAAATGGTGATTCATTCGGTCTTCAATGCAATGCCCCCTCCCCTTCTGTATGTCGTGCCAAACTCGAGTATATCCATTTGTTTTGCTTTTGTTTTGCACTTGTAAATCTGTGAACCCTTCACACAGAGTTGCATTTAGATATCCAATAATTTTTGTATCATATTCTAGGTACTATAGGTGTACTGTACAAGCAAGTGTACATTTAAGTATATCACGACTGTTCCTAACATTTCATTATTGCCTGGCAAATGATTGCCTTTTATTCTTACCTTAATTGGAGAAAGTAGACTGCTCCTTATTTGAAAAAGGGATGTGTTCTTGCACAGTTTCTCAAAGAAAAATTGGTCCTAAAGTTTGACTATTGGGTTAAAAAATGAAGAACCTTGTAATTAAAAGTAAATTTAATGTCAAACTCTTGCTGGATTGTTAGCATAAGATTTTTCATGTGAGGGACAATACTTTTTCTAGGCGTGGTTGGATTATGACAGAGGATAGATGTGACAGACAGGTACTGTTCTGATTGGGATTTTCTTTATTAAAAAATATGATTTGTATCAAATGTTAAGAAATTAATATGAGAATAAAAGTCATTTTTCTGTACCACACAATACCGTTTGCTCTTTGTCTGTCTTTGCCACGACTGTAAAACCCAATTTCAGTAATTAAAGCAATGTTTAAAATTGTCACAGTAATTGGAGTGGTCATGGGCAGCTGCAGATGACATATTCATGTCCCTAAGGACTCTTATAGTATATAGTATGGTTTACCAAATAGCACATTTAGCGCTTGTGAAAAGTATGAATTAATATGAAACCACTTCAGAAAATTGGTTTAATCATGTGAAATCGTTCCAGTTACTTTTTGAAACACCCTGGCCAATGCACAGTTTGGTAGCTGAACAGGGCCACTCCTGCAGACGCAGAGGCACTGTTGTAAACACAGCTAATGATGAAAACAGGTGTTCAAAATGTGCCCAATGAAACGGAATCGATTAGCGCTGGGGTACAATCTGAGTTTCAGGCGGTGTAACGTGTCAGTGACTGACACTTACATTCGGAGCGGAGATTGAAGGTGTTGGGGAGGTAATGGTCCGAGGCCGAATCGGCGCTGGGGGGTGGATGCCGGCGCTCGGGGCGGGGCTACGGAGGAGGAGGAGGAGGAGGAGGTGCCTGTGGGGGGTGGCCGTGCAGCCACAGAGCACCGCGCGGGCATGAGGAGCGTGAATAATAGGACGCAGCGTGCAGCATGAGCTCCCCATCTCCGGAGGAGGCGGCCCACTGGGGCAGCTGTGTCGACGGGGTGTGTCTCAAACGGTTTGTCAAAGTGATGAGGTTGTCGCGCTCAGTCAAACACAGATGAGAGAGGGACGCCACACCCCCCCAACACCTTTGAGACCTGAGCGCATACGTTTTTGCTTATGTCAGTCAGAGCATACTTCTTTGTGTGCCCCTCAAGGTCACAAAAACATAAAATCTGCAATCTTCTAGCATCATTGACACTACTGCCGAGATATTCAAATGGCACTCCTCAGTAGGATGTGATTTTCAGTCCTGGCAAGATGGTAAAATATCACACAGAATGACTAGAATGCCCGCCTTCATGCATATTCTGTGGTGCTGCAGTGCCCTGGCCACATGCTTAGGAGAGAGGGACATTAATTTCCTAAAAGCTTTCATCTGCGCTTTTAATCCTAATTGTACTCATTTGCAAGGTCAGTATAATACTGGGTTGTGGACAATGTCAATAGGTACAGTGAGATTAGGGGTGTATAGCAAAATAATCGCATTGTGCATTGTGCTTCACAGTGGTACTCTGTATAGCTCTTACAGATGCAGGACAAGGCAAACAATCTGGCTTCTATTTGTGTCTTAAGGGTAGCTGAGGTTAACCTTTATAATATATCCCAAGGTCCTTTTGTAGTTATGCACAGGTGGGTCAGGTTCCCTCCAGGATTTGGTGAACCAGTATGCCACATAAATGTCTCTTGTAATTTTTCATTGTATACATCAAATTAAAATACTGTCAAAACATTGCATTAAATATAGCTTGATATCCTGGGCTGAACATTAACAGCCTGATACTGTTATTTAAGTTATTCTTTACACCTCTGTATTGAGTTTGAAGCCCAAATAAAGGCAGGGAATAACTTTCAAGTAACTTAAAAATAAATTCTTTTAAAGGACATTATACAGTATATCATTCAGTTTTTTTTTTCTGGTGGAGGTCCACTTTAATTGTCTTAGGGTATCTTGCAAGAGGCTGTTGACAGTGAAGATAATTTTTTTAAATTTCCTGTTTAAATATTAAGTACATGACATTTGTATGACAACACAATGCAAGAACACTGTACATACAGTAGATGGCAACAAACAGTCTTATTGACTGCCAATGCACAAAGTCTTGCCACATTTGTGCAGGGAAGTCACTGAAGTTCCCACAAGTTCATCGCTTCAGTGGAAATAACACTTCCACAGAGATAATTGTTGAATTACTGTCGCTTTTGTAAGGTTGTGTAGTCAGGAGTCACCTATGTCCAAGGATTAGAAATAGACAGGCTTTAGGTGGAGGTGGGTATTAGGGAAAGCTTTGTAAAAATGAAATTATGCTGGTAATACTTTCCATTAGTTGTATATATGAGTCTGAGATAAGTCTAGAGGATGACAGTTACAATACCATCAACTGCTACCTTTCATATTCTTATGTGTGCAGACATTCCCCATACCATCAGTTCAGTATAGGGACAAGCCTATTGCCAACACTCATGCTGTGGCTGCCAAACCAATTTGTGGAAAGTGATTTTAATTGGCTGCTCTGTGTGCTTTCATTTATTGTGTCCTTCAGGGTGCTGCACTTAACCTTGCAGTTTCTTTGTTTGCTTTGTTAAATTCAATTTATTATTTGTGTCAACACTTTAGTCAGCGTTTTTAGAGGCAGATTGTGCCGAAGGAAATGAACTCCTCTTCATTCGTTCAAAAAAAAGATGTATCAGTCGCCAGAAAAAATGACAAGCCTTCGAAAATGTAATGAAAAATGTCCATTTTGGCTAATGGCACAAAGAACACACACATGATGGATGAAATAGTTGTTTGTTCTCTCTTTTGATGGAGGGGGGAAAAAAAACTCTGGACAGCAGTTGCAAAGGACAAATGGCAGCCTCATTTCAGGGGTATCGGGTGACACGTTTAGCTCATGGCTTTGCCATTCTCATGGACAGGGGCCTCCTCTCGGCCCCCAGTAAGTAGGCAATACAAACAGCATCAATGTAGATCAGAAGTATATATTGTGCAGCTTTCACCTTTGGTGCAGACTGGCCTTTAGCTTTCATGTGACACAGTGTCACTGTATGTTTCACCTGTGTGCTCTGTGAACTCACCCCAGTGCATCAGCTGCCTTCTGTTTGAGGTTAATGTTTCCTGCTGGAGTGTCTGTTTTCAGACAGCTGTTGACAGGTCACCCAAACCTGTGAATACATTGAAGCTCTACTGTGTGTGTGTGTGTGTGTGTGTGTGTGTGTGTGTCTTTCATCCATATACCTCTTCTCCACTGATCCAACAGGGGCCCCATCCTTTCACAAGCTAATGCTGAAGTTTCCTAACAGCTGGCCACCTTTTCACTGGAGTTCATCATCCAGCATTCTGTTGCCCTCTTTATAATGCTGAGCAAATTGACATATTTTTTATTTGAGTTTTAAGACCTTTTCTTTTACAATTCTAATAAGCAAATGGATTTACATTGATGTATTTAAAATTGCAAGACACACATTATAATAGAATTATCATATGAAATTGATTATTCATAACTTTCCCATAATTCCATGTAATGGTGTTATATATGGTATTATCCCTTAACTGAAACAGCTAAATGAACTGGTATTCTTAAACCTATACATTTATTGGATAATTACTCAGAAACAGAGAGTAAACTGCAGAAGTGAATTCCAGACGTTAGAACTGGTAAGAGAGCTGCTCTGACCCACTAATCGTATCATACTTGTAACTACCATTAGGGGGAGTGAGAGTCTAGTTTGTTTGTCCGTCTGCAAAACTATACACATAAAATATCACGTCTGTACTTCCTCCAGTATCAAGATGATGGCAATATCAAGATATTTCGAACAGCTTGTTTCAAACCCATTTGACGGTTCCCGTCGTTAGACAGTTTCTACTCGTTTCATTCTAAGGAGCTGAACGTGCATACTATCATGCACAAACGCAACTGAACAAGCCTTTCGTGCATTGGAAAACAGATCCAGTTTCAGCAGCTATTTCAGCATTAGCTCGAACACTAGGCTACTCACACCGTAAAACTCAACCGTAAAGTGTGAGATGTCAGTATACTTTTCCCCACCTCCGTAACAAGTCCTGTATTAATGATTCAAGTTGACTAATTGTCCTGTGAAGGTAGACCTGGGGCATACATACTCGTCATCTTGAAGAGTGTATTTCACGTAAGAGCAGATGATGGCAGACTGGAGGCTGGTACATACGTCATATTTGTACAAGGCTGGGGTTCCCAAACTTGCCATGAAGGATTGCCTGGGGTAGGGTTAGATGGCGGTCGGGCTTGGTACAGCAGTCATGAAACAGAAGCCCATGCATGAGTGATATACAACATACAGTACAACATCATCTTCTTTTCCTATTGTAAGTAATTATAATATTAGTTACCATCATCACCACCACAGATTTACCTCCTGGCGAAAGATATAAACGTGGACAAGCCATTTACGGTCCATTTTGAGAACCCCTGACGTAAGGCATATATGTGCTGCCTAAACCTTAGCGTAAGGTATCATGTTACCATATTTTCCATAATTAATATAAAGAGGAAGGACAAATACCAGAGCAGTACCATAGGGACAATGTATAGAGTAAACTATATTGGCAATTATAACAAATTTAAAAGCCATTGCGAGCATTTCTATTCAAAGTCCAACCACGAGGCGCTACTGGCAGACCAGATCCATAATCTGATGAATCCATTTCGCTGATGTTTATTGGTATTTTAAAAAATGAAAACATGATACTTGTCCTAGTCGAGGTAATATCTAGCTATGGTACCGATACAGAGGCAACAATATTAAACACGTTTCTGATTCCTTTCACAAATGGCCAGTTTTAACATTAATTACGCTTTTTTGTCGGCGTACTAACAGGGCTACGGCTGGTAGCCTACTCAACAGGTCCCCAATTTCAGTGTACAGTCTCAGCTTCCTGCCTTTGGGTGGAGTGTTGACAGCATGTTTTCTTTCCATTTTCTGCCCGAGTCAGGGAATAACCCAGCAACCTCTTTTCCTCATGCACGAGAATAAAACCTCTTCGTTACCCTCGGACGCGAACGAAAACGAGACACTAATATTTTCATTACGTAGATTTTTAAAAAGTATACAAATAAATGAATGACCAGATGCATTACTTATTTAATATTAATCAAAGCATAATTGGTATGTCCTCCCTACAAGGGTTTCTTTAATTCTGGAAGACCCATTTTAATAAAAAGACCCATTTTAATAAAACTGGGACGACCGTGTTTTATTTTGTATTCTAGTCACAGAGACTTGCTGTTAAGTAGGCTAGAAAATATTACAACCGACGACATATCACGGTGCACCGGAACTTTGACTGATTAAAAGGGAATATAGATAAGAGGCGACGCGTAGTTTCAATAATTACAGAAGTAACAAGTAATGCATAATCTAGATACAAGAATATAGCTATGAGCAGAGACAGCGGCTAGTTGGAATAAACATATCCGTACTGGCTGTCTATTGTAGCTTAGCTCCGCCTTTCTACCTGTAAATCTCCCTGGCTATCCTTTGAGCAGATCTGACAGCCTCTATCAGCTGGCCGCTGTGAACGGGCAGAAGGGACAGAACAGCAGCGGCGACATTAACCACACAGCAGTTATTGCTCCGGGAATAAAGCAAAACGCCTTATTTTAACCAGATGCATCCAATAGTGCGATGAACGCCTGAAAACACGAGAAATCGTCTCTCAGCTGAAAATCCTTCAGGTTACCAAAAAGGTGGAGTTCGTATAAGAGAAATCGATTGCCGTCAATACGACTGTATTCCCAGATGGAAAACAGCTAGGTCGCGTACAAGCTGATTTTAACTGTATTCTTTAAACAATATTCAGTTGCAACAGCAACGACAATAGCCACAGCAGCAACCGCGGCTGCGAAATGAGGAGATCTCTGAAATGGAATTGTACCTGACGGTTTGTAAAATGCCTGATTTGACCTAAAATTATATCCTACAGGCGTCATTAGGGCGAGTATTAATGCGTTTTGCGGAGAGGAACAGACTCGCCGTTTTAGCTTTGAAGTCCATCTCGCCTGTGCGTCACAGGTTTTAGACGCGATCGATCTGTATTGAAGGAAACGGGTTAAAAATTATTGAAGGGAGGGTATTTGAAGCAATATGGCTGATGAACGGGGTAGGGGGCGCTGGCCGGAGCTCTCCAATGCTTCTGAATGCTAGCTAAAGCAGATGGAAACATTTCAGAAGGCATCGGTAGCAGTATAATGAGCAGTAATAGGCCTATAAATTCGAACTCTATACCCAAGATGGATGTGGTCATCCCGTTCTCATCAGACGTGCCCTGTGACAGCAATGGCCAGCGCATGTGGTGGGCATTTCTGGCCTCTTCCATGGTGACTTTCTTTGGGGGTCTCTTCATCATTCTTCTTTGGAGAACTCTCAAATACCTGTGGACTGTGTGCTGCCACTGCAACATCAAAAATAAGGTAATTTATATATTTTTTTATTCACCTCTTTATTTCTGTGTATGAATTAGATATGTATTATGCTGTTGTATTTTAAGATGATTGTAAGAATTTGGGCATTTCCTTGCATGTTTTACAGCCGTGGGAAAGGACATCTTCGAATACCTTGTTTTGTAATGTGTTGTGTATATATTAGCCATGTTATTTTCCTGTGGAATGTCCTTCCCTTTAAAATAATCCTCCAAACCCTGTCTGTCTTGTGCTGTTTGTTCACTGAAACACACAGAGCCAACATTAACCAGTAAACAAAGTGACATTGGGACATACATTTGTGCTTTAACTGGTATGTGACAGCCCGGATTTTTATGACTGCTAAGCATATTATTACTGTAATTTGTGGTTTTGAGTGATGTAGTTATCACATATGTGAAAATGAATTGTGAGATTCATGCAGTATCATGTTTGGTCATCATGATTAAAGTGTCTAATTCTGACATGTAGTGTATTTAAGTGTGGATGTTTGGTTATGTGTGACTTCCTGGAAAGCCCAACCTGCTGAGAATAACTGTATGCTCAGTTGCATGTTTGCATGCAGAGGCCCTCCTGTTATTTTTCAGAGCCCTGCATCTGTAAAGTTCATTTTGTCTGTCTGTAGATTATTTGTTCCACTATTTATACAAAGGTGGTTGTAATAGATGAGAATTATAATGAATTATAGCACAAGATACAAGGAATTCATGGACATCAAGACATGAAACATTTGCATTTGAAATTATAAATGAACTATATGGTGTAAAGGTGCAAAGGACACAAAGTCATTCTGTATTTCTATGCTGTGATCCATATGTTAGACATACTTATTGTGACATGACTGTTAGACATACTATTTGTTTCCAAAAGCCTTAAAGCTTAATGTTATATAATTTCTGGATGTAGTTTTTTATTAATATGGGAACTCCCATCAGATACAAAATGAATTCCTATTGTGTCTCTCCCAGACATGGCTGTCAGCTTCCAGGCACCATTAGAATACAAATGAATTTCAGTACAGCTCTTTCCTGACGACCTTCCTATTTTACAAAAGTAAAATCGGTTTCCATGACTTGTTTTGTTTGTTCAGTTATTTACCTAGACTGTCAATGATTGTTCAGTTATTTACCTAGACAGTCAATGATGAAACTGCAACATGTGGCACACAATTTTCAAAAGACTGCCTCGTAAGAAATACATGCACACATTATTGATTAAATGTTCTGTATTTTGGATTCTCTTTGGTAATGTGTTTAAAACAAAAGGGTCTTCCCTTACAAGGGAAGTGTTCGTCCTTCATTACATTTTAATTCCCTGGGTGAATAAACTGCATTTTAAAGCAACCAATTCTACTGGGACTGACACCTAGGTTCTAAAATTAGGGTAAATAAATAAATATTTAGGATGAATAAAATTTTCTCTCTCTGGTTACAGTTAAAGGGTAGCTTATACCAATTTTGATTTTTTTGGTCTTGTAAGTATTTTCTGAA
The DNA here is from genome assembly GCA_019176425.1 of Megalops atlanticus. NCBI lineage: Eukaryota > Metazoa > Chordata > Actinopteri > Elopiformes > Megalopidae > Megalops > Megalops atlanticus. Next base: position 62,258,823 of record CM032875.1, read on the forward strand.
AGAAATCATTGCTTTTCCACGGTATGGATTAGAATGTAGATATAAATCAATTCTCTTTTTTTTTTCCTGAGTGATTCTATCCTGTATTCAGCCTAACCCCAATGCACTCTGCCTTTACTTTGGGTAACAAAGTTATTGTTTTGATTTTTTTACCACTTTTGCACAATAAATGCCATTATTTTCAAAGATGTTCAAACTAAGTTCAGATGTTGATATTGCCTAATAAATGAAAAGGAGAAGCCAGAATACACTGTGCAAAGTTAAGGGCAAAGGGCATTGCTTGTGAGGCTGGGTGTTGTCTGTGCTGTGTCCATGACCATAAACAGGGAGGGAAGCGCGAAAGCTGACTGCATAGGGACGCTTAATGTAGTTTTTTCCATGTACTAACAAGCTCAGTAACTTTATCATGGGTGTGAAGTAAAATTCTGGCAGGTGAACAAGCAAGCTTTGTTGGCATAGAAAAAGTTATATGATGCAGGTGGGGAAGACCCCACATCGGTGCAATAGTGGCCTGTTTTTCTCAAAACAAGATGGTGTCTGTTCTGACTCTATACTATCGAGGGCTGTATATTACAGACAGATGTGCTGCTTAAGTCCTAGAGAGAAACAGTGCCAATGAATATGAATGCTAAGAATGCCAGCGAATGGGCCTGTGTATTTTTTTGGCAGAGGGGATACACAACACCTCCGTGCTCAACGGTGTGCTGTGATGCTAATTTCGGCCCTGTATCTCCTCTCCCTTTTTGCTCCATTAGTTTTTGCTGAGTAGCAGTTTGCTTTATGAGCTTTGAATGCACCTGTGATGTTATTGACGTTTCTCATCACGTCGGTTCCTTCAAGAGACAAACGCAAGGCCGGGGAGACGGATGGATTCATTGCAGCTTGGCGTGCTGCCTTCCCCATCACGTCCAAGCGCCAATCCTGTTTGTCTTATTCAGCGACAGGTTCATTTCTAGCAATGAGGCCTCCACAAAAGGGACGTCGTCACCCAAACCTGCTTTAAAGATGGTCGGCGTGCACTGTCTGGTGCAAACAGAGGGGTGCGCATTATGTCTGAGAAAGGGCTGCTCCAGAGAGCTGTCCTTTCTTTGTGGAGACCCTAGCCATGAATTAAGCAGCCCTGTCCAGAGGTTCTGCCGTCGAGCAACAGTGCAAGCAGTGATGCGAATTTCTTCCGCGTTTGCTTAGAATGGAGGTTGCTGGTTAACAGCATCACTTGGAGGTTGAAGGATGCCTTTAGTTATATTCAGTATGCTTGTCAGCAGGCTAAGGGTAGCTAGAAAAGTGTGCAGATGTGAAAACAGTTGACGTTCCAGATTATTTTTTTCCTCCAGAGGCAGAATTCATTGAAAAATGCAAATCCCACGGTTTGCTTGTGTTTGTACTGTTTGCCTTGATGGATGACCTTATCAAGAGCATTTGAGTATGGCTGGAAATAAGATGCTCCTCCTTTGTTCTGGTGTGTCAGGAAATGACCCACCGCATTGAGTGAATTTAAAGTAGCGTTAGATTCCTTCCATTATGGCATGAGGCTGTAGCTGATTAGCAAAAAAGTGACTGATTGCTTTGCCCCTAAGTTTTAAAACTGTAATCCATTACAGTGAATGTTCAGAATAGAAACACATACTAATGTTGCTGGGGAGACACCGATTACCATTTTTTCATTCATTCTTTCATCACATTCATTTGTCTTTTTCAGATGGATAAGCAAAATATTTTTTTTCCCTTAGGATAAATTGATATTCCAGTCTAGCTCTTCAAATGTTCAAAATGATTTCCATTGTACTGATTCTGTGCTTTCAATTTCTACAGTAAAAAATACTGATGTGGGAAATTAGGGCCTGAATCAGTCCTTTGTATTGCATTTTCTCCTTAACTGCATAAACAATTTTGAACAGGCGAGTGATCATCCTTGTAGTTTCCCACACTACATACTATATATACTATTTATATATTAAAAAACAACGCAATGTGTGCAAAAAAAACATAATACTTGATGGAATCTGTCATTCAAAGGGAATAACGATCTGCAAGAGTGTGGTATTCAGAACCACAGTTTGTGGGTATATTAGGTTTAGACTGAAGAGGGAACCAGGGTTTGTTCACAAAGGCGGCATGGCAGGGAAGGCTGCTGAAAGGGTCTGTTGAGGGCTTCCTCTTGCTTGGCAATGGCCCGGAATAAGGTTTACCAGCCAAGCTCACTGAACAGTCCCTCAGATCAGCTGTTGCTCTCATTAACAGGACCCCGGCCACTTGCACTCTACCACAAGGGTTGTAGACTGTCTTAGCTTAAAAGGCACACGTACTGACCGGTTCTATGAGGAGAGTAAATCCAGGGCAAGTGTTTAGTTGGACACAGCAAGCATTCATAAAGTGGACTTGTAAGGTCCATTGACTAAGTGTGAGTGCTCGGCATGTCCATTTTAGCTGGGGTACAAATGCATTGTGACTACCTCTGGAAACTTGAATCACATTACATATACATCTTAAATGATATGCATAAGCTGAATCAGCTTGCCCACACAGATTTAATTTTGTTGTTGTGTAAGTTTTGTAGTATGGGTAACGCAGAATAAATGTGTTTAATTGAGTGGCACAGAAGGATCGCTGTGCATAAATCTTGTCTTTTAAAGAAGTCCCACAAGCTTTGTGGCTACAGTCACTAATCCTTAAAGAAAAAAATGATCAATAAGCAAAAATGTGCTAATGTTCATTTCAGCGCGGGCCTTTCCTTTGCTTGATTTTGTTTGGAACCCGATGGAGAAATATTACAGAAGTAAGCTGCGAGCGGCGCGATTATGCAATACCCATAACCGAGAAAGTGCCGGCTTCTGGCACCGGTGAATGACGAAGGGAATCTGATTCGCCAGACTGCCTTCTCTTTGTGACAGTGTGACAGCCCTGGAAAAGGGCTGCGTGCGGCTTCAGCGCGCAGGCTTCCCGAACGCTGGCAGCGCTGTAGCGCTTCGGTGGCTGTTGCCCGTGCTCACTTACAGCCAGTTCGCAGTGGGCCAGTCTCCCCTCTCGCACCTCCTCCTCAGCTGCACTCCGAAGGCTGCGACACCGATCAGCTGGTGGTGGGAAAGACTGTGGGAAAGTTGTACATGTAAATGTGCCTTCATCAATGATTTCATTATCATTTGATTTGTTTCCACAGAAGGCAGACCAGACAGAAATACAATGGCAATGTTGTTTATTTTCATGTATAAAAAGGCAACACCTTTTTTGTTATTTGATACAGCTATATGTAAAATGTAAGACTTAATGGCTGCATGGGAGAATCTAAGTAAGTGCCTGATTCTTGGTATTGGCCCAGTGTGCTTTAGAATGCATGTGATTCAATTGTTGTGGTTTGGAGGATGTGATACAAAGTGCAGTGCTGTTTTTCGGACACAACAAATCTTAGCGGAATCTTGCAGAATTCTGTATCTGTATCTTCACACATTGTCTGAAGTAATGTAAGCATTGTATATGCTATGGCCTTGGTCTGATGTAAGATTTATGCAAGTGTAGTGGTTTCATGTATTTTATACAACATTTTTGGTAAGTTCACCTACTATGGAAGTTATGATGTTGTATAAGGAACAAGAATATGAACAATTATGTGAACAATTGCTTCGATGAAAACCATGCATCATATAGAACAAACCGTCAAATAAATGTGAAACTCATTACACATTTTACAGGGCAAATTTATAATCATATATTTCTGTGAACATGTTACAAAACACATTGAATCTGGGCCTACGCTGGCTTCATTATGCACTGCTTAGAGTCAGACCACAGTCTATTTCATGCAGACACTGTATCTGTCATTTTCATGTCTGGGTAACTCTCACCATGGTGATGTAGCCAGTGTTCCTCACGCAAGCCTGCTGAAGGAGAGAGAGCGAGCCGCTAATGATGCCCACGGCAGTTTGACAGCTGAAGCGTACAAATCCAGAGGCAGAAACGACTGCGGGTCTCGTGGCTACACCTTTGGGTAGCGGGGAGCTAAGAGGTTGTTCGCCAAGATAACCGAGATGTGTTTAGCGGCGAGGCGCGGAGCGGCGGGGGGAAAATGGCACACGCTGAGCAGAGGACATCCCTCTGACCTTCAGGTCTCTCGGCGACCGCGCCGCTCGTTTGGCGAGGCAACGGGGCCCTGCTCGGCACGTCTTTATCTGAGCCACATTGTCTTCATGTGGCTGAGCTCCCGATACTCTGCTTGGCACTGAATGCAGATTCATTCATTTGTGTCCATATAAAGAGGTGGGGCCTTTGGGAGGATTTGCTGAAGACTGAGTAATGTTTTAAATGTGCTCAAATACATGCATTTGAGCACACACACTAGGTGTGGAATGAAATATAATTTTGCAAAATCAGAAAATGACAAAATGTTTTGTGGCTCTGAGAACACATCACAAAATCAAATTACCTTGTGACTTATTAAAACTGCCTAGAATGTAATACACATTTTTATCCCCAGAAAACTGTCAGTGGAATTTGTACAAGCTGTACTAATTCTGTCCATTACTCCTCTTGAATGCTGTTTGTATTTTTGTAGCAATTTGAACAGCACCACCATGTGATATCATTGTTAGTTGAGAGAGACAGTAGAATGGCAGATGGCTGTGGTAAGACAGAGAGAGAAGAACTTGAATTCAAATTTATTTTTTTACCAGGCACTTTACTTTGAATAATATTTAATTTGTACTGCCACCACACACTTAATTTGATAGATGAATAAATGAAAGAAAACATGTTAAATCATTGTATTATAATTTTGTTTTCCTATCAGCATTAATTCTCAGGGAAGTATTACATTTTGTGAAAATTTTGTACCACAAACACCATTTTGTAGAACGTATTGTACTGCGAGCCTCATATATAGTGTATTGTATCACCTCATGCCTACCATGCATACACACAGATAACCTTTTTGCTCAGCTGTTATCATCCATTTTATTTTAAAAATAGTTTTCCCCCTTTGTTTACCCAACTATTTTTGTAGCCACCAGTTGTACTACTTTGGGCTTGTCTCGCCACAGCAGCCTCTGCAAGTGTGCTTGAGTGCAGGGCAAGGCGAGTGCGGTCCTCTGATACACACACACACACACACACACACACACACACACACACACACACACACACACACACACACACACACACACACCCATATGACTGGACTGTTTTTCACACTGCAGGTGCCACAGTGCACTGCAGTGAAGTGGGCTCTAATTGGAGGATAGGTGCTACTCCACTGATGCAATCCAAGCAACCCGCAGGTGCCTAATGAGTTCCCTGGCCAAATTGCTCTCTCGGTATCTTCAACAGAACATCACCAATTCATCCCTCCACAGATTCCTAGTCAGTAGAGCTCAGCCTGCATTCAGGGGGAGCACCTCACCAACTGAGCCACTGGGGAGCCCCATAATCATCATTGCCATTATTTAAAAAAACCCTGTGCCAGCTTGTGCTAGCGGATAGGAGATAGCACAGTGTTGGAGTGTTGATATCAGATTTGAACAGGAGAACCTGAGAGGCATCATCCCTGTAGCAGCCCTGCACAATCCTTTTTCCATGAGCCACACAAATGGGCATTGTTCACCCCAGATGACAGAGGCTGTCATCCGAAGATCTCCCTAAGTCATTTAAAGAAGACAGGCTATTTATGACTGTGTCATTTTCCAGTCAGTGAGTTCCGTATGATAGTGAGCTACTGTTAAGATGCAAAACATCCATGGAAAGCTTTGTTGCCCCAGTATAAATGTCACAACAAGTGATTTAGAATAACCCAAGAAAGCCTGTCAGGATGGGATGATGTATTGACGTATTTACTGTGTATCACTCTCGTTCCATATTTAATAATGTTCCTTATGCATGGTTTTGCAGAAATTGACAATGACAATGCCCCACATATGCTTCTAATAATGGCTCTGACAGAAGGACATTTGAGGAATTCTTACTGACAAAAATTGAGGGACGAGATGCAAATGAAGGCGGTTTCATATTGTCAGGCTCTGTACAGTGTCACACATAGTACACTAAATCAACGGCTTTTAAATGTAAGTGAGAAAAGATGTGACCCACTTTTTTGTGCAAGGAACCTGCGTTCAGATAAATCAACGTGCAGGGAACTCCATCTCTGTGTACAATAGTCAGTCATTCTGAGCTGCCAGTCTTACAGGTTTATGATCATCTGTGCATTAAATAGATGGGGATGCCATTTTCGAGAGTATGCGCGTTTCCAATTAACGTCAGAGCATGTCAGCCATATCATCATTCACGATCAATCTTTAATAATTTATAAATGCTCCTTATTAGAATGACATTTTCAGGTGTTTATTTTTAATAATGCACCACAGCTGTTTGCGCCACTGTGCTCCACTTGAAATGACAGAACACGAGGAGTGGAAATGTGGGTTTCAACAGTGGAGATGCTTGCAGTTAATGTCAGAAATCATCACATGCATTGTCATTCAGAATCATTCTTTACTCATTTACAAGTAGTACTTACTAGAGCAACATGTTCAGGTTTGCATTTTTATGTCATACATCATTCATTTGCTTACAGACAATATTTTACGTTACCTATTTATATAGATGCTTATTTTACTAAAGCAAATCAGGTTATGAGTCTTGAACAAGGGTACAATACTTCACAAAATATGAATCAGCATATGTCTGGTTACATGCTCAGGTCCCATAAACATGCAGGCATGTTTTTATTCCAGTCTGTAAACTTTTACAAGCCGTGCTGGCTGTGTATTGCAGCTGATGAATGTGATTGTCTTATTGTGCAAACATGTAAGGCATTGTCATCCAAAGCTCTCAACATACAAACAGAAAAAATGTTTATATTCCGGAAACTTACATTTGAAAGAAAACAGTCATTTCCTCCCAGGTGCTCAAATATCAAACATTCATCTCAGCATCTCAATATGAATGAGACTTGGGTGACTGCAAACCTGCTTACCAACGCTGACATCGTTTTTATCAAGCTTGTGGATGGAAGGTTGGCATCGTACTGTAGCACATTCTGCTCATGTCTAGGGTTCAATGCCAAACCATGCATGCGCTGAGCTCGGGCATCGCACCGCGTGTTACACCTAACAGTTTAGACGAAAAGCATGAAATGTGAAATGGCTCCCGCTTCCAAGCAATTCAGCTCTGGCACCATCGTTCAGAACCACGGAGAGCTCAGGGATTGATTCCATACACCCCTATTGTCACTATCATTTATCATTATTTGTGTGATTGTCTGACAGCCTTATTTAGGGCAAGTTACAAATCTTACCTGTTGCATACTATCCACTGATACAGCAGGGTATACAGCACACTCAAGAAATGTAGCACAAGGATACAGCAGCTTTTCTGGAAATGATACCTGTAACCTAATAGTTACAAGCCCGTAAACAGCAGATGCTTAAATGATAAGCCACACTGCCGCCACAGTGTCATATTACATTGAATAGATTGATTATTAATAAAACTCGTACTTCATAAGGGCTTTCTTTCAAGGGGTCTCCTCAGGCCCACTGCGGCTGGATACATCTTGAGATCAATACCGTCCCAATCTGGGAAGAAAAACAGACACACAAACAAAGCAGAGGCGCAGTAAATTAAAAAGATGTGTCTGTTTCACGGTTGTTTGGGATGACCCATTGGGTCCAGGATCAACAGTGACAGTGGCTTGATTGGGGAAACTCCAGCATGTAATTCTTAGCTCGGTGCCGAGGTGAGAAATCTGGTGTCTAGCCTTGTCTGTTGTTCTGGCATGAAGGTAGGAGCTGATGGAGTGTGTGCTCAGCATATAACCATCTGGCAGTTTGCAGTTGCTCACATCCAAAGTCATATTGCTCATATTGTTCACATCGAAAATGAACGTTATGCATGTACATATGTATACATGTGTTTTCCACATTACACAAATATACACTGTATATTCAGTTATACCTTGGGTCTCTCCTCATCTAGCGTTTGGATGTCAGCTTTAACATGCTTGAGCTTCAATGGTATTGGCCCATTGTGGGTCTTATGAGCATTCAGGCAGGATATCAGAATGAATGGCAGCCCACACTGTTAGTATTCATATTCATATAGCAAACTTTCTCTTCCAAGGTGGCAGTCATACTTTAGTATTGAATTTTTATTCAACAGTTTAGGCAGTTGGATGTTTGCTGCCACAGTTCAGGTTAGGTACTTTACCTGACCAATATTACACTTGAACCCACACTGTCCTGGTTACAAGTTCCTTAACCAGTACACAAGGACACTGCTGCCCTTTGTGGTTTTGAATACTTTTTTTTGCAGAGCACATGGGTTCATTTGGTGAATAATAGATTCATTGGAAGTTGTTTCACTACCACTCTTCTTTTTGCTGTCCAACCTAACGTTGAAAATGACCCTTTCTTCTCTTATTAATACAGATCAGCTAATAAGATTTGACAGTGCATGCAGGCTGTACAGATTAAAGATTAAACTAGTAGTAAGTCGTCGCTGAATTTGGGAAGCCACAAAAGGTTTTGTCTTTCAGTGAATATGAGATGAAAAAAACAAAAAGGAAAAGACACATCTATGATTTCATGATTGGCAAGTTGGTGACAGTGGTCTATAAATGCTATCATGTTCTAGGGCCTTGGACGACATTTCGGTCTGTTGCAAAGGTTGTGATAATTACAGTATATGCGGAGACAGATAGTAAATAGACAATATAATAAAGGAGTATGCTGCCTTTATTGTTTTGTTTGGAAAAAAGCTTGGGATTAATACTTCAGCCTTTTTGTGAACCAGTTGGTGCGAGGCACGGCCTTAAAGCATTTATAAATATGCTAACGGATCACGTGTGGAGAATTCACAATGGACGGCGTCGTGGCCGGGGGCCCGGAGCGAGTGTGGCACAGCTGCTCTGGTTTTGCATTGTCTCCAACGAGCTCAATTCAGCAAGATTTGAGCTGGCACAGGTCCCCAAATGATGGCTCGCCTGTCAGCCCTGTCCCCCTGGCAAGCAATACCCTCGATCGGAGACCTTCAGAAATCCTTCAGAACTCAGATGTTGGTTGTGCGGGGACAGCCACAGACAGATAAACATTAATATTCAGACAGTTTCCTCTGAGCGAGCTCTCCCCCTTGATGGCTCCTGTTTTGCCTCCAGTATCCATAAATGGAGAGCACTGAGGCGGACCTGGGGCAGAGGACGTTGCCTTGGTCTTTCACCTCTGTGGAACAGGGTCAAAGTTCAAAACTGTTTTAGGTTTCTGGATAAATTAGCACAGCACTCTCAAGTGGCAACATCAGAACAGTAGGATTTTCTCCACAAGTCCCAGGTCCCAGCGAAGATGTCATTACACCTGTGATGTTTTCAGCCCAGATCAGTACAGCAACTTTTTTCCCCATAGTTTATTCTCTTTTGATATGCATGATTATGACATTAAAACCTAAATTGCATGAAAGGGTGTCTTCTAACCATAAAAAAGGTGAGCTGCTTATACTTTGCAAATATACTGAAATAGTGTTGTGGAGAACGGAACAGTAGCTGGTAAAACTTTACTAGACCATGTTAAATCAAATGTCTTGATTTCTGTCCCTACAGTATAAATACTGTAAATGTGTACTGTTGAATTTTTATGGCTACTTACAGTTTTGAACAAAATGTTCAAGAATTCTTTTGTTTCTTAAGTTAAACTAAATTCTTAAAGTTAAGAAGTAACACACTAGTTTCAAACGGTGTAATGAGTTTTAAAATCTTGAAATGACCTGTGATAATGATGTTGTGAACTAGGGCTGTACCCGACTCAGAATTTTGTCAGTCGAATCGGATTTGGCTGTTCAATACGACGATTTGGCTATTCGTTCCTTTTTTTCCATCTCCCTTTCGCGCATGAGTGGCCGTTTAGCGCGTATGCTAAAACCGGTGCGAATAGAAAACTAGATTGGAAAAATTCTACCTAATTTTAGCTTTGAGGAAACAGCGATTTAACTTTAAAAAATATAGCAAATGCTAACTGAAAACTATGAAAAGCTTAATAACGCTAATGAAAACATAACGAACCATGTAATGTAACACGGGCGCTACAAAGCATAAAAATAAGTTACGTGCGGAAGGGTTAAATTAGCCTTGTAAGTACACTATCATCTAATGAAATGGTTCAGCTGGGAGGACTGAGAAATGAACGTTTATTTCAATAACAAGATACCATAATTTCATGAATGCTTTCGCTGTTAAGGCATGTTGCACGGCAGTTTTCAATGACACACGTTTGTATGTAGCCTAATTCTTTACTTTAAGACTGACAAAGTCAGGTCACGATTAGTTCAAACAAAGCTTTTGTTTTTTTTAATTAACGCTAAATAAAACGCGACAAGTTTTCAATGTTAGCTGTGTGCAGTTATCAAGGCAATCAAGCTAGCTAGCTTGGTAGCTGGCTACCTAGCGGGTTAAAGGGAACTTCAGGACCGCTGATGTCCAAGTTGCACCTAGCTAGCTAGCTAGCTGCATTAAACGCGATGATAAAACTTGCTACGTGACGTATATTCAGAAGAATATAATCATTTGTAAAGCCCATGCACATTAACTAATTAAGAGGTGGTCTCAGTTGTAGACAGAACTTGAGAATCGTAGCCAAATATACTTTAATTCCCGAGCAAGACCAAGGCTGTATAGTCAATCTGCCCAGATAATTGTTGAACGGCCGCATATTCCGCCATACTTTAGACTTCTTCTGACACATGGTTATAGCTAGCCTAGTTTACCAACCACTCCACCTCAGGTTTCAGCTTCTCTCATCAGTTAACCACCAGCGCATGTTGTCACGTGGATTTTTTAAAATCAAACGCGCCAGCTAGCCCTGCTAGAATATAAAAAATATATTTATGATTCCCCTTATTTACAATTCCTCATTGAAATGTTATCCCTGTGCATTTTTGTAAGCTTTTATCTGTTTTATCCTGTTATTGTAATGCACACTGACTGACCAAAAAAAAAACAAAAAAAAAAAAACACGACTGCTCGACTTGAAGAATCTCAGTCGACTGACGGGTCTCCGACAGATGATTCGACTCGTTGACTTTCAGGGGGCAGCCCTATTGGGAACTTGATACACTTTCACAGTTGATAGGAATAGAGGAGTTCTGTTACTAATGTAGATTAGCTATGCGCATAGTGCCACTGTGATATAAACAGTGTTGGGGAGTAACTAGTTACATGTAACAGCGTTATGTAATTAAATTACAAAATTAATGTAATTGTAATCCGTTACAGTTACTGAGAAAAATATGTAGGGCCTAATTAAATTACAGTTATTAATCAAAATGTTGGTGATTAAAAAGGGGTTACATCCGAATATATTATTTTCGGTAAAAAGCTTATGTAGAATGTAACATTCATTCTGTTGCCTTGCATCTTTTGGCCGTGCAGGAATGCCTTCTTTTAGGTGTGTTTTAACCTCGCGCGGGTGTGATCGCTTGCCGGAAAAATGAACAAGCGAATTTCGCGCACGTCAGAGCAAGCAATTTTAATTACACCAACGCTGCTAGCAAGTTCGAGAAGGCAAAGTGGAAAGGGGGCGTGGCTTCTAGCCCTACTTGAAGGTGATTGGCTTTCGCCAGGTAAAATTTTCCCTCGAGTTGAACATTTTTTAACTCAAGCGAACGCTCATTCCGCCCATTTCCCCTCGCTCGCAGTTTCGCCGCGATTAACTCCACCCATTCGCCTCCTGCCATTGACTTTTCATGCATTCGCGGCGCTCGTAAATTTCGCGTTGCGTTCGGTTAAAACACACCTTTTGGCATATATCCGGACAACGCGGGTCAACAAAGCCGTTGGGACAAATTTGAGTGCAACACCATCGAGGGTAGGATGGCTTACAAGGAGCTGTCTCTGCGTCTAGACAGGCTCCATTCATTTGGCAGTATGCGCTCAAGGTTTGAGCGTTGTTTTTGATTGGTTCTCTTGTTTGAATTTGCACCGCCTCTCGTCTGCCAATCAAATCAATGCGCAAATTTGCTCTAAGCAACCTGAGTCTGCCATGCCTGCGACCAGCCGATCACGCTGAGGCGAACAAGAACGCCTTTCAGTGCTGGAAATTCAACAATGTTTTCCTTCTGAAATCCTAAAAGGGCTCTAATATTACTGTACAGTGTAAAGCTTGTTTACCAGCGGTGAAAATGCTGTCAACATCGACATGCTCGATGTCAAACCTGAGGAAACATCTACAGGTAAGTTAATGTAACTGCAATCAGTCACATAAAATAAAATACCTCCCGCCCCACCATGTTATTTATGTGTGTTCAAGACTTAAATTAGCTCTATATTTTGCTCAGTACCCGTCCAGTAGGCTACATTTTTATGTTTAATCTCCATTCATGACAAATTAATTGCTAGCTAGCTAACACACGCCTTTTGCACAGCCATGTATGAACCCTTTGATAGAAAATCTTAGCTAACGTTAGTCCTTCTTGAATAGTGATGTAGGTAGCCTATGTGAGATCTAATAACACTCACTAACTTAATTCAGCATTGTGTTTTCATTAAATATTAACTTGTAGAGGTCATTAGGTTGTGAAATTTCTACAGGGCACCAACAGACTAAATTAATGGTCCTAACTATGCATACTGTGCTTTTTGTTGGGCACACAATGGTAGTTGCCAGTTTGCCCTGTTTGTTTGTGATCTACATACTTGTGATTTGTTTTGGTGGTTGTGCTTTGAAATCAAAACATTCCAAATTTAGTTCAAGTTATATTGAAGAACTGTTAATGAAAGTTTGACAGTAATCAGTGTTGAGTACTGTTGTGAGGTTTACACTGCCTGGTTTAAATTTATGTTTTTAGGACTTTTCAGCTTTATTGCCCAGTTTAAAGCATTTGTAACAAAAGTAATCAAAAACTAATCAAATGTAATAAGTTACATTACTTTGATGAAGTAATTAAAATAGTTACATTACTTATTACATTTTTAACAGGGTAACTAGTAATCTGTAACCTATTACATTTCAAAAGTAACCTTTCCAACACTGGATATAAACATGCATTTTGCATAAAGTTAGAAGAGTTCTTAGTTCTGGGGGTTTGTATAAACATGTAGTCAGGTCAGATGTATGAACATGTAATGAATCTGTACTGTTTTGTGAGTCAAAACAAACTAAACCTTGAACAATAACTTAGCTATTTTGACAATATAATAGAAATAATTCTACTGTTAGAATTGAGATTCTGTGGGGGCATGTGTTTGTTGACTGCTTACATTCAGAGCTGTATGCACTCTTCAGAGCATGTAATAAATTCGGCATGGTACTCAGCATTTTGGTGCTTCATGTTTGCCAACCCAAAAACTTTCACCAGGTGGACATTTTACAAGAGTAAGTGTCACGTCTTTGTAAATTCAAAGAAATCTTTAAATAACTAAGTTCACTATTATATGGTTTTGAGTGTGCTCTGCCAGCCATTGCATATTGAAGAGTGCAAGATACTAATCATACTGATAATTTGATGGTAATGGCATATCCCATGAGATCTTTTTAGCTTGCCACTCAAAGTGAGTTTCAGGACAGCAGAGTGCTTGATGAATATTTATGTTACTTATGGATGCTGCACTTTCCCTCCCAGTATCAGTTGTGCTAGAAACCTTCACTGGCACTCGGGTGACATTGCCACTGTTGTGAGGTGCTTCAGTTCAGAGGTGCCAGGATCAAAACAAGAAAGGATTCCGAGTCAGACTAACAAGTTTATCAAATGCTGTTTGGTGTGGGGTGAGGGTGACGTATTAAAGATTGCAGCTGAAGACTTATGCATGCCAAAAGCACAATTTTGCTTTAGTTAAAGGACAGTGAGATTAGTAATAAGGTAATAAGCAAGAGTATATTGCTAAATGACCAATTTGCTTGAATGAAAAGAAGCAGTTTTTGGTGGATACGAGATGATCTCAGATAATAGATATAATTTTTATTTTCCTGCCACCCTACCCCACTAATTGCCACTACCCAACTAACTATCCATGTCCATTATGTGACCGTCCAGGCTCAGTGAAGATATCCACAGAACGACCTGGACAGAACCCCTCTCACTTAGTGTAGCACTCTGGGATTAGGGTGGCTGTGAGGGTGGGTCTAAGAGAGGGGGTCTGCCAGGTGAGGGTGTGTCCGTGAGAATGGGCCTCAAAAGCGTGTGAGGGACTGTCGCAGCAAACGTGTGTGAAATGGCAACCCTGCATATGCAGTTACCAAGAGTCAACAGTACAGTATTGTATGGCACCCAAGAGGGACTCAGTCATAGCCACTTGACCAGAGTGAGGGAAATGAAATGGGCTGTCCAGCACTGTAACTCAGCTGTAACATTCCCTTGCACTGCTCCTTCGCCACGGCTGAAATTTCCAGCCACCCTGAGACTGAGGCTTAACATTTCACCTTTACCTTCAGTAAGGAAGCAAACTCTGTCAGTCATATCCTTCCAAGTCATGCCCTCTGCGTCAGTTAGCCCAAGTGTTATAGATCATTGTGACAGGAAAAGGGATTTCCTACGAGCTGTCACAGAGATCTGTGTTACCCAGTGGTTATTAGGCTGGGTGAGGCTTTTTGCAGCATGATTACCTGTGGGCTGAACTATAATTTAGGTTTGCTGATAGTTATGGATAGATTGAGAGCAGGGGTAAACAAGCTCATTAGAATTTGAAACATGTTGTTTTTACGCTGTATTTTTTTCTTTGAAACGTAATTACCACTGAATGTTTAAAATGGCTGTTTTGGATGAGAAAATATGATGGGGTATTTGTTTTTCTTCAGGCAAATTTAATTTGTTCCGTTGTCATGCCAATTATGTTTAGTCAACACACAAAAAATGCAATCATTTATGAATGAAAAATTCATACTACTTTTTACAAAGAAAGTCAGCATGCAGTTATTACAAAATTGGATGCAATCTGTCTTTTTTGCATAAAATAATATGCTTTTTCGGAAATAATAGGTGTCAGAGAAATGTAGAATTAGGAAGTAATAACAAAGTACATTAATCCTTTTGTGTATTATTATGATTTTAAAAAGGTTTAGTCTGCACCAAACCACCAAATGGACTTCATTCAATAAATATTTGCAAATAAATTGATTCTAAAATGAATATTAGGCTGTATTTATGCATATAATAAAATAAAAAACTATGTAAACCCATGTCAGGTTCAATTCCACCCAGGATGGAATATGGACGTATATATGCATGTGTATGTTTAGAGATAATATTTTTATGTTAGGCTTGAAAATACATCCAGTTTGTTGTTCATTGTACTTTCTGAACGTAGAGTCACTAATTCTTTAGGACTGAATACACACAGATTAACATTTCAGTCATGAATAAATGCTTTTCCTGGATTCTCTTAGAATCCTGTCAAGATTCTGTTTTCTAGTGCCTGTGTGTGTGTGTGTGTGTGTGTGTGTGTGTGTGTGTGTGTGTGTGTGTTCATAGGTGGGAGGATCTCTGTGTACCCTCATATGTTAGTCAGAGTCAAATTCAAATAATGTTATGAAAGCCTGTGTAAACATTTGCCTTGTCTTCACCTGATGTTGATTTTGCCACACATGTCATCTCAGTAATATACTTACAACTACAGAGCTGAAGTCATTCAACAGTGTTTCATTCTGAAGTTAATGAAAAGAAAGTATGTGTGTGAATGAGGCAAGGAGACATCCAAGAAATGCTAGCAAGTACTGCCAAGGGAATCATATATGAATAATTAATTGGTCAATGCAGTGATTTGTTATGTGGATACAGATACATCTGCCTACATAATTTATAGGCTAAGTTGTGCTGTGTTAAGGCTGTATTCATATTTCACATTGTGGTCTTGTATTTTATAATAAATGACTGGAAACACCCCCAGAGTATCAAGTCGTGCTCTTCCCTTTTGGAGGATTTCAAAGTGCCACTGTGATACAGTGCTTATCACTCAGAAGAGAAGATTCTAGAAAGACTGAGTATCCTCCAGAAAGCATGCTCACTATGTGTTAATTTTTCACTCCTGTGGCTAGGAAGGGTGGGATACTGCAGCTGGCCAGTGGCTACGACTGCAAAGCAGGGCTCCTGTCCGATGTTCTTTGTCTGTATACAAAAGTGTGGCCTTTGCAATATTGATCTATGTTATAACAGCATTGCGACAATATTAAACACATTTTTTCACAATGGCAGCTTTTTTAACAGGAATACTTCAAGCACACACATATTTCCATTAAATTGGCACCTGCCTTTAAACAGCTAGTTGTTTTCCACAGCGCGTGTCTGGGATGCTTAGTGGCATAATAAGGAAAATCTGCCATTCCCCTTCAGAAACACGTATCGGATCAATGCTGCCTTCTGAAAACAGAACGACATTTGGCTGGATGTAATCTCTCAGCAGTAGTAAACAACATCTGTAAAGCAGCTCGATATTTTGATTAAGAAATGTGATTGATTGAGAAGAAAGAAATCCAATCATGTTTGCTTTTGCCACCATCATTTCTATAATATTTATTTGTATGCAAGATATGAGCGTTATGGATGTGAAGTCCCTACCCACATTATAATTCATGTTTTCGGCCATTTTTCTATACTACTTTGTCATGACTGAATTCAAAAGTCAGCTGTTCAGATTTCATCTGCTTATTCTCTTGAAATGACTGATTTATTCACAAGAGAGGCAGTGAGTGACTTTCCACTTTTCTACTCCAAGACATTTAATGAGTGCCCAGAATAAGAAAATGTCAGTCAGACAGCCTTCAAGTTTAAAGACTGATGGCTTTGCATGTCCCATGCACCCTTGACACATTATTGTCTAAAGCAGAGAATATGCTGTATTCTACTTACACAGCTTTTTAGTACAAAAACCTCTGCAATCCATATTTTATGTAGCTTTGTTTTTTGTAATATGTCTTCTTCTATGCTTTGAACGTGTCCATTTGTGTCATCTACATCATGTAACAGAATGGGGTGGGTTGCCACTTCAAGAAAAGGGCAATCAGTTACTAGCTTCTCTCATCGCTGCCACAAATTGGAGTCAAAAGCACCGTTGTGAATTTTTCATGTTGGAAAGGTAAGAGACAAAAAGAGAAGTATGATAATATGTTCTCTACTTAGCTGGTAGAAAAATGGGTAGAAATTGGTCGAAAAAAGTAAGAAGTGTACAACCACTCAACCTCCACCTTGAAAACCTGGCTTGAGAAATTTGTTCTAATGTTTATGGTATGCATGAATATTTGAATACAAATGAGCTATGCCTGCGTGATCCAGAGGACCCATCATTGATTAGAATGATAAGATGGGTATGAACCAACCAACCCTAAAGAATTGCACAGAGCAGGGGGAATTATAGTGCTTACCTAGCTATGGAAATTGCAGGGCAAAGCCATTTGACACACACATTGTGTTCCTCTTTTACACGCATTTGCTATTTTCACATTCCCTGTTACCTCAGTGATGAGCTTAAACCATGAGCTTTATCCACCCCTCCTGCTCCCTTTCCAGCAGCAAAATCCATGGCTAGCAGTTTGCGTGGAGTATTCATGATCACAGTGTATGTGGAACAACAGGACCCTGATCCAGGACTGGTCATATTCGCCAGTTCACATTTAACCATGAACAAAGTTTGGTTTTGTTTGAAATGCACTGAAATTCTAAGAACAGCATATTTCCTCAAGGTTAGCTTGGTTAGGGCTCTGCGTGCCATCTTTTATTTAACAAACATTTGGCCCATTTCACTCTAATTGGCGGGGATGCCCCCATGTGCAGCACCTGAGGCAGTGGGTTTGATTGTGCTCCCTGTGTTTTGCTTCAAAGTGATGTTTGGACTCAGTTGTCTTTGATAAACCATTTGGAACACACTTTGGCATTATCATTCTTTGCACTTTTTGTGATGGAGAAAGCTTGTTTGCATCATTGTGGTATGCATGAGTCTCCACCATTTGAACAAATATCCAGATTAACCCCAGCGTTATTTTGACTGGCTAACATTAACTATGCAATGTAAAATCGCAAAGGCTAGAAATTCAGTGCCAAGTGTGGAAGAGCTGTTAGCAATCCCAGCCCCATGTCATGTCATATGTTAAAAGAAAGAAATTTGCTGTGTAATCCTACAGACCATAGCAATCATAATAATGTAATAAACTACTGCATACACCCTTTAAGAACTGTACTAACAAGAGCCCATCCTCTACACTGTTATATGATTTCTTGGAAGTTGTGAGAGAGGTTAGAAGGGACAGCCCCATTAGTGTGGGCTCTGACTGTGTGTAAACCAGTTTTGATATCAACAGACCAGCAGTTTGGCCTATAAACACTTGACATTATTTGCATGCTTAGGGGATCAGCTTGAGTGAGGTCATCCCAAAGGTCATAAATTACAGAGCTGCATGTCCACTAACATCTCTCACAATTAGAGTTATGCCACAAATGTGTCGCTGATTCTTTGGAAATAGATGGCTCTTCATTTGCTGGCTGCATGAAGACCTTTTTTTGGAAAAGCATCTGTCATTAGCACACCATATTCTAGCTATGTGTGTGTGTGTGTGTGTGTGTGTGTGTGTGTGTGTGTGTGTGTGTGTGTGTGTGTGTGTGTGTGTGTTAAATCCAGCCCATTGCAAAACTGACAGAGCATTTAAATATGTGGAGGTTAATATAGTTAATTAATAATTTAGATCAGTGTGTACAATGTGTTATTTTTCCTAAAGTAAATTTCATTTGTGAAACAGAAGATACAGCATAGCAATGTAATAGCAAAGTAATAGAATGTATAGCATCAGAGATTCTGAGGATCCTTGGTGCATCAAAGTGCAATTCAGTGAAGTTACTGTTTGTGTAGATGGTAAGGATGAGGTAATAATGACCTTTATTTGTTCAGTGACTTTCATCCAATGGTGAAGCATTGAACCACAGTAGCGCATCTCAAGCACCTCCAATACATGTAGCACCACCCTTGGTGATGCTAGTCACACATCAGTGGTGGTGGAAAGAGTTTTAATTAGCTGATTAGACTGAAATAGCGTTAGATGCCTTGATTACCACAGCATGATTTGAAAAGCGTGCCATAACATCAAAGCTCTTGACCATGAGTGATCTAGGATCTTTAAAACCCAAAGTGAGTCAGGGCTTCAGTTTATCCTTTCATCCAAAATATATCACTTCTGAGGCATGGTGGCAACGGTGGCCACCGGTTCATGCATTGCTGGTTGGACAAAAACACAACTTCCAACTCCCCCCCTACTTTGAGGTTAAGGAAAAGAGCAAAATAAAGCAAAGACAAATAAAAGTTGCTCTCCAATTACAGTAATCAAAACAAAACATCCATCTTAATGACAGTATAACTAAATACGCAGGTATATATGTCCAGACCATATCCAGACTTCTCTTGCTCCCCAAAGAAGCTGCTGGCAACAACAGGTCTAACGAAGGCAACAGGAAGCACCTAGGCTGAACAGCAATCAGCCTCAGCTGTCAGGAGCCTGTCTGTAATGCCGCTGCTCTCTCCGGTAGAAGGAGAAGGACGAAAGCAGCCAAAAAGAAGAGACCCCGCCCACGTCCGCCATCACAACATCCCACAGCATAGTGTCTCCATCACTGCAGAAAGGCATTAGTTTCTATGGGGTCCAGAGGGAAGGATGCCTCCCAGTCTGCCAAAGGCAACAGAAACCCCTGTGAGGTATCCCATATGAGGTCTCACAACCGAGTTCTAGATAAGGTCAACCCTGCTGAGCTTCAGTGATTAGAGAAGTATAAGTGATATGTGATGAAGTGACTGCTGGCTTGAGCAGTATACTTACCTCATTTTGAGGTGTGCAATTTCACCGTTAAAACTGAAATGTTAGTTATTTAGTGTGAAAATGAATTTTGACAGAATATTTAGGTGACTGAAAATTTTCTTTCTTGGAGGAAAGAACCTTATCTGTGGTTTAATTCCAAAGCACTCCAACCACTGAAAACACCTGCATTAATGAGTGTATTGGTTAAAATCTCTATTTATTTTGAATTTCATCTCTTTCATTGCAATAGGAGATAGTCACACAAGAGGCATAAAATAACAAAAGGCCTACCTCCCCACATATTGGAGAACATTAATTAACAACAGACTGTATAGGAGGACATAAAAACGGTGAAGATAAATCAGGTAATGAGTGAATCAGAGAAAAGAACAATCATTTAGGAAAGTAGAAATAAAACTGATGAGTATTCTAAAAGTGGACTTGTTTCAGCTCATTGTATACCTGTCAGCTTGTCAATCTGGACAACCTGTTGCAAGCATTGTGCGGAGGACCCGGCTCAAGACACCGTCTCTCGAATGCAATCCCGAAGGTAGAGAGCTAAATCAGTCAGGCTCATCCTGGCTCCCGTAATTGGAGTCTTGGTGCCGCGTAGTTGAGTGACAGCAATTAAAACCCATGCAGCCACTTAACAACTGCTGTGTGTCCTCACACCTGGTGTGACGGCCGTGCATCCTGGGAGCTCCCCTCTGCCAGGCGTTCATTATCTCTCGCTTATTATTGGATTGTCGTTTCAGGCACCCAAGAGCACAACTCTGTTTATCCGTCCCTTTTAAACGCAAAATGAAAAGACCAGACAGGGTTCGGTCTCCGAGTCACCGCGATTGAGACGACCTTTGAATCGGCAAATGACAGGAATGTAAAAAAAAAAAAAAACAGTTAATTCATTCATTTTTACATTCAGGTTCCATTCATTATTTATCAAGGTTGATTAGTCCAACTGACGTTTGTCATGAAAGCTACTGCTGTCTGGGGCTCCTTTTAAATGCGGAAAAATGAACACTGTAAAAATAAATCCACAGGCTCAGATGTTGTCATTGTTGATGTCTTCTAGTCTAGAGTGTGGAGCACTGTAAATCTATATGTAAAAGTCATGCCTTCACTCCGCTGAAAAAATGAGAGGTGAAGGCTGTGAGAGAGAGAGAATGGTAAGACGCCCCGCTGTGATTTGTGGTTGGAAAGGGTTAGGCAGAGTGACCGACTGTTGGACAGAGGCATCGAGTATCCGGCCCCCGGTCCAGCTCTTCACCATACCAGAGTGTCCGGTTACCTCCTCCCCCTGCGTGATGTTTTTTTTCAGGCATGCAAGAGTCCCCTCAGTCTGTCAGGTCACTGCTTCGGTCTAAATAGAAGGGGAGTATTTTGAAGCCAACGAATAACAAGCAGCGCACAGGTGAATTACTCTGGCTCGATTAAGATGAGTAGCACAGTGGTGGTTAACCAAGATTGCTCAGGACCCTCTCTTCAGATTTGGCTCCTATGGAAAAAATCCTCAGACCTCTAATAAGTGAAACACTGTTTATCTGGTGTATCATCCTCTTTTTTTCAGATGCATATTTGCAGAGAGAGTAAAATATTCACACTTCACACTAAATGAGTCACACTTGGCATTCCTAATTTTCTTTGCACTCAGAGCCAGTTTTTCCTCTGAAGCTACAGGAACATCACAGCTTGGTTTGCACATAACAGGACCATGTATCAGTGTGAGCTAGATTCACATCATATTCACTCTTATTGTTCATATGCACTTAGTGTATAAAACGACTGGCTTGAAGTAAACATATCACAGAAAACCAGATAATCACAGCATACATGATACCATCCATCAGTTCTAGATGATAGAATTTCTTTTGTCTTACTAATTATTTTACACTTGTTTGGTGTACTGTTAGACAAGGTCTGAAGGCTTTCCTGTGGCTGCACATCCCATGTAGGGTTTACAGCAGTCCAGATCTCGCAGCTGGTTTGGTTCTCGGTGTGATTTAAGTCAGGTGTTAGTGATTGCCATTTTCTTCTGTGTTTCATATTTTTGTAGTTTCCCCAATTTTCACCTTTTTTTTAACCTTTTTGGAATTGCTAATTTAACATCAGGCTTATCCTGCCACAGCATCCTTTGCACTCACACAGGAACACCAGTTCATAGTGAATGCAATCCTCTGATGCAACCCAGCAAACTGTTTTTCACACCTCAAGCTCCGCTGTATACAAAGACAGCGAGTGATGAACCGAGGATATGCTCATTTCCCTTGTGTCATCTGAGAGACTTGTAGGCAAGTCTCAGAGTACCGAGAGCAGTGAGACAAGGGAACCTTTGCTGATAAGCCTCGCCCTACCCCAGCGGAGCAAAACCACTTGTGTGCTGCCCCTATGGACTCTCAGTCGTGGTGAGTGAATGACACAGCTCACACTCAAACCTTGGTCTGAGCCATAGGAATCAGCAGTAGCTCAGAAGGAGTACTTTAGCTATCTGAGCCACTTGGGAGCCGGTGACAGCCATTTTGTAAAAACAGTGCCCTCCTCCAATCTCAGCTTCACAGTGATCCCGCCATCATATGCTTCCGGAACGTTCTGCCTAAGAAGGGATTGCTTCAATTCTGTAAAAGTCAGCCATCTTAAAACATACATGATCCTTACCATGCGAGTAGGGTAACTGAAATAGTCGCTTTTGCATTAATTACTGGTTAAGACATTCCCTAAGGTGCTGACTAATTTCCCTGAGCCTGGACAACAGCCTTTGAGGTAAGTGATTTTGATCTCTCAGGAATTTGTTGTGACACCTTTCTCCTGCACCTGCGCAGACACCTGTCAACACACTGGGCGGGGGCCAGTGTTTAGGCAGCAGTTATTTTGATTTTGTACATTATGATTATGATGCTTATCCAACTTGTGACACATTAATGGACAGTAGTGTGACAGCTGAATGAGCTGATCATTCATTGACAGCCTTGTAGTAGGGTGGGTACATTTTCATGAACTTCATTTTCTAGCTGACCTATGAAAATTGTGCTTTAGCTTTCTGTGTTCAGAGTGCTTATTTGCCATTTACAGTGGGTGATACGACTGTTGACAGGTGCACTGATGTTGACTGTAACTGATCAAAATAGAAACAGGCATTGAAACATGACCTTTTGGGGAATAGACCATTTTATTTGCTTGAACAGAGTAGAGGTACTTTCATTGTGTTGCATGAGTTGAATAAGAAAAAATGTAATTGCATATACCCAGCTTTAACTCAGTGGCACTGTCTTAGTTAGCATGTAACCAAATTTTTATCTGTTGAAGAGTTATACTAGCCTCTTCCTTTTATTCTCTTCCCATGGCTTCCTAAAGAAATTGTGTTGCTGCTTTTCTGTGCAGTTCTTGCTGTTTGTCTGTCTGTGTCTCTCTTTCTATCTTTCTCATTCTCTCCCTGTCCTTTTCCCAGAATCACACCCACACACAGACGCAGAGTCACGCATACACAGTATACGAATCAGGTCTCTGTTGCTAAGCAACAAGCAAAGTATTTCATTTTAAGAGAAAATCTCCCTTATGCAATTGTCTAGGCTGTGGTGAGTGCTGTATGAAAAAAAACAGTCTGTGCATGTGATTAGCGTCACAAATAGGGCTTTTCATTTTTCAAAGATGAAGGACGATAATCTGTTGACTTGTCCTTTCTGCCTCTACCTCTGCTTGTGGATGCACCAAACCTTTTGTTACCTGCACTGGAGGACTATATTGGGCACTTGACCCCATTTTTGTAGGCCTTTGATTGGTTTCCCCAAGACCATGGTTCTTCCAGGCTAATGAACTAGTCTGGCAAAAAGGAACTTACAATGCAATTGGTTGATTAATGATAGCTATTATATGCTTGGGGAGGAAGACACTCTCACAGTAAATATGTGCAGTGGATGTGAGAAAAGCGCTCTATAAATAAAACTTGCTGTTATTATTACTACTGTAACTAGGCATTACCTCCATGCAGGAGCCAAGTAAGTGAGGTAAAATGCAGTCGTCATGATTAGACTGGCAGATTCCCTCTGCTGAACTGTATTCATTCTTGGAACCATCTGGCATGGAAATTAGTGGCACCCTTTACATTAATTCTCTGGTGACAAACATTACATTTCAAACTGCTTCCTAGCATTCACGTTTCCCAAAATTTTTTAACACGGATCATTATCTTTGAGCAGCAGAGTGGTTTTGGTCCAGGTGAATGAGGCCTGCGTTGAGCTCGGCTGACTCGAGCTACAAGCCCATTTCCTCTTCTCTCTAAGTGGGCGGCATGTGGGATGGGTCTGGTGGGGCAGTCAGGAGGCCTGTGATTTTGGCTGCTCCCTGACTGACAGGGGGATCAGTTCCACGTACTGAGTGAACACCCCCGTCCTCCGTCGGGAGAACCCACCCTGAGCCTGTCTTTGGGCTTCTCTTAGAAATCAGCAGGTCAGCTCACTCTGCTGCAAATCCGCACTTCAGTAAATGCACCGTGCTTTGCTTTTCAGTCAGTTTTGACTGGTATACCTTTACGTAAGCCCTCAGATCATTCAGGCTTTACAAATACCACGTGATGAATAGGAATACGTCGGGCATGATTGAAACAGATTGCCTCTGTCATCCCAGTTGTTGGCATCCTCTTATTTTCACACGTGGTCACAAATTTTGTGTGTAGGGCTAGATTAAATTGCACCCGGCTGAGCACAAATTGCAATCGGCCAGTTCAGTGAGGGATAGAAGCAGCCCTCTGACAAGGAATACACTTGTGTGAGTATGGACTGAATCACACGTGTCACTCAACTGCTAAAAAAAAAAAAAATGCAAATGCCACCAGCCATCTGAAAAGCAAAATGATTTCTATTAGCATTAGATTTGTTATTTATTTTAACAAATAGGCAATGGTTTTGCATTTTTAATTAGGATGTTACAGTCCTTGCATTTATTGCTGTTCATAGTTATAAGTATTGCAGCACATTGCCTTCATCGAGGCTACAGCTGTTTCAGTTTCAGAAACGCCGTAAGATGTAAACTAAATTACCTTTTGAACTATTAATGAAGCTGAGTGTCACATTTGGTACATCTAATTAGGTAGGAATTACATTGCATTTATTTAATAAATGAGATATTTATTAAAAAAAAAAAACAGGAGTGATGAATTGTTTACAGCAATTTGCTGTAATGGTTCTCTGTTCTGGAAATAGCTGGTTTTGTGTAAACAGATCTTATGCATTTGGTGGTGGTTATGCATTTGGAGTTGGCTCCTCACTGAGAATGTGAAACATTCTCAAAAGTAGTAAACCTTTTTGACCATTAATTCCATTACTTTGTTCTTCTAACATTATGGGTTTCTATTGTGTGGGCCTTTTCCACTCATTCACAGTGGCAGTTTTCTGAACGATTCTTTATTTTGGTGTCGGCTGTGTCATGACAGGCATTTTTACCTCAGGTCGTCTACTAAAATGTCAGTGAAATGTGAAAGTGCTTCTCTGTGTGGTGATTCTCCTGCAGAATTACTACATAACTTATTCTTCCTTCACTTCATGAATTATTACATGCCAGTACAAACTGAAAAGGATGAAGGGTTGCACAGAATTTTGGGACATTTAGAAAACCTAAGCAAGCATAGCGGCTCAAGATATAAAAATGAATGGAAAGTGAAACGTGCTTGCAGAACAGAAATTTCTGCAGCATTTTTCAACATTGTGAGCTAGAAGTGACTTGGAGGTGTGGTGATGAAGGCTAGCTTTTCCATTAATGACTTTATCAGTATTATGCATTGCTCCTCTGTTTTATGATTCTCATCGCCTGAGGTTTATTAATTGATATGTGACACTTTATTATGTATTGTTGCATTTTGGAAAATGCACACATTTTTATCCAACATAATGTCACAAATGATGTGCTATATTCTTATTTACTGTACTTTTCAGTAGGCATAAAATAATATGTTCAGCTCACATGATGATACATTCCATGATAAGAAATGATCACAAAACAATATCCCCAGAGAGATAGTGGAGATAGGAAAATGAAATTGGTTGAATAAGTTCTTCTTGTTTTCTTTCCTTTATTCAATTATCAAACCCCTCACTGTGCCAATGGTAATGTTCTGCCACTGGTCTGAGTGCCATATTGCTTTTTCAAAGCAGATCAATAATTGGCTGTATTTAAGGTAGCTACATAAGTAAGAAGACAGACTAAATTTAAGATATAGTAATGCTATAGTAATGTTCCTAACGTTATATTACATTTTCCTGTGGTAGTTCAATAAATACCGTCATGACTGGATTCCAGACTGATGAAAAGGAACAATGGATTGTAACCAACCAAATAATCTTTGTCATAGAACTGCTGAGGAGTAATGGAAAGAAGAAGTAAAGCAAAAAAAAAAAAAAAATCCACTGAAATGATTTTTGGTTAAAAAGTATATTTTACATTCTAGCCAGTTTTAATCCAATTCATGTGGCAATTTGATTTCATCTTCTGAGTCTGCAAAATTTGACATTATGTTGAGATGTTGAGAGGACATCTCATGCCTACTGTTCAGCGATAAACAACTATATGAAATATGGATATGAATGCTCAATGTTATTATGTGCTTTCCAGTATTTAATGTGGGACTCTGGGTGAATTTTAAGACTATATTGAGAAAGGCAGATTTTAAAATGCACTTGTCAGATGTTTAAAAATACTGGTGGTGCCATAAATGTGTGTAATTTGTGAGCTATATCGTAGTATCAATCGTTAGATAAAATGAGTGTGTTTAGTCACAAAGCCGTGCAGTTTCATCAGGAAAATCATACAGCAAGGTGCAAAGCCACACTGTAAATAGTATACAATGGTACTGATGTTTATCTTTCCATCAGGGGGAGTGATAATCATTTTTGCTTAGTTGCCAGTGTTGTGTTCTTTATAAATATCTTTGTGTAAATATTAATATACTGCATAATATCATGAACTCAGACCCATGACATGAGTATACTGCAACCTTCTGCTGAAGCTTATCTTACCATCAGCATAACTTTCAGTTTAATGTAATCCGGTACAACCTTATCGTCAACTTGTGACCTTTTCATATAATAATAGATATAGTTACAGTGCTCTTGTGCTTTGCGTAATAGCCAGGATAGGTTTAATGGTCTGAAAGCATATTTAGTTAAAGGCATTTTAAAACAAATTGTGTGCTGTGCATGTTTGACAAACGGAAGATTTTTTTTTTTTTTTTTTAGCTTTTTGTCGTTTTCATTTGACTAATAATACTGCCACCTATCTACAATATATGATATAGAAAAAGTAAGGCTTCCTTTTTCCAGCTGGGAGGTGAAGATCCAGTTTTATATGGCTGAAGGATAAACACCACAAACAAAAGGACTGGCAGTACTGCCTCCTTTTAACAGTGTCTAAACCTAAACCAAATAAATGACTGTGTTCTGGAAAGATAATCTCTCAGTGCTGCATCAAAGGGAGTTTTAACCAGCAGACAACTGTCTTGCATACCTTGTCACTTGTCTGAGTTACAGTCAGAAATCTGTGACTGGGATGTACTTTGAGCAATTCTGATTGTGAAAAGGAGGTCTGAAGGTGACTCTTTAGTAACAAATTGCACACAAAATGTTACTTCTGTTTTCCATACACTTGGTATAAGTTTGTTTTCAAGGACCCTTTCTGATTTAATCTAAATGGAAATAGCCTCACAAAAATTGGGACAGGTCAATTCTCTGGATGATTTTGGCTGTTTATTATGGTATCAAATGGCAAACCGGCCTGTTCGAAAGTGATGCTTCGTAGAGGAAAATGTTAGAAAGGATGTGCCAAACCAACAGTAAACTGGGGAAAAATGTAAGCTAGTCAGTTTAGTATGCATGACAGAAGAAAACATGAGTCTGGCTGTGTTTCCACAGGTTTTTTTTTCTCAATAGACCTTACAGTCACAAGCTTTATGGAAGCCAGTATTGTTTGAATTAATATGGAGGCCATACTCTAGACCTTCAAAAAAGAGTTAGAAACTACTCAGCATGAATATGCCTCAATACACTTAAACATGAATGGTAACTAATTATTAGCCTCAAGTATCAAATGTCTCTTAATGTAAATTGCATTTTGATCAACACATCAAAGGAACTGTATGTTCTTTGTGTGGAAAATAATGCCATAATAATAATAATGCCATAGACTGTGATCAACTTTTATCCACCTCTCAACTTTACACTCAATAATTTTCAGTCTCCCACTCTAAAAAAAGGTATACTCCATCACCAGATCCCCATAGGCAAAGAATAAATAAATCCCTTTTGACAACTTGTCTCTGATTTTAACAGAATCTGTAGCCTTGTACTGTATCCTAATCCTTCACATAGTGACAAACCCTTTTTCTGTAGGCTCCCATAGTGGGGATAAACTTGCTCCCAGTTGATGCTAGCAGATGAGAGCTCAATCCTGAGACCACTGTTACATGGTCAAAGCTGTGCATTAAGATACAGATTGATAAGTTTTGCCCTCGGTCCATTTCGATTAGAAGCACTTTTGCCTCCCCTCTATAGCACAAAAGCCCACTGAAACAGGTAACACAATGTGCAGTGTGGCTCAAATGGCCTTTTTTTCCCTTCACCCAACTGCAATAATTTGTCAGAACTCTCAGTTGTGTTAGTCAAGACCACCAAGGAAAAGTTTTTCTTTCTTTGGAAAAAATGAAGAGGGATGAACATTCTGGTAAATCAATAACCATCATCAGTGCTAACTTGCAGCCATGGTATATAATACATATCTGTTGAATCACTGAGGAACAGTATTTAATGATTGTAAATACACGTCTCAACAGTCAACAATGTGCAAGTCTTTTTCAATAGAAGCCTCGCTATACTTGAACCTCATGTAATGGGTGCATTGCAATTATGGACTTGTTAAAAGGTAAAATATTTAATTGGTTTGATTTTGTTTGTGCCTGAGTTAACCTACAGCACTCTGATTGATAAAGGTCTCCGTTTTAGAGCAAATTATTGAACACTAGCAGTCTGCTCATATACCTTAGAAGTCGTCTGAATCACTATTTGCATAATGTCTGCCAGAAACTTCTGCTGATTTAAAGATTGCAAATGAAGTGCTGTTACAAAATTGTTCACCCATTTATTTTATGAAAGCAGAGCTGCATTATAAGAAAAGCTGTTAATTTAGCTATTTAAGTGCTCTGCTTTTGCAAAATGTTGAAGTGGCTGAGATTGATAATCAGTGTCATCATCCTTAAAAAAAGCATACTTTACTCAATCAAAGGGAAGATTTTATGCAGCAAATAAATTCATAGTACTTATCTCTGTCCAGTATTCTAAAGTAGCTGCTCTATTCTGTGTGTTACCTATGGTCACATGTTCAAAAGCATTGTGGACTGGAACTGACTGTTGTCACGCTTGTGTTATTATGAAAATTAGCACCCAGATGCACACGAGTGTCATTGAAGTCACATATCCTCTGCATTGCCACTGAATTTGACCTCATGAGAGATTTGTATGCATTTTATGTAGAGTGGTCTGTACATAGTTTGTACACAGTACTCTGGTACTTTAACAACAGAATGACAACACTTCAATATTTCACCTATGCGGATGTGGATGTTGTTTTTTTCCTTTTTTTTGTCAAAATAGCTTTGCCTCCAGATTCCATATCACATAGCAGATTACACAGCCATCATCCTGTAATATTTTTGATATCTTAACCTGCTGTGTACTCCCGATATTGAGAGCTAACCACACTTGTAAATTGAAGGACTGATCTGTTATTGTGTTGCAGAAACTGCAACGTTCTGATCTCAAAATAGGCGTATGGAAGCATTTTGAATCTGGGGGTTGGTATCAGTCTAACTGTGGTATGCCTTATCCTCAATACTGAGTAAAAGCATTAAGAAAGTACTGTTTTTTCATGTTTGTTTTTTACACAACATTCACAACAGTTTTACACAAACACGTCTTGTTTAAAAGAGTAAAAACATGTCCTTGCTTAAAAATCATGAATCATTTGCCAAGTGCATTCTGGTATGATTGAACAGAACACCTCGTCCAGCAGAAGATCTCTATTGTGGTTAATCCTCTTACTGGCCATAGACAAATGCACTGTAATTTCGAGTTATACTGTTGATTTATGACTGGGCAGATGGGATAGGGTACAAAAAGCCTCTCTGATGATTGATTGAAAAAGCGGATGGGGATGCAGAGGCGAATCACACTTTTTAAAGTTACTCTATTGAGAGTTACAGCTCTGTTTATTATCCAGAACTACACAGTGTCAACACCATTGGCTGTTGTGTTAGAGCATTTTATATTTAAAGTGTAGTCCTTGTTATTTCATCAGAAAAGCGAGGCACTGCTGCAGAAAAGCACAGCAGAAGGACAACAGCCATAGGCAATCGTACTGCAAAAATAACATCAAGAAGACTAAGTAATCAAGACTAGACTGTGGTGTCATAATTAAGACTTCAAAACAAATTAAGTTAAATATTGTCAACTCAGTTCTGGAAGCAGATTCACTTCCCATTTAAATATGCTCTGACATCATGGAAGAGAGATGGAAGCAATGCCTCCATCCAGTGTTTCACCTCCAAGAGTTGTGGTTTTGCCTCTTTCTATTGCCTGGAGTGTATGGAAATTCATTGAATAACCCGATGAGTGTTTGGTTGGCTGAACCTGAAGTAAGCACACTCATTTTTATCCGCTGAATGAATTACTGGTGAACAGATGGCTGGCTTTTAAATGCCATGTTTCCGTGCTTTTTGTATTCCTGTAGCATGCTTTGAAAAATTAAACTTTATTTGCTTAAAGTATATTATACTTGAAAAAGGATAGCTTTTCTAGTGCAACTTTTCAAAGATTTTCCAACCCGATGGCTGCATTTGTATAAATATCCAATTGTAATGCCTGTGTTGCAGTGATATTAAACTTGCTGTCAAAAAATCCTGGTACATTAAATATGCCCTCCCACATTTTGGAGAAGAACACCCTGGTGCATAGAGTGAAACACTGAGAGTTAGACTGAGAATGAGCTGTGTGCTTTCAATGTGATTTTTCATATTCCATTCAACAACATGCATGTGGGATACAGTACCACACAAATTGAATAGTCCACAATGTATTTTTACGAAACAAATGTATTATGTGAATTGTTTGGTTCAAGTCTCATATCTCTTGATGAAACGGATTAGGAGTTTTCTCATTTTGGATAACAGAAATGAATAATTTTTCCAAATATTGATATTACATTTATTAGCAAGTCATAAAAAGCTGCCCAAAATAGATAGAGTCCATTTTCATACTGGCAGTTTCCTTTGTTTTTTGGCCGGTGATATTTATGTTGATTTATTGGGGAAAGTTTACCAGAATTAATTGGGCAGAGATGCCAGATATCCCAGCCATTCATTTATCTTTGAACTTTGCCACTGCTCAAATTAAAAATTGATATTGAATGCTTTTTTCAGCCCAGAGTTTTGAACAAGGTTATTACTGACTGAAGGACAACAGTAGGGAGCCAATTAGACATCCTTCAAGAGCACCCACTGTTCTCTCACCTTAATCCCTGTTCATTTGATCATGGTAAGGCTCTTCTATTGCAGTGTTCACTTATGCATGTGTTAGTACACAGGCATGCATGCATACATACATACACACACACACACACACACACAAAACTGTGCTCACATTCTGTTCAAGGCCCTTGTGGGTGCAGACGTACATTTTCTATAGGAAGCAGAGCAATCCGAAAATCTTTTGCCAATATAAGAGGTTCATCACAAAGCAACATTTCAGATTCATATAGCAACATTCATTCGTACAAGGTATTATTCTGTTCAACATGGTAAGATAGGTCATAATATTGTTTGAATGTGTCGCAGTAACTCTAAATAAACCCAGAAAAAAGACATATATTGACCGGCTACTCATTAGCATTAGCAAAAACGGTAAGGGAGACATGCAGATTGAGTCGTTCTTGCACCTATTAGCTAATTATTGACATCATAATAATGTTGTCCGAGGGGGGTCAATATTAATCAGGTCCTGGAGAAAATAACACCAACAACAGCGGAGAGGTGGAGAATCATATCAACAGAAACAGATGCATAATTAGCGTGGGCCTTAATATGGCAATCATTGAATGGATTCGCTGACATTTGCAGTGAGAAACAGTGCGATTTAGATTATGGCAGCAGCACTCGGCTCCTCTCTTCCTGGGGCCCATGGTAAACACCGTGTGCAGAGCGTTACGCGGGGTGGGGGGGGGGGATGTCAGCGCATACACTGGGGCCTGACCCAGCCTCCCTGCAGCTGGGCTTTGTGTTGGCACCGGAGCTCTGAGAGCACGATGGAGTGCTCTTGCCTAAAACCGCAGCTGAGGAGCGGTGTTGTGTTTTACATTTCACTCTCGGCAGCTGCGGAGTGGGAGTGCGATCAGCGCGCTTCTCTGGAAAAAGGAACACGCTCCGGGCCGTGGGCGGCGTGGCGAGCGTCTTCCCTTCAAAGCAGAGCCGATTTTTCAGGGGCGTCACTGTCCTGACAAAACCCCCTGTCTCAAAAACGTGTCACTTTTCAGGAATGACAACAAAAAACTACCCATGTCAGTGCAACCATGGCAACCTAAAGCCTTTTCAGTCAGCTTATTTAGCTGTCAGATGAACGGCCCATGAGAGAAGGATGCGATCATTGTATTCATGTAAAAATTATAATAAAAAATAATGTCTGCATTTGATTTAGTGGCTTCTGTAAGCACAATGACAAGGGAAATGAGGATAGCTCTCTGATCCTTTTAGACACCAAGAATTATGTAGAAACACATTGTATGATTATATCAATGCAAGGTCTGTGCATGGTGAAGACTTGATTCTTTAGAAATTGATTGAAAAGCAAGGTTTGCTCTTTCAATGGTCATCCATCCTTGCAAGGACTTGATAGCCTCATCTCTATTTTTGTTTTTAATTGCCTTGCTTTCTACTCAGTTCCTCAACAGAATAATAAGTAATTACATTGCCACCATGTGCAATTGCACATAGATTTGCCCAAGAGAAGCTTTTATGCATAATTCTTCTTCTCTTCAAGTGATCAGAGAGCTATGTGTAACGTAATTATGAAGCCCTGTTTTTTTGCCAGTTGTACAACAGGCTTGTCTCACTGCAACAGCCTCGGTTTATTTGCACTAGTGACACAGTGCACCACAGTGAAGTGAGCTGCTACTCCACTGATGTCAGCTGGGAAACTTGTGAGCACCTGACAAATCTAGACATGGCTGAGAATGGTGAGATGAAGAAACCCCGGCTGCCTGGGCAGTTGGGCGTTGCAGCCTGCTTTGAAGATGAGCCCCTTCAGGACCCTTCTTCTGTCAGCAGTTTGTATTTCTCTGTGCACTGCAATGAAAAAGCCTGCCTGGTGGCAAGGCCATTTGTGTCACAGCTTGGAGGACAAGGGTCGGGTTCTAGGCTTACAGGGTGTGGTTTGGAATGCCCGGTTGCATGTGTAAGTACAAGATACATGTCATTTTCATTTTTGGAGCCCGGGGTTCTCCTTTAAGGAGACGGCACTCCAGCTGCGATGTCTTCATGGTCTGGAGACGGCAGTCTGAACCATGCTATTACTTTCTGATTCATGGGTAAGGCAACCGAAGCTGACGCAGGTCTCACCCGAAAGAAATGAAAATCAATCATACCCTAAAGGCTCTCATTTGTTTTGCTCTGCCCTTGAAATGAAATCCCGTTTGCTAATAGAAAATGGAGCCATGCATCTACAGAGATGTTGCTGGCATGTGTGGGGCCGGAGACATCAGGAACAGACAAAGGACGCAGGAGACTCCACTAGCAGTCGGTTGCCATCACGGTTAAATGGCTCTATAATGATGCTAGCACTCACAATAAGAGCCTTTGGGATCCACTTGCAATTTCCTTCTATAAATTTTAAAATGAACAAAGATAATATGATGATACTGGTGTGAGCTGGACAGCATTTTCAAATATGAGAGTCTACTTAGAAAATGTATTTTTCACAGATGTTTTCAAAGAGCAGCGCAGGACATCTCTGTGGTCTGTCATTAAGGATAATTCATGTCCATCTTGAACCACTCAGCTAACTGAAATGTGCTTTTGAATTGTGTGGGTTACAATTAAACTCTCATATATAGTACAGTTGCTAAGAATGCTCACAGGAATTTTCCAAATAAGACAGGACTAGAGCTGGGACAAAAAAAAATACCAACAAGAGCTCAAGATTTAGATACATTGAAATTTAATTCAACATTAAAGCAATTGGTACTCATATTTCTTAATGGACCTCAATGTTACCTATTCTTTTGTGTAAACATTAAACCCACAGCCCACCTGAAGTATATTTCTTGTGAAGTGTGTGGACTTTTTCTCTGAAATTCAGATTCAACTGCGATGCACTAGTCCTTTACTCCGAAGGCTGATTTTAAGGCAGTGTTACATTTTTGTTTCCTAACCATAATCTGATTGGTAATTAACAATTAACATAAATGAGTATTGTAGAATGGGAGAAAGATACAGTGCCAATAGTTTTAACCAATAAAAATCAATATGACATTGAATCTGGGAACCACGTCACTTGTTTATATGAAATTACATTAAGTCACTTGTTTTTCTAGAGGTCTGTCTAAAAAATGTTGTGTTGATATATACTGTATGCATGGCCCATTGGAAAAGGTGCTTTTTATGATAAAGTATGTAAGTAGTTGAAGTAGAAGTGTATGTCCATACTTACACATTTGGCAAAGGACAGTAAAGTTCGACGTATGCGTAAACTATTTGCATTGTACAAGCTGTAGCTCTCATGAATGGATAATCAGATTGGATCACAGTGAAGGCATTATTACCTTTTGTCCCTAGAAAACTGAAAAAAAGGTTACTCAATGCACCTTATATATATATTTCATTGAATGACCTCATAATTAATTAATAATGTCATTCTTAGGTCAGGTTTAGACCATTAAATTTTCTGCGGTGTCCATCTATTGGGGTGATAGGTGACATTTAGCTCCACTTTATGCACTAACTAGTGTTCCACCCAGAAGTCAGCTGACCTTTACCTCTGATTGATGTGAAATTACCTTCACATTTTATGTGGGGAATTTTACCTGCCTCTTAATGTCACCATAACGCACCAGGGGGCCCCCTCTTCCCCTTGTCATCCCCCCTTTGAAAAGTGCCACGGTCCCGGAAGATGGGAGATCGCAGCGCGGAACACTACAGCTCCTGATACACTTACCCTCCGGTGACTGGCTTTTCTGCAACAAAGCCTCTCTTTCAATTCTATTTACAATGCACTTTCATTCAGGCCATTTTCTGGGTATTTCTTGACAACACTCAATAATAAAACCCATTTAGTTGGGAGATTGCAGCCCTCCCTTTGTGCGTCTTACATTACTACAAGAAGTTTATATTTAGCTTTAAACCACTGGAGCTTAAAATTGACCATCAATGGTTTCAGTGGTATGAATGAAATTCTCTAGAAAGCAGTGGTACATTAAGCTAGTATGGTCTCGTATGGCAGTGGCGCTAATGCACAGCTTAGTAACTGGTAGTTGTTTGTTCATAGAGGCTTCTTACAGGAGATTCTGCTCAAAATATGCCAGTCTTTCTGCTCTTTATGTCACTGTACTCCGTTTCATTTGATCATTGTGTTTTATTGTGATATGGCGTATAAAGGCAGTCTCATGCTGAAGGCTCCTTTGAAAGCAGGCTCTTCAGGAATGAAGGTGGTTACTTGAAAAAGGAGCTTTATTTACTGGGAACCAATCATCTAGCATGTCTGCCTAAACAGGGCTTCATCTGACATTGTCGATGTCGTCTATTCTTTTCACTATGCTCAAATCATCTAATCCTCTTTAGACTAGCAGCACTCAAAATAGTTCCGTATATAAAGACCCTGAAGCTAATGTGATTTTGTAGATAGATCAGTAACCTTTCCCTGACATTGACAGCTTGTCGCACATTGACGGGACCTTTATATGCAGCTAAAAGCAACAGGTGCAGGAAATCACTGGTCATATTTAAATAAGTCTCCCCTATTGTACCGTGATTCTTGGATTTCTGATCTTTTTTTAAGTTTGTCCAAATGTCTGTAGCTTAGTCTTTCCCTCTTGGGTCCATTTTTAGTTGTAGGAATGGTCTGTGTAATTGTTTGATTGCCAGGATCATCTTTGCTGTCATTGATTAGTTCCTCAATCCATAAATGGGCTCCTAGATTCAATGCCTTCTGTGTTTATTAACAGTTTATTTCACTCTTGATTATGATTTAAGGCCCACAGTTCCAGCTTTGATTTTTTTAAATTACTTCATACAAATAATTTCATCTGCATCAGAAAATATGTTGCATAAGAAGCTACACATGTGTAAATCTGTTGTTCAGTATTTAGGATAAAACAGTGCATTTCTATAGAGTAAAACCAGTTGATGAAAAGATTATTCTTCAGATATC
Source organism: Megalops atlanticus (assembly GCA_019176425.1). NCBI lineage: Eukaryota > Metazoa > Chordata > Actinopteri > Elopiformes > Megalopidae > Megalops > Megalops atlanticus. Next base: position 62,295,001 of record CM032875.1, read on the forward strand.
CTGTGCTCAGGCTAATGAGTTTTTCTTGACTGGATATTTTGTCCTTTGCATGTTCAATCACAAATGCATTTATATGTGCAGTTTATATTTTATTTACAGCTGAAATATGTAATGACTCAGGTCACCATGCTGATTTACAGAAATCAGTTGCTTTGCCTACAGAGTACCAGTCTGTTGAATGGTTAATTCTTTTTTCATGCTTCTTGGTTCTTGGATTTCAAAAGTGACTTTCAAAGTTTATGGTCATTCATAAACAGTAATGTAGCCATCCATCAGGAGTCTTATCAAAACTCATTTCATATCAAACATATTTTTTAAAGGATGCATGTGTAGTTACATTTTTGCCACATTTGAATATAAAGACCTCACAGGCTCGGTACCCTAGATGTATGCATTTTTAAAACAGAAATATCCCCAAAGATGAGTGCCAGAGATGTTTCTTGATGTTTCTCCAGCATTTATACATTATATATTAACAGAGATGTCCAAAAATAGTATACTTTAAGCCACAATATCAAGTCTCTCCTCCCTATTAAACAGACATCAGCTTTGTTTCTGTTTTCTTACTGTTCTTTATCCCAGCAAACCTAAAATATCATTCAAATGCCCAATTCACGCTACCTACTTACTCCTGAGGGGATGTGGAAATTAGTAGCAATATTTGTCATCATACCTTAAAAAGTCATTTGTAGGAACTGGAGGCACACTGTTCACTGTTCAGCACTGAAACATTTTCATCCTAGCACAACAACATCCTATGAGAAGTTGTGCCAGAACAGTTTTCCTCGTAGTCCACCTCATTGCCTTGAGGTGTAACACTCCCTCATTGTGTAACTTGACCAACAGTCCAACAACAAACCCTGTTATAGGGGGCAGGCCTACTGTGACAGAGGGCCATATGTTTGCTGCGCCTTGTTATCAGATTGACTCGTTTCTCGTCTCCCTGGTAATGGTTAAAAATAAAAGTCACACTGGAATAGAGTATTCCCTAATGATGCAAAATGAAAGTCAAAGTAACAGCTGCAGTAAAGCCAAGTTGTGTTTGCCTAGCTGAGTCACGTTGGCATCCTCCCTGCCATTCATATTATACAGTGTTCCTGTTGGCACTTTGATACTGGATGGCTGAAGCAGACGAGCACTGCTTTGCTCCTTTTTGTGATTTCCAAATTAATATAATGTCCTATTAAATTAATTGTGTATAATCTGTAATTTCTAAAGAATAAGCACTGCAAATAAACAGAATATTGTCCATGTTGTTTTTTAACAACAGTTGTAATGCATTGCATTGTGTAAAAAAGTGCAAGTTCTGCAAAAATACAGAAGTGCAGAACTGTTTTTACCTGGGCAAATTTGCTTCGTTGCTAATATTGAGTAATCCCACAGACTCGAATGAATGGTGTGCAATTTGTTCTCCCCTGTGTTTTAAGATGGGTGATTAATGAAGTGGATTTAATTCCCTGCTATCAAAGGGGGAAAGTGCAGCTCACAAAAGAGCACCCCTACCAGGCAGGATTAACAAATGCACTTCTGGTAGATGGGTAGCCCAGGGTGTGTTCACATACGCGCACTTCAGTGGGCTTCAGCTGCCGGGCTGGAACCCCTTAATTGCTCCAACTCATATGTTTTATGAATACACCTATTTTTTAACGATGGAGCGATGGCACTATACCAGTCCAAACCAAACGTCACTTTAGCTGAGAGCAGACCACTTGGCAATTATGATTTTTGTTTACGAATTCAGAGTTAATTGTAGTTGTTTAATGTTCACCACAATTACTGCTGTTGTAGACGCGGACATTGTTTTGGCAGGTGTGTTCAGTCCTTTTTAAGCAAATGAGTTCTCATCGACCATGACAAATCCAAGCCAGTTTTCTTAATGGAACCTGAAAAAAGATGGCTGTTATAGTCAAGCCTTGACAAAGGCAAAACCAATCAAACATTGTTGGAATTATATAAATAATTCAGAATGTTGGCTGGTGTTGTATAAAGACTTAAACACGTTCAGCATCTTCTTGATGAAAAATGATCATTATCAGAAAAAAATGGCTTTAATGTATATTATAAATGTTTTTTTAGAAATTACACTGTCCCTGTTGCACCTAGAGATAATTTCCAAATACAAAACTGTAATCGCAAGTATCTTTAAGGGGAAGTAACTTGTGGCAGAAAAATATGTGTAGAAGTTAATGCCAAAAATAAAAGATGAATTATTAAAATTATATGGTTCAGTGGTGTACGTTAAGTACTTTAAGTAATTGTAAAGATTAAAGTGTAATGGAGTTGCATGCAAACAAAACGCCATGTTCTGAAATGTTTGCCAATGCATTTAACACAAACACGTGGGAACTATGACTGATTTTTCACCATTTCAACATTTGCTGTTATTTGCTTATCTTCATTACTCACACACTTAGCTCTTGGCAGTAAAATTATCTTTAATTTATTCACAGAGATTGTCATGTGTTTGCTTGCAGTAACTGAGTGAGGTTGTTCAACACAAATTCCAAACAAAGGATGGAAGTGGAATGTGAAGTATGTCCTTTTGAAGTGTGCATGTGTGTGTATGGGACTGAAATAGAGTAAAACAGATTTATTTTTACTGAAATAAATAGGAGCCACAGCTCTGATTTTTCAACTGCAGATGAAACGCTCTGTTGGGCACATTCTTCTTACATAAACAAAATGTTAAAAAAACGAAGGAACAACACTGAAATGACCGCAGCCCTTTGGAAGCAAAGAAATTATTGTCAAATGCAGAAATACACGGAAGGTCACAGGCCTGTGACATTGCAGATCCACTCCCTCCAATGACGTTGGACTCGAGCGCGCGAGAACCGTGCTACGGCGAAGGAGTCTTCCCTTTACACCGAGCGCGTGGCCCTTGTGTGTTTGTGCTGTAATGTAGGACATGTCTGCCCAGCGCCTGTTTTGAAACTTCAATCCCAGTTTGACATCGGTGGGTGTAAAAATAGCAGACGGAGTATCCCGTGGCATGCCGGAGTGGCCGGCTCCCGTCTTGCGCCGACAGAGAACAGACTCTCCGCCGTGCGCGCTGAAATGGAGTGGAAATGATTCCTGTTTACGTTGTCCTCTGAGATCTGTTCAGCCATCCGTTTTGGTCCCCATAAATAATTCATAGGGTATTGTGATGCATCCCACTCTCCCTCTTGCTCTCCCCACATACTGTAAGGCCATGCTGCCTCACCTCTCAAACTTATTCCTTTGTTGTTGATGTTACTACTCCCAATCATAGTCACTGTAGCTCATTCATTTTTCCTCAGGTACATTCTTGATTTTGGGGGTTAAAAACACTCTTTCCAATGAGATGAAATGGCTCTGGAAAGCGAGATGTAATACTTCTTAGCTGGGTGATGTTATGGGCTGTTAGCAGCATATTTTATATTATTTGAGCCTTACGGACATACCTGAAAGATCCTAAATAATAGTCAGTTTCATATTTGTATTCATATTCAGGAGTTCATTTGTTTGAATGGTGATTCATTGAACTGCGTTCTTTGAAACGCTGAAAAACAATCGGTACGTTGTGGTTGTACGTGTGTTTTAGTATTCCCATTACTAGTGAATGGAGAATTCCCCCTCGTGAGCACACAGACACCTTCATGGCGTAGCTGATGCTTTAATCGAAGCTCCTCCGATGTTCCAGAGTTTTCCCGTAGGCCTGACTGCCGTGACGCAGGCTGCTTTCATTCATGTCCTCTGTAGTGTTGAGCTCTGTCTGCCTGGTGCGCCCCAGCCCCTTCCCGGGATTTATTTCCAAACTGAGGCTGAGCACATGTTACATAGTTACATGCCAGGAGTTCTTTGAAGCAGGATATCCAATCAGAATGAAATAAGATCCTCCCTCGCACGTCGCAAGCGCCGTGCATGGAATCCTGTATGCGAACCATGTAACTGGTAGAAACCACGTCTGCAATGTGGCAGGAGAGGAGTGAAGAAGAGACCTTTTGAAGGGTGAAGGGTGATATTTGGCAGGGTGTCTTTGTTTTACCCGACTCAAATGAATAATTAATGCAGCTGTAGGTTCTTCAGACAATGAGTTCTCTCGCCAGTCAGCAACATAAAGTTTTTGCATAAGAACTGTTTTGGTTACATGAAGAACCCAATTATCAAAATGCCAGCTGTTTCCAGTTAGAATGATTGTAGGCCATACTGTAATTCAAATTTTTGTGAAAATCTTATAGATAGCATAGTTAAAGTAAGCAATATTTTTCTTACAAATGTTTTTCTGCAGAGCCAGGTTTGACTACTGCTGGTTTAATGATTATGTGATTGTCATATGTAACACATTGATATTCATGTCCATATTCCGTATCTTTTATATTGTATCCCTAGTAGTGCACCTTGCCATGTGTGAGCTGTCAAAAATGAAGCTTATACAAAGCTAAATTGGCTCTGTTATTCCAGGTATTTTGTACCCACTTTGTTATAAATTAAATTGTTGTCTGTTGAGAGCACACTGTAGCAAACAAGATATCGGCCTTCTGTTGCACAGCTTCCATTTGCACATTATGCAGTGTCTCACGCAGTTCCGTGACACCTCGGCGAAACGATGAACAGAAATGTGATTTTTTTTGTTATGCTTGCAGCCCACGTAGAGAACGCAACGACTTGACCTAACCGAGTCCTCAGCCATGACAAAAGAGCAGCTTGCATCAATACATAAAATTACCGCGTTGCTGCCGTTCACCCCTCCTCTCCTCAGGGGACGTTCTGTCTCTTCTCTGACCTCGCAGCCTGAACAAAAACCTAGAGAAATGATATCAAGCGGACCCAGTCATGTGGTCAGCAGATATGGGAATTTATTTGATGAGATAAGTGGACCGTCAAGGTTTAGGGCGATTGCAGAAGAAGCTCACCTCTGCCACCCACCTGACAGGGAAGCGTTTTGTAAGCGGGGCAGACGTGACCTTTGGATCCCGCGTTGATTTCCTCTGCAATGAATCATGTTGGTCCCAGCTGACGGCCCACACGCACACACACACCAGAGAGCGTGCTTCAGGAAGTCTGAGGCTGCCATGGAGGCATTTGAATCGCTGCTTTCCGCAAACCAGCCCTGCGTGTGCCGCATTTCGCGAAGCCTCCGCGAAGCGGGCCGCCTCGGCGAGACTGTGTCCGGCTCACCAGCCACGCCCGCGTGAAGCGAGGGGGGTCACACGGAATGTGACGCTACGTTGTTCAGTGTCTGTAAGTCCAGGTGTGTCCCTGCCGGTGTTTTCAATGACGTTTTCTCTCTCCTTTCTCTCTCTCCCTCTCTCTCTCTCTCTCTCTCTCTTTTGCAGGAAGTACAGAAGGTGAACAACCTTGGAAGTAGTCAGGCAGATGGGGCAGCCAAGAACCCTGACGAGAAAGAGCCCGAGGCCCCAGCCAGCGAAGTGGGCTGGATGACGTCTGTCAAAGACTGGGCGGGGGTCATGATATCGGCGCAGACATTGACAGGCAGAGTCCTGGTGAGTCCTCCCTGGGTTTCTCCTCTCTGCCATACCACATACCTGAGCTGCACGGTGATGTGGAAACCATTGGGTGACCACATGGCCAATACACCTTTGAGGCCTATGAGATAGGAACGGTTAATATAGGTTGTTGTCTCAGAATCTACAATAGTAGATAGGGAGGAGACATTCTGTAGTGCCTCAGTATGATTTGATGGTAAAGAGATTAATGATCCGATGTTAAAACATCATACACATTTATTCTTCACTAAATACTTATTAAAGTATAACCCAAAAACCTCTTGGATTCACCTAAACACTATATATTTAGGTATATTTATGATTTGTGGATGCAAAACACAACTCTTTCGATGATAAAGGAATATATGATTTAAACTCAGGTCTAGATTCTGCCTAACACCACTGTGCTTTGTCCTTCACTTAATTTTCTATGAAAGTCTTACACCACATTGTTACATAAGCATGCTGACCATTGTTGACCTCAAAAAGATAAGAAAAGAGCACAGTGCATTTTGGGCACGTAGGCCTAAGTTGTGTCACAGCAAAAAGGATTGCCAGGTAATCTCCAGATGTGTGTGCCTTTAGGTGTTTCAGAAGCTTATGGTGTCTACAATTTTGTGTCATCTATAGCAATGTTTAAATATTTATTACTCAACAGTGAAACAAAGCAAGCCCCTTAAAAATGCATATGTTCTCATCTTTCAGGGGAAGTTAGGCCATAACATCTGCTCTTCACTAAGGGGTCCACTGAATGCTGAATGCAGCACAGAGCAACTCATTAGCTGTAGTGAGAGCATGCAAAACTGTTGAGTAACTGCTGTCTGTGTGATTTATTTGCCTGGGCAAGAGTTTGGGAACATACTGTAGGCCAGGGGTGGCCACACTTTCTTTTTAGTCAAGTGTCTTCAGACTATCAGCACAGCAAGCCTCTCCATTCATGATCACCCTGGCCAGGTTTTGCTTCCAGTGTGGGGCAGTCATAGCTATATTAGCTTGAATATTAATTATGATGAGAATTTAGATTTCTTTGACTTAAATTGCTTTCAAAAACGCACATAAAATCGATTTAATTTAAATCTAAACTGAGTTTTGAAATGGGAATCATTGTTTAATGGTTTGAATTACACACTGTAATCTATTTGATGAACATTAATTTCATTGTCATTAACATGCTGTGAAAGAGCACTCTCTCTCAGTCTCACTTCTTCTGCTTCCATTCCATGAGAATGTCCCAGTTATATGCTGTTGGAATAAAGCTCAAAATATAATTTAAATAACAGCAAACAGTTCACACCTCACACCCCCATTACAGCGTACACACATATTGATACAGTGTAGAGCTTTACAACAGTCATAATTCTAGATTGATCTCCTGTACCAGTCAGGACTGGAAGTCCTCCTGCCCTGAACTGAATACAGAACCTGTGTTTTGTCATGTCATGATCAAATTGTGATCCCTTCAGTCTCATATACTTACAGATTGTAATGGTGATGTCCTTGCATTTCACTAAAGTGGTACTTGGACCATTGTGTTCTATCAAAACAAATTCGTATGGATTTCTTCTGTTATGTGTATCAGATGGCCTTTAGAGGGTGTAGGTCATAGTCAGCATAATTTCCTTTGCCAGAAGGAGCAGTGTAAAGGTGCATGGTGTTAGGCAGGCAGACATCTTTACCAAGCTGCTTCAAACGTTGACCATTCTAAATAGAGAACACATGCTTGTTTTTTCCCTGTTCTCCATGAAAAATTGTAGAGCAGGATTAAGAGATGCCAGATTAGAGCTTCACATGATTTCTTTTAACCCTTAAATTCCCAGCTTTTACAGTGAACAGAAACCTGCAGGGTTTGAAGGTTTCCACGACATGGCTGATCGGCAAAGCTTTATTGATCTGCCGTTGTGTGTCCATTGTTGTGTTCCTAAGCATCCATGATTCCGCTCAAGCGCTCAGCAGGGTGGCTCATGGCGTAGCATAATGTAGTTGCTTGAGTGGGAGGATTGTGCCAGGGCTATCAGAGTGCCGGGAGCATTGTCCCTCAAATGTGGCTACACATGGATGCCGCTCCAGCTGGACTGTCGTATCATGATCATAAATCATCACTTTGTCCTTTACAATTCACAGTGGTTATGCCTCTTTGCCTCTGATTCATCAGTGTGTGTTTGGTCGGTCCTTCTGTGTATAGATGCAGACAGACAGACAGACAGATAGATAGAAGGCGAGAAATAGATGGATAGATAGATAGATAGACAGATAGACAGATGGCTAGATAGACACAGTGTTGCTGTGATCCTCTGCTTGTGAGAGGTTATCATGTGTGTGTGGGCAGATGGACTTCTGCCCTTTATTTGGGTTCTTTTGCAGCTTAACAATAATGGCACAGAAGAACCCATGTTTAGTGAGCCTGGCTTGTAACCATAGCAACAGCAGCTTACCTAAGCACAGCAGATGTGTATTCTATGTCAGCTTGTTTAGATCCTTGGGGGCAAATTAAAACCTATTTCCGTGCCATCTGAAGGCATTTTGGTCCCGGGTTAAAAAAGAACCGAACACGTGAAAGGCATCCGCACAAAGAGATGGAAAATTGTTTTTGTGTACATTAGATACTGTGACACAGGAAGAGGTGCCCGCAGGTAGGCCGTAGTCTTTGTTCATTTGTTTGGCTCAGTGACTTTGCGGGTTGTAAAAGATCAGGCATTGCCTGGAGCTTGTTTAATTACAAGACGCATCTAAACCCTGCTTATGCTCGTTGCTTTGCGGATTCCCTTTAGCTGCAATGCACAATAGAAGCGACGTGGCGGGTTATTTTTAGTCATTTTCACGAGACGGCAGGGGGGCTTCGGCAAATAGATGGCCATACAGGGCTTCCCCTGCCTGGGTAACGTATTACTCCATCTGTCATTCTAAAAATGGTAACAGATACCCTGTAACCATGTTGAAACAGAATAATATGATACCTTATTGCACCAGGCCTCCCCGATACCTTTAACCTGCGTCACTGAGCCCTGGTATCAACGTTAATGCTCTTTAAATAAATCAAACATATGAAACATGCCACCGAGCAAGGGGGCAGCAGTGTTTCATTCCATGAAACTGGAGTGGTTTTAATCATGTCAATGAAACTGAAATAAAGTTGCTGGAAAAAACATTATCTCTTTAGTGAACAATAAAAAAAAATTAGGTATCACTGTATGTATGTATGCAGGCTGTCACTCTCAGTTTTGTTTTAGTCTCAGTTAATAGCAGTGGGACTACATTTTCTTACTGTCATTAGGTGCGACTTACATCAATGGTTTGCTTCTTTTCCTGAATCTGACAAGCTATGAGTTAATGACATTTAACTGCCCAGGCTTTGCCCTGCTTGCCCATAGGGGGTGTTGGCATGTTGGTATTATGCTGCGTAGTGAAGGAAGTTCTATTTTTGGCAGTGAGGCAAAATAAGACTGACCTTCCACTTGACCTTTGACCTAGCTTGCTCGGCACCTATGATTCATGGAAGTGATAGACACAATAGCCAGAGTGTAGGTGCTCCGGCGTTTAGTGCAGATTTCATGAATGAAGGAGATCTGTATTGTTTGAAGCCAAATTGGCAATGAAAATGTCAGATTTAGTCATTGGCTATATATAGTGTGACATACTACTCTGTGTGGATTTTCACTGCTACATATTTATTATTTTAGTGAGCTTCCTTCAGTAGGATTGAAAATGTATGTGTAATTTGTAGATCATACAATGTACACAAGAAAGCTTTTTGAGAAGAGAAATGACCAATCGGCCCATCTCGGCCTATTAGCTGCCTTTAATCTAGAGTGAATCCATTACTTTGTCAAGTTCAGCTTTACAGATTCCAAGAGTCTGTCTCGACTGAAAATCCTGGCATGTTATTCCATGCATTTCCAGGTCTGGGTAGAAGGGCGTTTTTTTGTGTGTTTACTTTTCATTTTCCTCCACGTCCTCCGGTTGAGTACAGTTAAGAGTCTCATCCCTGTTCAGCGGAACTTTTCAATATACACTTTATGCAATCTGCTTTGTTCATATGGATGAATGTTTACTGGGGGGAAGTACCTCACTCAACTGTGTAACAGCACTGTTCCAACAGGGTGCTCAGAGCACTGATATACAAGCTGCCCGTTCTACAGAAATTGCACAGCACATCCAGGCAGGAGGGAACTTTGCTGTGATGATCAAAAGTGTACGGGATACGGAGCTGAGAAGACCTTGTGTGGGGGCGGCAAGTGTCGGCAGCAGTTGTTGTTTTTTTTTGGGAGAAAGAACTTTCTGCCTCCTCTCTTGCAAAATTGTAAGGCCCCATTTTGTGCATGCCTTCACTGACGGCCTCTGTGGAGCAGGCCTGCCGGAGGTGAGTGCAATATGACTCACTGGCTTTGTAGATTTAATCAGTGGCGGCGAAAGAAACAGGGCTAATTTGGGTTTCTCTGTGTTGTTATTCCTCTAATTTAAGCCGTGGAGAAGCCTAGAGGAGGGCCTGCCCACACAGAGGAGGGCTGGCACTGGGCGTAAGGGCGACGCTCATGGAGGGACGAGGACTCTGGCCAGGCAGGGAGCATGGACAGGTGGCTCTGCGTGTGGTGAAAGACAGACTCAGATTCAACACTACCTATTCTGGGGGTGGAAACAGCAGCCTTAATTGCAGAGCCTGTTAGTCAAATAGGACCATCGGATACTGTGTCAGGGGGGAAAGGGGGGTTACATTTCAATTAGTGTGTCAGGGTAAATACTTACAGCTGAATCTGTATGGCTGTACCACTTTGTTTAGGTTGATATTAATATTGTTAATTACTGTTACCTGCTGTCTGGTAGCTGTGAAAATATGATGTTGCAAACTCTCTTTATAATCCATGTAAAATCTTAAGACTAGAAATAGCACCTCCAAAATGGTAATGAAGTGTGCATTGCAGGTGATGCATTAAAATCTGTGAATTACTGTCCTAGTGAATATCTCCCCTTCCACTATGGTAAGCTCTAAGCACAAGAACATATGTACAATCTGCTGACCAGACCAGACCTTCTTACCTCACCATTTGCCCGTAATGTCTCTACAGTATCAATGTGTCAAGTTTGGTCTCGATGGACCCCTGAGTCCCTGAGTCTACGCCAGACCCCCCTGTTTGAAAGTAACAGTGCTGTAGGAAACACTACCCTTCGTCGCTGGTCTGGGCATGCGGAGCGCTGTCTCTGGCAGAGGCCGGCCTCCGCGGCGTCTCCCGCGCCGTCTCTGTGTCAGCCACCTTCTGTCAGCGGAGACGGGGACCGGGGGTCAGGCGGCGCGTCACCTGTGGCCCGCGGGGCCCGCAGGACCGCGCGCGTGACTTTCACCTCTCCCGCTGCTGCCGACGCGGCCGGGGCCGAGCACGGGGCGCCGCGGCGTCCTCGCCGCCGCCCTGGCTATTTTGGTGCGAGAGCAGCTGCTCGGCCTGCTTTCTTGGGACGCACAGAGGGGAGCGATCCTGAGAGCGCCAGCGTCCGTCCCCTCTGTGGGGGATCCTGCCCCTTTCTGCCTCGCGTGTAATGCGTATCACATTGGATGCCTTCTTTCAATCCAGATTTCACATTTAATTTTCTGTGGTACTCACAAGGAGGAGATTTGTCCCACAGCTGTTCATCTCACACACAAATACACTGATTTGCTTCTTAAGAACTGGCAGCTTTTCCTTCAGATGTCACTTTTTGTGCTTGTGCACAGTGGTTAGGCGTACATGTTGAAAGCTTAGTAGGATCTTAGATGTGGAGTAGCCTTTTAAAACACCTTTTTTTCCCCATGTACTCCAGTTGCTTTGTAGTATAAAGAAACGAAACAGCATTTTGGAACCTTTGGGTGATTATTACACGTTTAATGAAAACAAACTTGAAAGTGCCAGGTTTGGTTTGCGTTACATTCTAACACCTTGTTGCTGGTCCCTGTTAGACTGTTGTGCTTTGAGTTGCCCTTTTTCCATGCTAGAGAGGCTGGATTTACCCCGGGGCATTACCTGAGCCAGCAGCAAGATTTGTAAAATGTCAGTTTCAGAGCTGGCCAGGCATCCTGCTGCTCTCAGTAAGTATATTCCTGGCATTTCTATTTCACAAGAACTCACAGAGCTCTGTATTTTGATGTACTGGACCTGTGATGCATGTCACATTATACATTATGACATAAATAAAAATAAATTTTACAACTTATGCTGTGAGCAATGTATGAAAATAGAACAGTGCGTGATACTTGTGGAGAGAGTGCATGCATGTGGATCTGACTGTGATGTTTAAAACCATGATAACACATTGTGTTATTTATAGTTTTTGGTATTATTTGAATAGTAACTGATATTTGTTTGAGGAGCACAGTTTTGTTCAGGCCTTAATCTTGTGGGTTGTTTTTCTTTTCATCAACATCAGTATGAAACACTGTTGAATGACTTCAGCTCTATAGTTGTGAGTGTATTACTGAGATGAGATATGTGGCAAAATCAACATCAAGTGAAGACAGAGCAAATGTTCACACAGGCATTCATAACATGGTTTTAATTTGACTCTTGCTAATGCACAGGCATACACCCAGATCCTCCCACACACACACACACACATGCACATGCACATGCACACACACTCACACTCACACACACACACACACACACACACACACACACACACACACACACACACACAAATGTTCACACAGGCATTCATAACATGGTTTTAATTTGACTCTTGCTAATGCACAGGCATACACCCAGATCCTCCCACACATACACACACACACACATGCACATGCACACGCACACACTCACTCTCACACTCACACTCACACACACACACACACACACACACACACACACACACACACACACACACAGATCTGTTGTCTTTAACTCGGCCACTGTAGAAGGTTGCACCTGCAGGTACCCCAGGCAGGGATTTACCTGATCCTTGAGCTTCTGTGTACTCGCAGCCAAATCTGCTGCGCGCAGGAACTGGAGACGACCACAGTGTCTCTGGTGTGATAATTAAGATTTCCCATGGGGGGCATTTCTAATATGAAGTTAATCTGTTGCTGTCAGCAAAATTACCAACAGAGATGGTGTTGCCATAAATCTAGTTCGAAGCAACAATGATAAACTGTACATCAAATAGGACTGACACGAAAGGCCACCTCGTGACATTTTTTTTCCCTGGTTACTCGCAGTGCTTGCACGTCTGTCACATAGCATCCAGAATTCCATCTGTTACTTCAATTAGGTTGTTTTTTTTCTGTTCTGAGGCTTTTTGTAAAGGTTTAATTCTTCAGTCTTTCAAAGACACTTGGAAACATTGCCCACACATTAATAACTGAAATACATAGCTACTGTAGCAACGATGCGGGTTTAACAGGCTGAAAGCACAGATACAGGACTGCTGCCGAACTGCAACTTGTGAATTCAGTCGGAGGCTTGTGATCGCAGCTAAATGGCAAATCTGACAGATTTGGCCCTGGGGTGCAACCTGCCCTGGGTCAAAGCACACCATAGAGAATGCCTTCAAACAACACTATTGCCACACTTGAGACAGACAAGAGCAAAACAAGACCCAAATTCTATGCGTCCTATTACAGTTTGCTGATTTTTAATGGAAGCAATATAAACTTCTGACATTCACTGGCAACTATTTTCCTTTGTAAATGTATTATTAATCAGAGATAATGTTGCACCATATGGAATGGCACCTGTTCATGTCTGCTGTTCATGTTAAGTATGGTCTGAATAAAACTATTGCAAATATTTTGTTTGGATTTAAAATGGTTGTTAAAATTACAATTATTATTAAATATTTTTTTACAACAGACCCTAAAGTATTTTCTGGCAAATCTCTTATATTTTCATATCGTAGACACTCTCACACATGCAGATGTGTACAGTTCCACAGTGCCAGTGTCAGAGCTGAGGCTCACTGCTTCTTAGATTTTATGCCCTCCGAATGCAATAGACAATTAGCTCTGCATATCCTTATGCAATTAGCTCCGCATATCCTGCCATCTTTACATACATCATCTGACTAATCAATTCCCATTAAATTATCTGATGACCTCAGCTCTATGTGATATAATGAATATGCTCTGGTGCTGAGGAAACTGAAGGCAGAGAGCAGATGTTACAGGGGGCGTGGCTCCCATGCAGTCACAGGATGTGTGAAAGAGAAGGTGTGTTACATTGATGAGTGAAGCCCAGATTCAGTCTGACTACAGTGGGATTTTTACGTGCGAGAGTCAAATTTAAACAAACGTTATGTTTTACTGATACCAAATAAACAACATCAGTGGCTGCTGAAAGGAAAATGTGCAAGAAGAGTAATAAAAAAAAAAACCTCATGTTTGCTTAGATTTGTCACTCAGTGCTATGGACAGGGCATATTGCTGTTAGGTTGAAGTTGGGCCATAGAGACAAGGTGACCCTCATGTCATGGCCTTACTTCTAAACCTGATACACTGCGTGGTGATATCTGGGTGCGTCCATGTTTGTCAAGTCATGAGAAATGCTAGATGCAGGGAGTGGCAGTGAGACGGACTTGACCCATGGGCCAGTGGCTTGAATATGAGAGATAGCCACTGTGTCTCTGAGAACAACATATGATCTTCATGCACATTTACCATCTCAGACAGAAATACAGGAATAGACCACCTAGTGACACATGGACATGCAGGATTCATTCATCCTGGGAAAGGTAGAAAGCACAGATATTAAGACTTGATTTGAAAAAAGGATCATCATTGCATTAACGGGCTCTGAGATAGAGGCACATTCCATAAAACGAGTAGACTGAGATGTAATGAAGCTGAATAGAATGGATGTCCTCATAGCTTCTACCCTTTGTTGTAGGTAGAATTTACCATAGATTTTTTTAGAACAGAGTCAGAGATGGGTAGAAAAATAGTTGATGTCAGAAAACCTGCTGATGAACTGTAAGGTTACATTGGTATCTGTCAGTGCGGAGGAATGGATAGTTAAAATGCTAATATGTAGTGTGTATTTTTAAAGTTAATTTGAAGTAGATGTCATTCCATGTGTCCATCTGTGGGGCTTATTATAAAGGGTTACAGTGCATTTCATCATTGTGATTATTCATGAATTCAGAGGACAAAAAAAGAGAATGTACACAGTGTACTGTGCATTTAGAAAAAGGGAGCGAAGGCTGTGCCTTTTAGAAACAGAAACAAATACAATCATTGTGTTCATAGTAATTTTTAGTCTGTGGCAAATTCATTGATGGGCTATTCACACTGACCTGTGGAGGGTCCTCATTCCCATCCTTTAGTGCTTTAATTGGCAAACAGAAGAGCACCTGTAATTTCCTTTGCATTTTTGTCTCCTTATGAGATGTCATTAATTATAGTACCTCCTTTCCTGTGACAAGTTGTAAAATGCTCCATTACTCAAAGACTAATTACAGCGGAACCAGCAACACTGAGTCAGATTAGCTACCTCCCGTTTCCTGTGGCGGTCCAGAAGGTCAAAAGACGAGACAGAGGTTGAAATGTTCTGCAGACAACAGATAAATCTGCAGTATGCATTTAAGGGATGATTATTTATACATTTTAGTAGATCTTTTTGAATGTGTTCTTATCCCATATCCTTTTATCCTGTATTCCATTTTAATTCCACCTCCTCTGTGTTTAGTTGTGGTAATTCACATGCGACAACATCACAAAAGGAAGAGGTATTCAACTACTTTGGAATTGTTGTGAAATTGACAGCTTTTTCACATTTAACAGTGAATAAGAGCACCAAACACCTTTATGGAGATTTGAATTAGAGGATCCAAGGACGTGTCTCTCACAGTGGAGACGTTTCTGGAACCAGAACTACAGCGTTACCGGTGTTAGCATGCTGTTACTGGTACTTCATCGGCATGTGGTGACTGTCTTGTGCTCGGTGAGCATGTGAATGAATGGCTGAAATGAGGGGGGTGTGTTTGAGATGTTATTGGGGGCTGTGAGGACTCTGTGTACAGAATTATGCTGTGTGCTTATCCTGTAAGCTTATCCTTGAGCTTTGTTCAAGGTAACAGATAAACCGATGATAACGTTGTTTGCCTGTACCCTTTGACTTACCCCATGTTATTAGGAGTAAACCCCTTCTTACACTAATATGCCACTGAAAAAGGGGGTGGTCAACAGAGTTACATTTTACCCTGTAAAAAAAATCTTGACCTTTGTGGGTGGCTGTGTAGCATAGTGGTAAGGAGCAGGGCTCGTAACTGTAGGTTGCTGGTTCAACTCCCGGCTGGGGTGCAGCCACTGTACCCTTGGGCAAGGTATCTAACTCACTCCTTACTAAATCTCAAGCTTATAAATAGATAACATGCAAAACTAACATGCAAAACTATAACTATGCAAAACTATAACTATGGCATTTTATGAGGGTTTTAAAAATTTCATACACAAAAGCCCTCCTTTTTAGGAATGATAATCACAGTCTCTTTAAGAGAGTGCGTCATGTGAAGTACGCACCTTTCTGTGCTCTTCACTTCAAGAAGGGAAGGACTTTAACTTAATTTCATCAGCACAGAGGACAACTCTTCTCCTCCTCTCAAAAAAAGAAAAGAACTTTGGAGGGCAGCCTTTATGGTTCACTCCTGGGCCATCCAAGTCCACTTAGCTAATTACAACCAAGCTAGCCTTCAACAAGCTCAAAACAATCCGGCCAATTAGGTAATTAAAAGATTTCCTTCAGTTCCTGGGAAAGAGTCTAAAATAATGAGTTTCCATTGTTTCATAACTGATTTATGTGCCTCTGAAAATACAGGTTGAAAAACCACAAGTATATAAATGGAAGGAGGTTTACCCATTATCACGAATGGCACAATGGCCCATACGTGTGAAGTCATATACGTTAGTCAAATTAGATGGACAAATCTGACACTATGTGTGACACAAATGTATCGGGTTAATGAAGTTATTAGAATATCTTGCCATGCTGTTTTTCGAGGAAGCTGTCAGTTTGATGAAATGTGATGATACAAAGCAGTTCTCTTTACTTTGCAAAAGAGACTACGCTTCACCCTCTTAATTTCCTTTGATTTATTTATATTTTTTTTTTTTGCTTATTTACCACAAGCCGAAGGCTAACTAGCAGTGAGAGAATCTTATCTTTAGACTACAGCAGCACCCAGCCATGGCTTTGACTGTGAATTTGTTTCTGAAGTTCATCCTAATTCGTAGGCCACCTCACAGGTACTGCGGGGATGGAGTGCTCTTGACTTCTCCAGGACGTCCACTGTGTCTGTGTCTGTCGCCTAATGTTCTATAACACACCATTATGTGTCTGTCTTTTTTTGCGGGCTGTAAGGAGCTTTGCCAGCTGGGAGGAGAGACTCCCTTCGGGCGCTGTGCCTGAGATCACAGAGCTGTCCTCCAAAGTCAAACCACTGCCAGAGCAGTGACTCATAGGCTGAAAGTAATGGCGCATAACAAGAGGACCGGTGCATTGCTTCATTGATCCGCAGTGATGGCGGAGTGCCTTACATTTAAAAGGGCCTTTGTCATATACGGACTAGAAAGGGATGTGCTCCACTCAGCTCCAACACAGGTGTGTGTGTGTGTGTGTGTGAACCACAGCAAAGTGAAAGCTAGCCACAACAGCACCTGTACTGCATAGGAAATGCAGTGGCTCAATAAAACCAGCGCATAAAATGTAAATTTCAAATCTGTCTCAATTCAGGATTATGACAAAACAGGTCTAGATATGAACTGCTTCTCGTACAAAATACAGCCTCTAATTGTTCCTGTTTAAATGTTCCACGTCTTGACACATTTTTCTAATTAATAGAGGGGTAATTAAAGTCCCCCACTATTAATGCCTCTCCTTCTTCACAGACATTTTTCTGATTCTGTCACAGAACATAATTTTAAGGATATTAACTGATTGTAGTGGCCAATAACACATTTCTACATTAAATCCCTTCATTTTACCCCAGTAATTTAACCAAAATATAAATCCTTGATAAGATTTAGTGTTAGTTTGTGCAGTTGCAGTCCTGAACATTTAGATTTATCTTTGCATTCATGGCTTCTCTTCCTTTTTTAATTGATCTTTCCTTTCAGATCAGTGTACCATAGATGTGATGTAACTAGGTTACTGCAACATCCATGCTGTGCCTTAGGTTGGTGGTAATAGGACTGATTGAAACATGTGAGAGGGCTCCTATAATTAGACAGCATAACTGTCTAATTAAAGTTAACCATTTCATGACTACAACAGTATGTGTGTGCATTTTGTTGATATATGTAGTAGTTTAACAGTTTTTGACGTGGATTACAAATTTACAGTTCATATCCTTATTCCTGCCCTACCTAATTTTTGTCCTTTCATTTTTCTATAGTGTGCTGTCTTGCTGTGCCATTGCAAGTACTGCAATCTGCTTAAATGTCCATTTTCAATGTAGTTATCCCCAACATCTCAGTGCAATTGTCAATTCCTTTCTGTATAATGGCAGTTTAAATTATAGTTAACCATGGTCTCGCATCAGCAACAATAGCCTCAGCAACTGGAATTTTTTTCCTTTATTTCCCATGATTGTCAGTTCCCCATTGTTTGCTGAAGATGCTTTCAAACTGAATTTGACATTGACTACTTGGGTTCACAGCTCCTCTAAATGGGCTAACAGGAGAGCCATCTGACTCATCTGACCCAACAGAACAAAACAAAGTCTTAATGGAATGTGGCAAGGCTGCATTGTGAAGGGATTTTTAATTTCTGAAAGACCGATGTTGAAGCTATCAGATTAAGGTCACGGCCCCATATTCACCAGCATACGCATGTTTTTTTTTCCTTTTCTCATGCTTCCATTGAAACAGCCGGACTGAGTCATGACAAGTGGGAACAAGCTATCAGACTGCAACTACATTCAGAGTTTGTGTTCTCCCAGGAGGGTATTTAAAGCATGATTTGGTGTCAGATTACATAGACTAAAAAGTCCTGTCACTGGAACTCACTACAATTTAGGCCTGGTAAAGTATACTCTCAGTGGTGTGATTACATCAATATGTGCAATAATGAAGGGGAGGAAGGGGAATGTTGCTCTCACTATGAACATGGGACACCATTGAAATATAGTGATACCAGGTGGATCATTATACCACAGTATGAATGATGATTCATTTAGGCTAATGAATAGCCTAAATTTCTGAAGACATTGATTATTTAAGAGAAGCCTATAAATGGACTTCATCTCAGCACTTTGGATCAGTAGAGCCTGGTTTATTAAACAGAGGACACAAATCATGAGCCCAAATTGCATTCATTTACTAGCATTCTATTTACACAATATGCTATGATGTTTCATAGCTTAAAGGGCTGCTGCTATAACATAAATAATACCACATAAATAAATTAATTTAAATATTTTAAAGATGATGATTTTTTTTAGTTTTCAGGTTAGAATACAACTGCAAACACAAACACTTTTGGCAGTATCTATTGTTGGTTTGAAAAAGGCCTCATATTTTTAGGTCATTAAGATGGATACTGAATATTCTCTTTAGCACCTTAGGTGCTCTTTACAGTATAGTCAATGGGTCTTGCAGTTATAATTTCTTACATGAACAGCTAATGCTTAAACACATATCTTTTACACACAATGCCTAATTCTTGTGTGGTTTTGGCAAACAATACCTTGGAGTGTAAACTGGGAGCTCTGAATTTGTATTTATTTCTAAGTACAAATGCTTTTATTTTACATTTACGCTCGACTCATGTTTTTATTTGGTAATGTGTCCAAATCAGAAATATTCCCTGTGCAAATGAAAAGATTTGCAACAAGAGTGTCACTGCCTCACTTAACAAGTCGCCTTCGATCACGTTCACAAATCTTGCACCTGCCACCGATCTCACCGGTAATGGACCACGCCAGGAAAAAAAACGAGCAAGTTAACATGGTGGCTGACTGCACTGGCCTCAAACCATGGTTTCCGTGAGCTCTAGGAGAAGGCGCCTGCTTGGAGGCAGCCGGCCTCGCCAGCTGACAGACAATAAATTCCGCGTTTGGTTGGCTGGCGAAGCGCCCTCGCCGCAAGGACCCGTGGGGTGACTGTTAAGAGGCCCGGCTCTCCGGGCTCCGCTCCCCAGGGGCGAGCGTCCTGCCTCCTGCTGTCACGGCTCTGGGTTTGGAGGTGCCTTTCTAGTGGTCGTCTGAGCAGAAGACCCCAGTGGGGGGTAGGGAGGCGGGGGGGAATCCCTTTGAAGTGATTCTGAGCCTGACCTCGCACCCCCTGCTCTATGGCTGGAAAAGATAGCTCTAGCTTTTTACTGCCTCCTCCCACTCAAGAGGGAGGGAGGAAGAGAGAGAGAAATTGATCCATTTTAATACTAACTTTTCATTTTTGTGCATTTTTATAGTAACTATTACTATATCACTGATTTTTGTGGTTTTTACTCAAATTTTTAATGTATTTTTTATGTTTTTGCAATGTAAACATATGCATTTCATGCCAACAAAGTGAATTGGGTTTTTATATCAAAAATTAGAGGCTGATTTGACAGACCAACCCAGGTCAGACAATTTTGTGTGTAATATGTGTAATATGCAGTCCACTTCATTTTTGCTACATAACATATTTTATCACTGTGCATATGCAGATCTCTCTCATCAGCTGCTGCCATCAGTGCCACAATTACATGTGTAATTGGTTATTACCAGTGTGAGACATCATTATACATACCCATTTATGTTGAGTACATTTTATTTTCAGTCCCAACGAGTCTGTATTAGCTCCCCTAACCCAATTGCATTGTTATGGCATGGTCATTTGAGCAACTTGCAAATGACAAAGACGTCTTACTGGAAGCCGAAAAAGCAAGAGGGGATTGAATTATTTGAGGGATAACATGAATTTATTTACTTAAAGCCCATTAGACTGTGTCTGATGTCCCAGTGCTGGCTTCACAATACTGCCGAGAACCTGTCATGCTTAGCCCGGAGACTGGGCAGCGTATCAGAATGCTTGTGTTTTTGCTGTGTTACACCTCCAGTCTTGGCACTTTTCAGCATGTCCGCTGGCTAACCTGTCCCCGTAATTTCCAGTTTGACGCCCCCGTGAACGCTTCCTGAAGGAGAAATCATCCTGCAGTTCCCTACCTCCCATTCTGCGTGTAGACATCAGTGGCACCACATTAGTAAGGCACAGGGGAGGCAGGGAATGTACCTTTAAACTTACAGTATAATTATGCAAACTGCTTCTGGTTGCTTTTCATGATTAACAAGCCTGCCAGATTAAGCAAGGATCCCCCGTAAGCAGCTGATTCCTCTTCACTTAATTGTGTTTAATGGCATAGCACCATTTGTGCCCTTCACATTAAATATTTCTAATTACGCAAAGAGATTGGGTTATGTTGAATCATTTTGACTAAAAAATGTTTTTTTTTGTGTGTGCGAGAATGTAAAATCATCTGAAAGGTAAAAGGTTAAAGCTATCAGAGATGAAACCAAATGAAAGGAGTCCGCTGGTAATTGGCAGTCTTTGGTTAAATTGGCATACTTGCCAGTTGTGCAAGGCCCTCATACTCAGAATTCAGGGTAATTATCAAATAAAGGTAAGTTCAACCAAGGCAGCTGTAAATTCCCTTGCTATGCAGCTTGTGTTGCATAAAGTATGCTAAGAGAAATAGACAGTATAAAGTAATGGATGCCAGCAGCAGTGAGGACTTAGTCCCAGTGTAACCAATCATGGCAACCATTAACTTAATATTGAAAGGTCATTTTAGAGACATCTGCCTTTCAAGTCAGTTTTTTTTAAATAGAAGAAATGGAGGAAAAAAACTCAACCGTAGAAATGTAAGCCTCGTTAGTTAATTAGTCATATGAAGGGAGTCGGGGAGACCAGCCGGTTGGCAATAATTCAATGGTTTGTTCAGCTGCTTAGCCAGATCTGAAGTTGTATTAATATCGACTTCAAAGCGTTAATGCATCAAAGGTTGTACAAGCTGTGGCTTTAAGGATGCCTCCCCCACCACACCCTATTCCATTAGAGGCTGCTGAGTGATACACAGCATAATTACCCAGGTCAATAGAAACATCTCCCATGTAGACCGCGCCTGCTTGTTTTTTTTTAAATGTTGTCCTATTGGCCAAGGACCGAGAGGGTGTATTTGAGAAAAGCTCTGGGGTGGGATGATGTCTTCGGTATCAGATTTGGTTCAGTTTCACTTGCTTTCAGTTTGGTTCAGTTTTCAGTTGCTTTCCGCTTTTGTGTCTCACAGTTAGGATTAGGACAAAATTTATGTTTGACTGATGCTCTGTAGAGAGCATCTCAATAATTAAAAGCAGACATACCATATGTCTGCTTACCATATGTTTTTTGGTTTAATATTTTGGCTAACAAATGGCGGGACTAGCAAAGCTGGTCTAAATTCAGACTAACCAGAGTGCATTTGCCCATAACTGTTGTGTTATTTGTTATTCATATTCATATTTTTGTTGATTTTGGCAACTGCAGATGTCCTAATGTTGTGGAAAAAATGTAATCCTGTGTGGGGAACTGCCATTGTATCCTAGAGCAAGATGTGTAAGATGAATTGCTTCCAGAAATATCCAGCTGTTTACTGTAAATGGACAATATATGAAAATATAAGGCATTTAGGATGAGAGCCTCTGCATTACAAATGCATGTCAGCAAGTCAAAATAATATCTGGACTATATCTTAAGACTATATTTGAGGAAAGTAATGGAATTGGCAGGATGAAATCTGTCAATTGAGGGTAATTAAAGGTTGACTTGATCAAAGACGCGGGGGGGGGGGGGGCACTCTGACATTCGACTCCACGTCATCATTTCAGGTCATATTATGTTTACCTAATGGAAATGGGATGACACAACATGGCATATCACACGCTGGACGTACAGTATATGATTTCCCAACAGCCATCTGTCTTTAATTCCACCCGACTGATGGCTTTTATTTTAAGGTGAGGTCAAAGGCGCGGCGTTGCCGCATTTAGACCACTGTTGCAACTGTTTTGTTTGACTGCCTCCACGAGTTCCACTCCTTCTAAGACCTCCTAAAACACACATTCTCTTGCAGTGATAGATTGGCTGCACGTGATGGACATGAGAGGCCAGCCATTGAGATACAGTGAACAATATAACCATATTCCCAAACTGTCATCAGTACTGGGAGGACAGCTGTTTTCTTATATGATGCAGGCTGCTACGTATACCCTGGTGTATCTAGTGTGACAGATCGCATTTTCACAAATTCCCATTGGAAGTACATATGTGATCAACACACCTAAAATCTGTGCGTTTAGCGTGTTTTGTTTATTTTGTATTACAGTCAGGTATGTGTATATTTATGTGTGTATATGGGATATATTTATGTATATTTTATTGTGAATAAGTGAACCACATTGCATTTTAATATACTGAAAAATCTAAAATCATCACAGCTTGTCACTCATGTATAATGGAATTATGGCCTGGATTCTATTAACAATTGTCCTTAATTTTGGCTCACAAAAATTTGGAGAGTTCAGAGATCACATGAATGCAAAGGATTATTTCAAAGTTAAGGATGCACATTGAATCAAATCCTACGTGTAATATTTCACTTATGGTTGTTGGGTTCTAAAGCAGATCATACTGGTACATACCTGAAACATCTTGAAACAATCATTTATATTGATTAAAAGGTCTATTTTATATACAAGGCCCCACCATTATAGACATTTTGCTTTATAGAATTATTTAATGTATCATAGCACCATATGCTCTAATGAGAAGTGTCCTAAGCCAGTTTATAAGAAGCAGCAGACATGTTTAGACTAACAACCTGCTCAAGGCTGTCTTGAAAAAATACATCTGGAATACATATTGCATAAAATTTGATGAAATGTGGCAGGTGTAATAATAATAACTTGTGGAAATGAGTTAAACTGTAGTTCTTTTCATGAACAGTAAGGAACTGTAATGCAACGCCTCCATTACTTTGAGAATGAAAAACTGTAAAAATGTGTAAAAAACATGTACATAAAGGGGAACAAGATCAGACAGAAGTAGTTCTGTATAGTATAGTGTACTGCATATAGTAGAATATAGTGTAGTATAGTATAATATTTCCTAAGAGAAATATTTCCCTTCAGCAGCTGTGTGGTGATTCTTGCTGAAAAGAATTGCTATGCAAAGCCTCACATGTTTAAAAAAGGAAAAATGATGCATTTGCTAAAAAGGGACAGACATGGCGTTTCGCTGCTTGCCTTTGTTAGTACTTCCAAAGCTCTTTAATGCTGCATGCGTGGTTGGAAACTTTCCAGAGTAGCTTTAAATCTCAACTTGACCATGGTGGGATTTGATTTTTTTATCCTTAATGGATATATTTGCATCTATCTGTGCTGCTGTGCTCTGTGCTGCCACGGTTCTCTGTCTATTATGCCTTTCTGACCTTGAGCACTACAGCTATTTCCTCAGCCTTTTCACAGCTATTTAGAGGACAGCAAAGACTACTTCTCACTTTCTGTGGGCAATGGTGGGTTTTGGTTTCCAGCTGCATTTTGGTTATGGGAGATGGGAGATGGTCATATTGTTTAACTGCACACAGAAGGGCAGACCTGCTCAAAGATCATGTCTGTCATGAAGCAACTGAAGAATGAAGGTCTCCTATATTATTCTGTGCTTATCCAGCTAATTGGAGAAGTTAGTATTGAATGTGCTTTTTTTTCATTTTTTCAGTGTCACTATGTCTTCAAGTGAATTTTTGGAGAGGATTGCAGTGAAATCAATTTTTTCATTTTCATTGGGCATATTTTGAAACATAAACTGTTGCCTCACATCTATTGAA
Source organism: Megalops atlanticus (assembly GCA_019176425.1). NCBI lineage: Eukaryota > Metazoa > Chordata > Actinopteri > Elopiformes > Megalopidae > Megalops > Megalops atlanticus. The sequence goes on from CM032875.1 coordinate 62,319,266, forward strand.
ATCTTTTGCTCTGAGTGGCCTTGTGTCTCTTTACAGGTGCTGCCAGATATAAGTTGTTGCTTCACTAAACACGGTAACCAGCTTTTTGGATGATAAATAATGACTCAGTGAAGTACCATAAATCAGACATCTTACAACTGCAAGAATGGCACCTCTCTTTGACTTTGTTTATTTTTTTCCTGAAAATCAGTAAGATGATATAAAATGTGCTGTTACATCTTATTCAGATAAAACAGCATGTGTGGGTGTGCCACTCATTAAAGAACTACATCAGCAAAAAAGAGCAAAATACGCTTTGTTCAGAAGATCCCCCTTTGTTCAATATTGCTGCTCTCAAAACCTTCTGTGGTGGGTGCAATTTCAGAACCAGCTAAATGCACATCCTCTAAATGCTGTAAACCTCGTCTTAATGAAAATAGAGCATTTTAGCAATGCTTTCATTGTGAAATTATTCCATCGCCTCATTAAGGCCTTTTTTAATATCACTTTGATGAAATAAAAGTATTCCAAAGCTTTTATGGTGAGATCAACATCCTGCAGCTCTTTAGTAACCAAATAATGTGAAATTTGTACAAAGTCTACAATAGACATAATGTACTTACGTAATGCATTTCATGAACTGTCCTCTTCCAAAAGCCTTGGAGAACAATATGAAATGTTGAATCACTGTGCTGAGATCCAGGAAACCCTGGGCACGGTTTGTAAACAAGTTAAGCATTTTATAGCTGCCGGAGATCTCGCTGACTCACAGCCAAGTGGGAATGTCATTTCAAAGGGAAAGATGAAAGTGTGCAGAGCTCAAAATGGGAATCAAAGGAGCTGACTTCCTCCAAGGCCTGCGATCTGATAAAGTTTTGATAGAATGGTAAATAGCAGTATTTAAGGTACGGATAAATGTCAAAGTGTGAGGTTCCTCTGAAGAGCTGGAAGGGCAACAATGCATGTAACACCTACCGGAGTTTGATAACATGATAGCCATTATTTTTAAATATGGCAATTGGCAATTTTTAAAGGTCCACTGTAAACCTTGCAATGCTTAAATTGTCATACATTTTAATGGGCCTTTTATACTATTTGAAAACCATTGATGCATGCATTGCTACCTGTTACTTAGACTATGGTTTGTTTTTGAAAGGATTTGGTGAACTGATTGTGAGCAGGTAGCTGATATGTAGTGTAAACGTATTTAGAAGTCTTTGCTTTTAAAAGTGGTGTTCTAGTATATTCAGAGTTGTGGTTTTGAATTAGGTTCTAAAATTGATATTTACATTAAATCGCAATATTGTCACTTCCTAAGAAAAGTTGTCTACCTACAACCAAAGTGGACATGCTTTTACTAATTCATTGATGCATAGTCTTAATTACTTATCCAATGAATTACTCATTGTGTATGTATCATTGTACAATAAGTCATAATTCATTTTCAATATGCTTCTTAAGTGTGTCAACAGTTTAAACAAACCATTTAAGTAAATGAGAGTTTAGATAAAAGGCTGACTCCTCTTCAGGATTTGGCCAAAGGAAGTAAATGTCACGGCTGTGCCCAATGCATCCGATATAGGATTCTGGGAAATCAGAGGAAAATTCTGTGGGTCGTCTCTTAGCAACACATATCTTGTTTGTTTGTACACGTGTTTGAAAACCACTGCAGTCTCACCCCCTTCTACCCTCCTCCAGTTTGCCTGTAAATTTATGGTGCCCGCTAGCACCCGGGGTGAGTCTGAAGCCGCGTTACATGTCAGCGTACGCATGTGTCGCACATGCTGTAGAAGCATTAAAAACACACAATGGGGATCAGGTTAATCCTGGGGCTATAATGTTACATAGAGAGTATTTTTAAAAAAATGTCCTTTAAGGTATGGAATCTCTCCATGTCATGTGCTCCTTTCTGAACAGTGACTCATGTGCGTGCATTGGGATCGATCATTAAAGGGGAAATGAGGAAAAACATGCAAGTGATTGTGAGGGATTCTCACCCCCCATTTACAAGTAGGCTAATGCATATGATTGGCTTTCCTGTCATTGCTAGATTATTGATTTGAGTGGTTTCAAAGCAATGCCCTGTGTTTCTCATTTTCAGAGTGCCTTTTACAACTAGACAGAAATGATTCATTCTTCATCTTTACTCAAAAGGGGATTGGTGATATAGTCAGGGTTCATCAGGGTTAATGCACCATAAACATTGTAGCTTTGAAAGTGGCCCTTAATGGCCAGAAGAAGGAAGGGAGAATGTTAGACAGTAATAGGTCTGTATCCAACCCATTGACAAGTTCAGAAAGGGTGTGGTGAGGAGAGAATTGATGTTGAATCAATGTAACTCAGTTTTTAGGGATGTTTTTCCTTTGTTTTCACCGACTTTTTTTGGTATTGCCAGGTCAACATTAGGCTTGTCTTGCCATGACAACCCCTTTGCTCGTGCAGCAGTGCAGTAGTGGAGTGAATGTGATCTTCCAATATACCCACACATGAACCATTACTAGTTTTCACACTACAAGTCCCACAGTTCACCAGGTAGCAAATGCTGTGGATATGTCCTTCTTCCTGACATCATCTAAGCAACAGATTATAGACACCTGGACCAACAGTGGATTCAAATTCCTATCCAGTTTATGACTCCAATTTGGTACTCAAGAGATAAAACAAAACTTCGGTGAATTCAATAATGTAAAAAAAAAAATCTAGTCACAATCTAGTATTGTTTTGGAGAATTGTCATTCCTGCAGATCAGACTCCACAAAATAACACGGGCAAAATGTGGGTTATACATTGCACAGAGACATTTGAGAAACCTGTGAGTAATCCACAAGAAGCTTATCAAATGCACTCTGACAAGGCATCCACTGGAGACGTAGGATTTCACAGGTACTATGCTCAATAATTGAAATGTGAGGGAAAAGCTGAGGAAAAATGTACTTGCTTTCTGTCACTTATTGATGAATTCTTAGCAAGAAGTGAATTCGTCAGAAGTATTTCCCACATATGTGACTTTAAAGGGAAGAGGAGAAGGAGGAGTTTTACGTAACATGCTCAGTTATTCCGAAGTATAGTGTTATGCTTAACGCAGGGAATATTACCCTGTTCAACCACTCAGCTCAGGTCATGTGCGTCCTCAGATTACTCTGATGTGTGAGGTACACCAGACAGCCGTCCACCCTCACAGGGATTTGGAAGTCACTGCAATACCTATGACTGGCTGTCATAACAAACACTTAAGCTCACAGCAAGGCTCCGAGCACGAACCCAAAGTGTTAAGCTTGGACCGTCCGCAGCACAGTCATGTGCATGTTTTGTATTCACTCCAGCTGTGTATTTGTTGTTAGCATAAGGTCTGGTGTACAGACCACAAACAAACAATATTCGACATGACATTTATACCCTAAGTTGGAGTGGAGTGTGAAATATCAGACGTCGAGCAAGTTCAGTAATTATTATAAGTGATAGATAACCTTATGCAGGATAGGGTTTCTGCTGGAGCACTGAGAGTTGGTGTCTGGTTTCTAAGTGGTTTGACCTCCAGTACATTACGAGTTATTAAATCAGGTACAGTCTCATCCGGCTTTGTTGTTTCGTGTTATTGTCCACAAACATGAAGTCATTTTCAGTAAGTTGGGTCAATAAAGTAACAGAACTCAATTATGGATAGAAATTTGTGTTCTGGTTGCAGCCATGCTCGTTGAGAATGATCCCATCCTTATATTGTGTTCCAATAAAAGCCTAGATGCACATTAAAAATGGGTGGATGTCACTGTGATGTCTGCTTGTTGAGCCTGAGCAATGTGTAGTGAGGGAAATTACATTTACAATCACTGTAATGGAGGGGGCTGACTGTGTTTCTGTATAGAGAGGGAAATGTTGACATTTTGTTCCTAACAGCAGGGCATGAAGTGTACTGTAACTACATTATTTGGTCCTCTGGGGGAGACAGAGGAAGAGCATGGCATCAGGCATGACTCTGTGGACTGTGAGACGCAGGGAACTGCAGGCAGTGTTCCCCCCCCCAACACAAACATCGGGATGTGTTACATGTGATCAGCTTCTGTTTCACCAATTCTTATCTTTGGTGGATGACAGACATTTTAGTTTATTTATAGAAAATAAGGAACCAGGCACCTCCCCTTCAGTGAGTGTTCCCCTGCAACTGCTGTAGTCATAACTGTATTTTCATGGTCGTGTAGGCCATCTCCATGTCCAGTATGCCAAGCATATCAGGTAATTCAGAGGAACAGAGGAAGAAACAAATATATAAGGCCATATGTTTTTTTCTTTTTAGAGTGGGAGATGCAGCCTGTTCATTATTTGTTAAATTAATTTTACAAGTGCATTTCTTTTGATCAAAGAATGGAAAGTAGTTAGAGAGTTAGAGAAAGAGTTAGTGATCAAATATTTATTGGGGTAAGGGAGTGCACACTCATTGCTGAATTTAGAGTAAGGATACGATACTACTACAAAATGGTGAAAAGAGCAAAAGCAAACAGATGCATTAGTACATGCGTGCAACATGTTTTAGCATTGTATGTCCTCCTCAGAGAGTACAGAAAAAAATTCCATCAAGAGGTACATTGTGTAATTTAGAATGTAATGTAGGCCTGGTGCTTTTGATAAATAACTGTATAAATATGTGAGATACATCAAACCGTGTCAGACCATCCATGGAATTGTGCTTAGTTGAAATATTTGAAAGCTGCGCTTGGACATACGTATATAAACACTAGCACTCTGTGTCTGATTACGAAAAGAAACATGAGATACGAACTTTCACATTCTTCTTTCTCTGTTCAGGAGTATGGGGATTTAGCTGTGTTTCTTCCTGCAATTTATAACTGATGTAATGAGAGGTTTGACCATGTTTGACTGTAAGTGATGGAAAGCTGATAAAAATGATAATGTTCTGAAGCTGCAAAGACCAGGGAATACAAGCTATGTTTTGGAAGCCCAGCTGTTGCTCTGACCCTGGCTGTTTTTTCTGCAGTTTGTGCTGTTTCCTAAATAAATCACTCACCTCGGAGACGGTGCCTCTGTGCCAATGATGTGCCTCTGCACCTGCCAGACAAACAAGCTTTTTACAAGAGAGCAGTGTGTTTGTTTCAGAAAGGCGCTGCCCTACCCCTTCAGTTAGGTTTAATACACCGCTACGCAGTCAGTAACTAAAATTAGGCAGCAGCTGTTGATAGCTGTCTGAAATTGTAACGTTATTAACCCTGAAATAATCATTAAATATGTTGTCAACAATGTGAATTTGTGAGCAATGTAAATTATTTTCCTTAAATGCTATATAAAAGGTAGGCTACAGACAGAGGAATCGTAAAAACAGAAAAACTAAAAAATACACAGTAAGTGAAACACAACTGCCAAATTTTTATGAGGTTCCTTAAAAAATTGGGACACTCAGCATATGAAAGATTAAAAAGCATTAAAACACAACAGCTTGTAACAGAATGAACCCAGATTGAACTGTGTAAATTGGAGTGCCGGCATCATCCATTGAGAATGTTTTTATCCAGAAATTTAACGTTATTTATTTTGCCAGACGTCACTGCTGAAGGATTAAGAGATATGAAAATATGGAATGTGTAATGTGTATGCTATAAATCTTCGAATCAATGAAAAATAGTGAGAATTAATGATTTAGTTATATGTCTGGTGAGCGGAGTTGTTCCCTGTGGTATCTCTAAATATGTTTTTTTTTCTGTGGTGTGATTTAGAAAGGCTGTCCACAACACTGCAATCACAGATCGGCTTTAAAGACAAGGACCGGGGAACGAGTTTGTTTTTCTGGATTTGTTGTTTGTCCTGATGTTACCCAGTCCTTCGGATTATGTTCATATTTGGCTTTGTGGTTAGGAAAAAAAAACATGCAGCTAAAGTGGTGTAGTATAGACTAGTTGTTAAAATGCTGAACAGGTGAAATATGTACCAAGGGGAGTAATGAATGAAAATTGCTGTCTCTATTTTCCATCCAGAGCCTGTCCTACTCTTGGGATGGTAGCATTGGTCTCTGCTGATGTCACTGTGGCGTATTTTGTTGGCTATGTTTATCTCTCTCTCTAGGTAGTTCAGTAGCAACGGACATCCAGGCAATTAATTAGAATATTTTGGCCTTTGGAATGAAGTATTTCAAGACTGTTTTGGAGATTAACTGTATGACAAAAACAGCTACAATGAAACTTAATGTATAAAATGTCTGTTAAAATGTGGACCAAAGATTTTGCATCAGTACACAACCACAAAGATAATACCTGTAGATACTGAATTCCACCCCTCATTGTATCTACAACCAGAGGTTTACATACAATTTTCCATATGGTAGCACCTGACAGTTTAACCGGTGTAGAAATAATCCTTTGCCACTTGTTTTGTGCCTTTTATAAGTTATAACCTAGTTATTGTATGCACACAAACGTATGAAATATTTATGTATGAAATATGTGTTTTGATTATACACTGAAAGAGTTGTCAAAAGGGTTTGCATAGCAGGTCACTGTTTTGGAGACACAACAGCAAAGAAAACCATGGATGAATGAGGACTGACATAGCAGTGGGAGATTTTTTCATAACCTTTTTATTTCACGTTTATATGATGAAGATGGAAGGTTTAGGTACAGAATTAAGACAAGGAATCTATCAAGGCATAATCTCCCAATCATTTTGAAAATGCATACACCTTCTCTTGTGACATGATGTAATAAACATTGAAAATAATAAGAAGCAAATAATCTATTTTATCAGAAAAGCAGCTGCATGTAAAAAGTTGCAGCTCAGAGAATGTTATTTTACACATATTAGTAGATCACAGGAGATTCAGTATAGACATTCATGGTTCTGTCTGTCGATCAGTCTACCATGGGGAGAGAAAAGGAAATAATCCATTTTCACTGAAAAACAATTATTCAAATGAAAAACAATTATCTTTCCATGGGGCAAAGCTGAGAAACATGACTAAATTGTACGTTATTACATATTATTAAATGAATTGTTTTGTAATCTTTGTCTTCACTTGTCTTCACTTGTCTCTGGTTGTGTTAATTAACACTGACAGTTCCAGAACATCTTGAAAAGTTCATGAAAAATTTGATCCATCAGTGACACTTTACGAAACTGATTTGAGGCTGGTCAGACTGAGACTCCTTTGCCTTTGTAGAGGCCAGTCTGGTCAGTCTTAACCCAGGGCTAAACTGAGCAAGAAGCTGTCTTAAATCAAATTTTAGGATTAATAACAAGCAAGCAAGCAAACAAACAAAAAAAGGCAAACAAGCTGATGCAGATGCAAGTTTCCGTGTTTGGCAAAGTGATGACACAGTGCCCAGTCTCAGGCTGGTCTCAATTCTTACCTTCTTAGTGGGGTATTCTGCACAACTGTGTAATGTCAATCCACCATGTGTTTGTATGAACAGCCTGACACAGCCAATCGTCTGACCCAGAGGACGGAAAATCCTCTGTCAAGGTGTGTGGCAGCCCAGGTTGACAGCACCCTGACATGCAGTGAGTTTGGTGGCTAATGCTGTGCGCTGCTCTGATGGTGATTCGATCAGACAGTCAGAGACATTCTCCTTCTCGTTCTCCTTAAACATCTGCCGAAACCGGGGACTCCGGTCCCCTCTGGGGGAGGTGCTCAGGAGCCTTGCGAATTAACCTCCCAGGCCCACGAAGGTCTTGTTCATTGCCATGCCTTCAGCTTGGCCTGCTGCCCAGTCTGTCAGCTCTATTGTTTGTTCATATTCACCAGAAGAATGGGGAAGTGTGTCATTCGCTCGCTTTTCATCCACCGTGTCAGAGAAAATGGGCCTGTACCTTTGTGTGACCCATTACTCATATAGACCGAACGGCGCTCTCGTGATTTAAAGCACCAGGTGCTTCATGTCATGTCTCTGGCCACATAGACGCGTTGTGAATATTGATCGGCCCAAGTCGAGCCAGGGATAACTGAAGTAGGTACACTGTAAATAATTGATTCTGCATCCATAAATGATGCATTTGCCAAGCAACACCTGTTTTGGTATGCAATGGGAATATTCAGGATGTTAAGGTGAAGTGAGATTCCGGCTGTGATTTTGGAGGGCTCCGCAGGAATTTTCAGAGAAATCCATCGTAGGTGGGGCTAATGGACAACATTCATCACCACTGGATGAGAAATTTTAAGGTGGCTTGGTTGGGCTTAGTTTCTCAGCATTAGCAGTCGCTGCTTTTCCCATTTGGGAGGTGTTACTTTTTGGAGCATTATGACTTGATGACGGATATTAATGAAAACAATTCTGCAAAAAACAAGAAATAAACTTTGTTCAGTTTCCCTTATCATAGCAGAAGGAGTGAATTGCCATATCCAGTCTTGCCCAGTGGCTTTATATTTGTATTTATTGTACAATTATTTTTTACAAACCATTGTCTCAAGTGGTGGCAAGATTTCAGATGCCCCAGAACTTCCTAAAATCTGCTGAAAGTTGAAAATGGGAAAATAACTAAAATCAGTAGTAGTCAATACAGCACTGTAATCAATAAAACATGTTGTTAATTGTTCAATTGTATTAACATCAACTTAGATTGAACAGTATATCATTAATGTTAGACTAACTGCTATTTTATTCCAAGCTTTCTTTTTGTTTGTGGAATAGGCTTAATGCAAAACGTGTGGTTATGAACATCCTACTGTTTCTACGGTGGCTTTAGCTAAGGAAAAGGGGAAAGAAGGTAGCATGTTATCAGAAATGTATGAAGTACATGCTTGGTTTCTTCCATTATGAAGTGCATCACAGCACATCAAAGTCCTTTATCACACAGCGGGATGCTGAATGGGAGGCCTCCTTCCATAAGTGAAAAAGCTCTGCTTTGACCTTGCTCTTTTGCCATTTATCACCCGAAAGAACAAATCTGCTGAGAGCAGGCTTTAAAAATCAAGACATATGTGTTTGTTCAAAGATTCTCTGGGTTTCTAAGTAAGCGCAGGTCATGCGTGTGTGGTAGATGAATGGACGGAACAACTGCTGTTAGTATGTAACCAAAACCGGTTTTGCTAACTAACTGAGGTGCATGCATGAAAAACGGAAATGGTTTTTAGATTCCCATTTTCAATTTTCATCTCATCAGAAACCCTTATGATGGTGACTCATAGTACACACATTTGTAAACAATGGCATTTGTACACCTGAATATGTGTCAGGTTACGGTTGGAGTTATACAGGGGTTCAGCACCTTGAACAGGGGTTCAACACCTGTGCCACATCGACAATCCAGACTTTCTGGTTACAGCTCCAGTATGCCACACTGCCAGATGACTTGAGAAAACGCCTCCCTACTTTTGTCTTGATTGGTTTAACTAATCAGTGATGTATTTTCTGCCTGCCGTATAAGGTAATTAGCTTTGAGTATCCAGTAGGTGACATGCCCAGAGGAGAGAGGCTGTGAATAATTCACCAGCCCTCCCTGTAAACACTTCTGAGGGCGGTGTTCAGTGTGTGTCTTTGGGCCAGAGCCCTGTGCCGGAGGGTAAATCAACTCCTTGCAAGGCTGGCCTGGTAAGCTGGTGAAACCCTCCTTGAAGCAAAGATTCATGAGCCAGCCTTTCCCTGAAAGAACAATTTTTTTTTTTACATCTGTCTGCTCCTGTCAACTGACAGGATAGCCATTTCTACCTACATGTAAAATGTGATGTAACAGATAATGAAAAGTAGCATTGGATGTTTTATTTATAAGGAGATAACGACACTATGCAAAGATCTGGGGGGCTCATATGAATGACGAATGACCTTTAATTAGCCCAGAGTTTTAAAATGAGGTGGTTTAGGCCATATTTCTCTCAAACAGCCTCCTTGAAAGGATTTTGTTTCCCTAATTGCATTACCGCTTCACTTGAGGTTGCTTCTCTCTTTTACTGGTTTCATTCTGGCTTATTTGTGTTGATGAGAATTTCCATTATCTGTTTTCGCAGCGATATCCAGACACCAAACTAATGGAATCATAAAAAATGATGCTCGATTCCCACAGAGTAAGAAATCTGTAGTCTATTCCACATTTTTTGAAAGTGGCCAAACTGAGGTATGCTGTTTTCAAGTATAAATGCAGAGGCCTAGCCAGATGACAGCCATGACAGCTCTATTTTACTCAGCAAAATGATAAGGAATCATGATATTTTTTAATATATTTTTTTCTGGAAAGCTCATTGACATTCCTTTTTATCACATTACCAATAAGTGACATAGTTCATAATAAATCAGATCGATGTGGACTGTTGTTTGAAGTTTGAAGCACATATCTTTCCACAGCTCAGCACTATTTTCTGTGCATGTATAAATAGATTGTCAATGTAACTCATGCTTGCTGTTTTAATAAAGCCTGTGAAAGCTGGCCACTCTGTCATCGTTTTAAGCCTTTTCCATCTCTGCGCAGAAGATAAATTGGAAACGTACATAGCATGCATCAAAGTGACAGTTTTCTCATTAAGTGGAATGCAAAGCATTAAGAATGATAATGTATTAGTGAACAACACATTTTTCCGAGTAAGATGTGTGAAGAATTCAAATCAAGTGCCATCTTTTATTTTGAGGCGTATATAATTTGAAGTGGATAATACCTAATAATAATATCATTTAAAAAGAATAATGGATAACATGTAAAGGTAGAGTTAAATAATGCTTTGCATTATTGTTCATTCATGGACAGGAAAGCATTATGCTGTATGAGTGCATGTGGTTTGGCTTGGAATTTCTGTTGGTTTGGTTAGGAAAGATGTGTGATATGAATGACTTCTAGAGCTCAGGGCAGTAAACACATAACTAATCTTTATTTGTGCTGTGTTTTCTCTCTGAGTCTGTTGTGTTTATCTGGGTGCCTAATATAATATTAACACTGGCAGACAGTAGTGTAATAATAAGAGAGACGAATTGAATTTCAGGACATGCCATTAATTTGGCCTATTTGGTCCTAGCAGAATTCCTCTCTGGTGAACAACACATTCTACTTGACTGAGCATTATACATTACTTTCCTGTTTAGCCTTAAATTAAACTTTTGAATTAAACTCATTATAACATCCAGAAGTCCTCTACACCCAAGACCAAATCAAATTTAATGTTCTGTGTTGTTTCAAAGAGACCTTCCAATGACTACATTTCTGTAATCTGTATTATTTTGATATAAATTACAGGGGATGTTGCTTACTATCTTTTAATCACAAAGGTTCAGTCATTCTTGATTTCTTTTAACTGTGTGGGTGCTGAACACTTCATGGTTAGGGTCTCTGAGGCCTCTCTTTCATGTAAACCAGTTCTCTGCTCTGATAAAGGCTATGCCAGTGTCTGGTTCATCAGTAAAAAAAAAAAGAAGAAAAATCACATCTTTTGTTCTGCCGCCACCTTTTCACTTCAGCAAAGATCAATATGAGACACAGTTGTAAGCAGTGGACCTCCAGCACCCATATTTCACTGTGGTTTAAAATACAAGGCTAAACAGACATGTACAGATGGGCCCTCGTTTGTGTTCTTTTCCTGGGTTTTTTTGGGGGGTGATGCAGCTTGAGCACAAGCCTCAATGCAGAAATAATATACTTGCTTCCCTGCTTTCTTGACACAAAGCATTTCTGGAAATTGTGCTGTTAATAGTGGTCTTGAGGTGAATCCTCTTCTACCTCTTTTCCCTCTTTTTCTTCTGGGATGCAGTGCTATAAATGGGTGGTTGCACTCCTGAACACAAACACAAAATTTAAGCAAATATAGTTAGATTCATTAATTAAACAATATTCATATTATTAATACTGTAGAAATGTTTGTCAATGTCTGGCCCAATGATGCACATTGATGACATAATAGCTAATGAAATGGCTTGCATTGGTGGCATAGTTTAAAAATTATGCTGCCAATACAAGCCATTTAATTAGCCATTGTGTCATCAATGTGCATCATTTTAGAACAAGGCTGTCTCAGAGCAGGGTCTGTAAGTGCTACTTTACAACCTGTGGGACACAAGACATTGGAAAGTTCCATTTGTATCTTTTTGCTCCTTGCTATCTGCTGTCAGCTAGTAATCTCCTTTTGGTATGTCTTACTGTCTTATAATGCATGGGTGATGTAGTATGCACTAAAATTTTGATTGTTGTGTGATTTGGACTCCTTGGCAAAGCTTCAACCCCAGACAGATGTTGATGAACACTAATGCGTTTCTATTCTATTCACCCATTCACCCGTAGTCCGTGATCATTAATGCAAAGCAATGTCTCGGGGTGTGTCTTTGGGATCTCCCGTAAGGCCCCCATAACCTCTTGTTCCACTCCTAAGAGCTTCAGACGGCGTGCTGCTTATTTGCACGTATAGGTGCTCACAAAACGGCAGTAGGAGCATTATCAGCAAAAACTGATTTTTATTTGAAATGGCCACTGTAATCGTACATCCTGGAAGACGTGTGAAGCTGATGCCCTGCAGTTTATCTCACAATGATGAGTCACTGAAATTACACCCTAACGCTGGAATCTAGCTGCTGCTGAAGATGGTGATAGCAATGTGTCATGTTCACTAATGATGTAATTCATTAACTTTTCCCCTAATACACTTTGTCTTCATTTCCTGTTGCCATTGTGAAACACTTGAAATGCTAACGTGAGCGCACTGTTTACATGTTTTAGTCAAAACAATTTTTAGGTGGTGATAACAATTGACAACCTCCAGTTAGGTACTGTACCAGAATATTTTTGACAGCTACACATTTGAAAACAATTTTTTAAATTCTTGATGTTGTATTTATCTTACAAACATTTCAAAATGTCTGTACCTCTTCTCCTCATTCATTGCAAATGTTGTCAAATTGTCTCTGCATTGCATTGATTTAGAATGGCAAGACATTAAAAAGACTACTGAATTTTGGCAATATGCGTGTGGCAGTAAGTGGAGAAGCCTTTGATTATGAAAGCTGGAGCCTCACTCGGTCACACCTAACTTTAAGGCAGAGATGAGAAAATGTACAATCTAAATGAAATCTCTCCTCTCTCCTCTGAGTACTTCATATCATAAATCAGCTCCATTTTTTTAATTAGCAGGTTTTGACAACATTAGAGTTTTTTTTTTACCACTGTTGATGCACTTTTAGATAGGTACGTGGTTAGATGACTACTGGGCATGTCTTCAAAGTCATTTCCTGCATTTGAGGACTTTTAAAGCTATTGTCTCAGGCAAGGCAACTTATTTTGTGACCTAAAACCCACTTTTATCCATTCTGTGAATGAATACAAGGTAAACCTTTTATCATTAATAAAATGCTGACATAGAAAATGTTCTAAAAAGTTTACATTATGTTCATTGTTCTGTTAATCTTTAATTGTCCTTTTCTGGATTTAGGGCCTACAAGCTGGTCTGTGCAATTACAATTTTTAATTGGAGCTGTCTAGTCTGCAGTGCTTTTGGAATGGCCCATGAGTCTTCAAGGCAGCATTCTCATATGAGAGAACTGTAAATTAGTGCCACAGCAACAAATTATTCATTAGGTTTCTAGTCACCATACAAGAAAGGAAACAATTAGTGTCTCATTACACTCATGTACATATTTATGGTGCGTAAAGTATTAACAGTGAATCCGCTATCTCAGATTTTTGGTGGAGTTTATAGACAGAATAATCCCCATGCAAATTTATATACACTGATTAAATATGATTTGAGCTTTAAAAATAAAACTCACTTAAAACAGCAGAGGGAAATGTCTTGTGGGCAAACAAGGACTGCAAATGCAACTGCAACCAGAACGGGTCTGGTCCTAAACCTGGGTCAGACACTGACGTTGAGCCCTTGAGTATATATCTATCTATATTAGATGACTAAAGTGCTATGAAAGTCACTTTGGATTAGGGTCTCTGCCAAGAAAATAAATATTGTTCCTGCCATTTTATTGCTTGCTAGTGATATGGTCTCAGACAACATTTTTTCTTAGTATCTTGAATCCTTGAGAGGCTTGTTCAGTTTGCTTATGACACTATCCATGATGTCATCATGGATGCTGTGTGTCTCTGTCTGGGAGGGGTAATGTCTGTTCAGATGGCCTTCAGTATGATATTGTTTCTGGTGCTGAATAAAAAGTGTACAAAGTCACTAGAATCACTATGACCACAGCTGCCTGATCCCATACAACATGTGATTATGAGATCACAGCCATATTAAACTGTAAATTTTCCAGACGACAATAATGCGTTTATAGTATTGATTGAAACTGATTTCAGCAGAACTGTGTATGTGCAGCATTGCTATGATAAGTATCATCTTTGGCAGGGAGTCTTTGGAAAGGATCCTGGCCATTTGGATGAGTTTGTTGATCCCTATTGGGCAGTTTTAGAGGTACCTGTGGAAGAGGCAGGCAGGGGATGGAAGGGGAAAGTAGCTAATTTTTACTAATTGAACAGGAAATTGTCTGCAAACTAAAATCTCCATTTAAACCCCAATACTGATTGAAATGAACACTCTACAACTCACCAAGCTGTAAGTTTCGTGGTTGAGCACATCGCTTTGGAAAATCGCATATGATTTCTTCAGGGACTCAACTAAAATGACTTATGAAATGCCTCTTAAAATCTGTGGAGAGTTAATGACACTACCATTATTCACTGTCATAATGATGAATATCCCTCTTACTCTTCTCAAATAATCCAATTTCATTATAAAAGTAAATATTTGTATTGGTTAAACATCACAAAATATTCAGAATAGTTAGCTAGCTACTATGAACAAATTAGTAGTCATTGTTTTAAAGTTGTCAAAATACTAAACAGGGAATATGTTTTCAAAAGATAAGGGCATTTAATTTGCCTGGCTGATTATCACCACTGCTACTACCTAACTTCAACAACCCCAGTGGTGGTTGTGGGTGGAGGATGGTAAGATAAAAATCAAAGCAGAACTCTGATCTCTTTGACTTTAGGCAAGTACATCAGCGGATATCTAATCAGTCCTGAGGCCTTAGCAAAGTTATTTCTTAATTAGCTAGCTACAATATAATAATTAGCCACTACAAACAACACTAATGTAGCAACCAGTGGTGGATTGGCAGTTTTGAGGCTCTCATCACATTTCTGAGTCTACTAGATAAGATCATCAATAGCTACTCTGCATGCCCTACAGTACAGGATGGGCATTTGTATTACTTTGCTGCTGTTTTAAGGGTGAGAAAACACTCCCGTTCAAAAAGCCAATGTTCTTCCTTTTCTTGAACGTTCATATTAATTCACAAAATCCATTTTTCTTTTTTTTTTAAATCAATATCAAAACCAGTGACTTCTGACTATCATTCATCTGGAGATGTGATCATCATGGAGAACATCAGTCACAAATGCAATGAAAAAATCTTCTTTTCCTTCTACTCTACTTGTCTCTTACAGCACTGGCCCTGAGGATGATACCTCTGTGACAAGCAGAAATTCCTATCCAGCTTTCTTTTTTTGCTTTTGTTTTTGTTGTTACTGTTGCACCTTGTAACAAAGTCTACCTGGCCATTCTGGAATGTGCGACGTGTGAAAGAACATCAGTGCGCAGGTTTTCACATGCATTTTCACAGATCTATGTTCCTCTGCAGAATGTGTGTTGAATAGAAGCATTCTGTGCAGGATATATTAAGCGGCTGCTCGTGGAGTCCAAGTCTGACGAAAGGATGTGTTTCCTGGCTTGATTAGTATTCAAATTGGGCATACTGCAGTCACTACCAGCACAAAGCATAAATAGACAGTAAATACCAGCCTCTGCTTTAATTGGAATGCAGCTGTCTGTTTAGAAATATTCTCCTGTTTGTTTTAGTTTCACTGAGGAAGAGAGCTCCAGAAAGCAGGATAGAGGTACAGGGAGATGCTGAATCAATCCAGCTTTGATTTCCCCCCAGCCACATTTCCTTCATCTTAAATGTACATTTTTAAGTGGTGTCTCTTCAGCTGAACTAAAACCACTTTTTTTGCCAGAGCAAGATAATGACTTAGGTTAATGGTTTATACATACTGTAATGGGCAGGGCAACATGTTGTAGCATGCGGCAGCATTTTAATGTTTTTGTCTTCTTTAATTTAAACTTTTTTGGTTCTCTTATTTAAAACACAATTCCTAACCTCATGAGAAGATGACAGAATGACTCCCTTGATATTCATTCTTCTCAAATAGTTGTATTCCACTCCACAATACAGCTGCAGGCTCCTGCATTGTATAACACATTGAGAGTGTGAGGTACAGTAATGGGATTGAAGTCTGTGTGAAATAAAAAAAATGTTTTAATTTGCAGTTTCGGCTGTGGGATTAGAAGTGTTAGTGACTTGTGGTCCTCTAGAGCCTTGTGAAAAAGTATTTTTCACACATACCCCTTTCATACTACGCATGGGCTCCCAGAGAAGTCTGTTGTGAAATGGCCCAGATTACTTGTTCATGTAATCTCTTTTGTGCTCTCTTCTTTTTAATGTACCTCTTTGCAATAAAATACTACTTGGATCACTGAGCAAAACATATGAAATCTTCCTCACTGTTTCCCTACGGTGAGTGCTTTCATTTTTTTGTACTCCAGGATTTTCCTGATTCTGAAAATGCAAAAATATGAAGCAAAATCATTCATGGTTTTATGAACAAAATGCATTTATTGTCCCTGGTTATTGCACAGCTCAACCCTGAACATTACATGACAGTAATCATCATAACCGGCATGTCATAACCGGCATTGTGTGCTTACCAAAAAGGATGAGAGTAAAAAGAGCAATCAGCTAATTAGCTTTTCTGCTTGGAAGCATTTTTATTTCCCTCCTTGACAATCTGAGGTCCCTGGACCATACCACCACATTATAAAACAACAAATGCTACAGCTGTTGGCTTAGCGATAAGCTTGACTTTTCTCTGCATGCATCTGTCCTCTGGCTTGGCTTTTTCCTCCATCCTCCCAAGTGTATGCACACACCCCCTTTTAAGCGGCACTGCTCTGTGCTTGCGCTGTTCCTCGCCTACGTGCTGTAAACAGACTTTCACCAACATGAGAACAGGACAACAGTAGTGAAATACGTTTGTGCCTGTGAACTCTGTCTGATGGGAGTAGAGGCAGGTGTCGGCCCAGACGCTGGACCCAGTCACTGGGCACAGGTCAGGGCTTTACAGTATCATAACTGACATAAGCCTTGTGAGTGTAAAAACAACTTCAACTATCTATAGCTATTTGTATGAATCAAAGGTTAGTCTTTTGGCAGCGTCTCACAGCATTTATACTGATTACTACAAAGTTATCTTGGTAGCTTATGTTATTATCTAGCTAATGTAATGACAGTGCATTTTCAGAATAATGTCCAAGTTTGTCTGTCAGTTCTAAATAAGACACCTCGTTTTAAGTTCATCAAAAAACCCGATTTGTCAGTCGAATCTCCTAAAAAATCCTGCCTTTGGTATTCTCAAAGAATCCTTCCCAAGGGATACTCTTCTGCTGTTGTTTGTAGCTACATTTAGAAAAGACCCTCTGTGCATCAGATGAGACAGAGAGGGCACAGAATATGCCAGAAGCAGAATGGCTTTGCTTATGTGAAGTCGGCACTATAAATGTGGCTCATGATGTGGATTTCTGGGGAGGGTGTCACAAATACAAGTGCGTTACCCTCCTGTAGCCTCACTCAAGCAGAGGGCACGGCTTGCTATATGTACATTTATTAATCATTAACCTGTGGAAATGTGTTTTTTTAATCATAGGGGAAATAACATTTATCTGAAACATGGAATTAAGAATTTTCTAGAAAAAGGGACTTATGGGACATACAAAAGGGAAATACGGGACATGCTGGATAGTACACAGAATAGATTGTGTAATTTACTCAAATTATGGATTTGTTTGTTAATATCAAATAATGATAGTCATAAACATACAAGAGGAATCCCCATGCTGGTAATTTATTCAAAGCAACAGATTCTGCTGCAGTGCTCAATCTCTGATTCAATAACCATGATTTCGAATTCAGCAGTGAAGTCTCCCTGTCACTCTATACTGTTACTCTATACATTTTTCAGGTGGATGACACATTTCCTTTTTTTTTTTTAACAAATTCCAACTGCCAATGAGTAGTAGTGTAGTACTGTCAGTTCATACTTAGATACAAGAACTCCTTTATCCCTCCATGCCCAGTAGCATCTATACACCCATCCATTCATTATTAGAAGTGAAACTGTTTTAACTCAGTTGCAACTCCCTATAATTTTTGGTTTGTATATTTGTTTTCAGTAGGGAAAAACACACAGACAGATACAGGTGGTTCTCACTGAAAACTGCCGATTTAAAAATGCAGACAATCTTAGAGTCTGCTTCAGTTAGATTTACATCTGGTGTCACTTTATTTGGTGGAACTGATTTGTGTGACTCTTATGTGTTTCTGTAACCCTCCTGTGGGCAGTGTTTTAATAACATTGACATAAGAGGGACTAAAAATAGCACAGAAGCCCAGCATTAGCATTATATCACCTCCCGTAGGTCTTTCCTCAGCGTAAATTAATTATCTGCTTTTTAACCATTTAACTGTCATGTGCAAATAGACAAAGGGAAAGTACAACAGCTTGTGATGGTTTGATTCACCAGCCCAAATAGGCTCAGATTTTTGGGTAATGTGACCTTTATTTTTGCTTCAGAACTTCAGAACTACACTTTTTCTGTAATGAATTTTTGTTGGATTGCCTCTGTACTGATCAGATTAAGTTTTAAGTTGCACTGGTATGATTGATTTGATGAACTGAAATACTGAATGACTGAATGAAATGCTGTCATGTTTCGCTCCCATCCCCTTTGTGATTTATACATTAAGTCTCCCTGCAGATTAGATGGGGAGGAAAACTTTTTATGTAGGTTCAACTTTCCTTAACCTGTGCCCATTGGCAATTTACCTTATTTCATACAAATGTCATGCATATTACTTTGCATAAACATCTCAGTTTCTTCTCCATGCGTATTCAGGTTGAATATGTTAAGCTGCAATTGCACTATTCAGTGATGTGCAATGCCCAAAGGTGCTGTTATTAGCAATTTTCATTACTACGCCAAATGGCATTTTGTGGACAAGCTCCAAGAGAGCTTATGTTGTAATGCAATAATTGCAAATATTAACTTCTGAATTGCACCTTGAATGTTTTTTTTTCATTGGTAACAGCTGGCATGTTTTGTTTGGAACAATGCAAGTATTATGAGTCAGGAAAGGTTGTGAGTGCTAGCTCCTGAAAATTAGACGGTGTTGGTGGTTCTGCATTTCTGGGAACAAAGAGAGCAAATGGAAAAATCGAGATGGGCACTGGAAACAATGTGGCAGCTGTTCTCAGCAGGAAGAGGACTTTACACTGCTGTGATAACAGAGCTGAGCATGGATTTCAAGATGGTGCCATGCAATCCACGTATCATTAAAAACACTGCATTAACCACAAGCTCCTGTCACGACACTTTGATATCTAGAAGAAGCAATTCTGCAGGCAGCATTTTTTTAATTCAACAGCCCTGTTAAAAAGACAGGCTGTTTATTTGTTTATTTGATAAGTGTTATGAAATAAGTCTGATTTCCTTACTCAAGAGTAAGGATAGGTAGACTGGACTAAGACTAATTCAGAAGGAGGGCTCAAATAGCCATGAATGTTCAGGCCGTTTAATTTGCCAAATGTTTTTCTTTTGTTTTAGGGAGAAACATGCAGGTCCTAAACTCAGATCTTCATTTATCACCTGCCAGACTCGGATTCTTGCCTCAGACACAACGTTTATCACCAGTGCAGCATAGGGGAAAGTGCTTTAACTACAAGCCAGGCATTGTTGCGCATCCACATAAATCACCCAACAGAATTAGACAGTTACAACAGAGTCATAACACTTCACCTCCTGGTGATGACCACATGCATAACATAAAATGGCCCAATGAGATGAATGAGTTTGGATGCATTGTTTTTCTAAGGGCTGACTTTCATGTTTAATGAGCTTCAGCTCCTGCTCCACCTGCCAATCTCCTGACTGCTGCTAGTTAATTGCAGTAAGTAACCCTTTTTATGGCTTTGTTGAAACTTGAACCCCCAGGTAAAGAACACAGATGGGAAGAGGACACTAGGGGTATCAATCACAAGCAAACCCTAAATAGGTCAGTCACAGGTCAGGAATTTACTTGGCACCGTGAAGGCTACGCTTGGTAGTAAAAATGGAGCCTGCAGATTAGCCTTACCCTTTGACATGGTTTCGAATGGTCCACCCATTTCCACTTTCACAGCCACTCATCCTCCACAAATACATACTATATTGTCCTCTCTGTGAGCTTATGTATTTAAGGGGAATCCTGTTTTTTAATTGCAAAAGATCATTGAATGTTAAAATGCTCTATAATAAAATAGTTTAATATAGTCATATATGATGACTGCTTGTATTGATTGCTGAAGGTATTTTATATATATTTTAAATGATTCATTAACTTTAGAGCATTGCAAAAGAACCTGGCCTGATTTGCTCTCATGACTGACCTTATTAATTTCATTAAATTCACAGCATGCTTCTCAGAGTGGGGGATTCCCTTCAGGGAATCCCACGTCACCATTGTGACATCATTCGGGAAGCAGTGGCATTCATGTGCGCAGGACATCCTCTGTTGTGTAGGATCTGGAATGATCCTCTTTCTGCCATGTTTGTCCAGATCTGCCACCGTTTCTGTTTATCTGGAACATGTTATCCCTATTGCTTAATACAGTTTGAAAAATAACACTTTCAACTGCTACGCAGCTGTGAAGAAATTAAAAGAAATTGCCATTTAAAACGGATTCCCATATGCCTTGAAAGTGCATTTCCTTGTTTGGCTAAAAATGAATACCGTGCTTCACTACACATTTATCGTAATTGAATGAAATATAATCCTGCAATAAAGTCAGACTTAAGATTCACTGGAGAAGGTGTTGTGCCTCCATTATGAAATGATACGTTGGATTATAAAAGTTCAAGAGACAATTCATAAACAGTCTCATTTTGCTGTGAACACTTGAATAAAAGTTGTGACGATGGGATTACCACTAAGCCCGTAAATACATGTGCAACAGAAATTAATATACAAAATTTGTTGGGATTTGCTTAAAAATCCATCATTATTCTAAAAGGCTGTTTTTAAGGGATCAGATTCAAACAATAGTTTAATAAAAAAACTCTCCTTTGAAGTTCTACAGAGATTATCATTACATAATGTCTGTGAAATATTATTTAAATGTTTTCTCTTAAGTAATTTCCCTCAAGGAGAGTGTGCTACTGCTAAACCTGCTTTGTGGTCCTTCTCATAAACATTCAAATAATGGGGGGTGGCCAGGTTACCACTGCTGCTACTGACAATGCACTTGTCAATGGTAAACCTACCTAAACGAGGGGAACAAGCTTGCTGGGTTGAAAGGGTTACATGACTTGTTGAGTAATAGCACACCGCACTCTGTAGAATTGAACTCTAGCAGAGATTTCAAGACATTCAATTTGTGAGGGAAGCTTGAATTTGTTCTTGCAAAGTGTAGTGATCATTGTGTTCATGTTGCCCTGGCGGCTCGCCTCTCACAAATGGGTGATACATAGGTGAGCCTGCGGGAGTTCTTTGTTCCGTTTGTAAAAGTTTGATTTCTCAGAACTCCTTCTTGCACAGTGAAGAGCAACACGGGATATACATGTGTATGGAATACAGCAAACACTGCCTTTTTATTATTATTTTTTTTTTACTGTAAATGTACAGTATGTCCCTTTGATTTGAGTGACATGCTGTAGCCGCACTTGGTTGGGTTTTCAGAGACATGGTGACTGATGAATCTTGGTTGCATTTTATTAGCACTCATAGGAATGTCAGCCGCAATCAGTGCAGCTATTGCAAATAATGCAGGCAGATAATATGGGCCTCAAGAATGCGTGCTGTGGCGTTGATGAAACACAATGTAGATTCATTCAGGGTGCTGGTAGATGATGAAAAATTAGAGAAGGATGCCAGTTCATATGTACAGCAAAACCTGTCTGCCTTTGTCTTTTCTACGATTTATCTTTGAATGATCTATGTCTGCACATTAATGAGCCAGACCCCGGTGCGGCATGATCGCTGTGGTGTACGCCGCGTTGAGCTTCCTGGCTTTGTCTGCTGCATGTTTCTGTAAATATGGGTGACTCAGTCTTGGAAACCCTGGAGCAAGCACTGATGCACTTCCTGACTTGTGGTAGGGAATTCTGAGAACTCTGATTGGCAGGGCCCCTCCAACACGGCTCCAGACGGTGCCATCGCTGCTCGTTACACGTAAGTAGCCGTGCAGGCGTATGCAACACCTGCATGGTTGAACAGGCTGGCATCAACGCTCCGCATCTACCCTGCATCTGGTGCGCGGTTTAATCACATTTGCCTGAGAGCGTGCGGCCGGCGAAGGTGATTCCATCCTGAAACGTCCACATATACGGTTAAAGTCACCCTGTCGGGCGTAGGGTTGCTTTCCAGGAACATTCTGCAACATGAGGTGAATTTCCTGTGGCTGACTAGCTTTTAAAGTAAGGGCATGTTGACACTGATAAGTGAAACAGTGGAGGGAGCCCTGCTCCTTGTGGGCCAGAAGCACTGGGGAAGTGTCAATCATCGGTAAAGGCATTAGAATGAGCATGGCAGTTTGGAGTTAGCTGAAGGTCGTGAGTCCATATGGAGCAGAGTGGGCTGTCCGTTCTAATCCTGTGCACGTGAAGCTCTTAGCCCATATAAACACTATTGTCTGTCTCTTTTGATTTCTTTACATTATCTGTGGTCCAACCTGGTTCATGTGTCAGCTCTCATCAAAGCGATGCCACTGCATTTGTAAACAAGAGGAAGATCCTTAATTACTCCAGTTGCTTCTACGGTTATTGTTCGCAGTTCCATACAGTCCTCTCTAGTAGACCGGGTTCAAGACAAGTGCAGTGTTGTGGACAGAATTTACAGATGAATAACTGGGTCAGGTCAAGATGACAAATTTAATCATTTCATTTTGTGTGCAGGGGATGCTTCTTGCTCTGTTTTTTTCCATGACTAAGGCTCAGAATTTCATGGGAAGACAATAAGTAAGGTTGAGACGAAGATTAGCCTTTGGGAAATGAGAGAGCGACATGGATATTAATGTGCCAGCATTTCCAGGTTTATATCATGTCATGGAGGGCCAACATCGTTTTGCAGAGATGGAACAATATATTTATACGTAGTGGTACAAGGTGAATGTCAGTCATTGTTTTATGAGAGTTTACAATAACCTGACTGCATTTACAGTGTGCTGTTAGTGTGAAATGTTTGGTAGACCTTGACTCTAGAGCTAGACAGGAGAGCAGATGTCTATATTGTGTGAATAACAAAGCCAGCTTTAACCATCTGTACAAGCTAACTATGCCCCCTTGTGGAAGAACACAGTTGAAAAAAATGCATCTCATCTGAATAGAATATTTACAGGAAGATGCACCAGTATTAATAATCAGATAAAGGATGTGGGCGGTTGTGAGCGTAATCACTTAAAGGCCTTACTGAAATCATGGTAGCCCTGAGGTTGTGGAGCGTGGGCTTGCCCCCGCAGAGCATTTGGATTTGCGTGCACAAAGAAGTCATGGCCTCTGCTGATGTCAGAGCTGCACATCTGTGCCGTTCCCTGAGCAGGGACACCCAGGGAAATCGTCTGGATGTCCAAGCTTCGAGAACCCCCCGGCCTGAAAAACAAAGACCACAAATTAAAAATGCACCGCCGTGTTTTCGCATCAGGGGTACAACAATGCGGAACTTCAATCCAAATACCCATCTCGGAAAAATAATCAGCCGGCCGTCATCTATTATGTATGCTGTGATCTGCTTGTGCAGAGCACCCATTGTGTAATAGCTAAATAGCAAAAGGCAGGAAGGGTCAATGTGGTATTCTCTGACAAATTATGTAAAATGTTAACATACTCCTGTGTGGGCAGCCCCCTTTGCTCCTGTCTGTGCCACTCAGGATTATTTTCTGTCATGGCTGTCGTTCATTGTCTTTATTGTGTGCGTGTGTTCTATGGTTATGCACTCATAAAACAATGGTACTATGTTGGTGATTGTCTTTTACAAGGTTTTGAATGATATTGTAATGCATAAGGAATATTCCATGTGTTTAGAAAATAAATAAATAAAAGGGTATTTTGTAATTGCAGCCAGAATAAGAACCTGTAAATCTCATTTAGTTCTCACCATGGACAATTAAAAAAAAACATGCAAGGATTTAAAATTGATATGGTTTCCTGCCAACAATCAAGGGAACGCGGATGATGCCCCAGCTTAGGTTAAGTGTGTGTGCCCTTTTAGTCCAGTTGAATCTGCAGGTCAAGTTGCAATGTGTTTTGTTCCTTCAAGGACTGTTTACACTGTTTTCCACTTATTTTCCATACAAACACCTTACCAGTAACTGAAAAGGTGCTCCGTTATGATAAGCTGGGTTTATGTCAACGTGTCCGGGAGAATTTTGCAGTTAGGTAGTGCAGTAATTGGAGAAACCTTGGTGATTTTTAATGAGTTCTTCTTGTGCATATACAATTTGAAGATGGCCAAACATGGATATACAATTGATTCCGAAGATGACGAATACACATCAAGATCAGTATTTCTCATTAATTTTGTGGTGGTGTTATATGTTGAGTATGCATGTCTTGAGCATGCTGTCTAAATCAATAAAGCAGTAAACACATTTCAGCTAAACAAGTATGTGGACTTGGCATAATAAGATGTAGTTTTTAGGTTATAAATGTTGGCTTACACAACATCAAGGTCTGAAATTTACTTTCTGGTCCACCAGCCAGGGTGGCTGGTAGATGAAAAAATCACCAGCCAGTTGGATTTTTCACCAGCTGAAGTTTAATTCAAAATGAGCACTTTTGTTTCAAGTTATTCATCAAACAACTTGTCATTAAACAGTAAAATAAAGAAAACAACAGATATATGCACAAATTAGGGTACTGTTGTGGATCAACTCTCATTCCAACATTTACCTCACTCAATGAACAATGTATTTCATTCCTGTAAGTGCTCCACAGTGATACCTTTCTTTTCATCCAGTCTACAAAATTTATCACGTTACAAAATTTATTAGCTATCAATTTTTTTGATTCTCAGCTCATTGATAATCTTTAACATATGAAATATTAATGTAATATTTAATGTGATAAGTTGGTGAACCAGCAGTTGTCCTGACAAGCCGGCAATCAAATTCCTAAAGCACCCAATGATTAATGCATGCAAAAGAGCATGAAAATAATTTCTTCAGGGGCAGAATGTTACAGAGCAATCTACATTTCAACTGGACTCTGTGAGGCACACATCTGTATGTTTGCAATATCGTATATTATTAGCTCAGAGCTAAGGTAGCTAACCGGCAAAATAACATTACAGCTGAAGCTCGCAGCTAAAACCTCTCACACATGGAATACAGTTCTCAAGAAACCTACGCTGCTCTCTTCGTTTGCCATCATCTTCATGTTGCTGCTTGGCAGGTTCACATTTCTTAGCAGGCACATTTTTAAATCGTAGAGCCAACTGTCAAAATATGCGATGTGACAGACACGGTAAAGGGTAACTACTAATGAGTTAGTTGAGCTAAACCTTCCCACGGTCATTGAATCTATATATATAGCACCCGGCCCAATAGTTAGTGACGTTGCAACTTTAATGGCAGGCTGGCGGGTGCTAATTTCGGACCCTGCGCGCTGGCATATTGCCGGCTTATTTTTTATTTTCCTTTTTTGAAAAATACAGCACACTCAGGACCATGGACAGGGACAATTCAGGTGCTGCAAAGTTTTGTCACTTGTGTTCTTCATGGGTATTTGGCAAACTATACGTTCATCTTACACTACATTTGCTCAGCAGAACGACTTACACTTACATTTTCATCAGGGTTAAGTACCTTGCACAAGGTAGGTCAGCATCAGCAACCACTGGGGCATGAGCCCTGCTCCTTGCTCCTACCCCACACTGCTGCTGCTTGTAGTTTTCAGATAGGTACCCTAAAATGCAGTAGTATCTAATGTTTGATCAGTAAAAAACAAAACATAATCTACCAGCAAACCTGACTTTTTTAAAGCTGAATGTCAGAGTGTGAGAAGGGATGTTTAGTGAGGCAGCATCTTCAGCTGACCTGTTTCTACCTGCTATCTGCTCCAGTTTCTTGGAGCAGACACTGGATACAGCACTCCTCTGGTTAGGTTTCGTGTGGTGATTTGTGGCGCTGGATCTGTCAGCTGACAGCGAGCGCTTTGTTCCCCCAACACCTCTGTCGCAGAAGTTCATAAACTGGAGTCTGTCCCTCGTAATTGCTACAATGCAAAAAAGTATACTCCTTTTAGACTGTAGCTGCCACTGTGAATAAACCTGTGCATCATTACAATTGCTTAAATACCTTCATTAAGATACATTCTCATTGAGTTCTGAATCTTCTGTCTCCTGTAAGAAACAGCCAAAGCATAATTCGTTGATCACTTTAAAATCAGAGAGGGGACATTGTAGGCAGTAGGGCAGGCCCCTCAAAGATCTGAGCATTTGGGACTTTTAAAATGAAATCACAACACTTAAGATTAAGATGATTAAACATTGTATTGCCTGTCCTTGATAATGGTGACAGAATACTTTAATGTAATAGTAGACAATAATGGAAGCTGTTTTTGAGCTTATAGGGTCAAAGCTTATCCTGATTTCTGTGGTGCGAAGGAGCTTAATTCAGAAGTGCACACACTGGGGAGACCGCCTGTCTGTTGTAGGGTCATTACCCCATTCAGCCTCTTAAAGGCTTAACCCCATGTAGGCAGGCAATAGATACTGTTAAACAGAAATTAAAAGAAAAACCCTTGATTTGACTTGGCTGAGTATTAAATTTATAACCTTTGTAATACTACTGCTACTATATATTTCCTTCTGAGGACAGCTTACGAAGACTAATATACACTATGCTTAGTGTCCATGTATGCAGCTGGATGCGCAGTGAAACAATGTAAGTTAAATACTTTGCTCAAGGATAAGTGACTCAAGTGTCAGTGACTCACTCAAGACATGCACCTGCAACATTCTGGTTACAAGCCCAGAGCCATTGCCACCACTGGTCCACTGACCCATTCCTTTAATATAATGTATTCCTTTCAAGAATGTATTTTATTAATGTATCATATATTGCACATGTTACAGAACAATCCCCCCACCCCCAGCAAAAGGTCAAATGTTCAGATAGTGATGAAAGTAGCTTCTGGCCAATCATGATGCAATATTGTATCGCCCTTTAAATACAATGTGCTGCTTGATAAAGCAATATATTTGTTATTTTCTTTTTTGTCTCTGCATTGAAATATCAGTGTCTGTTCATGGGCTTCAGCTGGTGCGTGGGTTTCATTGGAAGCATTTTGCTGTGGTTGAAAAAACTCAGGACTAGAGTAAACACAGTGATGGGTCAGCACATGTCAAAAGACAGGAGCAACCACTTCATATTACTGGCAGTCACAATCCAATGCCTCATGACAGCACTCTGCCAATTCACATGATGAGCTGAGCTTGGTTTACACATACGTGCATTTTCTCTGTGCTGTATTAACTGCTCCCTGTATTCTCTGATTGTCAGTTATGAATTATTTATTCCTGGCTTAAAAAAAAATCTGTCCCTGGACATGTATTGAGTAACTCCAAATTAATTACAGATTAGAAAACTGAGGGCTTATGGTTTTATGTCTCACAGGCTAATGTGTCTCACAGGCGAATGCTACAGTTAGCCAGTCATCATCACCTCTTTTGGCACTGTCATGCCACATTTACCAAAGGAATCAATATGTTTCTAGAAGAGACAGTGACTATGCAGTATAGTCACATTAAAAGCAATAGTGCTAATATCAGAAAGTGTATACTATACAATATTTGTGTATGCTATTACCCAGGAGGATAATGAAATAATATGTGATTGTATGTATGACTAACATGTTGATAGCAATGTTCTTACATTGTAATCTTCTTTTTTCTCATCCCAGGTTGTGCTGGTCTTTGCGCTTAGCATTGGAGCACTTGTAATATACTTCATAGACTCTTCTGAGTAAGTACTTCTCTATTTGATAATTGATATCACTTATGAGGCTGTGACATTACTATTTTTACTAGATTTTGTCATATAGAATAATGTTGTAAATATCCATGTATATCTTACGCTGTAAAAAGATTTTATGTCTAAATTGTCACCATAGTGTCAAAGAACATGTTTAAGAGGGTACATATGTGGACATAAATACTGCTTTCATAAGCACAACAGAGGACTACATACAGTAACAGCATTGCAACCATTCATAAGTAAGTAGAATGTAAGTCCAAATAACAGCATTCAGAAATGTTGGAAGTTGCTGACTCTCTCTGACAATGTCAGAGTTAATAATGCATCATACCAGCGTTATCCTTTGTGGACTTTTTGGCAGGTGAAATAATTGGTGCTAAATGCTTACAATACCTAATATAATCTTCTGTTGTGCCTTGTAAGGCATCATGTATGTCTACATCAGACCCCACTTAAGGTATCCTGTATTCATTTTTAACATCCTATTTAAAATAACATGTATTTGACATGTACCCATAATGAAAGTGACTAAGATTGAGTGCTTATTGAGTGGTTCTCGTCATAGTGTTTATCATACCTAAATATAAAGATCTTTTTCCTGTTTCCATTTAATATGCCACTGGTGCCGCTATCTGAACACCAAATCGATTTACTTTGAGTGACTTGTATTTCTGCATGTATGTGCTGTTTCATTGTCCTGTAGTTGTACATGTACTGTGAATCAGTTGTCTGTATTAGAAGAACTGTCTATTATTTATTTTATATGAACATGGTATAGGATGAGACAGAACTATTAGCAGATATGATTGCATGTAACTAGAAAATGTCTCAGCTGGGAAACCTCTGGTAGGCCAGAGTTATACTGCCCCCGTAATACACACTCCACTACTTGGCTAGATAAATATTGTTTTGTTTTTTGTCAATGGTGTCCAAGAAACATGATGCAGTTTCCATGGCAACTGCAGCCAAATCACCTCTGGATTTGTCCTCCTGTTCCTCTCCTCCTCGCTGTCTTAAGACTGGCGGTCAGTTTACCCTGAACTGCCTGTCCAGTGAACCACACCCATATACACAGTGGTGAAAGCCCTTTGGCTTGTTATTTTCTCCCTTGCATTTGAGGAAAGTTCCAAACACTGTGCATTCATTCAAGGCTCCTTTGAAAGATGGCAATTATTACCATGAAATGAGATGTGCAAAATGTAAAAAATAAATTATGTATTTATTTTTACTGTTCTGCATAATGTGAGTATTATGCTCAGAAGGGACTGCCCTCTTAGTTGCTGTGGCTTTTCAAATGTCAAGTATTTGAAAATGGGTTATGGAAATTCAAACAAACTTTCACCACTGGTTAAGTATATCTGTAGTCAGAAGTACTCTGCTGACAATCATGTAGTGTAATGATACAGTATATTTATCTAACTGTTTATGGTGAATGTTACTTCCTTACATCTTCCGGCTTTGTGGGTTTGTGTGTGCAGTAATGGCAGGTCAAAATGTAAGACACAGATAACACTGTGGGCATATCACCATTGCTAATGATGGCATAAAAGGTTTATGCAGTAGAAAGAAGACAAATGACATGGTCCAAAATTTAAAATTTTTATGATGCTGTATAATTTCTCTTATATCATAATGGTACCCAGCTGTCCTAAACTGCATATCATAAAGTTTTAAAACTTCATCACCCTATGAAAAGAATGCAGTTGTGAGCAGTATCGACTCCACTTCATCTGCAGGTAGCTAATATAAACATCAACAAACAAAAATACAATTTCTAATCCTGGTTCTTTCCCCGTTCATTCCCCTTAAATATACATTTTAGTACATCAAGGTAAGATTTGCATGAGCTTTTCTTTTAGTTATATTACCTATTTTTTCTTTTAATATTTTTTTCTATTTGGAAAACAACTTAGGTAGAGGGTGAAAGCAGCATTGAAGAGCAATATATTCATTAAAGAGGCTATGGCATTCCCCCCACACTGTACTTCTTTTGCACTTCCAATTACTGCTTTAATCAGGTTCTTTCATTCCAAAATTAACTATGCGGTTGCTGACCTGAGAATGCTTTTCATAGATGCATTGTCAATAATGCATGTGTAAATATGGCTGCCATGGGTTGAAATGTTGTTAAATTTATAAAGTAAATGCAGTAATGATTTTGGTAATCTCATTTGTGTGTCTGATATTTTGGTTAATAGATCAAATTGATATTTTGTCTAGAAAACACTTTTACTTTAATATGTTGGAATGAATCCGTGCCAGTAGTTCCACCCATTAAATTCTTTAAAAAATATGCTATCCCCATTATGTAAGTTTCTTCACCGCAGTGTTTCCCAAACCTCTCCTGGAGGACCACTTGTCCTGCATGTTTTAGATCGCTCCCTGCTCCAACACAGCTGATTCAAATGATCAACTCGTTATGAACTCCTGAAGCTGCTTAATAACAAACTGATCATTTAAATCAGCTGTGTTGGAGCAGGGAGAGATCTAAAACATGCAGGACAAGTGGTCCTCCAGGAAAGGTTTGGGGAAACGCTGGTTTAACACATTTTAACAGCAGTTGTTCATTTTTGTTACCATTTTTAGAGTTCATATGAATCACGCTGCCAATCAAAGTTAATTAAATGTTCTGCAATGTTGGTGTGGGTATTGCTTTTTAATGGGTTTAGATATTGATAGTGTGGGGTTATTTTGATAAATTCCCTAGATAATGTACAAGGGTTCAGCTCTGAATGAGAAAGGTGGTTATTGCTGTGATTACACAGAGCCCAGAAAAGGCAACATTGGGTTGCTGTTTAGGGAAGGAATCCCAGCTTGCTTGCTGCAGACAGTCAACTACTCTCAGGGATGCCCTAGAGTGAGCTAGTCATAACTTGTTTTTTTTATGGGTAGACAACCTTGCAGCAAAGGCACTCATCTGTATTCATTTATATTTTGGTATTTAGGGAGGCGAACGTTGTAGGGAACACAGAGACTAGAGATCTAGAGATAGGCTTTTCTTTTTTCATCATTCTTTTCATGTCATATTTGTAAGGTAGATTTCAAAAGTATTTATATTTTAAAACAGTGCATGAACAGGATGTCATTTTTTGATGCCACCTATAGGTCTTTCACTTAAAAAAATTTCAGTTCTAGCCTTTCACTTTCTGATGTATCATTTAGGTGTGAAAAAGGTGTGAGAACTTGGTTTGGTTTCAAATTTGTTAAAAGCGCTCCCTTCACTGCCCTTGAAATCTGGTCCTATATTGAACTATAGTTTCCAACATACCAATACCCCACTCACAATCATGTAATTGATGAGAGGTCAGCTGGCTTACTTTGTTGCCAAGACCCTAAAAGAAGAGCAACAGAGGAATGCAGGTGATACTTTGTACATAGTTCTCTTCATGTGTGTAGGCCAGCACTATGTTACAATCTCATGCAACCAGTACTAAATGAACTGTAAGGTAGTGCATTAGTGTGCAATTACAAATATCCATGTACCTTTCATAAGCGGCTGAATAGCATGAAAATTGAAATGGAAATTGAAAGCTAGCGGTGTGCCAACTAGTCAGAAAGTATGAACATCAGTTCAGCTTCGGATGGTTTTCCAGCTATGACTTTCATATGTCTATTTGGGAAGATACCCATAGTCAAAAAAGCCTGAGCATTTCAAAGATAATGGGAAACGCTTTAATCCAGTTAGTAATTTGAAATGCCATCCATTATAAATGGATTGAACTACATGAACACCGTGAGTAAAGTGCATATCTCTGATCTCCCACTCTGTGCTGTGCATAACTTTACACGCACGCACACACACACACACACTTCAGTGACACACCATTCTGCTGATCATCTCGCTGTCGCACAGTCTTGTAATCAAGTAAACAGAATGTCTTCACTCGTTCCACGTTTTATTTTTTTTCTGTATATCTTTCTGTGTCAACTTCGTTTCAAGAAGAGTACCATACTGGTTGCTTTGCATTGGGAGCTTTGAGGTTAAACTATGACTTCGTAAACTCAACCAACCTAGTAGCAGTAGCAAGAAAGATACTAAGATAGCTAGCAAGTGTGTCAAGCTTGCTGTCTCCCCTAATGGAGAGGCAGCAGGGAATTAACTCAATTAGCCTGTCGGCTCACTCTGTGACAGAATCTTCATTTAGCTATGTAACCTGGTTTTATTTCTAGTAAGTTAACCAGCTAGCTGCCTTATATTCAGTGTGGTTCAGACGTTCTTAATATTTGTGAAACACATGAACTTATTTATGGCATTATTTACTAACGTTTCCAACAGGTAAAGCACTGTAGCTTACCTACTTACCATTATTCTGTGTTTTTAAATATTATTATTTTATAACCTCTAAGGTTACCTTTAGTCTGAAGGGAAGGACCCAAAGGTTGGATGCAATGATATTGTAAAAAAGGACAATAAATATAACAGCTGATAAAAAATACTTTGATATATCAGTCCATAATATAAACAATAGCAGGACCCCACATCAACCATAGCATGGGTTGTATGTTAAGTAAAACCTCAAGCCCGCTACATGAAGTAATGATATAGAGGTAAATATTGTTCTATAAGTTTTGAATTTTGTATACCAAATGTATTTGACTGTGACAGCTCAATAGGCAGTAGATGAGTAATTAATGCCATGCAGAATGAAGGATTTCTGTTCTACTTAGCATTTTAGAGAGATGTTACATTTGATAATAAGGGGATTTTCCTGGCCTCGGTATTAACCAAAAATGCATCATTTAATACATCCACTATGTGCGGATAACCTTTGCCGATAGATTCTATAATGATTACGCATTATTTTAATTACTTTTGTTTGACGTTTGTATATAGAAATATCATGCAAATTGGTGGTGGTGATTATTGGAACCCTGCATATATAAGATATTATAAGAACAGCCTGTATCTCTATATAGTTTTTATTCAATTTGTTGTTTCTACAGACAGCTGCAATTAATGAAAATATGTCAAGATATGTTTTTGCAAATCTGAAGCTGTTTAATTGAGAAGCCAATGTTTGCTGTTGCTTACAGCATAAAAAAAGAAACTAAGGGCATTAGAATTTCTAACCCCATCAAATGTGTTTTTAGGATGACATATTTTCCAGAAAAGCAAATACATACATTTTCAGTGAAACCAAATTAATATATGACCATAGAATGCAATTAATGAAACAAATTTACCTTTAATAACAAATCATATCTAATCCTATATTTCTATATGTCAACTTTTTCATCAGAGATCCGTTGTGAACAAAGGTCACATTGTTATATTTTACTGTTGCATTCAAATTTTCAAACTTCATAAATAAAATAATGATTTAGAGGGGAAGTTAATTAATTTGGTGTCCGCGTGCAGAAAACTGGCCCTTGATGATGTGAGATGTGATGGCCATGTATGCTTTAGGACAGGGTATTCAGCTTTTCAGGTTTGGGTACACTATCAATCACCACTTTCACTTTCAGATCACTTATTTTTTCCTTTCGACAAGTACACCGTAGTACTCACAGAGATACTCTAGGGAGAATTTCACACCTCTGTATCTGTAGCTTTAATTCACCTGAGAGTGGTGGTATTTTTTTAAAAATGTATCCCAGTGTGTTTGGCCTCCTATTTATTGCATGGATAAATCCGTCTACGGGATCACAGGCTGCTGAGGCTTTCAATAAATTTCAACAAGCGGCAAATCCGGGTGCACAGATGAAATTGTTTAATCTCTATAATGCAAGGGTCAGGCCTTTGGAGGAACAGGAAGGAGCTGACTTCCTGCCTCACAGCAATCACCATCACTCATTATGGTTAAGGAAGCTGGCTGCCTTGTAAATTAGGCTGTGTGCATTTGTAGTAAGCAGCTATATCACTCACAGATTGGACCAATGTTCTTATTTATCATTGTTTGCGTCAATCAATTGTATAGGGGAAAAAAGCATACAAAAACAAATACAAGGTGTTGAAGAGTTTTGCAGTATGGGAAGCTGTGCTGTATAAATACAAGGGCACGCAAATACAAAACAAACAAAAAGAACTTCTGTGGAGATATTTATTTTTTTGACTATTTCTTTTTTTGCCATGGGGCACACCAATTAGCCTGGAGCAAATTGAGCAGACGGTCGTAAAGGAAGAAAATTAGCCTGAAACTAATGTTAGTCTGGCTGCTGGAGACGAGGGGGTCAGTAATCAGTCTGAGCAGCTGCCTGCAGCTCTGTGGCCAGTCCAGGCAGTAGGATGTCCTTCAGTGATCTGCCCTGACCACCGGCTAGGCCTCGCTCGTCCATGGTGGTCCCACGTCGCCGGCCCCTCGGTGGTCTCATTAAGGCTGGAGCATTAGTGATTAGTGTTAATGACGCTCATCACCCCCCACCCCCTTCTTCTGCATTATTAATTTTAAACACTTTCTCACCTCAGCGGGGGCAGTGCGTCATTCTGCTGAATACCTGGGTCAGCTCTGATGTACCCATCGACTGTGGGGTCTAATTTAGCAATCCGAGCAGGCGGGTCAAGTTACAGCCATGGCTACACCAGCTGCATGCTCCTCTCTTCCTGGTTACATCATAGGGCTGTGTGTGAAACACATGCTGTAGACAGTTTTAGTTGATGGACATGGACTTCAGATGTCCTGCTATTCTCTTGACTGAATATTTTCTCAAGATTTGAACAAAGTTTTTTTCAAATACAGTTTCTTTTTTTAAGGGCGTACTCACACTAGACCCGGTTGCCTTGTACCGTGCCCGAGCACGATTGTCCCCCCTCCCCACTCCCCCGCTGGCCTGCGCTCACATTGCGCTTAACGTTCCGGGTCCGAGCACGCTTACGTCATCACGATGCGACTTTTTGTGTTGCGGGAAAGTGCTCTCCCACAGCACAATGAAGGTCATGATTGTACTTACTTTGTGGCTTATTTGGAGTGGTTTTGGGTGCGGGGACACATGGCTCTTTCACACGCCTTACAGATTTATGGATTATGCACTGCATTGACTTTCAGTTAATCATGCTGCACGTATAAGAAGATTTTTACAGAGGCAGCTGATGTTTCAGCTATTATGCTAAGGGACAGACCAATATTTTGTGTCAGATTACAGTGGCCTAATCACAATAATGTTAGCTAATGTTAACCAGTTAGGGCTACTACTTGTGTGTGCGCTACTGTCATCATTACAACAGCAAACATCTTCTATTACTACTTGTAGAGTACACTTTTCAATTCATTCGAGAATATTTGGGTTAATAACGGGTCTGGTTCTCACCTAATTGATGAACGTGAATCATAGTTGGCGAGTAAAGCTCCAAATTCCTCCCTTAACGTCAGCTGCCTCCGTAAAAATCTTATACGTGCAGCACGATTAACAGAAAATCGCTGTGCTGCATAATCGATGCTAACTGGCTGGGGAGCTAACCCTATCTAGCGATAGATTTGACAAATATAGCTAGTTAGCTCACAGGCTACCTATCTGAACAATTGTTGAAGACTAGCTACTTAAACAGATTGGCTGCTTCATTTGTGATACTCTGACTAAGCCCCTGACAACAGCAACGCTTAAATCGCCACGTAAAGTATGGTTAGTTTTATTTTGCTTGCCAGTAACCAAGCTAATGTACGGGGATCCACAGTTATTTTTAGGTATAGATCTACAGAACTAACCAATCAAACATCATTTTGGAGATAACCAGCTTCTTATATTTAAGGAAGTCAGCTAGCTAGTCAAATGATGGTTTAAAGGATTTACTATGACTGGGCATGTAACTAACAGATATACAGCTAACTGCTGCTATAACGGATATATTTGTTAAATGGGACAGTCGCATCGTTGACGTCATGTTCGTGTTCCGTGCATGGGCACGGTTAGTGATCACACTGATACGTACTGTGCCCGAGTCCAAGTGAACCGTGCCCGAGCCCACCTCTTCAAGCGGGCCCGGGCACGGCACGGAGCGATCACACTAGTCAAGCGAACTGGACTTTGGGGTCAAATGTGCTCGGGCATGGTACGGATTGCCCAGTGTGAGTACACCCATGAGTTTGGCAGACTCTCTTAAATCCTTCACCCTAATTTAAGGACAAAGTATATTGCTGACCAGTTGATTCTGACTCTTAGCCTATTTTTGTACCTGAACCTGAACTAATAAGTAGACACTTTAGCTTCAAACACTCCACTAACAACCCTGCATGGTAATTATACTTATTGATGCTCATGGACTCATAGCAAATGAAAAAAAAATAAAAAAAAAAACAACAACTGTAGGATGACCCGTCTACAAAGCCTCTACTGATAACAGTACAGGCCTTGTAATGGAAATCTGCCAGCACAGTTGCATCAGACTCCTGAGCACAGCTTCTCTGTTGGCATTTTCCAGCATTCTGAGTAGGTGTTAATAGATCTGCCTTGTGCTGTTCTATGCCTCAGTTCTGTTGATGAAATATATCACTATATTACAATCCAAAATGAAAATGCCTTTGTTCTCAGAGGAATGTTATTTGACTGTGCTGAACCTGCAGTCGGCATCACTGGGAGATTTCCAATTGTCTGGAAAAAATTGCATCAGTGATATATCCAAATGTTTTTTGAGTGATGTTCAGCTGATTGTCTTGCCTCAGGTAAATCTAATTTTGAAAACCTCTGTAAAATAGTACCACATTGGTTTAGAGGGGACATGTTTGTTGTAATATTTTTACTTTTTTCGCAAGATCGCTCTCAACCTTTCATTTGATAGTGTTGTGCTGCCTAGTAGATACAAGTTCTAAATAAAGACATCTCTGGTGGACTATTGTACCAGCACTTAGAGCCTAAGAAGTGCCCTAAAGTCAGAAAGCTCCTGGCTTTTACAGAACATTTTTTCTGATGTGTTTTTAGGGTTTATTAAACTTGTGTGGACCTATTTTTCCCCACATAAAAACAGAGCCTGAAGGGACTCCAAGCCTCACTGCTTGTTAGAGTTTGCAGTGCATTCTGGGAGCTGAGGGTACCAGTTGCTCAACTGACAACATTATGAAGCAGACAGACTTTTTTCCTGTCATTAGACTTCAGTTTTCAGAATTTGCTATAATACTGTTGACAGGAAGAACTTACTTCAAAAGATACCGGGAAAGAACTAAAAAAATTCAATGTGCGCTCAAGTCTTAATAAAACAAATTATACACAGAAAGGTATTTTGAATGGTACCTGGCAAATGTTTGCAAGACAATGAAGCAACCTAGCTTTATCTTGCCTTTACCTTTAAGATTATACTGGCTAAATGAATGCTACTTGTTTTGCTTCTTATCTGTCAATGCAGTGGATATTGGATTTGGAGGTTGTGACAGTAAGTGCTGCCTTTGACGGATCACTTCATATACCATCATATTCTTTTTTTGTACTATGACTATTTCAAGAGTTTTTTTGTGGGTGGGTTATGCCAAGCATATGGAATATGTTTATTTATTTTTAAAAGGGTCAGGGTCTGAAACCAGCAAAATCATGGTTTGATAGCTATAGCTGAGAAGGTTTTGACTGTGAATTTTCTGAATCCATTTTAAAATGGCAGACTTCAACAATACTTTGTAAAGGGTTAACCTATGCAAACTACTGGTTTTTATTGGCTGTCAGATTAATCCTTCAATAAATAGATACATTATTCTTTAAAATTTCCTACACTCGAAAAAAAGAAAATAACCTGCCATTTTGTTGAAAGGTTCTTTCTACAAAAGTCTTTTGTTTCTGTCTGCCTCTTTCCTGTCTCTTCTTTATTTGTCCACCATATTTGCAACAAGACCTTTCAACCCTAAATCAGGGACTTGGCTAGCAGCTAGAGCTGCTGCTGTCACCATAAATTGAAAGTGTAAACCAGAGACCATAGGCAAGTGAATGTGGTGTGTTTCAGAAATCAACAGTCTGACTTAAGCTGCTCTAGAGCTGGAATCCTCTAGTATGCCACTCACTGAGAAAGGTCATGCATCCTCAGGAAAAAAGACGTGTCTCTGTGTGCCTAGTCATTTCTAAGAACAGGACAGTCATGCATGTGCACAATTTTACGTTGATGTGTCTGAGTGGAAAAAAACTCCCTATAGCACTGAGGCAGCAATGTTGTGCTTTGTTATCAAACACTTTGGATTCAGATGTCTCTAGCAAAAATGTTGCCTCACAGAGCCTGTAAATTTACATTTACATTTACATTTATTCATTTAGCAGATGCTTTTATCCAAAGCAATGTACAAAAGCACAAATAGTGGGCAAACAACAAATGTAAATGGTGGCATGCAGTATGAGTCTGATAAGGACTGCTTTCAAAACACTTATATTCTGCCACATGTTAGAATACCAGTAACCAGCTAGCCACCTAGCCTTTCTTCCAGGTCAGTGAGCAAACCAATGTAAATATTGAATCGTCCTGGGATAACAAT
Organism: Megalops atlanticus; assembly: GCA_019176425.1. Lineage (NCBI taxonomy): Eukaryota > Metazoa > Chordata > Actinopteri > Elopiformes > Megalopidae > Megalops > Megalops atlanticus. The sequence goes on from CM032875.1 coordinate 62,357,653, forward strand.
AAAAAATGCATGAATTAACCAACTATAAATCCAGTTGCCATTAAGTGTCTGATGATCAAGCATAGCCCCAGCACATCACACAACTGACCCATTGCAATCTGCTTAAGATTCTATGTGCAACACCAGTATATTTTTCTCATAAAAAATTCATTCAAATGTCAGGTGGAACTGCATGTCTCACCCTGCTGACTCTCTTACAGTTAATCCACATTTTTTGTCACCATATAACTGGGCCAATTGATACTCACACCTTTGTCACACATTTTTTTTTTTTTTGGACAATGTTGAACCTCTTTTCCATCCTATGACAGTTTTGTATTTGTTTCTGTTGCAAATTTCATGACCCCACATGTGTATGAGTAAGACAACTGTTGTTCACACTATGTTCACCATTTGAATTAAGATAATGAATATCTGGCCACTGAAGCCCTATTTGCAGATGGTATTGAGCAATCTGTTTTATTAATACATCATTCTAGTGGTCAGTGACTGATTCATGGGATATTGCAGAGGGCCTACTAATATGTGAAAGGGGTCAGACCTTGTGTAGCTGTAAGAAGATTTACCCAGGAATTAGATGGAGTTGGGTATGTTGCTGATGAGGAGATTCGTGAGCCTGGGCAGAGATTGTGAAAGCCATTGAATAAGTCCAAGCACAGGGTTCCTTTGACAATCCCTTGGCAAGCTGTTGATGGAGACCTCATTTAAAGACCAGTGGTATTGGGTGTCACCTACAGTGAATCTAGAAAGTGCACACACCCTTTCAGCATTTCTTATTTTTGGTGTCTTCAAGGCTGAAATCAAGAGAAGTCAGACTTCTTTAGCTTCATTTACTCATTCTAACTAACAATATCAAGATGAGAATAAAATGCCTGTTTTTCAGAAAAGTCTTAAAAATTAAAAACTCTTGGTTGCATAGGTCTGCACACCCTTAAATTAATACTTAGTGAAAGTACCTTTTGCTTTGATTAAGGCTGTGAGTCTGTTCAGATTAGTCTCTGCTAGGGATGGTAAGATTCACCGATTCGCATCGGTGCACCGGCATAAAGTTCACTATGCGATTGTCAATTCTCGTCAAGTCTCTTGGCCAAGTCTCGCGCGAGTTGGAAGCTTGTCAGGGCAAGTCACAGATTATCATGGAGGAGGAAGAGCTACACGTTCCACCGAATTGCTACAAATCAAGTGTTTGGCGACACTTCAGATTTTTCAAGAGAGACGGACAATTTGACAAGATGCATGCAATTTGCAAAATATGCTGTACCGCGGTAAAGAAAAGAAACAGCATAAATGAGATGCTTGCTGAGTTGCAGTACTAGAGAAACAAATATGTGAAGTAAAAACGGCACTTTTTTAGTTAATTTATCATTTGCAGTCTGCTTAAGAGGAACCAAAGAAGTAAAATCAAACTATCTGTACTATATTGAATTGCATAGCATCATATTCTTTTGCATCGCATCGTTTCGCGTTGAATCGCATTGTGTTGAATCAAATCGTGTTGAATCACCCTGCATCGCAATAGGGGTGAATCGTATCATATCGTATCGCATTAGTAGTTGCTTCATATCTATCTTTAATGTATCGGATCGTTGGCGGTGCATCAAGATGTGTATCGCATCGCCTCAGTGATGGAGATGCACATCCCTAGTCTCTACCAACTTCTCACATCTAGATTTTGCCATTTTCTCCCATTCTTCATGCAGTAGAATTTGAGGTCACTTAAATTGTGAGGGGACCACTTATGAAGAGCTCCCTTCAGGTCAGTCCAAGGATTTCCAATGGGGTTGAGCTCAGGGATGTGACTGGGCCTTTCTAGGACATTGATCTTCCATTTTCAGCAATTTGGGTTTGGCTGTGTGCTTTGGGTCATTGTAATGGTGAAAGGTGAAATTCTTCCCCAACTTCAGCTTTTTTTGCACAGGGTACCAGCTTTTTCTCTAAAATCTTTTGGTGTTTTGCACTATTTTCCCCTCTGTCCTCACCACAGCTCCATACTTGACAGTAGGGAATGTGTTCTTAGACTGATTGACTGCATTTGCTTTGCATAAAACATATTTTTTGGAATTAAGGCCCAAAAGTTCTTGCCAGACAAGCCTGGGTGTTCTTCTTTATCAGAAGTAACTTCCTTTTTTCTACCCTACCCCACAGCTCAGAATTGTGGAATTGTGGAAAACATATAAAATTTGTTGCTGTGTGCATGTGGTGGCCAGTCCTTGCAATGAAGTCCTGCAGCTCTTTTAACATTGGCGTCTTGGTAGCCTGCCTGGTGAGTTTCCTCCCACGCTCATCCATCTTGGAGAGATGGCCTGATCTAGGCAAAGTTCTGGTAGTACCATATTTATATCCATTTATTGATAATGGTTTTGCTGTGTTCCATGATTTTAAGGCCTTTGATATCTTTTTATAACTGTTTCCTGATCTGTACCTTTCAACATATCAATCCTGGAAATGTTCTGGTAGCTCCTTGTTACCCTTACTTGTTTCCTTACACTGGCATGCACTAAGAAACAATGAACGCTGCTGAGAAAACCTACAGGAGCAGCTTATTTTATCCTGACTTAATCAGCATCACATCACAGGTGGAGTCAATTAGCTTTGGGCGTGATTTAGATGGTGAATGGTTAGACCTGAGCGCAACTCCCATTATAAAAAGTATGTAAGCTTTTTGAAACACATTGTTTTAGTTTCTCTACTTTAAATTAATATTCAGAAATGTGTTTCCTTTTGTTTTTACCTTGATATTTTGGGTTACCATGTCTAAATGAAAGTGGAAAAAAAAATCTCACTTAATGGGTTTTCATTTTAGGCCTCAAGGCAATAAAAACAAGAAATTTTGAAAGGGTGTGTAGACTTTCTAGATCCACTGTATATGCCAGTCTGTCAAAATCTCCTGAATACAAATGATCCTCTTCTTCCACTGTCGCTTTCCCCAAGACCTGTTGGGCAAGAACAAATACAGTATGATCTATGGGTACTATTCTTGAGTTAGAGTTTCATGCACTTTCCAAAGAATTGCCAAATTTACTAATCATTTATTAACATTAACACAGGAGCATATTTTAGTTTTTCATCCACAAAAGTATGATTCAGATAAACCTGTGTGAGTGAAGTGTTTCCATGTAGTTTCTGCAAAATTCAGGTTATCGAAGCTGCATTGAGCCTTACTGTATGTGCTGCTTTGAAATGAGCACAAGTTCCCTCCCTCATCGCTCACATAATGGAACTAGTGTCAGTTTTGGTTCAATTATTCATGCAGCAAAGTGACTTGATTCTGTTCACTGCTGTCTCCCTTGTCACATTACTAAGATGGAACAGCAGAACCAGGCTATCTTGTAATGACAGCAAGCTGTATACTTGTGTAGTCCTGTACACTAGAGTAAATGAAATGTTGTTAATGAAAGGTAATGAAAGAAGAAAATCCCTATGAATTATTAAATAGGTGGTAAAAATGATATACATAGTGTTATAGAATTATTTTTAGTGCTTGCATTAGGTTTGTATAGTGTATGTTACCCGCACATTGCAAGTATATATATTTAAATGCAACGCAGCTATTTTATAATTTTAGTGAAGGAAAAGTGAGGCATCCTGTTAGCATTGATCATGAATTCATTTCATGAGCACCAGCAAAGTTTTATATTTTGTTTGTGTTTGTGTTATGATCATCCAGATCATCAGTGCCTTTTCAGATCTCTTTAGCACAGTAATTAAATGCATTAACTTACAATGCATGACATGTGTGCTTGTAAGATAAGAGGTACAATGGAGGGAATAGCTGCATAAGATATTATAAGCAGGACACTGTTAAAGTATTCCTCTCATTATAGCGGCCTGTGTAAAAAAGGAAAGAAAATGAATGGCATGCCATTATAACTGAGAGAGAAGCACCTCAAGAATGTAAAAAAAATGTTAAGGATATTTTAGTCCTGCCACAGTGGTCTTATTTGTCCAGTCCCTTTGCAGGTACTAAATCATTCTTTTTATAGCAATAGTGTTTTGGCCCAAATCTATCATTGATGTATTAACCCGGCCCTGTTTCGTATCGTCTCTTGCCCAGGGGACATACCGCAGGCTCATTGATGTAGGTTTTACTGCATGGCAGCCAAGCCATGGACCAGTTGCATGTGCCCAAAACTTCCTGTAGCTCATCAGCGCTGACCGCATTGCCTCGCCTGCTAACATATCTGATGTCTTGCACACAGAATGATTATGCATGCCAGTTTCAATGTGGAGCTCTTTTAGTTTTATTTCTCCTTTCTTGAACATTCCCCTACATCTTACAAGTGAGGAACACACTTGAGTGAAACATTAACATTATATTTGCCATCTTTTGTCAAATATAATATGGACCAAAATGCCGATCAAGCATTTTTGTTCTTCAAATGAACTGAACTAACCAGTACTAAAGTATCTGCTTTTGTCTGTCTGTGTTTATGCGTATGTTTTGTGTGGTAATTTCTAGAAAAATTCCACAGTGAGACACAAAACATGAGTTTATTGGTGTTTCCTATGTTTCATACTCTCTTCACTTTTTCATCTTTGCTTTATTTTATTTTCCAATATTCTGCTTACAATCAATTTTGTGTTGATTTAAGTGGGAGTGGAGAAATACTGTTTCTTTTTTTTTCTTTGTTAGCATTTTACATGGGATATTATTTGAACATATTATTAAAAAGATGGGTAATACAACTTGTGATTACCCTGTTAACCTTCTTAATAATATCATAATCAATGTACTGGTTTGATGTGCTTTATTTTAATTCAAGGTTGTTTGAGATGTATGGGAGAGAATCTTGCTGTCCTCCTATAACAAGGGGAACATCAGGACAACAAGGAGATACATACATGTCTTTGGCAAGGATAGCTAAAAGCTACGTGACTTGTCCAAATATATACATCTTTGGCAAGGCTACCTAAAAGCTATATGACTCTTTCTATATATACAATACATTGGGCAATTCACATAGCTTTTAGGTAGCCTTGCCAAAGACATGGCATAATGTTATATGTGATTCCATATGGCATGGAAATAGCGTCAGCTAATCAGGATGTGTAAAAGTGATGCTTTTGTGAGCCAGGCGAATATATAATACTTTCAGGTATATCAAAAAGTCTGTTTTAAATTAAAGAATTTTGTCCGATAACTAGTTAGGTGGGTAAGAAGGATACTCTAGTCTTAGAATACACAACCAAAATTCACAGGAAGCCAGTTCATTTAACAGAAAAAACACTTCTAGTGTATACTGTGTGCACTGGCCATGACACATTACATTAAGACATGTCCTGGGCTTGTGCAAGGCTACATTGTATCTGTTCAGCTACACTGTAATAATCAACTTAGCTTTATTACACATTTAAAACAACTTGCTAATTCTTTCATTCTGAAATAATTAATTACCTGATGACTGCCCACCTAAGTAACTTAATACATGATACACAATAATACCACTAGATAGGGTAACTTGCCTACTATTTCCATTATATGAGTATGGATGTAGACCTGAAATTATGGAACTTGCATGACATCGTTTCTAAGTACTCTAGCCACTGTAGTTCTGGGCATTGAGAGGGGCTTTTTCCTTTCCAATTTTCTTATTTCTTCTCTTTGTGATATATTTGCAGTAACCATACATACTAATCAACTAGCTAGATAGTTACCTACCTATCTATGATAGCTATTTATGCAATGTAGGTAGTAATGTAGGTAGTATTGTAGTTAATACAGTGTGGTTAGTGAAGTTGTGAATGCTATTTCATAATACCCAAATCTATTAAAGATTTATTTATATGATCTTATAATAAGGTTTGTTTGCTTGGCTTTCAGCAAAAGCAGATGATATAATTTCTAGTTAATAATCAAAAAGGTTCTGCTTTTCAAAGCTCATGAGACTCCACAGACTGAAACCTAACTAAACACTCTACCCTACAATACAATAGCATATTCAACAAATACAGCTGTTTTGCAGGTCTTTAGTATTAAGCGCTTTCCTATATAAACAGTTTCCTCTGAAACGTGACCACATTTTGTTTTTTTTTTATAATAAATGAATAGTTAATAGTACTACAGTGGTATACAAACACACTCACAATTAATTTACCTGTGTTCTTCAGTGGTTCATGTATAATAAAGTAGTATTATGTATAGTTTCCACTTGTTTACAGTTGTGCACTGCAATGCTAGGGCTCGAAAACAACATCATGTTATCCTCTGAGGATTTTAAATAGAGATACATGTATCCGCATTGTGGAAATGAAATGAAAAGTAGCTCTGGGTTTGGCTCTGCTTATCATTGTACACAGACCTGAAAGACACCTGACTGACCCATCGCAGCGTTAATGTCACCTCACACTCAGCAATTACAGGGGACCCAGCAGCACATGCAGTCCCGGCACAAAAAAGCCTCACTTCTTTTATTTTATGAACAATAGAAAGCTCCTCCTTGTAGCTGTGGTGGACGAGGGGGCGAGTGCTGTCCATTTTCAAAAAATGAGTTCCCTCCATCTTAAAGGACAATTTGTCTTCTGAGGCAGTATGTAGAACAAAACTTGTTCTAGGTCACAATTGTCATACCCAGAGATTCTGAGCCAGTCAAACACAAATCAGCTGACTGAATTTCTACCTTCAATTTCTGGACTACTTACAGTGTAAGACTGAACAAATAACATCCAGGTCAATTTATAAAGAAATATGGGTTGTATTATGCTTAAGATTATGCATCACATGCCAAGTATTTAGAAATGAAAACACAGAATCCTCACCCTTACTACTTTGTGCATCCCGAATGTGGATGTGCACTGAGGTTGCGTTGTGAATGAGTGTGGTAGTGATGTAATTCCCATGTGTTAGCCTTCGTATTTCAAAAATAACTTAATAACGACTGGAAAAACCACCTGGACACAGACTAATGACAAATTTCAAGTCATTCTTATTCTGTACCAATACAATTCAACTGTTACAATAAAATTCCTATTTTCTATTATGTCTATGCTTTGCCTGCCTGACATACTTGTAATAAACAGAAACACAAAAAATAATTTGTTTTCAATTTTTGTTTCAATCAGTGCCAGTGATTTCATGTCTTCAGCTGTATGTATTCTAATTTACTCAGTGTAATGGATGCTGTTGTTTTTTTTTGTTTGTTTGTTTTAATATAATGTCCTGTCACATGTTCATGTTCTGTTATTAGTGTTGTGATTGGCTGTTCTAAAGAAGTGCATTTTACATCACAAGAAAACAGAAGTCATTATACATCAACAGATTCCATCTGGCCCCTTGAGATTCTCATGACCACTGTATAATTATGCTATCTGTGTATTTTGTGATATCTGTGAGGTTTTTGTGAATTGCTATATGTACTATGTATTGTATGTATATTTGTGGTTTAAAATGTGATGTGTTGCTTTGTTTGTATGTATTTAAACAAGTGTTGGCTGCTTTTATTGTTTGTAGTCTGTATCCATATATTTAGCCCATTCAAAACTGTGATCAGTGTGGATTATATGTATACCTAAGACTAAAGAGAATGAAATGGATGAATATACAAGCCTAAGACAAATTTACAATATTATTTTCTTATACATGATTAAATGCTTGCTTCAAGAACAATGATTTTTAAATGAATATATTCCACGCTGGATAGACTGTGCATGCTTCCATTACAAACTGGACTGTGTGTTGATTCTGCTTGAATCGTTCCGTTCTATTAATGCATGGGGCATTCAGTGTATGTTTCTGATGTAATGACTCCTTTTTACTACATAAAGCATAATTTCCTAGGGTTCTCAACTATATATCATGTACATTCACGTTCACAAAGGTATAGTCTGTGCATATTACCATCACATAGGCACTAGGTATAGCTACCATACAGCATAGTTTGATATGCACATCCATTAACTGATGCAGGTCCTTGGCAAAGACAGAATAATGTGAACTCAGGAAAGAAAACCCTCACAGTGCATTGTGCTCCTAAATGGTTTATTTGTTTTAACCCCTGACTATAGGTTAAATCAAGTAAATCACTTGGGAGCACAATGGCAGTGTGTGGGTGTTAATTTTTGACTCTGCGTATCTGTCATACATGCCTTGGACTGGAAGCCTCCTCCTAGCACACACTTCCACACCTGGCAGGAACACATGTATTGCATTTTCAGTATTATATTCCATGTGAAAGAATATGTAAACCTGGTGGCTGACATTTTACACAATGTCCAATGTCTGATTTCATTAGGTTGAAATGTAGCACATAGTTTTAGTTTACTGTGCTTTACTTTCTGTCAAAGGTAGCTCTTTGAAAGCACACATTACACATATGGTTTTGTGTGGGTTTCACCAGTATAAAATTATGCCCAATGCCCACTGAGATTACATGCTTTGACACTGAATACTGTATCCTTCCTGTGATGCATTAAGTCATTTACTATTTCTTTAAATACATATATACATAAATTTATGGCAATTTATTTTACAAAACTACTATGGGGCCTATGCAATTCTTCTGCTTTGTGCTTTGTACTTAACAAACAAATTTAAGCAAGTAGTACTTTCTATTTTTGAGTCAATCTAGTGTGACGGACAATGCAGTGTAGCACTTGATCTGTTAGTCAATGTTCAGTACAAATTGCAAAGCAGAACTGAATAACCTGAAAGCACTGTGGTAAAAAAGGAATGTTGCATCACTGCAGGTCGCTTTCCAAGAATGTTTTTTTTGGGAAACTGTTCTTGGTCAGATGCTTTAGCATGTCTACAATGTAAAATGGATGGTTGTGTGTTTTGTTTGTAATTTGCATTTCATATGTAAAAATGTTGCTTGTTTCTCTTTCATTTCATAAATATGTACAAAACTTTTTTTAGTTTCATTGTGACGTAGCATGATTATATTGTTGTTGTAGTAGTTGCTGTTGGTGTTGAAAAAGTACAATATTGGAAAAAGAGAAGGTGTGATGATATCAGCAACAACATTTGGGATAATATATAGCTTGTTATAGACAGCATAATTTGCATTCACACTTAATATCCTCCAGCAGAGTAAGTTCACTGTACGTATTGTTGCATTTAATGGTCAACTTTACAAACATATCCAAGATCCACTCTTTTGTCCACATGTGGGTTTGCATTTTAGCATGCATTTCTTTGGAATGAGTTCATTTTGATCCAAGCATGGGTAAATCAGAGAAACAACATTTGCCATCAGGGTCGTTTTTAACAAGAGAAGCTAAAGTGTCAATGTATTGCTGTTTGGCAAAGCACTGCAAGTGAAACCTATATATGCTAAATTAATTTCCATGTGTGTCTTGATTCAAACCTCTCAGTATGTAATAATACAATTCATTCATGCTTTCCCAAATATAATTTCCAGCATTCTTTTTTTACTTATTAGTTGACTTTGCAAAGTACGGAAAAAAAGTGGACTTTTGTAACATTCCAGAATACATATTCTTAATTTAGACATTGATCACGTGCTTAAAATGATGGCCTTGGTGTTTGCCAAATTGACATAATACAGGGGATTTCTTCTGTTTATTTTTCTTTATTTTTGTGCATATGCAAAACCCTTGGGTGTCTCGCAAGTGTGGGTGTGTTGTAATGCTTCTTTGAGCTAACAAGCTGTCAACAAATTGCATGTGTAATGACCTGATAGTGGAGCCATATCTTATGTTTGATGCGCCTGATGATGTGTGGTTTACAAGCAGTATTTGGTGTCATATGGTCAGGCTGAATTGTGTTTTTCCCCTCCCTGTTTTAATGTGGTTATCTACCAAGTCATTACATTTTTTCCCATTTTGATTCTTAGTGCCAGAAACAGGCATTAAGGGTGAGACTGCACTAAATGCTAGCATTTGCTATGGCTGCTTGAATACATACAATGAACATAGATCTTGCATGCGTCAGTTAACCCTTAAAGTATCTTCTCTGCCCTGCCGATCTTATAACCTGCATTCTCCTTTTAATTACAACATTAACACATTTTGAAATTTGTGTTTCAGTACCAGACTTTTTGCTGGAAGATTGCAGACAGCACATTTCATGTTAGGACTCTATGTTCTAATATGTTAAGTGTGTGACGAGAGCTGTGACCCACAGATTAGGGCTTTGGTTCTTTAAGGGTTAATTGGGGGTATCAACATGTATCAAAATGACTTGCCTGTATGAAGATGTATGCATGTTCTTTTTTCTACAGAGAAAGCTCTTGACAATATCAGTGCACTTCGTATAAAATGTGTCTCAGTTGAAAGGGTTTTTTTTTTTTCCTTAAAAGTGTTTCCAGGAAAGAAGGATGCATCTTTTCAAATAACAAGGCATAAATTAAAGAAGAAGCTTTCATGTAAAAAAAAAAAAAAAAAACAATTTATATGAATGTTAAAACGTATTTTTTCCTGTTGTCTTAATAGCCCCATTGAATCCTGTCAGAATTTCTACCAAGATTTCACATTACAGATCGACATGGCTTTCAACGTATTCTTCTTATTGTACTTTGGCCTGCGTGTAAGTACCAAAAATGTCATGTTGTCTTATGGAAACAAAATGTTTCAAGTACTTCAACTAATAATAACAATTTTAGAAAGCAGGTTTTTGTTCAGCCATGCAGATGCCATCCATCTGTCAGTGTAACATTACCAAATCATTAATGTGGCAGACGAAAATACCACTTTCAGGTGAATGATAATTGTGTTTGCATTTTCGTGATTACTGACCACAATATAGTCTGCTTAAAACAATAAAATTGATTGATTTTGAAGGCTTTGTGTAACAATTTGTCAGAAATGTCTGATGGAGATCAATGAAATGTTTGCCAAAACAAACAAGCTTAGCTTATTTTTAAAATTTTAAATTTTAAATTGTTAGGAACATTCTCCCATCTGTTCAGCTGGTATCCTCTGTCAATTATGTAAATCAACAGTGCTCTCCTCAATAGACATAGAGAAATGTGCTGAATGAAACATTCCTTCTCTTTCCCACAGTTCATTGCAGCCAATGATAAGCTCTGGTTCTGGCTGGAAGTGAACTCCGTGGTGGACTTCTTCACAGTTCCGCCCGTGTTTGTGTCTGTGTATTTAAACAGAAGCTGGCTCGGTAAGTCTCTCCTTCTTCCTGTTATTTGTGTTCCTCTTTGAGAAAATTGCATCCTGGGGCATGAGTCACCGTTAACTTGACATTGAATGTGCAGCCTAGCTGTTCACTTGTTACAAACAATCAAAACACATCACCCAGAATATCTAGAAATACATCAGAAAGTGTAAATGGATTGCTTTAACCAACATCAAGGCAGAAGATACAAATTATCTGAAATATCTAGGTATTTTATTAACAGCTTTGTGAATTTTAAAAGCCCTATAGTGCCACCTAGTGGTCATTCTATGTACAAAACAGAAACACAGAAAATGATCTATAACAATGTTTTACATTTGCTGCAGCAAAAAGAAAATCTTTGATCCCCTGGCTGTTTACGGTTAGAAACTTCTCAGAGATATAAGATGACCAGTGGATTTTTGTAAAGTATAATAAGTGGAGGAAGAAAAACAGTTCCCTTGTGTTTAATCGTTTACTTTGGAGCATGTGAGTCAATTGCAATGCCAGGCACTAGTGCCCTTAGTGGTGGAGTGGAGCTTAGGCAGGCCTGCTCTGAATTATGCCATCAACAGAGTTCATCGATTGGGCACAGCTGCAGTTTGGGCTCCTCTCATGCCAGCTGGCTGCACTGAGGCCTGGGTCGGTGCAAGCAGTAAAGAAGGGCCCCTAGTTAGCCTAGCTGGCTAAAGCCACATGGGCAGGCCCTAAGGCAGCCCAGCCTGAATGGCCACCCTCCAGCAGATCCTCCAGCTCTCTTTAGGTGATTAAAAATCTCAGGACTGAGAGGAGGGGTTTAGCTGAACTCAAGCAGTAAATAAATGAATGAAGTCCTGGTGTAGTTCAATTGGGGCAGTAAATAATTGAATTAAGTGCTTAAGTGCTCAGGTGGAAAAGGAAACCTCTGGACTGCGGCCTTCCAATACTGGAACTCGGCCCCGCTATGCAGGGGCTCTGAGGAGGGAGTGGTGCCTGGTGGTGTGTGTGTGTATATATGTGTACATATAATATATATTATATTTTATATATTATATGTTATATACAGCATGAGATGTAGACAGTTTGAAATCATCATACAATATAAGCAGCCACATAACAGAAACAGCCTACCAGTGTTCTTTGAGAGGGCTACATGCTATGAAATGGAACATTACAGATTCAGTACTAGTCTCTGGTGCCACTTGGGCAAGCTGTATTAATAGACTTGTGTTGTTATGAGGACAGGAAGGCACTGGAGTTATTCCCCCTTCTGATGGTAATGATTTTCAGTCACTTTGAGCTTGCATCGACCAGGGGTGTGATGCGAAGGTAAGACAGAAGTGGATGGAGGCACAGGTTTTTTGGCAGGGGGGAGCAGAGCAATAATTTACATGGGGAGCCTACGAAGATGAAAAGTCACCCACATAGATACCCATTTCAATTAGGCAGCATCGTAAAGCTTTAACTCTCCACATCACTGTGGAGCTGAATCCTGTGTCAGCTTCCCTTTTGCAAAGAATGAAACCATTTTAACTCCATGCTTGAGTTTTTGACCTCCCCTAATGGTGATATTATGGACCATTAAAGGTACCCCACTTTTCATCAGATTTTAGTTTCTGCAGAAGAAATGAGAAATTCCAAGTGAATAATGTATTTTGGTGCTGTTCATCTATATGGAATAAAGTGTTTCATGAATTTTGCTGTTTGGCTACCTGCACAAGTCACTGGCAATATAATTGCAGCATGGGCAGTGTTATTACACATTTTTCCTTTTTACTCCCAGGGGTCATTCTGTTGTCTGGTGAACATTACCTGAGATTAATCCACCTGCACTTTTAATCGGCTGGTTCCGAGTGGACTCCCAAACCCCAACACTCTCTCTCTCTCTCTCTCTCTCTCTCTCTCTCTCTCTCTCTCTCTCTCTCTCCCTCTCTCCCTTTCCCTCTCTCACAAACACACACTCTCACTAAATCTCTCCATCAGCTTAGTCAATGAGAAGCAGGGATTTGTGATTTTAGCAGGCTTTGACACAGCAGGAATTAGACGCAGACAGATTCGTCTGAAATCCTGCCATTGTTTAAATGGATTTTCTGATTGGTTTCTCTCAAAATCTCACTCGGGCCCTCCCCCACCCCCACCCCTCCAATCACATTCCCTTTGCGAGGCCATGTGTCCTCAAACAGGGCCAAGATTAACGGGCTGAAGTACAGTGCCCTTAATTCGGCTTGAGGTATCACGCACATCTGCAGGAAAATGAAGGGTGATAATGATGCGGACTTGTGTCTGTCATGTGGTCATGTCATGGCAGAACGGCAGCTGTCTGTAAGACATACCAGCTGTTCTGTGGCTTTATTCACACCAAGATAAACACAGTGTAGACAGTTTAACAGAGAGGCCAAGTGCCCTATAGTAAGCAGTGAGAATTTCACAGGTGTTCTGCCCCAGGTGGGTGTGAATCAGTGCACTCTGCTTAGTTCACCCATGCACTCAAAAATGAATGCTTGAACAAGACTAAAAGACTCTTGATTTCACCGGAGTACTGGAGGTCTTCGAGCAATAAAATATGCTTGAGAGAGGAGAGAATCAAGCATTGCTAATATCATGCAATAGAAATGGATGACGAACAATGAGCAGTGGTTGTGGTGTGTTTGCTTGAATACACTCTTTGGATGAACTTTGGTCACACGCGTTGAAGTGCTTTTTCCTTTTCCTTTTTAACATGAATAAATATGTGTGATCACTCATCACTATCTTCTTTATGTTGTGGCTTCAGTTTGACATACGCCCCCTCTCATTTCTCACCATGAAAGCAGACTTCAAAGTACTTTAAACCTGCTGGATAAATTGTTCTCAACAGTAGGTCACCTCCAAATATTCATGGGTATGGAGAATTACCATAGGGACATGCTGCTGCATTAGTTTGATGCTGATTTTGGTAATCCTAGAAACTGATAAAAAAATAAACTTGTGCCCCATTTCTGATATTATTTTTGCCAACCTGTCCAATCATAACTCCATCCCATTCATACTAAAACTCATAATTGCAAGACAGTCCTCTGTGGAATGTAACTGAAAAGCAATCATCACATATTTCATTAATCTCATATTAGAAGATGTGTGTCCTTTTCTAGCTGATTTCCAGGACTTGAATTGTTACATTGATACAGCAACGATGTGTCAAAGTGAGTATTGTTGGAGCTGCTCTCATGAAATAGAAATTCACCCCCCCCATTGTAAATGACCTCAGGCAAAAATCACTTTTAAGAGTGGCCAGTTAGGAGTTGAATGATGATTTGCTGCTCTGGCAGAGGTAGTGGTAGCCCCCCACCCCCCATACAGGTCTACAGGTCTACAGGTCTCTCCTCCCTAATCTGCAACTGTGCTCCAATCACATTTTATGCTACAATTTCAGATAACTGGGGATGGAGCCTGTTCATTCACCATACTACACCATTGCTTCTATGTTTGCCATTCATCTGTGCCTTGCTGTTAATTACATTTTTAACCTTTGTTAGACAATATATATTTCAAAAAAGGAAATAAAACAACCCCCAAAAAAAAAAAAAAATCCATTGGCTTTACTTACCACAATAAGTGTGGGCCTGTGTTAATGTGCCATTTGCTGAAGTATCTAATGTATTTCATTGTGTATCATCATGTAATATCATGCATTTTATCTTATGTGTTTCAGTGCATCTTAGTAAAACCCCTTGAGTTTTGTTTTCTCTCCTGCTATTTGTGAGGACTAGTTGTGTAACATAAATTCTGAAGCTGTTTACTAAAAGCGAGGTATTTTTTCTTCTTCCCGCAAGCCATTGAAAATGAACAATTTTTAGGACATACAGCAAAGAAAAATAAAATGATAACTAAAATTGTATATTGTATACCAATTCTCCCTGCTCTTCATAAGATATTACACTGTTTCATCTGCAGTGTCATGTGATGAAAGTCACATGTCTGGACCTTCAGTCCTCCACCAATGGAACACTCATATGGTGAAAATGTCAATCTGGGTGTGGGAGGTTGGGAAATCCAGTAAAATACCCTGGGGATGACAAGAAAAACACTCCCTTGTGAAAAGGGCTTTAGAAATGCTTAAAAGTGTATAATAATATTAAAAGAATATTATAATACCAGCAAATATGAGCAGATGCATCATACACAATTTCACTGATGGAATGGTAGGACATTTGCGTGTTATCATACATGCTTACACCCACATCCAAAGGACACCAAAGCATTGTGGCCACTTTGGGAAATGAATAACTGAGGTTATATCTATCCTACAAACCTGAAAAGTAGCAAAAATTCCAGGATATATTTCTTTAGTTTTGTGCTAATATGCTTTTCCTGTAGAGTAAACAAGTTACGACCGTTTCAGAAATATCAGAAATGTATTGACCAGACCATTGTAATCAAAACCAACAGTGTCTCATTCATTTTCTACTTTCTGTCATGCAAAATGTTTGTACCTGAAGGCTGCCACCTAGTGGCTACATTTACATAGTGCTTTGGATCTTGCAGGAATTGATCTGGATAGAAGTCATTAATACAGGATTTGGAAAGTGCAGGACATTTTAACTTAGAAATGCAAAAGTAAAATATATGGTTAAGATGTGACATTGCACATATATGTGTAATGACCGTTAAATACAAATCAACAGAACTACAACAAGCATCTCCATATCGAATGCATAATCATAAAAATTACTTAAAGTGGAAGACACATAAAGTAACACAGTAGAGTAGCCTATACTGTACTTTGTATACAAGAAGGGTTTATATATAAACCTTATTGGTAAGAATATGTTCACTTTAAGTAAAAGCTTCCTGACAAGAAGTCCCAATCTGAACATGTTCAGTGTTTCAGAATATAATGGACACCGTTAAGCCCTTTTCATACATTACTTCCTTTCAAAAAGACCTGGCGAAATGCTCTATGCGTGTGCTTCATGTTAGCAGCCGAACCCTGTGGAAACGTTTTACAGCTGAGAATAATCTGGGCTTTGGGCACACAGCACATCGTCCTGCTCTGAAACCTTTATCCCCAGTTGATTGAGAAAATTGCTCTGCGCTGCCGGTTTATCGGGCAAGTGACCCCGCGTGCCGTCCTTGCGCGGGCCGTGAAGCCGCCACACCAGCTAGCCTTCTGAATGAACTCTGTGCTGGAGCGGAGGCCATGCTCTGAATGGGCAGCTGTCCACACACACACAAATATTCCGTCTGAAGGCGATGCTTTGACATGTATATGCCGCAGACACATTAAAGTTAAACTTTCCACTGGCTAAGACAGTGCCTAAGAGCATGACCCTTTTGATCCATGTTATTATAGAAAGGGCTTCAATTAAAATTGCGACTGTTCCAAGCATACTTTAGTTTCATGGAAAAATAAGACTGTTCAAAGCATACTTTAGTTTCATGGAAAAAAAAAATATCAAAAACCTTTTTCACTATGTCTGTGGTATATAATGTGATGAAATGGTTCACTATATGTGAACTTGTGAAGGTGTTGTGGTCAGTGCCTGCAGATTCAGTTACGTGTTAAGTTTCAGCAGTGTTAAAAGCTGTGGCTCATTTAAATGTTAGCTGTTTAATTTGTGAGATAAAAGGAAAATGTAGCCATGCTTTTGTGTCTGTTTGCCTCCAAAAAAGAAAACAATCCCGAATTATTCATTTCCATCAACAATAAAATGCATGTTGTCTTCATGCACCTACTCAGGTGCACTTATGTACACTTAATGGAGACTCGGAAACCTTTTATGATTATGTTGTTCCAATCATCCTGTGTTTTTATGTACTCAGTTTTTGATGTCGATTTTTTTCAAAACGTTCCTTTCACCAAACATTTCTTCCTTTTGTAAACAAGATATTTCGGGTATACATTGGTTGTATCATAAGGGAAGGGAATGAAAAGCTTCCAGAATGCATGATGCAAGATATGATCAAATATGGAACATAAAACAGTTTTTGGAATGTTACACAGAAAAGGACCAAATTTAAAATGGCAGAATAAAATGCAGAAAAAGAAATCAAAAAAGTCAGTGAAACTAACAATCAAACAGAAAAAATCTGCTTTGGGATTTTTGGTGCACATTTTCAGCTAAAAAAGAAAGCAGCCAGTATTTGGTACATCAGTTGTGATTAATTCAGGATTATTGTTTTTTTTATACTTCTAAATCCCAAGAAGAGTTCAATGATTGCAAGAGCTTTTCAGCTCAAAATAGTGCTTTGTTGGTTGGTGAAAAATGCACGTGACTTGCTTTCTGGTTAATTGAATGAGAGAAAATGTCTGCCAGGGTCTAGGCTGTAGATTACAAAAATGAAACAATAACGGAAACCAAAAAAAAAAAAATCATTCTATGGCAGCAGATGAGATATACTGCCCTAGCTGGAGTCGACGGGCTTGGTGTCTGGCCTCTGTCTTTCCCTGGGTGATTTCGAAAGGAGCTTATGCTGTAATATCCTGATGGAAAGGGTTTTTTTAAGCTTCAGTCCATGACTGATCATAACCGGGATGGCATGTGTATCCCTGCTAAATCTGGTCCAGACTTTCTCTGGGACCCTGCATTCTCCTTTCGCTGGTGCACATCAACATGTTTAGCCCATATTTTGTGGTTAAAAACACTGAACTAGTTACAATCGTTGTAATGGTCAAAGAACGAACAGCAGGAACTAGAAATCCCATGGGAATTGGAGTGAGGAGCGGCTTACTTCAGTCCTCGTGAGCAGTGGGAAATGCGGAACAGAACATGCTGATCCAATGTGGAGCCTAAGGACCACGGAACACTTTGACTGCCGGAGCTTTGTTGTCTGCAAAAGGGGCAGCCTGTCTGCACATAGATACACAGAGTCATGATCCCAACCAAGATTCTGGTGTACCGGGGGCCTGACGGGGGAACCCGAACAGAGTCCCTTCGGAGTACCAGGAGACGCAAGAAATCATGTGGGGATTTGTTTCACAATGGCTATCGTGTCAAACTTGGCCATGGACAGGTTGCAGAGAAAGAAGATCAAGACAATTTCCACTACACCCTCTCCTCCTGTTTCCATATGATCTCTTACTGGGGTAAGGACTTTGTGCCAGACGAGTCAAGCATTTGTTTCCAAACTGTAGCTACTTCTTTGCTATCTAGCCATATGTACAAGATGGACTTACCTTGTGGTAGTGTTGGTGTGTGCAGTATTTGGGAAGCTGGCAAAAATTTACTGCTGACAAAATGACATTTTAAATAAAATTAGAAAAGCATTATTTAATTTCTGAGACCTGGAGGGAACAGTCATTGATTTTCTGTCTTTTGCTTTAGCAGTAAGAAAGATCTTCAGACAGTATTGAACAGTTAAGCTAAATGTTGGTTGTCTGGTTGGTCTGAAGGCAGTTGTGCTAGGGACAGTATTGCTTTTATGGTTTCATGTTTAAGGTGTTTTCGTTATGTTTCAATGGCTTTTCACCTTCAGAAACGTACAGACACCATAGCTGTGAGATTCGCTGAATGATACAAGTGTATGCCTCTGTGATCATTTTCTGAGGCTATGATGGCTTCCTCTCCTCAACAGAAAGTACCTGTCCCTGTCAGAGAGCCAAAAGTAATCATAGATGGACCCTGGAGAACACAGACTAATCTGGACAGGAACAAATTTGATGTTATGTAACTTGTTATTTGACAGACTAGGGTTTTATTGTGTCATTAAATCTTTCCATTCTCAAATACTCTCAGGAATAATATTGACATAGGTTTGAAGGCATCATATTGTGAACTTGCATGCTACCCACATTTCCAGATTTGATCCATACTAATTTTTGCCTGTGTATAATGTCACTAAAAATGAAATGCATTGTTTATGTACTTAGGGACTGAACATATTTGGGCTGTAAAACCTGTTTATTACTGAATGGTCTTAGACATGTGGACATTCACAGTGCCTTGTAAGATCAGTGAATAGATGTTTTGCTATAAGAGTGGAAAATTTCGTTATAATTTCGTAAAGCTTGAAAACCTCTGCAAAGCACATGATGTGGGAAATGTACCTAGCTATCTGTACATTGGCGCAGTGTTGATGCGTTTTTCCCATGCTGGTCTGATACTACCAGAGGGGGCCACAAGCACTTACATTTGTGTTTTTGAAAGACAGAGGTAATTACCGCTTTACGATTTTACCTCTGAATTGTCACATTGTGCATGGTGAGTAGTGTAAGTGTGAAATCTGCGTGCAGTTACGAGAATCACAGCAAGCCGCTGTGTCTGGCCTGGCAGGGCACAGCTTCTGCTGTCCTTGGCCCTGCACAAGGTTGCCCTTGAACCCAGGTTTCATGATGCGATGGTTTTGAAATGGTTACAGATTTTTCACGTCATGAGAGTTACCCATTCAATCAGATCCCCTCCCACCTGCGTGCCCTCTAATCCAGGTTTCATTCTTATAACCCCAAAATGAAATCATTTGCCTGATAGGAGCAGCCTCTACTTATCATGACGATTCACTCAAGACAAAGTATTTGATCTATTTAGAAGCTCACTTAGACTAATTGTATTATTATTATTATTATTATTATTATTATTATTATTATTTGAGGCAATTTTTGTTGTTGGTTTTTCTTTCCCATTTTAAATAGCTTTGTGACTCTTATTTCTGAGTGGGGCTGTGAATTTTTTTCCAATACTAATGAAAGCAATCAAACTGTTAAAGATGGATGAGCATTTCAAAGGTATGATATTTTGTAAAGCTGTGGATAATTTGTTGTTGAAATAGTTGCTCCCTGCATCAATAATATTCAGATGGAATGGAATCCAGAGAGGAAGAAATTATTAATTGTTCATTTGTTTTCTTTCATACAGGTTTAAGGTTTTTAAGGGCCTTAAGATTGATACAGTTCTCAGAAATTTTACAGTTTTTGAATATCTTAAAAACAAGGTAAGTTTATTTGATTCAATTTTGTTTGTATGCGGCAAACTTTCTTCATAGATGTATGGCATATAATCTAGGAAAGTATATACAAAACAGAATATGATCTGTTGATGCTGTCATTAATTAGCAATATAAATTTTATCAGCACCATAATGGAGAACCAGTTGTGCACACATTAATGTTGTTTATGCAATATGGATCAACACAGTTTATTGGAAATATTGATACGTTTAAAGTAGCGCAGAAAAAAAAACCATAAAGCTGAATTTTAATCCACTTTTTTTATTATGGCTTCTTATGCCATAAGGGGATACTGGCAAAGCCTGAAAATTAAGAACTTAGAGGGAAAAAAAGTCAAATATTGGTATCCCAATGAGGAGAAAATTGAAATAAAAAGTCATGATTAATTCCGTACAAAATGTTAATATTACCATTGTGGCCACGCTATGCATTAATTTGCACATAAGATGTGTAGCTACATAGTAACTACTTCAAGGGGTTTTTACTCTGTAACTGCATTGCAGCTAATTCAGAATTTGACTTAACAATTTCCGTAACAATTTCCATATTAGTTACAGTGTAGTCGCAGAATAACAAACTAGTTGTGTTACTGAAGTAATTACCATGTAATAATACCAATACGTTTCTCCCCAATTGTTTACATCTGAATCTGCATGTATGAGAATATCTGCTTGCAGTCCCTGGTTTTCCAGCCTTACTCTCATAATCTAATGGCATAAGAAACCTTTGCAAGCTATGGCAACTGTGCACATTTTACTTTTGTTTGCTCTGTTTGCATTGTAATTTTTTTCGTAATTATTAGATTTCTAGATTAACAATGTTTAATCATGAAAAAGAAAGTTCTTAGGACTAACCTGAACCCTTGGGCATGTGTTTTTATTGATGATTACGTGTTATTACTTTTTACATTACCAATACTATAAAGATGTAGTACCTGATAACACATATGCCATTCTTGTAAAGGAGGCAGTATGTGATAGATTGGTCATTTAAGTCTGAATTGTCTCAACTAAGAAGGAAAGTTGTAATGGACATCTATAGTTGGATGGTTTGCCCAAACAACCTACACTGTCTGGGTTTGAATTGAAGGGTCCTCCTTATCCCTAATATAACATAAAAAAATAGCTAATTGATTCGCACATCTCAATCGTTTGATCCACTAAAATACCCCATTAATTATATAAATACACAAAAATTGAAATAATTTTTCATTTTTAATTCATGTGCTTTCTTTTTGAAAGCTCTGCACATAACCTCCACCCGTTTTCCTGCTGCTTAGAATTAAAGCTTTAGCACAGATGTCAGGAAGAGCTTATAGCTCAACAAAATGTTTCAGAATAATCCTTTACTCAATTTAGTCTGCTGGTAAGGACAGAGAGAGTCCTCAACACATGAATGAAATGGAAGAGAAACTGCAAATGTATGTGGAAATATTCAACCAGTCACGCATGACATGGATCTCTGCTGTTATAAATCTTGAATTTAAATATATGTACTGTCTGCCAAAGCTTAATGAAGGCGTACAAAAAATGGGAGAAGGAAAGCAAACAATAATGAAAGCCCAATGTTTACCTAATCACCAAGATGTCTGAAATCTGTTTGCTACTGAGATAGTTCATTTAGGTGTCTAGTAGGCTAGTTTTTAGTTTCAGCTATTTTATGATAGTTTTTGTGGTTGCAGCAGCAGTTTACTGTTATAGCCAATGAGTGACCTCCATCCCTGGGGATACGATGAAAAGAAAATCCTTTGCTCGGCCACAATTAAAAATGCCAAAAAGGCAGCAAATCCAATTTATGTTCATAATAAAAGGATGACCTGCAGTTAGTGCCCAAACCAATCCATTTTAATTATTTAGAATACTATGTCATTATTTTTAACAGTCAGTATCACACCCGTGAACAGTTCCAGTGTTTAACCAAAACTTGCAGTTTAAATGAGTAATAAGAAATATTGCACAATATACAAACATTTTAGCACCTTGCAATTAAGCTTTGGACAACTCTTCTCTGGAAATCTGCTGTTTTGACACAAGCTGTTCAAAAGTATTTTATTCTGCAGAAGATAAATTTATCAATTCTGCTTTTTTTCATTGTGGTATTTCATTGATATTGGAATATGATCTTGTTCATTTTTTCAACAGCAATTCCATCAAGCTTGTGAACCTGTGTTCCATCTTCATCAGTACATGGCTAACAGCAGCAGGTTTCATTCATTTGGTAAGTCATTGGTATAGCCAAATATCTGCACAAAATGTGCATCAAATTGTACATTTGTGAAAATGTGTAACTTGGCTGTAGAGCCATAGAGTGCTCCTGGCTAGCACTGTAGGATTTTCGGTAAGATAGAGTAGGCTAAGGTAGGTTGAGGGATCTTCTCCCAAGTGGAGTGTTGCTTCATCAGGGGTAGCAGTAAACATCCAGGTGTACATGTGGGCAATACGTAAAATTCCCAAGTGTGTGTGGTAGGCAAGTACTTCCAGTTTTGTTCATTTAAAACATGCAAAAATGTAACATATTTCATAAAATGTCCACAGTTGCAGTGAACTGTTTGGTGTATAGACAACTGCCACTAGATGGCAGCATAGCCATTAGGTAAGAAGGCACTGTAGTATGTTAAGGTACAGCAGTAATAAGATTTTACCACTCGTTCAGATTGTTGGAGATGATTCACATGTATTGGTATCATCAAGATGTGTGAGTATATATTGACTAACGAAAGATACACTGAAGAAATGATCCAAACCACATTTTTCTCATGACAATTTTTTTTTAATGGAGAATGTACTGTAATGTATTTTGACATCTATTCCAGGTGGAAAACTCAGGGGATCCTTGGGAAAACTTCCAAAATTCCCAAGCACTTTCCTACTGGGAATGTGTCTATTTACTCATGGTCACAATGTCCACTGTGGGGTACGGAGACGTTTATGCAAAAACCACCCTTGGGCGCCTTTTCATGGTCTTCTTCATCCTCGGTGGTTTGGTAAAAATCAGTTTATTATTTCCCTCCAGCTTCTCTCTATCCATCCACATCGTCACACCTTCAAATCATGGATTCCCGAGTCAAAAAACGACAACCCACATGCTACCACTCATGAAATATCAAGTCCATCTACTTAGTAAACACCTGGGGTTCTTCTCTGAAAAAAAAAGGCTCAAAAGCATCAGCCTTGTAAAAATATCTATGTCCTCCATAATTGCAACCATAAACATGCCCTCATTTTCTGATGCTTATTTAATAGTTGTGAGCAATCTGAACAATTCCAACCTCCTGCTAGTGGGGAATAGTTGGGTGAACTAGTGATCATTTTTCAGGGAAACATCCAAGGTGTGTTTGTAGTCACTGTTTAGTAAATGCAGTTTCACAATGTAATATGTTAAAGATCTGTTACTCTTAATTCTCTGTAGCCATATGTTTAATGTTACCAAATTATTTTACAGTTACTAGACTTAAATGTAAATGTAGTGCTCAGTGCTCAATGTAATGCCTACGTTATGCACAATACTTGCAGAGATTTTCTGTCGTAATGTCAGTTACAGTTAGCATTAAAGAAATGGAATATGATTGTTGCATAATATTGTTGCTATTTCTTTAAAGCAGTATGCGGTTTCAGGAGACCCCACCCTTCTGTGTCCCTTTCCCAAATTCCAACAAACACAGTGACGGGGAGATGTACCATAGCCCAGCCTGGTAGTCACAGGGACAAGTAGTAGCCTCCAGGCCTCGAAGCACTATAGAGATCTTGTGAGGATGAAACTAAAATAGCAGTCAAGGAAAACAACAAAACTATGTTTTGGAGCATTTTAATTGAATCCATCTTAGGCAAGGCAAGCGCTTACAAACTAGTGATGTGTCATACCATACGGTTGCCATAGCAAAGGCAGTTTATGATTTTTTTTGTTTTGGAGAACACACAAGTCTTTCTTGTTAACGTCACTTAATTGCCTGACATTATTATTGCACATTTTTATCTGGAGCACAATTAATTACTTTAGCATAGAAATGCTGTAAATCATGAGCCTAAATCACATTAATGTCATGATTAAATATTGTGTTTGGAAATAACTTGGGGCAATTTACAATAGGCTATTGCTATCCGTTCCTCAAAGAACATTGTATTTGCATTGGAAAGTGGAGTGAGATTACCATTGGATCAGACAGGAGGCAAAGCATAGCTTTCATTAGGATTTTTATCAGGCTTCGAAGTTTGCAAAATGCATCCAGCTCATTTTACAGAAATCCTAATGAGTCTTAATGCATTTTGCAGCTGTGCACCATCAGGCTGCTCTATTCAAATCAACCTGACACAAGTGTTTGTTGGACAAAACATGGCACATAGGTTTTTTTTTTCTCCTCTTCATCACTTTAAAATATTTTTTTCTGTCACAGCATGACATGAGGTCAGCTGTGAGAATTTTTTAATCTGCTTTTTTCCAAACCCATATCTGTAAAAACTGGGGCTTTTTCTCACAAAAAAATGGATTTTTCAGATTACACCCTTCAATCGGCAGCAATTCAATATTTTAGTATTATTATTTTTTTTTTTTATTATTTAAACTGTCATGAATGCAAATCTGTTTTGACACTTTATATTTCCCCAGTTTTTTCCTATTTTGAATATATATTTGACAACAACAACAAAAAAAAAGATTTTTCCTAATCGATTTCATACTTTTGTTTTTTCAGATCTTACGGATATATCTTAAAAATGACCCACTCTCCTTCTTTGGCCTATCTTTTTTAGTCTTTTCTTCTGTCTCCTATCTTCTCCTTAGGCCATGTTTGCCAGCTACGTCCCTGAAATCATAGAATTAATAGGAAACCGCAAGAAATATGGTGGTTCCTATAGTGCGGTTAATGGAAGAAAGTAAGTATTCCATGGGGCTCTGCTGCCTCTGCCGCAGTAGAACACACTTCTGCATGCCGTCTTCTCTTTCTGTTTCATGCATGTAGGCCATGTTTGCTCGCTACGTGCCAGAAATTGCTGCTCTCATCCTTAATCGGAAGAAATACGGAGGGAGTTATAACTCGACACGAGGCAGAAAGTAAGTCAAAACTAAACGAGGTGTGGTTGTGTGACCTAAGTCCCTTTTGGAAGGGGGGTAGACTCTGACCCCACAGAAACATGTTCTTTGTTAACTGTGATGTCAGACTTCAGCATTGAACAAGTCACACAGTGACTGGAGACCTTGGCCATGAAAAAAGGCACGTCATGCTGCTGCTGTATGTTTGTGTTTAAGCCATCATTGTGCTTTTTTGATTTAATACATCCTAGTGTTGCATTTTAATTTCATGTGAAACTACAGCTTTCATGAATAGTTGCTGTTCTCTGTGCTTTAGTTGTTAATTTATTCTATTTCTTATATATCATGTTGTTTGATCGCGTGTGCTGAAGTCCATTACAATGCAATGATATTTTCAGATTCATTTTTAATGTCCCTTAGACAAATGTATTAGTTAGTGTGACACCTTTCTTTTGCCCATGGATGGCAAAAGACTTAACACTTAAGAAAAATTCTAAACAAAAGGCTTTAAATACGTGGCAAAATCTCAGTCCTCCCATTTTGAGGGTTGTTCTTAACTTTGACCAGTTCATTTTGACAAATGTAACATGTTTGTCACTACAAGATTAATTTTCCAGTCATGGTGATGAACACAATATTTTCTGTAAGAAAGAGTAAAAAAACATACTTTTCAGTCAAAATTAAGGACAATTTGGGAGGGATAAAAGCTACTTTAGTCACTAACATCATAGAATTCATAGGCGATAATAATAAGAAAGAAATACATTTATTATTATCTATATTCAAATTTTGATTTGTATCTTTTTTTTAGACCCAGATTCAATCTAATCATATTAGACTTGGCTCGTACCTTTGAATTTCAAATTAAAACAATTGTTATTTTTTGTTAGTTTCTTACATGAGATTTTCTTTTTTCAATAATGTCAGGAAATGGCCAAATTCAAATTGTTCTGTATGAAAAGGGGAAAATATGAACACTTCCTTTGATAGATTACCCAAATTTTAGGACATTTTGGTTCGATTGGATCTGGGACTGAATTTTGTAGGGCATTAATTCTTTCATTTGGTCTTACAGTTAAATCATGATGTACAGTATCTTCGTCAGTTTTCTGTTTACATGAGTCCCTGCACGTTCGTTGTCTCTTGAGGTCTGGTGGCTTTTGCATGCATATGCAGTTTCCCAGAGAAAAAGCCAATGTCTTGTCTGCTTCTACCAATCCATTTCCCATTGCTGCTTTCCATAAATTTGGCCCTGATCTTCAGTCAGCCCCACACCCTGAATGTCTGGATGCCTCAACTTTCTTAATGCAGCCCTCGGTTGTTTGTGGCCTGCTTGCCCACATGTCCTTGTTCTTTGTGTCTTAATGTTGTAAAAAGAGCCTGGTATTTTTTTTTCTCTCTCTCTCTTAATGTCTTTCTCCTTATTGTGAGCCTCCACCCACTTCCCGACTTCAACTCTACATCAGCACAAAGATTGCCTTATTTGCATTGAAGTCCAGCAGCTGGCACAGTGTTAATGCTTAAACTACTCAAAACAGGTTCTTGGTCACGAATTGCTTTCACCATCTCAGTTAAAGGGTATGAGGATTGCAAAAAAAAGCCATTAGCACCCTTTTGTTTGGGGCTGTTTTCCTGTCAGTGAAAAAAGATTGATGAACTGTTATGTTTGGCCTGAATATCTGCATTGGGATATGCAGTCCAGTGTTGAGAGAACATGTCCTCAGATCCACTGAACTTCTCTCCCCAGTGGTACATGTATGTGATTGCAATTAGTGGTGCACAACTTCCAATTCTAGAGTCTATCTTAAATGGTGCTTTTCTAGACATATGTCTACCATTACAAGTGGTTAAGGAAGAAGTGCTAACATAACACAATTCATTAAACTTAAAGAAACAGAAATTAGTTTGGTCAAGAAATAATCCATAGTATGCTTGCTACAGGTCTTTTTAGGGTTATGTACACTATGGCATTCATTGTTGAGGAAGTTGATCATACATGATGCATAGTAACCATGCACAGTATGATCCTAAATAAACATATACACTGTTTAAGCTTTTTTTGTACTTGAACTATTGTTCATGTCTGGAGGTAGTAGAGTATATGAATATCATTTTTGATTATTCTGTCTTGTTATATATAGATATTTCTTGTTTTGTGCAGTTTTATCAAAGCAGTGTAAATAGTAGAACATAGCATACTAAACTTGATAAGCGCAGGAAAATACATACATAAAAATGCGTATTCATAAGAATATTCATGTATAAAAATACTCTTTAAAGATTATCTCAGACTGGGAATCTACAAATTTAATTATTTTACTAATGTTGAAATAAGTATTGTAAATAGCACTGTACATAACTAAAATGAATATTTGTTATAACAGTGGTGATTCTCTATGTGGGGAAGTCATGCAGCTTGTCTTTGTTTGCTGGGGGGGTGCAGTATCCCTTATCTCACATTCAAGTTTCTCATACATTCCTAGTTTCCTCAAGTTATACAGTATATACCTCAGCTTTCAGCTGATGAGAATATAGAAGTGCATACAGTGGCTTAGACAAAGTAAACATTGCATATCCTATGGTTTATTAGCCAATTATCTGTTTTACTGTCCCAGACAGTGTTTATTTCCTTCTTGCCTAAACCATAAGTTTCCTATATTGAGTTTACTATATTGACTGTCCACTCTGTGTTCACTTCTGTAATGTGTTTGCCTATAATAGCATGTATAGAACTTTAGTATACAAAGAGACAAGAGCACCTGTGTTCTAAGATGCTTCTCAAACCACACCCAACACCCTGTTTCTTTAATTCCCTTGGGAGTGTGGGAGTGTGGCACTTGCCATATTGAATGTATCCCAGCACCAGAGAAAGCGAATCCATGTGAGGAGAGGGGGAAGGTGAGAGAGGGCCAGCTCACTCCCTCAGGAGGTGAAGCTGATGACCCAAACCTCTGCAATATAAGCAGAGAAGCCTCAAGCCATTGACCTGTGGTCATTGACTTAAACATTCAGAGAAACAAATGCAAATAGCATATGGACTGTTAATGTTTTTGTCACCATTATAAATGAAATGTATAATGCATATATAAACACATCAAGTGTAAGATTTTGCGTAAATGTCTTCATATGGAAATAAAATAGCTACTTGGCTGGACTACCTTGGTGGTCACAGGAGCACACAAGCACCAGCCATTATAGTGAGCTGGCTAGCCAGCAGGTTATTTATCTAGGGTCCAAGTTGTATAATGGCTAACTGGTTAAAACTAAAGGACTCCAGAGTAGCTCAATGGTTGAGGTGCTTGCCTTCATCACATTCTGAGGTCTATGACTTGGGCTCAATACTAGCCATGTCATCACCTAATGGTGATGGGAAGCCCACAGTGGCAGAACGAAGTGACTTTTTTCTGCCAGTAGTTGACAGAGGGGTCAGTGCCAGGTAAGGTTGCCTGCATGGCATCAGTGAATGAATAGGCACATTAGGTCAGTGTGGTTACATGTAATGTGAAGTGTAGTTGCAGTTAGTGTGTGCCTGGTGGATTGAATTAGCTATTTATCAGCACTCCGGTGCAGTGTCTGTTACAATGAGATGAGCCTAATATATCCCATTGGCAATTCCAAAAAGAGGGCTACATTAAGGGTGAGCTAGCTGTCTGAAATAACTAACTAGCTTGCTATATTATCCAGCTAGCTAAATTATATGTTATTCATAATATTATACCTGTGGCTAACATAACAGTCATGATTTTGCTTGCTAGCAACAGATGGTAACCAGGTGGTGGTGGGATTGTTTGAAATACGGTTATAGATGTGTGTGAATGAGCCGATACCAAGAATTCTAACATCTTACTAATAGTTTTACCTAATTTCTCCTTAGCAAGTGAAGTATGTCTTACTGAAACCATAATATTTTAAAAGAGAAATATTTTCAAATGTAGAGTTGGGTTTTAGCACATGCATTGATTTTCTTCACAGAAGCGGGATGGGGTAGAAAGATGATAGAAAAGTCACAATACTGCAATAAATGGCTATAGCTACCTAACTACCTACATTAATAATTATTTTAGCTATGTATTTGTTTTAAATTAAATATTTTGTAAATATATACCTATTAATGTTAACTGCTTAATCACTCATGTTTTTTGCCATTACTATTAGCCATTACCATTAGCTAGTAGTAATCAGTGTACTGCATAGCGCATGGCTAACCTATAGCGTCTGCAAATACACAAACTAGTAAGCTTGCTAATTAAGAATATCACCATGCCTGCTAGGAGTTTTACATAGCATAGCTAGTAGTATTGTCTTTCTGGCTTGCTACATATGATATGTGATGTGTGTAGTAAGATTGGCAGTGATAACTAAAACATAGAAATTGCATTAACTAATGAGCCAGACATCCTAGCTAGTCAGTGCACCTAAACTTTATCAAGCTCCACTGTATAAATACTGTAAACTAATAAGTTATGCTTGCTTCTTCTGAAATTGTGTTTTATTGTAGCAAGTGAATGATTGTTTATTTTTGCATGTGCAAACATCTTCCTGTATCCTTGATAATTTGCATGGAGAGTGACACAATGTTTGCAATGCTAAATAAATATTCTTTGGCAGAACCAAGAATAAAGTAACCTTTTCCATAGCAAAAAGGAAGATTCAGCCACTTTGGGAGGTGGTATTCTGTTGTAAATATGCAAAATGCACATTAACCACATCTTAAACAATAACAGTATAAATATATTACTGTATCCTCATCCTACTTTACCTCCACCCTCTATCCCCCCTTGTTATAACAGATGAAGTACTAACATTCTTGTGTAAACCTTCATCTATGGCAGGCATCTTTGCTGGTATGAAAAAAATTAATTTTTGAATATTTAAAAAATGTCATACTATTTGACAGGCTGTGATTTATATTGTATATTTTACCATATTTTAGAAACAGTGTTAAATTAAAAACACAGAGTTTACGTTTTTGAAATTAGGTTAGGTGTTAAACATCATAGCAAAAATTATACTTTTTATCAGGTAATATTTCAGCACGTATGCTATGAATATTATTGAAAATGCTTACAAATTCTGAATTCTGCAGTTTTTATATTTTGACATGCCAATGTAATATCAAGGTTACTGAAGTGTTACATGAGTCATTTTTGAGTAGTATTAGTATTAATGTAATTGCATCAATATATTGTTGCTATGATTTAATATAATGTACCTTGAAAATCAGTCTAAACCAATCAATACATTCACAGGAGAAGAACTCAGCATGATGGTTCATGATTAAAAGGTATTGCACTGCGGCCCAGTTTATATAATGTTAAGTGATCAACATTATTCTAGCTACAGTTACTTTTAGTCACTTAACAGATGCTCTTATCCAGAGCTATATGCAAGATTTAATATTAAATTGAATATTACATGATACTGGGGTGGCAGTGTAGCATAGTGGTTAAGGAGCAGGGCTTGTAAACAAAAGGATCCTGGTTTGATTCCCCACTTGGGTACTGTTGCTGTACCCTTGGGCAAGGTACTTACCTCACAATTGCCTCAGTAAATATCCAGCTGTATAAATGGATGACATTGTAAATAAAACTGTAACCAATGTAAGTTGCTCTGGATAAGAGTGTCTGCTAAATGCCAATAATGTAATTTATATCCAACACACTCGTTTCCAGAGCAAAATACATTTTAATGTTAACAAGTGTCAGCGCCAAACATAGGATCAGGACCGCAAGTTTTAGGTTCCAGCTTATTTATCTACATTTGTATGCAACAAGGGCTGATTAAACCAAGTTACTTCTGTGATTTTTTTTTCACATGAGCTGCTGCAACAATGTAAGATTGGCTGTCTTCCATGTACTAGTTCACTGATTGCTCTCTTGCTACTTATGACAGCTAAAAGGCTGTCTGCGTTGGCTAGTTAATATTGGCTAGCTATGTTAATTTAATTGAGCTTACTTTGAAGAAATGTCATTATCCTTTACAAAAAACAGCAGATTCTCCAGCATCCCAATCATGGTCAGCTACATACTGTTAAGAGATAACTAGCTTGACAGCCTGCAAACTTTGTTAGGTAGCTAGCTGTTGCTAATGTTAGTGAAGTGTTATACAATTCGTCTAACGTTGCAAAATGCACATCATGTTAATTACGAAGCCTAGGCTTTAAATATTCCAATTCAATACCTTCTTTCATTGAGTAGTTGAGTAGTGTTGGAATGTATTTGCAAAAAAAAAACTCTTTATTTCAATAAATGAATGCATTTTCTAATTCATCAGTATTTTGACACAAGTTAGGCATCTTTAACAGAGCTTATTGTGATAAAGCATGATGACAGAGCATGTGTTAACCTGCATAGTGCACAAAGAAACTAAAATGATAGAATAAATAAATAAAATGATAAAAATAAAATAATAGAATCAAATAAATACAACATATATCCAGCAGGCTACATTTGTTTCTGTTATATTTAACTTAATCAAATTGATTAATTCATTAATTTATTTTATCTCATGATCTGTGTTGAATCAAGTGAATGATTAATCAATAATTGTGCTTCTCAGCCATCAGAATTGTGTCATTTGCATGCCATTCTGTACCCTTAAATTCTGAATTAATGGTGTAGCTAAGTGGATCCCAGCCTGTGGGTTGTGAGAGGGGTGAATTGGGTTTGCAAGATACATGTTATACCCTGTTGACATTTACACTAAACAAGCTAAAAACTGCACTGGCTAGCATGTAATACTTTGACATTTATTTCTGCAATAATAATAAATTCAATATTTGAACAAATGTCAGGCTACACTGTAATACTGGATGGCTCACAAAAAGTGTTTTCACTCATCAAGCGGACATCGGAACGTTTGGGGTCCCTTGGAGTAGCGTGCATATGAAGAATTCAACATACTCATTCAGCTGACAATAACCGCTTTCACTCTTTGTATATTAGTATCGTGTATTGGATGGATGTAATTTATTTGTATAATTGTATTTTATTTATCACTTAGCAAAAGCTTTGAATATGTCTTTTGAAATGCCATATGAGCTCCAGAGCTGAATCTGCTGCTCTATTGATGACATATTTGGCAAATCTGCAAGCTGAAGCATCTGGAGTAACTCAGTGGTAAGAAGTTGACAAGTTTTGCAAAAGCAGTATTTTTCCTGAGGAAAGGTCTCTGATAACTGCAGACACAAACCAGGTTGTAAATATATTTCTCCTGAGTATTTAAATGTGTTGTTCCTCCATGGAAGCAATTTTCAGTAAAAAGGGCTTTCACTCTTGCCAGCCTTGTTCAACTGGAATACTTCAGACCTCATGTACTACTATTGTAGAAAAAGGTCTCCGTCTTAAGACAGTGAAATTAAATGTGGATTGATACAGAGGACTTTGTATAGACATGTGTATGTTCAATTGTAATTGTAATAACTGAAAATGAAATGACAAACAATGATGTTTATCCTTAGTGTGCTGTCCCACAGCAAAAGACAATATTCATTATTACCTACAAAGGAATACAGCAGTAGAAAATGATGATTATTACACAATTTGAATTGTAGTGTATATAGTTTGAGACATCCATATCTATAACCAGGTCAATATGGCCACGCCAAACATGATTTTTTTAATGGCTGGATTTCCATGGTGTTAGCCTTATACTAATGATATCTATTGCAATTGATTACTACAAATTGATTTTGCCAAAACTGGCATTTTGCACTGTTAAAAATGGCAAAGAGATAATAAAATGAAAGTAGTGCAGTGAATGCTATATATCTTTGTGTGTCTCCTAGCATTTGTGTGTGGGTGGCAGTGGCAAGAGCTTGGTAGCTTCTTTGTGGTGCGGTCTGTTCGGAAATGCACTTCAATAGTACAATGATGTCCATCTGATTTTGGTGGAGAAAAATATGATACTCGTGCTTTTGTTGTCTTGATGTCAATTATCAAAAAATTTGTTATGGCATTTTTCCGTCATGATAGCATTACTGTTTTGCCCAGTACAGAGGGTGTAAAGTGAGGGATATTCCATGCCCACTGGGGCATGTGTTTTCATAGTTAGATTAACAAGTGTGTAAATGGCAGATGATGTTTCCTCTGATGTAAATACAGTGCTTTGGTGTCAGTGATGACTCAATTTCCTGTTGCCTGCCTCTGACCTGTGTCTTACCTGGTAGCTTTAATAATGATAACTATGTATATTGACAAACGTGAACTGTTACACAAATGGATCAGAACAATAGTAGAGAACAATAATAATAAAATCAGAGGTAAATATATTGTTAATATATAATATATATTCATCTATAATTAATAGAGACCTCTCTCTTTTCAATACTACTTTTAAATACTACTTTCAAACATATAGTTCAGATATGATTCCAGAGGCATATTAGATTTGTCAAAATATCAAACTATGTCTTTTTTCAATAGCCTCGTGGGCTATAGTATTTATTGTGGGAATGTTATAAAATTATATGTATAATGAATGAAACTTTATTCATCATATCAAAGTAGCAAGTATACTAGTTAGGTAGGTAGCTAGCACCTGGGGGTAGTTTATGAGCAGCAGAGTAAAACAATGTTTTATGCTGCATATGTGTGGGCACTTTGCCCATAGTAAAAATATATATGGTGCATTCTATTTATTAGATTGTAGGATATATTGTATATTTGTACAGAAACTTTATTGTAGTTATCTAGCTTGATACCATTGTAGTGTTTATAAATATATGTAAATATATGTAAGTAAATGGAGACCATGGTTCTGATTTGTATGTTAAAGCAAGTTTGTCGTAGTTTCAAAACATGGAGTCCAAACATGAATTTCTTTCAGTATGTCTTAACTAGCTGGATAGTTAACTAAATAGATAGCTCATGATTAGCAAGATGGTAGCAAGCAGCAACTTGGGAAACTGGGCTCAGAACAAGCACTGAAATGTAGATGCGATGTAGCTAGCTAATACTAATATAGCCATAGTGAGTTTAAGAAATAAATATTCTATGAGTCTATCAAATAGTGTTATAACTAATCAGCTAGATATCATACTAGATAAGTAGGTACATTAGATATTAGATACATTAGGTATTCTCAGATATTGCTGAGAATACAGCGTGCTAGTATGCTCTCCAGATTGCTGGTGAACCCTCAACCAATTTCAAATGCAGTTAAGTATTGTATATGTGCAACTGGCTGAAAGTAATTGATGTTGGGATTATTAGCCTAATCTTGAAAGCTTCCATCAGTGAACATATAGTACCACACAATGTAATTCATAAAATGATAATGATAGTACCAATATTTTACAAATATATTCTTTTAGGACATTAAGATTATATTACAGAGATTAAATATAGAGTTTTGGCTATTATAGTAGGTAGCTAGGCAGCTACCTTAGTGCAAAATGCAGATGGTGGATATTTGTCTTTGCAGCTGTCCTATTGGCTGAAATAGCTTCACTTGTACATGTAGTTTAACTTAGGAATGTATGGAGTGATATTCTGCAGTTACATAGGTAGAAGCAAAATTTAACAATTTGTTAAATTACAATGTAGGTGAACAAGCTCATCTTGTATCTGTTGTCAAGAGCACAAAGTATCTGGAGCAAGACCAAGAGTTAATGTTATTTTTAACTTGTAATTGGAAGTTGAGGATTTCTGATCGTGTAATGTGGAATTAAAAAATGCCACATTAAACGGTCATAAGGAATAGGAGGAGGAAGATAATGAAGAAAGCGCAAAAAGTCCAAGTAAAGCCATTTATTGTATGGCTTTGCTTGGACTGTTTGTGTTCACTTGAGGTTAGATGTAAATGTTTGTAATGAGTTTTATTGTGTTCTTTCTTCTGTTGGAAATCCCAAAAAGGGTGTAACATTTTGTGCTGTATTATTAGGTATTAGGTATGGTCCACAAACCTGTAACATGGTGGATGCCATACCTGCTATCCCAGTACATGATTTCATCACTTCAAATACAGTCTAAAGCAAAGTCATTTATTAATTTTATTTACTGGTTTGTTTGCTGTCAAGTTATATCTTTTGATAATTTACAATTAAAGCAGTAGCTTTTTAGCTACTGGTGCTGATGTGTGGGGTGATTTTGAATGTTTTCAATTATTATTATTTTTTTATCTCAGATCATTCACTGCATGCTTATTGTATATGATTTATCTTTCTTGTATTTCTACTTGTTATTTTTGTCATTTGTGTTGCTTGAACAGTATACAATATTGTATACACTTTTGTCTTATTAGCTATGCCCTCACTATGATGTTACTCTTCATAGTTTTTGTCCATATAAGAGGTTGGCATTTAGAGGCATATTTTCAATTAAACTTAAAATAGTTACACAATCCTTTTGCATAGATTAATTGGAAAATAATTACATTACATTTATTACAATTGAGGGACTGGACGTCCCTTAGCTATCATCGTTTATAATTGACACAGTTGATTTAAAACATTACATAAAATCAAGGCTTTTTTCTCTTGAACTCTGTGAACCATCTGAGAATGGTCCATAGGGGATGATCATGAAGGGTGAGGTGCAGTATAATTTTAAAACATAATTCACAATGGACCAATCATCTCAAAGAGATGTTAGGTATATCTGGAGGGGCACCAGCTAAGGCAAACTCCCATATTATAGACACAGGTTCTGAAGTGAGAACAAAAGCCCTCCAAGCAGTACAGTGGAAAAAAGATAAAGAAAATAAAAGACACTTCTGGGAAATGAAACCAACCAAAGTCAAATGTTTGCTTTTTTCTTAGTTGTGAACATGCACCAAGGTTTGTGGTGAAGAAATATGATCGGTAGCACAGTCATGCACCACCGACAACTCATCCATACATGGAGACAAGATGTCTGAGATATGCTCTTGGACTGAATATGTGCATGGCAGTGGTGCATAATACAGTTAAACAGCACAGAGCCTTGTGTGTCAGACTCTGTTGTGATTGTTTTCCTTCTAAAGATACAATTTAAAATTGAAATAATACACCCAGCTATCCAGTTGAAATGCACTCTCTGCCATGGCTGTGCTACTGAGACGTTAGCTGAGCAAACATACAGGACAGCCTCTTCGACTTCAGAGAGCCAAGCATCCTGTTGCCCCTGGTTGTGATATAGTAAGATTGCTGAGGACAGATCTGCAGAAATGTTACGTTCGGCTGCGCCTGACAGTCGTCCGCAGACGCTTACCCTCTCAGCAGAAACCAGCCCCGTCTGCTGTTTGGCTTGTTTCCTAATGATCTGTTCTCCATTCAAAAGGAAAATAGCGTCGATTATGTTTTGACATACACACCTGAGAAATAACAAATGCACTGCTACTGCAACAATTGCCAAACAATAAGGAATGAGTCTGTTTTTCCTGAGCAGGACAGCATGCCCCTGG
The DNA here is from genome assembly GCA_019176425.1 of Megalops atlanticus. NCBI lineage: Eukaryota > Metazoa > Chordata > Actinopteri > Elopiformes > Megalopidae > Megalops > Megalops atlanticus. The sequence continues at coordinate 62,394,026 of CM032875.1, forward strand.
GGGGGTTGGGGGGAGGTAGGAATTTGATTGATTACCTCTCAAGAACATAGTCATCAAAATCAACCACAGCAGGTCATCAGTAATTCAGTATGGAGATGTTTAATATTCTCTGAGCCAGACGGCTGAATGTTAGTCTCTAATTGTCTGTTGGCATGCTGCTTTAGCCAGCTCAAAATGTAAAGTGCTATTGTTTTGCAGATTGTCTTACAAGTTTTCTGAGGCAATTTGGTTGCTTGCCTCAATGTTAATTTTAATTCCACCGAGTAGGGGTCCAGCATTAATAACTTTGCTGTCTTTTCTTTGAAGTTTGCCATGAAAACAAGCTTCTCATAAAAAATATATTAAATAAATGCAAGATGAATGACTTCAACATTTGGCCAAGTGGACCACTGGCATGATTTGCATCTGGCATTTTATTTGTTTACATAACATCTGACATCTGACCAAGCCATGGCCACAGAAATTCATGGAGAATGTGCAAATAATGGCAAAAGCCACATTGCAATGTATTTCAAGTTCAGTGTGGAAAAACGGAATAGCCCCATAGTCTTTCTCAACATGAATCCGACATTATAGCTGTAGGCATGCATTTCAAAGAATGTTTAATGCAATGTTTTTAAGCTAAAATATTTTAATGGTAACTACTCTACAAAGCTAGATTTATGGTTGCCATCATTACAGCAGTTGCATTATTACCTGTTATCCAATTTTGTGTTATGTGACAAAATTACACAAAACCGTTTCATCAAATCATATTTTACCGTAGCGTGATTAACATATGACTGTGTAGTGCCATTCTTTAATGTTTTAAAATTGGGCTTAATAGAAATAAATGGAAATTTAAAGGAATGAAAACAAAGACAGCATGACATGATCTTCTGTGTCACAGCCCATGATCTGGAGCTTTACTAGGATTTGGTGGCTTCATGAAAATTAAAAGAACCCTCCCCCGTCCTTTGTGCTGTTTTGTCTTAAATGTGCACTAACCCTCACCAACCTCAAGATCAATTCTTTTCTATATGTGACAAGACAATGAAAATGATATACTGACAACTGGCTTGAGAACCAAAATTTCTTTAAACATTGGGTCACATCTTTCCAAAGTATTTAGTGTCAACGAACCAGTGCTCAATGACAGAAATGGACAGTTGTTTGTGAGAACAGGGACATACTACTTTTGATTCTAAATCTTTAAAAGGAGTCGAGGTCATTACCTTCATTTTCAGCACAAAGACAGTTTGTGCAAACCTGCTGTTTTAGCTGCTTGAACAGGCTTTAGCCTTGGTGGTGAACAAGACAGGCCAATTTTTTTTGTTTTATTTGGAAACAGTTCAGGTAGCCAAGAAATGCTCTTTGTCCTCTGCTTAAAGGCCTGTTGCTTGGAGCTCCACCCTTCTCTGTTAACTCAATCTTAAGATGTAGTCATGGGAATAAACGTGCCTTGTGGGGTCACAACCTCAGTCACTGTCCAAAAAATGTCTTTCTTGCAAACCAACATTTTGATATTTCCAAAATAAAAGTTAATTCTTCCAGGAAAAACTTCAAGTGGCCTTAAGATTTGGACAAGAATTACCGCAGCCAGGGTAGAAATCACTATAAGCTTTTAGCAAAACTTTATGCGTATGATCTGGAGCAATGATAGACTGCATATGTGGGTAAATTAATGTTTAAAAAGCACAAGTGACAGCTCTGATTTGAGCTTGGAGACAATGCCCATGATGTTTTTTTATGGTTCATCATAACTGACATTTAATGTCCTATCTTGATTTTTTTAATAAAAAATTGTACTGAAAAAATATGGGTTTGCAACAGAGCTATGCAATTAATGCAAAACCATGACGTTTTTGAAAATCCATTTGTTGATATATATTTTTGACTGAGAAATGACAGACTATTTTTTAAAAAACCTTTTTAAGTTTAGGCAGTTATTATTGTTTTGTTTACATGTGCCAATTGCTTGAATGTATTTATTTTATTTTGTAGGCACATTGTGGTCTGTGGTCATATAACGCTTGAAAGTGTATCCAACTTCCTGAAAGACTTCCTGCACAAGGACAGGGATGATGTCAATGTAGAAATTGTTTTTCTCCATAAGTAAGTCATTTTTAATTTCAAAGAGTCAACTATCAAAAACAGAATTATTGAAGATATCTCAGAAGGAGCATACAGTAAAAGATATTGAGTGTTTTAACTTATTTGCCTTTAAAAATTCATGTACTTCAATAATGATTGAATGTATGCATAAAAGACACTGAAAATACAAAAGTGCTGGGTAAGGGAAATCTTTTTTAACTAAATGAAACTGACTCTTCTTAACCTCCTTTTAATGCTGTCCATTCTTTCTACTGCAGTATTTCCCCTAATCTTGAGCTGGAAGCCTTATTTAAGCGCCACTTTACTCAGGTGGAATTTTACCAAGGATCTGTTCTCAATCCACACGATCTGGCCAGAGTGAAGGTAAATGGCTTTTTTGCATGTCTCGCCAGTCTTTTCATCCTACACATATTCTTCAGACAAAAGTAAACTGCAAGGCTCCACACAATAAAATCCTATGATCATTGTTAACAGTTTCGATACCAGAATGATAACAGAGCTGCAGCTGTTCCACTGCCAACAAGTCGTGTCCGTGCCATTCACAGTGTGTCTTGTCTTCCCATACTCAGATAGAGTCAGCAGATGCCTGTCTGATTCTAGCTAATAAATACTGTGCAGATCCTGATGCAGAGGATGCCTCCAACATCATGAGGTATGACATCAGCACTGAAGAGAGATGGCTTATTCCAACAGTGTAGAGATCCTGCTGTCTCTTAACATAGTGTGTGTGTGTGTGTGTGTGTGTGTGTGTGTGCTCATGTGCATGTGTGTGTGCATGTTATTGAGAATTTTAATGAGAACAGCAATAGTTGCTCTCTGACCCTTTGCTGGATTTTATTTCTGAACTGTACAGACTGTATAGCTATATAGAACATTCTTGTAAATATATGTGGATGTCAACTACAAACACATGAATAAGGATTAGAAGGCCAAATGTTCCACTGTTACATAGTCAGTGGATAATAGATCAAGTCTTGGAGTGCAGGTTCATGGTGGATGTTTGGAGAGCTGATTCTTGTCATCTCCCTCAGATGGGAAAATGAAGTGTGAATGAGGTGTACCAGAGCAGGGCAGCATGGCCTGCTAAGTGTTTCCAATCACAGATGTTTAACTTGGAAGCCAATGAGAAAAACACAAAAGCCTTTTCCCTCAAACCCCTGAAGGAAAGGAACGGGTTTCAATTGCCTCCAAAACATATGAGAAGTGAAGACATGCATTTCAAATGTTCATTAACATATAATTGAAACAGCACTGTATTGAGAGTTTCCAGACTAACACACCAATTTGCATTTGGAAAAGGTTATAGAATTTCTCAAAGCAAGACATTGTTGACTCTTGTGGGGGGAGGAGGGATTGAACACTGCCCTGTTTATGAATCATTTATATGATATAATTTATAGACTTGTATTAAATCACTTATAGACTTTTTTAAACTAAAATTTTATAGGGTAATCTCCATCAAGAATTATCATCCAAAGATACGAATCATCACACAGATGTTGCAATACCATAACAAGGTAAGAATGACTTAGTTCCATTGCTCCTATTTTTGTTAGTTGAATACTTTGCATAGGACAGTTTTGCTGTTGTTTGGTTGTGTTTGGTGATTTCACCTTTGATTGTTTGTATTCATCATTTGTAAAAGATAACAAAACAAATGCATCTCAACTTTTCAGTGTGAAGATGAGGTCATACTTGAATGACCAACGGCCATAGTATTACCAATTACAAACAGGCACTTCAAGTAAAATGTGACCGAAAAAAGTTTCCGTTGATATCAAGTGAATATGATGGTGTGAACCTCCATTTTCCTCCTGCTCCACTTTAGGCTCATCTGTTAAACATTCCAAGCTGGAACTGGAAGGAGGGAGACGATGCGATTTGCCTTGCGGAGCTGAAGCTGGGCTTCATCGCCCAGAGCTGCCTGGCTCAGGGGCTCTCCACCATGCTAGCCAACCTTTTCTCCATGAGATCATTCATCAAGGTACTGATGACCTTGATTAAGACGTTGCTGCCAGGCATTCGATTGCCTGCTGGTTTAGATAAACCACATGACATCAGATTCGCCATATAAAACCTCGCGATGACTCTTCTTTTGGTTGGATTCCACTGCACATAAAATACGCTGACCTCTTTAACATGTTGTTACTCAAACAGTGTTTGACATAATATTCCCTATTAAATCAGGCCCTGGTGTTCTGTCATCATCTGTGCCACATGCATGTCTGCAGGCAGTAATTTTGTCATTATTATGATGTAATTTAGTGCATGGCTCTTCAGCACCACCAAAGAAGATAGAAATTAGTGGTCTGAGTCTAGAGCATTCACCATCCTGAAGTGCTCTAATATAGCAGTGAAATTTGAACCATGTGTCCATTTTATGGTCACGATACATCATCAGAACCCACTTGTATTTATAACACAATGCACATATTGTATGGTCATTTTCTGGAAGGAAAACCTGTGAGATACTCTTATTTTTCCATGAACAACTTTTCATGTCTAGCAAACAGATAATTAATATGCATAGTGAAGACAAAAGCAAAAGGGGGTTAATGTTTCTTTAAATATGACACAGTGCATATCCTTTATTGCCACCATGGAGTTTATATTAAGTCAAATGTCATATTCTGTTATTATTTATCCTGTGGTGTAACTGTCATAGCATATCAGGAAACATTTAAAACAGCAACCAGACTGTGCTGCCTCGGTCACATTCCCAGGGCTAAGGGATACACAGTACAGAGATGTTGAAGACAATGATGCTTAAGTGTATATGACTGGCTTAGGTCTGTGGAAGGGAAGAAAAACAAAACTACATCCATATGTTACCACAGCCCTTTTATTGAGGCAATTCTGTCTACGAGTATCTAGCCATATCAATATTTGAAAAAATATTTCTTATATTTTTGTAACTTTAAACATATTTAAGGCAACATTCATTTTTGTTTAAACCTGTATACCTTGTTCTTGTATTGTACTTACAAAGGGAAATGAAAAAATAATCATTTATAGAATATTATTTTGTCTGTGTATCTTTAAGTGATACAGCATAGACCAAACAAAAAAACTGAATCCTCCCGAAAGTCACAAATTATAGCCTCGTAAGTACATGTCGGTGTAGAATTTACAGAAATGAAGAATGGCAAAGTCGCTATTAGAATTGCTTTTACAGTTGTTTTATGAGTTGTTTGGTCAGTTGTCTGGCTTTTGTTTGGTCTTAAGGAAAAAAAAAACCTGGAGCAGCACAGTGCATAGTGAAGCAGCATGGCCTCACTGCTTGTGGACTGACTGAGCCTGCAGCACTGTGATTTATTCAGCCTGCAAGCACAATGTCTAATTTAAAACAAACAAAAAACCAAAATGTCATATTTGAAGCATTCTCCCGTTGTTTTTATACACATATCACATATGGAAACTTTTATATGACTTTTTGGCAAGAAATTAAACAGATTGCTTGAAGCCAAAATGAATTATAGCATGCAGCTATGATGAAAATATTCTCGAGGGAGCCATTTAAAAGGACTGCATTTGATGAATTGTACAGTAATTAAAACGTCCTGTAATCATCCTGTCTTCTACCATCTATTTTGGGACACCATTTCAAGAACTTTCTAAAGAGCAGCAAACACGTACATTATCCATTCCTAATGTAGTCGTGGGAATTCTTAGAAATAAAGAACCTTTTCAGATAATGTAATGCACTGACTCTCTGATGTGATGGCTTATGCAGAATGGTAGACTGGAAATTCGGTCTGGACTGAAAGGGAAATCACTGAAAATTGGGTCAGCTTTAACACATTACATTATGACGTACTTTCATGTAAAGTGCCGTACGTGTGATCTTGAGTCCCTGAGGAGAAAGGCTATCTGACAGCTTTTCATGGGTGATTTGAATGGACTCACAGGAAGTAGACCAGAAGGGCACTGAGAGGTGATAATGAGATGAACATGAAACGGGCAAACGGTTGTTAGATCTCACTAACGATCCTGACAAACAGGCGTCTCAGATGGGAGGATGGCAAGATAAAGAAATGTGTGTCGATGGAGCTAGCGCTGTCATCAGTGGCTTTGTGCTGCGTGATAATTGCTTCCAGTTCTTTATAACCATTTCGCTGTGCTTTTACTCAAAATTTCACACGGTGCATAAAATCTTAATTTCTTTTTTTTTTTTCCTTTGCAATCCTTAGAGTAAATTTATCGAGGGCGCACTGCATATTAATCCAGATGTGCCATGAATGAATGTGCAAGATGGGCATTATTTTCAGAGGCGCTGTGCAAATAACACCAATAGAAGGATATTACAGACCAATAACAGCTTGGATTCTCTGGCTTCATTTTTCAATAAGTGAATCAGAACAAAGTGTATTTTGCATTGTCTGAAGTTATAAAAAAATAAGCAAGCACAATAAAGGCTAACAAGATTAACTAAATGTATATACTGTGGAATCATCAGACTGGAGGAACCAGGGGACATAATTGTTTAGAAAGATGATCTGAGGAGAATATGACTCCAAGGGAGACTAACAGATCCGCACTGACAAGCGGTACATATTTGTACGGCATAATTTACAGAGACCCTGAAACAAATAAGTGCCATTTCCTTAGCAGTAAATGACAAGGCTCCTCTATCTATGAGAGCACTCTCAAGATGCTTGAGGAAAAAAAAAATGCTTGCTTATGTGCAATTGCTTTATTTCAAGATGAAACGGCAGCCTTTTTAAGAGTTCAAGTATCTCTATAATAGGATGCTCCTGAAACGCGTGTAGAAGCGGAGCTGTCACTGTGAGGATGACTGCTGGCAATGCTGTGGAAGTTAATGGGATTTCTGCTCATCAACGCATTTCACTCCCCATGCTGCAGATTCAGACAGTGGCAGTATGAACCGGCGTCACCCACTGCAATTAAACATGCCATAAACATGCCTTATCCCAGCTACCTGTGTTCTTCAGACGCCCCAATAATAAGCAGTCGGTATCTCCTGGTATTGATCCGTTTGTGCTGAGTCTCTTTACCTGGTAATGCACAGTGCATTAGATACTTTTAAATGTCAGGATTTTTTTAACTATTCATGGGAGCCAAAGTACGTGGAGCGAATATCTGATTATATTTGACGGCGTCATGTGGAATTGAGCAATTAGCCTACTCCCCTTCACATAGGTAAGGCTTGTGGCAAATCCTTTGAGGGCTGCTTCACACTTCCATAAATATTTAAATGGCATCTTGACAAACTATATAAATTGAGAAAAAATGAGAAAGCGGTGACCTTTCACGCGCTTACAGGCATCACAGAGTAATATTTAATTATTATGATTATCAATGTTTCATTTGAAAGTTGTGTGTGCGACATCTCCATGTTGTTTTGCAAAAATACCTTAATATTTGGTTGACATGGCATGTTCCTTTATGTAAATATTTTCATGATTAGGGGTGTTCATTTGTCCACTCTTACATTTCAAAACATTCTCACTGTCAGATTGAAGAGGACACTTGGCAGAAGTACTATCTGGAAGGAGTAGCCAATGAAATGTACACAGAATACTTGTCCAGTGCCTTTGTGGGCCTTTCTTTTCCAGTGGTTTGTGAGTAAGTACACCTGTTGTTTTTGCCACCTATATCTATTCCTTCACCTAAGTGCACACACGCACACACACGCACACACACACACACACACACACACACACATACATACTAATAGCTATTTATAATTAGCTCACTGTGTTAGCTCTGGCTAGGGACTTTTGGTTGTGGTATAAAGTTACATTGATGTTACTGGTGTTAGTTTAATAATGCAAGAACATAATATTTCATGATTTATATAGATATTATACCATCTTGGTTACTTCTTTGGTTACAGAATATTATAGGATTATATATAAAAATATAATTAATGTTTTTATATATATAAAATGTAAATAAAGTTTAATATAATAATGTTTTCTTCCCCAGACTGTGTTATGTGAAACTGAAGCTGTTGTTGATAGCCATTGAATACAAGTCAGATCAAAGAGAAAGCAGGTGAGGTTTATTCTTCATCTTCCTGTAAGTGGTAAAATTGTTTACATCAATTTGTATTTCTCATAGCTACACTTATTTATTTTACAGGTTTACCAAGTATTGTTGTTTCCCATTAATACCATTGTCTCATAATGATATAAATGTCAGTTCTTTCACACCGTTCAAACTGCTATTTTTCTATTTTTATCTAACTCCTGTTGGTTATCTAACATAAAGAGTAGACAGCATATGTAAAAACTGATATGATGTGATATCAATACAACTAATAGGTAATGACATGACATTGCTCAAATATATTGATAATTTTTCATGATCATAATGAAAATAAAAACAATTCTGAATGATGACCGCACTGAACAGTTGTAGATACATATAGAGTATATTTTCAGTCAAAAAATAAATAAATAAATTAATTAATTAATTGAAATTTTAAGGCATCTGCCTTAATATGGTTTGGAGGCATACAGAATTCTTTGAAATCTATGGACATCAGTGATTTTATTTCTGTGGCTTTTTTGACAAATTATTGAGCCACAATAGCTATTAATATGAAAGAACTACATTTCAGTCACCTAAATTTCCCAAATTCTTCCCTCCTTCTCCTATCATCTGTTTTAAGTGTTGCCCAATATTAATAGATTTGTCATTGGATTTAAAGTTTATGTGACTGATTACTTTAAATAGCCTATGTACATATACACAATTATACAATTGTTGTTCAGTATCCCAGACCACACAACGACAAGCACACATTAGTGATAGTAGAATTATAGGCACAGCATTCATGATTATTCAGTTATTCTTTTTAGGAAGTCTTTATGAATTTTTGTTGATTATTTTGATTGGCTTACAAATTCTTATGAATGTCTATGAAGGATTATGAATACTATAATCAATCAATCAATTTAAGACCTGTTTTTAGTGTTGCTGACACGCACAAGTGATTCCCTTTAACAGTGTGGTACTGAAACACTCAGGCTTAAATTCAAATCTACACCAGGTGTGGTCAGTTCTGAGCCTGGGTCAATGGATATGTTTCTGGTGTTGCTTACATTTTTGCTCCAACCACTCAAGGACCATGGTTGCTAATCACTGTTCAACACTTATTCCTTCAGTGATGTTGTGATTTTTCAAATTATTTTTGTGAGGTTGCTAAATTTCTCCCTAAAACAGGTAGCTTATTTCTTATAGATATTTTGTATAATTTTTTAAGTGTGTGAAGTATTTAAGATAATGAATATATGTCTGAGCAGTTAAGAGGCATCTTATTTAACCTTGTAAAGGTTCACAGACATGGTCTGTGCTTGCTACATGATAACTGAATACTTATCACTGAATAATCATTTTAAAATCGGTACAGCTGAAATAAACAAACATGTATACATAAGATGCATACTTTTTCCTTTGAGTTTTGTGATGGAACTCCTATATAAGGGTGATATGCTATATAGACATATGTATCCTATGTATCTTATGTATACATATGTGATATATATTTTCATACCTGTCTATATCCCAATCACCTATTTTGTTTTCCCCGTTACCTTTTTTCTGCTTTTGAACTTCTTTTGCAATGATTGTTTGATCTCTTAATGAACACTCTTTTGAGTTACCAAATCTTCTCGTAACTAGTGTCACTAATTTGAGTGTAATGGTGTTTAGTTCCAATAAAAGTTTTTAGTGAAAATGAGAAAGCATTTATTTATATGGCAACCTAAAATAGTGCAATTGTGCAAAGCCACAAAATACTCAATGACTACATTGCATAAATCTAAAGTCACTTCAATAAGAAAAATTACATTTGCTAAGAAGCATCTTCCCTTGATTTATTGACACTTATTACGAATTGTCACCTCTTACTTTACATTCATAATTTCTTACAAGTGTTTGATTTGAACTATTTTTCTTGTTGTTTGCAGAAGCCGAAAGCGGTATGCCCTCAACATTATCTTTCCTACAAAGCTCAACCCCATCATCACTACTTTAGACCCTTCAACCTCTGCCCATAATCAAGGATATTTTCCCTCTGCCCCCAAAAAAACTGTCTATTCTCTCACAGTATTTTTCTATTGTGATCAGTGTGCCTAATGCACTAACTTCTTTGCAGGCAAAGAGAGAGTAGCTTCTTATTTTGTTGTCTTTGGTGCTGTTGGCGTATCCAGGCTTCTACCCCTCTCCCTTTTGCTGTCCTGTCTGTTCTTTTTTTTCTGAAACTTCCCATTCCTACCTGTTATTTATTTTATTTATCTCTTTCCATTTTTTTCTCCCAGCATTCGTTAGCTGTTATTGTGTGCATCTACATGTTCTGACAAATCGTTTGGTCTTTCTTCTGTTTCGTCACAAAGCAGTCCCTCATCTTCTCATAGTTTCATTTCACTCATCTTGGCCAAGGGAATAAAATAATACACAGTACCAAAACTGCAAGGTATAATTATAATAATAACTGAAACATAGTTATTGCTTTTGTTGAAACCAGGTAATACTAATAAAGAACTAACTCCTCTTGTAGTATGTCATGTAATGGCATTTTTATTTGCCTTAAAACATAGAATTTCATTTTGTTACTTACTGACCATGTTACTTTTTTCCACTTTCCTATCATGTTGTTTCATACCATGTTACTTTATGCACTGGTTGATTTTGGAAAAGTCAAGGACGAAATAGGTTTTTGGCTAACTGTATTTTTAAAGTACAGGATTGACGTCTAGGTTAAATTTAACATGGCAGATCTTGCAGTAAATCACTCATTCCTGCTGTTCATTGTATCCCTATTTTCTGTGTGTGTGTGCACCTTTCTCTCTCATTGTGTATCTGAATGGCTGAGTAGATGTTCTTAAAGCAAGGTCACTTCCTGCCAGTTTGGTGTTTCATGATCCAACTGCAGAGAAGTTACTGCAAATGTTAGCATCTACAGTATTTAGTCTGTGATGGTTTGCACCTCTTCTTTTACATGTATTATTTTAACACACTTGGTAACAGCATGCTTGTATACCTTTACGTAAATACGGTGTGCCCAGTCTTGTTCCCCACAATATGAGGTTTTGAAGCAACATTAGTGGACTCTAAATTTGACTTCATATCCCCGGCACATTGATTCTTTTGTGATTGGGGAGCTGTTAAAATCTCAGGTTTGGGGAGCAAAATGTGTGGTTCTGCAGTGGAGTTCTATTCTTTTTTTAATGCATGTGAAGTATATGATGTTTTATGTTTTAATTTTTATTTGACAAGAATGCATTCTTCTTGCATTTTGCAAACACGTCCTTGCCGAGCCCAGAGGAAAGCTTGGACATGTCAATAGACTCTGCATGGAAATGTTCTGTTTTAGGCATTTGCAGTATGTGTGTGTGCATCAATGAGTCTGTCTGGTTTTTTATAATATGACTGCAATGTATTCTGTAGAAGTGATAAACCATGCATGACCTACAGACTGGCCAATCCATGAAGCTGGATGCGCAACTTTCATCTGGGCTCGTTGAAAGTTACAGTTACAGAAATGACTAGCTGCTTTGTTTGATGCGTATCACAGTCTCCATGGATATAGTCATTGATGATTCCTTTTCATAGGCAACCATTAATGAATACTGTCGTGTTGTCCTGTCTCAGTCTAATTAATGGGGAATGATACAGTGTTTCAATAGGAGATTTCTGCTTTGCTAAAGTTTGTGTGTCTCTTCACCGATTGGCTTACAGATCTTTTTTGTAATTATTAAAACAGTGTTTGAAATGATATTGTCATAGCCATGACCTTTGTCTTGGCTAAATATGCAGATGTTTGTTTTTATTTACTCTATACATTAGTTGGTATTGATGAGTGGTCATTAAAAACAAATTTATTAATACTTCTCTGAAATGGATGTTAACATGTACAAGTACAGCGTGTACAGTTTATGTCTCTTTTGAAAATTAGCAGCTGTTTTTTATTTAGCAAAAACACACAAGAAGTCAGACTTCAAACACATCAGAATATTTTAAGGGTAAATACAGAGGAAAGGAATGTAAGCAATTTGATTCTAGATACAGGATGTTTGAGGAGAATGCTTTATGCCTTTCCAGAATTAGGAAGAACTGTTCATTCCCTTGCATTTCATCAAATACTAACATACTGAAGGGATCTTTAGCATTGACCAAATAATAAAAAATAATAATAACAATAATGATAATAATAATAGTAATAATTTGTGCGTTTTGATTCAACTGTATGTTTGAATGCTTCAACTCAAACCACTCCATAACAACAATTTTAATTTCTCCTCACCGAGATAATTAAAATGGCCAACCCAGCAGTTGTGCATTCTGTTTGTTCGTTTCAAGGTTGAAAACCGCTAAACGCAGAGTGCTTCTGCAGTGGCACAGGCTGACGGAACTTCTCGTGAAAGAGTCTTGAACCAGCAGCACCTTGTACACCATATTAGTGCTTGAGTCTGAATACAGCAAACCAGCACATAGAACCTTCCTTACGCTTGGTTATTGGCAAATAAATGTTCCATATATATGTGTGTACCATTCCTCTTGATTAGAGTGCATAAATGTGAATAACAGTGGATCAGATGAGGTTCACAGCGGTTGTTTTCTTTCTAATCGAGCAGCACCCTCATCAACCCTGGGAACCACGTTAAGATGCAAGAAGGAACACTAGGATTCTTTATCGCCAGCGATGCCAAAGAAGTAAAGAGGTAAATTGTCCCCGTTCATAGGAAAATAGGATAATGCAAAAAACAATGATCTGTGCTGAAATTACTTTAATGTTTTTGCTTTGAGTTTCCGGTCTGTTGCACCTCTGCATCCAGAGGGTTCTGTGTGTATTACTGAAATGGAACACCAAGCAAAAAAAAGAAAACAAGGCTGGAAAGTGCTTTGCTGTGTATGCCAGCCAACACATTAGCACACAGTGTATAACTTTACAGCAGATGAACACTCAGAAGTGACTGGTATTTTTATAGATTGCTGCACAGGACAGTTGTCCGGATATAGTCAGAATGAAAGGATTTGTCCGGCCGCAGACTGGCTTTGCCATGCAGAAAATACATACGCACATGTAGATGAGTAATTAATTTTGGCAGATTTCATTAGTTTTTGATCCTAGTGTGCTGATATTGTGGGCTAATCCAATTTGTGTGAATTAAGGCATTTGTCAGTTGTTTTTGCACTGTGTTTCTTTAGGGCGTTTTTTTACTGCAAAGCTTGTCATGATGACATCACAGATCCCAAACGGATTAAAAAATGTGGCTGCAAACGACGTAAGTACATATTCCTTGTCCTGCCTCTGACATGTCCTGCCTCTGTTCTGCATTTTACTTAAGAGTAACTTCTGACTTACACAAAATACACAAAATTTTAAATACATTTTAAGTAGGATGTTGAGTTATTACCACATCATGTTTAATTTCCTTTGCCTTGTCTTTTCTAAAATAATAACAGTGTATTGTTTTGTCATAATAGGAAACTTGTGATTGCAGTATATACATTGTCATTACACTACAATGTATCACATGAATTATTTTTTTAATTCTGTCATAATTTCAATTAGTGCAGGTCACCTTTATTTTTTGTGGCATGCCATTGATATTAGATGGAACAATCCACAGTTGAAAAATACATTTGAACATGCCTCCCAAAATTGAATTCTGGGACCTTTGTGCAGCCATTCTGTTAACCTGGAGAAGAGTAATGCACTGACATTGCAGCAGAGTAACAGTGGGAGGGGATGCGCAGCAGCTGAAACGAGCGCAAGTGCAGAGAGGGGAGGAGGAGGGGGCTAAGACAAAGCAGCCGCACGTCAGCGCGTTAATGACACCGCGTCAAACAGACGCGAGGCGAAATGACGTGATTAGCGAGGCTGAAGAAGGAGTCTGTCAGAACGCAAAGGCTTCTCTTTGAAGGAGGCGGAGGTAATGCTCCCAGTCAGGTGGAAAAACAAAGGCCCGTCTCAGCCCAGCACTCTGCTTCTCGGGGGGCCACCAAATTGCAGGGCAAACACCCCATTGGCCCTATCGTTTTGCCGATAATACTGTGTGAACACAAACTCCGAGCACTTTTGTAGTGCAGATTTGCCGCTGACCTGATCAAATGCTACAGTCTGTGAAAGCTGGTTAGACAGAAACATGCCAGCCAATGGAAATGCGCCCATTTCCTGTAGCACAGTACTGTAGGTAACTTTGAGTACAAATGAAAACTATATATAGGAGCTTATTGCATTTATGGGCAAATAATGTGCCAGTGGCTGCTGTACTGCTATTAATATTAATAAAGTTAACCCGGGGATAGAAACGAGGCTATATATTTTTCAGATATAACGCTATACTGTCCCTGGTATTTATGCTGAGTGAAGCTTTGCTACAACAGCATCAGTTTATAATGCTAGAAACTACAACTACTTTCAGTTCATATAAATGATAAGCCTTTTACCTTTTGGTCACAAAAAATACAGAAGTATTTGTATATCCCTGCAGAGCTAGCATTAACTTTAATATAGCAATGTCAAATTGTTATTACCTGACCTACATAGGCAGTTGTCCAGACCAGTTAGGCCCAGGATTAATAATTCAGGTTATAAAACTCAGTGCGTCTGTAAAGGTCACATAATTACCTTAAGCAGCCTACAAATAAACAAACAGTTCCAGACAACCCAAAAACCACCGCCTTTTTAAATTCAATTTCAATTATTTATAAAGGACATTGCCATTTTAAATGTTCTGTATTCTAAATATGTCTTTGATAAGTTTCTTTCAGTTTAACAGTAAAAAAGTGAAAAGTAACTGATTATAATGCTCCATGTTTTATATTTTTGTTTATATCTAACCCCACATATTCCTTGTAATGTTATGTTCTTTTTATTATTAAAAAAAAAAAAAAGATTTGTTTTACTGATGTGTTTTTCACTGAAGTTTCAACAGACTGGCCGTTGGGGAGATGTGGCAAGCCCATTACTGTTGTGGAAATTTATGTTTTATGACCATTGACATTTTTTTGATGTATTTTTTTTCCTTGCTGCCTTGGAATACAAAACTATATTGTAACTGCTCACTGATAGTGATATCTTGTGAGTAAAAACGGGTTCCCTTTTGCCCAAAGTGCAGTCCAACTGTCTTTCTCCAGCAGATAGTTTCTTATATCTATGTTGCATGTACCAGTATAGCTACTGCATCCCTCCCACGCCTCTCATCTCTACACTGTCCTCAGATCAGAAAGAATACAGCAGAGAAAAAGGCAGACGCTGACATTTCATTAAGAGTCCAAAATGTGAATATTAATAAGCCGTGTCTACAGTCAATTTCAAATGACGTATGTGCTCTAATCGTTACATAAGGGGACTGTATGTAAAATTGCCCTTGAAACTTAGATACCCGTGCAAGATAGTTTTCCTTTAAACCCCGAGCTTAAAATCATGTTACCAGTGCTCCTCATAAGCCCTAACCCTCTAAACGCACTAGAAAAAAAAAAGAATAAACGCAAGCGTTGACAATCTGAAATGTCAAACACACAGATTGATATTGGTAACATTAGTCATGGGTTTAAGGGAGCCAAGAGAGGGGAAAAGAAAAGCGACTTGGGCCGTTTCAATTCATCTGCCTGCTGTCAGAACCAATTTTGCACGCTGCTGTATTTCAGAAAGCGGAAAGTGTTTTGTGGGAAGTTCTTCAAATTCTTAGGCTTAACGAAGCAGCGTCGCCTAAACACAATCAAAACAATCTGGTCCTCCACTTTTGCTTCTAGTCTTTCCCCCACCCTGGTATTTTGCATAGCTTTTTTCTTTTATTTAGGAATCCTCAGAACTTGGCGAATTGAAATGACATTGTCCCCATTTCAATTCTTGACAGTAGTTGGGCCCTTTTTTTACTCCTCAGATTCTCTCTTACTGTTGAACTAGCTGCTGTACAGTAACCTGCCACTAGATGTCCTCATAGTTCTATTGTTACATCTGAAAGTATAAACATGGAGCTTCTCAAAAACCTTTTAGTGGGAATGCAATCAGCAGACATTTTTAGTTCATTGAATAAGACTACAATGTTGTTTTATTTTAGCTTGATGTCAGTGTTAATTACAGAGATCAAAATGACATTTTTATTGTATATAACTTTTTCAAGGGTAATTTAAAAAAGCGTATTACGTACATTTCCCAACATCTATGTCCCATACAGGCAGTAAGGAATAAAGTTATCTTCATAAAATGTGTATATTTTCAGCAAAGTTCTTAATTTGAATTGCTTCTGTAAATATTTAGCTATATAAATGTATCATATGTAAAATACCTTTGTCCCATACTGGTATCTCCCACCTATGTTTGGCAGAAGTGTGTCTCCCAAGCAAATTAGTAGAAATATTGCTCCTAAGTCATTGTTTACCTGTTTGGTTGTACTGGCGTATCCTTTAATGTAGTGGTTCATTTTCAGAAATGGCAGAGCCACACATGTGGAAATAATACTGTGTATAATATCACCATGACAGTTAGTTTTCCTTTGTGTATTTTATCTGATTGAAGGGTGAGTTATAACATTGTGATTATTTATACTCGCTTGTGTATTTTTACTTAACAAGAGGAAAATGTTACTGCTGATAGCATTCTTGCTAAATGAGGTTACGATTTATCTTTGAGGATTCAGGGTCGGGTTGCGTGTGAAATCATTTCAGTCATGTGACATCATCCAGTCTTGTGTCTCATGTCTCATTTCTGACTGGCATTACAACATCATGTGCTGTTTAAGAATGTCAAATGAAAATATGCAGTAATGGATTCCAGCATGATTTTGAAATATCACAGTCTCACTGCTCTTGTGTGTGATTGCTTATACTGTTTCACTCCTGACAACAGCTGAAATGGTTCCTTATTAAGGGTCAAACCACTTTGCTGCATGCTAACGATCACTAATTCAGTCCCCCCCCCTCCAAAAAATTATGCATGGTCGTATACGAACAACAGTCCCTGAGGTCTTTGTTTTAATGTCACGTCTTGTGCCATTTTCCCTCCTGAGGAGGGAGCTTAAATTGGCCACTTAATTTGGGTTCATTTCCACAAATGAAATTCAAAAAGCCCCCTTTCCCCCAAAGATTGTATTTCTTTAAAGAGTGCCAGACTCGATTACTGTTGGTTTTTGCGAATTGGCACCATGAGAGTGAATACCAGAGACTGTTCCTCCCCAGGCTCGCTATGCTGTTTCACTACAGTGCCCCTGCTTTTGGTGACATAGCTACTATTGCTTTTTTCTTCCTCTCAGCTGAGCTGCATACAAACATGTCTGAAGACACAGGCCTCACTTCTGAAAACTGCTTAACACTAAAATGATTTCATCTTATTTGTGCATAAAGAATCTCTACAATAATGTGGTATTTCCATAGGGATATGGTTAGGTTACAGATATGCAGCACAGCATTCAGAAGATGAAAAATGAATGCAGGATAGATGTACGATAAGGTGTGTTTAATGTGTAGGTGCAATAAAAATAGACATTTTTATACAGTGCAGCTGAACGGGAGTCCCTGCACATGCAAAGTATACTACACACCTACAATTCAGTCCAAATTTGAAACCCTGCAATGACAGTAAGAGATGCTGTTTGATTGTTGTGGTAACTTATGGGGGACTGTTGTGAAACAGCTGAGATTTAGGCCTCTTCTATTGAACTGTAATGTGTTTTGTCCTTTATTTTGAGCAAGCAAGCGTTACTTTTTTGTTTCTTACAAAACATTAGTTTCTGTTATCGGTGAAAAAATGTTGCGCAAGAAACAGACACTTGCTTAAATTTGTTTACTCAAAGATAAGGACAAAGTGCATTGCGGTTGGATCGAATCTGGGCCTTAGTCTAGAATGGAATGTACTGTACAGTATCATACCATGGACTTGGCTGCTGCTGCATGACGGATACAGGTGCCCAATCCTGACTGCGATACTCATCAAGGAAAAAGTCAAAGGAGAGTTCCTGACAATGGGGTTTGCTGCTGAAGACATCACCCATTCATTCCCTTGAATGCTCCCTCCCACTGTCATGTATTGACCTCTTGACCTCTCGGTATTAACATGGATGGCCTTAGAACAGAACTTGACCCTGGAGATGTCTGTTTCGCCCCAAGGCGTGAGACACCCCTGGAGATGGGGTTAAATGATAAAAATACTAATGCTAACAGAAACATTAGTCCGTATTATTGTTCTGCAAGACCACCCCAGATTTGAGGTTTCAATAATATGCGTTGTTAAAAAAATTGCTAAAAATCTTTCTGCCTCCCATTTTCACATCACCAAAGAGACAGAAAGTAATGTTTTCTTTTTAAAATCAAATTAGTTCATATTTTTTTAACATTTCAAAATCTTGTGACAGAAATTTTTCTACTGGTGTTACAATTTCTATTCTGTCTTTCACCTGTATTCGTGAATCTCCCAACAAGGGTCAAGACTGTGAAAGTCCGATTCTAAGGCCTGTACTCTTTCCCTTTGAAGAAACCTTCCGACTTCCCTTGTTCAGTTTTACCTTGGCATTAACCTGCTGCTTTTCCTCTCCTCTCATCCCAAAACTCAATTATAGCCAAGATGTCCATCTACAAAAGAATGAAACTGGCATGTTGTTTTGATTGCGGACGCTCTGAGCGTGACTGCTCGTGCATGTCAGGCAGTGTGCATAGTAACATGGACACCCTCCAGAGAGCCTTCCCACTTTCCTCTGTCTCTGTTAATGATTGCTCAACCAGTTTACGTGCCTGTAAGTTCCAACACCAACACATGCTGTTCCATGTCTGTGACGTGAGTGCGCGTGTGTGACGTCCTCCATGTGGTGTGTATTACTAACTGTAAGTCCATCGTTGATGTTAATTTGGCAATTTCAAACAATTTTGTTTTACTACTTCTCTTATTATTATTGGTATTATTTTGTGGGGTATTATTATTTTGGGTACAAGTGGTGTGGCTTTGTCCTGCTTCTGTAGGTTTTTAGGTCTGTGTTAGAGCATGCTATGTCAGTATCTAGTGACACGTGTTGTGATGGTGTGGTGGATTGTTGTTTTAATTATGCCATGCCAAAAATGGATAAATGCTGTTTTAAGGTGCTTTAGTTATCTTCTGTGAATGATTTGGCTTAACACCTTAACATGCCGTTCTGGGTCTATTTCTACTTCTGCTAGATCTACTATAGTTTACTGAGTTTACTAGTAGACTTTCACATGTACATGGGTGAGAAAAATGCAAACTGTTAAGGTATGCTTTGAGATCCTTTCACAGATTGTGAGAAGGTTCGAATGTACTTAGGGTATCTGTCAGTTCTTTGAGCTGAATTGATACAACAGTGATTATTAGTAAGTATATTTATGTTTATTTAGTGACAGAGGTGGATCACCACCATTGATAGCTGTGTGGCATTTCTTTGCTTGTTTGGTCTCTTACTCTTGTTTGGTCTATTTGGTCTGATAAATTTTCTACATTGGTGCACCTGGAGGCATGGGGATACAAAGACTGAGGCAGACAAATTACTGAAGGAATGTTTAGTCCAGTGGTATCTGTAGAAATTATTAGTTAGCCAGGCTAAGAAAACAAACTTGGAATTTGGATAGGACACCTGCATTAAAACCCACACTCTTTTGTTCAGTGTCAGGATCTTTAATGACCACTGTGATTCAGGGCCTAGATCAAGGCCTAGATCTCCTGTACAAGGTGGCACTTCCTACAGTACACTGTCCCCCTCACTAATCTGGGGGTTCCCTGCTGGCTCACCAATGCAAGTTCCAGTAACAAGCTTTTTCCTGGGAGCGCTCCCAGTCATGTACTAATCCAGCTTTCCTCACTCAGCATTACCCATTTGCTACAAGAAGACTGTAAAAATCTTAACTGCATAGATTAATGCAATAAAAGTATTATGTAAATCTCTGTTCAATTTGATAGTATCCGTCATTCATAGTGGTATCAGCTATCACAGTTAGTTTGGTATACCTCCTACCAAAAGTTATCGACAAGACATTCAGAATGAATTGACTGTGTACCTGTGGTTGGTTGGAAAGCATACAGTGCTCAGTACATGCAGGTAATACATACAATAAAATGAAGTAGGCCATTGTGGCACACAATTTTAATTTTCGCATTGATATAGCCCACTTTGCGTTTTTAAAATATGTGTACAGTTATGCAAAATGAATACCACTTGTGTGAATACCACTTCAGTGTGAATACTACAACTTGTGATGCAGTGATGCAGAATGTATGACAGTTAGATTATTTTGTATAAACCAACTCTAGAATGTTTTGATTTCATTTGGATGACAGTGTTTTGAATTTGTATTCATGGATTTGCATGATCAAGATTATTTCTTTGTTACAACAGATATATTTGGCTACCCTCAGAAAGAGGGTGAGATAAAGCATTGGATTTTGGGATTCATTTGAAAAACAGTTTAAATTAGGGTATGAAATGGCATATGGAATAAGAAGGAAATTAAGAACATTTCAGTATTGTTACCAACTATGGTAAAGGTAAGGAATATAACATTTAAAAAACAGTGAAGTTACCCTTCACATGGGCTTGTTCTGTCATTATAAGTTTTACATATCAGCTGATGTATTTGCCCCTGAGCAGAAATTGCTAAGATATGTCATTTTCATAAGTGTCAAAAGAAGAGAAATACAGAGAATTTAGTCATTTGTGTGCTTTTCAATTAGGAATGGCAGCAGCAAGGCTCAGCTTTGAAGCAGGGTTAAAAATAAATCACAATGGATTAGTGTCAGATATGAGATGATGGGTAAGGCAGTGTCTTTTATTTTGATACTTGGTGTTATCTCTGGGTACTAATTAGAGGACATTCCAGTTCTGTAAGGTTTGTAAACTCTAACATTGAATTGGGAAGTGTTTCTATAGTAGCATGCATTTTTCTCTGTCTTCATTTTTAGATGATGAATAGCGTGCAGTATATGGTTTTGTGGTCTATTTCACCACACTTGACTCTTAGCCTCTGTCTATGAAACTGTATTAATATTTCCAAATTTAGCAAACATGACATACTTTCTGCTCAAACTGAACATCAAAACATTATCAGCTAACTGCCCAATGTCTGTATTTAACTAATAAACATAACTAGAGTAGATACTAATAAAATAATGTCAAATAATGCACAGGTGTTTCAGGTTTTTGACAATATTTGTTTAAGTATGCATACTCTGTCGCAGGGTTGACAGACTCTCGTGTAGAAAGGGCCTTGTATGTATATTGCATTCAGTTTGTTTTATATTTATACTACAAAACAATATGGACATTTACCGAGGCGTTGAAGAGATTCATGTTTTCAAAATAGCTAGCTAATTAATCTCTTAAGTCAAGTGTGTTCATGCAGAAACATTTTACAGTGACATTATTTTATTCAGCTGGCTAAATGAACATTTATGGTGCATAACTCTACAGTTGGTGCAGGAGTGCAATCATCTTTAATCATTGCAAGAATGCCAATGATTTGTGTGAAGTAGTCTTTGCATACACTGTGTTAGAAATATATTTTCATCTAACATTCAGTCAAATGTGAGCTCAGCTTAGGTCTGAGCATCCTTCATGTCCCCAAATTTGACAGCACAGCAACAGAGTACAGCAAGCAACACTATAATGACACATACTGAATAGTAGATTTATATCTCAGCCAGCTGACATACCCCTTGGAAGGTTGACGCTCATACATTTACGTTATAAATTATTTCTTATTGTTTGCATTCATCAGTAAAGTGTACCTTAAACTAAGAGAATTAGACATTTAAAATGCTCTGAAATAAATGGCAGGGAATTATGAAAATGATCTTTTACTGAAAAATAATCTCCAAGCAGTGACAAAATTTTGCAAGGAAAAAAAGCTCATTTTATGGAAAAAATTTTGCCCAAGCAAAAACACTCATTTTATGGAATTTTTACTGTGTAACTGTTTTGTTTGCATAGATTTGTTTTCATTGGATTACACAAGACGCTTACAAGAAGCATATTCAACTAGCAAAGAATCTGAAGTGAGAATTACATACACTGGTTTTAATTGCAAATACCGTGATGTTACCTGCAGTGACTTAGCTACCCTTTGTGTGAATTTTCAAAAAATGAATTTAGGGCCATTGTCTTTCCCTTTGAGGTGTCACAGAGTGAGATCACAGGTGCTGTGTTCTTGTGTTTGGCATCTCGGGCCCATTTGAGAATCCAGTGATTTTTTTTTTTTTCCCGTGGATCAAAATGTTGAGTCACAAAGACTGAACAGTAGGCATCTTCTTGGGAAAGCAGGTCAGAGCATCTTTCTAATCTCCCCGGGCATGGTTTTCCTGCAGTATTTCTG
The DNA here is from genome assembly GCA_019176425.1 of Megalops atlanticus. Lineage (NCBI taxonomy): Eukaryota > Metazoa > Chordata > Actinopteri > Elopiformes > Megalopidae > Megalops > Megalops atlanticus. Next base: position 62,416,406 of record CM032875.1, read on the forward strand.
CCAGGGTCAGGCGGAAGTGACTAACGGTGGGCCGGCTATGATGGGAACAACCTCGAAAGGATGCCGTTGTGCATGGTGCAGAGGGAGTCGAGCGCGGGGTTTTATGCGGGGTGACATGGAAATTATGTTTGCATTTTCATTTCTTGAGCGCTACTGGTTGTCATGAAACTCAGCCTGACAGTTCCTTACCACCAGGCAGCCGAGTTCCCCCTCTCCCCCTCCTCGGTGCGGGACAGATGCTAGCCAGTTAGTCCTCCGACTCTTCCCGCACCGACCGATCGCAAGCGACAGATGCCAGGACCAGCGTGGTTCCTCGTTGAACATTCCTGTCACCGTCCTGCCTTGAGCTCAAGCTGTGACCTTTATTGTATGAATTCGTATGAGATAAACTACTAATGAACAAGTGGACTCTTGATCCTAAGCAGGCTCGGAGCAAACTCCGCGGCACCGACTTCTCTCCTCGCGACCCACCTGCACCGGAAATGTTCCCTTTTTTAGTGCAGAGCGAGGTGAACTTTAGGCCCTTTCATTCAAAACAGTCAGCTGCTTGGAAGCATCATGCACATGAAAATGAAAGCTTCAAATTTGTGCACGTGTATTTAGCTCATAGAAAGGATCTGTGCTGTAGCTTAAGAAATCTTTTGCCGTTTTCTCACTGCACTGTAGGAGCTTCCTCTGTGAAATAAAGACAGCTTCTTCAGAAATGTATTGCAAATAAGGGAAATCATTCAGTCATCTATCTTTGATAGACAGTAAAGTTAAAGCCAGTATTGTTAGTGCTGTAGTATACAAAACAAGCTGTTTTACATTAAAATGTTGCTTGAGTTTACCATCTGCAATGCAGCTTCCCCTTAGTTTTCCTTTGTGTGTTCATTGAAGCATTAGTTTATTAAGCCTCATTCTTTTATTTCTCCATACTTTCCTTCATCTTCCAGGCACTCCCCATTTAAAAAGTGCCTTCAGGATTTAAAAATATTCTTTTTGTTATGCTAACTGTTTTTTTTATCCATTTCCTACCTTATGTTTCCAATGGCCTTGCTATTCATTTGCAACACTTTCCTCCCTGTAACATGTCATTGTCTTTGCATTTTTCTCAGCTAAAAATAACTATAATGGATATATCAGATCAAGTAAGTCCTTCATTTGTTTATTTTCCCCTCTGCTCACCCTGCATTTGCATTTGCATTCTCCCTCTGCATACTCTGTTTTTACCCTCCTCATTAGCCCCTCACTAGTTCTCCGGATTACCTTTTCTTAGCTTTTTCTGTTTAGCATTAGCATTGTCAAGTCGCTTTTGCCTTTTTGATTAGCATTGCAGAGCAAAACTACTGCCCCGAATCCATGGTTACTGACAAATATTAATAGTGGTCTATGATCAGATTTGAGATTAAGGTGTCAGCGTAATTGTTTTGAGAATGGCTTTGGAATTGTTCCACACCAGCCTATAAATTGCACACCAGTCATTGTAACTTACAGAATTTATATTTACATTTTTAGGATATTTTTTATATATATAATGACAATTATTATCTCTAGTTGGGTTTCTTAACGTGTATATGGTGTGTCAGTGTTTCAAGCAGTAGATGGTGCTACAACTCCAGGGAAATGTAGTCCAGGTGATAAAAGTGAGGCCCATATACAGTATTTGTAATGAAGATTTCAATTTAGGTAGACCCTCCAATGTGTCTGTCTTTTTACTCTACCATGGTGTCACAGTAGGAGACCATTTACATCCATATAGCTTTGTTTTGTTGAAGAAGGAATGCAGGTTACATATGAAATGCAGTAGAATTATTACTGTAAATTGTACAGTATAATCATAGCACAGTATAATCAGCTATATATGAAGATGTTTTAGAGATTGGAATAGGTTATTACTCGATTTCAACACAATACCTGAGATATTATTTTAACTACAGTGCTATTTTATCTATATTTGTATTAATATTTCTATATTTCTATATGCTTAAGCAGCAGACAATTGTCTCTCGAAGCAACTGAACAGTGACAGATTGTTCAGATTGTTTCTCATTGCATTTCATGTAAATAATTGTCACATTGGAGGTTCCTTTGAAAAGAAAAAAGGTTGTTGCATAAAACCTTATACGCATCCTTCCTTTTCATTTCTGGAAAAACATTTTAAAGTAACAGACGGAGGAATAGGATGTTGTATTTTAGAAAAAGAAATATATTGAAACAAGCTCCACACGAAATTACAAATCTAAATGTTACGATGTTTTGTTTCCATTTAGAGTGGTGCTTGATAAGAATCGCAATGCAAACGTGTCATCAGATTCGCAGTGCAGGAAGAGACAGTCGCCGTCTGGATTATTCTAGATCCACAGCGGAACTGCCACACTGCGTGTTCCTAAAGTAATACTGTATATGTTTGACAAGGGGCAGATGAATCCAGGAGTTATCGGTACAGGGGTTTAAATCTTTGAGGCAGCTGACGGTAGGAATAATCATCTTTATATTGCTCAGAGCTACTTTTGGAAAGGGTGGAAACAGATTTTTTTTTTTTTTTGCTGCTTGTGCTGTGTATTAGTTAACCTCTTACCTTTCATGTAGATACCAGGTTTGGATTACGGAGGCAGTCGACATACATGATTTCTAAGAGGTGTGGAACCAGCCAGGTGTCCTTTGGATAGGATCAGATTACCTGAAGCTACCTTTGTCCTGTCCCTGGTAGCTTACTAAGGAGCCGTTTTACTATGTATCCATACAACGCAGGTGTTTTGTTGTGCTTGTTGTCTTGGTTTAACAAAAGGGTCCTCAAGGGTAGATTTCAGTGCCCTCACCATCTGTAGCCATCCTTAGATAAACAGTTCAGGGGAATAATTAACTATATTCACAGACTAGTATCACAGGTGCACAGTCTTGTAAACACAGACCAAGAAAGCGAATGAGCCTCAACGTTATCTTATTTACATTTAGAACAGTTTGAAAAATCCACAATACTAAAACTGCTCCAAGAGATCCTGAATAACAGAGAAACAGATTTGTATATTTTCTTCATTTTTTGTTGGCATTTTTTTCTACAATGCATTGCTTCTACAATGCAATGAAAAATGTGCTTTTCTTTGCAGTGTGTTCTTTCTTTTTCTTGTGCAGACAATAGTGGTGACTTCTGTTCTGTCATGACTTTGCTCCTCTTTGTGGGAGAAGAATGGCGAATGAACAAGAGCAGGCCTTTAATTAATTCATGTTTATTATGAATAGCAAAGTATATGTCATATCGAACATTTCATTTAAGTGTAGACCAAGTGGTTAAGTGGTGTTTAATAAAAATGAGATGTCCTATTTGATTATTAAAACAGTGACAGTATATTTTATGACACAAGTAAGTAAGTTTTTAAATAAATCTTAAATAATGATTGAAGGGGGAGATGAATGGAATGACAGTGAAATTGGCATTTATTTTATATGCACATATTCAAACGTGTACAGGGTCAGGTCTGCCACAGAGAATTGTTGTAAAAGAACTGAAGTTACAGCTCAGCCCCCTGAGTGTTTTGGCAATGATTCACAGAATTTTACCCGAGGAGAGTGGCGGCATGTTACATTAACAGCCATTACTAAATTCAGCAATGTTTATATTGGTGTATTTGTTCAACTGCATTATAAAATTAGACGACTTTGTGCCAGTATGACGCAAAGCCAGCAAAAAGCGGCCCTGCGTGTTCTCATTGTTGATTTTGTGTTTCATTGTTTGGCAGTAAAGGATGAAGTTAGGCCGACCTATCAAAACCGGTCGATTAAAATCAGCAACAGCACGGCTAACACGGTTCACAAAGCCAGCCCTCGCGAAGGAGTGGCCGAGCCCGTCCCTCTAGTTAATAACCGTAAAGGAAGCCTGCTCCTGCCCAGCGACCCCTCGCTGCGCCTGGGCCTCACAAGGCCTGGGGAGGAGGGCCGTCTGCAGAGGGCCCGCAGCCTGCCCGTGAAATATCGATACCACCCCAGTAACGCCATGCTCAGTCTCGCGCCATGTAGGTTGCCCCCCGTAAGCCGGATGCATCAGTCGGCGCACACCGCGCTGCATGCGTTTGCAGTTCCGTGCCAGACGTTGGAGTGACCGCACGTGCACGGTTCTTTACTAACGACCCTCTGTGTGTGACCGACAAACCCCCATCCCCCACCAACTTGTAGTATGCTAAGTAGTTTCACAGGGGACGTAAAGTCCCAGATAGCAGAATCTCCACCACATTGTCTGAGATGGAGTAATTTAGGATGGCGATGGAAATCCATTATGTTTTTGCATTAAAAGACATTCAGATGACCATGGTTAATAGGTATCCTAGAGATTCCTTGTGTCCATATCTGGCACTGTCCATCTTAAATATCTGTGCAAGTCTGAGGGTGAAGTCTCCACATCACACTTCTCTGCGGCCTATTTACAGTATTGTTCACCATTTATTTTGGCATGGTTTTAATAATTCTGTGTGTTCGTGTTTATAGGATACGATATGGCCACTCACAAGGATAATCACCAGTTCATTCACAGGTTCTGCAAATTATTTTATTTTGTTTATTATAATATGTAAATTTAACAGTGTAGAATGTACTTACTACATTGAGACATTGAGGCTACTTCAGCTTCATAACAGGACATTGTCCAACTACTTATTTTATTCACTTTCTTTGTATGATTTGAGATATTTTGTGTGCTTAATTATAATGATTGAATATGTAAAAGTGCTGCAGTGGTGCTCCCAGCTATCAAATGCTCCTAGTTTCCTGTAGCTGCAGAAGTCTTTTCACTGTGAAGCTACTGAGTGAAGGGCAACCCTGCTGTCCATAAATCACACTGGCACTTGGACCAACCTAATTTAGAGATCCAAGGGCACCAGTCATGAGATTAAGCAGGTCCAGCAGTCTGACTTAGAATACATTCATGAGATGGAACAGAGGACACAGTCTCACAGTGTCCTGTCTATTGCACTATGAAATACACTGTTTAAGGTTCCTGCTCCAGTGCTGAAAACTTCAAAGATGTTTTATAATTTTGAACAATGTGAACGATTACACAACTGTGTGAACAGGGCTGGCTAAATAATCAAACTGCATGAACTGGCTAATTGCTTGTAATACATGGGTGTTTTAACTAATACCATGTTATAGTCTAGAATATTAGAAAATTAATATTATATTTTAGCTGGCATTAAGTCTGGCCTTTTAGTACAGGATCAGTATAGTAGCAGGCTGGATTTATCACACATGAAATGGAGAGGCTCATAGAAATGCTGTTAATACCAAGACAAAAATCTTCAGAATACTGTTTATATTTATTAATTTCTTTGAGGTTACATGTGCATTTATTACAGTATTTGTAAGACTTTGTAGTTTTGGTTTAATCTCTGCAATGAGCGTAACTACAGACAGATGCTTCTGTTAAAATGAGAGCGAATGTTGCGTTTTTGAGAAAACTTTTAAAACCCAATAACGTGAATAATTAATAATATAAAAGGTGGAAAAGAACAGTTCTTTGCAAGCAAACAAATGAATAATACAGTGGAATGTGTGATTTTTGCATCAATGAGATCCTCTCAGTTTAACTTTGTACTTATGTGATGTTGCTGTTGGCTTTAATGCTGGTTATATAGTCAGATATCGTGTTAGAGTGGTCTGGTTCAATATTAGGGAGTGTGTTTTCCCTGTGTTAGATTACATTATTGTTTAAATAAGTAATTTGCTAGACACAGTAGAACTGACCTTTTCAGCATGTTTGGTGAGTTAACTATTAATGTTTGTGGTTTTCATTGGTAATGTTGCAGCTCTTTTTTCTTTCTTTTTGAGTGCTGTTTCAGCATGAAATGGGTATCCTAAGATGCCTGTGTGAAAAAAAACAAGAGTGCTTGTGGCATGGAGGTAGAATTATAGTACAACACAAGCACACTAGTCTTGGATGGATTCGTGATTGGGTTTGCGATGAAGGCCTCTATTGAATCTTACCGCAATGCCTTTGGTCCTCAAGTGTGGACAAGCCCAAGCAAGTGCTACTTTTTTCCACTATTCTTACACAACACTTTGAGTTTGGTAGAGGCAGAAATTGACTGAAAATGTTGTGCAAGAAATATATATATATAAAAAAAAAAAACATGCATAAACGTTTGACTCAGACTTAAGGGCAAAGTGTATTGCGATTGAATTGAATAGACAATGGAGTCATCGTTGCACATCAGAAACAAGCTCCACGCTCTCTCTGGCCTGTCAGAAACATTTTGTCTCAGCTCATTTCTACCTAAAATGATGGCCTGCCATATTTGAAATGGGTGGGATGATGGCGATGGCATCTAAGAACATGGCGGCACTGATGCAGACTGCTGTGGGACCAACCACATGTATATACACTCTTTCTGATGGAACAGCACTTTTGTTATCTGTAAATAATCATTTGCTAAATTGGTGAGGTGTAAACCACATTCCATGTACCCTTCTTACCCTCCACAAATTACCGCATATCCCTACTAACGCGTTTTCGCTCTGTTTTTGGGGTCTCCTCAGACTTTGTCATGACTGTTTGAGTGTTGGTTTCTTTGTGTTCTTTAATATGTCATTTCCATTACACATTGAGGTTCCAGCCGTCCATAATATGACACCTTTGCATGTGTTTGCAGTCGAAGAAGAGCATCCATCAACGCTGTCACCCAAAAAAAAACAGCGCAACGGAGGCATGCGAAATTCACCCAACTGCTCACCCAAAATGATGAGGTAAGACGACAGCTTTAAGAAACTCTTCTAGCCTTCAAAATAAGAGAGAATGGGAGAGGGGAGTGTGTGTATATATATATGTGTGTGTGGGTGTGTGTGTGTGTGTGTGTGTGTTGGGGAGGAGGCGGGGGGTTGGGTAGAGAGAGGAAAGGGGAGAGTGAGGAGAACCCTTTAAGGCTGAAGCATTTATTCTGTCAGCCTGTCAGCGGTTAATGATAGAGCCGAGATATTTCTGTCATGAAAAAGACTATGAAAAGCTGTTTGAAAAATACTCTTGCTTTAAAGTCTCAGCTGTCACCCTGGTCCCGTGCACATGTACTTCTTAAATAGCAATGGCACTAATGACAGCGCTAACCAATCAGAGGGACTCATGTGGTTACATCGCCCCAGGTCATTCATCTATTGTAGGAGTCCCTCTGAGTACTGTGTTTGGTACTTAAGGCCATGTGTGAGATGTATCGTCGCAATCAAAAATGAATTCAAATATTACCTTCCTTTTATCTTGTCCTCTGGAATTAAGTTGCTGTTAATTGATTTTGACTGATAAAAGAACTAAAATTCTACACATGTGGCCATGAGATGAAGAATAATAAGCATTGATAAAATATGTATTTATGAAGTTGCATTTCAAATCATGGGGCTGCAATCAACAGTCTAGTTGCTGTCTTTTTGTTTTGGTTGGCCTTAACTGTTAATAAAGTATATTATATACAGTTTTAATGGGGATACGTATTTGTAATATAGGCAGAATGATTGCTTCAGTTTATTGTAAGCATGGTCTTACACACAAACATTTGATTTTAAAATAATTCAGTATTTCTCTATTTGTTCCCTGCTAATAATACTATATTTGGTATATTTGGTGAACTGTTTCTGCTTTTTGTAATTATGAATCCTTACTAGATTTTTGTACATTTTTAATATTTCATTTCAAATCACCAAAGTAATGTTTATAAATATAAATATAAATGTTTATGTTTTTTATGTATCTGCCACAGGCATTTTGACATACATTAAATTTGGCTAACCAGTAAAACTCTTGAAGAAGGCTACTTAGCAATGATCAGGGATTGTTATTGCTACTGCTACAATAATTTCAGTATATAAAATAGCAAAACTAAATGAAAAAGTGAAACAACATCATTTAACATTAATCCTAAATATGACTGTGGCTTAGTGATTATGATCAGACTATAGTGCTGTCATATGTCCAATGAGCTATCCCTAGGTAGCCTGCTTAGAATCTGTGTATTGTGTGTGTGACACCCAGAATTGGGCCAGATGACAGATGACTCGAATTCACAGCTCTCATCCAAGAAAGTAAAACCAGGATATTGCTTGTGTCTGGTGACACAGGTGTCTGTCTTTATCTCTAATACTATCTCATTTTCATCAGTATGTGCTGTTGGGAAGTAGAAGTGCCTTTTCTGTTCTATTATGTTAGTCAATCACAGAGCAAGATTCAATCAATGGAATAAAATAATACACAATATTGTAACCACTTGCACATTTTGCATTCTCATAATGTGTTGCACCCATACATTTTTTGCATGGCTTCTGTGAGGGTTTTCAAAACAAATGGATTATTAAACCATTCCTTAAACAGACATGGTTTTATGTTTTCTGTTTTTTATGTATGTTGTGGGAATAGCAACCCGGTGAGCCTCACACCATCATAGTCATATATATTATTTAAGACCTTGGAGATGTGATAAAGGACTTAAAATAATCCCTTTCACAAGATATATTGTTTTACCAACCTCCGGAGGTTCTAAACCATTAACCATATAAAGGTTCCTAGCCTCTTGAAATATATTACACAGGAGAGTGTTGTTCAGAATGCCCATGGTAAAACTGAAAGGAAACAGCTTTCTTCAGACCAAGAAAAAATAAAATTTATATATATATATAGGCTCCACTTTAGATACTGGCTTGTTTCCAACTAACTGGATGTTTGGAAAGATATTTAGTGTCATTCTTTAAGGAAAAAGTCTTTTTATTGTGCAGAGGGGACTGTTCCCATTTACCATGTAATGAATGCATCTTTTCTTTGATCTTTGAGAAATAATAATTCTTGGGAGTTATTTACACACTTTTGGTATGCTTCAAAGCGGTGTCAAAGTTTCGCTGCTTTAGGGCACTGCTGTATTCTGCTGGCTCTTGGGTACTGAGATGACAGGTCCTCTGTACTAGGTGCAGGTTTTTTTTCCCCTCTCCAAGTCATAGCCCTCAGCAAAACATCAAATTACCAAATGTGGGCCTGCCTACTTCTACACAAACTCCATTCCTGTAGATATATTATACCATATATATTAAATACTTCAGTGTTACAAGGTGCATTTTATGCACGATAGAAAGTGATTGTTTGAGGTAGCCTTAGGGATACTTTATTCTACAAGCAGAAAAAAAATTGTGTATACCGTATCAAGTATGGTTTTTAGAGGCCTCCGAGCCTCAAGGCCTTTGTAAATAAATAATGATCAACAGATTGGCTGTGGGTTTTTGAAAAGCATGCCTTTGTCAGTTTGCATGATGGGGAAAATTTTCAAAGCGAAGCCTGCTTTCATTGCCTGCTGAAGAGGGATTGAGGGAGCGTGCTCGTCCCAGGCTAGCATCGTCTGCTGAGCTCTACGCTGGAATAGCTAAACACTTTTTGAAAAATAAACTGAAAGCAAGAGCAGCTTTGAGAGGAGTTTTTTTTCCTAGACTTCAGCTGCCTCTCTTAGGCTCTGAATTTGAATTTGTGCATAGACTAGTCTGTGGTATTTTCACACATGTTTATTGTTACTCATGCAAAAGAATATTTATTTTGGATATTTTATATATATATATATATATATATATATATATATATATATATATATATATATATATATATACTAGAAAATTACAGAAGCAGAAAAGAACATGGATTGTTGCTGGATGAATACTCATAACAGGGAAATTGATTCATTTATACCTATGGAGTACTGTTTTATTTTGATATACCTACTGTTGCTCATTTAGTTTTTGGATCCTGGTTTTATTGCTCACAAACACACATAGGTCATGCAAAACAACAAAAGGCTGCAACTATGGAGAGGAAAAAAAGCCTTCAACGCACACCCTGATAAAAACAATCTGCTATGTAAATAAAGCCATCTCCCCATCGCACGCTCAGACGTGTCATTGAAGTAACAAGTTCTATCGTATCCCTCCACAGAAAAATTCTTTGCTGAAATTAACACCATTCCCGTGGACCTTTTGATGGGCCCTGAGACGCATCTAATTGTGGAAAGTCACAATGCATTTGTTCAGATCTCCTAGCGCTGTGGCACAAATGTCATGTCTGGTACCCTGGAGTCGCGGCAATCGGCGGAGTTGGCTTGTGACAGGCAGTCATTGCTGACAGTCTGTGAAAGATAGCTATCTTGGCAGAGATGCGTTGCGCCGGTCATGGCAGCGGGGGAAGATTGAAGTGACAGGGGTCCGCAGAGTGAGTAGTGAAACATGCGGCTCATAATGAAATATTCAGCCGGGGTGTAAAAGCACTAAATGCTTTCGCTGTTATTAGCACCTGTACTTGCTGATTTCATCTTCGAACCGTGCATATTAATTTACGCAGTTTTTTTTTTTTTTTTTTTTACATGTTATTTCAGCCATAATAAAAGGGAATAGGAAAGCGCAGTGGGGATGGTGGTTTAGCAGCCTGTTTAGAGAGAGATTCAGAACACCTAGTTATGAGTGTATGTGTCAGGTACTAGCTCACTAAAATCTACTATTTTATTTGTTGAAAATCAAACAGCAATGAGCAGTTTCTTATTATCTAAAAGTGTGGTGCTACATTTCTACACTAATGATAAAAATGATAAAGCGTAATAACATTGTTTATAGTGGATTGAAAATTTCCTTTCTGGCAGGTAGCTCCTATTAAGATGACACCTACACAGATTGGTCTGTAAAACATTTGCACGAATTTAAACTGTCATTATGTATAATATACACATATTAACAGGTAGGTTTTTAAATATGGATATGAGAAGAATGTCTATCACATATATGATACTGATTATACTATTGTCATATCTTAGCATGCAGTATTATGACTTGAATTCAAGGTATTTATTCACATTTCATTTTAGACATAATTTAAATGGTGAGACAGCATGCAACAATGGGTTCATGATGTATTATTGCCAAATAGGTCCTTTTGCATGTATGTAAAATCACAGACTATTAGTATTATTTTGTATATGTTTATTCATTTATTTCCAGACATAAATTAAACACTGGATGATTATAGTAAATTTTTTCCAACAAAAATCACACAAAACATAGTGACACATAGTCACATATTGACATTTCTGTTCATTGTCAGTAATCGTGGCTGTGACAGATTTCATACGCATATTTTACATACTGTAGGAACATTTATCATCAGAGACCCAGAGGCCCACTTTATTTGGTCACTTTGTCCAGATATAGACAGTAGCAGACAAGCTTTTTGTGAAAAGACATAATCAGAGTTAAAACCAGCAGAAGCCTTCAGCACATCCCATTAAAAGCCTGACTTTGTGTGTTGCACATTGATATTGAGGTCATTATAACTGATGGTTTTGTTACCATGTGGGGGTTGCGAAGTAGAAAGCATGTTAAGGAAGAGAGATGTTTCCCTGAAGCCACTTTACTGAAAGGAGGCTTTATAGTCTAGCCTTAGGCTATTACCTTAAAGGCAGGCATTTTGACCCATTCTTCTTGAAGCCTGAAGTAAGTTTTTTTTTTTCCTGACACCATCATACATACTTAAACTGCTTCTTAAGGTATCATTCTGAAAGTGCTCATATGGATCAAAGACATAAATTATTGATATGCAGAGGAAGATAAGCATGTTATCTATTTCTAGTTCTACTTTATATACTTAAAATAATCATATTGATTATGGTGAATGAGCACTGAACATGAGACAAGATATTTGTAAACGTTCAATATCTAGTTAGTGCCACAGGAAGTCAGGGCAGTGTCCTGCAATACAAATGCTGTAGGTTAGAATCCCAGATGGGGCACTATATATGTACCCTTGAGCAAGGTACTTAAAATGAATTGCATCAATAAACATCCAGCTGGATAAAAGGATAATGAGTAAACATGTCATCTCTGTAAGACAACCTGCAAAAGGGCATCTGTTAAGCAAATAAATAATGGCAAATAATTGGCATCATTATTTTAATTACTCATGAGTTTGTCTAATGAGACACACAAAAATGTCTAATATGTCTGTCGCATTTTATTGCTTTTGGATTTGGTTTATCGCTTTTTTCTTCAGTAATAATAATATAATGTATATATTTATATATATGTTCTCCCTTTAGTATTTCTTGTGTACTGCTTTCAAAAGGCTTAGAGATCATACCTCTGAACATGAAGGTAAATGCAGCGAAACCACAGCTACCCCACTTGTGGGACATTTTTTATGGTCAGTGTTCCCTAGCATCAAACTCCGCTGTTCATACCGCTGACACAAATTAGCCTGTTTGGTCTTGACGCACTGCTGAAACTTTAATGGCCTTCAGTTTTGGAAAGCAAAATGTGATTGGGCAAATTGCTGAAATATTTAAAGTGCGGCCTGTTAAAGCTTTTACCGCGAAGAGCATCGCGTCAGAAGTTGTATGTGGTAAAAGCACGTAATTGGCTCTCCATTCTCATGCCAGTCAGTCACCGTGGTGCACCATAGTTTCCATCCCTTCCACTCCACTGCTGATGCTGATGTCAGCTCTTTGATGACTTTGCATTTCTGGCAGCTTGAGAGATGGATTGTGACAGGAGTAAACATGGAAACTGAAGAAAAAAAATTAAAAATAAGGAATTAGGTGACTTACCGCATTGCTATGGTAGCTGAAGAGCTTCATTTTCAGTCTCTGAAATATTTGAAGATTGTGGCCTGTTACAGCTGGTTCTGCTGATGGTCAAAAACCCAGTCGCCACCTGGCTGTAGGTTTCAAAACAGTGCTCCATGCATTGACACTGTGGCTGCATTTTAGAAATATGACACTATCACTATGATAACAAAGGATTATTTTTTCACATGTGTCAAAAGGAAAAGGAAATGTGGAAAAATTATGAATGACAATATGGGAGATGTTTTTACCACTCTCAAGGTCTCAAGGTTTTTTTCTTTTCTATTTTTTTCTGACTAGGCACGACCCTTTACTCATTCCGGGAAATGAGCAAATCGAGAACATGGACGTTAATGTGAAGAAATATGACTCCACGGGGATGTTTCACTGGTGCCCATCCAAAGACATTGAGAAGGTTATCCTGGTGGGTATAACTGCCTCACAGCCAAGGGTCATCGGAATCCAGCCAATTCGTACACACAGCCACTGATAGACTTTTCAGATTGTGTTGGCATGAACAGACATGCCGTTTAACACATCTAATCACTGGTGTGACACACCATTTATATTGGAGAAATGCTAACTAGACCTTTTCACTGTAATTTTTTATATAGTTATTATTGTTTTGGGCAGGGGGGTGGGAAGGACTTAAAATTGTTGTCGAATGTGTTGATCTGTTGCACATGGATCTTGTTTCATCCAAATCACAAATAATGAAATGAGAATAGAAGAATTCACACTGTCAATGGATTATGTTTGCTTTTCAGCTAAAGGGAACATTTGATAAATCAAACAAAAATGGCTCTCTCTGTATATTTACATATGAACATTTTGTCAGTGTTTTCAGCATAATGGACATACTTCATTAATTGCCCTCATGTTTCTATAATTATGGAATGTTTTTCAACAATGATTACTGAAGCATTAATCTTTATATGTGTAGCTTCATTATCAAATTGCATAACAGCTATGGTATATGTAACATAAGCGAGATTTGTACTGATGTTAATTGAACACACCGTCCATAACTTGCATCAATTACTTGCATCCCTAATAATATGTTTATGTCTTTCTTAATGCTTCTTTATTGTACTAAGGTGAGTGAACTCATTTTTTATTGGATCATGAAGTACTCCACTTGCAGGTAGGGTGGCAGAGAAGACAAGTATGTGTTGCAGATGTTCTGCTCAACTTGAATGCTTGGCTTCTCAGGCTATTTCCCTGCCACTGACACAATCCATCATTATCATTCTGTCACATTTCACAGTTTTTTTTTCTTCCCCTCCCTTAGACTCGGAGTGAGGCTGCCATGACGGTTCTGAGCGGTCATGTGGTGGTCTGTATATTTGGAGATGTCAAGTCTGCTTTGGTGGGGCTGAGAAACTTGGTAATGCCTTTAAGAGCAAGCAACTTCCACTATCATGAACTGAAGCCCATTGTATTTGTGGGCTCTCTGGAATACCTGAAGCGAGAATGGGAAACCCTACACAACTTCCCCAAGGTTTCCATCTTACCTGTGAGTACAGGTTTTTTTTTCTACTATGTATTTTAACCGGCTATTATGGTCTTAAAACATAGATGGAAACATGACCATGAAGATTAACTTATTAGCAGTGAATTTAAGGCAATTCAGTACTCACGATTACTTACAGTGGTTCAGTATTCAGGATAACAGGCCTTTTATTTCATAATGCTATTTGTGACAAAATGTCAGGTGGGTTTTTTAAAAGCACATTTAACCATTTTTTGTCCATGTTTGCTACTTATTTTTTCCTTATGTTTGAATCTACCCAGAAATGATGGTTTAGCAGGCCTTAAAGGGTAGCACACACAGTTTATGCTAAAAACATTTAAAAAAATTTTTAACATGACTTTTGCATATGGCATACCCCATCCAGTGATGACTTTTGACTTTGAATATTAATATAACAGCATAAATTTGCAAAGAAAGCTCATACCAGCCCTGTCTGTCTTTTCAATCAGAAACTAGCAGTGTGTGCCATTGTATTCTTCCATATATTAGCCTCCATGTTTCCGTGGAATCAGTCAAGATGTATTAATGAAAAAATGCAAATGATTGACAGAATCATTTTCTCTCCTCTACTACCATTTTTGATAGCCACAGAAATGAATACGCTTATATATATTTGGAAGCAGTTGAAACAGTATCAATACTTATTTTGCAGTCATGTTTTGCAAATCCATTGTTGCTTGTCTCCAAGTATCTATGGAGTCTACACAATAGCCCACTATACCCCCAACTTTGGATGATAGGTGAAACATGAGAATTATATTACTGTAGACAGAGTAGTCCTCATACACACATTTAGTCTTAATGGAGCTGTGTGTTTCTGGTGTGCATCAATATTCAGTGCAGAAGGTCACAGTCATCTCTGAATAGATTGTCTGCTGTAAAACAAGTGCCAGAAATGCAATACAAGCATAGCAGTAGCTATAGTGCAGACACAGATCCACTTGTATGTTAAAAACAGCCAGACAGCCTAATCTCACTTTGGGAAAATGGGAGCATGAATCATGCCTCTAATGCATTTTTGTAAAAATAATGCATAGTCAAAGTGGACACATCCAAATTTATTAATTTTACTTCACATTTAATTGGACTGACATTTAAAACAAGGCTTAAACACACATACACACACACTTATGCGTGCATGTACGCGCACACACACACACACACACACACACACACATACTTAATTATCACATGTATTAACACTTTTCACTACGATATTAAATCTTCAGAACCCCCACCTCTTCACATTTTAGTCTGTGCCAGAGATAATTTGCGCTGGGGAAATGAAGCCCGTTTAATGTAAATCAATTGCTTGGCATACATACGCTAAGATGTGAAGTGCTGGCATATTGCCTGCTCGTCTTCCTGTTAGGAATAGCTTGGCTGAATATTAAAACTGAACCCAAAACGCTGCCATCAGCACCAGCTACCCTTTAGATTAGTACACATCTCCGGTTTCCCAGCACATCGTTAGATCAGCTGAATGTCATGCCGTTAAAAAAGCAGAATACTTGTTAACTTATTTCCCAAAGCTCTGTTCTCAATCTTTAATTTGTTTTTCTTGTTTTTTTTTCCCTCTGTGCTGAAGGGTACGCCATTAAGTCGGGCTGATTTGAGGGCTGTCAACATCAACCTCTGCGACATGTGCGTTATCCTGTCAGCCAATCAGAACAATATCGATGATGCTTCACTGCAGGACAAGGAATGCATCTTGGCATCACTCAACATCAAATCTATGCAGTTTGATGACAGCATCGGGGTCTTGCAGGCTAATTCCCAAGGTAAGAACTGCCCTATAATACTTCACTGCATTGCCTACAGGGGACAGGGCCTGGCAAGAAGAATATCCCTCATTGGGTGATTTAAAGTACCTCACATCAGTTTGTTTGACAGTTAAACCTGCTGATTACTCCTAAGGTTAAAAAATGCAGCCAGCCGTTTCTTTTTTTTTTTTTTTTTTTCTATGCCATAGTGATGAATACTGTTGAGAAATATTGTAGTACACATTCAGTTACACCGGGGGTTGTTGGCTAGTTTAATACAAACAAGGGAAGTGGTGGGTGACTGGGCTGTTCAGATCAGATGAAGCTGATATTCCCCTGCCTGATATAGCACCTGTATAACTACAGCGGAGGTTGAACAAACACTGTAACATTGCTGTAGTTTTATACTCTGTTCTGTGGTGTATATGGTGTCATGTGTTCAGCTTCCTATGGGATTGAAACGCTGTCCTGAAATAACAGTCATTATGATCTATATCATTCTAAGCCATTAACATCTGCGGCAGCAGCTCTATTCCCAGACAAATGGAGTTGAACAGATTGTTTATAAATTCAGATAAACATGTAACCTCTTGTGCCCATCAGGATTCATCATCATTAACCAAGCAATATAATTCGTAAGTGCCACGCTTTCAGTTGCCATTCATTAAGCAAATTACTCATCCTGTAGATTTCTCCCCTAATGTGATTAAGACTATGATACTTGTTGAAGGGGTTCTTTTGAAGAGGAAAATACATCTTAAGCACTGAGTGAAAAAAATAAGTGATACATAAGGTCATTCTCTGAAAAAGTTGTATATACTAGTCATTTATTTAACAGTCGCTCTATAATTTGAAATTTAAGATGCCTAAATGTGCACACCGACAGAATTATAGATGGAATTACAGAAAATTAACATTGAAGCAGATTTTAACTTAGAAAGTGCATATGCATTTGTAATGTGAATTTTTTTATTAGTAAATTTTCACATAAGGATAACATTTTCTGGATAGCATTGTGGAAATCATATATCTTTTACCTGTACTGCCCATAGGCACTGTCGGTGTGCCATACCCTATTCAAATATCAATACAGATGTAAAATCAAATGGCTATCCTCAGAAAAGCCTAACCTCAACATCTGATGTTGTTGCACATCATCTGATGTCCGATCGGATGGTTTCATCTAAATGTATGCCTTAGAGAATAAAGTATCAATATTGCTTTAAATCCCTACCATTCTGATGGTGGCAACAAGTGCAAATGAAAAAATACACAACCTGGTCACATGGGAAAACTTTCATGCGGTTAGGCAACTGTGAGCTTCAGAATGGCCTGGGGGGAAAATACACTGCTAGAGCTCTTGTTATATCAACTGAAGTGGTGGAGTTAAGCAGTGGAGCTCATGCCTTGTCTAGAAACATGAAATACCTTTGTAAATCAATTGTTTAATAAACGCTGTGGGTTATTGGATACAAACTCTCTAATCTCTGTTTTTTTGGTTTTTTTTTTTTGCTGGGGTTGATAGCCTCGGGCAGATGGGAAGCCTCTTTGTAACACTCAACATTTATGAAATAAACCTCAGTACCTTAGTCCTAATTTGAGTTATGTGTTTTCCTTTTTGGTTTGCTTTCTTTTTTTCCTCGTTCCTGACAGTATGGGGCAAGGGTGGGCACTGGTCTTGCTCTTGTGGCTTTAGTGCTATTTTTAGTACTCTCAGGCTTTCAACCTTTGGTCACTGTTCTGAATGAACAATACTGTGTGCACTATTTAGCATTTACATTTAAGGTGACTGCCATCAGTAAATGATGATAATAATTCCGTTGCTGCCAAAGGTATTTTCAGTTTTGTATAGTCTATACTTGTTGGAATGGAAATAAGAAATAATCACCATTACTAAAATACTTTTTAACACACATGTCTATAAATTAAGGGGTCTAGAGTATGCTTAGTGGAAAAAAATGATATAAGTCTATATTTTTACTAGATAGCCCTCATATTGTAACTGTCGCTGATTGTCAAAGCTGTCT
The DNA here is from genome assembly GCA_019176425.1 of Megalops atlanticus. Lineage (NCBI taxonomy): Eukaryota > Metazoa > Chordata > Actinopteri > Elopiformes > Megalopidae > Megalops > Megalops atlanticus. The sequence goes on from CM032875.1 coordinate 62,434,317, forward strand.
TCAAAACCTGTAATGTCTTTTAACTGATTTGTAGCATTGCCAGTCACTGAATTTTTATTACTAAATGTTGTGTCAGCTTTAGGCAATGTCAAAGTACCAGTATGTATTTTAGATGTATATTTATTCTTAGGTTTACAATTTAGTGCTGTGCACCTGAAAGATAAACACAGCTGTTTATGTTAAGTTTTATGAATTTGTAATATCTAAAATGAATGCATGTATTAAGTCAAAGCAAAAATTGCACAAAACAGAGCTGCATTGAATGTTTCTCCCCACATTTTCATCATTGAGAAAATGGGTAGTGTGAGCTCTAGTTTCAGAAGAAATGCTGAGCACCTAGTGTCTCTGTTTTCGAAGACTAGCCAACCATGCTGTATTCCCGCCTTGAACATCCTGACAGAAAATGGCAGAGCCTCCACAGAATTTCTCAAACTTTGCAACCTGAATCCATTCCTTGCAATATGGTTGTCACTGTAAAACTATAAGCTTCCATTTTCCTAAGTCAGCATTAAATGACGGATGTCAAAACACAGGCAATGTATTATGCATATACCGTAGCATTACTGATTTAAGGTGTTTACTTGTCAGCTTGAAGAAATGCAAAAACGTCAAGTTGTGTGTATTCATACCCATGTCACTTGTAGTGTGTTTTATACTTCTGAGTGGCACTTTTTCCGATAAAAGGTTTTCAGGTTCCACTTCGCCACTTTTATGGTAACAAAATGACCAACATGTAAAATTTATACATAGTAGTTGATGGAAGGCTATAAATGCTAAATATGCTCCTGCTGCCCCTTAAAAGCAGAATATCCATCCCTACTGCAATATTTAGGCAAGCATCTGAATAATTTCTTCCTTGAGCCCCCCCTTTTACCTCCACCTAACTGGTATAACATGTTTACACTTTCTTTAACTAAATGCAGAAAACATGCATACGCACAGTAGAGACAAGTAAAGACCATTCAGCTTGCTGACTGACATGATCACTGCCAAGACTGTTTTCTTATTTTGGTAAATGGCCACAGGGAGCAAATTGAATTCCTAATCATTATTTACAACCTCAGAACCAGTGGTAGGCTCTTGTATTCTTTACCAAAAATGGTGTCACCTGGTCCACCACAAGGTGGTCATAACAGTACCTTAAAAGTCATCAAGGAATTGGTTCATTTTCCCCCTTTTACGTAACTTATTATTGTTTATTTTCATAACTGAAATGACGCTTTTCAGGGATCGCTGTTTTTGTGATAATTTACATCTTTTTATTATGATAATGAGCAACGTGTGGAGTGAAACAAGGAATTTTTCATCCAACACCAATATGAACATACGCTTTTAACTTTACTGATGCTAGTACAAGGTGTTTATCTAATCATGACTTTCTTTTTTATAAAGGTTTCACCCCTCCTGGGATGGACAGGTCATCACCAGACAACAGTCCAGTTCATGGACTAGTTCGACAGGCTTCCGTTACAACAGGAGCAAATATCCCAATCATAACTGAGCTAGGTATGTCAATGATAACCATGCCTAAACATTTTATCATCAAAAGCTGGTGGTTGAGTAGCTACTTACATTTATGAATGCATGAAAGATTAATAACTAATCCTTGTAAAATGCTACATTCCAAAAGATGTATCTACATGTTTCTGTATATATGTTTGTATCTACATTTAATATCTGCATTTTTTCATATCACGTATGTGCCTACAAAGTTGTTGTTGTCCAATCAAGGTTAGCTATGAATGAAGAAAGGTGGTTTAGGGGAAGCAGAGTAGTTAAGTAGGAATAGAAAAGCTGCTTTGACAAAAAAAAAAAAAAACATGGAGTAGCAAAATGGGTCCATTTATTAATAACAATGAATCTGCCAGTATTCCCTTGGCACAGGGGCTCATGAAAGTTTCAGATCTCAGTAGGCACTAAAGCACAGGAGACTGGCCACTATAACTCTCCCCTGACCCAATTAGAACGCATTGTACGAAGAAGGACTCTAAAAACGGGGACATAAAGCTGGATTTCACGTAACCCTCCCAAGCTATTCTTTATGGAGCCACACAGCAAAAGCAAGAGAGAAGGACTACTGGTAGCAAAGTTTCGTGTTATGACATTACCTAGATTTGGTAACATTGTTTTTGTGTTGTGGTGACAATGCGGAGATACCTTTTTTTTTTTAGAAATATGCATGATAAATAAACATGTCATTTAAATAAACATAATTTAAAAAGTCAAATCAAATATACAGGAACCATTTATTTTAAAGTATTTAGAAATTGGTTTTACATTTCTTGAAAGGTCGATTTAAAGTGGTTAACAGCTGCACTGGGCTACCAACATAGTACCCGAGAGCCTTAAATGACAATTTAGAGCCATTTGGAAAAAAAAAATTGTGATTGGCTTTGAAGTCACTCATAAACAGAAAAAGCAAAATGGTCATTCTGATATTTTTCACAGGCAATACTAGAACTACTAATACAGTTATCGTCTGATTACACTTTATTGTACGACTACAAGTACAAATAATATGGAGCTTTTAGTCATATGCTGAGGGAGTTGTCAAACACAGAACCATTTGGCCACAGAGTATTGCCGTGCGTAGTGTTGCTGGCCTTTAGTTATGGACTCATTTTTGTTTAGTAGTTCCTCAGTTGACTATAAAGTGTCTCGTATGGTAAATTTTTAAAAAATATGTTTCAATAACAATTTCCCCCAATGGTGTTTTGCATCATTAGCTAAACCTGGCAAACTACAGCCTTTGGTATCATTCAGTCAGGACAAAAACAGTGGAACCAACATTCAAATGATAACTGAGCTGGGTAAGCTGTGCCTTTGTCCTTTTCTGCAGTGTCGTTCCTCCTCCTTCATCAGCTTCTCTTGATTTATCTGGCTGCAATAGAGGACTGCTCCCATGGCATCACTTTGAACACATTTTATTCTTGGTTCTGGTTGAAATTGACTGTCTTGTTTTTGGCCTTTTTTTTAATGATTTTTTCAGAGCATCGCTAGGCCTTTGATCACACCCGTCTGTCCTTGTGGCTGTTTCCATAGCATCTCCTCACAGCTCCTTCCTTTGGCCTGGGCCCTTTTCATCAGTCTCTTGTCAATATGACTGACATTTCTTTTTGCTGCTCACAGGAAGTCTCGGAAGAAATAAAATTTCAAAAACAAAACTCAAGATCAAACCTTCCTTTAAGCTGTTTATTTTTTCTAGATTCCTTCGAAGCATAGATACTGTATTGAAGCTATGGCACAAAGAAAGCTTTTATGATGCACTTTTCAAATGAAGTGGGATTTCAGTGTTATATTGGAGGAGAATGTCCAGTGGTGCTAGAACTTGCTGGAAATGACATTGAAACAGGCCATGCTACAGGCTCACAGAGCAGAAGTTTTAAATTTGTTTTTTATAAGTGAAATAAGTATGTTCTAAGGAAGAAAATATAAATTTCCCCTGTAAATAATCTAAAAAATAATATCCGTCCATAATAAAACATCTGAAATCTGCATGAAGTACATTATTATTGCAGAAAGCAGCAATGAATGTAATGTCTTCAAGTAATTTATCCTTAACAAAAGAATAATTTTTCTGTGAATATGTTTTATTTCTCCCTAAAACCCTCAAATACACAAATATGGAGTGACATTGTCTCAGAATATGGAGAGCCATTTTTGTAATGTTATTTGCAACAGGCTATGTAAGTTAGTTCCTTTTGAATAAATTTATTCTCATTGCGATGATGCATCAAATATACTGTCTATCTTTCCTTGTATTTTAGCTTCAAACTGTAAGAATGCATGGTTCCATAACTGCATGAATTACATGGACGTGGGATGTACAGTAACTACAAAATGATTACTCATTACAACCATATCATATCAATGTGGAAATTACAACCATATCATATCATATATTTTTAATGTGGTCATACAGAGGAAAGTAATAGACACACAATGGATACTGCCTAATAGAAAATTATATGAGAAATCTGGAAAATTAGAATTGTCACGTGTGACAAATCAGCCATAATTCCACGTTTAATGTAAGCATACCCTTTTCTTCTGTTATATGCTTAATGTTGAATTCAATATATTATCAAAACAAGCAACTTGAAGTCTATAGTGTGGAAGAAGACAACAGCTGCTTTTATTCAGTATCCATGCATGTCCCTAATAACAGTTCTAGTTATACTGTGATTCACACTTGATGTGTTTTTACCATATACTGAAATGTAAAGCAGTGGGTTAATCATTGCCCATTTCTGCTTCTCCTGACCGCTGCAGTACTTGAAAATATGTCAGCGGTGCTTCAGCATCCTTGACTGTGTGAACAGACCTTAGTGATTATGATCCCCTTTTTTTTCCACAGTGAATGACTCCAATGTTCAGTTCTTGGACCAAGATGATGATGATGATCCCGACACGGAGCTGTACCTCACTCAGCCTTTTGCATGCGGGACAGCCTTCGCCGTCAGCGTGCTGGATTCCTTAATGAGTGCGGTACGTTACCACTTTCATACACGCACTTTACAGAGACAACTGCATCTCTTATTTTAAAAGTAACTGCTGGATTCAGTCGATGTCCATCTTTAACTCTATTTGTCAAATGCAAGTGCAAAGAATTTTTGTGAAAAAAGGATCGGTTCAATGAGTTGAAGTTAAGGACGTTAAGTTAAGTGTTGATTGAATCCAGGAGTTCAGAATCGGGCAATTTGGCATTAAGTTTTGTTTCCTACCATGCAGACTGCCTTGTTCCACAGTCTGTGGGAAACGACACTGCTGTACACATCTGCCACATGAATGGTGTACGCAGTTGCATTGTATAAAACTCTAAATGAAGATAAGCAATGGTAGCTGTAAAACAATGTCATCCACACCAGCAGCATGTGATCAACATTAGGTGCCTTGGCCCTAGGGTGCCAAGCCGCTGTGGAAGGCTGGAGTGGAAGACTGTAGGCAATCATGCCTCACTAAGGTCAGATTTGTTCTCAGCCTGGAGATAAATATTGACAAGCAAGTTGGTATGGAACACCACATGGCAACTCAAAATAAGGAAGAAGAATAAGTTGCCATTGTTGCATGTAATCAATAAATATACATGACTTGTTCTTGCATCGTTAACCTCTTTGAGATGAGGTTATTACAGTGTATATTGAACTATACATATATACTGTATCTTCGGTTTTGAAGAAGATATTTTCATTCTGAACCCTCAGTTGTTGAGGGAGTAATGTTATAGAGTTGTCAAATATACATTCCTCTCAATATTTTAATAGAGGAAATAATTTGATCACATTGCAGTTTCTCCTTGAGTCAACTTACAAATCTGATTGAATGTTAAATTTTTCAGTATGTACAAAGCATTTTTCCATGGATTTTACTGACCATTCATCATATAGTCATGTGGCAGGACAGAAAAATAACTTTCTCAGTTATTTTATATTAAGACCAAACTGAAGCACATACACTGGACTCCAGACCCTCTGTAGTTTTACTGCACTGTTAGTTTAATGTGACTCTGACAAGGGTTAAGACTTCCAAAAACAGGTTTATGTCACAGTAGGAAATGTACTGACATTCTTTGTGCATATATTTTAACACTACTGAAAAATTGTTCAGTGTTCTGTTACACATAAGTAGAATTTTACTCAATGATAGAATATTCCATTTCCAAGTCATAGCAGGTGTCCGTAAATGGCGACAACTTACATGCTGTAAATGTGATGATATCAGGCTCTGTTGTGCCAGTCAGCTGTGTCTCAACCCAGGTTAAAGCCAAGAATGATCACTTTCAGGTAGCTGTGGCAACTCAACTGGCATTTAACATTTGTAAGAATTTATTACTATAAATGAAATTCGCATTACTCAGCAAGGAAGCATAAGCCAAAGCCTATACAAGCATGTTGCATATTGCTGACTAGCTGTACTAGCTATCTGTAGCTAGTTCTAAGTTAGGTAGCTTTAACCAGTAAGCACTGGTAAAAGACAGCTAGTAGCAAGACAGCTTGTCAGCTGTTTACTTCCTCTTTAATTTTAAAGAGGTTTTATTTGTATGCATGTATTTTGATCATTCTGAACATTTTATGGAGTACGCAGAGCTTTGATTAGGTATATATAGCTTTCAAATTCAGTAAAACAGTGTTGACTAACAAAATGTCTTTGGCTAGCTATCGTTTCAGTTTTGTTTAAAATGTTAGAAAAATAGCCAAAGCTCTAATTTTAATTACTTGTATTATTGAGCTCTGTTTCTCATTGAAATAGACCCCAATAGCACCCTCTAGCAACTGATCAGTTTAGTGTAAGTTGCTTAGATAACATCAGTGGGGCATGCATTTATTCTCCAGGTGGCGTTAGTGATGTAACTCATTCACTTATTAATAATTTGAATCCCCACAGTTTCCACATTAGATCACTACATGCAGTACTGAATAGCTAGTGAAACATTTTAAAGCGTGAAAAGACATGATTTCTCAGTATAATTTCATGTCATCAATCAGAAATGCCATATGTTGGGCACATCAGCCTGGTCATATTTTATGAATTTAATGAAAAAATTCCTCGCAAAATATCCATCCAGCAAATTCACATGGTTTTGGGAGATACACTCCCTTTCATTTCTCTGTAATTTCTCCTCCGAATGAGCCACATGAAAGCCACATCTGAGTGTAAAGGTGACTGTTAACAGTTACACTGTTCTCTGTAAATAGATTTTGGCAAGAACTTAAAATGTAAGCCTAAAATTTGGTTGCCAGACTTTGGTTACTTTTATGAAAAGAGGCCCACTTAATGCACCTGAGATTAGTTGTTACCACACTTTGTTTTCTCTGGGAAACAAACAGAAGGAGCCACTGAGCGTATTTTTGGTTAGAAAATTGATTTTGTCATTCTACCAGAAAATGTACACACCATGTGGAAATACCTCTTGACTTGTTGTCCATATTGGATAGCTAAAAAGTAGTCTCAGTGCCCTTGAAGGTTAACAGCCACTCAGATGTTCTGTTCAAGTTCCTCTAGCAGGCAGAAGTTCGAAAATGAAATGCCACATTGATCAGACAGAACGGCTAGATATAGTGTCATCAAAGGAAAGTTATTTTCAAGGCTCTCCTCATAAAATGTGTCATCAAATGGATTTTCAAGTGTCACTTTCGATGTTTTAACAAGGTAAGTACTGAATGGAAGCTCCTTTTAATGATTTGCTTGACATGTAAGGTGGGCCCAGGCGCAAGCACTTTCATTTGCCTGTGATATTATCCCCCTTCGAGATGGCAAAGAGACGAAGAGCACTTTCCGTGCTATGATGGCTTCATTTGTCTACCTTTCAGTTTGAGTGAGGTTAGAACAAAGCAGCCTTCAAGTGCATTTCACACTGGACAAAGGTAATGCTTCCTAATAGACAGCACTCATCCATCATGCTGCTCCGTAGTCCTGTCAGCCTCCCAGAAAGATGTCACAGTGCAGGACAAGCCGGGAGAGACACAAGATTTTACACCAGAAAGAAAATGCTCAATCTCTTAGAGCAACAAAAATAGACCTTGATAGTGTCTTTGGGAAAGGCTGAGTTTAGCACCTATGGGTTCATGTATCATCATGTACCAGAAAAAAAAAACAAAATCAGAATGGATATCTGTTAACGCATATGAGCGATTAACAGGTAAACGTCTGCCGAGAGCTTTCAGTTTAGTGGAGGTTATACACAAGAAAGTGCTAGGTGGCAGTACTGGACTGATGATCTCTTAGATACAGAGATCACCTTTTGAGAGCATCTTTTTCACCAAGGACAAATCAAGAAAAAGGAACACAGGGCCTCTGCCAGACACACATTAGCTAGGTCCTTTTGTAAGGTGCTCCTCTAATACGGATTATAATTGCATTCCATGTCTGTACAGTGTATCAGTATTGGCATGTGCATTTCTTCAGATCATGTTTGGTATTGAAGGTGTAGTCCATTTTGTTTTTAAGTTTTAGTGAAGTGTTGAGATAAAATGCATGAGTATGGTACAATTAAGACAAATGTTCACAGCTGATATTTGCCATTATGCAGTGCAGTGTATAATTTACATTTATGCTGCTTTTAAAGACTGTGTAAATGAAACAAATGAGCAGATAATAGAATTGTGTCAGCATGTGTTAACTTGTGTCAGATCCTTCACATTATCTTTTAAGGTTTATTCCAGGTGAATGTTGAGCTTCATTCACTTACCATTAGCATTAACCAAAATGTTATTTGTGTCTGTCTGCATAGCGCTTTGCAGTGCTTACAGTGATGTATTTTTACATTTACACAGATGGAATCTTTTTATTCATTTGTTACATAATAAGTCTATAGCAGCAGCTTGAATATGTGTTTCAGTTGAAGTTCTGGTGATGGCTAATGGAAGTGAAAAAACCTGCAGTAATTGGGTCCTGCTGTCTTTTCACTTCCCACAGAAAGCGATTTGAAGAGACAGCTTGGGGTTTAAATAACAGAACCCGGGATAAGTTGCAGTTTGGATGTCTTCAGTTGTGACTTTAATGGTGTTTGCGTAAAGATTTTTTTTTTCCTTTTATCTCTGCAGACATACTTCAATGATAATATCCTCACTCTGATCCGGACTTTAGTAACGGGGGGCGCTACGCCAGAGCTAGAGGGCCTGCTGGCTGAGGAGAACGCTCTGAGAGGTGGCTACAGCACGCCGCAGACGCTCGCGAACAGGGACAGGTGTCGCGTCGCGCAGCTGGCGCTGTACGACGGGCCCTTTGCAGACTTGGGGGTAAACGCATATTTAAAAAGAGCTGACTGGTTTTGTCACTTGGCCCAACGGCACACTTTCTGTCCACACTTCAAATCAGAAGTGAAGAACTGAGCAAGGGCAGGGTTCATGTTGCAGCAGGCCATTTCGTCCCACCTCGTATTGAACAACTCACCATTTGGCAGCACTATTATAAGGGCTTTGCATCATATTAGTAAATTAATCATGGTTGCAGTGTTCTTTCTACACTAAGGTACTGACACACTGCACATTCATATGGCAAACATTGACATTTTACATATGTAGTTATTAAAGACATATAACTACTGACAATTGCCCTTTTTATGTTTTAAATTGTGCAGTTAAAAGTTATTGAACTGTAAAGATTTCTGTAAGGCATTCAAACATATCAAAAATTACTTTTCTGCAAAGTGTACTGTTTTCCATGGTACAAACCCTGACTCCGTTATTGTTCTTCTGTTTTACAGGATGGTGGCTGCTATGGTGACCTGTTTTGTAAAGCATTAAAAACATATAACATGCTTTGCTTTGGAATTTACCGATTAAGAGATGCACATCTAAGCACCCCAAGCCAATGCACAAAACGGTGAGTCATCCCCAATGGGTTATGTAGACTATATATTGATTTAAAAAAAACACTATAAAAGTGTACACACAATGCGAAGCTGTATATGTATGGAAAAGGCCCAACTCAGTAGTGGTATGGTGTGTTGAGCTACTATGTGAGCAGAGTACAAGAAACATGATATTTATACAGGATATTAATTTTTGCCATTAAGCTGTATGTATGTAACTAGCTCAATTGTGTTGTATTCACTGTTGTTTAATCATTGCATATCTTGTTTCCCTTTGTAGGTATGTTATAACGAATCCACCGTATGAATTCGAGCTGGTCCCAACAGATCTGATCTTCTGCCTGATGCAGTTCGACCACAACGCGGGCCAGTCCCGAGCCAGCTTGTCCCACTCGTCTCATTCCTCCCATTCCTCCAGCAAAAAGAGCTCTTCCGTTCACTCGATCCCCGTGACGAACCGGCAGAACCGCAGCAAGGCCAGAGACTCCAGGGAAAAACAGAAGTACGTGCCCCTATAGAGACGTGTTACCCTCCATGTGTGTGACACCATTTGTAACCACTGTTGTTCCTCGACTGCATTTCCTACAAGAGACCTGTTGCCGTGTGTGCTAGCTGTTTGGGCCATGGCCATTTGCATGTGATCCCTCACTCTAATGAAAGCATTGCATCGATCCCCATCATCACTGTCATCCCCAGTGGTCTCATCCCATCTGCACAACAGCATCCATAAAGCACAGAAGTAAACAGCAACATATATACACAACTAATCTTCCTTTTGACAGTAAAATCATTACAATACAGAATGTTATTTGTAAGTAGTTGTTACTGATAGTGCTGAAATATCTGACAACAATATGATCATCCTTGAAGACTTACCAAAGTCTGATCTTACCAAAATTTGATATTTTAATCATAGTCTCTCAATTATACACCTGCTGTAAGGATGTTATCACTTTACAAATACTGTGTTTATTTTAGCTCAAATGTAAATGCTGTGTAAATTATGAGAAAATAATGTCTAAAATCAGGTACTGGAAGTTAAGGATGAACCATTTTTATTTTTGAATGAATTGTCTTTTTGATTATTTTTGTAACTTAATATGAGGGTCTATCAAATCTTTAAATCAAGTCTATCAATCTCCATGAGCCCACCATACAGTATGTCTATACTAAATGTTTAAATATGTGTAGAACAATCACAAAATGCCTTTTGTGGTAATTTAATAAAGCATACAGTATGAAAATTACTGAAATTTATCCAAGTGAGTCATGTTAAATATTAATAGTGATACCATGATCTTAAGATGCCTTTTATTTGCAGAATTTTTATTTTTACTACTGTGTGTTGCTTGAACATTTTGTCAAGGATTTAAGTTCAGCCTTGACTGATGTTGAGAAATTGTGTAAAACAACAATGAAGAAAACAATGATAATGTGCAATCTTACTTTGATGCAGAGAGAGGAATCCAGATATATCTGTTTTGACTTTGATCTCATTAGGCTACCGAAAGTTACAAACTAAATGATAGCTTACATTTAAGCACTGTTAATAATATTCTACTTTCAAAATCAATGTAGACAGTCAGAAGTCCTCAGACAGTTAATTATTATTTGAATATATCCCCTCAAAAAGTGTGCAATGCCATCTGTGGCAATTGTGGACCTCATAGATGCAACTCCCACAACAGAATGCAACCCAAAGTTAGGCCCTAAAGCACCTAATTACATCAGTGACTATGTCAACAATTGAACATACTAGAGAATACATGGGCCTTTCCACATTTAGAACCCACTTGATGAGTCTGGCAAAAGGCCCAGGACAACTGCTGATCCATATGCCATTGACATTCTTGACACATCCAGTAACATCTAAGATGGGCCAGGTATCATCTTAGTGGAACATCGGTGACTTAACGTCAGTGTTCTTCACCCGGTCATCCTGATTTATCTTCGGCAAACTGGCAGGCATGTCTGAGACAGGAGGGGGGTGGACAGGAATTGGTCAAAGTGTCACTGCATCTCAATGGTGACAAAAATGACTACGACTGCGGGCCAGCGCAAACAAGATGTCTGTCCCTGTGCCAAGAACGAATACAGAAATCCTGGAACTTCTGATTATTATTCCAATAATGATCTGATATCCAAATGCAATGAAATGAGCTCTTTTACTGTATGTGGCAGAATGCAGAATGTCGCTTAACTGTTATTAATGTCCAAGCATAAAGAGTACAGTTATATTCACAATACTTGCATTGTAAAAGGTTTTTGACCACAGTTAAGACACAAACAATCATCATCTTTTGCGAGCATGCACCCATAATAATGAATTTTATTTGAGTGTTTGACCTTACAAAATACTGAAATTGTTTAATTTCATGTATGTGCTGATAAAATACTAGATAGGATCACACAGTTGTATATTTCTTTAATAGTCAGCAAACATGTAAAGGTTCATATGGTTAGTAAATGACCCAAAAACATTTCCAAAACATTATTATGAAATATGTAGAAGTCTATACAGACGATATACATTAAAAATGATTTCAGTATTTTAAAGGCAGAAAATACATTTAAAATAAAAGTTGCATGTTATCTGGAAACAATGTGCAATGCTATGAGTCTGAAAAGACAGTGAGAAAAAAACTCAAATAAAAGACACTCATATCACAAGAACCACATTGTTTAATCTGATGGCTTGTAAAATGCTACGCATGGAAAGTGTTTCTGCTTGATCTGTTCATTGCGACACACACATATGTATGTGTGTAAATATATGTTTCTGTGCTAATATATGAACTTATATATGTATATGTGTACATATATCAAGTTTTATATATTTGACATATTTTATTATTAGAGTATAGTGTTTAATTTAGCTTTGAGTTGATAAGCTTGGTTTGATAAGACCGGACCATTTTTCCTGACATGACCAACATCTTACAGACCAAATCTTGTCAGATACAAACAAACAACAATAAAAGCATGATAAATTCTTTGTAGTCCCTTTGCAAGAGATACTTCTTTTATTCGATGTTCTATATACATGCACTTTTGTTACCATACAGACTAGACTGTATGCATGGTAAACCTTATCACATGCACATGTTAAAATCTGAAATTTTCTAGACTTTCTGCTGTATTATAGTGGAGATACAGAGGATGGGACTAACTACCTTTGATGTAAATGTTTTGTAAAAATCACAGTTTATAGCTGAAAATGCCAAACCTCAGTGTGTCCATGATGATAAATCAAATTGATTAAATATTCCTGAACAGCTTGACATTTCATATTATCAGACATATTATTTGGTACTAATAAGGTACTAATTCATTATACAAACTCAAACATAAGTAATGTTGGAGGCATGTAGGTTTAATTTTTTAGTTCAATCTGGTTAGCAGAGGTCAAGAAGCAACCGTAGGTCATAATATGAGGTTTGACTCAGCCAGTCTCTGTCTGACATGACAGAGAAACTGCATTTTAGGGACCACAGTGACAGACAAAGGCTAATGTGAATCAGATGGTGACACATCTCACTCTGCAACTGTAGAGTTTTGAAACAATTGTGTCAGCCCCTTGGGTCTACATTGTAGACAGCAGTGTTATCACAATCACAGCTCAGAACTGTGACCTCTACATTTTGGTAACGGCTCACCAGATTACATTAAGGCTGTTAGCTACTATGTTTTTTAATCCACATTGGTTTTCTTGACATGAATTTTTGGTCACTATTTTAGTCTTCATACAGACATTTATTAAATTCATATGTTACCAGAGAGCAAATAATATTCCCTATCCTGTCATGTACATACTTGGAAATGAGGTCACCCAATTCACTTGCAAAACAATTGGTGGCCAGGTTTGGTTCATCAAGGTTGACAGTCCACCCATTTCTGAGTAGTGTGGTGAACCCAGCATACACCTAAATGTTCGACTGAATTTTTATCTACTTTCAAATGTTTTTTGAATGGTTGAGTCATCTTACAACAACCAGGGTTTCAAAACTGAAATGGGTATGCCATGTAAAAGTCTCTCCGTCACCTAATTTTACAGCTATGAATGTAAGTGATTATCATTAATTTAGCTCATTTTAGACCAAGCACGTCTCAATAAAGTTCAAAAAGGCTTAAAAAAGATGAGTGAAGGAGTGCAGAGGATATGGTCATGTCAGCGAATGTGTTTGAGATATGTCTTTTGCTTTAAATACTGTTAAACTTACTTAGATTACTTCTTTTTCTAAAGTGCAACAAGGATGAATAGAATGGGCCAAGGTATGATTGAAGTTAATTATGCATGACGTAGCAAATGCCGTGGGTTTAATCATAACTTTGTCCTTGTGGAGAATTGTTATGACAAGGGAAAACAGATGATATTATTTGATATAGTCATGCCATCTCTTTGCTTTCTGACTGAAAGTGAAGTGGCTGCTTTTGGTGCCCTATCGTTGCACTGCCCAAGACCACCCCAGCATTGCATGCGGTTGCTCATATTTGTTTAGTCCCTTTATACCGGACTTGATCCTTCCTTCTTTCATTTTTAACCAATTCATTTTTTAATAATGTAGATGTTCTGTTGTGTTTTATTTTTTATGGATAAACTTACATTTATAAATACTCTACTACACATTATAGCTTAAATTCCTCTTTTGATTTCATGGTTTTGTTAAGTTGTTCAATCTGAGACAACTTGAAATGTGTGAGCTCTGTGTGAATGCACGTCTGTTTTTTTTTTTGGGGGTTTGCTCTTTTTTAAGAAGATGCATTTAGTTAATGGAAGAGCAAAGTTACAAAAAGAGGCCCTGACAAATATGTTCCTCCTCTGTAAAGAAATATCACTGAGGGGGTAGTGATACAGACAGTGATACATGTGACCACAACTGAACAAAGAGGCTGAGACAATTCTGCAAGACTTTCTGGCTCATGTTTCTAGCTCATGACTGAACTGGTATTGAATCCAAATGATATCCAGCTCTTTAACTTTCAACTTAATTTCAAACAAGTGGTCAACTGGAATAAAAAAAAACCTGTATGTATTAAATGATATAATACTAGCTTAAGTGCGTTACCCAAAAATAAGGACAACATGGCATTTAGGTAAGACTGAATGTCTCCTGAGATTCAAGATGCTTTCCGAGATGGAGAATGTGGCCCGTGGTCCACTGAGGGCATTTTTTTACCTCTATGGAGCTGAAATATGCCTGTTTACATCTATGATGTTCACAGCTGTTTCTTCATGTCTGTATTGCACGGTAATGCTTTCAAGTTGTCCTCCCTGTGCCTCCTGCTCCCCATGGTCCCTGGTATGACAACCAGGTTTTAAGACTCTTCACTTACTTGCTTTAAGCCAAAATGATCTAACCTGCAAGCCAACATCTCTGCTGCTGGGTCTGCTACTCTGAGAGGGGCTAGTCTTGTTGCTAAGGCTGTTCCATGTCATAGTGCAAACACGTCAGAGCAAATATTTCAGTCGATTGAGACTGGTGGACGAAGCATCCTGTACCGTAATGGGTAGTCTCCCGTGACTGCGTACGCCATTATGCACCTGTATAATCACAGCAACCACCCTGCCTCTTTCCCAGTGGCAGTGCTCTGTCCGTGAGGGGTGCACTGTAGCAGCTATGTGGGCTTTGCTCCCGCTGTGGATTTTCCATGTGGACGTTTTTTTACCACAGTGCCTTTGACCTTCGCTCACTAACTGGCATAATGTTTGCCATCAACACTTCCTCTCACGGTTGAGCCCAGCTTGGGGTGGTCGAGATATGCCTTGCAACCCTCACTCCGGGCAGTCTCAAGCAAGCCGTCTCCAGGCTCTGCTGTGGTGCATCGGCTGTGTTGCATGGCTGCGTCTTCCTTAGAGCAGCATGGCGTTTCCTCGGGCCCCTCCTCCAGTTTGAGCCCCCACAGAGGCCTGTGTTCCTGCCTCTGTTACAGAGACTGCCTGATGCAGAGTGGCGTTGGATAGCATGCTCAGTGCTATCTCTCTGTGGAAAAGATAAAGCTAGATCACCCTGTTGTTCGGGGTCAGAGTCAAACCGAGATAGGGCAATGTTTGGTCTTTCCTTAAAAAGCTCCTGATGGCAGCCCTGTGTACACAATGAGGTGGCTAGGTCTTAAAGAATTGTCTTGCTCCGTTTGTCTAAAGTGGTCATGTGTCCCACCGTGTATGTATGTATATATACACATACTAATATATACATACATATTCTGTTTGTCAACATCCTTCATTTAGAGAATCCAAGTTATTTTGCTTTGTCATGTTTTGCCTAATGCTCTCGTTGCTTTGCATTTTATGTCTTCGAAATGCAGTACAAGGGCTGAATTACAAAGACAAGGCACGATCTTGTTTATACTGAATTGTTTAGCTGCTTTATTTGAGACCTGGGGCCACTTAAACAGTGAAATTTTAAGGTTTAACACAGAAAACAATATAATTTATAGGGTAAATGTTTAACTTTTGTCCTCATTAAAGCCTGAGCATGAAGCACTTTCCTGTTTGATGGAAACAAATGCTTGTACCATTTATATAGCTGTGATCACCCCACCCCATATTAAAAAAAATGTAACAAACCCCTTTTTTTACAAGCATGCTTCCCATCAAGCAAAAAAAGGAAACCATAAGAATACAATTAAGATTTGTATTCAGTTCTCAATATTACAGTAGCCATGGGTCTCCAAATACTTTCCAAACTGTGTGTGTACTGTATAGAAGACAAAGGAGGTAGCAGAGCAGGAGTACTCTGCCAACAGTGAACTCTGGGGGAACAGGATGCAGTGGCTGACATCTTGCATCACCTGAGGCACTGCCACACTTACATCAAACAACTGTGCCGCACCACTAAGCCCTGTGCATATAAGCTGTCTGATACACCAAGGTGTGCATTGAATTACAACTCGCATCACAGTACCTCACGACAGAGGGGGAGGAAAAAAAATGGAAGAAATCAATATTTCCGGATAGCATAAATGCCTAATCTGACCTTTGCGTAAAAGAAAAACCTATGTTGAAGATAATATTTTTTTCAATATTTCAAATATTGAAACAATATGCAGCCAATGCTTTCAAGCATACACATGCAACATTTCCTTCCTTAGTCTAACAATTATAGTTGTGGCATAAACCTGATACATCTGTAAAAAATCTGCTCTGTGTGTGCTAGGGAACACTGTTTAAAATGTTGCTGAAAAAGTACACTGAAACAGTTACAGCTATCCTGTTGTGATTGTGAAGAAAATGATAAAAAAACATCAAACATGAACACAAATTGACCATTGTCTGTGTACCATGGCACATTTGCTGAGTATATGGTATGGGGGTGGGTGTCAGAGCTATAAAAGGAAATAATTTTAAAATAAAATTCAAAACTTCACAGGTTAAGTGCATAACATTTTGACATTAAGGCTGAATGAATCATTTTTTAGAGTCAAGATCGTAAGTGTGACAGTATTATCCATTTGAAACTCATGCAGATGTTTTCCCTCCTTGTCTGTTTTTTGTATGGCTCGGCTGATGCGCAGAAAAGAAATGGTTTACAGATGAACCAGAAAATGCCTACCCACGGAACATTCAAATCAAGCCCATGAGCACTCACATGGCCAATCAAGTCAATCAATATAAATCCACAAGCAACCTGATTCCACCAATCAGAGAAGTTGAAGATGAATGCTGAGTTCCAGGCCCTTGACAACATGTGGAACGTTGGGAGAGTCAGGACATTCTCTTGGAAGGATGAAAAAGAGAGGACGGTCATACAGCATTGTTCCTAGCTTACTTGTACCACAGACCAAGGATCAAGGATTAACGTATGGTCAGTGACACTAGAAGGGACCCTCTTGCCTGTATACATTTAATATGTTACTTCCATGCTTTGGACATTGTTTTATAATTTATATATATATATATATATATATATATATATATATATATATATATATATATATATATATATATATATATATATATATGTGACAATCAAATACAAATTGTACAGCCCATAGCACTTTTAAATTATTTTAATTATTAGTTGAGAGAAAATAATTATTGTGTAATTCTTTTGGCAATACTGCACCATGTATGTGGCCAGACTCCATAATACCCTGTTTTGGAGAATGAGGGTCACTCTAGTGAGCGTTACCAGGACAGCTTCCGAAGAATGTCACACAATAAATCAAACTATAACGATTCAAGACATTTCATTATGCATATCCCATTTTCCTTCCTTTTACTATTTGCACTAAGGAAATTGTTTTTGACTAAGATTTACCCCAAATATTGTGGAAAAAAGTTACGGAAAAAAGTTGTGTCCTTGTTTCTTCACTGTCCAGCTTATTTGGTAAGGTAGTGTACTACTGTTCAAGCTTTCAAAGGCTCTGTTTACTGTATTCTAACAACATATCATGGAATAATTTGAATACATACATTCATATGGTCCTCAAAACCACTAGAGGCTTGGTTTGGGTAGGTTTAGGTTTGAATCCAGTGACATCGATGCACATCTGTTCATGTGATTCATCAAATGACCAGTGATGTGTCTTGTCAAAATGATGTAGTGTATCCTCTGTATACTGTGTGCCTGAGCTTTACTTACACTGCCCATTTGGTGTGGTTAACCACATAAAGCTACACACATTGAATCAAAGTAGGATATGTGTTCTCCAAGGAGAAAGCTTCCACCAAGATGTACTGCACAGTGGTTTTTGAAGCTACTTCTCGTAACATACATGACAGTGTTTCTCTTGACATCACGCTAATATCCATCAACATCATCAATGCCCAATCAGCGTGGACGGTTTGCAGACTTTAAGCTGTTAAAGTGTTCAGATACTTTCACATAAAAACAAACATCTTTGGCTGACTATGGCTGTCTGTAGTGGTAGACCATCAATTGGCAAATAAATACACCCTCAATACCAGCCGGTAGCCCAGATATGACTGAGCTGTTTAGATGTGGATATACAAGGACACACTGCATGGATGGCGAGCAGCTATTGAAACTAATACTTTAAACAGCCTGTCATATGATGCAATGCATGGCAAAATAGACATTAACAATACAGTTGCAATAAGAACTGTATTCATGAAACATGAGGCTGTAGTTTGAAAAACAAAGGGATGAAGATGCCACATATTGCGTAAAGTGGGCAGCAATGGGTTCTCCTTTGGCTGTAACCACTGCCTGACAGAGGACTGGCATGGAGGCAGTAGAGTGCTTGGATGTTCTCCATGACCAATCCTGATGCCACACCCCTTAGAGGCCTGAGGGATTCAGTGTGATAGGTTTTCTGAAACAGCTCAATCATAGATGGAGTACTGGACTGTTGCTTAGTGGCCTGGTAGTGAATGCGATATTCAAGTTATTCCAGTACAAAAACTGTGTCATAAAACATAGGTAATTCTGATTACTCAATTCCCAATGTAGTTTTTCTTTTTAAAACAGGAGTGCAACTTTTCTGTAGCAAATGACTGATTTTGATGTTGATGAACTAAATTCAAACTTTATTATGAACTTTGTTTCTGGCAAGGTTATACACAATCACACTACTTGTTTTATATCCATATGAGCATAAATTCCATTTTGTACTTATTTTTTATACATTTTAGCAAAACTTTTTCAATTTTAGGGGCTATGAAGATACATTTCACTGTATACATGCCAGAACTGTTCAGACAGATTTAACTAGCAGCATCACGTGTTTGATTTGTTTTACCTGAGCTCTAGCATCATTGATGTGCGCGCGTGCACACACACACACACATTATATATATATATAGTATTGTAGTCCCCAGAATATGTTGAGGATCATAAATTCGAGCCATCTAGATTTGGTTTGTGTGATTATGGGCTGCTTTGAATTATTTCTGCAGCAATAATAATACAAAATAAGCTTAGCGATGTCCACTTGCAAGCAGATTTTGAAATTAATTGTGAATGACAGATGATTTGCTGTGAATAAAATGTATAATTAAACATTAAAATGGTTCAGTCAAAACAAACACAAAACATCAATATGAAACAAAACTGTCAGGATTTAAAACATGCTACGCTTTTAATCACAAGGGTAGAGATTAATTATTCTCAGGATTGTTATTTGAATTAAAGTAAAGTATCCCTGAATGAGTGCCCTGAAGACATTCTGTTTGCATGAGCATACGTAATGCTCTAAACCACATCACACATTATGTCACAGAATAACATTAGATAATCCCTGGGTCATAAGCGAGTAGATAATAGCAAATCAGTTTACTGCAATATTTTTATTGGTGGTAAAACAAATACATAGCGGCTAAATTTGCTGTGTACATTCTGTCCATTATAGAATACATTTTGTTAAGCAAAATTAACTCAGCTTTAATGTCTGTCTACTGCATGCAGTATGGTTGTTTGCATACTGCAACCACTCACAGTAGGCCCTGTTCTGGAGTGAATTTTTGAATTGTGATTACATGTTGTTACATTTTGTAGCAAGTAGACTTACAAAAATGTGAATATAATGTATGTATAATTGGATAGTTGATGATACACTTGCTAGCCTGAAAAGAAAACAACAATGAAAAAATACATATACCCATTTTACATTTGAATTGGAAAATGAAAGCTAATTTTGTCATATGAAATAAGATTGTTGCCCTGTTCTTCTTTATACTGTATTTTCTGTTACTTATTATTATCTTTTGTTCCTTTTCCTGTAATGAAATTCAGTCATTGAGTTACAGAGCAAAACATGTTATATCATATTATAGCCTACTACAAGGACTATATATCTTGGTTTACATTCCATATTGTCCATTTTTATTATTTCAGATAATAATCTAGTCATGGCTTGACTGAAGCTACTGAACCTGGTTTTTGCCTTTTGTATAAGTATGAGAGGACACATGCTTACAATGACATTTTTTTCATTTTAAAATGTTCTCCCTTAGATAGGAAAAAAATTGGGGCTAACAGACACATGTTCAGAAGTAACATACCTGCACATCTACCATAATAGTTTTGTTGAACTGTTTTTGTTTATTTATTTATGGTAGTAACCAGTCATAATTTATTTAATAAATTCTACCAGTTTTACCCATCTATCAGCAGTTACTTTGAATTGATTTATCAGGAAAATCTTTGTGGCGTACTTCTCTGAATGGTGCACTTTCTCTTCAATGTGGCATACGTGGCAGACTTTGTGTCTGCACTCTTGTGTGTTTCCCTGGGTGTCATTCAGTCATTTTCAATATACTATATGGGCAACTGATCTACAGAAAGGCAGGGAAGTCAGGGTGTGGCATCTTAGACTGGCATAGAGAACATCCAAGCCATAAATGCCTCTATGTCAATACAGTGCCAGGCAGTGTGTTGGGCCAAGGGAGGATTCCTTAAGACCCACTACAGCAAAAAGTGGCATCAAGGACATGTGGAAAAATAGTTTACTGTATTTATCTGTTTGAAAATGAAAAATGCTATGCATTGTATGGAAATAAATATGTATAGCTGCTGCTGTTATATGTTTGACAGATGTAAAGGAGTGCTTTTTGAAGAATGTGGATAGAGACTTTGTATTGTAAAATGACTGAATGACGCCGTACTAACACAAGACATTAGACCTTTTGATGGGTCCAGTCTCTTTGTTGTGTTCTCAGAGGAGCAGACTTTTAAAATTTTACTTAATTATTCATCCATTCTTTGTTTCACTGATGCACCTGTTAGCTACTGGAGGACTGGCTTGCCCCTTCATGCAAGTTCACGATCATTGAACTTCATATATTGCTATACCATTGTGTCAGCTTTTGTTTCTCACTGTAAAGGATACATTTTACATTAGTCTTCATTGCTGGAAATTAACATTGTTTAAAACACATATCATTTTGGGGGATATACGTCTTAAGTCAGTGTTAAAATTACATCTGGATAAATAATTTAAGTTAATAGAAAATTGTTGGAAGCCTAGAAGATCAGTCTTTGGTAAATCCTCATTCATACCGTCAGTGGTTCATTACAGGAATAAGGAGCTCGGCACAGCAGTCTAATTTATTTTATTTTGTTACAGATAATGGATTAGGGGAGGAACTGATGGTGCTGAGTTGATCTACCTGACTCTGTCATATATGATAAATATGATCCGGTGATAAATATATTGTCTTGTACAAAAGGTTTGTACATAAATTGTACATGGTTTCATTTTGTATTTTCTCAAATTAAAATTGATGTATTTGTGTTCTAAAATGTGATTTGTCATCTTTGAAAAAAAAAAACTTCATATCCACAGATCACAAAACAAAAGGCACTGGGGATATATTTATGTACTTTTCTTCTGTTTACATTAAATGATCATTATATTAATGTTGCATTATACAAACATTGTTGCAGGTGAGTGATGATATATAATGGTGATATATAATTCACCATTAATAAAAAAAAACTTAAAGCTGACATGCAGGATATGTATAGATCTATTGATGTTTTAAAAGATTTTGGCCAGATACTGTATTTGGTGAAAACAAATCCACTTTGGGATTAAAAAATGGCCTCGCATTTAATATAGAGGAAGTATTGTATTCACATACACACATTCACACACACAGACAGGATGGAATCTGTATACATTACTGTAATAATAGTGACATACCTCATTGTGTACTTGACTGAACATGCTAACAAACCATGCATTGTGCAAATGTTCTCATATCTTTTACTAAGTTCCTGGTGATGTGTTCAATTGTGAATAATTGTGGTTAGTAAATCACTGCACATTCTCCAGATATGTCTTACAGAATTAAGCAGTGACAAAGTATAACCAGAAGCAGAAAGATGTGCAGAAAATACAGAAGGCAGTAGACTTTTTGATTCACATCATACTAAAACACACTTTCCCCCCAAAATGGCCTTAGTTAACTGTACTATACTAAAACCCTCACATATGTAAAATTAAACATTAAAATGGCCTCAAGCATTATAATGGATGCTTTTTAAAGCCAGATGTTTGAGGAATTAACATTTTCTTCACCAATCACAATGAAATGTATAAAGACATACTGCTAGGTGGTTTGTTTCCAGGGCCATAGCCATTGGCTAGATGTTACCCAATCAGTAAGTCAGTAAAGTGTAAAATAATGGTAAATGTAACACTGCTACATTGTAAATTTGCTATGGAAGACAACTTCATTCTTTAAAATAGCATTTCTCAGTGTAAGCACAGTGAGCATTACAAATGTCAAGACCAAGCAGCCTTGTTCAGTCAGTTTTCAGAGGTGAAAAAGGAATACCTAAATTCACACCTAACATTCATACATGATTCTTGCAGGTGAACTGTTGCAATATTACATCCCAAAGACTGGTGACAAAACTAAGTCAAGTCAATCTGATACAGTACAGAACAGGTTATGTCTGCAAAGAATGTTCTGAACTTGAGCCGTGAACAAAACAAAAGATCAACAGGAGAATGGTTTACAAAATAATAGCAATTTCAACATTATTATATTATGAACCTCAGATCATCTTGATGGGCCAGCCAGTGGTAACAATAGAGATTTACATCCCCCTTGAGGGAGAATCCATAGTGTGAAATGAGGATGGCAGGCATGCCATCTGCCAAGTTATAGACTGGGAGGTCATACCCTATACCTATGCAGCATGAGTTAGGCCAGTGTATGCTTTACAACAACAGATTTATTTGCACTGTATTGAGTAGGAAATAATATAATAACACAACTATCACAATCAAAATAATGACACAACTGTACAGCTGGTGCCCAAGGGGAATGTCAATATTGTCAGCACAACTTTGTTGCTGCACATGACTCATGACCAGCAGACGCTATATACTTAGCTAGAAAAGCCAGGTAGCTGGCTGATTGTAGTTTGCCCTATCATGAGCTGTTTTCACATATGAACTCCGGAAAATGTCCGGAGAATCAGGCCTGGACATTGTCCGGAGTTGCCCTTTCACACATGTAGCACACAACAGGAGATTGTCCGTGTCAGACGCGTTCTCACCTACTGGAAATACTACTTGGTTTAGGCGAAGGGTGGCGCCTGGGTACAGTGTAAAGGAGGCAGGGCATGATGCAAAAAGTACGCTGCAGAAATCGCAGTGGCTGTATTCGAAACCACGTACTGCATACTGTGAACTGCGTACTACACAAGTATATACTGTATACTGCATTTTTCAGTGTAGTACCCAGTATGGGACCATTAACGATTACATTTGTAGTATGTTACATTGTCACGTGAAATCATTTTGAGTTTAGAAACGTCCAGATTTCCTTGTGGTATTTTCCAGTGAGACGCCACTTGCATTCTCACGAGTGAAAAGTATTGATGAGTTCACGAAAAGTATTCACAAGCTGAAGTATTTTCAGGTTTTTTCTTTTCAATGTCTTACCTTTCGGTGGTACGGGCACATAATGTGGCACGGAGGAGGAGAAGAAGGCGAACTTGTACTTTTGGGTAGCCATAAAAAAAAAAAAAATCACACATAGACATCCAAATGGTGCTACCGGTACACATAATTTATTATTAATTATACATTTATTATAACAGGAAGGTAAGTTTTTGTTTGCTAGGTAATGTTAGGTCACCAGTTCACCTATCTCACTATACCTATCACTATTACTTAGCTATAGCTTAGCTAGCTACTAAGCAGATAATAAACTACTAACCAATGTTATTAATCATTGTAAGAGACAAGTTCTGGCAGTATAGCTAACTATCTCTTTAACAATCGTTGGACTCAAAATAACATGGATTTGGATGTATCCGCAATATCAACGAAAGAGTGTAAAGCAATATGCAGCAAGCAGAAAAGAGTACAAAGCAGATGTTTGTATTCTTCCGGTTTCGCGCCAGTCACATGACAGAAACATCATCAAAACACCCACTCGCTCACTGCGAATTCTCCGGACAATGACTTGCTCTATTCACACATGGACTCAATCAGACATTACACAGACTTTGTGCAGGGAGCTGGCAGGGCAAAGTCCGTTTAATGTCCGGTCCAACTGATTTGGACATTTGCGTTCTCACATACTGCTCCTGCGGGTGATGTCTAGATACGTTCAGGGTCAGTGCATGTCTGAAAGGGGCTATAGATTAATAAAGTAGCATTAGCTTTCTCCCTGATTGTCTGTGCCTGTAACACTGAGCTTGCATTTAACATGCTGCTACTTCCCTGACCACATCCACAGCTTTGACCAGAGCTGAACCTTCAATATCCTATTCTATATTGCATTACCTTTTTGTTACTTAGCAGACACTCTTATCCAGAGCAACTTACATAAACTATATGGCCAAAAGTATGTGGACACCTGACCATCACACCTATATGAGCTTATTGGACATCCCATTCCAAAACCATGGGCATTAATATGGAGTTGCCCCCTTGCAGCTATAACAGCTTCCACTCTTCTGGGAAGGCTTTCCACAAGATTTTGGAGTGTGTCCGTGGGAATTTGTGCCCATTCAGCCAAAAGAGCATTTGTGAGGTCAGGCACTGATGTTGGATGAGAAGGCCTGGCTCACAATCGGCATTCTAATTCATCCCAAAGGTGATCATTGGGGTTGAGGTCAGGGCTCTGTGCAGGCCACTGGAGTTCCTCCACACCAAACTCGTCAAACCATGTCTTTATGGACGTTGCTTTGTGCACAGGGGCACAGTCATGCTGGAACAGGAAAGGGCCTTCCCCAAACTGTTGCCACAAAGTTGGAAGCATACAATTGTCTAAAATGTCTTTGTATGGTGTAGCATTAATGTTACCCTTCACTGGAACTAAGCGGCCTTGCCCAAATCCTGAAAAACAGCCCCAGACCATTATCCATCCTCCACCAAACTTTACAGTAGGCACTATGCATTCTGGTAGGTAGCGCTCTCCTGGCATCTACCAAACCCAGATTCATCCATCAGACTGCCAGATAATCAAGTGTGATTCATCACTCCAGAGAACGCGTTTCCACTGCTCCAGAGTCCAGTGGCGGCGTGCTTTGCACAACTCCAGCCGTCGCTTGGCATTGCGCATAGTCATGTTGGGCTTGTGTGCAGCTGCTCGGCCATGGAAACCTATTTAGTGAAGCTCCCGACGCACAGTTCTTGTGCTGGTGTTGCAGCCAGAGACAGTTTGGAACTCTGTAGTGAGTGATTCAACAGAGGATAGGTGGTTTTTACGTGCTACGCGCTTCAGCACTTGGCGGTCCTGCTCTGTAAGTTTGCGTGGTTTGCTGCTTCGTGGCTGAGCTGTTGTTGCTCCTAGATGCTTCCACTTGACAATAATAGCACTTACAGTTGACCGAGGGCAGATCTAGCAGGGCAGAAATTTCGTGAACTGACTTGTGGCAAAGATGGCATCCTATAACAGTGCCATGTTTAAAGTCACTCCAGTAGCTCTCCAGTACAACTCATTCTACTTCCAAGGTTTGTCTATGGAGATTGCATAGCTATGTGCTTGATTTTATGCACCTGTTAACAATCAGTGTGGATTAAACACCTGAACTCAATAATTATGAGGGGTGTCCACATACTTTTGGCCATATAGTGTAGGTTACAATTTTTACGTTATCCATTTATACAGCTGGATATTAACCAGTGGTGGCTGGTGAGCTGGAAACAGGGGAAGCGGAATACCTTTAAATCTATTAATCTATCTATTAAATTAATCCTGTTCCCCTTAATCTCCTTGATTAACAATAAAACAAATAATTCACAAAATAATCGACACCAATCGTGTAAATAGAGTAAATGATTATGCTCGTGAAACAGCACAGATTGTCTGTAGTTTGTGTGCTTGCGAAAGCTACAACGTGAGATTGTTTAATTAACAAGGATGGCATTTATCGATCTAAATTACGTTAAATGCTCATGACACATTACAGCTTTTGTGGGGTCTGTGTAATAAACATTATTGTTCATTGCACTCAACCTAACCTAAAAGTTTATTCTCAGTAATTTAAATTGATTTAACTAAATTTAGCTCTGTTTTGTAATTTGAATTTTGTAACACAAGAAAGCTATGATATGAAACATTTAAGAGAAAGCTTTGGGATTACTTGCCACTTAATTATTCAAATTGCCATCCTTGTTAATTAAACGATCTCATGCTGTAGCTTTCGCAATAGCACACAAGTTTCAGACAGTTTGCAGTGTTTCGCGAGCATAATCATTTATTCTAATAATCTTTGATTATTCTGTGAATTATTTGTTTTATTGTTAATCAAGGAGGATAAAGGGGAACAGGTTGAAGGTAATGATAGATTTAAAGGTAGTGTTTCCGCTTCCTGTTTCCAGCTCACCAGCTGCCACTGATATTAACTGAGGCAATTCTGGGTTAAGTATGCTGCCCAACGGCACAGCAGCAGTGCCCTCTGTGGGGAATGGAACCAGCAACCTTTCAGTTTCAAGCCTTGCTCCTTACCACTATCCTACACTACTGCTCCTATTTTTTGTACTATGTTCTGCAAACCTGGTTTTGTAACCTGTATAATATATTATATTATAAGCCTTATTATATTATAAGCACATTATAAGCCTATATTATATTATAATATTATAAGCCTCATATTCTAAGTGGCAATGGGCAGAATTTAGCATCTGGTAATATTAGGTTACTACGTTACTATTATTTCAGTTGCAATGTAAATATTTTCTCAATAAACGTGGTCTCTGTTAATATATTCAAGTTCTGCCATGCCATTTACAATGGATATTGACGTAACGTAATGGATATTGCACAATACTCTGGTAGCAAATTTCAAATCATCATGATGCCTCCACACAAGCAAACCAATAGTGTTCCAGAGTACACATTATCAGGTTAATGCCTTTAGAAATATTGAAAGTGGGCTGGGTTCCTTTGTTTCCACAGCGTTTCCTAGTCTCTCTAACCAAACATCTTGGAGCTATAGAGGGGTCAATAAACCATCTGTCCCAAATAAGCCAGTATCCACCTACCAGTGGGGCTTTATCATCACAGACAGATTAGTCTTGATTTAAGTCTCGTGACATGTTATTACTCAGCCATCACTTAGAGCTGTCATACTGTCAAACAGACGGAATCAAATTTGATGGCAATCAATACATCTGCAAGGGATGTGTAGCCTTCTACGACACATTGACCATTACATGTGCTTAGACAAATTTCTGCTACTTTACCTGATGTGGTGGTTTATCATTGTTGTTTGAGTTGTTTTTTTTTTAAATTGAGATGAAGACTAAACAAATATGACTGCAGACAGCTCAGAGGGCACAATAACTTCAGTGTTTTATGTCTGTCAAATTACAAACTGCATTCTTAAACATCCAGATTGTTGTAACATTTCTGTGTCAGAACATGTTATATTTGACTCCACTTATATGCATGCTGTGGTTTGAATCTGACATGCACTATTTACCCTTCAGTAGCCTAATTGTTCAACACTAAGGAGAAGATCTCAGGCAATAAACATTGTCACATAGTCACTCTGATGCATTTCCACTTTTTATAGTTAACCGATCTTGCGTCATTATGTTCAATATTTAATTTTCTTTATCAAGGTTTGTTGTTTTTCTCCTTTGAAACACATTTTTCAGGGAATTCAGGGTAGTGCATTTTGTGGGTTTGCCAAGCCTAATTGATTTTTTATGTTTTCTCAGTGCTATCCACATTTTAATTGACTTTATGTATATGATGTAACACTTACAAATGTTTCCTCAGAAAGAATTCCTCAGAATCTTTAATAACCTAACGTGTTTATTGAAACGATAAAAGAAGATAATGAACAAGAAACAGAGCCAGCAAAAGTAGCAGAAAGTGGAGCAAAGCAGCAATCATTTGTGGTTAGGGGACATTTCTGGTTGATGAACTGGTTTTCAAATCATTTTGATTTTGACTACACATCATATAGTCCTCTATATCCCTGCAGTTACCCTGAAAATTATTTTGAGCTGTTTTGTGAATAAGGTGACAATAAAATGAAATAAAAAAGGTGCTGCTATATTTCTCTTTTTTATATTACTATTATTATTTTTATAATAGTAATATATGAAATGCAGCATACGGCAACTGCAGATTAAATCATTGGGCTCTGGTCACACAAGAGAGACAACATTTCTCGTCCATTTTCCTGTTGGGTAGGTTAATATTAGTCTCTGATAATCTTCCATCATTACAGGAAATAGATGACTGTATCAAATTATGGCTCTCTGACTTTTTGTTCCCACTTGAGATCAATGCAGTTTAGTACTCCAAATCATGGATGAGTACATGCCCCAAGACCTGTTTGCTATTGATTCCTATCCCCAAGTCTTGTCCTAAATGCCAAGATTCTGCACAATTTTATTGACTGGTTCAGGTGTGGATGTTTACCAGTGCTTCACCAGGCCAAGTTTAAACAAGGTAAGGTCTCGTTAAAAAAAATTAAAAATATGCAAAAGTTTAAAATTGAAAACTGAACATATGTTGGTTGCACTGCTGAACTGTTGACTGGTAAGTGTGGAACACAGACAGTTCAAATTGATGACTTGTCAGTGAGGGCTGGCCTCTTTGTGAGATGTTTTCAAAATGATTGATTTACAATAAAGTGGCTCCCGGTGTGTGCACTGAGGCAGAGCTGACTCAGATCGATCCCACCGAGACATTGATCCACCATTTAACAAGGCACTGTTTACCAAAAGAAACCATGCAAAGCCAATTCTGTCCTTGTCTCTGCATAACAGTATTAGCATGTGCTTCTGTTTATCTGTCAGATACTTCTAAAGCCATTCTGTATGGAATAAAAAAAACTTAAGAGGGAATTACCCAGTGTGCAAACCATGAAAAACCCGTCGTAAGAGTGGTCAGGTTACTACGACAATTATGACCATATATTTTCTGCATCTATCTACATGTCCTTTTGTGTCCTGGAGGGGAATGCAGGCAACTCAAGCACTTAACATTATTTATACCTGTCCTTCACAAAGACCTATAAAACACAAATTGCCTATTGTAACCTTGCTGTTAATAAAGATTGGATTCTTGTATTGGTGTTGTGTCACTCATCAGCAGTGGGACTGTACCCAACAGTGCAATGATCTTATAACTGGAGCACCTAAATTGCTTGCAAGAATAAGGTTATGTTGATAAACTAGCTCCTAGAAAACATATGATACATTTTTTATGAATATACATATACATATATAATCTCTATCTCCCTCTTTCTAGTATAAAAAAACCCTTTAGCTACACTGTACAGTTGAGTACAATTGCTGGATCAAAAGCATAATAATTTCCCAACAAATTTGACTGTATAATGTGACTGTGTAATGTTGTGTAATGCAACATTATTTCATGTACTGATGCAATTCCGCAGTACTATAAAGTTTACAATAGTACTTGTGCCTTATGCAGTGTGTGGGTTTGGCTTTGGGCAGGCAGACCAAGGTTTTAATGTACTTTACTGAAGTTACTTTTAGCTAGTCATGTTTCAAATATTCCTGCAATCACCTCTTTCTGTGCCTCTCTGTTATAATTGGAATTTATGTTCACTTTCTCTACATACAGCTTCACACAATATTTTAAATACATGAGCTTGAAAGTAGGTGCTAGAAAATAAGAATGGTAATGGATTCTACAACATTAAATATTGCATACACCCCAAGTACTGTGCATGACGTACATAACAAAATATGGGAATATGTACTTTTGAAATGTAATTGCCCAATTATGTATCGCTACTCTCTGCTACATTTTTAGGGTGTTGAATAAGGGTATTGAATGAGAAATTATTATACGATGTTTGCTTGCCTCATATATTACCCACCTCTGATATATTAGTAACACTATAAGTATATTATCAAACCAACCAGCTGATTAGCTAAATTGCTTGGTGGCTAGTTAGTTAGTATACCTATGATTGCTACATGCATAAAGCAAATAATTGTGGTGGTGTGGTATTTTTTTTATTTTAAAATATTTTCAATGATTAAAAAATGCAGATGTAATTTGAAAGTGGATTCATTATGATAATATTAAAGATTAAAGATTAAAATGAAAATTTTATTTGTAATTTAACCGTTTCCAAATCTCTCATAAAATAAGAACAGGACAACAGTCGGATTGAGGATAGATTGTAGATGGATTTAGATTCCAAGGGGTAGTCTGTTGTAACAAAATGAAGAAGCAGCAGCAGACAATCAGTTCTCAATCTCTGTTAATTTCCACATGACGAACGCAATATGATGCAACATAACCCAAAATTCTTTGTATGCCGTGCATGGAAGGGGCATAAACATTGCAGTTAATTTGATGCTCAGTGAATCTCTGTCCTCCAATATGTGGAAACAAAGCACTTCACTGCTGCCCCCTAGATCATCTGACAGGGGATACTTCACTGCACTCTGGGTAATTGTTGATGAAAACGGTTTCCACATTCTCACCTTGGGATGTAGTGCCCCATCATGTGCTTATTAACGATTTTACACACTATGTCACGGCTGGAGACTGTCAGCATGCCAATAATATTTACTGTCTGACACCTCGGTTATATGGGGGGAAACTGGAGGGTCCAATGATTACACTGATCCGCCTGACAGAGCCATCATTCGCGGCTTTCACAAATAAGCATGTTAGTGTTTCTAATAAAAAAAAAACAAAGCCCCACTGCAATAAAAAGCAAATGTATGACCTTTCCAAAATACACTATAATATGAAGAGAGTAATGTCTTATTTATGTAATATGTAATTGTAAATGGCCTATGAAAGCTGTCATTTGTTTCTGTTTCAAACAGCAAGGGAGATCAGAACAGTCTAAAAACTGTAACAAATCTGTTGTTCAGTTTCATATTAAAAGGCTTTTCTGATGTTAACAGAAGGATGTTTTAGATGTCATTATTGGCCATTTGCTAAATCAATAAACAGTGCAATGTAAAATAATTTTGCAGATGAACTGCTTTGGAGAGCAATTATGCTGCAAGAAAACCAATACTGAACTCAGAGAATCAATCAATGACTTCCAGTCATATCAGCTCTAGTATTTACATGGAAGAGATTCAAATTAATTTGCTTATTTGTTTCCCTTTTCTGCACAACAGATATATTGCACCTTTAGGATGTTAAAATGATATCCAATGTATATGTAAAAAATACATCTACCCCAAAACAGTACCAGTATTAATACTAATGCATTAAAAATTATATTCCTAATATGTAAAAGATACATTTAAAAATCTTTCTTAATTTTTCCACAGCAATGCTCAACCCTTCAGCTGGCAAACCAGAAGATGAGGAAAAAGGCAAGCTAGTTGCCATTGTTACACTCTGAACTGCTCCTCGTCTCTCAGCAGGTACCCGCTGTCACACATACAGCGTCCTCAAGAGCATACTAGAGCTCCAGCGCCGTGGTGATAATAGTTTCCATGACAATGCGGTGCACTTAGTGCATCAGTGCCATCCCAGATAAACAGTGATCCTTTACAAAAACAAGAAGGTCATTACGGCAGCTTGTCAAATCAATGCTGTGAGTGTCCCGGCTGATTAAGCCATCCCCTCTCAGCTCTGACACGGTGTCAATAGTACCGGGGCCGTGGGTGCGCGGTCAGATGATTGGCCTGAAATGCCCATCAGTCAGGGAGCTGAGCTGGACTAATGATTCCCTCTGCTGCCTATTAGAACTACATGACAATTCAATCCTGTTGACTGAGGGAAAAAAGTGACCTTGTTGCTTTATTTGAAGCTGAATTAAATTGACACGAGCAGATAATCTTTACCTTGGGCGATTAACAGAATTAAAGAAGAGCAACAAAGGCACCATTGTTTTTCTGTTGTCTCCATTAATTTATACTTTCTTAAATAATTTGTTGATTGTCCTTTTTTCCCGTAATAGGTCTTATGTCTCCTGCTTTGACACAGTAATGTTGCCCTGTTGTCAGTATAATTCTCACAGTGTACACACATATATAACCTTTCTTAATCATTGGAGCCCTTTTTCAGCTGATGCATTTATCTTTTGTGCAAGCAGGCTGCAAATGAACGAATATACCCATACAAAAATGAAACATGAGAAATATGTTGTTGATCCCAGGAATATAACACAAAAACATGTAAAATATATTCATGCAAGGCAGAAATATATTGCAGTATACCAAATGACAAAAATGTACAATATATTGATCTAGCTAAAAAACACATATTCTCTAAAAGTATTCACAACATATTATTTTGTATGGGTATCTGTTCCTCTGCCAAGTATCATCCCTGAATTATGCCAGTGTACATTTGTGCAAGAAGTCTGCAAAAACAATGTCTTATCATGCATACTAGTCCACTCTAGTGCAAACTGATCCACACACCCAAAGCCTTGGGTTTTGCATTAGGAACTGCCTCAGGCAGTAACAGATATAATACATCCTTATGAAAGCTCACTAGGGTTCTCACAAAACACTTTTAAGTGTTTGTATACTTCATGTACAGATTTGGTGACAATTTCAGCTTCTGCAAGATAATGAATTATTATGAAAACTAGTGATAATATTCTCATTATATATCATGTATCTACTGTAATTACGTATTGCAAGATGTTTGTCTCGCATTGGATTAATGTTGCTCTTTTTGCCAGTATTATACACATGGCAGCCCTCTGTTCTTTGCTCTTCCTTATCATGACACATTACCTTTCAATCAAAATGTACATTTCATCATTTGTTTTTTAGAGTTGGTAAATATGATCATTTCTGAATAAAACATATGAAAATGTAGCAATGCTCAGTCTTTCTGTTTTAAACCGGGCACATATATTTATGCACATGTTAGTGCTTGCACATCTCTACACACTGAAACCATTCCTGAGATTTACAATGTACAATGGATTTACAATGTATTCACAGGAAGCAGTGGGCATACTGGTATGTACAAATGAAATGTAAAGCAATGTTTTATTGAGAATTGGAGTGCTAATTGACTTGTACACTGTATAAGTGGCATGCTATCCCTGGGTCCTCAGGTGGTGACTAACAATGTTAAGCCACTACCAGGCTTAAAGGCGCTGCCGGTAGTCTGTGTGCTGGGTATAATATTACAGTAATAAAAACCTAGAATTAAATGCTGTTTAGCACTGCCATTGGGAAAGTGTTTAATTGTTGCTAAACAGTGCTGATGAAATGGTATATTTTTAACTTTACTTTCTTGATTTTCTTTTCATCTGAAATTACAATTCAAAATGCTTAGCCTATAACATCAGCCAAATCAGTTGCAAAACTTTTTTTTCCTCTGAATGAACATAATCTATAAAGGCCTGTAAATATGTCTCATCTGACATATAGACAGCGGAAACACATTGGTTCTGTCCTTATTTTGAGTAATGAGGGTCTCAAAGTATTTAAAACTAAGGCCAGGGAGAAAAGACATAATAATCAATTGGACAATCAGGGCACAACCATACAATCTGTACCAACAGGGCAATCTGAATGATTAAAAGGGCACACTTACTTGTTGGTGTGTGCTGAAAACAATGAAAAGTCAGTTTGCCCCTGAAATTATATGGGACTGTGATGAAAATCAGGCTGTATCTTCTTCAAACACTATTTCTAACTCACTCACTCACTCTCTCTCTCTCTCTCTCTCTCTCTATATATATATATATATATATATATATATATATATATATAAAAATATATATATATATATATATAATGTTATTATTTTTACAAAATACAGTAGGCAGTACTGAAACACATCATGATGCACACTTTTATTATATAAAAACCAAATATGCCCCCCACAGCAATCCAACAGGATATTGCTTGCACAGCCGGTTTTTAGCAGCAGTACAATGCCACTTAAGAATGCCCTCAAGGCAAGGTACAGTATATTGCCTTAGACATCTATCTTTAGGCTATAAGCACATTGGCTATATCACTGGAAAAAGCCAAATGTTTACACAGATGTTGCAAGCTTTTAGAGCTCAAAGATTTGGCATCATCCTCTTTGCCAAGGGCCATGTGTATTTTACATGAGTTCACTCTTTGATACTGAAATGAACCTTGAAAGCAGAAAATACTCTGACCCCCTTCTTTTTCTCTGCTCTTTAACTTATGCAAAGGGTGAAATCAGATGCAAAATTACAGTAGCTATATAGCCTCAAATAGCATATATATATGCATGTTTTATTTTTTCAAATTATGCATACCATGTTTTAGTACATTTTTTGTTCTCATCTGATATCATTCCATCATAATTTAGTCCCTGCATGGTCAGATGAATGCTTTATGAGACTTAACATTGTTCTGTGGTACTTCTGTGAGGTAGTGAACCATTAACAGAATGCTCAATGGGTTATGCCTGATAATCACTTCAGTGAGAAATCCAAAGAAATAATCTTTGCTTATTTGCATAAAGTACAGTTTCAGTGACCAACCTCCAGATCTGATCTTTAACAACAGAAATCCAAATGGAATTACATTGGTTTTGGATTAGGGATGTCTCAATTGAAACAAAAGGCAGTATTTATTCTGAAAATGGGCAAACATGCATGCATGGGTGCACATTGGATTCTCTCCGCCTAACTGCACCAAGCAATAAACAGTATCTTGGGGTGAAAATTCAATTGCCAGACATATAATTCACCTCAGGTTGTGTCCTTATTTTTTCTAAGCTTTCTGCAGAATGCACAACTTTATTCAATTTCACGTTTGCAACACTGTAATAATATTTGGACGTTTTCAACAGAGGACAGGATTAAATGCTGTATACATACCACATCCACACGAATCACCATGAGGTATAAACATTGGGCTAAATTTCTTGCAGCCTCTACAACAGATAGGTATGGCTATAGGATATAATAAATATGCATTTAAATCACCATCATCAAAGCTTTCTGGATTCAAAATTCAAGCCCTTCACAAAAGCCCTACAAAATGAAATTTTATTGTGGCAGTGGTCACCATGTCTTTGATGATGTTTTCAATTTGTGGAAATTCAATTTACTTTTGCTACATCGCTGGGCGCAGCTGTATGTCAAAATTACATAAATGACAGTGTCATCAGGCAAGGCCAGGCCTTCCTTAGTAATAACCCATTTTAAATGTTACTCCCTGGAAGAGTGACCTGCTACAATCAACATCCTTGAGCAGGACACAGAAACTGTGGAAAGTTGTCTCTGCTTGTTTGGACTCATATCTAATCATCTGATCTTTACAGAGATGTCCCAGAGCGCACAGTGACCAGATATGAGTTTCAGACTCAAGGCAGACTGCCATGAGAAAAAAAAAAGCTACTGTTTCTGTACATGCATATGACCTGGCAGCAAAACAAAAGGGCAAACAAGAAATGCGCTGTCTTTGAAATCCAAGTTGTTTCCTCATAAAGTCACACTATGAATGTCACATCAGAGCCTTAGCCTCTAGAACGTAAAGGCATAATTGTTGCATGTTGCATGCCAAATGGACAGCATTAAAGCTTACATTCCCATTTCACATGAAACCCCCCTCTGCCTCAAGAGGATACTTTTCTCTTCCACAGTAGTTTGGCACACTCACTCTGTGACCCTTTCCATTTTGAGTAAATGTCAAAATGTCCCGCATTTTTTTTTCCTTGGCTTTCTGGATTTAAAGTCAAGCATACAAAATCAAAGCTTCAGGCTAATTTAATGTTCAGCCAAATCAAAATGAACAAGAGGGTGTCTACACTTCATCCAACTCCTACAGAAAAAGGCCTGTGGGAATAAACTATATGTTGTAGTTCTATATTCTCATCATTACTTTATTTATATACTGTATGTTCTCCATTTGCTTTATATTTCTGACAGATGCTAATATCCAGGATGACTTACAAGGCCATCATGGCAATAGACATTCAATGCACATCACATGAGCAACATGAACGTAGATAATGATAAAGAGAGTAAAGCTGTGAATGTTGAAAAGATAATCATCATCATCAAGATGAAAAATGGAGCTAAAATATAGTTTCAGCATACTCCTCATGACTAACAACATCAGCAAGAGATACATGACATCATATCAGGTATCACCCAGAGGCTGGAGTGATTTGGTGCTGACTAATGGTCGTCAGACATGTCCAGCTTATGGGAACCAAGATAAAGTTTGAAAAGATGTGCTTTTAGCAAGAGTTTGAATATGTTGAGTGCAGTATTTACAGCCACAGAGGGGAGGAACAACAGATGACCAGAATTTAAGCAGTGAGCTTGTCCCCAAGTGTATGGACTGATGATGGATTGATTGCCTTGCAAGCTGCATGCAAGGTCTTGAGTTAGATGCAAGTACTGATTTTAATTCAGTGAAGGGAGACAAAGAGAGGTTAAATTGACATATTTTAGGAGGCTGTAAAACCAGTGCAGCCATAGAATTCTAAATAAATGACATGAATTGACATATTGGTCAACTGATATATCTGAAAGATATGTCGCAGTATTGAAAATATCATCTGCTACACAGCAAAATAATCTTGTAAAATAATAAATATCTTGCAGCTATTTCTACATTTAATTTTAAATTGTGAATTACTATATCAATGAATCCCAAGTATTTGCATCCCACAGATGCACTCGAGTAAATGGGCCATGGTCAGGCATTTGACTTCCCTGGTCCTGGCTTACCACCTAAAACAAATACAGAGCATTGTAACCGTGAAAAGACCAAATGCATGCGCAGTTATGCTGTTTAACATTGACTAGACTTGCACCATCACATTCACGAGCAACACTTATAAAGGTCTATTTGTGCCAAAATGTTGTTTTCTCAGGAGCCGACCATGTGCATAACTCCCAAGATGCATGAAAGGAGACCGAATAACACATGCCGTTATTGTGCATATGCTGGCGCAGTACCATCATTCCAGGACAGAGAGAGTGCTCGCGTTGAAATCAAAATCTAAAATTCTAAATTAAATTCAGTTATCCCCTACCCGCAAATGGGAGATTAAATGGTAATGGTAAATGTAAATAGTAAAACCCCAGCAGTCTCATAAGACACCTGTGAGTACTGAATTCTAATATTTCAAAAAATATTCTGCTGTTTTGCTATTATGCCAAGGCTGTACAGTGTACAGTTTAATTTCATGCTAGAAATTAGCTTCAACTGCTAACAGATGGTAGTATCCACAACATTTTCCCCTCACTTCAAGTAGTAAACCTGATTTATAAGCACATGTTGTTATTTATCATGATTCATTTTCTGTCAGTTGCACATTTGAGGTTAATAGAAATGCCAGCATGTTCACTGATTTACTTACTGATTTACTGATTTAGTAAAATTTTTATCCCAAGGTTCAGGTTAGATGATTGGAGTCTGTAAGAGTTACAGGATTCATGTATTATGTAGAGGAAACTGACATGACCTTGAGCAATCACATATATTCCAGCAGGTACGACCTTCCGAGGGGCCTGAAGATACGTTTGATGCATTTAATAGTGTTTTCCTCTGCATTACTGACATTTTTCTGGAGCAGAACTCATTTTCTGTGGCTGAACATAAAAAATAAGCGTTTAATATCAATGAGAGAAACCCATTGAGATTGATCATATAGACCTGGAATGATTCATTTTAACACGCTGGAAAACAAAAATTGCTTGAAAATGAGCAATAACATCAGTTCATTCTCTTAAATTTTGTTTGTACTATCAATTGGTCAAAAGGGAGCCTAACATATAAGTTTTATTGAAAAACTTTTTTTTTTCATATACAGTAATTGTGAATATTTTTCAGACACGTCAGATTTTCCTTTTCCATTCATTATGAGATGTTTTGGGTGAAATTCTGTTTCAAACATCATTCCAGCCAAATAATGTAGAACCAGTTTGCAATTATAGAATCATAGTTTCATTGAACTCTTGACTCTTGACTAATTTCAGCCCAATAAAAACAAAAAAACTTAACCAACACCGATGTAGTTGTTTCACATGTTTTACTTCCTCATGTTTTTGGCCATGTTATAAGCCTATGTCCATAGCCCTTAAGAAATATTCTAAATATTCTACTTAATTAGTTTTTGTGTGTTTACAGAGTCAAAACGTCAAAAGATGACATGTCGAGCCCAACACCTTCACTGAGAATTCAGCTTTTTTCTGTCTGGTGCACACACACACACACACACACACACACACACACACACACACACACACACATACAACCACAGATATAGTGAGAAAAGCCATATTGTATTAGTATGTATAATGAAAAGTAATTACAGAGAAAAATGAAAGCTACTCCCACTGTTAGAGGAAATGATAAGGGAATGCTGTTCTTTTTTAAAGAACGGGGTCCATTTTGATATAATTGGTTCTAGAATTATTTATGACATTAATTGCCACATTATCGACTGCCTGTCAACTCCTCTGGCAGTCGGTCCATCTTTCTTAGCGGGGAAAGCTAGCTCAGCCTAAAGTAGACTGACAAGCTAATTATACCATCTTCCCCCTCAATGACAAATGTTGCTAATCTGAAACCATCCCGGAAATAAGGCTCTTTCTTCTCTGCTCCTCCCAAGTCAGCTGGAGCTGATATCTTCAGGTGCAGGGTAACGGCATGGGCTCCGATAGTTGTGGGGGGTGGGAGTTCGTTCACAATCTCACTTCATCCTAGACCGAGTCAGTCTGCGCTATCAGTGTAACCCGTCAATCACTGATCCAGCTCCCGGTTTCCCGGCGTATTTGCATCGGCTCCTGTCGATCACTCAAAGAGTGGGGTCTAATAATTGATGACTTAAAAATGAGTGTGGATTTCCCAAGTTCCTCTGACGCAGAGTCATCCTTCGCCCGGGATTCTGATTGCATGAAAGGTGAAGGCTACCGCTCCGCTGTGATAGAACTCTCCATCTCTTCAGAGAAACAAGGCTGAGGACAGGGCCTAACTGCTGTGATAGTACAAGAGACATGCTCTTCTGCTGCTTAGAAAGCTGGAATAACAGAGCCACTGCCAGCCTGACAATAGACTATATGACAGCAAAGATTTATGTTATGGAACTACTACTGGGTCTGGTCCATTTCTACATATGTAGACCATGGTTCACTTATGATGCAGTTACAATGAAAATTGTAAAAAGAGGCATTTATTTAAAGATGGTACTAGCATCTTTTAGAGAATTCAGGCTTCAGCTCTATAGAACGAGAGGTCATAAATAAAGCACCATATGTCAAAATGAGGGTTTATGTACCTGTCCTGTCTTCAAAGTCTTAAAGTGAACAATAGCAAACCCTAATTCCCCCAAAAAGACAAATTTGCCTTCCAAATAAAAAATCTAGGTTCTGAATCAGTTAATGGGGAAATTATTGTTTAAATAATATGGTTGAGTATTGTACACAAGTTTTTAGTTATGTGGTGTTGTAAGTTTTGTAACATACGTAATTGTCATAACATAATAACATAATTGTCATTTGATCTTTGAATGACATTAGCCTGATCACATACATGAGCACAATCACAGTACAACTATGACCAGAACAAACCCTTGCAAAAGGCTATATTAATATGACGAGGATGAACTTATCAATATCACAGAGCACATTTATGACACAGTTAAATCATCACGGAGAAAGAATGTAAAACACAACATCCCTAGCACAAGTACAGTATTCTCTTAACAAAATACAATAACATGTGACACATATATGGTAACTAAGCAATTTCTTCACTGTTTTATCATGTTGCCTACATGGTGTGCCATGGTAAAACATTTTAAAACTGAAAACAATGTTAAAATGTGACTTCCAGTTTCATAGACTTTCCTTGCCAAGTATCTGATGAGGGCTCATGACCTGAAATGTTGGCCTGGAGGAAAGCAGAATGCCACTGATAAGCTCTGTTGAGATGCCATGCCCCCCTCACCCAGCGAAGTACTTCCAATGCGTCACGCGGGACACTGCGAGAAGGGTCAGGGAGGTCGTCTCCTACAGGTTGTTCTTCGGCTTGTACCTTAATTAGTCCCCCCGATGTGCTCCCTTCACACAAAGGCACGTCAGCATGTGACTAGCTGCCGCAGCCCACCTTCGCTTTCCTTTATAATGCTGTTTATATTTATGAATCTTCTCAAGATGTGCAGTGACAAGGATCCGAAGTGACACATACCAAACTTGGAATGTCCCCCAGCCAGCTTCGACGGCTCAGATGCTGTCAGCTCCTGCTACATCAGGAGCAGTGGCTCAATGGCAGCGTCTGTGACACATGTCAGAAACTTTTAAATGTCTGCTCTTTTCATCAGAATGCCTCTGCAGCCCAGCCAGGGGAGAGATGACATTTTATGTCGGGGGGGGGAGGTGGAGAGGTGGGGGGACTTGTTGTGGCTCTCTCTTCCTGCCTCCTCCAACTGTCAGTCCGAGTTTCCTCTAAACATATCAAAACACGAACAAATAAACCTTGTCATTTCGAAATGCTGGCACTAGCGACCGTGCGCTGAAACAGCATGGCAGTAAGGGTGTGGGCACATTTTCTCATAGGATGGAGCGTAGTACAGAAAACATCGTGCCGGGCTATCTCTGACCTTTTAGTCTGTACCGTCTCCTGAAGATTGATGAGCTCCACTCGAGCTACACATGGTTTCCTTCACATTCAGAATCGTCTCTGAAATTTGCTTGGGATAATTTGGCCGGCATGCTTGAAGACAATTAAAGACATGGCAATTAAGGGAGGGGGGGTGAATCAGACAACATGTCACTTTGAGAAGAAATATCAAAGTGAAAGTATGTATATGTGTGTGTCTATGTGGGAGGCAGGGGGGGGTTTGGGACAGCTAAAATATTGCTTCTTTTGCTGACCCTACAACAAAAGAAATATGACCATAATTGTAAAAATAATTATCATCATAATGTTTGTGGACCTTTTAAAGAAAATATACCTATACTTATTTTAGTATTCTCAAAGTCACAAGCTTTTTAATATATTGAGCAGAAGTTGGATATACAAAGTACCATTTTGACTTAACAAATTGGAAAGCATAATCTCAACATGTTAACATGCTGGTGTTTCATGGAGAGTGTCATGAATTCAATTTTGGTCAATAAATGTCTAAAAAGCTTACATGACATCACAAAGAAATCCATCGGACTACCACTTCATTTTGTGTTGGTCACCAGTGCCTGCCTGCACCTGACCTTTTGGGTCTGTTCTACCAGCCGTGCACACAATGCAAACAAACAATATTACCAAGGTTATTTCTGAACATGAGGATGCAACACAATGCAAGGAAAGACCAAAGCAGAAGTGATTTATGATAAAAAATAATAATTAAAGCCTGTGAAAGTATAATGAGATACTACTGAAAACATTTTCTTTTGTGATTGCACTATTATTTACAGTGTGTATTGGATTCAACAAAGGGAAGGAAATCTAAACCTTGCCTTTCAGGATTTAGAACGTTATAATCTAGTACAGGTTACAATAACTATTTTCATATACTGTATTCTTAATAGTAAACAATATATACACTAAGCAAGCTTCAAAAATAACTAAATCATTTTAGATGGAGATGGAGCTCATGTAGATTTGAAACCTATGGAGTATATATTTTTTCTAATTTCTGAAACAGTTAGCATACATTCTGCTTTTAGCATAAATTTTGTTTAGCATAAAGAATAGAAAAAGGGTCTGTAAGAAATTATGAAAACATTATGAAGCCAATTTTAATTGCTTTTTGTTAACAATTCCTTTGTCAAACAGTGCTATGTAAAAATTTAACTGACCCATTACTGCCCAATAAGTAACAGTTAGTTATTGATGACATATCACTTTAAAATATGTTCTTGCATTATGTAGCATAACAGTGGAAATGCTTAGAAAAATCACTCTGATGAGATGTTATTAATATTCTAATGTGCCTTTCTCCTGCAGATAACTGCCTTTGTGATATAA
This sequence comes from Megalops atlanticus, assembly GCA_019176425.1. NCBI lineage: Eukaryota > Metazoa > Chordata > Actinopteri > Elopiformes > Megalopidae > Megalops > Megalops atlanticus. The sequence continues at coordinate 62,476,411 of CM032875.1, forward strand.
CTTCTGCTTTGACTTGGAGGATGTCGTCGTTGGCATCTGCGCAGGCCCAGTGCAGCCTTGGATCTGACCTTTGACCTTTTGTGAGCAGCAGTTGGGCTAGGCAATCCATCATAGTGCCCATCCTGTCAGAGCAGGCGCTTGGCTGCAGCTGTCTGTCACTCCGGTGGAAGGGGGCTGCTTAAAGGCAATCATGTCAATCTCTGTGTGACTGCTCAGACTAAGATAGAAGGATGGACTTGACAGGGCTGGCAAAGTCAGCAGAAGGCACTAGAGGGCTGTATTTGGCTGGTCAAAATGTAGGAGGTGATATGTGTTTCACTTTTCACTTCAATTTATATATTTATTTTTATCTCTCACACACTTTTAAATGAAGTGTGTCATGACTGGCTAGCAGGTTGTAAGAGCCAGTCTTTGCGAATGAATGTATTATCTGCCACACGCACCCCACAGATTACAGTAGCAGGGCATAATAAGTATAGAATAATTAAAGAACACACACAGATGTATGTATACCATACTGGCCTAAGGGTTTCACATCTTAAAACACAACATGTTATACTATAATAGCCAAATTTAAATTAAGTGTAAATATCCATATATGAAGATACATTGATTGTAATTGGCTTAAAAGAAATCTTAATAAATACTTTTAATGAAAGAAAGCTCTCATGGATGTCTGCAATCCACACCATTGTCATTGAACTATTTTTAATTGGAAATCTAAGTGCATTTCCATTTTCCATTAAGAAATTCCACATTTATATTAATGTTTACAAGATTTTCCCCTCATAGCCACTAATGGTGTATGATACAGTATAGTTACAGTATCAGAAGTAGAAACAGAATATTTAAAAATTAAGTAATGTAGGCATATATTCTGTTGAATAGATATTGGACATGTGGTCATCATCTTTAAAACACATGACACATTATAAATTTTAACTTTGTAAATGTGCCAGTTCTATATAAATGGATGGATTCTGATGTGCTATTGACTAAGAAAAGATTATGTTACAGATTATATTATCAATAATATAACTCTTATCCAGGGCACTTGGTGTCACGCCTGATGGATCATCATCTTGTTGCTATGAATCACAAATTTGTAACTCTGAGTAAATTTTTTCTCTAGTTATACAAACAATAATTTGTACAGTAAATTGTGTTGTTTTTGAAACAACATCCTAAAACTAAACGGTTGCCAAGGGAGCAAGAACATGCTCCTACAGTCTGAGACTACAAAAAAGACTATACTTGCCCAAGGACAATGTCTAGACAGTCAAAAGTAGAGAGCATCGCTTTGTTCAGCAGAGGCAAAAAATAAGTGAGGTTTAGTCCATAAGGAAGCAATTATTACAGCAATCAATGGACAAAGGGTCAAGAAACACTCTCCTCTTACAGTTGAGAGGTGCACTTTGGAGATAGGCCCTTACCCTCTCATCTGGACTAGCAGAATATATATCTGCTGGTATGATCAACATTCTCTCCAAAATATCATCCATCTCCCCTGTCCTCTAAAGTAGGATGGATTCGTCCCATTTACACCCAATGATGTGTCATCTACCCAAAGCACAATGCTCAACCCGCAGTCCATCTCTAAAAGACAAAGGAAACAGTGTTGGCCACATGCCAATCTATCCTAGTTTAGAATTCTCAGTTTCTCCTTCAGTTTAAGTGAAGTTTTAATGCCTCACCCAGAAAATATTTTATTAGAAGACATATTACTATTGTTATCCCTGTAAATCAACAGCACCTGGTTGGGTGACACTTGTAATATGATGCATTCTTTGACCCTTCCTAATATTTTATTTTTGCAAACTGAAGCAATATACAATTTAGTCAATTTTAGAAATTAATCCAAGTTTTTTTTTGAGGCATCCACATCTGTTTTAAGCATGAAATATGGCTACTTTGAAATGTCTTGCTGTATTTGATCAGTCGTTAGACATTTAAACAGAGAGACATTTGACCTTGAGCATAATGCCTAAAGCACTAATCTGATGCTGCAATCCTTGGCGGATGAAAATCCATTAGCATGTTCTGTAATATATGGTGGACGTGTGCATTTGGCCTGAGGCGATCAACATTCCTACGCACTGTAGCACCAACACATGCATTATCAATAAACTTCAGAGCAATTCCTTGAGAGATATTTTCTGATCATACACCCCAAGAATAATATGCAGAGAAAGTGTTTTGGGTGGTATCGGCAGAAGTCCTAAATTGCGCTCTGCTTTGGTTTTCGAATGGAGGGGGAAGACAGGAGCGCCGCGATATGCCTGAGTGAGAGGAGGGTGCCACTTGACAAACACTGCAGACTGCAGCTCCGTGTCAGCGCCCGGTAAACGAGGCAAGGACGAGAGGTATTAATACTGTCAATGATCTCTCGACAGGAAAACAGACACCCGCATTCACCGTCCGGTTTTAAATAGACATCAAGTGCATTAATGACAAAAGAGGGCAAGCTTCAAACAAAGGGGCTGAGTGACGCCTTGCCGAGCGTGGCTCAGAGCCCGCAATAACATGATCTGAAAAGACACCGTCAGGGCGAGTGAGACAGGCCCCCGAATTGTACATGGTGACAGAAAACAGAGATGAGGACAGAGATACTGGTGCCATATTAGTGGCGAGCATATTCAAACGCTGTCTGCCATTCTAAGCGAACCTGACATTGCTCCTATTGCTTCAAAGTATTCACTCCCCCCCTCTTCCTTTGCAGCCAGCCTTCTTCCAAGATGTCATTCCAAACTCCAGTCCCCCTTATAGAACAAGTTACCAGCAGGCCTGTTCTGTCAGGGAGGACGGGGGCATGGGAGCCCGGGGAGAACCTCAGTCAATCTAAATTTGGGCTTTGTCGTAGAAGTGTGCTCATTTTCCCTGATATCCAAGCTACTTGAGGTGATTCAAACACTGAAGTGTGAGGAGCTGTCACCTCGTATAAAATCTCTAACGAACAAGATGCCCGTGCCCGATATGTTGCGCCGAGGCATCGGACACTGTGGCAGGAGGGGAAATGAATTCCAGCTGCTGCTGTTCGCCTGGGGATATAGGTACCGGGGCTGAAGTCAGCTCAACATTTCAGACCTCCTGCAGTCAGAGGTGGTTTCATCTGAGGAGCATCTCTCTCTCTCTGCAGAGATTACCTGCTGAGATATAGAGCTGTGATTCAATTGTCGCACCATCATCAAAACAGACCCTCACACAACTGATGCTTTAGAGAAAAAAAGCTACACCCTCAGCGCAGCTATTGCCACAGATTGAAATAGCTGGAACACTGAGCTTTTTGACGGTATAATGGAGGGCACAACTCACATCATTATACACCTCATAATTATGGTCACGTAATAAGTAGCATAAAAAGTGTTTTGATCTGAATGCATGTGTGTAAATGACTGTACACCATTACAGTACTTGCAAGAATCAAAGAGTATCACAGAAATGTGGTCCTTACATGGATAAAGTGTAATATTTCTGAGGAAGTGGTAGTATTGTTTCTCCAAATATGCCAGCATAAATCCTGACTAAAGCCTATTCTCATAGGAGGGAAGGAACTAGAGTCCTCTGTGCTTTATAAAAAGCAGAGGACACCTATGTTCTCCCTCATGAGGGCTAGTATCTATGAAAAGTGCTGGCAGCTTTGGGGGTTTTTATATTCTGTAGAATAGAGAGAATCACTTCTAGAGACCCGATAATTGTGGTCTGCAAGGACAGAAGAAAATCAAGCATGAGCTGTGCCAGAGATTCTCAGATCAGCCAGAGCAGAAAGAAGAACTGAGTGATCTATTGTGTACCAAAAAATACCAATTAGAACAGAAAAACACCATTACTGCTTCAATGCCTAGAAATAAACACAGAAATGCTGATCACATGGAAACATCAGGTGTTAAACTTGAACCCCCATTGAGAGTCATCCTTGAAAGTAAAAAATAATTGATTAATGGCCCTTGCAAACAACATTTTTTTCCTCGCTGTTTATCTTTTATCTAATTTGCAAGAGAAGGAGCTAATGATATATTATTCAATTAGGAACGACTTCACTCTAATGGTGTTGTTTTCTAAACAAAAGAGAAGAGAATTGAGAAATATTCCTAGTAACTCTGGATGCCAAATAAAAACCTCTCCCTTCAAAATGTGCCTTTTTTCCCCCCAGATGTTGCACTAGACTAGGAAGATACAGGACAGAACAAAAGACATGCACGCATTCCAGGTTTCATGGCAACTATCAACAACCAGTCAGCGCTGCAGGATGTAACATTTCACCACACTAGCTTTAACAAAGCCATCTGGGAGAAGATCCTGGAACACAAAGATGTGAAGTCTGCTTTCCTGGCCAGAGGGACGTGGGGTATGTTCAGTGTAAACTGGCAGCAGAGCTGATGTGTGATAGAGTGCAGCTTGCTGTAAATACACTCCAGGGCTCCCGACACAGCTGGGGACCAAAGTTGTAATTTAAAAGAAAAAAAGGAAAAAAGATAGGAGGGGAAAAACGAGGAAAAAAAAAGGAAAAAAAAAACAAATGGAGGAAATGCGTAGCTAGCACTTTCTTGTATGATGTGTTTCTGGAAATACTGAGAGACTTGTTCCAAGTCCACAGGAACAAGCTGATGGGGCAATGCTTATTAATAAGCCATATTGTGTTAGGGCTTGGAGCCATCCAGATCTTTTTAGGCCACAGAGAATATTCCTTTATACTGGCCCTGTGTGACATACATACAAGCCCTGTGCACAATTAAGCAGCCATTAAGCTGACAGATTAAAAGTGATCTGGAAGCTAATGTTTCCATTATGCAAACTCTGGCAGCAGAACAATCAACACTTTGTTCCTCAGATGTCATCCCTTGTTTTTAGCAGAAGTATATCTTTACCTTCTTGAATGGCAGTGACCTGAAAACGTGACTTGTGCACTGCTTAATAGTGGAGGCTATATCAGTGTTATGGAGGCTAAGTAAGTTAAGTATTTGGTTACTGAGCTACCCCCACTGCATTTAGTGGTGTGCTGCATATAGATTTAGTTGCTTTCACATCCATTTGAACAAGCCTTTTAAGGAATCTTTTTAAGGCGTGGGAATAATGCAGTGTGAGGGCACTGCATAAAAAACAAACAATAGAGCAAAAAAAAAATCATGTCAATGTGTGTATATTGCTTTACCTGCTGAAGTGAATGGTCTTCTAATTGACCCACACATTTATATACAATTAAATGACAAGCTTAACTAAAGCTAAGCCAACACCACAGTGTACTAACTATGTGAGAGAATCATTTGAGCTGCTGACCATGAAAGGGAGAACCATCCCGTCAATCAGCTTAATACATTTGAAACGATCTCTTCTGACAAATGTCTATAATATCTGTCTGTCTGGCTTCCTGTAAGTATGTCTGCCTGTTTGTCTGTAGATGTTATGTGTAAATTAGTCAATATGCCATTTGAGTATCCATTATAATGATACACTTCACATGAGGTGTTGCCAGACATCCTGTCAGTCTGCATGGATTATTTCAGAAATATTTGTTCATCTTAAAAAGCAGACTATGCTTTGCATGGTATTCCTCTTCACCCCCTTCTTAGACAGCAGCAGTGACCCATGCACAGTTCCATAATGATACTACAATTCACAGTGGCCATGCTTTAGTCCTGTTTTGTATGTGAGCCCATGAGGTCGCTGTGAACAGGCAGATGGTGAATTATTGTTGCATGGCACCAGGGACTGGCTCTTTAGTTCAGAAAGAATAGTGAGGCTCTCTTTTTTTCTGAATGATGGAAGGACAGGGTTAAGATCGAAAATTGAAAAATAGCCAGAGCCAAAGCTAACGAGGCCTTCTGTTTAACTAGATCCTTCAGGAAAAAAACAAATTAATCAACAGCGGGCTGAAGGGGGTTTAATGATTGCATTCAGCATACAATCAGCTTTTCCCTTTTCAAGGGCCATCAATATGTCAAGGAAAGACATATCCGAAGGATGTAGCTCTTAACATCAAGGTTATCTATCCTCTGCAAGGCTCCACTTCATACGGGGCTGGTATTTTACACTGCCTGTGTCTAACATTTTCATCAACTCTGCAATCAATCAAGGTAGTAATGTTGTGCAAAAAATCAATTAACAATGCAATTAAACTTTCCTTATTATCTCAAGGGCTGCAATGATACCTAAAGGGAAGAGAGACTCGCTCTCTGTGCAGACATCCATAACCCAACATGAAAGTGAATTATGAGGTTAGTCGGCTGCATGTAACCGAGCCATTATTCCGGAAACAATATATCTCACTGTTTGTTTATCTGTCACCACTAACACCGTATGATGTAGTGACTATGTACCACCATGAATAGGACTATGTTCTTGCTTTTTCTTTGTGAGTCTAACTGGTAAGGAAATAAAACCCAAATATTGTAAGATGAATATTTTCCATAAGCAAACAATAATGAAGGATTTTTTTCTGTCCACTGCCTTCAGTCATTTTCAGATGAAAAAGGTGACCTTCATGTGGACATATCACCTCATATAAATATGACAACGGAACAATAAGAGACACCTTTGAAAATAATGAACCTGTTTTCTAAGCCACAGCATTACAACTCTCCATTACAATACATCATGAACAGGGGTTCACCCATCTGTGTTTCCCCAGTACTGGTAAGTCTCATATGTCAAAATTCATTTTCACAATACTTGAGATATTACATTGCATTATATAAATAGCCATTTTGAATGGAAAAATGAATTGGCACAAAAACAATGCAATGCTTTTCAAAAGAAATTCCTTGTTCATGTTTATGTCTGTCAATAACAGGACCACTATAGATTCCAGAAAATGCAAATACCTTTACTTAACCATCAAAGCCAATTTTAATAGTGGCCTGAGAGTGATGCCCTGCATATGTTTCCATCCAGGAAGGACTTGCTATTGAGTTAATGGCACAGCCAATAAATATTACTCACCACAGGGAATGTGAATTCAAAGTGCAGATGTTCTGCTATTTTTTGGTACTCTGATAGAAAAGGTTACGGATGCTGAAAAAATAAATTTGGAAGTTATTAAATCAAAAGCAGTCTGGTTTATGTCACACTAGTGGCTTGTGTTTGCTTGGCATCAGATCAAATGTACTGATCTGATGTGTTCTCGCGAAACAATTTTTAGCCCAAAGGGATTGATAAATTGTGTATACTGGTGAAGATTTTTGACACCAAAGTGTCTGTCAGTCATGGATATGGAGTTCAAATGTTGCTTTTATTACTGTACTTTTCCATGAGCTCAGAGGTGGGAAAGATGTCACGCTGCAGGAAAATTACAAAAACGAATAGTTCTATTTATTCCCATATTGTCTCTATTATTCTTACGCACCTTAACCACAGAAACCTGTCAGCCATCCATCACAAACCTCAAAGGAAAGTTGAACGCAGAGCTTATAAAGTTAAGCTGACATTTGTTCTCTTCCAATAAAAAATATTTAGTCCATTAAACATAAATACCTGTCATTATGATGCATGTTCTTGGGACAGGACTCCTGTTTCCCCCCGATGTTTATTACAACCAAACAACTGCAGTGCCTGCATGTTTTCAACTTTACTGTATTGATTAAACTTTTAAATGGCTGCCATATTACCCAGGGACATCAGGGAGATTAATTTGCGTCAATGTTCATCTGTAATTCATTAGCCATTTATACTCCACAACCACATGGGCTATCAGGAAAATGCAGCCCATTTTTCACTCTGCAGAGGCTAGGGAGCTGAGACTGAAATTTGTGCTGCATACAAATCAGACGGAAGGGGCGTAGGCTGAAAGGACTCAGTGGGAAGAAAAGCAGGCATCCCATGGCCACTTGCAAATGTTGGTGGGTAAGAAACACAGTAATTAGATATAATGATGATGACATAGCTTTTATTATTCAGTTATTTCATCGATCATCTGCCTAGAGTAATCGTCAAAGAACACTTTAATAAATAACAGTTGCTTTGTATGCTTGTTTAATGTTTTTTAAAACAAAAAAACCACTTTTCTCCTACAATTGCTATCAATCTGAACATTAAACTTGAACAGTAAGTCGAGAATGCAGTGGTGTTGCTTATACAACTTTAAAATGACAGTGTCTGGCCCTATTTTTTTCTGTCTGAATGAAGCCTTCTTGAAGACAAAGGAAATGGAAGGATTGACCAAAAATGGTTGTTTTATTAAGCTTTCATTCAATGTCTTTTTATAATGTAAAACTTAAGCTCAAGTAATCACAATGTCTGCACCAAGTCAATCAATCAATCAAAAGGTGCTTGATGTAAGGGCTTAACAAAGGAATCATCACAGAGCGCTTCACAGAACGTATTTCATAGAAACAGTATGTGTTATAGCAGACATAAGATGAAAGGAAGCGTGATGATGCTTTGACAACAGAGGAGAAATCACCTAGAGCAGCTGTGGGCTATTCCAGTCCTAGAGAGCTTTAGCATCTTTTGGCTCTTAGTCTGCCTTTGCTCTTTATGACCCAGAGTGACAGTGTTTAGAATGTAGAGTACAGACAAAGAGGATGTAAAATTGTAATAATACCAGTAGAATCTATATTTAACAATGATATTGAACAATTCAAATCTTCTGCATGAGCAGAGACATTTCCTGATGGAATTCCATGCTGTCACGTATAGTAAGGTATCTTTTTAAATGGTTTGCTCTTGAAAAGGAAAAATGCAAAAAAGGTACAAAAAATTTATACCAATGTGGAAAAAAGTGGACCACAATAAAAAAAACACTTCACCTGTGTATCTGCTTTGTCCTTTTGGTACATTGTATTTACCTCAAAGGAAATTGTGCTGCAAGCGACAGTACTGTATTTGGATTAGTATGGTATCCATTATTAACAGCTGAAACAGATGGTGACAGACATAGGTTCGTGAGTGCAAGAGGGCCTCTGTGCTGATCAGGGGATGAGCTGCCTTGGATCCAGACTAAAGTAGGTGTTGAAGTGGACATGGAATCCCCACGGCATCTGGAAAGGCTTTCTTCACAACAAAGGAAATGGGAACACAAACGACAAGCACATCTTATGAAGCTTTCACTCAGTGCCTGTTTAATGTGCTTTGCCATTAAAACAAATCTAGGAAAGATTCCACTGCTTGTGGAGACTTTGAAACCTGTCATTACACCCTTTGAAAGAGAATGATACAACACACACTGTAAGCTGGTATGCTTTGAGTGGATCATTTCAGGCAGAACAAACACACATTCATGGATGAACATACTTTATGATATCTGCCTCCATACCAGACAGTAGCACCTTTTGAAAGATCATCAGCAAAGCTAACTACACACACGCAGACACACACACACACACACGCACACACAAACATATATATTCATGCATGTATGTATGTGTGTGTGTGTGTGTGTGTGTGCATATGTATTGCACAAAAAAATCTGCCTGAAGAAAGTACAAAAACATCACCCCCCTACAGGACGATACTGATGAATGTCCTGTGTATTTACACGCACAGAAGCTCCGACCAGATGACCTCAGGAAGTCCCAGGGTATTTTCCCTTGGGGTGTAATGGGAAAAAAACTAAAGCTCTCAAATCAGATGCAAACAAAAGTCATCAATCAAGTACCTGCCAGTCCGCTGCACGTGGGGTCGGAAGTGGTAACGCACGAACATCTGGCATGACGAGAAGTGATCACTCTTCTCCAAAACTTACTTCATTTGCTGACATTAGAGGCCAAGAAAATGTCCTCCAGCTTGTCATGTCACTTATTTGACTTTGGTTTGTATGAATCTTTAAATATTGCATTATGATGAGATCCAAGTGGATTTCTTGCTCCAAAAGTGACTTCTAAATATTTTATAGCTTTGCCTGTTACACTATACCACCATATTTTCATACAAAAAACCTGCGTGTACTATTACTGTCACAGCCTGTATTGAATAAGAATGTACACACTGGAATTATGGTTACATTTTTAACTTACATTAAAAAATAAGAAAATTTAACTTTAACTTTAGATTACAGGAGTGCTAAAAATGGTTAAAATGGTTAAAAACACAGCAAATGTCTGATAATTTGTGTGCATGTAGACCAGCCTGACTTAATGGTCCTCCTGCTGAGAACTTAGAAGTCTGATGATGTAAGACTTTCGATCCACAGGAAACCAAGTAACAAGGTGGAAAACAAAGTTCAGTTAAGTGCACTGTTCATGTAGAAGCAGTTGATTACAAAAGATGACACCCATCTGACAAAGACCTTGCTAGGTTCAAGTAGTGCTTTGAGGTAAAGGTGATGTGAGGGTTAATAAGGTCAAGGGATCCAAAAGAAAAGGAAGCCTCAAGGTGAAGGGAACATGGGAATGATAGATTGATAGGCCTCTGTCAAATGATTTCTGAGTTGGTAGAATCTTACAACAGTTCTTAAAACCAGGCTTTCTTAGTTCTTCAACCTGACCAGTGGGTAGCACTGAGACCATAAAGTAAAATGGGCCTCAATGGGAGTCAAGGTTTAGGCAGTCATTTGCCCCTCTTCCCTGTGAGCTGCCCTTGACTCTAAGGTTACCTTGACATAGAGACTGACTTGAATTATAGTGCTGCTTGCCTTGAGCACCTTTACCTTGTCGGTTGCTTTAAATTTGAGGCGATGTTCATTTTAAAGGACTTTTATCTTATAGGGTGGCACTGTGCAGTAATCGTTGGGGCACTGAATTCTGGAAGGGGTCTTGCAAGCATCTCGTCTTGTAAACCCTGTGATCACCACTGCCTCAAAGATACTGACATCAACTGCTCCAGCACCTAAGTTGCTCAATTGCTGAGGGTCAACAGGTTCCACCTCAATGAAGGTTATGATTCTGAAGTCAATGTAATAAGGAAGTGTATTGTATTAGAAATATCCCTCCGACCCTGAGGCTCTTTGCATACTATGTAATGTACTAGTAATAAATGGTTCAATTAGAGAACGCATAGAAGATCACAGCAAGGGGGTTCCGAGGATGTGCATAGAGTTTTAAAATCAAAAGCAACCAATTCCCTGTACCAAGTCTTTATGACTTAGGAGAGGCAAGGGAAATAGCAGAAACAGAGGCCAACAATTTTAGCTGGATTTTTTACAAAAGACACAATTTAAGGGTGAATAGAACAACCTCTTGCCTGCAAAAAAGCAAAGCAAAGCAAGATATCACATGTCCAGTGTTTTCTGGAGATCTATTGGGTTTGTGTCTGTGTGTGTGTGTGTGTGTATGTGTGTGTGTGTGCGTGCGCGCATGTGTGTTTGGGCAGGAGAGTGTTTGCTTTCAATCTTGTGACTGCTTAGTTTTAAATTTATTTGAAAATCCTTACAGATATGACTTTATGAAAGAATTTATTATGTAGACCACACAAAAATCCAAGAGCTTAGATCTCTGCTTGGGGTTTGACTTTGACAGAGACCAGATTCTTTTTCCAATATAATTTATCAGTGCTTAAGCCTCCTAGTGTTATACTGGCAATGACCTTAATGCACTATATGCTATACTCTGACAAAACAAGGGGATATGAATGTATACTCAATGATGTATCAATGTGAATTTCAGTTTGTGCACTTTTATCATTGACTGTTTTTTATTTTTTGTACTTTTTCTCAGCATACAAATAATATATACATGCTATACTTGCTGTTCACTATACATTGTTCATTTAAAACCTCAAATATGGCATCAAATATGGCATCATAAGGCAGTATTATTATGTGAGCAAGGAACATTTGCAGTTGCCATCACACCTCTGAAGGACAGTGACTCAAAAAGAAAGGTGGAGTGTATGTATTGATTTTGTTTTAATCAAGGCTTCAATCCTGTTTTGTGCATTTTTTACTGACTATCCCTGAAGGTTGCAGGAAGAGAGATTTGAGCAGTGTAATCAGATATATCATGGAATATAAGATACAATGTAAATTCTTAAGGTTCCAGTGAGTGGCATTTTTATGAAAGCATAAAGCATAGTCCTTTCAAAGGACTCTGTAAAGGACTATGCTCTTGTCATGATGGCAAGTCATTAAAACCATGAGGAGAAAAAATAGAAACTACTTTAACATTGATACATTTCTGTTTCTCCACAAATTTCAGAACTAAAGTTATGCCATTTGTTATAATCAATTTTATTTTAACAGTACACAATTCAAAATGAAAAAAGTTAATCATGGCTAATGAAATTAGGTTGTTCACTATGTTTTATTGACTATGATAACATTAGCCATATGTCTTTTAAATTATCTCACAGACACACAAAGTGGTCCTATAACTTTTTCAGGTGCCAGACCACTTTCTGTTAGTACTGGAACATTTTCAACTGACCACCTATCCTGAGGGAATAAATAAATACAACTCAATATAACACATATGAACTCTATGCAATATGACTAATTTCATCAACTTGCTTACAGATATACTATTATCATGGTACCCTCATACCATCATATAATTTACTATTATCTGAAGCTTTGCTTGGAAAGACATAATCAAAAAATTTAATTAATGCAATGTTGGATAATTAGTGGCAGCGTTTTTAAAAAGCGCCGATACTGTCTTGTTTTATGATATTTATTCACCAAATGTAGGACAGACATAAAATTTCTGATACTTTCACTGTTTTTTCTTCTTTTTTGAGAAAAAATGCTGCTCTTGGGTACCTGTGCCCCTAAACCTTAACAGGACATTCTGTAGATCTATGAACAGCAGAAAAGAATTTTGATTATGCGTACTACCACGTTCAGTGGGTCACCAACAATGAAACATGGTACCAAAATTGCACACAGCAGTAAACGTTAGCTTGACTATTAACTATCAAGCCCAGCTAAAGTCAACTTAGCTATCTAGCAAATTTTCCTGATTATGTTGTATGAATATGTCATTTCTTATTACTTGCTTTACAAAATTAATATCTTTGTAAGTTACATGGATGACTCAGTAAGTTAATGTAGAAAATGCAGTTAAGTTTTTCATGTCTGGTAAAACTAGCTACCCTAACTAGACAGCCAGCATGCCATAGTGATGTTATCTAGTTAACTGTTTAACTGCTTGTAACTACATTATGACAGATTTAGTTTGCTAGATGACTATTCAACAAGTTGTGCAATCATAAGCAACCATTGTAGCTAATTTAACTATTTTTCCATATTACCAGAACCATTTATAACTACCTGACTCGTAAACGAAATGCATACAAGTCTGAAGTTTTTTGCTTTTATCTCTGTTGTCTCTTCAAAGTATTAACTGGCATTCAACATCTTTTTCAACATACTAACAGCCCACCATTTTTGAGTGACTGAAATGGCCTTAAGCACTATGCATCTATATTTCTCCAAAGGTTATGGGAATTAGGCTAGCAAGGAGTTAGAAAAGCATAACAGAACTGATAAAGAGCAGAGCAGGCATGAACACGTCTCCCAATGATCTCTGCTACCAGTGACATCATCTTTAATACTACTTCCAACCAGGTGTCTGGTGGCTAGCTGTCTGTAAAATTATTTACTGACAAGGAACTAGAAGATTACATTTACTATCTGGATATTTGTTTAAAGCAAGTATTGTGAGCAATTTTAAGTTTTGTTATAAATATTGTACATTTCTGTCTAGTTGCTGCATGATTGCTATCATTAACTGATGAGATAGATAGATAGATAGATAGATAGATAGATAGATAGATAGATAGATAGATAGATAGATAGATAGATAGATAGATAGATAGATACTTTATTAATCCCGAGGGAAATTCTGATAATGTGATGTGATGTGATTATCTAATGGTACAGTGCTCTCCACAAGTATTGGGGCAATGATTTATTGTTGCAAAATGAATTGTTCAAATGTATTTTGGGCTGATAACACACACACACACACACACACACACACATACACAGAGCAAACATCAGAGAATAGCATGTACTGAATGGGCGCTGTTAACTCCAACCAATACAATAAAAAAATCCATTCTAGAACTTTCCATGGACCCCTTGGCCAACTATCACAGTTTACCAGGAGTCCAGGGACCCCAGTTTGAGAACTGCTGCATTAAGTGACTCTGATGTTAGCAGAGCACATCCAACTAATTTACAGTGGTCTCCAGCGAAATGACTTCATGACTGATGCAGAGACTAAGCTAAAGGCTATATTTTGAGACAATTTAGGGATAGCTTTGGCCTACACTTTGGGTTGGTGGGCACTGCCTTTTGAGTTGTCGTGTTGAACCAATAAATGAGTGACCATTTCATTTAATCTGATTCAGAAACTAATTTAGTCACATGCAGTAGCATTTAAGTAATATTTAAAAAATGACCAAAAACCACGTAATACCTCCAACATTGTGCAAGGTATGGCGAATTTCATTATTTACACCAAGATATCTGCAGGATTGTGGACTTCCATTGAAAAGATTTGTCCACTGCAACTTTAACAAATAACTATGCTTCCACATGATCTCAGTGATTTGGCTTGCTGTTGCTTGTATTCACCTAAATCTGTTGCAGGTGCAATTGCTTAGTAATGATGCCATGGAACGTGATGAGATTGTTCAAAGATGATTTAGATTATCCTGCCAGGGAATTTTTTCAAAGTGACATTCCTGATAAAACCATCTCCTAAACTGCAGTTTTGAGTGGATAAACATCTTGACACTTATGGGAATGTGTTAGCCACAGTATTAGACATTTCAGATGGTCACTAGTTGACCAGAATCAACCGTTGAACCCAATCCAGTTAGAATGACAGTGTTCGTTAATGGTGGCCTCAAAATGGATATGCACTGATAAAAGCCTATCAGTCTTTGGAGGAAATTGAATTCTGGAAGACATAAATTCTGACTGTGAGAGATCACAGTAAGAAGCTAATTTAAAGGAGATTAAATTAATTTCAGTGACATTTATTCTATTTAGAAGTCAGTACAAGACATACAGTAGCTCTGGTACCTTGAGATAAGGGGACAGTAATTTAAGGCTGGGCACACCACTAACAGTCTAGGAAGGCTTAATCCTAATGCTACAACTTCCTTACAGCCTACGCTGGAGATGTACAGAGAGGCTGACAACTATTATTTAATAAATGGGTTTAGAAAAAATTCTATTTAGCGTGATAATTTAATTGACTGTTGACTCCCCTCTCCTAAAACACATAGTCACAGACAGAGGCCTCAGCACTTTCAGCAGACATGTAAAATATCCATTGAAAGCATTTCTCAGAAGTGTAGTCCCTTTTATTTGCATACATTACCTTGGTGCCCTCTTTTTTAAATTTCGAGATAATGGTACAAAATGGTGTAATAATGGCCAGATTACTAAGGAGGTGTGCTCGTACACACGTTAATTGAGGGAAAACCTGTCTCTTTTATATATATATAGTTACAGTTTAGTTATAGTTACAGTTATAGTTACAGTGTCAGTAAAGATGAATCAATAAACTCCCAAAATATTTAAACCCCATACAATGCCTCAATAATTGATGCAGTGATACACTATTTCAGATGAAAAAGCCTTCTACTAATGTTTAGGATTATTTTACATCGGTATTGTTCTACTCCATGCAAAACTTCTCTCAGACCTTCAACTCTCTTTTCTACTGATAAATTAACACAGATAGTGGTATCACTTGGTCAAACTAAGTGATTTATAAATGAAATACATTCAAAAAATATGTCACAGAGAGGGGAATGGGAGGGGACTACAGGGAACCATCTGGAGGTGCAAGGGGACTCCTCCCCCAGACTTATAGGACAGAGGACTGGAAGGTGTGGCTGCCCACTCAAACATTTGATGAAGGTGACATGACAAGGTCTTGCTACCCTAAGGACAGGGTGGACAATCCTATGATATAGTTTTTTAACTTGTGTTAAGAATACAGCTGGCGCCACAGTACTGGACTGAACTAAAGAGAAGGAAGTGTCAATTAACCTTAGTTCAATCAGTAAGAATAACATTTGGTATAGTACAAACACATGATTTTGGGACAGAGGTCAAGTATAAGAAAAAGGTTTGTATGGTAAAGCATTCCTTAATCATATTGAGGTCTTTGGTTCTCTTTCAAAGTGAAAATCATGAAAGAGAAGCAATTAGGTTTTACGTCTTTAGAGCTAATAGATTACATTCCTCATTACCCATATTTCTTATTAAAATGAATACTTAAGATAAGTTGTTCAACCCTGAAAAATGTGGAAACTGCCAGCAATGTCAGTAATTTCAATAATGGTCCAATTAATTGATATTATTGGGAAGTTACCCGCTGAAGATTTAATCTTCATGAAGGACTTCAATACCAGAGGCTGTTATATTACTCATATGAAAATTATAACCTTACCACTAATTAGTTCTGTGACACTGGAATCAGAGATGAAGTAATGGTACTATGTATCATTATGCGGTCAAATTGATAGATTTCAACTAAACAGAGAAACAGCGCTAAGCTTATGACCTGGTGATAATATTGGATATAAATGTAAATTTAGCTTTGCTTCAGTGAGGTTTTGGTCATGAATATGAAGTCATTATGACAGTGAAACACATTGTGCTCTCGTTTATAATACAGAAATTGGTTGCAGAGTTGATTGTGCATCTCAAGAATCATTTGGACTGGTCACACATCTGAGGAGGAGATCCCCATGAGAAACAATGACCCAGTTCTAACTGAAAGATAATGGGTTGGGCTGTTAGACTCACTAAAATGCCATATTTCTCATCAGCCTCCTTGCTGTAAATATAGGCAGTCTATGATATTCATATACATACAGTGCTCTGTCCAGATTGAGTTTTCAATGCACTGTGTCAAAGGGCCTTTTTGCGATGAAATTAAATGAAAGGCTCCCTAAAAATATTAGCACACCTAAATTATATCTGCTTTAAGTAACTCACCTTAAAAATAAACAAAAAACAACAGTAAAAAACAAAACTGATCTTGTTACGTTAATGCCAACAAAGAACATATACAGAATTGTCCTCAAGCCCAGCTTCAATTACTGTGTGCCTGCTGCTCTTAACACTTTCTGAAATAAACAGCTTGACAGGCCCTGAAAGTGACAGATATCAATACTAATCTGCCCACCCTGCCTGCAACTATACCCTTAGACAAGGCGACATGCACCTGCCTGACCGCAGGACGCCTGGCTGCTTTCTTCCCCTCATTCACCACCAACAACACTTATTACCCAGCCTGATAAGTGGTCTGTGTTATTTTTCTGGTTCCCATTATTATATTCATTTCATAGTGACTCCTGGCGCCTGATACCTTAGTACCTGAGGGTCCTGTGTCTGACCCTGAACGGTGATTCAACATGACACGGTGACAGGAAACAGGGGGAGGGGGTGGAAATAAAAGAACAAGGGATCAAAACAACTGTGCCTGGCTCACCACACAGGGCGTGCCCATCAACACCAATAACTGTTAGCTGGGAGCCTGGTGTCACAATGATTGAAGTGTTGCATCATTCAGATGAGTGCTTCATTTGACTGGAAGTTATCCATCTTCTAGCCTAATCCAAAAGGACACGGTAAGATATGCTTTGCCATTGGCTTTGCTTTTTGTTTTTTTGGTTTTTTCCCCACTTTAACTTTGGTGTACCCTTTGTTGTCACTAATGTGACAGAGTTTTCCCATGTCTCATGGATAAGGGTTTGGATGGAAATGTGAGACTTGCTGTGAACACTGGCCACATGAGTATGCACCAATGTATTAATTTATTCATCAGAATAGTTTAAAAATATTATTTCAAATAACTGGTTTATTTAGGAATTATTCTGAATATGAAAAATTCAAATTACTGTTCCATTCACTAGAAGAATGCTTGTCATATGAACATCACATTCAGTATTCTTAATCCAATCAAAACTATGTAGCATGTGCAGTTATGAATTGTTAAGAAGACAGCCTTTTTGGAGTATAGCAGATAATACTGCTGAATAAGGACAGGCAACACATGAATGGCTCTAGCAATGTATACAATTCTAGTTAAACAAGCCTTATGTTTTGATAGTCTTATTTGTCAGGGACAAGATCAATGTATTTTTACAAATGTTTAATATTTGAACATAAAAGAAAAGGATGTGCTATTCAAATGATTTTCTAGTGGCTGGCACCTCCAGTATAGAGAAACTAGCCAAGCTCTTCAAAATACATTCAATATTAATCTCATGTCATTTAGCTTGTTTCTACTAACCTGATTTGGCTGCACATCTTCAAGCACTTGTCCATCTAACCTCCAGACTGAATCAGGCTAACGCTTACTGGGTGAAAATCTGATGAGATATGACATCGAAACCAAGGATGTGCAGGATACAGAATTAAAGCAATGAAAGCACAGATTAATGGAAAAGCCGGACCAAAGCTTTCTGAAAACATCAATGAAATTGAAATGTAGCTTAACCTTTGTCATGTCTCAAATATGTTTCTCCTGTTCATCATTCTTGTATTATGCATTTTACATTTAAATGATCACATCGCATGCATACATATTTCATGCACATAGTGCTCAGCTAGATAATTTGTTTGATCATCAGTATTGATACAATATGATCCTTTAATTTCAACTGACAAACACGAAAGTGAAAAATGTGTTAAATTGCATATGATTGCATGCCCTCTGTTAGGTTGGTTATGTAAAAAATAGAACAAAACAGAAACATTTGTCACTGTTTTTATCTCACCAGTGTAAAAACATCAGGCTATTGACTAGAGTACAGGTGAGAGGTGAAGCCTAACAACCTGTCTCCTGTAATATGGTATTGCATTGGAACACACAAGTCCATATTTCCATAATTACAGAACAGTGACAGATGGACCAGAGCTCATTTTTTCACATTGATACTTAGTGATGTGGAAGGCTTAGCTAGATATTATCATTTTCATTTAATTCCTTGCTGTCTGGCTTGATAATACTGTAAACCTTCATTAAGAGCTAACCAATTATGAAACTGCTTTGACTTTAGCTAAAAGTGGGGACAGTGAGGTTTGGGCAATTCCAGGACCATGGCAACACATAGCAGAACCCTTTTCAGTGCATAACCTACAAGAAGTGTTATCATGCTATTCATATTATAGAAAGGCATGCCACTGTTGTATTCGAACCACAATAGCTACATAGAAAGTGTTTCTAGTTCCCATGGCAATGATTCCACTGTTGATTGCAGAGCTCCAGAGAAGTGCAGAAACACTATTTTGTAATATTTCACAAAATAAATAAGTAAATAAAAGTGTAAAATGACAGGACCTTGGAAAATGACATTTATAATCTTATGCACATTTGAAAAATATCAGCCATACACACATTCACATGATTTTCACAAGAGCTAATTTAAGAAGATAAATGCAACCTGATTTATTCATATGCACCTACACAGTGTCATTTTTACAATTAACTCAGGCCATTCTTTTGCCAGTCCAGTTTTCAACAGTAATGTAATTAAAAAACTGTTGACCCACTTTTTAACCTGTGAATTGATCTTCCTTGAAATTAAAATCCAGTCCTATAAAGCTCGTGAGTTAACAAGCTGTGCTTTGACCTCATCTACCTGAACCCGTTTTCTTTATTCTGCAAATAGACAATACCTCCTGTGAGTCTACCATCTACATCTATAATTTCATATTATTCTTTGGATAAACACAGGCACCCAAGATATTGAATGACTACATGTATTGACATACATGAGCACAGGCGTTATTGAAGACTGATTATAACATTACAATTAAAATGTAAGTTATGCAGTTAAATGTTAGACTAACTCTGTGTTCTTAGTTGTTACTGTTTGACTGAAACGTGTCTGCATAGGACAAAACCATTTTGGCTCCATTGGCGAACCATATCTTTCAATACTGCTGTTGGTATACAGAATTGGGTATTGGTTAGGGAACTAGACTGTGAAACCTTAGCAAAACATTGCTCTTGGATCCTTGAGCCAGGTAATACATCTAAACTGCTTTAGTAAATTTTATAGGTGCATAAAGGAATAATATATAAAAGGTAAGACATGTAATTTGCCTGGTATAATCTGTAATCTGGGTTGTGGCAAGCAAATGAATAATATAATCTAAAGTTGTAATAGTGTTTAGTGTTGAATCTGTCTTAACTGACTGATGATACACAATTGTGAGGACCATCACCTGAGCCTCACAAAAAATATTTCCGTGTGTTACTCTTGTAAGTAAGTAAGTCACACTGCTGTATTCACGCTGATGTCCCTGAACAGACAGTACAGGGAGACGGTTGGGGGGGTTTTGATTGAAACCTATAAGGAAACCCATTATGTCGCACATTGAGCAAAAATCAGGAGGATTAATACAGATGGTGTAATCCCACCGGGCAAGACGCTGTGGGGAAGAACTGTTGCCGAGCAGAGGAGGTGATGTTAAAATTTTGGCATGCCAGCTTCCTCTCTCTCTCTCTCTCTCTCTCTCTCTCCAGATGGATCAGTTTACTTTATCTCTGCTTTTTACTAATTCATACTGCATTAGTAAAAATGTCTTTTCCTCGTCCAGTTGGCGAGGGATGAAAGGCTGATTAACAATGAGACGTTCCTCATGAAACGCAAGCCCCTCTCCCCCTGTCATCATCAGACCATCCTCAGCTGTGTGCACATCTCTGACAGGTAGAAATAATAACGGTCATACATCACTGCCCTGAAAGTCCAATCATCTAAATCTTCCCTTGCCACGGCCTCTGAGACTCAATTATTTTATTGACATGCAATCTTCATAAGGGGAGAAATATTGTGCATGTAAGGTCACTTGGTTATGAAGACATATTATCATATTATCTGCATGAGGGTTGTAGGGCTCGGACCTCACAAAGCTAATTATAATTGTACATGATACAGAGCTCAGAGCATATTATGTGCTTGGCTGCATGACTAAGTCCCAGCTGAGGTATGGAGGACAGGGAATGAAATTTAAAACCAAATGTGAACCAGGAGTAGTTTTAGGGCATGGCCACATGAAGTGTCTTATTGCTGTCTGTTGCTGTCAGCAACATTGTCTTATTTGTATATCGTTGTCCAGCCAGCTATCAAAGGAAATTCTGTTTTTGTTCTTAAAAACATTATAAATTGGGTGATATAAATAATCTCTAGCAGAATACTGTTTAAAGTTCACCGAATATCAATTTCCTTTGTGCAGTGACATGAACGGCTCCACTGGCCAAATGTCAGATTTAGTTAGTGATTCTAGGAGGGTGGCCTGTGGCTTTTCATATATCTCCTCTCCCAAGGTTATCTTAATATCAACCATCCTAGGCGAGCATTTGAATTACATTATTTGACCGTCCAAAACAAGTCGTGCATCATTTCCTTCTTCTCGTCTGTCTCTATAAAAGGCCAAATTGACCACTCCTGAATTGTAATGTTGTTGCTCTACCTGCTGCAATTCCAGTTGATTTTCCCCAAACCGCATTCGATGCCCATTATGAATAAATGCAATGGACGCAGTGCAGCACTAATGCTGAACATGGCCCTTAGCCATGCCGATAAAAGAGATTTTGGGTCATTGTGTGCAGACATGCTTTGCTTCCTTTACTCCAGAGCAAAAGAAAAGAATGATACAGGAAGACAAATGAATTCAAGCAAATTTTTATTAAAAATGTGTTCTTCTAGCTACTGAATTTCCCCTGAATCCAGACATTGGACCATAATGTCATGCAGTGCCTCATGGTTAATCAACATTGCTAAAAATGGTTCCATTCTCGCCAACTCCCAAGGGTCAACAATTGGCATAAGCTTAGTGGTGTCAAGTGGAAAGTCCAATTTCTTTTCTTCTTCAGGCAACACTATCTGCTTTGAGTCATGTTGCCAAAAAAGACTCTGCTTTTTCCAAACTGTGGAAATCATTAGATTTTCCTATGATTCCAGCATATTGTTCTTCATATTCTCAGGTATCCTGACTGATTTACTTCATCTTGGTTAATTTATTTTCCTAAAAACAAGAGTGTATTCTACCACACAGCTGTTCGTTTTTCTGAAGTATCTATGAAAAAGTGTTATACATATATTGTATTAAATGTGTCCATGTCATGTATTGTACATAGGAATAAGATTATATAGGTCAGGAGATGAAGAAATAAGGTCAAATAACTATAGTCACAAAGCATTTACAACTAGAGCATGCAATGCATCACTATGCATTGACTGTAATTTTGTCTGTAAACTGTGGCATTTCTTGTTAAAGTAAAGACAAGGAGAGTAAGAAACATTACATCACATGATGCTGTGATCGAATTTTATGTTTTAACTCAATTAATTTAACTTAATTAAATGGTAAGCATCTGAGGAAAGCTTAAGAGCTCAATATCATATGCAATAAATTTTAAAAAGGATGGCCAATGTAGCCATTTAAGTCCATCAACAATCATTGGATGTTCAATGAAAATTACTATTTTCTGAAGTGGGTTAGCTCAAAACTAACAGCTTAACTTTCAAGTTTAATTTCATTCAGTGAGCTGTTTCCTGTGGAAATGGGGAAATCATGTGCTAAACTTGCTACATCCTGGAATCAGCTGCAGAAGTTTGACCCCTGTGATTCAGTCCACTGAATCATCTTGCAGCGACATAACATGTCAAAAGTGATCGCCCAATCAAATTCTGAAAGTGAAATGAGTTGTCCTGTTGTATTAAAATGATGGAGAAACCTATTCCTTCTGTATAAAACAAGTGAATAAACAAATCGTTGTGACGGGTTAAAAGGATGGTTTTAGACCAAAGCAGTTTTAAGTGGCTTCATTTGAAAAGTTACTTTTTGTTTTCATGAAACACAACAATAATATAGTGGAAGGTATGACAGAATGTATGGTTTTTATTGAAAATTAATGTTAAAACTGAACTCTCTATGAATTGATAGCCCTCCGTGACAGAAAAATGTGTTTATACAAGATTACCCATGTGGTGCTTAACCTCTCCTTAATTCAGTCAAAAGCCTGAGGGAAATGTACCACAGTCTATTTAGTGTATCATCTATGCAAAGAAAAACAACAGCTCTAGTGTACAGTCACACCTTGTGGGTTAATGTTTTTTTACTGTATAGTAGTAGCACCAATTGACCGTAAATCAATGAACACTAAGCATGTGAGTGAATGGTTTGGACAACAGACCAATGGAGCTTGATGTAATTGGCAGATGAGCTCAAATTATTCTGCTACAATGAGCACTCTGAAGCAGAATATCCGGGTGAATGATACACTAGTGTGTGCCTTTTCCTTATAATTGTGTGTGGGCAGCACACTTATAACTGCTGCATTCTCAGTTAATGTACTCTATACTAGTTCTATCACTTAAAAAAAACAGACAAAACAAAAGCAAAACCAGAAAAAAACTCTTATTAGTGTCCCACTATTGTCATAACTTGAATGGGTGGCATTGAAAATAATTCCCTACTTATGCAACCATTTGCAACTTTGTGCACAGACAGGCATATATTATAGACAAATAAAATCTGACATTTATCTAATCAAGTTTAAATATTTCTACTGAGTGAGCCAAATGAAAATGTTAATGAAATCAACTGTAACAGTATATGGTTGTATTTTCCCTTTAAAATGACATGTTGCGCAACATCTGCCATGACGCTGGTACTGTTGCTTTTTTAAGTACTTTGAAAAGAAATCCAAAACAAGTTCAGTCGTCTGTTTCTAACTAGGCTGGCAGAGAGACCTCTTAGGACCCAGCACTGAGCCCACTGCAAGAGATACCCAAACCATCTGGCTTGCCTGTCCTACAATAAATCTCAGTGATAAATGCCTGAGTTTTGAAAGTCAGAGAGAAATGCAGACCTGCACAAAGTCCTGGCACAGCTAGAAACATGCTGGAAATACTAGACCGCATCTCAGATGTATGAAACCGGGGCAACAAATCATACTTGTGCTTGAATTATGGTACAGCTCCATTAGCAATCACTTTCAAAGCTGATTATGACACGAGCATGGAGCATACATTTGTATGATATATTCACTGTGACTCTCCAGCAACTGGCCAGAGGTACTGGGAATCGGACCAAGGCCTCAGGCACTGCACGCATTTTACTGCTCCTAAAAATGGGCCTGGCCTGCTTGCAAGAATGTGTGTCCTTCTCTGTCACCTTAATGCACTTGTATTCCTAGCAGACGCCAAATCAGATTAACATATAATATTACGCTTTTGGTAAAAACCAAAGTTAATATAAATTAAGCATGTTTTAAGCTGTTTTGGAGACAAAGATATATTACACTTGATCCCTCTATACATGTCAAAATTCATATTCAAAATTTAAATGACTTTGATGTAATGTGCAGATAAACATTCAGTAACCTGCACTATCAAAACAGAACTGTCTGTTGTTAATTATCTTATCATCTTTTACTGTAAGTTGACAACACAGTTTTCTTTTGTAGATTGTTTGTCTTTTTCATATTTTCTGCACGAGTCAAACTGTACCTGTAATATCTCCTTCAGCCACATCAAACAGGAAAAATAAAACAATAGTGTCAATGACATTTCCCCAAATCTGGTACAAATAGAATTATTCAGTGGAAAGGTTGCCAGCTTAGCTGGAGGTAACAGCACTCTGTAGAAGAAACCTGATCTTAAAGCAGTTTAAAATTTCTTGCAGGATTTCACTAGTTTAAATTGTCAAGGAAGTTAAGTCTTGTCATTTTAATCTTGCCTGCACTTGAACGAATCATCAGAGTTTTCCAACTCTTGTAATACCATGTTTTTGGCTGCATCTTAAAAAAATAACTGATTTATTTCCATGAGGAGATGCACATTCCTGTGCTGGGGAAGCACTGTGAAAAACCACTGCTCTCCCTCTCTTCATTAATCTCCATATTCAGTTGAATGGATATCCATGTCCTTGTGCCAGATCATTCCTGGAACCATTCATTCTCTGTTGAATATTCCAGAGAAAATAAGACTCATATCCCTTCCCTGAAGAAAGAAATAGACATTTCTTGCAACAGTGCATATCTAAAACACCACCACAGAAAATTATGATTATAATTATTGTTATTATTGGTACCACATGTAATCAATGGTCATGAGTTCAAAACTTGAAGTGAAATTGCTAATAGCTGTTTATGGCTTACATTAATGTACTGTGCACAATTCTTTCTGCTATGGATTGAATGCATATTTTATTATTTGTTAAGGTTGATGGTGAATCATAATTTTCACTACATTAATTATGACAGAGAAAAATAAGCCCAAACTGTTTGCTTTTAGACGGAGATAGCGTGATGTATACGACATTCTGTGTTTCAAACTGAAGCTAGCGGGGGCTGTTAAAAAATGAAAATAAGTATGGTGCCAAGAGTATCAATCTATTGTGTGCCACACAACTGAAATTTACTTTCCATGACAATATTGTCATTTAGCAGATGCTCCTATCCAGAGCGACTTACATAGGATACATAGGTTTTATCCATTTACACAGCTGGATATTTTCTGAGCTAATTCTGGGTTAGGTACATTCCCCAAGGGTACAGCAGCAGGGCCCCAGTGGGGAACTGAACCAGCAACCTTGTGGTTATGAGTTTTACCACTATGCTACACTGCCAGTACCATACACTTGGTGTGAAGTATGTGGAAAATTCTTTTAAGTGACACTGATACTGTGCATGCGCTGTTGGCTCTGTGTTGGATTTGTTTCGATGTACAATTCGTTTCTTCACCTAATGTCATCATGCCCTCCAATGAAGACACAGGGCATTCACTCATAGACTGTGATGGCACTTCCAAAAAAGTGACATCATAGATCATTCCAATTGGCCAAAAAAATCCACAAACCCCAGTGCAAACTTGAAAAAGGAATGAATTGTACTATTTGACACAGGTCAATAACAAATGCAATTATTCTGAGTTGATATTTCCATACACATACATTTGTAGATGTATATAGGTATTTTTATACACATACGAGTAAGAAAGTTGAACCCTGTTAAGATCACATTCCTTAATATCACAACCCTCTTAATGTCACACCTCTCTCTCTCTCTCCCTCTGTATTTAGCTGTCTCACATCCTAACAAACATATAAACTTATAAGAATGAACTTAACATACCAGAAAAAGCCTAGTGTACATTACAGCACTGTCTGTCAGCAATGTTGCTATTGTTAATTTTCTTGAGCCATGTCAGGCTATTCGAGCAGTAATTACATTGAACTTGGTGCAATCTGTTGGTCTCACCACTCTAATATCTCTGTCACGCCCACAACAGTTTACAGATTTTGAACTTGAGTAACGTGTGCGCCACAAGTTTATCACTTACTACGGTCTGCGTGAGATGTGTTGCCCGCCAACTTACTAGCTAGCTAGGTGACCGGAATAAAAAAACGTCGCTGGAGAGCTCTATTGACAACATCCTATCTCTGCGAAGCGGGATTTTCCGCAATGACAGCAACAAAAACGAAATTATGGAGTAGACCGGACATGAGGAACATACTTTGGGTGTCACTGTCTCTCATCACCACTAGATGGGACCGTCTTGTTGCCAGGAAACAAGCTCAGGGCTCCCACTGATTCAGCGACATGGTGAGTTGCAATGTTTTTATTATATGGTCATTCGAGAAAAATATGCACTTTATGTTTTTATAATATCATCACGTTAGACCTACCTAAACTAAAATGTTATGAAAAAGCGGCCATACTAAACGTATAGGCCTAATCGATATTCTGGTCGTGTCATGACCACCCCCCCATCTGACAGCTGGTCCGGGAAAATATTGTCTATATGAAACTGGTCCGTGGTGCAAAAAAGGTTGGGGACCGCTGCTTTAGGTGTTGTTTTCCATGATAATGATGGCATTCTCTAGTGTAGACAACAGCCAGAAAATAACTGCCATTGGACCTTAAAGTACGCTTTGGAACACATATCCCTTTGTGTCACTTTTGATATGGACGATTTGGTTTTGGTGCATTTAATCGTGACTATTGTGAATCCAATGCTTGTGAATCCTCACCCTTCAAAAAGCAAAATCAGATGTTTTATTTGCATACAAAACTGGATTCTGGATTTTGTCTGATTTATTTGTTTTATTTGTTATTTTTCTCTAGCCTAAACCATACAGTAGGTGTATTTTAACTGTTTTAATGATATTTAACTGATCAAATGATGTTTGTTATTAATAAAGAAAGTAAATATGTTATGATTACTTAATGTCATTGTCTAATCACTATTACTTCACCACAGGAACAGATTAAAACACCAAAAACAGGTCATAGAAAAGTTTTATTGTTCAAGTAAATGCATTTGCATTTCCCTCATACATGCTATCATAGTTAATTCAAGATATTTTTAGGTGAACATGGAATGCCATGTCTGGCATGAATATGTCTTTCCTGTATTGCATAGTTATGGAAATATAAAAACACTTTCAGAACAATTTATTGTACAAAGAACAAAAAGATACTGAGAAACTTATGTTGAAACTTATGACAGTCCATAATTTATATGGTGCATTACAGCTCAAGCTACTGTAGGTAAATGGAATTACCTATTTTACTTGTTTGTGTTTCTATATTAAATATTTATTTATGTATCATATATCACAATGTATCGTCCAGCCCATTGTGTGCAATGCAGACTTAAGATGACTGTTTAGATTTGACAGCTCTCAAAGGTGGGAAGACGTCAAGCAAGAAGGTAATGGCATGATTCTTCCTTTTTATACAACTCAGAAAAACACACAACTTTTTTGTGCAGACAAGAATGGAGGGAAGGTAGCAATTGAACTGTAAACCACCTTTTTCATTGACTTATTCTTTGTAGCAAATGGAGGTTGTTTCTTCCATATTCCACAGCTCAGTGATATTGAAGTAAACATGCAAATGTGAGCACAAACTAATTGATAGAAGAGATGAGTGTTAAAAATGATCCTGGAATTGATTGTCAGCCTTGAAGTTTCCATTAGCATGAAATGGGTGTTCCTTTTACCCATTTACAGTTTTTTTTTTCATCTACGAGAAAACGTTGATACTAAGTACCCATATTGAACCATTTGTGTTTTTTCTCTCACTGCACATACAACAGTAGAGTTGTACACTTTAAGCACATTTGTCACACATCTGGGTTGAGGCACAGCTAATAGATGCACAGTCTGTAAAATAAAATGTCTCTTTTAAAATGAACATGTTTTTAAGATATGTTCAATGTGTGTTGCATAAATCCAAACTGTTCCCCTGGTGGTCATCCCAATATCATACTATTCACACAATGCAAATGTGACATGACCATGCATGATCTCAGAAGATTAAAACCTGAGCCTATAATCATAGACTGATTTGCAAGTCAGTATGCAAACAATAACATTGTTTTGTTTATAGTGTCCATCATGGGCACAATAGTAGCCTCATTGTTTAAAATGTGTGGTGCTACCTACAATTAAATAAGGGGAATCTTATTTACATATTTTTCCCAACTAAGGGCTGATTCTCCTGCTGATTCACATGGATTAAAATGGGTTGAGAAATGTGTACCATTCACCCTGCTAGTGACTTTCTTAAAATAACATCCTAATCTTAAATACTAATCCTAAATAAAGTTTTGATCAACAGACATATACTGTGTAGCTAATTATATGAGCAAAGCTGCCAACAAGATAGGCCTTCGCCACAACTGCAGTTAAACATAGCTCAATGATTCAAACTGCACAACAATGCTCCAGATGTATGTTAATGGAAAAAAAAAACTGAAATTACCAGCAGGTGTAAATATCAGCAAATTCCACTGTGTTGTAAAAGTCAGTGCTTAGCCCCCACAGTTTTGTCATCTGGCCTCACAGAGTTGGCGTGACAGGCCATTTTTCATCATTTTTCCTTTTTTGGCAAAAATTTCACATCGTAATTAAAAGCTCTGAATGCTTCCAGATGTTTGCTTATTTGTTTCAGTAACCCTGTAAATAGTTTACTGTTTAGAGATATGCAGTGTGGTGCAAATCAGCTGCGTGGTAATAAATGCAAACTGGGAGAAAAAGTGAGAAGTCCCAGGAGTATACTAAGCAAAGATTTCTCTTCGAAGGCCGGCTTCCTTCAGGGACTGTAATAGCAGTTGAGTGCCATTTAAGATACATATGTACAACATGGCTGGAGTCTCTCCAAGCGTAATATCATTAAATGGCAGGATGGCTTTTTATAGAGAAACATTTATCTTTGGCACTGGCTTCACCTTGTTTCCTCTCAAAGCAGAATGCCTCTTATTTAGTCTAGTCACAAGGAGAAGTGATGTTTGAAACCTATCAAAGACCAGACGTGTGCTTTCATGAGATTAAATGCATGAAAAAATCATGGCACAGCATATCCCAAACGCTTGGGACCTTTGTATCAAAGTCATAAGCTGCTCTAAATATCTTCACTTATTTAATTGTTATAAATGACCATGATGTTTATTACTGCAATTCTCTCACCAGATCTAATCTTGAAAATATATAGAAGGTATTACTGGAACACTTCAATCTGCCTAAGTATTTCATCAAGAGATGTGTAACATTCAGTACTGTGAAGGAAGCTACCAACTGTAATGTATTCCGTGCTGGATAATTTTTATGCCTGGCCCCACATGCCAAGTAAAATGATATAAGGCGACGTTTGCTGCGACAAATTACATCCTGTAACCATGTGATATGGAGTTTAAAAACACAGACAACAGCAGCTGCGACCCCTTTGGCCACACATCCCAGTTGAGATAGTGTCAGGCCTGCTGCGGAACAAGGTCTCCCTATGTGACTGTCCCACTTGGACAGAGGGAGCTTTCCCCCTGATTCTGCCATGCTGTCTGCTCTCTACTCATCTGACCTGACCAAATTGCCCCAAACATCAGCTTATCCCAGAGCACAGTCCCCTCTCTGCTTCACTAGCAAACTGTAAGAAGTCTTTACCCCCGAGGCCCCCTAGTTCCTGTAATTACCACTGGCACTTTCATCCTTTTTGACATCAGTATACCCAGAATGGGTGACGTCAGTTGTTGGCATATTGTAGAAATGCATAGCAGCACTTGATATCAGTCAAAAATGGTGCAGATACTGCAGTGGAGTAGGCTGCAGTTCATAAGACTCTCATGTGCTGTCATTTTGTTCATCTAATCCTAAAAAGGAAAATAATGACATAGAAAATAATGATGACATGATAAATTAATGACCATATGTAAAATGGCCCACATTTCTCCCACGGAAAATGTATATATGTATACACTAAAACTGCAATTAATATAACAAATTCATTCAAACAGCTCTCTTTAAAACAAACAAAAACCCACAACTACATCAGATTTTCTTTTATTTCTCTTACCTTTTGCTTTCATTTTACAGACTAAAGCCAAAGTATGAAACAAATGCAATACCCTACTTGTGTTTCCAATGATGCCAACACATTTTTAAAGGTTATAGTAATGAAAAAAAAACATAGCATAAGCTGAGAAATACACGAAACTAAAGAACGTCGAGGAAGGGCTCTGTTATCTGATTCCACAGTACAGTATCATAAAAATAACAAATGGCGGATGTCACACAGCTGTAATCTAGCAGAGAGAAAAATATTTCACGTCAGCATGGTAACCTTTTTAATGGACCATTTTCAACCAATACGAATTTGACAAAGTGCTGGGCGTTTCAGTTTTTTTCACATTAAAGATGCTGGGGCAAAAGATGCGAGTCAGCTCTGTCCTTGATCTGGGTAAAGGCACAAGTGCACACAGATGTGACCTTGTGCACCAAAACCACTGTGGTCATGGACAACACCCTTAGGTGGAAAGCAATGAAGACTCATGTATTCCCTTCTCAAAAGGCCACCTGGGTCATATTCACCATCTTGATGGCAGGACATTTGACATGAAAGTTCTGCTTAGTTTGCCATTACAAACCAGTCAGAGTGCAAATCAACAAAAGTGAAGTATTGTAACTTGTCCTCAATATAAAATATTTGTAGCAAAATTCAAGTTTCTTTTGATGGTGTATCTTACAGGCACTGGGAGCAAAACTAAACTTTTTCCACATTTCATCTTTGACATCCACCGAACTATCCAGCGAGAGCAATTTGTAAATAAATTTTTTATGGTTTTTTTTTTTTTAATTTGTTAGGGAAATTGGGTTAATGTCAACAAGGCTCACTCGTTTAATTTCTGTCATCTTACCATGCAAAAAAAGTTTTTAATGAAACTGATACAAAACGGACTAAGAACTATAACAAATGATCTAATTGTGATACATAGGTTGCACAATAAATACCTCTGCAATGCCTTTAAAACATTGTGTCTGGAAAATAAGATGCTAACCTGTGTCAGGAACAACAGCTTGAAACGAGGGTTGCCAATGATGTCTTGAGAAAGTCAGCTCCTTTGGATGCTTGAATTCAGGGCTTTGGTGCCTCAAGGGGTTTGTTTCCTATTCAGCAACTAAGAGCTTTGCATTATGTAAGGATGACCTCCTGATGCCCATGTCTTCCTGTTACCGTCACCTGAAAATGATGGTCATGATCACCAGACAAAACATGTGTTTATATTTTTTGTGGTGTTCATAACTGCTTGCTCATGAAAAACTTGACTGTGATGCTGCACATTGTACCATCCATAAAATAAATCACTGATGTAAGATCTTTAGATCCCACTTTATCTTTAAATGGTCTCACAATGTCTTAACATGTAGTCCAACAACATTCAGGGTCATCTCAGTGCTAATGTGCCCCATGTTGTAGTGCATCCCATGTGGTGTTTACAGTGGTCCAGAGCTCCCAACAGAGCGTCCTCCAGGGTTTTCCAGGGTTTTGTGCACGTACCATGGTGGAAATTTGGTCCCACAGGTTCTCAGTGTCAAAAACAACATATGATTCAGCAGTCACCCTGCACCTCAGAAAAAAACAATTGTTTTTATACTATAATTTTGAAAATCATGATATTGCACAGTATACATCCTTATAATTAGCAGAACTGCCTGCACTCAATATATGCCCTGATAAAGGATAATAAATTCATCTTTCCCAATTCTGTTGTCTGACATAAATGTAGATCTGCCAGTTTCTTTGTAAATGTTTCCTTCAGGGTTAGTTTCATGGCCATTCAAAGGGAAAACTACTTCAAATACATTTAACTACTCCTTTCCCAGAATTCAGTGCCATTATTAAGCCATTACAGTCATATTCATCAGGACATTGTGATGGCTTTCTGAAACTATGAGGATCACCTATCAGTTTGGAACTCTTTTCAACAGTACACATTGCTAAGTACATGAAGTGATGTATTGCTTTCAGGATGCAATGAAACCAGAAGCCTGTTTTAATTACAAACTGCTATCTAAATGTACAAATTAATGAATAAAGGCCTTCGGATGGAAACAGCCATATCATTTGGATCTCAAATAATTTTGCTTTTGTGAATGAGAGGCATAAAATTTGGCACAAAAAAGACTAATGCTGACAATACACATTCCTTGCATTCACAAATTTTTGTGTGTGATACAAAATACTAACCACAGAAAAATAATTTAAAAATATATGGCAGGGACACACACACACAAGCACAGACACAAAACCACACTGAGATTACCAGCATCTTCACTCTGCTTTGACAAGCCTTTCTGTGAAATCACCTTTTCTCATAGATGCAACAAATGTTTTTGTCATAAGAATAGAAGTAATGTAAGGGTACATGAATACATAAATAAATAAATAAAAGAAAACATAAACAACTCAAAAAGATGATAATGAAATCTGTCACTTGTCTCTCACACATATTTTATTCTGGTGCCATGCTTTCTGTTTACATGCAAGCTTAGATAATGAGGCCAGATGATAAATGCAGAATGACACGTATCAAGGTCATATTCATTTCCAGCTCTGATAGTATGTACATAAGTTCCAAAAAAGGCTGGAGAGGGAGGGAGCGAGAGAGGGAAGGAAAGAGAGGGAGGCAGCACTTTCATTTTCGAAGCCACGGCTGATCATATTTGCGCCATAAACATTATCGAAACCGGACAGGACGTGTTGGAACACCATTCCCTTTTTTATCGCCGTGTTTATAGGGCCAGGTTTCATTATGCTGGGGAGGAAAGGAGAGGTGCGGCCCAGGCCGGGATAATCCGCAGCCCTGAGGTTTAAGGCCTCGCTGGTGTCGAACCGTGAACTGGATTAGAGGTCAGGGGAAGGTCAAGCTGCAGCTGAGACTGACACCGCTAATGTGCTGCTATGTGTTGACAATCCAACAGGTGGCATGAGACCGCTGCTTTCCAAAGTCCTGCACTTTATTTACTGCCTGGGATACCTCTTGGTGCGGTCACCTGTCTGACCCCATGGTGTGTTTGTGTAACATTAGCATAATTAGCTGATAAGGGAAGGTGTACACACAGAGGGAAGCATCTGGATGTGCAGGGCGTTCTTCAATAAATAAGAGGCCGCTCAAGCTTTTATTGGAAACTGCACTCTGTACCAGGAAACATAACATCAGTGTTAACTGATATTAACAATGTTTCTTTGGATAAAATATGAGTTTTAGAGAGGCTTTGTCAGTATAAAAATCACAGGCAGAACTTTTTTCTCTCTTTTTATAAAGTGTTGTTTCTTACAGCATCTGCAAAAAGGATAACAATCCAGGCCAGTACTGGAGGCACCGAATGACAGGAACATCAAATTGATGGTCATTACACTCAAAGGCAAATATTTTACATAGAAAAAAATAAGGAGAGTTCAATTAATATTTCAGGCTATTCCTGCCTCAATCTGCAAGGAAGGAAAACAAATAGTTGAAATATACATCCCAATAAATACTTCTACTTGTTTTCTCTACGTGTTTTTCCATACAAACCACATATGTTTCTACGTGTTTTTCAATACAAACCACATATGTTTTTCTAAAAACCAAAAGAGAATGTGTAAAACTTTAAGACAATGCTAAATGACTGTGTTACTGCTTATGTCTGTACAAAATTTAAAATCAAATTTCCCACTTAAGTGTTTGCTGCAGGTACAGCGTAGATGTGGGGATATTGCCCTTTGAGAATGTCAGCAGTTTCCTTGTCCCTTATTTCAATATCCTTTCGGCATTTGGCTTTAATTTCCTAAATACGACTTTTAAAGCCAGCTCCAGTCTGCCCTGACTAATTTCCTCTCAGCCTGATAGATCAGAGGCCTTTCCCACCGATGTCCCTTTCGGACCTGCAAAGCCCCTCGTAATCCTGCTGCTTGTCTACAATTAATCTTTCCAGTTGCCACATTATTAACACTACCACCCACGGGCAGAGGGGGCCCGCGCACAACTGGACACTGGCCCCCGACTCAGCCAGAGCCGTGGGGACGTCAATCACACGCTGCTCAGAAAGTTGCCCGCTGTCAACATCAGAGATTTTCATCCCCCCCCCCTTCTGTCTGCTGATCAAACAATTTCTCCCTCAGAAGATTAATCCACGGCCCCTCCCATTTCCTCCCCCAGCCTCTCTCCCTTCAGACTTTATTCAATGACCCATCCTAGAGATGAGAAAGGGTGCTATTGATAATGGGACCCCTCCTTCCCCCCAAAAAAACCAAAGCTAAAGAAGAACCTAAATGTAAATCCCAGCTGTTATCAGTTCTTCTTTAAAAGGCCTGGTGGTGGACAAGGGGCTGCTTTGATCAAGGCCCTTAAGATTTTACACAAACATAATCAAAAGCCCAGGGTTGCTATAGGCAGTGTGAATTGACTCATTTCTCTGCCGCACACACTCAAACAGCAAAGGGTTTCCTTTGCACAGGGAGCCATTCACTATTTGTCTTTCTTTTCCAAGGAAAGGCAGGAATTAGTCATCTTCTTTTTGTTTCGCTCTCTTTTATACACCATTTAATATGCAGAGTTAAGAATGGGAAGCAAAGCCTGTCGAAAACATCAAATGACAAACACACATGAAAATGATTACATTTAATTCAAAGAGAATATCAAAGAAAATGGCAGTTTTTAAAAAAGAAAAATCTGGAGCAAGTATTGTTTTTTTGAACAGAAAAGATGAGTGTGTACATATTGAACCTCCTCTATAAGAGTGTCACTGTGTTGCATGTAGTGGCACTTGATAAAAGTACCTCCAGCTGGATAAAGATCCGAGCTGTTCTTCGGCAGCAGAAGGACTATTGTGAGCTAGACAAAGGGTATCATTCCATTACACTCCCCTTTATTGTTCACTTGCATGCGCAGCACTTTCAAATGAGGCCTAAGATCTAAATCTTAAAAGCGCAGACATGCAAGGATATATGGCAACTGGGAGCTTTGTTAGCAGTGATCTATTATGTGAAATGCACAGCTCCAAACTAGGCTTTTTACTCTCAGATCAAGAGGGTTGAACTGTTTTGATTATTCTCCACCTTCACGACAAAATTGCCAGTTATACTGCTATTACTACTGTGAGGATTTAATGTATCATTCCCAGCCTATGATGTTATTAACTTAAATTCAAATCCCATGGAGGACAGATAGACAACAGTATGGGGAATTATTTAGCTCTCTTGGCTATCTCTCCTCTGTCTGACGACACAGTTTTACAGGAGCCTGTGACTGTTTTCTTCTGTTTCTGTTGTTAAGAACTGATATCACAACAATTTGTTACATCTTAGCCTCTTTTCATTTCTTCAGCTTTAAGTTCTTTCTCCTATCCTATCCTATCAAAAAGACAAGGCAGATTTTTTCTTGCAGTATTTCTTTGATTTCCATTGAGTGACCAAGGGAATGTGTCTCACTTTTTCCCCATGATTATGTAGTTCATGTAAATGGAAGATTTTCTGTGTTGTTTTATTTTGGTTGCAGTTTTCTGCCCTCGCAGTAGCATATCTTATACCTCATAATTTGTAATTGTAAGGTTTAACATCAGGACATCTCTGTTAACAAACCAGGATAGCTTAAATATATCTAATTATCTTTTATACTATCCTTCAAAGTGATTTGTTCCCTGCTGTGGTTTTATGTTTGTCAATTCATTCATTTCATGAAATATCTGTTGTAATTTGAATTGTATCTCTTTATTGAACTCTGAACCAGTCTGTAACAAATCCTTTGTTAATGCAGATATCTTAAGTAAAATTTCATTGATTGAAATTTCTTCAGTACAAGTGAGCACAATAGCCCATAGTGTTAACAAATCATATATACTGATCTAGTCCATAACAAGGTAAATAAAAAATTCAGCTTTCAATGTGATTGAGGATATATATACATTTTTAAAATATGTATGCCTTGTTTTTATTACATGTTAAATCCAAGGATTTATGTCTTCACTTACTCCTACAACAAACCATTATGTAAACAGCCTTTGAATTACACACATGAACATAAACACATTACACCAAATGTATAGTGCAGTTTCAGATGGTGGGCTGCTGTTGTCCTCAGATACAGTCCTCTTAAACCAAGGTAATTTAAAAACAGTTTTCTTCCCCTAAAATTCAGATACATGTCCTTCATTAGACAGAACCCTCAGCAGGTTAATGATCTGACAGATGCTTTTACCCTGCTAATTAAATTAAGTCAGTGTACACAGGCTTCTCGGAAGGTGCTGATTACCGTCTGCCTCCAGTCCCTGTTCTGTGCAGATGGGGGTGCTGCAGTGTAATCTATTTACACCACCAACACACATGTCCAAGGGAGGCAACTCATCACGCTGAGCATTGTTTTAATTTGCTAGGCCTTAGGCATATGCTGGGTGCTCAGATCATTATTGTCTTTATACACTGTGAGTTATCACTACAGTTTATGATAATGCAGCAGAATTTACAAGCTCAGGAACAAGAAATCTATAATAATGGGCTTTGCAGAGAATACCACGACAGTGCTCACCCCAGTGGGACTCCACTGTCTGGAAATTATCTCTCTGTTAAATGTCATAATGAAATACAGTTCTGTTCTTCAAATATACCGCATGCAAAGATCTTTTAAAAAAGTATATGTCTTTTTTTTATTTTTTAGCGAATGCCAATAAATCCGCTCTGTCGCTGGATCATCGGAGACAAAGGGTTGGGCCGCAGCTGCGTCTGGGAGGTGCAGCGTCTGCCCTGAATCGGTGCGGCAGGCCCCTTCGTGACGGACGCCTGGGTGAGGAGGAAGTTTCCTCCCGACATCAGGTGTTAGTCTGACAGGCGGCTCCGGCGACCGGCCCAGCTGATTCCCGTGTCCCTCATCTTGCATCGCGCCACGACTCATCAAGGAACACAATTTAATTACAGCTGGAATAAGTGTAAACACCACTCCTTTTTATCCCCTTATACATCTGGACAAGTAGACAATGTGCTAAAACGAAATAAATCTGCTTTGACAGCCACATCAAAGGGTTCAGCCAGAGGCTTACTGCTACTTAAGGCATAGGAATGTTGTTGCTAAGCATCAGCCTACAACTTATCAGCCCCTAAAGAAGGACTTTTTCCCCCCTTTAAGAGGGAGATCAGGGAAAGGGGGAAAGTGGGAACTCGAAAGCAAGGGGAGGTTTGAAATCTGAGGAGATTTTGTAGCTTAAAGCAGTTGTTTGAAAAAAAAAACAGCCCTTTGTTTTGTTTTCTCTCGACACCATTTCTAGATTTTACGGTTGCAAAAGACATGGATACAAATTTCTTCTGAGATGTTATTATTCCTTTGGGTCCAAATCAAGCATATTTTTGGAAAATCTGTGAGGAGGTGAATACACTAGCACACAGTGAATGTCTCATTGGTCTTATGTGTGCTTTTTTTTTTTTTTTTTTAGCTTTCCCTTATGGCCCATTCATGTTTAAAGTATACTTCACATCAGTTTTTCTACTCTACAAGTCTGCCATATGTCAGAAATGTGCCCTAGAGTGTTCTATTGTGTTAAGATTAGTATTACGTGGGGTCGTAAGGGTAAAGTGAAATGCTTTAGAAATCTAAACTGCTATGCGCACAAGACAGATTAAGTCTTGGTCCACAAATATTAGCCTGTGCCTTATATGTGTCTGACTTTGTGGAAGTCTGACTTCCTTTTTGAACATGAAAACTTATCCATTAACATTTCTAGGCTAAAATGTGCTCAGTGTCTAACATACTCCTGTGTCAAGACAGCACATGTACATGTTGCAATGTATGAAATGTAATATTAATATCATTACATTTGTAACAGAATTTGAAAGGAGTGTTCTCATTTTTCCTAGAACATACCCTCACTATTTTCATGGAACTGAGACATAAATATTCCCATCAGTATTATTATCCTGCCAAACGAAAAAGGCAGAACTCAGCAAAAGACAGACCACCACAGATATACTGGGCATAAAATAGATGTTTTATGGTTTTGGCCTACATAATAGTATACTAATGGGCAGTGATAATGTATTTCAAATTGCAGTTGTGTATTAAAATCCCTTTCCTGATGTAATTACCGTCAGCAGAAATACTGAGGTAACGGTGTACACTCTTGGAGTTAAAGGACATATACAGTAAATATGCTGTTTACCCAGAAACAACAGTAACAGCGTTGAGCACGTATTTACTGATTTACCAGTTTGACGTGACTGAGCTTGTTCTCAGTCAAAGGATCATATGACAGCTGATCACAAGTTAGACCATGTTTGTTGTGTGCTGCAGAACTGCTGGTACATTCTACAGTTTGTGTGTGGTTTAGAGTAGGGAAAGAAAAAGTTACTTCCAACAAGCAATGGCTTATAGCAAAGATCATCAACAGTGTTTAGTGCAAGACAAAATCAGTTAAATCATGGTTAATCTACTTAGACCTAGTGTCAGTCTTTCCTCAAATGCAGTTTGCCTTTAATTTTGAATATAACATGTAATCAAGTGTTCTATTTACTCTACTGCAACTTCATTCATTTAGTTAAAGACAGTGACCACTGAACCCACATACTTTTGCAAATAATGATACATGGGAGAATAGCATAAATGTGTTTTCAAAGTGTTGCACAAGCATTACTGTATTCTGACTGAATCCAGGCCCCTCACATTCAATGAATTATGATGATGACATCAAAGTTTGTTGTTGAAATTGTTCATCCTGGAAATCACATTGGAATAAACAGAGCAGTGATAGCTGAGCAGAGGGGCAAAAGAAAAACAGCCCACAACAAATCACACTAGACTTTTTTCCTGAAAGTATGAGAGCCACAATTTGTGTCTGTACGATCTCTCACATAAAAGAGAACATTATGCTTGCAGATGTAACACTTTTCTGGTGTATATAATTAACATTGAACATTTTGTGCATTTAGCACTTTATGCTTACCCTTCTATTCCTTGCTTGTGCTTAAATATAAGTGATATTATTTCATTTTTGACAATATAATGTACAGGAAATAGCCACAACTTGCAGTAGAAGAAAACCAATGTGACCAGTCACAGCAAATCATAATTATAATAATGCCTGCTTAGAACACCTATTTTATGAAAGCCTTGAGCAGATATGTAATGGGGAAAGGGGCACAAAGCTGAGATTTCTAGGTTTCAGTATGATTCTGGTAGCACGAATAAAATGGCCCAAATAAAAACAACCAGATTTGTTTCACCTTGCAGAGCTCCTTAATGGCAACTCGAAATCAACAGACATAAAGCAGTTGTGAGAAATTTCACATTGCTTTGTTAACGACCAGGATTACCATGCTACTGCAACCCTGGAGAAAAATGGTTTATTCACACCAACAAGATGGAACCCCTTGGATTTTTTCTTCTGTCTAATTTTTAAGTTTTGATTTTTCACAAGCAAAGATGAGTTAAGAGGAAAGCTAAATCAACCAGCATTTATCATGTTGCAGATTTACAAATGACTGCATTGTTCATTAAAATATATGAATACAAATTGACTCTCTTTGACTCTCAATTTGTCACTCTCAATAACATATTTTAAGTTCTTGTACTGTCTATCCTCTATGTCTCAGATTGACATTTTCAGAGGAAATGCTTGTAACCATGCAGAGGGAAAGGATTCTTGCTTATTATATATAGCATCCAGTTTAGAAATCTCCCCTAAGCTCACAGACACACACAGACACACACAGACACACAGACACACACACACACACACACACAAACTCAAAATTGTGACATACTGTGAAGTCTTCTGAACCGATTAGAAGTAGTATCTAATGTCAGAAATGTTTTCATGTGTGTGGAATATTGAATCACTGAGCTTTCCCCGAACAGGACTGTCACACCAGGTTGTCTAGAAACACCCCTCTTCCCCCACCCCCGCCAATTAGATGCTTTGAGACATTTGAAGAAGACTTGCAAAAAAGATTTTGAAGTGACATGTGAACTTTTAAAGGATATTAGTTTTTCACACAGGTGAAATGTGATGGTTACTTAGCAATGCTTAACTCAGAATACAGGCCTTTGAAGTGTACATTTGACTTAGCTCTCCTATGAAGACTACTATTTCCTTTACTCTCAGCCAGCTTCAGTCAAGAAAGATCACAGGAGAGAAGAAAACTAATTGTGACTCTGAGTACTTGAAGAACCTTAGTAGTCTCAATAATGAGCTTTCTTTTGAATAGGTGATGTACTCCAGGCAGATACGGAATGATACACAAATACAAGCATTGTGAAAAAAACATTCACAAAAACTGAATATTGCATCTATCTGTTGTTTATTTCCATACTTTCAAATATGGTTGATTACAATTAAAATATTTACCTGTTGGTCTAACAAACACACAGTATAAAGCACAACAATAAAAACAGAGTAATCTGCATAATATCACCTTTTCCAGAAAGAGATGAATTAATTACATGGAGAGAAAGAGAGAGGACTGCCACATACTAATCCACAGACTGCATTATAGCTCTGAGTGTGAAGTTTGATGAAGTAAACTCATTTTAAGTATAATGAAAGCACAGCTTATACATGCAGTCTAAAAAATTACGGTAAGTGTGTTTTCATGTAATGTTAAAAATATGAAATTAACTTATGGGCACTTATGAAACATGCTAAACAGTTTTAAAAAGTGACATAAGAGAGTCAGCATGTTAACGAAAAGGATATAACATTTATCCACGTTTGGAATACAGGTATTTCAGTTGTTCAGATTCTGCTGTCAGTCTTGTCAATCCTGCTACTCAGTGGGAAAATATGTCACACTATGAAGGAGTGGTTGTGCCACGGTACCTACAGGCCAGCAAATATGACCAATTCAAGACACTGAGGTGTCAGTTCAGACCTGTTCTGCTGTGAGATATTGTGTGCATGTGTAAACCCTGCTTAAGTACTTCCGCAGAAAGCTGCATACCTCTGTTACTACTAAGCGAATTCAGACATGTGTGGACATTATATGGAAG
Organism: Megalops atlanticus; assembly: GCA_019176425.1. Taxonomy (NCBI): domain Eukaryota; kingdom Metazoa; phylum Chordata; class Actinopteri; order Elopiformes; family Megalopidae; genus Megalops; species Megalops atlanticus. Next base: position 62,517,559 of record CM032875.1, read on the forward strand.
TTGGGCATTTACAATGGAGTTCAACCACAATTAGTGCACCTTGCCTGAAATGATGGTCTGCCTCATTATTTTCTATTATGCTGGACAAGCTACTCCGTATCCTTCATGCATTTAAAATTTGCTCCTTTTTTAAAGGCCTCATGATGTCATCGCATGGCTGGGAAGGAAGGGTAGGATTTACCCATCTGTTAATTCAGCAAGCTCATTTTAACTGAAGATGCTGTTACTAGCAAATACAAAAGGTATTCAACTTCGCTATAACACATTACCGCTATAGTGTTTGAAAGGGGCAAGCAAAATGTAAATTCAGCAGCAGTAACTTTTGCTATAATTTACATATTATATATTGAATATTGTAGTCTACGTGTGCTCTGAGTCATTACAGGACCATTGTAAAAATACAGTTGCAGAGTGAGAAAATACCTACCAGACAGTAACAGAGCCATGAAACAGCTGACACAATTCCAACATCAGTCAGAAAGTAGGTAGAGCCACACTGAGAGGTAGCCAGTGGACTCAACCACTAACTAGCTGACTGTCACAGAGAACCTCCTCTCTATCATTGTCTGGGTACTTCAGCAAGTTCCTCTGTGGAGTGCTACAGCACATAGATGATGTGACATGAAATTCCTGCATGCTAAATTTTAGACTGAATATTTCATATAAAGAATATAGCAATACCAAATACTGTAACCATTGGCCCCCATATCAAGTGCTGTGCTACTTAATGTTCCTAAATATTATTTAGGAACATTAATTATTATCCCTGTTCCTTATCCCTAATTAATTATCCCTGTTCATCATCAATATTTAGTTATGTAATGTTTTCTGGATTACATTTGCCTATGCATAACATTTATCTAAATATAAGTTGCCCATGATAACACTATCACTAAAACCTAACTGGAAAATCATTGATTATAGCGTCAGGATATCAGTCTGAAATTGTACTGTGAAAAGTGAATCTTTTTCCTTTCAAATTATTTTGTGACATGCAAACATATCTAGTACGGTTGATGGAAGTCAGCCAACAGTTCATTGGCTATCACTGAAATTACAAGTTGTTGTTTATAGTTTGATAGCTGACAAGACAGAATGATTTCACGTGTAACTTATCTTCCTTCAAAGCACATAATGCAAAATACACAAAAGAAAGGTTGTGTTACCATACCCTCTGTAACATCCGTCAAACTATCTGTAACTTGCACCTTACCACCTGTTATGCCATATAACAATCTTCAGATAAGATCTGAGATTGGATAAGAGCAGCTGACACTAGCTGAGACTAGTTGAAAAGGCACACTTAAGTTACTCTGATATGTAGTGATAGTTTCGCCAGCTAGATATAGGTGTTCTAGCTCCCAATACTAGCTATTGCTACCATGACATGGTATAAGTGAATAGCTTACCAAGCCATGAAATAGCTTGATGTAAACAACTCCTTCTGTGACCACTGTAGGGGTGGGTAAGATTCACCGATTCGCATTGGTGCACCAGCATAAAGTTCACGATGCGATTGCCCCGATTAAAAAAGTGTGCACCGGATACAATTTGGGATGAACTCGGGATGCATCGTTTCTAACATCTTTGCATCGGTAAAATCCGATTTATTTATATATAATTATTAGTAAAGGCCCTATGCCTTTATTATTTAGAAATGTGACCAATAATTTGTGACCAATAATTTTATATTTAGATCGATTCCTCCTCGCTAAACTGTTTCTCAAGCGCGCTCTCTCATCTCCACTGCTGTCAGTGGCCAATTCTCGCCAAGTCCCTCGGCCAAGTCTTGCGCAAATTGGAAGCGTGTCCGGGCAAGTCACAGATTATTATGCACATCCTGAGACCACTGTGAGGCTATCATCTTAAACAAATCATATATAAATCACAAAACAGAAATTTCACTTAAGGTTAGATAAAGGTTTATTCATTACAATATGGTTATGTTTTTCATAATTCTCTGTTGACCTCAGTAGTGTTGCAGCATGTATTATTCATTTGTTGCCTTTTGTTTAATAAACAAAAAAAAAATTGAGAGGCAGTAATGGTGTTCTCATTATAAAGGATACTCACAAAATTCCCATAACTTCAATGTGTACTTGCCTGAAAGAACAATGGACACCACTGTGCTGAATTAATTTCACTCAATATTTTGGCCATGCGTAATTCTTACAAGACATAATAAACTTTAAACTTCCACCTAAGCTATGAAAAAATGTTTCTTCTTGGATATTAAAATGCACTGCACTGCTTCATCAGTACATGCAATCACCAGTCACATGTTCCACTTGATGTATAGCCGTTAGCGCTGCATCATTTCTGTACGGTGTAGACACACACAATAAGCCTGTGGCTTTGTGCATTTGCATAAATTATGTATCAAACAAACAACCAAAACACTAAACCATTTATCATAAAATTCAACAAACAATGTAAACGTTTTGTTGTTTTAAAGCTGAGGAGGAATGATAACAGGATGCTCTTACCACCCTGTTCATCTGCTCCCTGAAATGGAAGGTCTTATGAAGGTGAGTGGCTTGATGACAGCCAGGGAATAAAGTAGACAAACCCGGGATAAAAATTAAATAAAAAGTAGCTGTCTTAAACTGTAATTGCACTCCTTTGCTGAGCGCGCTCTCAGATATACTGTATAGATGTGATTTACTATCAGCTTGCAACTACAAATCAGGGCCTGAGAAACACTTGTGCTATGAAATTGTTTAATCTCATCAAGCTCTGCTTTCACAGCAAGCTATAAATCACAAAGTCTTTGTTATCATAGACCTCCATGAGCGCCTCTCGGGCAGGCAATGGATTGTGGGTATATATAATCTTGACTGCACAAACAGCAGGGTCGTTGCAGGCTGAAATACTTTCATATTAGCCGTGGTGCAGCTGGTGGAACACAAGGCTATGATGGATATCTCATTTCCTACAGTCGGCATCTATTTCGAGCAAATTATTACCACATAAATTTCTAGTCAACAGAAATGGGCAATTAATTAAGTTAAAAATTTACTCCTGATCACATCTACAATCTAAATAGAAGTGTGAGGCAATTTTCCAGTTAGTGAATATACCACAGGTCAGTTTAATGAACAATTTTCAACTTTGTTATAAACTCCTGGAGAGGCTAATATCTACACAAAAGCCCAACTGATGGAGAAGGTATAAAGTTTATTAATGTCTGAGCAAAGCATTTCACTCGCATTTGACAAAACAGCTTAGACATTATAGGAGGAAACTGAAAAGTGATTATAAAGCTTCTGTCATGAATTCAAGAACAAAATCCCAGATGAGCAAGTGATTGTTTTCCATAATGATAAAAACATCTTAAAGCAACTGACTTGAGGTTGCAGATAAACATTGTCAGTTCTTCCTCACCAAATACATTTTGTCTACTGCATGCCTGTATATTTTCATTTTGTATAGGTGCCATGCTTAATGACACCAATACAAAGTAACATGCTCGTTAACTCATTTTCATGTCCCTGCCACAGTTTCTCTGTTTGTTAATATTGGCCATGTAATCAACAATATGATCAATCATGACCAACATAAACACTGTCAGTTTGTATGTCAGCTTTATTCGAGCAAATATTAAAATATTTCAGGATTTAACGTGTATTGAGATGAGTACACTCTGAATATATTACAAAACCTTGTTGTGTATGGCTGTTTTGCTGCTTGCTCAAAATAATAGCTTCTACCAAGGGCTGTATAGGGCACAGAATGTGGTGGTATTTACCTTAGGCCTAGCAGGGAGCAGTGAGATATAGCTGTGAACAAGGACTTTATGCCTTGCTGTTATTAACCTTGACCACACTTGAAAATAAGCCCTTGACCATGCTAATTTACCTACTGTGGACAGGGCCCACTTCAGAATGAAAATAATCATAACTGTCCTGCTGAGTGTAACATACCTTCTCCAGAGATGAACATAAGAGGTAGTGAGTCTTCAAAATGCAAATGCTTCTTTTATGTCAGTGTCAGTGTGACTGAGTGCGTTTAATCTGACCAGTTTTTAAACATCACAAAATATTATTCTTTAGCACATATTATTATTATGGAAGATACTTGCATACACAACACAATTCAGATTATCCATTCCAAAATCAACTACTATACCCATATGAAGAGAAAGACAGTGCAAACATGAATGGCTGTTTCATTTCTCTGTATCTGTCAATTACATTCCTGGGGTGGATTTGGGGCATGATCAGATTTTTCATATCGTATTTGATTTGGGCATGAATAATTTACATTTCCTTCATTATACCATGGATAACCCTCCATGTAAGATCATGTAAGTGAAACGCATTAAAATCTGCACCGACTACAGTTTTTATTTATTTACTTATTGAATTTAACCAAGCTCAGTGGATGTGGTGGGAAGTGAGTTACCTAAGATTCAAAAGGATCTCCAATATGTATTATTGTTGTAGACTATGATACCTTGGAATAGTTGTGGAGAGGGAAATTTTACCAACGCTATTAACATAAAGTCTTTTGTTGTACCACTGCATGGTTGATTTTTAATAGTAATTTGTAGGATAAGCTAATTTAATCCTGAACTGCAATGCACTAAAGCCATTTATGTAACTGTGCAATCAATACAAAAATAGACAATTGATGAAGACCGCACATATTTCTGGGATTCGTGTCTCCAAATAAATTCAGTACACTGCTTTGTTTATTCTTGCACAAAAGAAGACACAAGTTTCATATCAACAGACGTAAATTGTAGCACATATTCAAATTAAGTAAGAAGTTAGGAAAAAACAAACAAACAAAAAAAAACACAGGAAATGATATTTCTTTGATCCTGTGATGAAGCAGAGTATGTTGGCTGACTTGACCGCTTCTTCATGCATAAAAGCAGGTTCCATATGACATGCACGCACAATAGTGACAGCAAACGTATCCATTCAAAGCTTCACAAAGCATGTTCTCAATACTCACATGCAGTTTTTTATTTATAATACTCATGGTCTGTCTTCTGATTAGGGCTAAAGAACTTTGTTTTACTTCACCTACTCTTGAATCTGTCGCTCAAGTGAGATAAATAAGCAATGTGGTTTGCCAGTTCTCTTCTGTCTTTGTCTTTTTTTTGTTTTGTTTTGTTTACCTCTGTCGGTGACAAGCCAAGAGCAGATGCGTCTGTTCCAATGGGTAAAATACATCTCTGGTCAGCTTAGCTTTATCCTTGACAATATTATGTCAAACAATCCCATCGCAACGGTTTGGAGCACTTTGTTGTTCGCTAATAAATTAGAGGCTATTTGTTATCCGTGAGCCTTTCCCCCTTTTAATGGTGACACATTTGTGGTGAATTAAGACCAGTTTTATAAACTAGGCCAAGAGCCAGTATCGGCCTCTGTCTTCTCTTGAATGCTTTCAATCCCCCCCTCACCCCCTGGCCAGGTGCTAAATCACTGTGACTGTCAAGCAGCACTAAGCTAGTGTGCGTCATTGGGGAGTGTAGGAAGCACTGGGTATAATTCTGTCAATCAAACTAATTTATTATATCAGTAGCTTTGTAATTGCGTGCCATAAGTTATGGGAACTGACACACAGGAATTCAGTTTAAAGGCGAAGTGTTCATCAAACTTTGGACACCGTTTGGCCTGGTCTCCAGAGAGCTCCCTTATTTACACAAAGAACTCCAAATTCGAAAATGTTTTATTTTCCTATTTGGCCACCGAAGCACTATTTGCAGACACATTATTTACACTACGGAGCAATCTTTCTAAACACCATGGCAGGAGGGAGGGTTGCAGCTAAAGAGGAAGTGAACCCTTTCACCCACTGTGGCTCTGAATGCCAATACAGAGGCATCTGCTGGGCTTGGGTCGTGAACACATTTGGCGCCCCGTCCTTTCCATTGAGTGTAAATCAGAGCAGGCATTTCAGTTCTGTGTCTGCCAGAAATTTTAGAGGGAAACAGATCTCTGGCAGACGATACAGGAAGGCCTTGACCGAATCAAACATATGGTATGCTAACAGATAATGTGAACACTTATCTAGTATCCATTTAACGGCAAAAGATGATATAACTAAAGGACCCTTCCAGATCAAGAGAGCAGTTTGATCCCATTTCCATAAGAAATTATAAACTTGACCTTTATTTATTTTTATAAACTTGATGTTTATTTTTTTTATTTAATGAGGTTATTTCTAATGCAGAAACACATTCACATACTTCGATACATGAAAACCTACAATTGCATATCATGAATAATGTTGTGAATCCTTGACTGAGTACCAGGTTACTGTTGATGTTGGCGATTGACTTGAGGGTCAAGAATCTAGAGTAGTTTTAATTTCCACTAAAAACATCAAAACCTCTTTCAAACTGACAATGCTAGCAAAATTGTTGTAATGAAATGCTAATCCTGCTCTCTCTCTCTCGATTCACACCATTGAACAAAAAAATACCCAAATTTCAGGTTTGCACCATTTTATTAGGCCAATGCTTTACACATTTTTCATTTGGCAGTTGCAGCTTTGTGAAAATGTTCCTTACCACTGCTTTAACTACAGTACCTTGGATAAAAGGGTTAAAAAAATGTAAGGTCCATATGTCCATGTTAATATTAGCTAGCTATTTTACACAATGCATTGTAACACCCCATTGTAACACTGTGTAGGGGACCATGCCTACGATTAGTCTCCCTCACATGGGGCACCAATTATGTAAGGGATAATTAAATTAAACACATGGAGGCGCCATACAGAATATGGCGTCTACCATAGTGGTTAACATAAAATATCAGTCTCAGTTTCATATATATCAGTCTCATAAAATATACTAAACTATTAATTTGGAACTTCAATTAATAATTAAATTAATAATCATAATTGAAATTACCACATCAATAGTTAATCTTAAATTACAATATTATCTATTTAGCTAACTAAACAAATAACACTTATGATTCAACTAAGAGGTGAAGGCATTTAGAATTCTGATCAGCAGAGGTTGGCGACATTCATTCCACGTGTAACATTACAACACACAACCTTGGAAAAATAATGCATTTATTGAGATATGACATCAAAATAGTAAGGCACACATGTCATATGTACAATGAGTGAAATGTGTGTGTATTTACATTTATGTGTAGGTTTGAGTGAATGTCTTGCGCTAGTGTGTGAGCATGTCATAGGGTGTGTGTTCCTTTGTTCTGAGTCGTGTGTGTGCTGCGCGTGCTTGCTGAACACACGTGTTCAAAGAGAACAAAGGAACATGCATGTGGCAGCGAGTTTGAGTTGGTTATGTGCATGTGTGAGCGAACATAACGTCTGTCTGGTACAGGATATGTTGGGACGATTGATAACCGCGGGGTATTCTATGCGGATTAAAAGGAGGTACCAGGGGTTAATAAGACGATATACATGCAAAGACCCTACGTCTCTGTGTGGTATCTTAACTAATGCTGCGCGGTGAATTGTGTGTGACAAGTCAGTTAGGAACAACAAAACATAGCTAGTTACATTACTCGTAATGATCTGAAACACACGGATGTACAACATTTATCAATGTAGCTAACAATCGGTTGTTTAACTATGCAATGTCCTATGCCCAGAGTTAACAGCCTACTGTAGCTCATGAAATGAGGTCCAAATCTTGCGGTTCCGTGGGTGGTTTCGCTGGCGGTTCCGTCGTCAGGGAGCCAGGGCTGGTCTGGTTCGGTCAGTCCGGTCTGGATGAAGGTTTCTTTCGGGAGACACATTGAGGTGGATCCGGTCGCACCTTTGTCTCCGGCTGGTAACAGGTTTGCGCTGCTTTGATTCTACCTATCTGTGGACGAATCTATCTGTGGACGGCACCGTACCTACAACTGACAGGAGAAATGTAAGTACAAAATTGAATTGTACAAAACTGAATAAATGATTCATCTCACGTTGTAGCTTTCGCAAGCACACAAAGTACAGACAATCTGCACTGTTTCGCAAGCATAATCATTTACGCTATTTACGCGATTGGTGTTGATTATTCTGTGAATTATTTGTTTTATTGTTAATCAAGGAGGACAAAGGGAAACAGGTTGAAATTAATGATAGATTAGGGCGTACTCACACTGGGCCCAGTTGCCTTGTACCGTGCCCGAGCACGATTGTCCCCCTCTGACCTGCGCTCACACTGCGCTTAACGTTCCGGGCCCGAGCACGCTTACGTCATCACCATGCAATTTTTTTGTGTTGAGGAAACGCTCTCTCGCGCATGATTGTACTTGTGGCATATTTGGAGTCATTTTGGGCGCGGTGACACACGGCCCTCTTACATGCCTTATAGATTTGTCGATTATGCAATGCAGTGATTTTCAGTTAACCGTGCTGGTCGTATAATCTTTACGGAGGCAGTTGACGTTTCAGTCATTATGCTAAGGGACAGACCAATATTTTGTGTCAGATTACTAATCACAATAATGTTAGCTAATGTTGTCCAGTTAGGGCTACTACTTGCATGTGCGATACTGTCATCATTACAACAACAAACATCTTCTGTTACTACTTGGATAGTACACTTTTCAATTCATTCGAGAGTATTTGGGTTAATAACGGGTCTGGTTCTTACCTTATTGATGAACGTGAATTGTAGTCGGCGAGTAAAGCTCCGAATTCCCCCCTTAACGTCAGCTGCCTCCGTAAAAATCTTCTTATACGTGCAGCACGATTAACTGAAAATGCTGCGTTGCATAATCGATGCTAACTGGCTGGGGAGCTAACGCTATCTAGCGATAGATTTGACAAACATGGCTAGTTAGCTCACAGGCTAACTATCTGAACAATTGTTGAAGACTAGCTGCTTAAACAGATTGGCTGCTTCATTTCTGATACTCTGACTAAGCACCTGACAACAGCAATTCTTACATCACCATGTAAATTATGGTTAGTTTTATTTCGCTTGCTAGTAATCAAGCTAATGTGGGGATCCACAGAGTTATTTTTAGGTATAGATCTACAGAACTAACCAATCAAACATCATTTTGGAGGTAGCCAGTTTGTTATATATATAGTCAGCTAGCTAGTGAAATGATGGTTTAAAGGATTTATTATGACGGTGTGTAACTAACATATCCAGCTAACTGTTGCTGTATAACGGATATATTTGTTAAGTGGGACAGTCGCATCATTGACGTCATGTTCGTGCTCGGGCAAGGTTAGCGATCACACTGATGCGTACCGTGCCCAAGTCCAAGTGAACCGTGCCCGAGCCCAATTCTTCAAGCGGGCCCAGGCATGGTTCAGCGTACTGTGCCCGGGCACGGTACGGAGCGATCACACTAGTCAAATGAACTGGACTTTGGGGGTCAAACGTGCTCGGGCACGGTACGGAGTGCCTAGTGTGAGTACACCCTGAAAGGTAGTTTTCGGGCTTCCCCTGTTTCCAGCTCAGCAGCCGCCACTGATTACATATACATATATATATATATGGTGTTTATTATATTTAAACAAATATTGATCATTGTGATACATATAGTTATAGTCTGTATGTTTATCAGAAAATGAACAATATACACAAATCAGATGTCAATTACTACCTTAGATGAAGCTGACATCCTTTGTCGGTCCATCTTAACAGAGATGGCAGCAGATGTTATGATCACAGCTCTCCCACAATTGATGTCACACTTCCTTTCCCATGAAGGACACACCATCCATGTAGTCTCCACAGTCAGAAATGTCTCCCTGAAGCCCTTTGAACAACTCTAATCTGAATACCAACTTCATGGCATATTATGTAAATGATTTTATCAGATGATGAAGATGAGATGAGCCAGTCATTCTCAAACAACAGCTGAATTTGGAATTTAGCATGAAACAACTGTTGAGTTGAGAATTGCAAAAATTTGTTTCAAGGCTCAGGGGGGATAACATAGTCATCACACCTTCTAGACTGCACACACAGAATTTTCAGTAATTCCTGTACCCTTTGCCACTCATTCTTAACATTTTCATGTGAATGGATTTTTTTTTTTCCTAAATAAGGCTTTTTAATTTGCATGCCTTTGCTGGGAGGCAGCTTCTCCTGATATGTTAATAGCAGGGTGCTTAAGTACAAAAAGATTAACATAAAACCCTTTGCAAACAAGCTAATAGTTTATGATAATTCTTGCATGGCCTTTGTCTGTCTATCGTTGCATTGCCTCTAGCTGTAATTTTTTCAATGGGCTGTAAAATATCATTTGACCAAGTTACGCAGAACTATTAGTAGAAATCACATTATTCAGCTGAGGAACAAGAGCTTAATAACAATCCATGGCAACTGAACTATAATTAAACTATTTCTGTTATGAACCTATTCATTAAATTGTGCAAGAGACAGATCTTGGTTCTCAGTAAAGCACTCTCACCAATCACAGCCAGCGCGGTATTCTTAGTAGTACTTATGGTGAGATAAGGCCTCACTCACATACCTAAACAGTTGTGTACACAGATAATTGGTAACTCTCAAACTCTGCATGTATTTGCAGATATTTTGGGATATCCATGCTACAAGGTCTGCTAACACCAGTCATTTAATAAATGAGGGCAAGAGAGGGAAATGAGAAAGTATGTGGAAAATTAGTATGTACATGATGTGTTTTGACTTTGTAATGTTTGAAGGAAAATGTGCATTCATTTTGTCCAGTTATATATTACATGTGCATACAGTATGATGTAAATGACAAAGAAAAAAGTATAAAGGTATAAAGTATAAACCTAGAGGTTTCATACAAAGCAGCACTGCAAAAGGGAGAAAACAGTCTCCCAGCTGATTAAGGCGTGCTCAGCCAACAGATTCAGGAGATCTCCAAGGAAATGGTGCTCCCTGGGGTATGGAGCAGTGAGAGTCTTTCCTCATACTGATCACCAGAGTCAATGATAGGTTGAAAGAAGTGCTTTAACCTGGCTTTGAACCTCCTCAAGTTAAGATTTAAGGCCACCATTCTTGTGTATGGTGATGGTTTTATAACAATCCAATTCAAACGTGCTTATCGGTCTTTTCGATGGAAAAACGTCCATTTAACAATTCAACTGAGTATGTAAAATATCTTTTTTTTCCCTCTCAGATAGACAGTGAGACATAAAAACTCAAAATGTTCACTGGAAAGTCAGACGAATGAGGCCTGGCGTCAGTGTATATTTATCATTTCTGACAGCTTTGTCGGTAGCCACTCAGGGTAGGCGAGGTCAAATGGATGAAAGCATCACAATTTCAACGGAGCCCAGCGACTACGCATACCTTCTACAGTCATCTAAAAGGTGAACAGCATGCACTCAGAGCAGACAGGCAGTGCTCACAGGATTCCCCAAACTCGTCACGACCTCTGACGTGACAACCAGGAGATATATTAAATCTCGCCTCGGTCACAAGGGTCTACCTTTTTGGTTAATTGTCCTGTTGTCTGACACGCAGGGAGTGTGGAACTAGATAGCAGCCAGCATTTTAATGCTGTGATGCTGCAGCTCAGAGTGGCTCCTGACCTTACAAGAGGCCACCTACAGCATGACACTTTTTTACTACTGCGACTCAAATTACAGGATTGGTGCAGACATGTTCTCCAGCAGAACTGTCAAGCAGCAATGTTATGCTATACGCATGGTTTTTAATCTCTTCATTCACATAGTTATGGAATACAAAGGCAAATCAAGTCATCATACAGATGTAAATGAATTAATGACCACCTGATTTTACCTCATCACTTATTTGATGATTTATCATGTAATAGGACACGTAGTAAAAGTGAAAGGTTGCCCTACAACTTCAAGTTGATCCGTCATCACTTGAAAGCATGTAGGTGGAACATGTGATCATTCCTCAGCCAAACAAATTCAAATTCACGAGTCTGATGAATTATGCAGTAGCCCTACATGAAAAAAAGTGCACAAAAGGCTATTCATCTGTCTGGCATACCTGGAGTGCAGAGGAGTGATTGGACTGCAGTAAAATATTCCAAAAAACAATTTGCCTCAAATTTAGATGAGAATTACTTTATTCTTTTCACAGCAAGACAGGCCAAGCTGGTGTGCATAATGATGTCACCCTGTTGGTGTCAGTACAAGACCATGACATTTGCATGATAAATGCCTCACCACACATTAGTGGGGAACCATGCTCCTGTGTGTCATGTCATTTTAGTAAAAAAGGAAAAGAGAGAGAGAGAGCAAAACATTAATATTACATATTGATGAAAGCACTCTTCTTGTTTTAGTATACAATATATATACATACATATAGTTATGTTATAAAGGATGAATAGGATGAGATAGTGTACTATTTCAATTACACAATTTATACAATTACCCATGTGAAGGACAGCCTTCACCTTTCCCCAAAACCGTTATTTGTTAAATTGTTTGTTTGTTAAATGTCTTAAGGATCCTTGTCTGTCCAGTTACTACTCTTTCAATAACTGAGCAATCAGTTTCATCCTAACAGGTTAATTGTCAATTTGTCTGTCTGTCATTGTCTGAGTGAGCCAGCCATTGGTTAATTGACCTCACCTGCCAATTAAGCACAAGGTAAATGCAGGTGAGTGGCAGGGGAGGGCACTTTTGTTTCTGAAGATTGACTGTGCGATCAGGCTGGTTCTTTGTTTGTTTGTTTGTTTTTAAATAAGTTGTACAACCTTAACAGACTTACTTGCATCTTTTAATCTTATAGATATGGGTTTCAAATCAAAAGATGTTCTTCCTGTTTATTAGTGATAAACTGCACTGTTTTTGATACTTGCATATTTCTTTATGTCACTATATTTACTTTCAGATTAGTAACATGAACTACATGCATTTTTAGATTACATGCATTAACAGGCACTGAAACATAGCTGTTGAGTTACTCTGAGGTTTTTTTATAACCTGTAATAAATCAAAGAATAAGGCATAAATCAGACGAAAAGGAAATATTGTTTTGATGTTTTGGTTTTTGGCATTGCTACAGCTAAAGGATTTGCAAAATACTGAATGGTCCCTCAGTCACTGTACCCAAACAAACCCAGGATGTAATTTTGCTCAATAACCCCCTTAATTCTGATTATTTACTCATTGCTGTGCCAATTGTCTGTAATGTCTGAAATTAAATCATGCTCTGTTCATGTACCATTTGCATGCAGCATTTTGATATTTAACCATTCTGTAACTCCACTGAAATCAAACATCTTTTTACCAAAGAAACAATAGGTACTATACGTTAGAATTCATGATGTATCTTCTCAGATGATTCTCTGAATTGTTTTCATCTCTGTTAAGAAATTATACTTTATCAATCATAATTCCCCTACAGTGTATTTAAGACATTTTTATGTGTGAACTCATGTAACACCCCTGGCCAATAACACAAACATACATACCGTTTTAATTCAGAATGGCATTGGATTCTACACAAATAAAGCTGTTTAATGTTATAAATATACTATTACAACAAAGACTACTACTTATTTCTGACCACATGGCCTGATGGTCAGACAGAGGTTATGTTACCACTATTAAACATGGAAACACTTGAGTGTATTATATTTAGTACATCACGCTTGGTCGATTCTAGCACCCAGATCCTAGAATAACTTGACAACACTAAACTGTTCAGTACCTCTACTTGAAAATACAAAAGTAATGATGGGTTCAATAGATTATTTACATGTTGTAGTTATCACATTTTGCTATAGAAGTTGTGCTGTACACATTTTGAAATATACCTCTGTCTTTATCCACAAAAGGGATGAATTCATCTACAAAAGCATGTTTACATCTGAAAGTCCAGACTACGCCTTGTGTGTAGAAACCATTTGAATTTCACGTCAGCATTTATCTTATCTGTGTGTGGTAGAACTAAGCACTGTTACTAAGAGCATGACCAACGGCAAGCTTTTATCAGCCACATAACATGGCAGTTAGCAATATAAAAGCATCTGGAGCTTCTCATCGCACACGGCATTATCTCTAACCAAATATTTATCCAATCCAGACCTCACATTGACACTAAGCATCCCACTCAGCATTTTATATGAAGAAAAGATACGGCCGCAATAAAGGGTAAGGAAAACTCGCTGTTTACCCTAAGCTTTGAAAAATCCTTTGATATGCTTTTAAGCAGCTTGGGATAGAAATATGATATGACAGTGACCGAAAACACCTGTTTGTAATCTTTCTTTTCAAGAGACAAAGGTTGCCAAAAGGTTAGTTAAAGTTCATTTAGATTATCTTGTTGAAATACTTCATAATCACACACTACATTGCAATGTAAAAATGCACAGAATTGAGCAATATTATACTATAATATCTCAAAATACAATTGTGGATATATATGTGTGGTTAACAGGGATGGTAATTACTGCAATGACTACTGATACTATGACTACAGATGTAAAAAATGATATCTTGATATACCGACCAAATCTGTTTGAATTCCATATAGCCATTTTTTTTCATAATAAACACATTTTTGCATTCAGTGACATATCCACTACCTCTCAGAAATATACCCTGAATTCCTTTGTCAGACAGAGGTTGCTCCTTTAAACTGTTAATGAGTGGGGTTCTTTAATTATTTCACTCCAAAAGGAAAGTTGAAGTGCCAAGAAACTCCCCTTCAGTCCATATGTGTAGATCTCACAGCTGTATCTGCATCGTTTCTTCTACTTTGAAGGTGTAAACTGTATCATCATGAGAGGTGACCCTCAGAAAGGAAGACTCTGACTCTGATACAACAGCACTTTGAAGGGAGGGAAGAAGGAAAAAAGAGAGAAACAGAGATGATCGTGATCCAAGGTTCAGTGCCTCACATAAGTTCTGAAGGGTGGTGGTAAATCTTGAAATCTTATCTGGAGGACAACCTTGTTTTATTACAAAGAATATTCCTATATATTGTGCCTTGTTTGATGTGTCTTCAGTTTCATGGTTAGTTGTAGCCAAACTGATAACTAATTAGGGCCTACAGGCGCCATTTTTAGCAAACCACCTAACATCTATAGCATGTAACAGTAATCATATTTTAATTTCCTCTTCAAATTATTCTTTAAATTTTGTGCAATGGTTTTAAACATGAGAGACATGGTGTTGCAGTGGGTAGTAGCATCAACTCACAGCTCCAGAGTCCAGAGTTTCAACCTGGCTGCCGCTCTTTCTCCCAGTCTCTGTGATGGCTTTGACTGGATACTTTAGTTTCCTCCCACAGACAAAACACATGCTGTCTAGGTTGGCTGGAATCTCAGAATAGTTCCCTCTATCCCAGGGTGTGGTCCCACTGCTTGGTTCAGTTCTGCCTTCCTGCAACCTCACAAACGATACAATGATTACTGAACATGGATGGATGAATAGTTTGTAAATGTGGCATCATTTTGTATAATACGTAACAATGATCAACATCTGCACTGAGGACAAATGCTGAAACACAAAATACCTCTCTACAAGGTAGCACCCTTCACACCTGTGACAGAGAAACTCCTTTCAGTCAATCGCACTCTTAAAACATACAGCCGGTAGGTGACCTCTGAATAGCTCGTAATCCACAAAGAATTAATCACAACAACAGCCTCTAAGTCCTTTTGAAAGGGAGAACTGAGCCGGCTATGTGTGGCATGGGGCAGCCTGGCCTGCAAATCTCCTTTTTCCTGATCTCTTCATACACATCAAAGAGTAGTGCCGGTCTAGATTATGCTGAACAATTACGCTCTATAAAAAAAAAAAAAAAGTCCTGGATCGGCTCTTGGAGAGCCCTAATCATTACCAATTAGCCACATTTCTGACATCCTGTAATGGCTGCACCGATCCTCTTGAACGGTCATGCCTTCCTTCAGGTGCCCAAGCCGTTACATTAGGGCTCACATTTTCAAAAGGGCCTACTAATGTCTGTTGACAGTTCTAAATTGGTGTGTGTGTATGGGTGTATGTGTGTGTGTGTGTGGTACTTGTTGTTATGACACAAACCACTCTTTTTTCCCCACTGAAAGCTTGACAAGGGGATCATTTTGTACAATTCAGTGCACTTTCATATCACAAACAGCAAATTATTATCATTTTTCTTTATTTCTGGATGTCAGTGGTTTCAGAGTGCTCTTTTCAACACATCTGTCAATCAAGAGGGGGTCAGCACTTTTTTTGTAATTCAAAGAAGAACAAAGTATAAATAGCACTTTCAACAAAACCCAATAGTCCGTATTTATAGGAGACAGAAGGAGAGCAGATAATATTTACTTACTAATATGAATAAATAAACAAGAAAATCTTATTTTTAAAGCATATTTTTCTTGGTGATAAGATTTTTATAGCAATTCTGTGATTTCTTAATAACAATTCAAGTGCATGTTTTCATTCCTTCCTTGTATACAGATACATGTAATAGGATTTATTAAAACTTTAAAAACATATTAAAACATATCATATGTCTTATATAACAAGCACATGTAGAAGGGTCTCTACTCACACGTTCCCTGAGTAACAAATTTCAATATACCTCAGGGTCTAGTATTTTAGCTAGACCATTCCCTTGATTTCTTCATGTGCGCAATTCTGTGGATACAAATGATTTCTTACCTCTTAATCAAAAGGACATTTTAATAAAATGATTCCATACAATGCAAACATTAGCTAATGATTTAGCTATAATAAGAGAAGACATTCACTTCATTTGCTGAAACTATAGCACCTTTGATTTAGGATTTGGAAACTCAGAAACAAACTTAAAAAGTTTCTTATACTTCTCTTCAGAGAGTAGCGGTTACATGTGTTATCTTGTTTGACAGCATTGCTTTGACTTTTAGATGACTTTATTTCCTGTTGTAATCCAATATGTTAGTAATATTATCCTTAAAGAAACACTTGCATGTTTGCTTAAGCCTTGGCAATGCAGCCTCACCTTTCACCTCAAGGATAAAATATTCTTAAATTTTCACTAAGGTGTCTGTGTGGAGACAACATTTTACATGGATAGAAGATACACAGATTTCAATGCAAAAGAAAACCTTTCATCTTCAGATCACTTGTGTCATTCTGCCAAGCTTATTGTCTGAGAGCCTTAGATTAGGTCTACTGAGCAGCGGAGTTATTTATCAATGCCTTCATACTTGGCACGTTCCCCAAAAATAAGCCTTGTTTCAACACACACTCAGCACCGAACTGTCCAGAAAGTGCTCAGCAGCGCACCCGTCAAGGGAGGTACTTTTGATGAGACTACAAACGACCCTGACAACAGAAAAACACACTGGAGGGCCGGTCCTTGGACAACTGATTTGAGCGAGACAAAACAGGTTGGGTTTCCAGGCGCTGGTCTCCACTGGAAAAGGACCGAGTGTGGTTCGCTCGTTGCCTGCTGGGAGGCCGCTCATATTTATTTATGGGGGTGGCACGGAGAGCTGAGGGAGTGGGGAGCCATTGTGGGGGGGCATGCATCGCGGGGACCCCACAGTCAGCTGAGACCCCTCCTCAAATTCAGGACCCGAGTGGATGCGGCACGGGGAAGTCAGCCATGCCACTTTTAATTAACAGTCTCCAAGCACTAGCCAAAGCCTCCTCTGTGTTTATGATTAAATTGAATAATAAAAATACAACATATTCCCAGAAAATATCCCCAGTAACACGCTATATACTCTCCTTGCAGGAAGTTTAACGCAGTTTATTACATAAGGAACCTGTACATTTTGCGCATGGTTCCTATGCAAATTATGATTGTTGTAGGCTATTACATGCTCAGTTGTTACCAAAATGTCCTTAATATTGTCATACTTTAGCCAAATTAAAAATAAATGCAATTCCTGCTGAGATATGATTTTTGCAAATTTTGCAACTGCCTATAAATTATTCTGTGAAAAAATAACTCAACCACTTTCTTACTTATGTTGGCTCAACTTAAACTGAGCAAGTAAAGTTAGAATTATTTTAAACTTTTTTGGCTTTCAAATCTTTAAATTGCATTGGAAGAAAAACAGGTATAGCTGTGTGCAGTATTTCTGCCCACACCATTTTAATACCCTTTTACAGAATCCTATAGACAATGGGTAATTTTCTGTTTTTTGTGTGGATACAAACACCCACAAACAAACAGCACAGCTTTTTGCGAAACCTACATAATTAATCTTCTGCTGTTCCTCATTGTCTAATAATGTCCTTACACTGAGCTCTGGAATTCCCAGCCTTAAAGCATGGCTTTTTATTGTAATCAGCTTTCATTAAAGCCCTTTTGATCCTTCGGCTCCCTGTATACACCACACCTCATCACCTTTATTTTCTGCCATAATTGCATGTGAAAGATTTCCCCTTTGATACTGCCAGGATGCCAAATCACTATCAGGAAGTGTGTCGAAAAGTGTCATGTGTGCTGTCTGCTCCAAGAAGGGAAACTCATACACCTGCGGAAGACAAACAAGTTTTTCAGAGATATGACATATCTATCATCCCCTCACAGGATATGAGCCGTTCTGTCAGCTTAATAGCGAGGGGGGCTTTGCATGGTGGAACAGTAAGTGCTGAAAGAAATTTGTTGTGCGTTGCACGCTGTCTGGCAGCTCGCTCTCTCCCCCGGCCCCCGTCTCATCTCTGGGCCCTCTGATAATTTGCAGACAGAGCTCCAGCGGGCTCGTCACTCGCCTGGCGAGAGCAGCTGGCTGGATAGAGGCCCCCTTGTCTCTCTGCCCTCTGCCACGCTGTCAGTCAGGTGAGTCTGTCTGCCGTCACCTGCTGACAGCGCCACATGCTTTTCAATTACAGCCTGCCCTCTGCTCTCAGCGCATCCCTGCCACTGATGAAGATGTTAATTTCATACTCGATAACCTTGCTACCGAAATAGCCTCCTCTTTCTCTCTGTCCCCCCACTTCACCCCCCACACACACACACACACACACACACACACAAAGACTTTACTGTGAAAGCCAAAATAACATTAAAATACTCTTCTTTGCTTCATGCTTTATTGCCCTCTTAATACCATGTTCGGGTGAACTGAGCTGTTTTTTCTTCCTGTTAGAAGTCCTGAGTGAGTATTTAGACCTTTAAAAGTTCAATAAAACCATTGTGTTGTGCATTGTGCTTTCTCTGTATAGCTCAAAGTTTGTGAACCTTTATCATGTTAAGGCCTTCAGTTCTTATTGCTGGACAAAAGGGCATTAAATTAACTATCAATTCACAAAACACTTAATCCAAGAATGTTATAATGAACAACGTATGTTTATGATGTTGAAGTTGTTCTTCTACTTCTTTGTTTCTGTTTATGTGTCATAAATTTACATTTTTGTGGCTGTCTGCTACAAATCCATAACAACAAAGAAACTTTGTCTTTGCTCATATTAAAGGCATGCTACAGTTTCTCCCCAAACCTTATCTGTCAAATGAGACTGTCACAGACAATTTTCAATTAAACAGAATCCAAGGCATCTAACATATACTTGATTGACCAGGTGTTTTGCACTTAACTTTAAGTAAGTTTTTAAAAATCTTAGACAACTTTATTAGTTGTCACTGGTTGTCACTGAAATAAAAAAACGAAGCAAACACGGATGGAGCACATTGTGATAAGTCTGAACTGAGGCATAAATAACATTTGCAGAGTTCATGTTTTAAGAAATAAACTAACATTGTTTTGCACTTGCACTCATGCTGTTTGTCACGCATGTCTCAGATTTTGAAACATGCCAAAGCTAGAGTGATAAATGAGCCCCAGACTCCTGAAAGCAAAGAGATCTCCCATCTGGCATGGAGATATTTACTGACATTAAGAATGATAATATCCATCAACATTCTGCCAAGGCGCCCAAGTGGGCTGTGCAGAGAACAAAGTCTCCACTGTCTCCCCTCTGATATGGGTACATGGAGATGTTGATGTACCTGCCATTCAGGT
Source organism: Megalops atlanticus (assembly GCA_019176425.1). Lineage (NCBI taxonomy): Eukaryota > Metazoa > Chordata > Actinopteri > Elopiformes > Megalopidae > Megalops > Megalops atlanticus. The sequence continues at coordinate 62,537,376 of CM032875.1, forward strand.
GCAAAAAATGTCATCACCACTGGTGCTGTATCAGGGCTTTTAACTCCAACTCTGCGACGAATAAAAGCCATCACTGGCCTTTTTTGTGTTTGTTTTCACAGAGCATGAAGAGTTAGCTGAGTAAATGAGGTTGCTAGCAATCAGTGTGGGATTTAACAGTGAAATCTCAACAAATGCACATTCCACTTCGATTTCATGAGCAAGAATTGCAGGGTTTTTTTGTCATGTGATTGAGAGATATTAAGTACCTGAATGTTGAGATGAGCAAAGAACTGATTCAATATGATTATTCAAACACTACGTGTTACAAAGTCAGGATGTGAAAGGCACAGGTCACCTTTTGTTCACAAAATGTTCATCCAATCCAACACTGAAACACTCGCCTGATTCTGCACATTTCGTCTAAACTTTTAACATAGTATTACATGTTAGAAGGCTGTAAAAAGGCTGCCAATCTGAAATAATCAATTTACACTGAACCAGACATGCCTGTCTGGCTTATTTATTTTTGGGTGCCAGATATGTTTGTGTCATTACTCTTTATAACAAAATGATTTTATAGACTAGTTTTTTGTGACAGTCATCAGATTTGGAGACAATTAAGTAGGTAAATAAAGACTTAACAATACAGTCAAGTTAAAACATAACACTCGTGTTCAGTCCTGACTTTTTGTTGTAATGATCGGTCTTTTTGTTTTGTAGCTGCCTTGTCTCCAAGCTAATTAAAAAAATGAACAGGTGAAGTATTTACTTTTTTGTGTAAGGAATCTCAATAAAATTACCCAACATCAAGATAAAATACAATACTATTTACAAGCTGATGCTTATTCCATACCTATGGGCATGGCTTTTGATAAGATAAAACAATTCTGAAAAAAAAAATTCTGGAGAAAGTTTGTTGTTTATCAAAAATGGGTCAGAGGAAAAACTGCTACATTTTGCCCTTCCTCTCTGTTTAGCTGTCAGTATTCCTTTTTATGGAACAGCGTTGACTGTCATCTTAACAGTTAATAATTAGGCTCCCTCCTGCCTTCGAAACAGGGTGCCACAGTGACAAAGGCAAGCGTTAAGTGCGTTAGCTATACTTGCCACCGTTATAAATAGTTGAAGGGATGATTAATGAGAGCAGGGGTAGAGCTAAAGAAGCAATCTGAACAAAGACAATGGCCGCCCGCACAGCTGCCTGCAAATACAAGACAAGCTCTGTCCAGGAATATAATTGAAGAAAGTGGCAAACAAACAAAATAAATAAATAAATTTAACGGACAGCTCGTGAAGACATTATTTAGCCTCAGGCGTTTTCAGTTCTTCATTAACATTTTGACATGCTTGGCTGAAAGGGGTCAGGCAGTCCTCAGACGCACTTTACTCAGGAAAATGCACATTCTTTTGTGACACAGGAAAAAGAAGTGTGAGAAAGGGGAACAGAGAGAAAGGCCCCCAAACAATTTTACCAGGAACTTACAATACTCCATTGAGAAAAAATGCCAACATTGACTTGTTTTTAAAGTTATTTTTCTACTTAACAAAGACAGGGTTGGAGGGACTGCAAAGTCACAACGGGGGTCTCACCACAGGGATTTTTAACACTAGACAAAGATCATGAGAAGGACCCTAGTTTGTTTTATTTTTCCCTCCAGAACAGGAAATTAGTTGAATAATGTAACTTACAATCATACTTGATATAATATGAAAATACTCCCAGACAGTTGTTAACATGTCTTATGTTTATCATATGCCTTTTGCATGACACTTCTGAGAAAGACCTTGTGTCTTACGATATCTGTTCCAGTGTTATTGTATGAAATCAGCTTTTCGTATGATATTGGCCTATTATGTATTATACCACGCATATATTTACAGGGGTGTGTGAGTTGGTTTCTGTGTACAATGGTGTACTCCTGTCGTCAGGAAACAAACATGTAGATGTGATGTTCAATGGAACTAATATAATACACACTGGAACATCCTGGAATCTGCTGCAATCCTCACTCCATAGTGATTCTTCCATTAGACTGGAACACTCTGACCATTATACTGGACTTTGCTCTATCCTGTTAGGAGATGCAAAGCCAAGCCCTTCTCTGGGCCAGGCAAGAGTCATATTTGCCAAGAACAGATGACTGCTGTTCTTTGTTGAGGTCCTATGATGTAACTTTTGTCACAGTACCCTGAACATGCTTTTCAAACAAACTACAATAAATCATTCGGCAAAGAAAAAAATTTTCCCTCTGTAATTATTGGGTTACACAGAAAAACAGTTTTCCACCATTGTTGACAATGGGTTGGGTCCTGCATTCTGCCTCTGATTGTCCAGCATCTTTTCACATGCAGCTGCTCTGCACCCCTTTTTCATCAGATCTGCTTTTTACTTGCCCTCCAATTTTCTCTCTGCCAGCTCTTTCAAACACCATAGCCAGCCCTTTTAATGCTACTGACAGGGGGTTATTTGCTCCCATATATGTTTTCTCCCCAATTATTCCATGGCAGCTGCTTGCTGCCAAACAGCTCAGTGCTGCTGATGGTCATCTCTTTGAGTTGTCCTTCCCCCTTCTCAACACTGTGTTTTTCTCCTTTAAGACTCTCTTCGAGGGGACGGTCATTTGCCGTCCTTGGTCCAAAATGTTGTTTAACACCTGGCACCAGCCTCGGGCAGAATCTGATCGTCAGTGCTGAAGTCAGTCATTTCCTTGGGCAATTTTCACACGTTCGTATCAAGTAACACCACACAGCTACTTTCGTAACACCATCTATTCTTCAAAAATATGGTGGCGTGGCTGTCTAACAATTATTAAGAAAATACAGAAAGAAAGAGCATGCATGTATGTTTGTGTGAGCGTGTGTGTGTGTATGCTGGGGGTGGAATGTATTTAGTCCGAGAACATAATTCTTGGAAAAACAATTGCCTTCAGAAACAGAAACAGTGCACTCTATGAAAACCTTTGGAAAATGGCAGAGTATTGAAGATCTTGATTGCAGTTGTTTGGCACAGAATGAGAAAAGCAGCAGAGCACTTCTATGTGAGTGTGTTTCACAATAAATGTCAATAAATGTGACTGTTCTTTGCAAATTAAAAAAAGTTATTCTCTTATTGACTGAACATGTTATATGGTTTTGGTTTGAGCACTGCTCACTGACGTAACATCCTAGGAAAATCATACAGTGTTTACAGTTTTTAACAAGACAGGACCAAATCGATTAGTGTGGCAATATTTCCTCTTTGGCGATTGTGCCAAGTACTGCAAGTCAACATCTACATGACAGCCACCACAATGATTCCAATCCATTGCCTCAACAATCTCTTTGAAATTGGTCATGCTAAGACAATTTCATGAGTGATAAAATTCAGGACAAAGTCACTAATGTTCCTGGATAAAATGTCAATATTACCCCTTAAAGTTATCCACTCTCCTGTGCTATCAAACAGACAACAAAGTCCTTTCTCATGTCATGTTATATGTATAAAAATGTTGTCATATCTAAGAAAAGAAAAGCAGAATACTTGCAAATTTATCCAACCTCTTGCAAAACTTACAGGCAAATAGCAGTCTGGCAGTCTCTTTTTTGGCATGGTGCCTCTTTGCCAGTATTATCTAACTTGTCCAAGTCATCCAGACTCTGCTGCCAGCCTTCTCTTTTTTCTCACAATCTACTCCCATGACTCCCCTATCTGACATGTCACAATGAAATGGCACAACAGAACAGTTGGTGCTACCCCAATGGTGCTCAAGGAGATACAGCTCAAGGCTAACAGTGCACAAAAGCTCTACCAAGGAATACTCTTCTTCCGAAAAATAACAAAAAAGGGCTCCCGTCTCTCAGGCTGCCATCACATTGTGCTCATTTCTGGGACCAAAGGTGGTGGAATAGAACACAGAATTATCGAATGGCATTAAGGCTAAATCAACATTGCATGTCACGTTTCAGTTAATGATCAATTAATGTTGCTTGTCCAATAAATGTATGACCAATAAATAGAGAAACTTTACCAAAATCTCTACAACAATCAAGCAGAATCTCTACTATTACCTAAAGGTTTCTCAGCAAAGTGTTTATGTGGCTTTCACCATAGTCATACTGCTATTACAAATGCAATAATAAATGGGATAATAGAATGGAAAGACAAGAGCATAACTATTTTTCTAACACAATCGGGGGGTAATTGTGCAGCCTGTGAGTGGAGGGTTTTTTTGTAGGAGCTTAATTTGAACAGTTTGATCTTATGAGGAAAAGACCCTTTTGGGGCTAACCTTCTGGTTTTGTGAAGTTGGAGACACTCCCAGCCCCCACATCCCCCCCCGCTCGACCCCCTGCGCACCAACCCCTGCCTCCATTTCAAAACCAGCACTGACATACTGTGCCCTCAACCCCACTGCTCTTACACATCTCATGATCCTGATTTTCCCTACACCTCTGCCTAGGCTCTCTGCTCTTTTGGCACTAGTCATTTGTCTGTTGTTCTCCTCTGCTGCCCTATGGCATAAGCCCAGTCATTTTCATCTCTAGCATCACACTGGTGGAATTAACTGCCCACCTCCATCAATATAGTGGAGAGGTATTACTCACCATGTTCTTTTGCCCTGTTGCCTGTGGTGTTTAATCACTTTAAAGGCATTCTGCACTTAGATATGGGAGTATTCCAATATGATAAACAATTCTACTTGTAATACACTTTTTTTCATTTTAAATAAATGATCATAGAGCTTCCACTGTTCTGCACATTTTAGAGAAAAATCTATTGCAGAAAGAAATGGAGGCAGTGTCTTGGATCTTATGAAGCAAAACTGCCTAATGGTCAAACATTTCAAGTGAAATATGTACCCTGTAAACAGATCAATATTAATGTTATTTTTCTCACACTAATATCTAATCCTAAGCATTCATGTGAGAACACACACACACACACACACACACACACACAAACACACACACACATGCATATCCACACCTAGGAATTAAAAAGCATAATCAGACAGATAACAAAGAAATGCTTTCATATGGCATCTCAGTTTGCTTGCCTTGCAAACCCATCAGTGGACCTAGTGTCCAGCTGCAAAATTGAAATCTTTTGATCACGATCAGAAACTCTGCATAATGGATAGCAACAGTATCATGTGTCCTTGGTTTTGTCCTTTGGTTTTCTGCACATGCAGCCATCAGAGGTCATCTGCACAGGGCCTTCTTTCTACACCAGCAGCCAGTGACTCCAGAGGTCCAAATCTTTGGTTTGACACTAGACCCTTGTGCTGAAGACATCTTATATACTCTGAGCCTCCTCTGAAGTCAGATAAAAAAAAACCTTGTTTAACTCAGCTTGTATGTAAAAAGTAATAGAGTGGCGAAGTGTCACTGGAAGCATGTTCCATTGTTGCATTTGTTGCCCGACTGCTCAAGATGTCCTTCAGTGGCTGTGACCACTCCAAAAGCATTGTTGTAATTCACGTCGTTAGTGAGAGCGGTGATTAGACACAGATGATGAGGTGATTTAACCTGCTGAAAGAGAGATGAAAATTAATAGAAAGGATTCAAGATGCCCCACTTATGAAAAGAACGCTGCATTTGTGCCATTGTTATTTTGGATTCTGAACTATGTCAGCACACTTTTGCTCTCCACTTGAGGAGCTCACAGTCATAAATGACTATCCTGGCAAAATCCTGCAGCCAAGTGCAGTCTACCACATCTCCCCAAGACTGAGACAGCATCATGCTCCTTTCTCATAGTTGTTTTTTTTTTCCCAGTGCTTTCACTACATCAAAAATGGCAGGTCACAACAAAGGACACATCAGCAACTGTAAGGATGCAGCTATGAAGGCCAGATACCCAAACAGGGGTCACACTCAGCAAGACTCATCCAAACCACAGGAAGAGGTGGCATTAGCAGCACCTCAGCTGGACTCTCTGGTAAATATCTTTTGTGATGAATGAAAGTCTTGTGTGGGCAACCCTGACAGACATCAGTGAATGTAACACCACACCACTGGAACAGCACACTCCCTCATGTGAACAGCTATCTTGCAAAATGAGAACATATGACACTGAAGTACTGCATGCGTCATGGATGCACAGCTTCTGTTGCTTCCGATGGTGGCCATAAATGTTACTTGGCTATCACTTTCACAGCACTCTAGGCCGCTAACTATCAACCCTGTTGATGAGAAATGTTGTTCAGCATAAGGTTATCAACACACCTTATCATAGTTATGCTACCTAGTGAAATGTAAACATGGCCTATACATTTTCAAACAGTCAATAATGTTCTCAAACAAGGGCTGTGAGAGAAAAATTGTATGCTCAGAATAATGCTCAGATATTACGGCATTGATGCTACAGGTTTTATAATAACTTTGACATTACTATGTGATGTCTATACTCCAAAGATTGGGAGAAATTGGTTGAATATCATGAACATCAGCAGTGCTCTCTTCCTCGGGGTAACATTACACATACAGGAGCCAAAAATTATTGGTTTCCATTACACTGTTCAGTGAATGTTTATATATTAAGGTCGGTATCTTAAGCCAAAAAAGCAAGCAATTCATTGTTAGTTTCAATGTGAGATGATCCATAAACGATTGGATTCACACACCTTTTTTGAAATGAATAGGAAATAAAGAAGAAAATTTGGGAAAGAAAGTCTTGAAACTGGGAAACTGATTATTTATGTATTCATCATTTTATTTTCAGCAAAATGAAGCAAAAAAATAATTCCAAACCTTTGATAAACATAGGCAAATAAAGTGAATTCCCATATATATATATATTTAAAGATATATAAAGATACTGCAGCATAGGGATATGCAATAACTTCGTTTTTGATTGCATTTCTGTAAAATTAGATAAACTTGGTTGTTAATGCCAAAAATCTTCCTCAAGTTAAATTGATAAGCATTTGAACACCTTCAAGTCTTTCCAACAACATTGGATCAAAAGCTCCATTTATCTCATTGCCACAGAAAAAAGAGGTCTAGGTTGTGTTTTTGTGCTATGGGGGAATTTTAAAAAAAGATTTTGAACAATGGTTAAACCATCACATGTTGATGTCACAAAGCTATCTGGTGTGTAGATTATGGTTGCTTCTTCCTGATTCTTTAAAGCCCCTTTTTATGCCTAAAATAGGCACACAATGAAATTACAGTAATGCTCAGTCCACTGACCGATACCAGCAGAATACCACTAATTTGTTAGTTCACACCCTTTCATGTAAACCAGAGGAACACCAGAAAAATGAAGGTTGCATGATGCTTGTTTTGTGAAGTGGATGTGACACTTGCATTGTTACTGTGGTACTACAAAATTGACGGATGAACACCAGAGGGATTTTCATTTCAGTTGAAATTGTTTGTAAACATCCATGTAAATTAAAACAAAGTGACTTTATGTGAATCCAAACAAAAAAGATATTATGTTTACCAGCGGTAAGGCAAATAAACTACAGGGCTTGACTGGAAATGCGTTTCTCTTTGGTTCGTTCTCACTGGCTTGGCCGTTTGTGTTGTCAACATATGTCACACATGCTTATTGTGTTGATTCTTTAGCTCCATTCTCCCTGCCATGAAAACATCACATTAAGATGTTTAATTAAAAAATGAGCACTGTAGTGGTTACATTGCATTAGTAGGTTGTAGGTAGAATAGAGGTGTCTTCCACTCAGCTGAGCTAGTAGAGGCAGCAAGTAAGCTAGCTCACTAGCAAGTGTGTCTAGCTTGTCTTCTCCCTAAGGAAGAGGTAGGTAGAGGTAGAGGAATTAAATGGTATGCTGACCTGCACTGGGATGGAGCAATCTCATTTCATTTAACTAGCTAAACTAGTTAGCCACCCACTTTACATTAAGCTTAGTTCAGGCATTTTAATATTATTAATATGAATATCAGGTTATTTACAGTCAAATACCATCTCTGACAGCAAAAGCACTGTAGCTTATGTCTTAGCCTATATTTAATCTTAAGATTAGTCAATGTTATTTTACAGCCTCTGAAGTGATATTAGACCAGAGAGAAGAACTCAAAGCCTGGATGCATTTATTTTGTTAAAAAAAAAAAAAAAAAAAAAAGTTTAAAAAAGTAATATTCTGAACCTGTGTTGTCTTACATTAGGCAAACAGGCCCTTAATATATTAATTAATAGTATATTCATAAGCAAGAGAGAGAAATGGGAAAAAATATTCTGAAAATTACAAGTAGAAATTAATGTATTTTAGTGTAGTTATGTTTTTTTGGTGTGACTATGATTATACCTGACACTGACCCAAACTGAGGACACAACTACTACTATTGCAAGGTCAGCACACCACTATCAGTCACAATGAACTGAATAGTGTACAATTACTGCTGTATTACTGGAAGTAGGTCCCAAGTGAACAGCAATTAAGACTACGACCCACCAACAACATTCTTCAAGAGAAAGAGCAAGAGAGAGAAGTTGTTCATGTATATACGTAAACATGCTTTTGTTTTATTATTACTGATACCCTTTTTTCACAGACATTGTATTTGCCACTGACTGAGATGCTGAAACAAAGAACATAACCTCTGTAACAGAAAGTCAGCTGTTCTGAACTATTCCCACCCCTTATTCTTGGTAACTCCCTGCAGTAAGAGCCTTATGCATAACACACAAATGACTAAACAGTAATATGTGTTTATGCACTTATTTGGGCAAGGCAGGAGGCTTGAATTCCCCCCAAGTCGCAATGTTATTGTTGTAATGTTATTATCTCCTACCCATTTGCTTTAGCCAGTAAATGTCATTGATGACACTATCATTCACATTAGTAGTAGTAGGGCTAACAGTCTGCAGAGGCCATAGTATTTGTTAATCAGGAACAAATTAAATTTGGAAGTTGTTTTACTGTCCATTTTAATAAATATAAAGTAAACACCTTTACTTTTCAAAAATATTTTTCAAAAATATTTTTTTTCAAAATAAAGGAAACCTTTCAATTTATTTTCATTTTTTCATTTCACTAGTGTGACAAACAACAACAAACCTGCAAAAAAAACAAAACAGCAGAAACATTTCTGTTGGAATCCCAATCATAATTAACATAACGAGGAACTGTTTAAAGCACAGAGAGGCATAATTACACTGTAACTCAAACCTCCCACATGTCTTAGCCATTGCCCTCAGCGGCAGGAAAAGCCAACTGCTTTCAGCACAGCAATGAACCTATGCAGCCAAAAATATGTGAAGGGCGGAGGAGGGGGAGTGGGTATTGGAGTCAGACACTTACAGCCTGATGAGGGAGCTGGCAGATAGCTATCAGAGTTATCACTTCACTCTACACACTGGAGCCTAAACAAGCCTCTGTTTTCATTTCCATATGCCGCGCTCTGTCTTTTGTTCTGACAGAGATAAGATGTATAAATTATGAGCAGCTGACAAAGTATACTCCAGTGCCTGAGGCGGCTCATCAATCATGTTCAGCGTGTCAGCAGGTAACTGATGTGGCCCCTACAGGCACGTCCCTTTTTAGGTATGAGGAGAGAGGAATTAAAGCTGCTGTCAGAGTCCCAAGTACAACAGCTGATCCGTATTTAACTTATCTCTTTAAAGACATAACAACAACAACAACAACAACAACAACAACAACAACCTCGAATGCGGTTTGTGTCACACTTTTTTTTTTGGGGTGGGAGTGGGGGGTGGCACCCCCCTCTCTGAGTGTTTGTGTTACTGACACAGTCTGCAGGAGTATTCACAAAGGAGACAGGGACAGAGGTGACACTCCCGGGATGGGCAGCGGTAGACCACCCAGTGGCTGCCAGGGAGGAGCTCCAGTCATTGTTTTCTTTCTTTCTCTCTCTCTCTCTCTCTCTCTCTCTCTTTCGTTCCTTCCCTCCAGTCACACTGTCTTGTCTGACTCGCACTTCAAAGGCTTCTGATACTGTGCAGATTCTCCTGTCTAGGTCTGGTCAGTCCACACAAGGGGATTCAGACAGAGAGAGAGAGAGAGAGAGAGAGAGAGAGAGAGAGAGAAATATATACTAAAGCTATAACATATCTCACCTTTTCAAAGAAAGCCAATACAACTCAAGAGCAAATTCCTTTGTTTACAGTTTTTCAGCTATGGTTCCTAGTTTACATGAACTTCTCTCTCAGTGTGGGGCATTAAAATCACTGGCTCCTTACAGAATCATGTTTTACGCTTCATTTGCCATCTAAGCACTAAAAAGTTTATTTCCATCTAATGTTTCACGGAAAAATACAGCAGGTTAACATGAAAAATCATTATTTGTCTGAGACTCCCAGGAGTCAAATGCAAGTGTGCCTGGAGCGGTGCAGTGCACCCCATTAGGAATGTGCAATCTGCCCGGGTGCAGACGTTGGATCTGATCACAGTCCGCATTCATGCCCCACGTACAACGGAGAGATAAACATGAGACAGCACACTGGGGACATGACAGGTAAAACAGGGTCCTTTCACATGGATGTATATGCAGCCCTCTGTGGGAAAGATTTGGGTTAGTTCATCCAGCCCACCTCTTATCTCCACCGAGCTCCAGTCACTTCCCAACCCCGTGTTATGGTTTTTAATCTCCCTGAGTGGATATGCCTTCCCACAACTCATCAACCCCCGACTTTAAGGCTGCTCTGGATAACGTTAAATTGGAAAACCCGCATCTTGAGAGAGATAGGTGCGCGTCTGTCTTCGACGTTATTGCTGCAATGTTAAGTGCAGTAATACGAAGCCTGTGCTCAAAGAGTCGGGACCTAGAGGCTGCGGTATTAAACGGCAGCTGCCAGCGTCTTGCTGACAGAGAACACCCATAACACCATAACAAGGGTGACTCACGCACATCTTCTGGGCCGTAGGCCTACATAAGGAAACAAAATAGAATCCACTATGATTTTTTAAAAATGTTCTAGAACATAGACAAGTACAGTATGTCATACAACAATTCATTGAAGTGCCTGATAGATCACTAAAGAATGGCTATAATTTTTTAAGATTACCTTTGGGCAAATATTAAAAAAAGGTTTTTCAAGATTGTATATCATTTTGTCATAATATTTTTTTAAAAAACAATGGAAAAAATGGCAAATTTTAATGCTTTAAGTAGAAATCCCACAGACCATGGCAAAGGTATATAAAAAAGTCTTTGCTGACATTCTGTGTGAAAGAAGGCCAGATGATTTAGAATCTAAATGTCAGCAAAGACTTTTGTTTTTGCAACCTGTCAATCATAGATGAATGGTGACAGTGTTTGATATTTGCCTAAAATCTCTTGTCATTTCAACTTTTCAACAGTATCAAAATTGCTATGGGGGTTCTTATTTTGGATTTTAAACATGCATGGGTTGAAGTTAAATATGCTAACAACCACAAGCCATAACCTAAATGCAATTTCACCCAGAGATTATCTAATTTACTGTCAGGACATGCCATTTCCAAGTGTGGTTTTGCACAAAGCAGCAAAACTTGTTTGATTAACGATTGAGGGGAAACAAAGTAAGGGGAATATTACATAATCTGTTTCATGCCACACAGCGATATCTCCTGGCATTATGAAAGAGCTAAAATGTCAAAGAGTATTATCTGTGAGAAAAATACCTCATATAAGTAGCTTTAATCTTATTAATTAAGCAAAAAGCTTTGTGCACGTCTTGTTTGGCAGGATAAACGAATGTTCTTATTCATTGAAAAAGAAAATGCAGGATTTTTGAGGTTATTGAACAGTCACTGAGCAGCTAAGCAGTTCTTTCACAATAGAGAGACAAGGAGAAAGCTACGCAGCTCATGATTTTACAGATGTCTGTGCTGTACAGCAGAGTGTAACCATGTCTGATAATATTCACATTTAGATGGTCTACACTTTAGGCTAAGACAAATAGGAAAATTTGATAATGACAGATTTAAATGTCCATTTGTGTCATCTGTTCTGAAAACCGTAAATAAAAGAATTATGAATTTTATTAAGACAATTATCTTGAGCTTGCCTGCGGACATGTTTCATAAATATTTACACCAACATGTAATGCATAACTGTATGTAATTACTTCGAAAATATGACAAGGGTAGATTATTTAAAATCTGGTCCATCCTCCTTTTAACACTTTGTCTCCAAGTTAAGTATATGATTTTTAAAACAACAACATAATTATCACATTAAACATCTGATGTACTCATAATGACATGCAATCTATTTGAACAATGAAGTCATGAGTCAACTGAGGCAAGGTTGTCAACAGCATGTTTCAAATTAAAATCACCATTTTATTGTCAACAAAGTGAGATAATCCAAATTTTGACGACATGATAGATAGGATCTGCTAAGATGGCTTAGGCATTTTCCTAGAACGTCATATATGGTTAACAATAATTTAATATCGATAAATAAGGCCATGTGCAACCTTTACTAAAATTAAAATGTACTCACCATTTGTGTAAACTAAGCTCAATAGTCTGTCTGTGGGAGAGGGAGATCTGTCATCTGTTTAGGAGATGCTTATAGAATTGTGATTTTGGTTTACTTTTAAAGCTATAATAAAGAGGGCTACTCTGTTATTACAAGTAGTGGTAGAATTAGTGGTTGTTTTGACCCCACCTAAAAACATGTCTAACTTATATTTAATATATCCCATTAACAGTAATTTTATTTTCTTTAAGCATTATTGCAAGGATATTTTGCTTAATGTATACATAGAGCTGCTTACATCATTAATGTTTCCAGGTTGTCATACCCACTGTAGAGGAGCTAAGCACATTACAGCTGCACCACTTTCAGGATTCATTTGGCAGTCGGCATTGAATTGAATTGTCCTGAATTCACAGGAAATGGCAAGAAAAGGTACACTAAAACAACTGAAAATGTTAAACATTCCACTTTTCCAGATTCTGTTGTTAACTGAGGTCAAAGGTTAAAATTCAGTCTTAATACTACTCTAAAGTCTGAAGGCAGAGCCAGGGGGCTGTCCAAATGGTGTCAAGCTTGACTTTCTGCATTTCTAGGGTAGGCTTCCAGCAAGGAATTAGCTCATTTACATGGACTCTTTGTGTGAAACTTTGGATGTGGGGTTTTTCTTATTTTAGTTGCTGCCTGTGCGCTGCTGATATCCTGTGTGTTTTACAGTGTGGTATGATGAGCGTAATGATGCAAATAAGTATGACTTGGTTCTAGTATAATTAATTGTGTCAGAATATAGTGAAAGCTAAATGTACTACTAGAGTGAAAAAGGTTACTCTCGGAAAGCGCTGGTGGACCAGTTTGCAATTTGGTAGATTCCAGATACATAAAATTGTACCTCCCAGCTAGAACCTAATGAGCACATTTATCTTCTATCAGAACAGGAAATGGATGCCATGCCTGTTTGAACTGGATTGAGTCGCAGATGCCACTTTTTCTAACTACTGCTAGAGAATATGACAAGAGGAGAAAAGGGTTACTGAGAGCAGTAGTCTGTGAATGGCTTGTTTCTAATCTATGGCAGATAATGACAGTTGGGTTCTACAAAGGGTTGTTATTTCCTGTGTTTACAAATGATCATTGTGCAGTACCACTGAAATGGATGTTCTTGTCCCTGTGTTGCTCAGTAAAACTGAAGAAAAAGAAGAGAAGTCAGACAGAGCTTTTGAATTTTTGAATTTTGACATGATTAGAACCTCACATGAAAGACATTGAGTTCAGACATACAGTATAGCTGTTGTCTGTAAAAATGAGAACATGACATGCTATGAAAATTGCATACGCACACACATGTGGACTCAAGAAGAATAACATCAGCCTCCTAAATGCTGCTCTCCATTTCACAACACTTCCACCTAACCAAATCAAAATCCAACGTGGCACTGTTCATTTACATTAATTCATTTGCCAGATGCTCTTATCAAGAGAAACTCACATATACAGTATTACAGTGAGCAATATACAATTCTCAAGTCATTGGCAAGAATATAGCTACCTTTAAGATGAAAATGAATGTTTGGACAGTGAAAACACAATTGGTAAATCTGCATGGTATTACTTAAATCATTCGCCTATGTTCACTCAAGGCTTGCAGCACGTACAAATGCAATTCATTGATCTGATGGGTTCTGCAGTGCGGTTCAAGGCACAGCAAGAACGGCCATTTTGACTTTGTTTTCCCACTGGGCAGCTCAATCTTCCATTTCAGCACAAAAAAGAAAGAGGACTGCCACATTTCATGTGAAGAACACATGGACTGGACCAAGGCTGAAGCAGCAGGACTAGTCCTAGTAGGACTGAGACATGAAAGCAAACAGCTACACGACACAAAAGGAGTCACAGAGGGAGTCCAGAGAAGCCCAAAGAATGACTAAACATCAGCAACAGATCTCAACAAATACTAACACACCCAACATGCTTATCTAAATGCAGAAAAAAATGAATGAAGGTTTTCTAACAAAAAATGCCAAAGGGTGAGTTTAGTTCGAAAGAAAGAAAGCTTTATGGAGCTTTTTTTTTGTTTTGTTTTGCCGAATAAACTGAAGCAGTAGGTAGGCGTTCTGTGGGAAACTGAAGAGGAAGCCAAGTGGCATACATGCTGTGATAGTAGCAATTACACACAAAGAACAATGTGAACTGTGAAATTCCCCTCTTGTCTGGAATGCAAAGGTGTTACCATTGTCTTGAAATCTGATGAGTGATGACAGGAGCAAAAGGAGTTTGATACGAAGACTAATGCTGTCAAGAATAACTTACAAATCCTCACTTGCTATTATCCGAGGTGCGATGGAAGAAGGGCAGTGTGGATAGCATGGCAGGTCTTTTACTTATCAAATTTCCTTAAACAAATCCAGTGATCGATGGTGCCAATCGGGAGACAAACAAGGGGATGAGATAGCTATCGCACCACAGTCTGCCCTACATTGCGCCTATATCAAGTGATCTAGGTGTATCATTTTATAACTTGAAATAGAGCTCTGCACTGATAGTGAAAAGATGCCATCACCTGTCAGTCAGGTAAATTTTGGATAATTACCCAATAAATCCTAGCTGAATACTGGTTAGGACCAAACACCCTCTACAATAATACTTTGTATTTTGCCTACAGAAAGATTTACTTGGTAGGTGAATGCTTCTTTCTCTCTAAGAAGTAGGTTAATATCAGTAACCTGACTCTCTTTTTCACTTCAATACCTGTCTGGGACATTGAGTAGTGTGTTTAGATGCTATTATTGGTGGAAATAATCGTGCTAGGCATTATACAAGCGTCTTGTATCATTGACTGAACCAACACACCCTCAAGCAGATCTTATTGACAAAAGCCAGGAGGTAACACATAGGGGTAAAACAGCCAAGAAAACATCACTTGTATTAGGGAAACAATAGGCCTCAGGATTCTCTGCAGCCATAGAATACAGTATGTCTGTTTAGCCTTCCCACATACAGCACAGTATGGCAGAATGTTTATTAATAGCACAATACACATGTTCGCTTTGGAGGGATGATAATATTTTCATCCACAGGAGAGAACAACGATTAAATATTTATAACAGCACTGAATGATACAGTTTTCCATTTCTTTTAAGTTTCCAAGTTTACAGCTGGCATGTTGGCACGATTATCAATCAAGTATTGTATTATTATCAAGTATTGGTAGTACTGGTACTGGAGTAGTGGTACCAGTATAAACCACATTTTATTTTTGCCTGTACTGGTGTGTAATTATCACATAAAAATACCAAGGTTTACAAGCATTGTGGGCCAGTGTCAAGCCCTTCAAAATTTGAGATCCCTATCCAGGGTTGCACAGCCATGAATCTGTCAGTTGACTGCTGAATGCCAGCTTCATGAAGGTCAAAGTAGTGATATAAATGGAGATGCAGCAAATGTCAAAGGTTGGGACCATTTTTAACACCTTGTCGTATGTAAACAGTTACTGTAAATAATGATATGCGGGACATGGTGATAATAAAGTAAGTAGGAAGACACTGTTGAGCCCTGCGGGATAACAAACTGTTCTTCATCATGTCGCTAATTTGGGAGATAAACAAATTCACTTAACATTATGCTTTTCCATTATAATATAAATTAATGATGCTATAAAATGCATTTCATACTCATTTTAACTGGAGGCAAGGTTGTTGCAATATTAGTAATAAGGATTAAGCTGTCATTTACACAGAGGGAGTAGATCCACACTGTGGAAACTGTCACTTTTGCCTTTTCAGCTGACATCTTTATTCATACACCGCTGACATGACAGCACGACAGAGAAACACCTTCTGTCAATATGCCCTAACATCATTTTGTCTTTGAGAAGGAACACTGACCATGATAACACCCAAAGAGGAATACATTTATGTGCTGGCAATCTGTTCTTTCTGGTGGCATCAATTGCCACACATTTGAAGGTCGATGCTACGAGTTCTCACGGTGACATCTTTCTAAAAATCCCTTTTAATATTTGTTTATCACATTCCTTTTGGAAAGCTTAATGTATGCCTGATACTGGTTTATCTCATAAATGCAATACCGCTTTGCTCATTTTGAATCTTAATTTGTGATTGAAAATCTAAACCCAACCGCAGTTTCATTTAGGCAAAGTGCAAGAGTGGCGACTTATACACAGTCGTTTCTTATTTCACCAGAAAGCAAGTCTTACTCCACAAATCTGTTTGTGTGCCGGCTTCACTCTCCGACCTCCACTGAGAGGGAAATGAAAGCAACATGAGTATCACTTGACCTCCCTGACCTGTGGTCGACCCAGGAGGAGAGAGGATCAGCGGGAGGCCTCAGACACTGCTGCTGGGAACCCCATTCTCTTTACCTAGCCACTGAGTAAGCCACTGAATCTGGATGGCAGATACAACCATCAACCACTTTGGTCTGGATTCACATGCAGGTTGTCCTTAAATTTAAAATAAAATGACAGATTTATTCCAATGTGGTTGTTTTGTAAACCCTCAGCCCCCTCCAAAAAGGGCTTGGGTTAGAGATGAGAACCTTTGACTATAAGAGGACTGAATCCCAACCTTATTTTGGTGTACATACTGCTAAAATGGATTATTTACAATGGAATTTTGGAATTGTCTTACTGTTCATATTGATACTTACTTATTTGTGCTCAAAATATCTGTTGATGTTTACTTGCACAGATAAAGCACTGGGTTAGGTAGAATCAATAGCAATTACTGAAGGATTCAACAGACACAAGACACTGTGGTCTTCATTGCTCTGTGTGCAGCTAACATTATCTTTTGAAAGATTCCCTTGGAATGTGGAACAAACAACAATGCTTCCGTGAGTGTCATTCACAAGTTAAGCCTTTTGACAACATAAACCTTTAATGCACCATTTCTGAGCATTTAATCCTTGAAAGTCCAGCTTTTTTCTTTAGTGGAAAAAAAAAAACAAAAACCAAAAACAAACAGTCCATCTAGAGTCCTTCCCTGGCGTCCCAGTTGTAACGTGAAAGCCGTTCTGCTAAAGTTATCAGGCACGCCTGTTCCGACAGGTTTTCCTTGCCTGACCTACAAATAGCCCTTGGGAGCATTAATTATAGACGAGCCCAGGCTGCTGAAGAAACAGAAATGGCTAGATGTTGTTACAGTCCCTGTCACCTACTAATCATGTCCTGCAACATGACGGGCTTTACTTGATCAGGTTTCCCATTAATCATTCTGGCCAAATGCTTAAACTCTTTTTTTTCATGGAGATTAAAGTTTAAACCTCCCATCCCCGTCCATTCCACCTGCCCGAGAGCCCTAACAACTCCCACACTTGCACTCAATAGCTCCCGGTCCCAGGAGACCTCCAAAGCCTATTTATTTGCTACGGGTCTTCTTAATAGCCAATCGACTGGTCTCAAATAAAAGTCAACATTGTCGCACACCCAATCTAGTTTGGTCTTTTAGTATAAAATGAAATTCTCAAAATTAATTGATGAATGCAATTAGCCTTGTGGGGAATGTTTTGCAAAAACTGTGTAGTATATATAGCCGAGTCAATATCTCTAAAATGTATTTGGTCATATGACAATATATGCATATATCAGCCTTATTTTGCAAGGGGCTTTTAAAACCTCCTAATAAATCCCTGATAATGCTGAGGCTAAGACACTAAAGAGTCTCTCAAGCCTTGACATTATTACATTTAGCCTTCAAACCACTTAAAACTTCCAATCACCTTCTCAGCACAAAATAGAATACTTCATGCAATTATTTCAGTCTTTATCAAGAACACATTGTCTCCAGAATAGTGGGTTTGCATTCTAAGTTTGGTGATGACCCTTGTAGTCTTTGTTTATCAGTACAATATATCAGTACATATATTTTGTATGCATCCACTTCTTGTTGCCTCTGTTATTGTTAGTTAGCCTCTCTACAACCTGGGGACAGGTTATTAGCATTACTAGCCAATGAAGCTATGTTAATATTGTTATTGTCCGCTATTTATACTGTTGTGTAATCCAATAAACACTGTAAGTGTTTTAATTTAGCATGGTTATTGTTAACCTTTATGTATACTGCAGGTTATAGGAATTTAGGTTTGGTTGTGATACATATCACGGTGATTGAGATTAGTCTGAGTCTTGAAATCCAGAAGACTTTTCGTAAGTGGCTATGAATAAATCTCTGGTCTGGCAGATATAACAAACGAATAAATGGAAATGCAAAGTTGTTTCTCACAGTTTCTATTTGCTTCTAATAAAAATGTACTGGAATCATTTTGTCCAGTGTTGCCACAATTTCTTCGTGTGAGAATCATTCATTCATATACCAAAATTCAATATTATCTGTGGTAACATTATAGCATTTTTCAGCATCACTGTGATTGAATTGAACTCTCGTAAAATCTGTAAAAAGTAGTCTGCAGTCTCGCACCCTGGAATGTCAACAAAAGGGGTCCTGGGATACTACACCAAACATGAAGGGTACAAGCACTCCGTTGTACAGAACAGTACATGTACACTCCATTGAAGGGAATGGCTGAGGGAAAGAGAAAATTTATTTTGTGGATTGGGATATCTTGACAATGTGACTCACTGACATTTTGAAGTGAGTGCTTAGGATGAGTGAGCAAATTCAGCAAAGAGAGGCAGGCCCCAATCTAGCTCAGGATATATCATATTAGGACATAATGTAAACACTCCAGTTATATGTAGGTATCGCTGAATACAGGCTAGTATAACTCTCCAGTTATGTATGTATGCATCAACTTTGCATTTCTTCTTTATACTTTACTTTGTTCACAAGAACGTCCAGTCCCTTAGGATCATTGTTAGGCGGCTACTGAAATGCAGATGTATTTTACTGCGAAACGATGACAAAAATGTCCACTTTAACGGATGCACTTGTTTTGAGCACTGAACTGCAAAATTATAGGTAATTTTGTTCCCTTTTAGCAGACACTAGAAAAGCAATCACGGAGTTGTCTGTTGTTTATTGAGGAGGCTTTTCAAAAAGTGACGTCTGGTCACACCATCTGAAGGTTGTCACAGCTTCACATAAAATAAGTAGCATTCTGCTGTGTTATTTGGCATCACAATGCATCTTAATGATGCAGAGTCAATACACGCTAAATAATAGTGCCTCACACAGTCGACAGCTTCAAACATAATTGACCAATATGTTTCCAGCAGAGACACAGTGGGCAGAGAATCCAGGCGACTGACAGAATCCATTGAACATGTCACTATATTGTACTGTACTTACAACACAATGTCAGGGCAGGGATGAGGCTGTTGCCAGTTATTTGTGATTGCATCTATGAGGGCACATTACCTGGTTTTCTGAAAAAAACATACAGCCTAGTTAAGTAATTTCCAGCCAGTACATCACCAAGTTTACTGGCTGTCATATATGACAGCCTATTCCTGAATGCCTTTGAACAGGATATGACATTCTATCCAGAAGGATTTAAAAAATGGAATCTCGATACTTTTAGTCCTCTCACGTAAAACTCTTTCAAGAAAAAGAGCAGTAATCTGAAAGTACTTTCAACTAGAGATGATTTTCTTGAAAGATGAATGAATAATTCATCCTGACTAATGAAGATTAATCAACCTAAGATTTATTCGACAATCTAATAATGCATATTTAAACAGTGTTACAAACAATGTCAATATTGAATGTTTCTGTCTTTTCCTTGGCAGACATTGCATTGGCCTCTGGTTGTTTTCTAATACATCAGCACAGGAACCTGGGCACTTAAGCCATGAGTTTTGACACCTAAGAAAATGCACCTGCAAGTAGTCCTTGGTGTTCCTAATAAGCTAAATCTCTTGATATTTTTACAGACTAACTCAGAATTATAGTACTTTGTGCACATTATACATCATTAGATACTTCATTAGCTGCTTTCTTCTTTTTAAGTTTTTATCATATGTGCATAGTAGAGAAGCTAAAAGCAATACAGGGCTTCTGTGAGTTTTTAAATGTCTGGATGACACTTTCATAGCTGATGGATTCATGCATTTATTTGACTGTGAATCTCAAATTCAGTAACAAAAATATTGCTACTTCTACAATCAGTAATAATAATAATAAAAAAAATAATAATAATCATCATCATCATCAGCCTCATCATCTCTATATCCTTTACAGAGGTACTTATGCAGCATGACTTGCAATGTTGAAATTTTACATATTATCCATTTGCACAGGTAGATACTAATACTGAGCTACTTAGGACAAGGGTAGAGCATCACTGTTCAACCTAGAATAATAACTGTAATAATAACAATCACAAAAATAATACCCATCATTATCTTCTATCAACATTTTATATGTTGAAATTAAGTTCCTAAATTTTTTGTGAAGGAGATACAACCTTAAGCAAGTGAAGTGTATCTACTGCATTTTAAACAAAACAAAACTAAAACTTCACATAAGCTCAAACATGCAGACTGAAAGATCACAAAAACCTGCTTTTTATGTTAAGATTATACAAAGGCATATGATAACAGACATCTTTATATTGATGGTTCACTGCCAGTTGAGCATATTCAACTTTAAAAAAACAAAAAGAAGTAGATCTACTTTAGCGACAACAAATTAGCTTGTTGAGCTTTTTTTTGTCAGACAGTAATAGTGCTGAATGTAAGTATAATGTTCACCCTCAGAGCTAAAGACAACAAATACGCTGTAACACAAAGATCTGAGTCAGCTCACATAGAAAAACAAAAGACAAGAGCGGACAATGCCAGACTTATACCTGCCAGAACCTGCCCTGACAGTGACAGTGACTGAAATCACAGTACCACAGGCAGTGAGAAGATTTACTTAAATCTACACCAGGTTACCGAACAATACAGCTCTACTGTGAGCAGCCCTGGAGGAGTGGAACACTGTTTGCTTTCACGAGTTCACTGTGCCGAGCCACGGTCTGTTTCTTTTCTCCTTTTTTTGTATATGTTTCTATTCAGTGGTGGCCTACCGTTGTCTCAGACATGACAATAGGTGGAAACGCTATCTTTCATTACACAAAGTATAAATAGTGTAATCTATCGGCACTGCCAATCACAATGATTGATTACGGGCTGTCACAGAGGAGAGTGACATATTAGAAAAGTTTTGTTAACAATGCCTATTGCTAGTCTGCCTGCCACAGAAGCTGGTGATTAATGTGTTGTCAGCCTGTAATCCCACACCCCTGGCTAATGAGGCAAGAATTTATCATCTTTACAGACTGGCAGATGTCAGAGGGAAAGGAATCCAAGTGCTGGAAACAATATACTTTTTCTTACCGTGCTTGACAAGGCTGACAGGCTTTAAAAACCACAAAGAGGCGTTGTGTAAGCACAAGCTTCAATGAGGGAACTTTCATTCGGCATCCTCTTTAAACTCAGCAAATCAACAACTAACCCTCAGAATTGGGGAGGGGGAGAGATAAAACACATCACTTTGAACTAACATCTCCTTCAGGCCAGGACATGCATTATATGTTTCGATCGCAGACTGTCACCTGTGCTCAGCTTTAAAAAGAAGTGGAAGAAAAAATAGAATGAAAACATTTTATTATTATTTTTGTATTGGGCCATATGTTGGGTGCACTCTGGGCTGGGATATTGCCATGCACAAATTTATTGCATTTTTAGAATGCTGTCTTCAAGATTGTACATAAAAAGCTAGATTTTCAAAATGTTGCAGTGGTCTGGAAAAAAGGCTGGGAAAATTTATGGTATAATCTTGCACAGAATTACTTTAAATATTACCTCCTTCTGCTTCAAAACCTATACCCTGACTCACTCCTTTGTAGGAAAACGAATAGAGAGCAGCTCACAAACAGGCCATTTGTGTTTAATTAAGCCGGCAGCATCTTGCTATCATCTGAGGAAAACAAAAAATTAAACTGCAATTAAAATATAAGGAACGATGCTAAGGGATTCAAGCCCTTCCCAGCAGAATAGAATGTTCAACTGGCAGTCTGTGCTCTATAATTGCCAAGAACATCAGTTAATAAGTATCATAATTGAAGTAAAACAGCAGTTCAGTAATCATTAGGAAAGCTGAACCCACTCACAGCCGCTTGCTGCTCTAGACTGTTGTGGAAAAAAGCATAGGGAAGGACTCATTCATCAAAGAAGGATTGTGTGGAACATTAATAAGTGGTGGGGTTTAAATAATTCCAGGTGTTTACTGAAATTGTGGTTTAAGTGAAAGCAATCCATTTTCTTTAAAGTGTTTGGAAAACCACTGTAAACAGAATCAAACTATAATTGTGTTAAAGTACTAAAAAGGCAAGCTTTATGTTGCATGTACACTGTATAAGATAAGATAGATAAGATAAGATAGAACTTTATTTGCATTTAGACAGAGGTAGAAAGAGTGGCAAAGTGCAAAAAGTGCAATAAAGTAAAAAAATACAAAACACAAAGGAATACAGAGGAAGAAAACAAACAAAAATATATACATATATATATATATAAAAACAGAACCAATAAAATATTTTTGTATATTGTATATTGTATAAGTATATTGTATTTGTTGTGTGTGCATGTTTTTTTTTACTCAGAATCATTGCCTAATGTCCATGTTGTCAGCGGGTGTATATGAATAAATATAATGCAAGACATGAACCTAGAGACAGTTTCCCCCATGCAAACTGCATCACTAGCACATGTCAGAACATCAAAATACTCAGACACGTGGATGTCATTTTCAAAGAGTTGCCATCACTTCAAACTACTGGAGTCCCCGAATATGTCAACATGATTCATTGTTTCTCCAAGTTAATATGTCTATCACAATCAGAGATGACATAATGCAGATTTAAAAACAAGTTTTTTTCTATGTAGTAATTTTAATACTGACTAGTTCTAGCCTGTTTTTAGAATGACTGAAATCCAGTAAACAGTTTTCAAATTAAATCTTCCAGAAAAAAAAAACCAGAAAACACAAAACCCTTTTCTCTTTTAATATATGTTTGCCATCGTTTCGCATTACAAGACTAATCAAGAGAGGGAGACTTGAAAACATCTGCTTGTTGGATGTTTGTCTAAAGTTGTAATAGGCATGTATTATTCATTCAGTCAGGGTCAAATGACATTCAGGTCACACACCCTCACACCCAGGCTAATAAATCAATCCTAGAGCAGTTATTAGTAATCACATGTGTTTTAAACTTTTACAGTCTGTTTATGATGTGCAATTTACCATGAATTATGTAAACGCAATGCGTCATCCCTCTAATTGCAGCTGTTTTTTGTGAAGAGTGCACTTGGCTTGACCTCCCTTCAGTTGCCAGTTCACTTGCAGGAACTTATCAGCTTGACTGAAAACACTGTGCTTCTTGACACCTTGGTGCTACAGTTCTGCCCCAAACCCCAGCCAGGAGGACTGCCAAAAGAAGTATGTCTCTTTCATCTTTTTTTCTGCTTCTGTGGAGAGATGCAGTGCCTTCATAAATTAATCGAGTCTTTCCTTTTTTCTATTTAAGCACAACCCTGTGGCCTAAGCATGGTGTATCTTTCATAAAAGTCATTGTAACTCTTAAAAGCAAACGAAAAAATTTTATAAAAGTTGTACTGCCACTTTTGCTACACCAATCACATATCTATCTACTTACATTATTGATTTTTCTTTTTCTGTTCATTTTTGTCTGAACAAATGGGATTAAGGACAAGATTAAATATACACACTAAATAGCTGGTAAAACAGGTCTGTCTTCATTTCTTGGGTAACATAAGCCTTTTACAGACATTCAAGTGTCTTGTAAAACAAGGAGGAAGACAACACCAGCCCATTATCTATTGTGTTTTTATGACAATGTGACTTATCAACACTGTATCACTTACTTCCATGGAAGGAAACAGGAGGTAGAGGAGCAGATTCGTTTTTCTGACTTTTCTCAGAACAGGATAGAAAGCCGAAGGCCCATTTTATAATGCACACATTCCAATTTTTGCCACAGATTATCTCCTTTAATTGTTCCTTCATGTTTGCAACAAGTTAATTATAATTCTTTATGAAACTTTGAAATCGTACCTTGGCTGAACAACTTAACAGATGTGCATCGGGTTCTATGAATGACGATAATTGCATGGGTACCTTTAGAGCTGTGGGCTGATATCAAAGAATCTTGGTATTTTTTCTGATTCCTGCTCAGGCTTGTGTTGCACATGCTGCAAGGGACTGCCAACAGCCAATGAAAAATGGCCATTCAATGGCATTATGTGCCAACAAAAAACAGCTGTTTTCTGTAAGATGTCAGTGTTTCCTGTAGAGCAGCGACAAAAAGCTGCAATTTTTCCCTCTGACTTTCAGAATTGGCAATTGTGTATTAAGCCTGCCTTACCACCAAAGAACCATCTACAATTGTGCAGGAGCTCTGAAGGGAGGTGAGTGCCTTTCCACAGCCAATAGCTATTTGTCACACTACAATTCCCACAGTACACTTACGACTTTCTTTTTTTTAACTATAGCAGCAGCAGATGTACACAAGATGGACTTCCCCCAAACAATACATTTTAAGCCAGTTATGTCTGAAGTATTTTCCAAAGAGTGCATTTTCCAGGGATGCATGAAGAATAGAAATATCCATGAAGTTTTCATCTGACTAAGGTTTCTCTTTTGTAGGCTTGTCAAAATCAATTATGACAAATAAAATTCATAGAATAGATTTGGGTACACATGTAAAAGTTTGACAAGCTTTATGACACATTTTTGTCCTGTTTAAAAAAAGATGTGATTGCAGACATTTATTTTTGTCTTCCCATCTATATTCCTCTGTGGGGTCTCGGTGTTCTATGCTGTAATGTGAACCGGCACTCAGGAAACAAGCCAAGTACTGGCATTCTTAAGACATATCCAAACATAAAGTGACAAACAGGCTCACACACATTCTAGCTGGGGATAGCATCTCTGATCCAGATAACCACATGTGAAAAGAGAAAACAAATACTGACAAAGTGGGCTATTCAATTGTACTGCTTTATGGTTTGTCCTTGAATTCAAGCAGGTTTTTCCTACTTTTATGATTAAAACAAAGTTTTTAGACAATTGTGACCCCAGAAACCCCATGTGAAGTATGATACATGCCATACACACTCATGTGAGATGCAATCTTCTTCAACACTGCCTTTTTTCTATAGGGAATTAATTACCTGCTAAATTGGAAAAGTAATATTAAAAGAGATGGATTCCTACAGAGTATAAATGCTTTTGTCAAACACATTTTGCATCAGGTGAATGAAGAGCAAACATCATCTTCTTAATTATCACTGCAATAATTTTTGATATGATTTTGATGTTAACACAATAATTTTTCGTTTGACGATAAGTATGCTGTATTATCAATTTAAATCACAAATTTATTGAAGTTTCTTGTTGTGCTAAATGGCTAGTGTACCAAGTAGTACCAGTGGTAGTTTCTAGTTCATCTGCCACCAAGCGTGGTAGCTACCTTCCCTCTAATGAAATATCAGCTAGATGTTGAGTCGAATTGCTGTAAGGTAGCAAACAGAGATCCTTCCTCAGGATGACATCTTGATACTGTTAAATAAACACAGAGAAAGAACAATAGCCCTCTATGTAAAGACATCAGTGCGTTCATTTCCAACGTATCATTTATTAAAAAGATGAGGAAGATAAGCAAAAAATGTTCATAGCAATATAGAACATTAAGAAAAAAAAACAGAAGATTCTCTACTGATAAAAGGTATCCACCATACCATTACCATCTTCAGCCTACGGTTACCTCTGGTAACCCATATCATCAAAACCCAAACATGTCCACGCATTCTCTTGCTATGTAGATGCCAGGATGGCTGACTGATCCTGTTCATGCTTTTGCAAGCACTGAAGCATTGATGATCTATGGAAAAGTACTGTGAACCATGTAGATGTAAATATCACTCATGATATTGTCAGTGGAGAGGACAGGCAGGCAAGCATTGGTCTCATTCCAGAATTAAACAGATTTTTTTCCAAAATAATCCTCCATTTCCTCTGTATCTAAATGTTTACAGTGGGCCAAGTCCTTTATCACCATTGTTCTAACCTAGATTGTCTTAACCCTCAAAATGGCGGCAGAGTTTTGGGAGTGGATTGCGTGAAAGCTATGAAAAGAAGAATATCCTGTTATTTTGAAGAGCACACACATTTGCAGATTGCACCAACACAGTGTTTTTATGTCATCA
Source organism: Megalops atlanticus (assembly GCA_019176425.1). NCBI lineage: Eukaryota > Metazoa > Chordata > Actinopteri > Elopiformes > Megalopidae > Megalops > Megalops atlanticus. Next base: position 62,563,921 of record CM032875.1, read on the forward strand.
GAAGGAACCAATGACTTTATAGATATTTAGCAACATAGTTGCTAAACACGGAACCTGGAAAATAATGTGGCACCAGACAAAAACAGGAAATAAGCGGACATAGTCTTACCAATGATAGTACACAAGAAGCAGTTAGAAGCAGTTCTTTAAGTTAAACATAAAACTGGATTTTAACTTAAACATGTTCTGGCAGCGATGCTCTGATGAATTAATAAGCCACTCAATTCAGCCTGTGTAGAATGTAAGCATGTCTGACCAGCTCACTGGTTAACATTTTGGAGTCATGGAAAAGGTCATGAAATTTGAAAAGTTATGGCATTCATGGTGTATTAAGGCATATGGCTGTTTTATTAAAGAAATACAGTCCACCAACAGATGTAGAAGGCCATGTTTTAAAGTGGTGTCTTGAATCATGGTCACATTCTATTATGATGTGACTCTTGCAGATTCTGAAGTTCAGAACAATTCCTTTTATACCCGAAGAGTACCCTTAACAATAAATCACTTCTTAGTTTTGCAAAAATGAGATATTTTGGCATTTAAGCCTGATGTGATTTTAAAAAAGCTTTTCTGTTTGAACAAAAATAGGTAGAATTTGTACATATAGAATTTGTCCATGTTTATGTATATGTACAAAACATGGAAAGCAAATAAATGCGTTAAATGTGTGTGTGTGTGTGTGTGTGTGTGTGTGTGTGTGTGTGTGTGTGTGTGTGTGTGTGTGTGTGTGAGTGCACGTGCCTATGTATGTACATGCATGTGTGTGTGAAACACTCTTAGGTTAATTCTGACCTACTAAGATGATTTGGTTCAGAAATTAGCCTTCAGTGGCCTTGAAGATGCACAGAATTTTATCAAATTTACAGCTGTGTTATTTTAACTTTAATCCTTCACTACATATTCACAAGTACATTAATAAACTTATTGATTTAATTAATTATGTGAAATATGCATGACTCTGTAGCCCACACCTAATCCGCCTCCATTTGATTTTAAATTAAGCCTGAGATTTAGAGGATTTAAGCTCTCTCTCTCTCTATTTCCAAATATGTAGACGGACTTCACAGACTGCAAAAATGAGCTTTCTTCAATTACTCATGCTGTCATTCTGAGAAGAAAAAAACTAGAAGAAAAGAAACAGGGGGAGCGCTAATTATAGTGTGTTTATAACATTGTTAATGGCACCCTGTCTTTTAATGTAAGACACCCTACTGAACAAAACATAAAAGCAAACACATGCAGTCATCTCCAGTGCCCACACTCTGCGCAGGTTTGTCTGCAAGTCTCAATTAATTGGTGACCTGCTCCATTGGTCAGCAGACAATTGGGATGATGATGAAGGCAATTAAGGACAGAGTGTACACACGCCCCACAGAGCTTATTATGGCTGACATATCAGGTCTTATCAAACTCAAAACAAATGGTATGTAAATGCCGCCTTGACAGTGGCGCTGAGCTCAAGTGGGACATTTGACTACAGCTCACGCTCACTCTCTCTCTCTCTCTCACAACTCTTTCTTCAAAGGCCTGCCTGTGTGCAAAGGAGAACCCATCTATTTCAAAACATTTAAAAACAAAGCATTATTTATTTAAGGTGAGGCAAACAGGGAGGTACTGCTTACTTGGAAAAACTGTACAATTGTACAATATATTTATATATTTTATAAGGAAAAATATGACACAAACTCAAATGATAAAAGATGATAAAGTGACACTGGCAAGTATGTAGAAGTCTACACAAATATAAATACAGTCACATTAAATGGATATAGCTACTTATACAGACAGCCATTCCAGAGAAAATTTCCAAAATCTTCCAAGAATTTTTGAGTTTTCTACTCATTTTCTACACTGTTTTCCCCAAAAGGTTTTCCTGTACATTACACCACAGGTGAATACACTTCTAACATAAAGAACCATTATAAATTTGCTTTCTTTTTCTCAATGTATAACATTGACAGTCGACCTACAATTGTTTCATTTAGTCAGAGATGGAAATTGCCATTGTACTTAATCATATCAGTGTTGCATATTTTCAGTTTTTCTTGTTCATCTCCAAATATGACACAGCTTGCCTATAGCACAGAACTTATGACATCCCATCAACTAATGTATGTTTTAGTAAAGTTATTTTGGCTCACTGAGGAGCAGCTGTTTGTTGCAGAAACGTGGCAAAACAAGTATTTAATTGTTCATGTGTTGTCCAAACATTAGTTTTATCTTTTTTCATGTGAACATGACTTCTCTATTAAAATTCACTGTGGGGAAATGCAGCACATCACAGCTAGAGTGTAAAGTTATTTGATCAAGTGAATGCACGAGAAATGTTGGATGAAAAAAGGACCTTTTAGATGAAGTAAATCATACTTTAATCATTTGATGATTTGATGATGATTTAATCATTTTTGACTATTTGTCAAGATGTTTCTCTTATTTGCTTGCCACTTGAACATTGAAATACAAATGTATATGAACACAAAACTGAAGTACAAAACAGTGAGGTGGACTGTCTTTTCTACACACACATTTAGCTTTATTGTTGTGCATGCTAAAAAAAAAAAAAAAAACACAATCATTTCAAGTGTATTGACTCCATGGGTAGTCTACTGCTTTGTTCTTGCAATGCCATACCCCTGCTTAACCCTTCATCCAATTTATAGCTCATGGGATGAAAAGACAAGGTCGGATTGATCAAAACAGTAAATATTTCATGACCTTACAACTGCATAAAATCAATGCTTACTACATTTAGGGGGGAAACTAATTGAGGAGCAAATCTAACAAATCGCAAAACAAGACTTCACTTGAAGATGACTGTACGCCTCGCAACAAGCAGGGATGAATAATTATGGGCCAGAACCTAATTAAGCGATTGTGGCTCTCATATACGTGCGCTGTCACTCTGATGTGAAATGATGTCAGGCTCGGCAACGCCACCCTGACTGGACAGGCCCCGTCGACTTTGATCTGGGCTTATGCATATGAAATGAGGTCAAGATCTGGTCATTAAAAAGAAACTCCTTTATGTAGCGATCAAGCCATGCAAGAACGTTTCTTCAAAGGGACTTGGACTGGGGATTTGTAAGGGATTTTTGACAATAAGGCATGTATAAACAGTAGAGTGCAAGAAGAAAAAAGATGGTTCAGATAATAAGAACTGCCCTTTGCAATAATTATTACACATCAAAATTACTACAGCCAGGAAAGAGTAAGAGGTTACCAGCTCATTTATTTTAGAACACAAGAAGCAAAAAGGGCTCAAATTAATGACATATTTAACCTTTGACCTTGCCTTACTTCAAAATAGGGATGCTAATGATTTACAGATAACATTAGAAAAATCCAAACAAAAAATATACCACAGGAATCACTATGAGTGGATTGTTAGCTAGTTGTTTTACTTAGCCAGCCATGCTTCACTACATTCTCACACTGGCTTTTGTAGCTAATCAGTTGTCATCTATGGCCATAAGGGAGTATGAATCCTGTATGAAGTGGGAAGCATGAATATTTAGTAAATTAAGAAAAATAAGGGAGATCTACAGGAACATATGATGAATTTTACAAGAATGTTAACTTGCTTGTTCCAAAAAACTAATTGCAAAAGAAAATGGTGCCGGCTAAATTTGCTAGACTTTTTCAATTCTGTGTTTGTTAAATATGCCTTGCTTCGACAAGCTGCTAAGAAGCCAGCTTCCTAGCTGACATCACTGATTTTGTCAACAGTTTAAACTGAAAAGAGAAGACAGCTCAATAAGAATGTTTTATGGAGGCTTGTGACTACGATATTTGTTTCATGCTGTACAAATATAAAAATGACATATATGACGAAGATACAGCTGGGTAAGGTAGCGTACTATATATGTATGTCCATACCCTTTAGAAACAGTCACATTCACAACATAGATCTGCATCCAAACTTGCAAATGGGTTAGAGTTAGATGTTAGAGTTGCACAACTTGTCAGAATTGTGCTATTTATTTAGCTACCAATACATCTGTGAAAATTATCACAATGAATGATAGCTACAGCTGTCATACCTGTGTTGCTGAAAAGGACAAGAATGAACATTAGACAAAACAATCATATGATATTATTGGGCAAGTGAGTTGTCTTTCAAGGTGATCTTGTTCAGACAAGTATGCAGCCCTCCGTCAAGTTAACAGTAAATATCAAGTACATGTAAATATGTTAACCTCTATGGGTACATTTGGCCGCAGACATTGAGACATCCTTGTTTCAATACAGTCAACATGTCTTCCATGAAACTGTTTGGGTTCTGAGTTTGTAAGGCTTAAAAATTGTGTACTCTTGTGCAACCATAAAACATTGATCTTGGCAAGTGGCATGACAGGTTATGTTGGAAATAGTATTTCTGGTTGGTTGTAGCTTGTGTCTCTCTCTGCAAGTTTTTTTTAAACTATATGTATCCACCTCCGTATACCTTGCCTGCCTTTTTGCAAGGTTACAAATACTATTAAATACTATTAAAACAGGGTGAAATACTATTGCACTCCACAGCATCCCTAATCCATACCACCAAACAAATGGTGCAGCCCCTGCTGCAGCCACTCAAGTGCTGAGAAAAGCAAGAGGGATAATAGCAACCTCAGCGCAGCTGTCATTTGTGCTAACTGTGCCATGTTTCTGGACACCAAATAATCTTTTGTACCCTAAAAGAAGACCCTCTGTCTCCAAAGTCAAAATTTTTGCCAAGTTCTTGTGCAAAAGAGTCAGAATCGCACAACTTCACACTGTGTTTGCTGGTTGCATTTGGAGTATGGAAATGCTGCCCTGAGGGGTTGCAGCAATGGATGAGAAACAACAAGGGATAAAAAACTGAGCTTTATGAAACTCATCCAAATGGTGATATTTCTTTGGCCTGCCATCCTCCAGAAAAAGCCTTCTGTATCAGACATATGCTTTTCCAGAACTCAGCCTTAATCTGTTTCCCCTTTGTTACTTGTTAGGTACTTGACAAGCTTCAATTTAGTCAATTTGTAAAGCAAAACTACACTCTTAGGGGGCAAATCAAGGCATTTTTCTGGAAAAGTCAAGCAAAATGATGATAGTAGTACTTACAAATGAAAATAATGATAAATAATAAAAATATTGCCTTTAAAAAAAGGATAAAATGACAATGAATGAACACTGTCAAGCTAATAGCTTCAAACTGGCTTCGCATACATTCTGACATTCCTAGACAAATTACCTTTAAATAACAGGTTGACAGTAGTGAGGTACCATAAAGGACAATCATAGGTCAAAAACTCAAAACACCTTTATGCTACATTAAATTACAGATCATAGAATCAAGTCTGATGAAATGTAATCATCTAAATAAATAAATAATAAATAAAATAAACAGAAAATGAGGACACAAATATAAATATAAAGAAAAAACTTATCTGCCAAAGTGTCATTTCAACATCACCGATACCTTTTTAAGTCATCAGGCATGATATATCTTTCATTCTAGAGGAAAAAAATGTCATAAGATACACACTGACGACAACAGATTCTTTCATAGACGAGTATAAATGGAGGAACCAGCACGTCAAGACTGAAATTCAAAGACAGAGGCAACACCAAAGTGGAGGTTGAGAACAGATGTGTATATAGACAAAGACAGCACCCCAAAGAGGGGCTCAACAGATCCTTCATAAAGTGCTGAAAGACAAGCTGACGATGATGAGGATGATGAAGACAGGTAGCAAACCAAGACATAGTTTTCAACACTGTTGGATCACAAGCAAACAGAAAAGAGAAGACTTATGCAAGTAAACTGGATCAACCCCATGTACAAAAACTACTGCTACTAATAAACATTGTGTATTATTAAATGGATATAAACATGTTAAGGGATACACTGGGTAATCAGAAACAAGTATACTTTGTTATACCTGAAAATGTTTCTTAAAGTATTTCTTTCATTACGGATTTAAAAAGTATGTCTTATTGAGATTTAACTCAAGATTTTACTCATTTATTGGTGCACACACATGCACACGCACACAAACACACACACACACACAGACACGCACATGCATGGGGTAATAGACAAATGCTATGCAATATAATATATGCATATTTATTAACCAGTTCGGCAGATACGAATTTTTCGTGAAGTGTAAAGGTTGTCTGTGATGTGGTTATAGTGGTACTTGTCTTGGAATCCAACAGAGGGATTGCACCTAGCTACAGGCTGAGGTTGTTGACCACTCATTTTTATATTATAAATTGAGAAAAGAAAAAGGGATATTGGGTGGAGGAGGGATGCCAGCTGACGTGGAAAGGAAGTAAGTGGTAAGTGTGAGTTTTATAGTCGCGAGCAGTACCAGTTTGTCTAGGTTTTGTTAATTGCATAGGGGTTGTCTGAAAATTCTCCTCTTGAACCTTTGTTTGGAACTTCAATAAGGAGTTGAGCAACCCTTTGCCTTCGGAACTTCAGAACAGCTTCAGTCCTTCCAGGAATGCTGTTATACAAGTTTTGAACTGGTTCTAGTGGGATATTGGACCATATTTCAAGAAGAAAAGCCTCCAGCTCTTTCAGAGATGAAGGAGATGGAAATATACTCTACTACTTTCCAGAACTTCCCATGAAGGTTCAATGGTGTTTAGATCTGGTGATTGGGGAGGCCAGGGAAGGTGTTTGACTTCATTGTGATGTTCATGAAACCACTCTTGAATCTATTTAGCAGTGTGTAGAGGGGCGTTATCGTCTTTTAACATGGTGGGGATGCAATGTTTGCACTACAGGGTGCACCAGGTTGGTAAAATGGCTTTGTATTGCTGAGTAATGATCAGACCTAATAAGTCCCACAAGATGGCTTCCCATACCATACTACATCCACCACTGTGTTTAACAGTTGAGAGCAGACAATATGGTTTGAAGGACTTGATGGACTTGAAGGGTTGATGGACTTCCTTTGGCTTTCTCCAAGCATAAACCCTGTCCAGACATAGGGAAAAAGAGTAAAAGATTCAGTATTACTTTCTTTCACTGCTTAGAAGTCCTGGTTTTGTCATTACACCAAGTTATGCATTGCTGTGCATTGCCATGGGTCACAAGGGGTTTCAGAATAGCAACCCTACAATATATATCAGCTTTGTGAAACTCACAATGTACAGTTTTTGTTGAAATTGGGTCACAGAAGTATAGATTCAGTTCTTTGGTAATTTTTGAGACTGTTGTTTTCTGGTTTTTAGCACCTATTCTGTTAAGCATCTGTCTAGTCCATCAGTGAGCCTTGACTTGCGACCACTGTTCCTCTGTCCTGATGCAGTTTTTCCTTGTTTGGCATATGGCGTCATGATTTTCAACACTGTTCCCCAGAATCTGGCCACTAGCTATTTGATCTCTTTCAAAATCTGTTAGATCTCTCGTATTAAATTATTCTTGTATAAAAACTTATTTACACCTGAAAGATTTTATGAATTAGTATTGATATATGTAGACCCCCTTTTAATTGTAATTTACTTTGAAATAAGAGCACTTTTTTATTTGGTTTGTATGTGAGTGTGTGTGTGTGTGTGTGTGTGTGTGTGTGTAGATTAAGAAACCAGTTTTATTACTGGTTGGATATCTTCACTTACCTAGGTTGTCAACAATGAAAGCATCTCAATGTTCAATCCAAAAATAGTTTTATACATAAACCAGGCCTGACAACCATGTGCAGAGGTCACTTCTGTTGATAACCTGAAATCACACTAAAGACTCAATTACAAACCCCTGTCAAGCTTTTTGTCATGGTAATAGTTCAACCAATCTTTAGTGGTGAACATAAAACAAAATAAAACTGTCATAAAACTGTCGTACAGTGAATAAGCTACTTTATTTGCAACCAAACTGAAATGTGCTGAACATGATTCGTTACATGCTCTCCCTTTTCATATCCATTTAGTTTATATTTGATCTCTTTACCAATTCATATTCAACAGGACAAGGATTTCCTCAGAACAGATTTTTAATAGCATGTCCATTCACCTCAGACCAAGGCTGGACCATTTTTTTTCACATGGGTGCATCTGACTGTTTGGAGACTGTTTTGAAAACATATAAAACATTTTTGTTTTGAAATATTCTTTCAGTTTTAAAGAGCAGTATAGATTTTGTCTAATGTAATGTAGATTGCCCTTACTTACAATGAAGTATTAAACAAAAAAAATGTTTCTCAAAAAAGTGAGAGCTCTGCTTATTCTCCCTCAAGCACATTCCCACTTTGGTGGACACTCAGACCTTGGCCGCTCCCTTGAGTCCTGGCAGTTAAAGTAGTTGGTAAAACCAGGGTCCTATGCAGGTCTGGATTGTTGACCTTCGAGAAAAGAGCCCATCTCTTGATTGCAAATCTCCAAACCAATGGAGCCGAGGGATTTTTCTTGTTTTTCATCAAGCAACAAGTTGGTATGAGGGGTATGACTGACTTTCAGCAAAAAGCTGAATTCTCTAGCTGTGGAAAAGCAGAAACCAAGTTGAAGTGATGACAAATTTCTATGTAATGCCAGCAGATGTGGTAGTTTTCAGCTGGATTGTTGCCACTGACTAACTTAGCTCTAGTTGAAAATGTAAATTAACATGACAACCACAGCAAGCTAGCTGTCCTAACTTTTTTGTGGAGCATTATTTCCACTTTGTTGCATAAGCTGAATTGCTCACCTTCCACTTCGTCACAAGAAACATCATAGTGTTAATGTCCCCAACATAGTTAAATAGCTATGTAGATTAATATCTATTCCTCAATGTCTCAAAAACTTGTAATATAGGCTATATAGCTGTTTATGGTTAATAAAAATAATATGGTTGCATATAACACAAATAAATACAATACTATAGAACTGTCATAAGCAGAAGTACAGATAAACCCACTTAATATCACCTCACTTACTATCTCAATCATCTACATTTCCTGAATAATTTAAAATTGTTTTAAAAGTGTACCCCAACAGGGAAGAAGCAATAACTGGCTACTCTGCAGGTGATAATAAATGGGTTTTCTGCTGAGTCCATTTAACATCATCATTTTGAGTAGTATTTAGGGTTAGGGTTAGGGTTAACAAACAACAACAAAATGTGACATTAAAAGTTTTGAAAGAGGGTAAGTGATTTTAAAGGGGCATTAAGTGGGTTCACCTGTGTGTGTGTGTGTGTGTGTGTGTGTGTGTGCGTGTGCGTGTGCGTGTGCGTGTGCGTGTGTGTGTGCGTGTGTCTGCTAATAAATTAATAAAAGATAACTCTCAATAAGACACACACATTATGGAGATAAATGCAATAGCAGGGTGTTTGTTTCCCAAGGCCAGTCATGCTATGACCTGCATGTGGCCTACCCTTGTCAGATACAAAACACATTAAACTGAAACAACAGTCATGCTCAGGCTGATGTATCGCTATGTGACACATTATAAATATTACATCATGAAACCACAGATGTTGTCAATCAAAAAAGAATGCCTTTCGTCAGCACTAAATGAACCATGGGGCTTTTGAAAGAGAATGGCTTCCTTAAGGTACTTCTATGTGGTAAATGATTAATATAGCACATGTCATTCAGGAAGTGCACTTATAGGGTAAAGGGTACAATGAAAATATATTATTATTCTCAAAATTTTTCTTGTGAGCTTTACAAATCATTGCCACAAAGCATAATGACACACAGCCATCAAATATATGTATATAAATTATTTCTCCCTGTCTGGATACCATGGTCCTTTTGGTTATGATAGACTAGATATGAAATACATTTACACATCAAGGGAATAATAGGTGGAAAATATTAAGAACATATTCTTAAACTGTCAGGGAACATGTAACACATATTGCAAACACTGTCAATAATATAAATTAGTACATATGTTTTATATATTGCATGTTAGTTCCACATATTACATGTACTAGAATCAAACTATTCTGAGAAGATACAAATGATGAGCTGCCAAAAAAAATTAACTTTAAAATCTAAGACAGAACAGTCATATGATATCTTCTATGCTGATGATCTGTTGACATCTGTTTATTATGTGGAAACTAAGGACTTTATGAACTACTGCAGTTTGTTTTTTCATCTTTTCAAAGCTGCAAAAACTCCCAGTGGAAAAGCCTGGCAAAATCATTGGGCAATGCATTTTGGTTAACTTCACTTTTACCCAGAGTGACCACTTCATTGTAATAGGCTTCACTGTCCAGCTGGCCGAGGTACTTCAGTCAAGATGTCACTTCAGCCAAACGTTCCTGCGTAGATTGTATCTTGGTTATGTGTCAGAGGTCAAGGGTTAAGGATTCAATGCCGTTAATTAAAATAGTGTTTATTGTGCAGTGTCCATGGGTATAAAGAACACTTCTTATCACTTACAATCAAATTTACCACGGCCTTCAAAAGCCTGTGAGAGTTATTGTAGCCCAGCACGCTAGGGCTAAATTTAAGTCACAGATTTTGGCATATACTGAAAGAATTCAGCTGTTTAGTCCCTTGCTTCTTTCTACATTTCCTAGGTGGCTTGGTGCAGAACATTAAAACATTGACAAAATGATGGATGCCCTCTGGTAAAATAGCAATTGCTGGCGCTGTGAAACTTTTCCAACGTGGAAACAAACAGCTACTTCACAGTGCATTCATCGCTAATACATTCACTTCATTGGAAAATGAGCCTAAAGTGTCAAAATACAACAACCCCTGATGCAGCCCCTGAATACAAATGTTGAGCCAGTGGAAGACATACATACTTACTGCATTAGCATGGAACAGCTACTTTAGACATAAATTCACTTTGAGGCTGGGGACATTAACTTCATTGAGGCTCTGTTTTTATGTTGAAACTAAAATAGTTGGTTCTTATCTACATCATCACTGTTGTAGGTACAGTATGCACATACTGTAGATAATGTATGTTATGGCAAATGTAATAACCACAGAAATCTTTGTTGAACTTATGTTTAAACTGTGGAGTAGTTCCTACTGATTGTACAATCAAGCACAGGACGGGATATATAAACAATTACAATTTACTGTTTACAAATTGTTTCCTCAATGCCCTCTTTGAGTTAAAATCCTCTTGTAATGTACCAGGATCAGTCAATGTGTATATGAACCACTACACAGGTTCACCTAAAAAACTGTTATCATGAATTTGTTTCAAATTAAAATAATTATTATAAAATTATAAAATAATTTCCACTTACCTTGATACAGCAAAACATATTGCATGAATCTAAAAATCTAATTTTTGCATAGGGGCTGTTAGGTCATCAATTTGTATTAATTTGTAAAAATTATAATGCATTAAAATCTGTTGCATGACATGCACTGACCAATATTAAATTGATAGGTAGAGGCAACTATTGATTACGCTTCTGTTTAGTTGTAGTGGATAACAAATAAACCTCTGTCCTTCTATGTATTGCTCCAAAAATGTAAAAAACATCCCATTTTATCATATCTTTTACTCCACTAGAGGTCACCCTGCCACAAAACCAAGCCCTCACCCAAATAGAAGATATAAAACAAATTATGCTGCAAAATATACTATTATCTTTATGGCAAAAAGGGAAGAAAAAAATGCCATTCACTAACTTTAAGTGAAGCTCACACATAGACCGAGACAACAGGACAAAATATTTTGGTATTGTAGGGCATACATTCACTTGCCACTTGCTGTATTTAATAACCTCTGCCTTAGTATGTGCAGCAACATAAAAGATACTAAACTCACCCTTTCATGTTGACTGTGAGGGTATGGGGGTGATGTAACCGGGACAACTGGAGGTCACCATGGAAGAGATTGTGTTCCCCCAATCTGCTCCTCCAGCTCGCCGAACACTCTCAGCACCGCCAGTGACCTGCAATGATAAGGCAACAGGAAAAATGATATGGCAGTAAATCAGCAAGGCCATTATGTGCGGAAATAAATATTTCAGCCCTCCCTTTCAGGAGCTGAAATAGTTTGGGTTTGGGCCCGTCAAAAGGGTGAATGACAAGAATTAGTGTCAGTGAGATCCTGGGCCATGGCGTGGCATCCTTCACAAGCTGACAGGATGAGGAATGGGGGTCAGTTAGTGAGGAGCTGGGCTTCAAAACAAAAGGCTCAAGCAATGGGGTCTTCTGGATGAATTTGTCAATGTCTTGTGCCTCGAGGCACCCAGCTTTGCCTGACCCTAACCTCCATTCCCAAGATAAATACCTCTGTCACCGTTCACCTTCACTCCCTGGACACAAATTTAACTTGTCATCCATCATTTCTTCACAGAAATATAATATTCCTACAAATGAAATGAGTATAACTTTAAGGACCCTTCTACAATGGGCCCTAGAGGATTTACAAAGATATGTATGTATATATTTTTTTTTACAAAATAGATTAAAAAAATATATTGAAATAACCTTACCAGGACTCTCTTTCTCCAGTACTTTCCCTGAATAATGACTGAGTGTGGTTTTCAATGTAACAAAGGACACTAGGAAAGTTCAAGCCATGTCACACACTTTACATAAAACCATGGAGTTTGGTTCTATAAGATGACAATGGCTGACAACCTGCCTTGATTGTGGGCCTACATCAAGATAATTGACAGATGGATCTGTCAGTTCCATTAAAAATCTTATAAGATCTTATGAGGGGCTGTTTTAACATTAATTTTATTCTGTCCGTTAATATATATTCACATTTATTCTGCATAAAGGAGCCACCCGGGTGATGCTGGAAACAAAAGGGTGTGCGTGTGTGTGCATGTAAGCACGCCAATGGAACTAATAGGGCTGCCTCCCAAATATGCAAAAAAAAAATCAGCCTTACAGGACACTAATAGGTTGTTTTTGAATAAGTGCTGTCTACTCCCTGGTCAATGTCAGCATTATAATTCACATTGTTCCAGAGTTGTGTTATGCAAATATAATACTCTTATCATGAGAGTCTGCAAATGGTAAGCAACTGGTAGTGGGAAGAAAGCACAGATGCAAAACTGCTTCAGGGAAGGTACGAAATAAAATGACAAGGCATGAAGAGGGACAAAGGCCCTGGAACACTAGAGGGAGTTGCCCATTGAAAATGCTGTCTCTCTCTCTATCTCTCTGTTCCTCCCTCTCTCTGTGTGTCTCTCTCCCTCTCTCACTGTGAAACTGAGATGCAGCACAATAATACCCGCTTCACAAGCAAGCAAATAAAATTCTGCCCAAATCCCCTTACACCTGTCTGGTTTTGCTATTTTTTGCCATGTAATGTTATTAGCCACGCGGTTAAAAGGGAGCCACAGAGCACAGGGGGTTGCTTATTAATTGCTGTTTTCATGTCACCACTGCTGCGTGCACTTGGTGATTTAATCAGTTAAATTCACAGCCAAGGGAGAGGGACAAAATCATATCTAACACAAAGTGTGGATGCTGAACATTAATATTCTACCGCCCCATGTGTGCTCTGTGCCAGTTTCAACAGGATGGTTTTTTTTTTTATCTGCTGTGTGAAAGTCAGACACAGAAAAAAAACAAACAACCAAAAAAACATACCCAAAAAAAGAAAACAAAGCGGGAAGCACAATTCGATACGGTTGCTAACATCGCAACGATTGTGCAGACTGCTTTTTCTGTCTTTACTGTAACATGGCGTTTCTACGCCAACGCTGTGACATGGAGAGACGTTGTCAATACCGGTAGCCGTCTTGCTTGTTTGCGAGGAGGCTAATAAGCGTCATTGAGCCATGTGTGCGTGCCTCCTTCTCCCAGAGCTCCAATGATCTGAGAGCCGCCCATTATCTCCCCCACAGGTGGGATCTCAGTTACCTCACTCCTGGAATCGCACCCCCACCCCTACCCCCCCGTCCCCTGGGAGGCCCCGCTGCGGACTGCACATTCTCACTACCGTCCCCAAAGTTTCATCCTGGTGACAGAATATCACAAAGCGCCAAGCTCTGTCAGCCAGGCGAGAGAGCACTACCCATCGCCCGCAATTAACCCTCCCCTAGTTAAGATAATTAGGACCAAGCTCCCCGTTCCAGCTAATCGTGCCATTTCTTCACCCATGGCTCCTGTGTCACGTGGATTAACCAGAAAGCAATACCTGATGCACAACAAAGACTCTAGAACACGCTCATGTGCACCCTGTTCTGTGTATTCAGTGTCTGCACAGGGAAGCAGGAGCTGTGTCTCCACTTTCAATGTTTTGCATCTTGTAGTATACTAGTTAGGGTGTCCAACCCTGCTTGGAGAATTAAATGCTTGGAAAACCAAATGTTCAACATTTCGTTCACCATTTTCATTATTGGAGCAGACATACAGCCTCACCTTTGTTTGAAGTGTAAGAGTTTGAAGTTACTTTGTAACATTTAATCATAAAGTGGTGTTCCTCACCTCCCTGATTAAGAAGGTGATTGTCCAAGCTCACATCTACCACAGTTTAGAACTTTTTCATGGACAAATGAACAGATTTACTGTGCCTTTCTAACATCTATGGGATTCAAAGCAGCTGTGACATACTTAACCTCTCTTTGAAGTTAAATTATGGAGCCTGTTCTGTACTGTTATTTCAAACTGATATATTTTCCTTTCTAAAAACATGGATGGTAAGTGAAAAATTAAATATAGACGTGAAGCACATCAAAAAGGTGAGCTTTGTGCTCAGTTTGCATTAGACTCAAAGAGGACACTTCAGCTAGATAATGTACGCTAACTTTAGCACTTTAAATGGATTTAAAATGACATCAAAACACATCGGCTTTTTGTAAGATTTAAACCATAACTGCTTTGATTTTTTCCCTGATTCTTCTCAATGAAAAACTGGGAACATTTTTTATGCAGGTCTTCCTCAGGACAAACTGAGACAATGACAAGAGCACAGACAATGATGCAGAGGTGTAGAGACAGATGGATGGATCAATAGACAAATACTAATGCAGACGTGCTGATTGATAAACTCCTGCTGACAACAGACAAACACTTTGGGGTTATTGGTTGAAACGTCACTCACTCCATCCATTAGTTTGTATGCATTTCAGGTCAGATGTCTTCAACCTGTGACCAGGAGGTATAAAGCCCCCCTGTAAGACTTTTTGTCAGACAGACTGAAACATTGTCTCCTCCCAAGTGTCAATAATAATTTCATTAGGCATTTTAGAGATGCTCTCTGCAGTGTTCGTGGAATTAAACAAACATGTTTGTGACAACACTTGACCTTGGAGGACATTTCGACTATGGCCCTCCTGCATGGGACAAGTGTTCGTGTGCTTGTGTGTGTGTAACTTTAGTTCAAAGACTTTAGATCTGTGGCACACAGTGAGCACCCAGTCAGATGTAAAGTATATGAAATACTTCAAGCAGCTAAAGCTTAAATGCCACCAAGGGCCAATCAGAAATATCATGAGTAATCTACCTTTGAATTTTCATTTAACATGTATGAATGTCTTGAACCCCTCTTGAAATAGGCTACATTTTAGTCAGTTGCAAACTTCAGCGGACATTTATTACAAAGTGCCTAGAAAAAAGTCAATAAATATTTCAAAATGGTCCAGACTGATTTGTAAAAACTTGGTGTGCCCAAATAACCGCTTTCCTTGGTTTATAGTCTGGCATTTAAGCTGAAAGTTCTTTGTAAGCATCCATTTTATTGGCAAACATTATCAACAGCAAACACCTTGTTACTGTTCTTGTTATTTTCTGCCTTACATACTACCTTACTCATTACATAATGTGATAATTTGGAGGTTTCAGAGGCTTTCTAAACATGGTGGAAAAACTTTGTTTCCTTGGCTTGCTTGATCTTTCAAAGAGTGCTTTCTTTTCTCTTCACATGTTCACACACTGTTCTCATAAATCACGATTCTTCCTTTTGTGAGTGTGTGTCCTCTGCTCCAAAGAGCTCACTGTTTCTGTGAGAGATCATGGAAAACCAAGTCCCAGCGCAGGACTAACATTACGTGATCTTAACTGCATCATCGAGCGAATTATCCTGCACGCCCCACCCTGCATACTGTTCAGTGAGGCACAGGATCGCAGTCAAGAGGCAAGAAACAGCGAAACAATCATGTCAATCTCTTAAACAAATACTACAATGGCTCCACATCCTGTGAATAATGTAGGAGGATTTTTTTTTTCTTTTTAGCTTAAAAAAAGCAGAGCAAGAAGCAGGGAAGAATACATTTCTAATCCCTGCCTGTAAAACTGGAAAAATGGGTATGACCCCGGGCCTTGTTCTAAAGTTTGAGAGGTAGTGTCACATCAAAGGCAGGCTTGCAACCAGCTCCAGTGTGGAGAAGTTATGTTTTTATTCCAGTAAGGCAGCAAAGGCTTGGGAGTGACAGGCCAATTGACGTGCTGCTCAGAGGGCAAAAGATAAATGTTTGATGAATTGGCCAATACTGGAGGAGTGATGGGCTTCATATGTGCATAATGGACTAGCCGCCTTTCAGTTCAGATTGCCTGCCAAGATAAGAAACCATAATGAATGGGTGAAGGGAGCATGGCGGTAAAAAGTATGATTTGACTGGTTTTAATAAACTCAATAAAAAGTATATGGAGAGTGATGTTTATAGCAATGAGCTAAGAGAGGAAAGCTTGGACTGTGGCAAGTCATAACAAAGACCCACTTGATTAACGATTCGTCAGGGAGTCCACGTCTTTTAATTGGGAGCTATGTTAGAACACAGATGCTCTTTTATACTTCTTATATCACTTTAAAAAAATTATTTACATTAATGTATCACAGCCAAAATAGCTTTTTCTTCAGACCAGTTACAGATCAAATATTCCATCCTGAAAGCTATCCATAGATATTTTCTTTGTACCAAAACTATAGCTCTTCATCATTGTAGTATAAGGCAGCCATTACTACCCTTAATCTCTTAGAACTCAGTATGAACCATGGCAACACTTGGCTGAGTCCTTATTTTCCTACCAGTGCCCGCTTAGCAACAATCTAAAGATCTGACAAACCTTAAATGCTCCCTAATGGTCTTAGTGCATCTATCGATTTGTATGGATTAATTATATGCATGGATACTTTATAATACTTTAACTTAGAATACATATGTTGTAGAAATGCATTTTTCTCTATTAAACAGAATGTCTGTACTTTGAGCAATTATGAAATACTCAAGCATAAGATATTTCTTCTTATTAGAGGGCAAACATGAATTCAACATTTATTATGAATAAAGGAGGATGCTCAGGGACTAATAATCTATATCTTCGTATACAGTACATGTGAGTGTTCTTCATGCTGTATGTGCAATATATTGATATATGATGTGAAGGAATAATTATTTTGATATATGATCTGCATAATTGTATGTACATTATTTTACAATCTCCTTACAGTATGCATGCATGTGTAAATATTAGCACATAAGATTATTCCAGAATTTGTCTAAAATCAGTCACATCAGTAGTTCCTCAACTTGTTTGGTAGAGGAAGTGGGAAACCAAAAAAGAGAGAGGGAGAGGGAGGGAGAGAGAGAGAGAGAGAGAGAGTGATAGCACCACTGAAATGCAGGGTGAATTATAGACTGCCTCTCAAGATTCACAGCTCTTGGTGGTAGGAGGTTAATATTCTCACATGTCATTAGGTCTGCTGGCTTCGCTGATGGCTCATTGAATCAGGCAGCAAATTATTTCCTCATGCTGCAGAGGACACCGCACTTCAAAGGGAAAGGGGCCGAGGTCAGGACGGCTCTCCGCTTTGATTAATGACTGGGGATCAGCAGAGGTTGCCTGTAGGTAAGAATGTGACTGAAGGTTTTGACAGGGCTGACTCATTTTTTAAGCAGGATTCGAACCCAGGACCCAGCAAACTTTGTTTCCAACACCACCTCCAACTGACCTGAAGGGCCCTGTCAGGAGAGTTCCTAACCCTGAGGCTTTTGTTATCGGGCAAAGGAGCTGTCTTGACCAGACTGATGTCTATCATTCTAAAGGCCACTTCTTTCCCAAGTGGTTGCAGTCAGATTTTTCTGGCACGAGGCAGACTTGTGCACTTCAAATGAACAGCTGTCACAAATGTATTCTTACAGGAAATAAATGAGTTCTGGTTGTAAAAGACATGAGCATTTAGCTGCAAAATGAGTGTATGCGACGATGGAGCCAAATGCTGAAATGATGAAAGTGTCCGCTGAATGTCCAGTTGTAGCAGTGGATATTAAAACAGCACTGGCAAGCTCATTTTCCATCTACTGGGTAAGATATGCAATATTATAAGCTTGGCAGAGGAAATGTGTTACCCAGCAGTAAATTCACATGCTAATAATACTGATGCTTGATATATAGGGGGCAGGCCAAAGCTTGCATCTCACCCACATACACCATATGTTCCACACAATAAACATTCCCAGGCGAACTACAAATCTTGAAAACATTATTATTTGGCACAGTGACTAAATGATAATCATTATGCTTATGTACCACTGATAATACAAATATGCCAGTCTTTTAATGTTTTAGGTATTTAAAAAATAAGCGGAGGAAATAAATTAAGTTGTGATGGGCTTGCCATCTGGAAAAGCATTACTTGTCCTTATCAAACCACTGCACTGTGCACACTTACAGTAAGGTAGTCAAGACCTTGATTCACACTTAAAGTTTGTTTAGTTCCAAATATTTGGAGTTTTGTTCAGATTATGACTGCAACTACATGACTCTGCTGTGGTATTGCAAACATGAACCCCTGCATTTTCTGACAGTCTTGTTATGTAACACCACAGGTCATTTCAACTTTAACCTAAAAGACTCATGGCAACCCCCTCCCAAAAATGTCCTCCATGGTAGATTTATAGATGACCACATGCTCAACTTCAGGGGTCAGGCTCACGATTATGTATCCTCCACATGACATGGATAAACAGGAGGCTGTCATGGCTGACAGTGACCAAAACCAAACTTGACTAAATGATCCCATTCCTTGATTCAATGATCCTAACTTTATTCCCGACATGGAATGTTCAAGAAGACAACCAAGCTTAAAAATCGTACTTATCGTCAGTAATCATAGTTGTACTACAAATTTAAAGTTAAAACTTGAGGATGCAGCCCAAGAGCATTTGTATCATTGCCATGAATACTTTCACAGTACAATCTATGAAGAAAAGACAAACTGTGTTGGAAGTCGTATTGTTATGCATTTAGCTATTCACATCAGCAAAGAAATGTACAATACAAACCTGTGTGCACTCCACATTTTTGCAAGTCACCTGATGAAAGGTGGCAGCAAACATTGATATTGGGGGGTCAAGCGGAGGTTGATATCACATACTATCTGTAAAAAAAAATAAATAAATTTACAAATTTCAGTTTCGAAAGCTCAAGGTCCACAGAAGGGTCACGTGCAGGTTGATGTCAGTGGGCTGATCATAAGATACATTATCTCCCTCAAGCTCCATCCACCTTAAGGCCCTCAGCTGAAAGCTATAAATTATACTGTGTATTAAGTGTTATAGTGTTTAAGCCCTACTATTGCATGAGTCACCTTTATCACTTTAGGGCCATATCCAACAAAGATTGACCTCAGTTACAGCTCTTAAAAGCCACTGACAACACTCTCTCAGAGAGTACTAATGTCCCACTCCACATGGCTTTCAGTGTCCCTCTGGAAATGACTTTGTCTGCCCTTTTGTACCAGCAGTTAACAAAAAGGCTAAAGAAAAAATATGTGACGTACATTCCATAATGATTGTGGGGCTATCCATAACCTCTGGTATTCAGTCCTGATGGACATCAGACATTAAATCAAATCTGCAAAAAACACTAACAAATAATTACCAGTAAAATGTAGGTCTAATTGTTTTTTCTTTCTATTTTTGACAATCAGTGGAGAGTCTAAGTATTAGCTGGGGTTGGAGTGGACTGCTCCTTTCAGAAACATGTTTCTAACCCTCCTTTAAGGTCATGAGAATGTGAAAGAGCAGTTAAACAGGAGAGAATATTACCATCCTTGAGGTACAGTAAACATTGCTTAGCCCCTTGTAAACATCTCGATATAAAAAGAAAAAGCCCTGCTAGAACCAAGCCAGTTGACCTGCCACAAAAGTTCCAGTCATCTATGCTTCAGTGTTGACCTAATAGCAAATAATCACTGAGCAACTGTCACTTCATGGCAAATGATCAATGACACTTGATGGATGACCCTGACACAACTACACCAATGGCCTCTATTAAACCCCTCCCTCCTGAAAGCCACATCAAAGCCACTGCCTCTGCCTCTTGGCCTAACATGCATTTTCTGTGCCTCACAAAGAAATGTTTAGTAAAAGGCCTCAATTTAAAGACATTACAGCCATAATGGAAGGCTCGCAACCCCTCTGCTGATGGGAATCTTGGTCTGAAATCTCATCTCGTCCTCACTACGGGGTAAAGAAATCTTAATTTTTCAATATCAATGGAAAATTAAACCATCTGATTATTTAATTGGAAGTAGGCCTCAGGCTTGAGCAGTAAAGAAAGGATTAAGGTCTGTACCACCTGGGTTGTCATTCTCATGGGCCCCATTACCACCCCCTTATTAGTTTTTTTACTCAACAGAGTAAAATGCGAGCGCCGCAATCTTTGATCTTTCACTCGCTGACACAAATCCTTTCAAGCCCCCAACGTTTTCTGCTAAGGTAATTAGTACTAATTAAAAGGTTTCCAGCTGCCCGCGTGCTATTTTTTTCTCTCTTCCAGAAATTGCCTTCCCTAACACCTCCCATCCTCAAAATGCGCCCTTGTCATTCATATTCCTCTGTTTTATTCATGACCCAGTCGGGTAGATGGGTCTATCTCTTATTTGACAAGAAAATGATTCACATGTTCTTCATAAACTCTGACAGGATACAAAACCGCAGAACATTTAACAAACTGTTTGAAGACACTGACACTCATACAGTTTAATACCAGCATGTGCACATATGGGTAGGTCCTGTGCATAACAAGTGGCCTTTGAACTTTAGTACTATAGGACAAAAAGACAACATGCATAAACCATGTACTGTTGTTATAATTATTATTATTATTATTATTATTACTACTACTACTACTAAGAAGAAGTACTGGTTTGAAAGCTGACACAAAACTCAGTTGGCATACATCACTCACAAATATCTGCAAGAAGGGGTCAAAAAGATGTTCTACAATTGTCATTTTAGCCTTCACACAGTGGCACAACAACCATAATAAATGGGACACATCCATCCTGACCTGTTCATGAAACTATGTGTGAAACAATTAGTTGTCTCTCCATTCTACCATTATGTGCTTTTCACAGAGTCAGTGTATTGTCAGTCCGCGGTGTATAAGTACTCCCGAGAGTGTGCATCCTGGGGATTTTCCACACATCTACTGATTTATTCACAGACAACCATTGTATTGGTCACATGTATTGGTAATCTAAAAGAGAAGCAAAAGCAAATCAACCCAACTGAACCAATTCCATGGACAGTATATATTAAAAATGGTTTAAGATATGGCATTGGAGGTTGAATATAATTTACTCAACAGAAAAGAGATCAGTGAATTTACATGGGGGACATAATCTAAGTAATATCTGGGTAACGACTTCTCTGTCTGAGCAAGACTCATGGATGTGATAATTAAACAAGTCTTCTAGCTAATTAAATCCTCCATATTCTCAACATAATCACCATACATTTTCGACATTTCAAGTTACACCAAAGATAGTTTTATTGAGATTACAGCGACAACACAAAATTACAGTTGGAAAATACTGTGGTCAACAATATGTTACTCATGAATTTTCACAAGCGCCAAGTGTTTCTCCTGAAAATGATGCACCTTTTAAGAGCCACTCACACTCTCTCCAATTTGCAAATTGGGTGACACATTGCAGGCTAGGTGTGTGTTATAATCTCAAATACTGTGTTGTGTCTGAGAATACACACAGATTTATTTATATGTACACATACACATGTTTATCTGTTTTTTTTTTTTGCAAAAAGCAGTATATATACAGTATATAGTTGAGTACAGTAATACAGTTTCTTACAGCAATACAGTGTTATAGCTCCTCATGAAGCAGTATAAATACTACAATGAAAACATTTGCTTTTCTTAATTTTAAAATAGGCCAGATTGATCATATTAAATGTGATCTCCATTGTTAAAGAACTTTAAGGAAGTTAAAGTTAAAATTACATCATCTAAATAACATCCCACCTATAATGATTAAAAATTGAGTTATGTGAATCTTAGCACTAGAGTGAAATTAAACAAACAGAACATCAGCCATGTCACCAGAGGAGACATGCAGCAAAGCTTTCCCTGAAAAAGCACAGAATTGCAGCCTACAGAGAGCATTATGCTATAGTCCGTGGTTAACACAAATATAAATGGGTTTATTCTAATGCAATTTCCTTCCCAAAGAAATGAAAAAGGAACCCTCTGTGAGGCAGAGATACTTGAAAGTGTTTGACAGGAAGTGCTTTACTGTTCAGCGAAGGGTGAGCAAACCCGGATTAGGCCTGGACCCTTAAGGATGAAACAGTCCTGTGAAGATCAAATCTCCCATTATCACAGAACTAGGACCTTGATAAAACAAGCGTGTCAGAGAAGGGGTGGCGGGATTTGTAAAACCTCAGATGGTTGTAGTGCTTAGTTTAAGAATCACATGTGCATTTGTTATGCATTTAACCCTGTTTAAAAGAAGAACTTGCCCTTTTGGCAAGATACTGCTCGTACTCCGTACTCCCCTGGATGTAGACATTATATATCCCTAATAATCATGTGCAGCATCCTTACACAGTCTTATCCTCAGTGGTTAAAATAGAAAAAAGGGTATGGTTGCATTCCCTAATTCATGTTCCTAGCAAAGATGGTCTCTACGGTGGATTTACATGACAGTTTAGAGGACACACATTACTGCCATTATCTGAGCAGCATTACAGACTGATGCTGACAGTATTGATAAAAAGAAAGATCTCCCCAAACTGGTGTTCCATTACTTTAAAAAAGCAAGCTTCATTAGAGGAGGCAGGTCTAGTCAAATCCTTTTGTAATTCTATAGAGTTGAATTGCTGTCAACATCATTAGCCATCATTTCCCCAACTCAGTGCAGTGCGTATGAAGTGTTCTTTATTGTGTAATGATCCAAAACTCTCAAAAAAATTGCCACTTCAAAAGCTTTCTTGAATGTTACCGCCCTTGCAGATTGCTGACATGTCAAGCAAGGATTAAATGCACCACTGTAATTATTTCTTTGTTTTCAAATAGGCCTATTGTTTATCTGTACTTAGAGGTGACAGCTATCAGAGTCGTGCAGAGATGCAGAAACACCAGGACAGGGGATATTGAACACAGATCCCTTATTTGTGTGTAACAAGTGCCATTTCGCACTGCTCTCTTCTGTGTCAAAATGTCTTTTGTGTCAAAAATAAGTACAATAACTGGGCACAATGCACGTAATATTTTAAGTGCAGTTAGGGAAAATCAAATGTTGATCTTCATCAAAATTGGAGGACACATAATGGGAATTGCTTGAACTATCCATGTAGAATCAGGTGGTCAGTAAATATACTTTCAGAATTTTCTTCTACAGTCACTTCTATATAAATATAAGATATGATGTTCTCAGAGATACTAGAAGTAACTATTGTTTTGATGTCTAGAAATTGTGTATTGGGGACACATACAATGCTTGTCAATACTTAAAATCATGGTTGCGTATGTTTCAACATTTGCTTCTCTTGGTAGACTCAGCAATACTAGAAGTAACCACCATTTCTCTGTCCAGAATTAATTACTAGTGACACGTCCAATGCTTGTCATGACTTCTTAAAATTGTGGTTGCATATTTTACATATTGCTGCTCTTTTAGTAAAGTAAGTGCAGACTATCATAACCCTTTATTGTCTTCAACCAACAAACAACATGTGTTTCTTCCAGTAATTACTTCTGTTCCACACCAGATATTAATTACATATTTAATTGCTAACTAAAAACGTACTGAAGTTAACTAACCAGAGCGTTTAGAAGTGTCAATTGCTTGCATTGTCTGTGCTTCTTCCATTGTGTCTGTTATGAGTTAACCTTTTAAAAATTATTTTTATCCATTTGTTTGGCTTGCTAGCTAACAGCATTATTATTATTTGAGATCTGTAATGTTTGCCAAATATCTTTAGTTGAAGTCAATTTCACATAAGTGATAGTTTCATTTGAGGAACTCATAATGGTATGTAAACTATTACAGAAAATGTCTTTTTCATTCATACAGAAAATGTTAATGTCCAATCAGTGGAATCAAAACCTGTTTCCATGTAATGCCTGTGGTGCCAAAGGATCCCATCCTGTTTAATGTCCCTGAAGGTTTCACTTTTTTATTAACTAGCATAGCATTTAATTTTTATTTCCTTTTAAAAAAAGTAACAGTATGTTAAAAATAATTACTTTAACCTGGAATACTACAACCATGTTCCTAGAACAAGCAAAGTGTGTAATAGATTCAGAGGTGAAGCATCCTGAAATATTCAGTTTGGGAGGCCCAGTTCGTTCCGTCAGTTCACAGCTTAAGTGTACCTTTGAAAGATTAAGGCAATTTAACCAGCAATGGAGCTTAAACTTCACTCAAGGGAGTCTTTTCCCCAGCATTTGCCAGTGTGATAGCACAGGAAGCGTATTGCTGAGCTGTTACTGAATCTCCGCTGTGAAATAATACCGAAGATCTTCATTTGTGGAAGGCACTGCAATGTTGTCATGTGTTTGCGTCTCAGGCGTGACTGGACTTGTGCTCTAGTGATCTACTGTAGGGAAGAGGGCAGATCAAAGGCGTTCAGCTGGACATGCTGGACGTGTTTCAGGTAGACCAGTTCAGACTGTTTACCAGTCAGTCTCCATTTGCCTCTGATAGTTGCCATGTTTATAATGCTAAATGCAAAATAAAAAAAACAATAACTTGTGTGCTAAAACAAAAAAAATAAGATGGTACATTTTAAGCAATGACATTTTTCTGTGGTGCATCACGTCTTACTTTTCATCATTTCAGAATGTATGCTCTTGTAAAAAATTCTTCCAATGTGAGGCCAGCAGGAAGATATGTTCAAGTAAACCCTGGCGTAAACTAACTTACTGTAAACACTGACTGCCTCATTCACTTCTCTCAATAAACTGGCAGTTAGTTTAATATCATGGACTGTCACTATGTAAATATATGCCCTGTACGGGTCAGTTTAAAGTAGTGAAAGTTTGGACATGTGAAATCCCCCAATCTAAGCAGAGAGCCATAAGTTAAATATGGTGCCACAGATATGTCATTCACAAGAAAAATAAAAGAGGCCTGGGTAGTCTCTGCTGTGGAAGGCAAGGGTTTTTTTTCCCACTATATAAACTAAGTTTGAAACTGGTTAGAGTGAGTTGATGTTCACTTGAACACAGCTTGGAAGATGTTGGATGTAGTTTGATTGGTCTATTGTTTGGAATTTAAAGGAACAAAAGAACCACCTGGGGTGGCTCTGTGAGAAAAGAAAATCCAAGGAAATTATTTGGTTGGATGTGCATTGCCAAGCATTTATAAATCAGGCTGGTAAGGGCCACTCACTTAGTGTGAGTTCAGCACGTCCAGCTGAACGCTTTGAAGAAAATAAAAATATTTTGCAGCTCCAATTAGATGTACATGTTATATGACTAATGAGTTAAACTTCGACTTCATTTTTCAGAAAACAGCCCGAGGCAACCGCTAGGCCAGATACACACCAAGTTGACTTCTTCTGATCTGTCTGTTGCGTGGGCATTTTTGAAGTAAACAATGTTTCTGGAACACACTACACCTGCTGGATCATGTTTTGTCCTGTTTGAGCAAGTCACCAGAGTTAAGCTAGATGCAAGCGTATCTGTTTTGATTTCCACTTCACCATTTATTGTTTTGATTTTCCAGCAAAATTCTTCTACCATGACTACTATACATATTTCAAATCTCACAGCATCTACATGTAGGTGAGTAACGTGCATTAAATTGTTTGATTGTTTGTGGTTTTCTACAAACAATTTATGTATGCTGCACTTTTTTTAAATAAACCCATGTAATGAAACATTGCAGCCAATGCTGAAATCTGAACTCTTCACATCTTTGCATTCTATACCAATTCTGATGAAAGCACAGAATACCAATTGTGTGCTTATGCTCTGTGTGTGTGTTTCTGTATGTGCATATGTGCGTGTGTTTCTTTATGTGTGCATGTGTGTATATATGTATATATATATATATATATATATATATATATATAAAAATCTGAAAAAATGAATTTTGGCCTTTATTTTTAATTAGCATTTGTATAACAACATAGAAAGGGTTTGCAGAGAGTGATTTCATAGTAAATTAGTCTGAAAATTGCCCTAATTGTTATGCAAGAAGATGTCCCCTACATCTTGTCTGGGGAAAAAAAAAACCTTTTGTCTAAGTGCCATTATATGTCATCTGTGCTGAGCCCCCTGCCTGGCAGGGACATTGAGACTCTGCAGCAGGAGACGCTTCTCAGGGCTCTAAGAACTACAGTAAATCTTCAAACAATTTACCCAAACAAAGGCCACTGTGTAGGGAGAGAAAAGACACGGGAAACAGATGAATAAGCAACATCAATTACCAGGGCTTGACCTTGGAGCCCCACACCAAGGCACACATTTCACACCAAATCGCAGCAGATTGAAGCTGACATGCCTGGAGTGAAAACACTGGCCCTCACAAGGTTACCACTATGCATTTGTAGAGCCAGGAACGGGGATGTAGAGT
Source organism: Megalops atlanticus (assembly GCA_019176425.1). Classification (NCBI taxonomy): domain Eukaryota; kingdom Metazoa; phylum Chordata; class Actinopteri; order Elopiformes; family Megalopidae; genus Megalops; species Megalops atlanticus. Next base: position 62,590,594 of record CM032875.1, read on the forward strand.
AAAAGGGAGAGGAGGGGAGGGCTAGAGAGGGAGCTATGAATGAAAAATCACGCATAATAGATCTGGGTTTATTTTAAAGTGAAACAAAATGGCTCAATTTGAGCACTTAGTCTGTCGAAATTGGCCTGTGTGAGATACAAGAGGAACATACAAGAGGACAGCCAAATCAGTCCTCTGATAAGTAGACTATAAAGGAGAACAAAGCCGGACGTCCAACAGGCTTACCAACTCACTTGAGGGGTGTTGTGTCCCTTTCTCATTTTGAGAAGCCAAGTTCAGCTTCAGTGGTCCACTAAAAGGCTTCTCAAACCCTTTCACTTTGATAAAGACATGCCTCTCACTAGTTTTCAAGGACAAAAGGAAAATAAACATGCAATCCATATTTGTTTAGTTCAATACACTTATTCTTACGCCATGTGCCAATTACATTGGCAAGACAGAGCTGTAAAAATAGCTGAGAACCTCTCGTCTGCGATTTGCACATGTTCATACTTGACACCACGAAGGCATTATGCACTTGATATGGGCGTCTATTATTGCCTTGATTGGAACAACACACAGAAATGGTACCTCTAAATAGGGGAAGGATCACACATCCTCATCACAGTTAGCCAATACTGTACTAATTAATCCAATAACAGTCTACTTTGCAGGCAATGTCCTCCAGTGACAAGCAGACATCCAATCTACTAGTAGCAAGACAAAGGGTTCACACGTTTGTATGTCATCAGGCAATCAGACTATCAAGTTGATCTGAGCTTACAGCAATTAGCCACTGAGGCAAAAGGTCCCAGGCCTAAGTTAGGAGACCATATACTAATGCAAGTAATAAGACAAAAATACAAACAGTATAATGCCTTTTATAGTGTCAGCAACACACACACACAAACACACACACACAAATACAGGCACATACACACACAACGCATATAAACACACATACACAAAGAAATCAAAGTATGCTGCCATTTCAAAAGTATTACATTTTGAAAACAGTTTCCAATCAATAAAGATAGTGCTCTTTAACAATAATATGACAAAATTCTATCAAATTCCATAATTTTAGTTTGTCACTTTGGTTTCCACAGTAACTAAAACATCACAGGAGAAGTGCAATTTCAACAAAACAAATACCCTGGGGGCATCCAAACTTATGGAAAAAACACAAGGCCAGGAGACTGAGACCTGGGTCTTCATAGTCTAAACAAAAATGACAGCATTCACACATACCAACAAAATCACAACAACAAATGAAAACAGTTTACAATCCAACCTGACTTCAAGAAAAAAAGGAAATGTAGATGTCTCTCACTTCCTTCACAACCTTAAGCTAAATTCAGTATGAGGAGTAAATGTATGATGTACGAAACCACTACAATCCTACTTTACTGTTAAATGACACTATTCTAATTAAAACATTAGTAAAAAAAAATGTGTAAGATTCCATGCATTTGCTTGTGTAGACCTCAATGCATAGCACAGTGTATGTGTCACTTTTCAATATGTGAAACCAAGGTACATTCAATAAATAAATACAACCTCTATAATTTCTTGTCTGTTCAAATCACTATCAAAGTTAACACAATTCTAAATGTATTCATAAAGAGAATTACAGTTGTGAAAGAAATATCCAATCCTATCACATGGACTGTTATTATACTGTAGTTTTATGTGTAAAAATTGTCTCACAGCATGTAATATTTACTACTTAACTTTTGAGAGCACCACTTAAAAATGTCGCAAGGAAGCAGCTCAGTGATAATTACAAGGTAAAATCAAAAGGGATTCCATCAAAATCAAATGACATCATGAGGAGAGCATCCCCAGTCCAATCACAGGCCAGTCAGCTGGGACATAGAATTGTACTGGGGCTTCAGTAGCTAGCTGGCTATTTTACGTTGCTATCTGCCTGACACAGTAGTCTAGTTACCTAGTTTACTACCTTGGTATTGTACTCTTTCCTATGACAGATAAATAAATAGGTAGCTATCTTGCTAATGTCATCATTACATAGTCTTCCAAATTGATGTAGCTAATATCTATTAACCTGGTCATTTTTTGTATATATTTTAAAGTGCTCACTACAACTTTCTCAAACTAGTCAGCAAGCTAGGGGACCTAATGGTATACATCTGGTATATATCTGACTTCCTAGCTCATTCTCTATGCAAAGTGATTTTGTTATGTTCCCAAATCCATTCAGCCAATCACTACTGTATATATTATTGCAATCCAGATGTCTGTCGACTTGCTAGTCATATAACTGACTATAGCTTCAGTCAGTGGCTAACTGTCTTGCTATTATCAATGCAATTACATTACAGTCTTTCTTCAAATGGAAAACAATATTTAAATTTGTTGCAAATGTGATGTGTACTATTTAACATTTAACATATAACATACATACATGGCATCTAGTAAAATTACAAATTATTCCTCACTGAACTGTAGTTAGTAACTTTAGCTAGCTATTTGTCACAATTAAATGCTATCTATGCACTGAAGTATATTGGACTGACAGCAGACAAGATCTAGTCAGCATCTAGACAGCATCTTCAACTAGTCCCTAGCTTTCTCTCTCTTTCTCTTGCTGTCTGTTTGTTTGTATCTTGCACAGTTTGTTCACAGACTGAGCACACTTGCTAGTCACTAGCTGTCATTGAATTGCACATTGGATATACCAAAACAAAGACACTATAAAATTACAAACATTAGAACTCTCAAATCCATTCCAAGGATGATAGCAGACTACTGACAGTGTCCTGGCCTGAAAGCAGACTTTGGGCCAGGTCTTCTTCTGTTTGTCAAGATGCCGTATACTAGTGAGTGATTGAGTGAAGGAGAAATTTAACATCTCAGTTATGGTGCACATGCACTATTTCCTCTAATATACATATGCCTGTGTTTTTGAAAATGTGTTGAGAATAAGGAAAACCCTTGCAACACATGCCATCTTTTCAACGTATCCAGGCAGTTGCAATAATCTTGAAATGAATGTGGCCACATCAGTGTTTGTCCTTCCTTGTAAATTTCATTGCAGTTGTTAAAAATAAAAAAATGGCAGAGCTGTCATTGATTAAAATAGCAACAGCAGCAACAACAACAACAATAATAATGAATAAATGTTTTTCCCTTTTGAAATCAAACAGCAACTTTTCTATATTCCAGACAAAGATGAATGTCATGCAATATGCTTGGACATCCAAAGAGCTTCAATATGACAGGGGATCATTCATAATGTAATCATGTGCAGATGAAGAGTTACCACAATAACTTACAAGATGCCAAAGCAGAAAAAAACACACACATGAAATTGTCTAATATAAAGTTTTGGAACATGTTACAGTTGGTGACCCTGACAAATTCATTTTCAACTTTCAAAAGTGTGTGAGAGGCACATGGAATAAAGTATATTGGTTTCAAACAAACCCAGCAAACAGAAGATCCTATAAGCACATATTTACAGAATTTCAGAGCACAATGTTATGAATACAAAAAAATAATAAAATGTCCAGATAAGTTCAGAATCAGCTCTTCATTATGATTTCCTGGGGACTGACATCAGCAACCAATGATAAATAAATACAGTTTAATAAGGGCAGGTCACATTTAGGGTTTTTATGACTTACTTAAGAAAAGCATAGTTCAAGTTACATACATGGAGAAACTGACTGAATCTTTTTTGACACAAGACAGGCAACCTATTTATTTTTTCCATGTTTTTCAAACCAGTAATGCAGGTGTTAGTGAGACTGATTTGCCTCCATTAACAGTTGTATTTTCATTCACACAAAGGGCAATAATAATTCTGGGGAAAAAATGTTTTTTAGTTTTGCCTTTTGACACCAAAATGTGTAAATATTGAAATGGAAACATATTTTGAATGTCTGGTATAAGAGTCTCACAATCTTATGACTGTGGTTACTGTATATGTGACACAATCTTGCAGTAATAACTACCTCGGTGTCCTCCAAGGCCATAAATGACACAATGTCCAGTACGACAAATAGCATTCACCTCTGACTACTTCCCAGCCAAGGTTCACAGTGATGCACAACCCAATTTGATTTCAGGTCCGGGAAGATCACCCAAAAGTACCTTCCACCACAATCCTCTATCCTTCTGATTGGAGCTGTGCTGTGGTACAGAGGAACAGATAGACATGACACGGCCCAGGGAATAGTGCGCGTTGAACGGAGAGAGCTTGGGAAAGAATAAAGAACAAAGATGGCACAGAGGTGAGGGACCCAGCCATAGGAGAGAAAGGAACAGGAGCAGTGATCTCAGCCAGAGATGGTACACCAAGCCGATTGGATATCAACGCGTGAAAGCTGCTCAGATTTCTTTTTACTGAAAAGGGTCTTATTACCATCACATTAGACTGAAATACATGTTCAACATACATTTACCTTCAACTGAGCATGGCTGTCAGGGTCTACTGTCAGTGAAAACCACAGCTTTCATTACACAGCACTTGGAAATAGCCTCGTAGGTATCATGTGTTTGAATGGCCTCGGACCATCTGCCTGTGGACAAAGACCTGCATCAGGAAAATATCCATTAGAACTGACATTTGCTGGCATCATTGTTGGCAGTCTTCCAGTTTTCCAGTCTTCCTAAACAATGAATTAGTGAGGAGAAGCAGATAGTACACTCATTCTTTGTCCTCGTTGCCAGTTCCAAGGCAAGGTAATAGAAAAATGGAAATTATGCAAAAGAAATGGATTAAGCAAAAGAAAAATAAAACGAATATAGTTATCATGATTAATATTTTAGGAATCTAATGTGTGTGATGCATATTCCCGACTGGCAAATGTTGTAACAACAAAAATAATATTAATTCAAATTTAATAAAATTACACTGAAATAAGGATAGTGACAATATAATTCTAGTAAGACAAAACTGAAGGAGAATGAATAATCACAATTAAAACTTCTGCACTGATCAAATAATAAATATTCTGAAAAGGGTTTATAAAGTGTTTTTTCCTCATAAAGCCAGTGACAATACAAAAAGGTTACAGATGTAAAGACATGAATATGCAAGTTCATATTTGCTTTAGCCAATACAACCACAAGGGCTGAAAATAAAGTTTCTACCACTGTTACGCGATAAGGGCTGTTTTCAAAGGAATTGTTTTATGCTGAGTGTTTTGTTGAACAGGGGTACTGATGGGAGTTTTACAGGCAAGAGCACAGTCGAAACTCACTGCAAAACAAGTGCTCATTTAATTGCTGACACAATTATACTGCTGTAGGAACTTTAAGTGCTGAAAAAATATTTTTTAACTGGAGAAAAATTCAAAAAAATCATATTTACTGGTGTTTTCTTGATTTCCTGTAGCTTAAACAGGGATAGAGATAGTGCTCTGAAAAATATATAAGCAAAATCGCTAACGTAGGAAAAATGAAGAATGTACCATCTACTGGAGACTCTGACCCATGAGGGGGTTGTTTTTCATCTTGGGATATCTCCCCCTGGCCTCTAATTGGACTCTCCCTTGTGCATGGCTCACAGCCACACACAATGGTGGTTCATTCCTTTTTTGAATGATCATCTGGGCAGGCCCTTGCTGTAAATTTAACAAATTTTCACAGAAGGGGGAATAAACACTGTACAGCAAGAAAACATATGCTTTCCAAGGGACATTTCTTTTCTCCAAAGTGTTGACTGATCTCATACTTGCATTTGAAATAAACAGTTTGAAACAGAGAGTTGACACAGTAAAAAAGGAAGTTCTTGATTGGGCCAGTGACAGAGTGATAACAGCTTTGCTCAAACTCTAAACACCAGCGCCAAGCTTGAGGAAATTTTTTATTTCCATGACCCATCAATCTGTGAGGCCTAAATAACCCAACACTCCCTGTAAGACATTACAGTGCATTAAACTGCTGGATTCAATCCACATTGGCTACATGATCGTTTTTCCATCAAAGCTTTCTTAGAATTGCAGGAAGTCTGCAGTGGGGAGACTTTCCTCCTGCAGAACCTTGGAGAATGTTAAAAATTATACCAGCGCTTAACCAAAATAAAGCATGTAAAGAAGCCAGTCCTGCTGGCTCTCCACCTAAATAAATACAAATGTATAAACAGACACGGCACGTCCTGTTGTTTGGCACAATGTGAAATTGGTGATTAATCCATTTAAAAATGAACATTAGATGAAAGGTTACCCCACTTGGAATGTCTATGTCAGGTAGGTCTTCCTCAGACAGCCTTACTACATGCATGGATGGTCAGCAAGGAGATGTAAAAGGAAGTTTCACCAACTGTCCTATTGTTCATACTTAATCATATTTAAAAAAAAAAAAAAACAAAAACAGTGTATGTGTGTCTGTGTGTGTGTGTGTTTGGGTGTGTCCATGACCAAATGTATGGATCTGTCGGCACACATTTTGTTCAAGGAAACATTTAAACAAATATACAAGTATGTGTATATCATATTTTAATATGATCCATGCAGTTTTTTTAAAAAGTATTTTTAGCATACAGAATAAGTGATTGAAAAGTTGCCCATAGCTGAAGTTAAACCACAGAAAAGCAAAGACAAAAGTAAAATCAGCTAAAGCTACACACACACACACACGCACACACACGTGTGCGCACACACACGCGCACACACACACACACACAAACACACACACACACACACCCGTACACACACATAGCCACAGCCATTTCCCTTTTCCCCTCCTCTTTTTCTCCCTCTGTTCTGCAGTTATGTGTCCTGACCTTGCTGCTTCTATGCCCCATCCATCTTGGGCTGCTTAGCCATTTCGGCGGATTCATACTGTGCAGATTAACACAATTCATCACCACAATCATCCTCGATTCATCACCCTTTCCAATGAATGTTTTGACATCCAGTTAATTTTCGGCTGATGATTTATCAAATTATAATTACCATGCTCTGAAGGACTCATTTATTATGTTGATACATGATAATGATGCCAAAGTGGATTGAATTTTAAGTAAGTTCTTTGCGATTATAACATATGCGTTATTGTGAGTAATGTTATACAATTTGGTTTTTTACAGCCTGGAAACTCCTGGGACTCTCTTAATGTTATAATAATCAATGCAAAAAAGTCAGGCTGTTAATTCAATTTTTTCTGTACAAATTGTTTGGCTAGGGAGCAGGGAGCATGAAAGCGTTCAATTAAATTCAAAGCTCTGATTTAAGATGCTCAGTAATTAAAGCACGCACTAATTTAATCAAGGTTTCACTTTCAGCCCAAGTGAGTTAGGCTTTTTTCTTATTAGGTTATACATTCTTTCACACAGACTACCCACACAGGTACTTCATTAGCCTTCTGATTTACCATTCCCCGTACTTTCACTCTCGTTATTATAAGGGCCTAGAAAAGGCCAATGACATAGAAACCTGTGTCTTTAATTTAAATGCTGGCAAAGGAATGCATCTGGTAATCTTTTATGACATTTCATCACAATTCATGTTGTGTGTTTGTTGTCTAGGGAAATATTAAGTAGAATTGTGTATTTTTACAGCTTATTTCTGCTTATTCATATGTTATGTTCTTATTCACTTACACATGGTCATGCGATGCTTCTCTGGTGGGAGCACCAGACCTGAAATTGAAAGGTGGTAAGTTTGGACCAAAAAGAGTCATAGATGGAAATATGAAATGTTGTGTATGTATTATTGTATTATATATACATGAAATTGTATTTAATGCAATATTCCACTGCTTTCTTGGTGAGTGGATTTGGGAAATGATTTGTGTGTTATGGAGCTCAGTGCTGCTACAGTATGCAGGCTGCAAATTTAAACATCTGGACGATAAATGCATGGCATCTGCACAAATAAATGCATGACAAATTAAGATAAACTTCCTTCTTAAGGACTGTTGAATTTTAGCATTCGAATGTTATTTTTGTGTTCAATTACATCAGAAATATTCGACTCAATAACTGGATAGTGTGTACTGATATCTTCACTTTTTGGCGGTTTGAATATCTGTGGGGTTGTGAATATTCAACAAAGACCAGACTTTAAAAGAGTAATGAAATGCTGTCCAAAGAAAAACAAGCCATAAAATTTGTTATAGTTTTATCTAAACATTTTCTTATCTAGGAAACTAGCGTCAAAAATGCTAGAGCGTTTTTATCATCAACAATCTGTAATTTATTTACAAACTTAAATGTTAAGCGGCATTGAAAATAATTTCTTGTTTGCTTTTGAGTTCCTTGCCTGTAATGGGAAAATAGTTAAATAAACATGAGCATATGGAACTAATTTTGTTAACAGTTCTGGTACATTTGCTCAAATTGTGAACTGTTCAATTTCAAAACCAGTACACTAGAAATAGCTCCCACAGGACCCCCTCTGACTCGTTTGCTCTGAGTAATATCCCAGGGAAGATTTGCAATGCAGTTTTAAAAAGTTTTGAAATATGAGGGTGTATTTAGTAATTTTTCTAGGGCTTCCTTGCCAAAATTCCATAAAGAAGTTTTTTTCTGGTTGGACATATAAATTATACTTGTGGTTATTAATGGCATTAATTATACTTATTATAAGTTATATAATTGTGGAATCATAAGGCCAAATTCATCCATAGAACCATATGCTGAATAAGGGAAACTTATTTCATGCTCATCTCCACACCAAACATTAGCTCTTAAGAGTCCAATTTCTCTTTGACCTTCTTGTACCTGGCTTTTAATTACAATTACTGTGTGAAGATATAACAAAACATATTGGTGGACAGTGCAGCATGTTGTGCAAATCTGAACCCTGTAGTCTGCATAGAAATATGAGAGAGATGGGAGAGAGAACACTGGGTGCAGGAGAATTCTCAGGGCATTGTTGTGTACAGCCATTTCTTTCCTTAGCTCTTTTTGCCCTTGGGCTAAACCCCATAAACACAGCGAATCCCTGTGTCCTCGCAGCTTCTCTGCCCATAATTGTGAGTCCCTCTTGGACGTCCCAAAAGTGAAAGATGTGTCTGGTAAGTGAGAGAGGTCAAACATGAGCGCGGATATTTATTACATGTACTGCAACCAGATGGAAGCAACTCATCCATCAAGAGAACTGTCACCCCGGTCACAAGCGCTTCCCATAAAGAGGCTCTCTCTCTCGAACCGGGAAGTCTACCGGCCTCTGCCTGTGTTTACAGAAATGAACCTTCAGTAGCACAACGGCGCCCCTTGTTTAATCATCTCCACCTCGCTCTGCCCGGCTATTTTTAAACTTTACTTTTATCAATACTTGTGCGGTAGCTCTGGGAGATATTAAAAGCATACCGGGGCGAGGAAGGGCGTTTCTGACACTTGCTCCCTCATTCATCAGCTCCTCATAGGCCCGTCGGTGACAATGAAAAGATTTCACAATACTGTGCGGCAGAAACTCATTCTGCCTCTCATCCATCATATTCAGCCCAGCAGCAGTTCCACTGACCTAATCTGCAATGCCTCGGTGCTCGCTGGAGACTTCTTAAAGGCACCCTTCATTACTGTTAGTTACCCAGGCGCAGGCCCGCGGTAAATGTGAGGACAGCGCGCTGTCGCTGTATAATGCCGAGGCCTTTCACCTCCAGGATCAAGGACTGCGAGCAGCTATTCCTGCACCGCACCACGAGCAAATCCTCCACTGACTGGGGAGCGAGGGGGAAAAAACGTGGCCTAAATTACACGGTCGCGAATTGTGTCAGGTGTGCATATTTATCACTTACTGCACATTTTTTAAGGGGTGACTGATCTAAAACCAAAAAAAAAACAGAACTTTCCAGCATAAGCCCTGCATGAATATGGTGTGAAGCCCTGAGTAATTTCAATATGCCCTCTCATTATCATATTAGCATCAATAATATATGTAAAGTTCTAAATGAGTACAGCATATTTTGCAGTGGAGTACAGGTGTTATGCTTAATCGTAAAAACATCGTACAGCTTGAAGATGATTGGAAAACAGTAGAACAGTAGTGTTCATATTTTGTTTTTCAGATACAAATACATGATGAAAATATACACGTAAATTGCCTATGACCAATAAACAAGGGCCGAGAGCACTTTCCCGATAGCTACATGATTGGTGTAGGCGGTGTTCAGGAAGGTCACATTGCAGCTCGGAGCTTGGCTCCCTCCTTTTGCTCAGACAGCAGAAGTTCACACAATGCACTGGTGAATGTTAGTTAACGCACAGGAGGACAGGGGCGGGCGAGTGCTCTCTGACCCAGGACTGGCTATTATAGAGAGATATTCCCTAAACCCCACAGCTGAGTTCGCTGCCAGTTTTCCCTTATCTCTAACTGTCCTGTCCGTACATTTATTCTGGCTGTCTAATGTGACCTGTCTCTTTACTAAACCTCTAAAGGAAACAGCAATGTTTTTTCCTTGCTTGCTTTTGGGACATGTTCAGTTTCAACTAATAGCCATCTGCACTTTTTTTTTTTTTTTTTTTGGCTTTGTCGGAACATCCACCTGCACAACCGCCAAAACCAGATAAAACTAAAGAACTAGTTTTGTGTTACATTACAGATATTGTCTCAATCCCCTCCACAGGTTGATGAAGTTCAATAAGGCATATCTTCCATACTGGGAGTAATTTTTTCTCATTAAAAGGCACACATTGTGGCTATATTGGAGACTGAACAAAAGAAAGCATACGGCTCGGTTTACTAAGCAGTTACAAATCGGCCTTGCAGGGGCCATTGAATTACTGTGTGCTTGTTACATCCAACTGAATTGTCAATTGCACACATTTCCAGGTTCATAATTTAATTTATATTGCCTTTCCGCAGAAGTTATTCATAGTTATGTTCACATTTGTTTTAGAAGTTTAATAGTTTCACATTACATTGATTTATGGGAATACACACACACACACAAAAACACATACCTACACACAAAATTAACCCTGTTGGTTCTATTACTTCCACTTGATCTGCAAATTATTTTTATCCAATGCAATACCTTTCACTAACTCTAACCCTGTCCATAACCCTAACCTCACCTTAATATCATTACACTGCAGAGTACATGTATACAGTACTGTGAAACATAAGACAGCACATTTTTGTTTTAAGACCCAATCTGTATTGAGAGGGCATCATATTCTAAGCTCACCTTGCTTGAAAAAACATAAAAAACAAAAACCGAACTGAAACTGCTCAATGACTGCGGCCACTTTGCTGACCTTTTTCGCTCCCCTAGTGGTAAAACCTCATCACTGCCGTTCACGTCTGAGGGAGGCGCTCACTCAGCGAGCGAGGAACACAACCGTTTCTAGGCCTGCCTCCCCCAGTCGTGGCCAAAAAAACCTCTGCCCAAATCCATGGTGGGGATGCATACTTGAATGGCCTGAGCTGAAAATGGTTTCCAGCAGCCCGCCGTGGCCAGCTCTTTGCCCGGTCAGCAGCCACAGGCAGTGATTATTTGGCTTCACATGCCAATTTGCAGCAGCGATGAGAAAGTGGAAGAAATGCCAGCATGCCTGGGGCCCCGTACCTCCCACGTTCTGCCACAGCGCTCCAACCACCGAGCCTCCACACAGACCGGACCACGCAGGAAGAATGTTTTCGCTGTGTGACACAGGCCCCACACACCAGGTAAACAAACACAGACGCCGACCGCTAACATTTTCACACCATTCGAGATTTATTGAGGATTTACTCACAAAAAGAGAGAGAGAGAGAGAGAGAGAGAGAGGACAAATTTAGACTTAACCTTGATTTGATTCAAGGCTATGATTGCAAGAACTAGCAGGGCCTTTTTGTAAGTTCTGTCAGTTTAACAGGTCCAACTGTCAAATGAAACTCTTTTGTTGACACCTTAACTAGGCTGCCAATCAATTTTTCTAATTACTTACATTATCACAGAGTGGAAGGAAATACAATACAGGGAAAAACTCTAGACACGGGATGTTATTGTGCTTAGTCTTAATATTAAAACATTTCATTTCTCCCCTTTCTAAATTCTGTCTGCAGTCATTCACATAAATTACTAATTATTCATTTCAGGTGTTGGTCTGTTGACTTTTTCTCATCTGCATAACAAAATACTGTTTAGCCACTAGTTTATTTTTGTTTGCTGATTAAAGACTCACAATGCTTAGATCAAAAGCTGTTAATAATCACTGTGATTCAAGCAGGATAAAAATGTCTCACTAAAATGTACTTGGCAATGTAATATCCCTGCAGAAAGGTGACGTGTTTTATTCTTTCTTTGTGTGCCATGGAAAAGCTGAATCACACGTTCTTTTGGAATTCCCACCGAAATGTGAAAAGGAGCAGACAATTAAATAGGGGGCTTAAACATGCGGTCCAGGCCATCAATCTCAGTCTTCAACCCACCACATCCCCAGCAATGCCTTTTTAGCGCCTCTGTGATATGTTACTGCCAACCTGAACGTCTGATCGACAAGATCCTTGATCCAAGTATTTCTGAGCATGTCAGCACTGGAGGAGCCATTTTTTGGGGTGTGTTTGAGGGTGGTATGAGGGGTGGGGCTGGGTATCTGGTGATGCATTCATCCAAAATTAACAAGACTTTAGGAAACACTGTCACAGCATTCCACCCCATTCTGTGAGTGCAGTCACTCAGCATTTAATCCAAGCCACCGGTGCTCTGTTAAGTGCCTTATTCTTCTGGCCAAAGTCCTCTTGGCAGCATTGCTGAAAAGAGAAGCTTTAAAAGCCATGTAAGAAGAACAGTGAGCCCACGATGTATATCTATTACTCGTATTGCTCGAAATCCTTAGATTCTACCCAGTTCTGTTAACCATCAGCAATTATCTTGCTGTCAAAGCTAAAGGTAACAAATTTCCCCATATCCAGCCAGCCAGTATCATCAACCGGACACAAGCCTCATCTGACGGAAACTAAATCACCACGCCAGCCAAGAGTTCTGACAGACAAATGCTCTGCCTTGGAAAATCTAGGCCTATCACTCGGGAAAAAAAAATGTGGTTCTCCGCGTTGACCTTACTTTTCTTTTTGAAAAGAGATTGAATGCCTCAGATTCTGTGAGTATGGTGCATTTCCAAAATATGAGAATTATTAATGGCCTTTGCAGAAGGTTGTTTAATCTCCTGCCAAGGTTGAGTCATCATTTTGCCTCACGTTGCTTTTCTTTACAGATGGACTCTGAAAACAGGAACTGGTCTTTATCCTTACTGTAATCAGCATCAACAAGAAAGGAAGTGTGAACCAGTTCCCATGGGAGGAATTTGATGCATCTTCTTTTTTGGGATGATATGAATGTGAAACATTCTGAAAAATACAATGCAACATAACTATGATGATACATTAAAATGCTGACAAAAGTAAAGCAAAGATATCAAAGTATTCAAATGCTACATGAAAATCATAATTGTCTTATGTTGACACCACTTTGGCACGAAGTAAACGTGACCCTTAGCCTTTCCAATGCTGACGTAGGCCTAATTGTATAGTACAGGAAGTAAACAAGATAAACTTAGAATATTTACAGCTTCCAGTGCTATTACTGATCATATCAGTTGAATTCCATTGCATTACTGTAAAATACAATTTTCGTCATGAAAAGGTCAGAATCAATTCCTAATGTAATGTTGTTTGTTTTAAGAGTTTGTAAGATTTCAAGCAGCATTTTTTCTTATCACACAAAGTTCTTGGTTAATTTTGGTAACAGAAGAACCCATTATGTTGTCTAGGAAACAACTCAGAGTAATGGACGAGCCTCCGTGCTGTCAAATTCAAACCAGTCCCATGTTTATTTTTGACTCACTTTCACTGTAGCTATACTGTAACTTTTTGACATTTCAAAACAGTTAACCTATATAACCTCTGACTGAATAATCATTGTAATTAAGAATGTAAAGGACAGAGGGAAAAAAGGAACAGTGACTGCAACTAAAAATGACATGACCTTTTCTTCTTGTCAAACATATTTAGAATAAAACTCAGGAGAATAGCATAGCTACCCTTGCTCCTGCTTTTGTCATCATAAAATTGCTACGTGAACTGCACAGGAAGAAAGAGATGTTTCACATTAATGAAAAAAAATATTTGTGTCACATAAATGTAATGTTATTGGATATGTGGTCACTGTCACTTGGCAACAGTGGGTACCATGAAAGCAGGGTGCATAATCTGCCAGTGGCTTGTCAGCCCCAACAGAACGTCTCACAAAGAGCTGTCTGCCTGCATTTGAGACAAGCATTTTCAGACATAACCTTAAATTGAAGCGATGGGCAGTTTTAAATCAAAAGGTTAAACATATGGCGTTCTGCTTGATATGAGATCTAAAAGGAAGGGTTTTGTTTTGTTTTTTTTTAGTGTGTGTGTGTGTTGGGGGAGGGTGTGTTTACCTGTGTCATAAGCTCCACAGATTCTGTCAAATGTCTTCTGAAAACCAGTGTCTGCCCAAGGTCCAGGTCTTTTGAAATGTTAAATGATGCTCTAAACAAAAATATTCAAAAATCAATTAGAAACACTGAAAATGCCAATACTTGAACATATACATTCTACCACAGTGTGAGATATGGGTACACTTTGATAGAGTTCTAACATTATCCTTTAAACCACTTCCTACATGTGAAGAATACACAGGGATTTCAGTATAATGGTAAGAATGTATACATGCTACATTGTGTGTGTGTGTGTGTGTGTGTGTGTGTGTGTGTGTGTGTGTGTGTGTGTGTGTGTGTGTGTGTGTGAGTGTGTGTGTGTGTGTGTGTGGACAGGCCTGGCTAATAACAGATAAGAGTAAAAAACGGTGTTAGTCTGCAATTTCTTGTGATCCTAAAACAACTAACCTTCAAAAACTTATTTAATAAAATACAAATATTTTTACAAAGGAAAAAAAAATCCAACATGGATTCAGCACGAGCCTAGAGTGGTGGTGGTGGAATCAGAAATAATTCACAAGCTGTGATAATGGTATAGCCCCATGCAGAGTGATAGTTTGACTAAAGTAATTGGTGGTACAATGGTTCCAACAGCTTTTTATTTCCACCCAGCCTCCCAGGCAGAGGCAGATCAATATTTGTTAGGATTGCACTTTCTGCCAACAGGGTAAGATTTACAATACTTGCAAGAATTTACACTTTGTCTTCAGGTAACTCATCAGCACAACCCAATTACTTACCCCAGACAAACAGCATTAACGTGAGCCCCAATGCTTCTTTATTGTCCCTCATCCCAGTCTCATTTCAGGGTTTTCAGGCACTGCCACTATAACAGATACTACACTTAAACGTGCGCTTGGAGGAATACATCCTCTGTCTTTCATTACTCGTACCTTGATTTACTTCATATCATCTTGCTGCTATAGACAAAGATAACACACTGTAAATTACAGCCATCCTGTCTTCTTGTTTCAGTGCTGGGGGGAAGGCAGGGGGGGCAGCGATGGCACTATTGAGGAGGCAGCCAGATCTGGCCTTTCCACATGAAACTTTTCCCCCTTGGGTCTTTAAGCTAACTTAAGCTAAGCCACAGGTGCAATGCTAGCGTGTTTGGTTTTTTCACGCAATGACAACAGTGACATTTCATTAGTACTCCTGGTATTGACAATGCAATGAAAAGTCCTTCATATATGATGAATACATTAATATAACATATGATATGGATGAAAATACACATTCTCTGACATCACTTATGTCAAGAACAGTATTACTTTGCATATTTAATAAGATAATTTAACAAATGTTTGGAAGCAATGACCCATTGTTCTGTCTCTCCCACATAAATTGCATATGAATGGTTCACATGGCAAATCACACTAACATGAGGAAGGCCTCCATCCAATGGCTGGATTAGAACGTGAAACACAACAATACATCGGTGCACCTGTTCTCCTCTGCCTCAGATGTGGGTATGAAGACATGTATTTATTCTCAATTGTCTCCTGCCCTCCTTGTCCTGTTTTCGCCGGCTCAGGATGAAAACCCTGGACATTGCTGTTGCCTCTATGTTAGTTTGGGACGGAGCTGCAATAAAGCGCACCTCCTCTGAAATGTACATACTTACAGCCACATGCCATTTTCCACACCTCCTTCCCAGGGCCCCTAAAAGCCTGAGTGGAGTGTCAATCAGAGGATGTGATGGAGCGGGTAAATTACTTGTTCAATAACCTCAGAGACCTAGAATCCCAGCTGCACGGGCAACCTACACATAAAAACCTATGGCCGCTTGGCCAGGCATTGCAGTGGCAGTGCAACGAGTCCAAATTCACAAGCAGCTCTCTTCAGGAAAACAGATACATCATTTATGTCAGGTGATGCTTTTCACATACAGTAGTTAAACTAATACTGACCAGACAGTTTGATCAGTGTTATGAGGTCCCCACTTTGTGTTTTGCTACTTCCAGCTGAGACCATGTAGTGTGTTGCTCTCGAGAGCGTCGCTGAAAAAGTGCCTCCAGGTGGGCTGTGGGAACCCCCCTCATCTGCCTTGTAATTTCCTCCATCTTCCATCCTATTTCGGAGGCTGATAACTAAGAGCATTAGTTTTATGCGACTTGCCAAGCTTAAATGAAAAGAGAGCTAACTTTAATGACACTGCAATTAATCGCCCCAATAGACAGACAGCTAAAAGACAAGATATTGACTTCATTAAGGATAATGTATTATGTCATTAAGTCGGTAGGGTCACCTTGTGTATCATACAAGCCCGCTAATATATTGGCATTTTCCTCAAATAAGATAAATTCAGATATGAGTGATAAAGCTGATTAGAAAATGCTTCATCCACTGAGGAAAGACACTGTGAGCCTGCCGGCAGCAACAGCCTACCAAGGCTTGGAGAGAGCCCATTACAGATCATGGCTTATCAAGGAGGAGATTGATCTGTGCAGGCATTTTAATCGTTATTGTTGCATTCTAATCTATGAAAAGACATGTTTCCATTGAAATGACTTTATGATGGGAGTGATACCTTGGTAGGGATGTTTTTCACCTTTAATTACCTTTAAGAAGTTGATGGGGGGAATGGGAAATTCTCCTCCCTTCTTCATAGAATACATGTAACGTGTGATTTTCGGAGGGTGTGATTTTTTTTTCTCTGGGTTTTACAGAAATAAGACTGCATTATATTACAGTCAGAGATATCTGCCAGACCACTCCCACTGTTATCACATGACTCTCTCACTGCTACGTGATTGACTAGCATGGTTAGATTTGATAGATTCTTTTGCACAAGCATAGAAATCTATTCTGCCTTCATGGGACTAAGTGACAGACCAGCCCAGAAATCACAATTCCTCTATGGGCATATGATACAACAATTATGGTTATTATAAATTAATGGTTCATAGGCAAGGTGGAGATTTGGGAGCTGTGTGATAGCATTTACATCATGAATAAATGAAATTTGAATAAATGAATAAATGAAATAAAACATTTCATTTTTAATACAGAAGATGATAATGGCAACACATTAAGATTCACAAAAAAGTACATAAACAAATAATGGATAATACAGAATCTATGTGCAATTAATATGTCATTTCTTGTTAGATATGCAGTGTTTTATTTTACCTGCACAGGAACGCTGTTGCATAAACAAAATTACATATTAACAATGTTTTCATTTCTTTGGGGTTTGCATCTAATGCGCCAGATCTCTGACCCCTGCTCTGTGAAACAGAGCACCGCTGAAGCCATGAATTAGATAGTGGCCGCTTTGCCCTCGGCATTCAGATGTTTCCAACAGAGAATCCATACAGGAAAGCTGTTACCTTCCGCTGGGACTCCAGACTTAATTAGTATCAGTTCTTTCTGTCTCCCTCCCTAGCCTGTCCCCCTGTCTTCAACCAATATTTTATTTCGGGGCATCCCAATAGCAGTTGAGGAACATTTTCCCTGTGACCTTGGCATTTCTTTTTGGGCTCTGATTATTGACACTTTCCTCTTCCTGAGCCACCTTTTCTCATTTGTCATGATTATTGCTGATTTTTTAACTGTCATTTGTGAGCACGGATCGATGGCTGGCGCTTCCCCTTTGTCATATTGGCAGTGTGGACGGCCTTTCCTCTCTAAATGAGGCCTCCTCTCTTTCTGTCTATTAAAAAGTCTGTCTTTCCAGGCACTCAATCCTTTGTTAGGTCAGTTCATTTATCATTCTTCCAATCACAAACTGACAATTGTTATTCAGGCAAGTTTTTCAATCGAAGCCACATATTGTACCACCGTATTGCTGTTCTATGATTATCTTTAATATATTAGGTGAAAGTTTAATTTGCACAGGGAATGCAGTTTTTTCTTTCAATCCTTGCTGTATTAAATTCTTTCTCTGCTATAACTAATGTAAAAAATACACAGTAGTTATGACCTTTTGATACATACACACATAGTTGTTTTTTATGTTTTAGTATCAAGTTACTTGTAAAAATATAGTATTACATGGCCTAATAATCAGAAATGTAGAGAAATATATGATAATATTGAGAACAATTCAATTTCTTGATGACAATATTTGTTGGCTATATGACGTGCATGTATCTTTTTCCACGGCAGTTGAGACTGTAATGACATTTCCAAAGGAACAAGAGGGTTTCAGTGACCTTTTTAATGAGGTCATTAAGATAAATCTTGTGGTACAGCTCTGAAATACATAAAGATGCCATAAATCATTGATATTGATAAATCCACCACATGTCTGTTATGATTAAAAGTTCATGTTTATGTTTTAATTAGCATCAATCATCCCTTACACTTTTTCATAAAATCAAAAACAAGCTCACACACATATTTTCACTTGCATTGATCATAATACTTATGAGCTATACCACTTCTCAGTGCTGCAAAGACCGTTTTTGATCATACATGTAACTCAGTCTAATTTTAAGGATAAATACATACATACATATATATATATATATATATATATATATATATATATATATATATATATAGAGTATATAGAGTTTTTCTCTATATTTGAAAATGACCAAAGTTTTGTAGCCTTAGTATATATGAGACTGAAGAAATGCAGAAAAGTCAACAAAAATTACACAATTCTTACAACACTTACAACTACAATACTTGTATTTTTACAGTTTTTTACAGGAATATAAGAAGGGTTGTCATGCCAGCTTACTGCCATGAGAGAATTACATGTATTACATCTTAGCTTTAGAAAGTCCCTCAAATCAAAGGTGACACCTCCATTTGTGGCCTTTCTAACCATAATCAATCAATGTTATTTAGGTTTGATGTGACAACATGCCAATATCAATGAAAGAATGTAGTGATCAAATTGGCAGAAAGATACAGGTAATAGCTGGTAATATTTTCTAATATATTTTGATAAGTACGATCAAAATAATCCTTACGTTTTGAATTGTATCAAAATTACATTGAACTTAAATAGTTGACAATTCATTGATGAGTACAAAGATTCACAGATTATGTAATTTGATATTAGTCTTCTCGTGACAGTAGAATTCAAAACATTTTTTCATGAAAAATGTAATCACCAATCTTGGCTAACTAACTCCTTACAAAAAAGAAATTCTGCAATTGTTTCATTTTTACTGTTTGTACATACTATACTAGTATCAACCCACACTTCACTCATTGGTTCAGAACAAAGAACTGAAATATTAGCCTGGTTTGGTTTGAGCTGAGCTCGTATAAGAGCAATCAACACATTAACCCTACAGCAACATGCAGCTGGTAAATTAAAGTACAGTGCCTGTCAGACAAGGTCAAGGCTATGCCTACCAGAAAGACAGGCTTTATTGAATTTATTCTACCAATTCATGTAAATTCATTGTGATGCTTGGCACTATAATTGCAAAACTGTCCCATTTCAGTAATGAGCATTCCCACGACATCAGAAGATACAAAATGACATTTGTATAACCGTGAAGACATTTCTCTTTCATTAGAGAGCCAAGCATGGTGCTTTTTAAAAACCAAACCACACTGAGCAGGTAGGCCTATAATTTTGAAACATGCACTTAACTGTATGTGAGGACGAGATGGGAAAGGAAAGTTTTACATCCTATCACCACGCCTTCAACCTCTGTTGAGATAAAGAAAAATAATAAACAGATTTGGCAAGCAGATGAGTGATCACCTCTCCAAACGGAACCTCTAATTGACAGAACTGGATGTTCCTCCATCCCACACAATTTTCCTCGATGGCTTCCCAGTCCCGCTCTCGCCACGCCACGGCATCCCTGGGCTTTCCTGTCTCTACCTTTCCGCCATCTTCTTTTCCTCTTTCAGCATGGCTGAGCAGGGCTGACAGGCGGATTCCTTTGCTTTTCAGCGTATTAAAGGCACTTTCCCGCTCTGACAGCCTGTTCTATTCTGCCACCTTATAGGTCTGGCTTCACACTTCTCTGGGCAGCCACTGCTTCCTGACAGACCACTGTCACTTCCCATCAGCCTCTGTACATCCCGCTCTCTCCCCTCAGCACGCATCCCCACTTTCCAACCAGTGCAATTATTTTTTTTGACAAGCTATCCATCAGCCTTAACTTTAAAAGCACTTTCCGCCGATATCCATTGTTAAGACCCTCGCTTTTTTCACGGGGCTTGCATGAGAGAATATGATATCAGACATTCAAACTACCAAACCATGTAAATTTACTTTGTTCTCAGCTATATTTCCAATTTCACGTCCAATTTTTTGGTACATTATGCGTAGTTGTTGTGCTTAATACAATGTTGTCAAATCACATCCCGCTGCATTGCACAGTCTTAAAAACAGGTTACAGTTCGAATTTCAAAAAGGGAGGGGTACATGCTGAAGCAAAGCTGAATCTTATTAAAATTATCTGTTCGGTTGTTATAGTACTGAATGGAGTAATTGTGAGGCATTAGTGGAGACGTGAAAATGTCAGCATACCAACTAATGACAAAACGAAAGCAAAAGGAATATATCTGTGAAAGTCAATAAAGCTACTTTGCTGGTGACATAAATTTGATGGTAATCTAAGGAAATGAATAAGGAACTGTCTTGTTTGAATAGGAATTTTCCCTTCTACTGGATCGTTTGGTGCACTTCCAGTTGGCCTACATCTCAGCCCTGCAGTATATAACAATAAGGGCACATCAGCAATGCATCTTCCAATCACTCCATGCATCTGCGAAATGGAGTGTTTATGTAATGTCATCCAAATGGCAGCATTTGTTTGACCGCAGAAGCATTTCTAACAAGCTTCCACTAGAATGTGTGTAACAGCATTTGAGCTGTGTGTTCCTATCACAGTAACACAGATAAACTAAATGAACGTAATCCTAAAATGAAAAATTTCTCTTGGTGTTACAGGATCAAAGCACTGAGCCCTTGACTTACATGAGATTGCAGTACAAAACAATCATTTTCTAAGGTTTACATGATCAGAAAATAAATAACCATAGGTTATTTGTACCATTTGTCCACAGTAAACTAATCATTAAAAAGTGAAAAATGATTACCTCTGCCTTCAATGTAGGGCCGCAGTATGTGGTACAATCCACAAGAAATCATTGGCTGTTTTTCATATAGTTGCGTTGGTTTTCATCTTGGTTAAATGAATGAAAATATGCCTATGCATATTTTGAAAATAAAATATATTGAAAATAAAATCTTCATCATCAAATTATCATGATTTCTGCTATTTTGTAAATCACATTGTATCCAAGTTAATTAGTAGTTACAACATTTAACACCTTAACCTTTAAACATGGCCCCCTCCAAAACTGTATGTAATTCAATTATTACAACATCCTGACTGCCTGTACATTTAAATAGTCTGAAGAGCCAACATTTTTGACTCAATTGATTCTTATAAAACTGAACAAAGCCACAGTGACCATCTCAATAACATGAACATCTGCCAAATGTTCATTTAGGTGAATGAGTTTAGAAAACTTTGAGCAGATTGCTTTCAAAAGGCTGCTTTCAACAAAAGGAAACATAATTAACAAGCTAATATCAGCATGTGTCTGGCTAAGTTAATGAATATCAAATTACACAGAAATGAGTATAAATCATCATTATCTTGAATTTTAATTAATCTGGCAATTAAACATGACAAATGCTATATACACCAAATCTTAAATTATTCCTTATTTGAAAGAATAAATTAATCTTTTTTTCACTATTTCATAGCTAATTTCACATTGTGTGTACTCCTAATTAACAAGGACAGACAGGCATTTAAAATGGTGGATAATGTCTTTTGTTTACAGCGGGGTGCCCTCTATTTAAAATAATTTCTCAAGCTCTGTGGCATGCTTGTAGATTTTTAATGACCTCTAAATCTAACTTTTTCCTGCAACACATACTTTTCAGGAGGGAATGCTTTGGTATTAATTGTCTTTTCAGAGTTGCACACTGACAAGCCTAGTTCCCTGGCCCAAGAGAACACAAATGGAATGTAATGACTCTTCTCTTAATAGATTTCTG
This sequence comes from Megalops atlanticus, assembly GCA_019176425.1. NCBI lineage: Eukaryota > Metazoa > Chordata > Actinopteri > Elopiformes > Megalopidae > Megalops > Megalops atlanticus. The sequence continues at coordinate 62,612,940 of CM032875.1, forward strand.
GGTGGTAATATTGTTCTAAAATGCAGAAACACCGTAATGGCATTTGAGGTGACTCGCAGGAACCGATTGTGTTCTGTGGTAAGGCACCCCATTACCAGTCAATGCATTCCTCTAGACCTAAGATTGAATGATGGGAAATGAAGCACTTAAACTCAGCTTTTCTGTCCATTTAAATTCTTTTATCATACCACAGTACCAGCTTCTGCACTAATAATAGACACTTGCTGCAATGAATGCTGAATAACCACCTAACAAGAGTCCCTCTGTCAAGTATCATTCAAAACTAAAAAATCACAAGACAAAGGTTTGTAGATGCTGGACATGTATTTTTGTTTTATTTTACTGTATATTTACAAATGACACATGTTTATATTTTGACCTTGTGAAGTAATTTAAGTCAGGCACCATTTAAAATATGAAAAAATACATCATGTTTGTGCATAGAGAGGAGCTGATGAGTCATAGATTCCACCTTCAGTGCTAGAATGAATGATAGCTTTGTTTTTCTGTTTATGATATTGGTGATATTGCTAAGACAAAATCAAGCAAAGTTGAGGAAAGGTACTGAAGAGAGAACAAAGTTGACTTATACTGATGTTTAACCCAGTAACAAGTCCTTGAGAGACCTGGGCGTGACCTACGATTCCAACATCTCCTCAAGTTGTTTGATACAAGCTGTAGAACTCTATGTCAGAAATTTATCAAACAGCATGTCAAAAAGTCTATGGCAGGCTTTTCAGTGTGGCATGCATCTGTGCTCACCTCATACCAGGCTAATGCACATCTTTCCCAAGACTTCCTTAAACTGCCTTCTTAAAGCATATGCCCTCCTCTGTTTTGCAGTCAGTAAAAAAAAAAAAAAATCTTCAACATGTTGTATTTTTGTGCTTGTCTATCTCCATTTTAAGGACTAAAAAACAAATAAATTAATTTATTACATGTCAGACTTCATCTTTCCCAACTTTTGAGCAAGAATGATGAGGTGCATTTTTAAAATTTTATTAGCATTATGAAATAATAATGTGGAATGTTACATATCCTTGTAACTCTCTTTGCCTAAAATTTGGATTTTGTTTGTGGCATTACTTTGTTACATTGGGGCAGTTCATTATGTAGAGTTCTTGGATATGGCAGTGGATATCAGGGCAGACACTTTTTAGTTCCTGTTGTCTCACCACTCCCAGGTAAACTCACCACTTAACGCACTTTGCAGAGATAAGCTCTTTCTCTCTTGCAACTTGTCATCAAACTTTCAAGTCTCCATCTCAGAAGAACCCTCCTGAAGCCTTGAGGGTCGCAACAATTAAGTGCCACCAGTCCTACCAAAGCAACAGGCCCATCCATCTGGGCCTACCCAACATAATTAGAATGACAGCTTTGAAAATGTGAGCTGATGCAGAATCTGGCTTGTGCCGCGAGGAGCATTTATTAAAATCTCAGTGTGGAAGTTAATGATAAAAGGTGGGAGCAGCATCTGGGAGACTGGAGGAACACTGCTCCAACTGTGACATTTGCTACGTCCTAAAGAGGCAAAAACTGTGCTCTCTTTAGTATGACACTGTGCAAAGGGTATTTATGGCTAAAAGGCTTGTGGATTGATGGATGTCAGACTAGTCTGGCTGCCTTTTTCAACGTCCTTTTTTGGCTCTTGTAGTATCACTCTAAAATGAATAATTTAATTTCTCCCTTTTTGTTATCCCAATATAAAGTCTACAATATATACAATATATAAGTCTACAATATAAGCTCCTGGAACATAATCATAACATCACCATCTGTAGTCTTAACATTTTAACTCACAATTGATGGAGATGAGGAAACCAGGCATTGTCCTTGAGAGAACTGTCTTTGCAAAGAGAAATGTTTGAATATGCAGAGTAATCATGACATTAGCTATCAGTAAGTCTGTACAGCATTACTATGGGATTGCTTTATGCCATTTTTTTCCATGAAAAGAAATCAAAACAGACATTTTTCACTTTCTGTTATGTGAAATGTGAACTTGCTATGAAATGTACAAACAGTTCTTATTCCTTGAGAGTGCGAGCGAGTGAGAGTGCTGTCTATTAAGTGCACTGCAGCTGTTTGTGCAGTAAAGGGGCCATGGGGTACTATTCCCAGCATGCAATTGTTGTGGTGGTGGAAAGGATACTTATTGGGAATACACTCATTGCCTTAGTCCTAAATGGTATTGTTGTGGATAAGACATATTGACTAATGGAGAAATTGTGGCATATTTGCACTCAGGTGTAGCCATGTTTAGGGTGAAATTAAGAGTGTTTTGTTAAAAACATAGGAAATCATTTTGGAGCAATCTTTTTTTTTGCAACAAAACATTTTTTAATAAAAAGTCTTTAAAGTCACTTCAAAAGTCACTTCATTAATGCCAGAATTATTTATTTCTGTGGTATTCATTCCCATTTCTCAGCTAAAAATCTGTGACTTTTGTCTGCATTTTGTCTGCATTTCTGCTACTTAGACTGCTGTAAACACTGCTGTTCATCTAAGAATTGTCTATCATTAAATAACAGTTCTTCTTCAGTTACAGGGTCTAATTTTGTTTTTCCAGGAAGTTATGAGACAGAACAACACCAAAGTACCAGCATATGGTTATCAATGACCCAGATGGTTTCTACATATCTGGAGACTGACAACTTTACTCCTCTGTCATCAAACCATAGTAATTAACAATCATCAAGTAGGTGTTAATTAGGTATAATGAAACAATTTCTACTCAGCCTGTGCCTACTATTTGCCACTTACTTGTAATTATAAACACTAAGTACTCCGTGTAATCTCTTTGCTCAGCGGATGGCTTGTTTTGTCTACAATTTGGCAGATTTAAACCAGGAAACTCATAATTTGCCAAGCTGTCACAGCTGTTCAAGTCAAACAAAGGGACGCAAAGACCCTCAGTGACAATATTTCAGTGTTTGTCATCCCACTGATAGGATGCTTATTAATTAATTAAACTGACCTCTGACTGAAGCCAAACAACTGCAGCACCTGGACACCTAAACATAGGGGTAATTAAAGTCATAAATTCAAATTGGAAAACCTCAGACTGCATAACGTCATGTGCATCTCTGGGCAGGACCTGCATTTTGCTTTATTAAACCCAGGCTGGCTTTGGAAAACACAAAATTGAATGTGTATTGCTTCGTTAAGTCCATTTTAAAGCCAATACAACAAAATGCGGATGGTTTGCATTTTAAATAAAGCTCAGTTGAGTAGCTCTAATCAATCATCATGGATGGAACAGAATCATCTGTTTCATGAGACATACTCAATACTGATATCACTGGTGCGTAACAGACAAAATTCCTTACACAGATAGACTACTGTCACGTAAAAGTAAATAATTTTTTATTACTGAATTTTCTATCAATCTTTGACACTGGAACTAACAACAGACACCCTCACTATCAAGTATGTGAAAGAGTGAGTGTGCAAACAAAGATCAAAATTTTGTAGCTGCAGTCAGGTGCTAATTTTATACCTTATGACCATATTTCAATGATGGTTCCTCCTGAGCTTGGATTTGTCAGCCTGTGATTTCGGGCTGTCTGTTAAAAGGCCACATGCAATCTGGTTCAGCAGGAAGTGGTATGAATATGACTAGAATGCCAAAATGGGTTTAGCAGTTGAGCACTAAGCTTTAAGTACTGCATGGAGTACTGTGAAATGAGCATTAATGGAATTTTTGGGTAAAATAACTTGACAATAAAGGCAAACAAATGCAAACACAGTGAATAAAATGTCGGTGCAACCATGAAGTAATGTCATGAAAATGCCTGAATACAGTTATCATGAAACAGAGAGTTATATTCTGGCCACATTGCATCCAGAAAGTACAATTTTGTGTTAATATAGCTGGCATGCAAATATTAAAACTGTTATTAAATTATCAGAGAAATGACTTCCTGAGTAGATGGATCAGCTAGATGTGCGCTTTCAATGCAGGTTGAGCCTTATGTCTTGGGTTTGAAACCACGACAGCGAGCAGAACAACTTGGCTTTGTTCCAGCTGGGGATAGGAATGGGAGGGTTGGCCAGGGTTTCCTCTGTTCACAACTCCCAGGCACCCTGCGTTTTATCAGGTGCCTGGCAGTGGCACGAATGATGTCAGTGGAATAACGCCTATGCTCCAGCAAGTGTCTCCTCCACTGTATTGCGCTGTGTGCCTTGTAGTGCCAGAATATAGCCATTGTTTGCAGGAAATTGTAGAAGATTGCATTTGTCAACATTTTAAGTATGCTGCTATTTCTTTAGCATAGCTATTAGGGTATAGTCACGTCAAACTAATTTTTGTATGTTTCGTGATCCTTGTTATACTATATGCATCCTTCCCGACAACTCCCAGTCTTATATAAGCACAGTGGAACTATTTCATAATTACTGTGCTTATGACTACACAGAATCTTAATAAAGAACTGTTCATTTATTTGCAAAGCATCGGGTATGAATGCCTAAGTTACCCAGGAAAGGCTAGGTCATCTGCATAATGTAATTAGAAGCTCCAATTAGAGAGACTGCAACCACATTCATTTCATTTTAATTACATGATCCAAACCACATCTTTGCTTTTTAACAGCGAAACTTATCATTTAGCCACACCCTACAATAAAACTTACCCCTAAACCATAACCACTGTAAGGATTGATCCCAAATAGATTTTACTTGCTCTGCATAACATACATTTGCACATACACCATCAGATACACCACCAACAGCTGGCAATTTGAGGGTGATGCTTAACCTTATTTGCCTTCACTTGCCATGTTAACATCTTATGGATTACATTTAATATAATATTGAATGCATTTGTGATATCATGTCAAGAACAACGTGTGAATTTAACAGGTGCAACAAACTATTCAGGCATTTGCAGATTTGGGTCTTGAAAATCCAGTGTGTACCAGGTCAGTATGGATCAATCTTCATTTATTTACATACTTACAGGAATGAGTATTGTAAATGTGTTTGCTACATTAAAATATTCAGAGTTACCACATGATACAAAAGTTGAAAGAAGAATATCCTTTACATGGCAACACATACATACTCTGCAAAATTGTAAAAAGTTATTGCTTTTTATTTAATAAGTTTGACCTCCAGCATATGTAATATTGTACAATTTAATGGTTATGGGAGACCATTATACAGGTCTCTTACTTTGTCACACAGGAAATATGTCTTCTAATGCACTGAACTCTGGGCAGGTTATTAGTACCTCTGTCACACTAAAGCCAATGTTTTAGTGAATGTGTTTTCAGAGCATAGCAAACTGTTCTGAAATGTGGGTGTGTCACAGTAACAGGATTCGCAGGAGCAGACAGCTGCCAGTGGAGGTTTAACGCCCTCGTTCCTGTCACAATATTAATCACCACTGATGTGAGGTCTAAAAGGATTGCTTCAGGAAATAAAGACACCATGATGTCAGCTCGGGAGCGCTGATGTGACTCCATCAGACGAGTGGATGCTTATTGACAGCCTGAGAAGGTGAGAAGGAGACAGAGACAGAGAGAGAGCGAGAGAAGTGGTCTGTGGTGGAGTCAGTCACCTTGGCAGGGACGCAATGTCACGACAGCCCACACCATTATTCTTGAGACTGCAGAGAGCATTATTTAAAGCCAAACAAATACAAGGGCTGAATGTCACTGCAAGGACACACATCCTGCCTCTCATCTTAACTCACCAGTGTCCAGGTTTAAAATTGCCCCTTTCGTCTGCCCTCCCAACAAATCCATCTTCGCCGCCCAACCCTGACAATGGCATCGGGCAGCCGAAAACCAGATTTACTGACAGGAGCTAGGGGTGCAGCGTGATTCATTGAGATCGGTTGTCAGCTTTCTTTTCAAGAAAGTGCACATTGAATTAATTTTAACTACATCTTAATGTTAAATATCCTGGAAACACTAAATTTCATGGTAGGTGATGCTCACTGCTCTATGGCCATATATTAAGTTCCAGGGTAACATTCTAGGATTTTTTATGATAGGGGGATATAATTTAATAAGCAGCAGCTCATAACTGCTTCATCTCTCCCATTAATTACTGATACTTTATGCTGAAGAGTTCTGGTCATTATTACATGCCTCAAAAGTTGAAGTAATTTAATTTCAATGTTTTTATTACTTAATTATATTTAAGCTAAAAATGTGGAAATATATGGTGTCTCATCATAAATGCAAAAATAATTCCCTCCTTATTATTGTGCTGCATAAAGGATCTGACAGTAGGCATCTTCAACTCTATTACATCAATCTACCAAGCAGATCACATTTGAGAGTTTGTGGTATTAATTTGCCCATGGTCAATGTAAAAAGAGTGTCTTTGGAGATTTATGTATAAACTATTAAGTACTTGAGTGCATAGCAAATATACCTTACCCTGACAAAAAATGTCCATATCCATCACAGAGTATATCAGACCTGTGGGGTAAATGCAAAAAGTTGCATCAACCAAATCAATAATGTTGGACCATCAGCCAGCAAGTGCAAGTGTCAAATGACCTTGTGTAACGAGGCAAAAAAAAGAGGCCCAAGAGGTAAGGTCTGTTTAAATCCTCTCATTCACATCCCCGATTGATTCAATATCAAGGGTGTTGCTCGTAGGACATTTGATCCTGAGGTTGGATAGTATACTAGATGACTCCTTCTCAGACAGCACATTAGAGAAGGCCTTGATTTCTTGTTTGCCCTACAGCTGAGTTAGGGTTGAGTATGCTATGGATCAATCCCAGGTGCGATCGTTTTCCATCAACCAGTGGCAAATGATCATGCTGGGCTATTTACAAGGCTGATTCTCAAGAGAGCTGATAACCAAGAAACATAAGAGGAGCATTCTGGGTGGCAAACTAAAGCGACTAAGTATAATCATAGTAAGTATAATTCTTTTACAAATATTAACCCTAAAAGAGGTCCTATCTCTGATCCTAAACTGCTGTTTGGGCTGTGGTGTTCTCACAGTTCTATGTGTCTAAAACAAAATAGTGTAGATTAGTGAATATTCATTGCCCTGGAAATATATGATACAATTGAGTATACTCACAAAAAGATGTAGGCATTCATGTACAGAAAACAGTATTAACTAAGTTCTAGCTGCAGTGTTTTAAGGGAGGAGATTTAAAAAGGGTAGTTAAAAGGCAGCATTCTATTCCAGGGAACAGATTATATAAATCATGATCATGGCTATAAACATGTAAATTTCGATCAATAAGTACTTGCGTTTTTTCTCTTTACTAACAGCTGCAATAAAGCCTTGCTGAGCACAACCAGCCATAAAAGTATGTAAAATAAATTAGGAGAACATAATGAGGGAATCCAACATTCCTCGCATAAATATAACATAACGACCACAACTAAAATGTCAGAGAAACTAATAAATCAATATGTTAGGACAGAGCTGCCTTTATGCCCGCGATGGGGCACATATTAAATTATATATTTTGTGCATAACTTATTTTTGGCAGTAGGTGGACTGAAAGAAATTCAACAAAACACAAGTTTCACACATGGAGGGTTTAATATGATTTCTGAGAGATTCATCATGCCTTTACAGACACTCTGGGCTAAAGTTAAGCCACAAAAATAACATTTTCAAAAAACAATTTTTCTTCGGACCTTTGGAACAGAGTGCATGCAAATAGGTATCCCTATGTTCAGGGTATAGCAACAGTGGCTCCGTATAATATTTAAGGTAAATTAACCTTTCCTGGAATATGCAAGTCATTTACCCTAAAATGTATCCTGCAACTCTGTGATGACCACAGATCATACAATGTAAAGTTTAAGAATAATTAAATCAAATCTTTCATCTTAAAGCATTAGGCTGTAAAGAACCAGGCCTTGATACAAAAAATATTCTTACCTGAATACCCCCAGTCATATGCTGTAGCATACTTGGTACACTATACTCAAGTGAGCATGAATTTATCACTTTGTCTACATCACAATGAGTGCATATTAAGGATGATCACAAGGATAAATTACTTGACCTAATAACAATTTATCAAATAAAGTAAAACAAATGTACCTCATGCAAACATTACATGGGGAGGCAATTACTCTAATGCAGTACTTGACTTCTAAGTTTACCACAGACTGCCTGGACAAGCCAATAAGAATTCCTTGATTCATGTTGTCACATTGCGCTTTTCAGAAAATCTGTGTAAATATATGCCCATTGTAAACCTTTCACATGAAATCAAACTATGAAGGCACTGATGTTAGTTCTTCCCTCAAGTAAACTGCAGCACTTGCAAGACAACAGCCAGAGGATATTTTATGTTTTAAGGCTATAAGTACAGTAACATTTCTAGTCTGAGCTGGCAAATATTAATTTGTTTGAAATAAAATAACATTGTTTGCACTCAGCATACACTAAGTCAATTGTGTGTTTTTGTGAGAGTGGGAGTCTGTGTGTCCATGTTTTTATATGTGTTGGGAGGGAGGCACATGTAATGTCATATACTGTTTTTTTTTTGTAGGGTGATACATCAGATGTTTTATGATCAATTGCATAGAGCATTCCAATTAAATGTGAATAATAAAGATACTGTAGGATTCAAAGCCAAAGGCACTTATATACATCATAATCCCAACCATCTCCTTTCAAAACCATACAATACATACACAGTACAATAGGTACATCTCCCTCATTGACTAGATTCAGTGTCATCAATAACACTGTGATTCTTTTTTGCTTCTGGTAAGAACTGTATACCGAGAACTACAAACATTTAGCCAGCCATGACCTAGCCAAGTGCTCTAAAAAAGTAAAGTGAGACAATACTCATATAATCACATTGCTACAATTGTGCAAGAACTACTGTATTTCTGTGCCTTTCTTTGGCCAATTATTATATTTTAAAAGCAGCTAACACAAGTCAAGGTAGAAATAACCAAAAAATGTGGTAAAAATGAAACCTAGTTGGGTTGGTAGCGTAGCAGGTATAGAGTCACATACAAAAGTGGAGATCATGTAGAAAACTCCACTCATTATAAAGGACTACTAACTTATTTTTCTTTTTAAATCTGGGGAAAAACAGTCATGGGTGTGCAATATAAGAGCAATGGTTCTTAGATGACTATTTATACAGTACTAGACAATTACAATGGTGCTCAAGCGTTTCACAAAGGAATTTTCGAACAAATTAAAGTTAAAAACTAAATATTCAGCCTTAATAACATGGTATTCTGTCATAATGGTTAAAAATGTACCCCATCACACTTCTCTGACCCTTCCTCATACTATACCTATCAGAGCTGCTTCCAAAGGTGGGTTATTTAAGAAACAATTAGGAGCGTATACAAAGCAATTTGCAGGCAGTCTCACTCCTTCAGCTCACCAACTGAAGTGCCTTTCAGGGCTGATTTATAACACTGTCGCCTTCAGAAGGCAACATAATTAATAGGAGCATGGACTTCTAATTTCAGTGACTTCCACAGCAAGTAGCTCTTATTTGATTTATGATGGCCGGCGAGTTTGCATTTTATCAGTTCATTCACTCATTATTTATGCTGATGACCAATTTCAATGGGTCGCTATCATCTAACTCACTACTAATCAAAGAGAATTAGGGTTCACTGCATTATTTAGAAGCTGCTAATTTATCTTCAGAACAAGGAGAAAGGATAGTCTCAGTACACTGGAAATAATTCTGTTTAAAACTGGAGCTACCATTAAGAGAGCTTTAGAACCTTCAACGACTCTCTGTTTAGCAACTATAAATGCATACTAAATGACCGCAAATCAGGTTCACTAAACATAGGGAGCAATTTAATTCAAGGTGACACAATGGCATAATTTCTATGATTGATTAAATTCTGGTTCATCACCTGGACAGAAAATTAATTATGTAACGAAATATGGGCCAATTGTACGACAGCTGAAATACGCATAATGGATTTTTTTTGTTTGAAAATCTACACTTCACTGCACATCTTAAGTTGTAATAATATAATTTTTTGTCTTAGACTTGTTTAAATTAATATCTTAGTACTGTCATATAATAATGTTGATTCAGTACAATAGTAAGCTTACAAGTACAGCCTCCACTATGGGTAGAACTGAGGGTAACCTGGATTTATGCATAAATATCAATGATATACAAAACTATATTCAATTAAAGTGTTAGTAATAAATTATGTTATTAATGGACAAGTAAAATTCTGTGCTTGTGTCAACCTTATTTGTGTTCAAATGGTAAAAATTATGTTCATCTTCTTACTTAAAAATATGAAAAAAGAAATAATTTACAAAAAAATCATGACCATAACTGATTTTCAACATCAGTTGAAGGTATGCACTTCATGAAGCATATATAAATTTGATATCTGAATCACCTCGCATATGTGCTACCACTGGAACAGGAATATCTGCATTTCTTCCCTCTCCATCTGCTATGTATTCTGGTGCAAAATGGCTGCCATGCATCACACAGGTGGGTGCCACACACTGTAGCTGACAGAGGAAAGTCCCTCCAGACACACTAGTTTCTCTGACCCTCCCAATGTCTCAGATGAGTATGGACAAAGCGGTTTGACTATTTTCACAGCTGAACATTCTGCATAATGTGAACACTGCTGTGTCTTCTATAGTTCTATTGATCAAGCGCAGTATAAGCAAAACAAAATTTTACAGCCTCACATTATTTGTCACATCACAGTACTAATCCAACTGCTTTGATGCTAAAACACTGAAGTCAACAGACTGGCATAAATAGCATTGATATCATATGATTAAAAAAAAAAACATTTGTACTCAGAAATGTTTTTTAGATGAAAGTATAGTTGGCAAGTTACCCATCTGATGGGTGTTTTCCTCTCATAGTTATGAGTACTTTGGAATGCTGTGGTGGCCGTGCTGGGCTGGATCTGGTATTGGTTGTGCCTTTTGCCTGGCCGCAGCACATGGGGAGGGTTTTCAACGCCTTGCTGAACAGCCAGATTCTAGCTGGTCTCATTGGTGTATAAAAGTTATTATGATGCCTTATTAGTTGGCAAGACACATATTTCTATATGTATGTACTTCTTCAGTAGTATCAGCCAAGGACTTGGTCTTGGTGATAAAGGACCAATTTGAAGGCCATGAAAGTAAAAAATAGTGCTCATGAACCTAAATGAAGTCCAAAACAATACATTTTTTATTTACTATACATTCAGAATACTCCTAAAAAGGTAGTAACAAAAAGGAGACTGTTAAACCTACTGGGCCTCATTCATCAATATGTTCATAGCAACAAGTTTACTTTGTTTTTGGGAAATGATAGCATGATGATGTGTCCCAACTGTTCCTAAATTAGATGCTCATACATGTTATCTGTCATTAACACAAGTAAACACCCCAAAAATCAAAACGTATTTTGAGTGACGGAGTGTCCAGGGCGTTGGTAAATAACTGGTCAAAATATGCACAACTTTGAAAGGACTACAATATCTAAATTGATTTTTTGACATTGTTTTGTCTAACAATGCAATTTGCATCGGACAAAAACTACACAGGAGTAGACTTTACAAAATTACACCGGAGTAAAAAGGCACATGGCTATATTTAAGATAATTTGTGCTATTCAAATTTGCATCACAACCTCAAAACAGACAGCTTATCTTGTATTTTCCATATAGTATTCGATATTCGGATATGTGTCAGCCAATGCTACCTGTGTTTTTGTTTTGTCCCTGTGGCAAAAGTGAGGATTTGGACTGTAGTGTGATGAAGTACACATCTGTCTATTCACAGGTGACAGAGAAGGGGCTGATCTTTTACAAGGACCCTCACTCACACGCATGCTCATCTATCTGCCTCCGTGTAGTATTCTGCCTCTCCCTCAAACCAAGATTATCTGAACATTTCTCTAGAACCTTGAAGTTCCATTTTTTGTTTAATTTCAATATAATATCCAAGGATTACAAATTATGACACAAAGCCTTAGCCTGTAGTGCTGGCTAATAGTGGCTGCACAGTCATCAACTAACAAGCCTAGCCAGCTAACAGTTAGCAAGCAGCCTATCATTATTATTATTGGCATTTAACAGACACTCTTATCTAGAGAGACTTACAATGTTATCCAGCAATTTTTACAGCTGGATATTTTAAGTACCTTGCCCAAGGGTACAGCAGCAGTGCCCCAGTGGGGAATCGAACCAGCAACCTTTCGGTCACGAGTCCTGCTCCTTAACCACTATGCTACACTGCTGCCCATATCATATTAAGCTTGTAAGTTAGCCTGCTTGATTTTTTTGTTGCCTAGATAAATTTTTTTTTTGTTGCCTAGATAAATAAAAAGAGCTTGTTCACGAATAATAGTTGTGGATTTGGCAGCAAGGTTTGTTATTAAATTCTTCTCTTCTTTCGGCTGCTCCCGTTAAGGGGTCACCACAGCGGATCATCCGTTAAGGTTTGTTATTAAATTAATAAAACAAAAATACTGATATTTTGATACCACTGAGTAAATACATGTCAGAGATTTTGATGTCCACGAAATAATGGATCAAATACATTGAGTGTCTGCTGCATGAGTTCTGCTCTTCCAACATACACCCATGTTTTTCATATCTGGTTACATTTTCAAGACCAGAAAGTAGCTAGTTATGTAAGAATATAAAACTGAAGCATGTTAGCTAGCTAGCTACTTATCTCTGACTAAAGCAAAGGTGTCAACTGACATGCTCTTGTTGCCGTGTAGCAGTAATTACTAATGAGGGACTGTATTCGAAAGGGGCTTTGAGTGGGATTTAATGGAATGTCAGCTTTTCAGCATGGACTTTGTGGGGCTGCATGCAACTTACTTGAGAATCACATTTGCTCCACAGGCCGCACCTTGGTCATGGCTGTGTTAAGGTTACATGTTATTTGGCGAATCACAATATTGGCAAATTAGCTGGTAAACTAAGAGTGATGCCTAGTAATGTCAACATTAGCCAAATAAGTAGCCATCAACAGTAGCCTGTAAGACTTAAAATGAAGAAGCTTTGCAAAATGTAACTGCAGATTGAAGTCCCTTGTATAAATTGTACAGCATTAATTAGTAACAGTAAAGTTGCATTTGTTGTGGAAATGAAAGACAATAAATGCAATTAGCATGAAGCATAGCCATATGCATATTTATGAAGTATTAGGACACTGCTCTTACTATAAAATAGAAATAAGGGTAGACAGTTGTTCTGCTCAAGTACATATGTTATTTTTTTGTCTGTGGAGAAAAAAAAAGTGATATAGTTGCAAAAATGTTGTGTAGTTCTTATGTTTTAAAAGGTGTTTTGTTCATTACTGGAGCTCACTAGACACATTTTGTGGTCCACTATGAACAGCCACAACCCAGTCCTACCTAAAAATAAGACTGTTAATTCATCCAGCACTGTGGATTATTCTACAAGGGCACTTAGTTGTTAAATTAGCTAGCCACATACAAGTACACATCACAGTTAATTCATGTCATTTACTGTATTTTTACAATGCACTGAATAATGAAGTACGCTGCTATAACAATATAGCGAGTGTCATCCCAATGTACCGTTGAATGTCATTACTGTAGAAAGAGGTGGGGGGGGAAAATGAACTTTCAAGCCAAAAACTTTAGTCTTGGTCTGCTGAAAATGAAAACTACATGTGCTTATGAGTTTTAGTGGGCTAAATCAGAGATGGAAACCACAGATCCTTACTTACAGATCCTAAGCCACACTGTCCATAAATTGCATTTCTGATTTTAAGAAATGCAGCAGTTTCAAAGGAAAGTGGCAGAACATGAAAGGTTCTGCTTATGACCCCTATGAGAGCATTTGAGGAACCAATTCCACAGCAACAGTTCTTCCAAAGGTACTTAATGTATGTTGTGTTTTTCCCTGAAGTCAAATAATATTACGCTGCATTAATATATAAAAAAAAACACGACCCACAAGACTGAATGGCACTGCTGATCTGAGCAAGACATATGCCAGTTTACATCAGGGGGAGCACAAATATGACTGTTGTTTATGACTTGAATCACTTAGTCAGTCTTAAAAAAAGAAAATATTATTCTGTGGCTGTATATTGTGCACACAACAATGTACCACCAAAAGAAAATATATTAACAGGGGGCCACTACATTGGTATCTTCAGAAGAAAAGGTCCCATTTTTGCCAGTTACTCTGGTCTATTTAGTTGTGCATTTACCATATGTGTTGTTGGTTCAGTCTGTATATAGATATACACTATAGGTTTCCTGTGCTTCCATTTTGTCTCAATCACTCTTCTGATCTAAGCAATAAGCTTGCTGACCCCTGTGTATTTATTGATACAGCTGTAAATGTGATTGCATTAGCATCAACAGAATTACTAATGTGAGTTAGGTAGTAACCCATTCAATACAATATGTAGGATTTAGGAAATGCAAGTAGGCAATGCAACATTGTAATTAATACAGTGAAACATGCAAGGCCACACGGGACCTTTCCATCACGCATCTGTCCCCCAGCTAATGTTTAATGGACAACAAAAGAAAGTGCTCTCCTCACACCTTCAACAACAGGTGTTGGTCAGGTGATCACACAACAATCACTGCCTGGTTTCTTATACCAGTTTTCAGCATGCTAACTTGCATTTGGGCAAGAATGCAAAGCTAAGGGGTCTTGGCACATTTTTATTGATCTGCATAGGTTATGTGCATGTAATTGTGTTTGTAGGCAAATTGTGGCATGGACAAATTCGAGCCACAACAGCTCTGCGGGGAGAAAATTGCAGTCATCACAAGGGAGGCGAGATGGAGTACGGCTGGGTAACAGAGACGCAGGGAGCCCATTGGAATCTCAGAACCTCTATTATGATTTATAGCTTGCACAATTCTTTAGGGCTTCAACATTATTCTTAGTAAATCTTTTCTGCATTGTGCATAAAATCGGGCAGCTTCAGCCAAGACAGTCTCAAGAAAGGGTGGTGCAATTTAACACCAGCAGGGCTCGACCAGTGCTCGAACACAGGAAAGATGCTGTTGTAGATTCACTGTGGACATTTGGCCCATTGTTTTGAAGCGTCTCTCATTTTAAGCAGTTGGTGCCTTTAACAGTAATTCAAACGTCGATTGTGGGTATTTTTCCATTTTTTCCAAAGATTTCGCATTTGTCCCTTTCGATCTAGCAAAGTATGCAAACAAGAAACAGAAGCTTGAACCACAGAAGCACAAAGCTGTCAATAGAATATATGAAAATGAAGACGTATACAAATAGCTTTGAGACTAAGGTGATAGAAGTCATAATGCAAAATCCATAAAAACAAGTCTTCTTTGATTACTGAGCAAACACAAATGGATGCAGAAAATTAGCATATTATGATTGTATAAATATGTTAGTGATACAATCTAGTGTCTTAATTTAAAACTGATGCATATTTGTTTATTCAGCTATCCTGTCTTCCATGTGCTTTATGTGCTTTTATTAAATTAAAAAAAGAAGATCACCTTCAAGTTTATTAATGATGGGCTCCTGGATGAAAGATGCCTTCAAAAAATCACAACATCTGTTTGCTGCACTCAGTTCTCAGCATGCTACACCTATTTCTCATGGTTAATGATGCTCATCCACTCCGCAAGTTTTACGGACAAATGTGGTCCTACACACATACATCATTCTGAATGAGTGGCCCTGATGAAGCATCCACAAGCCTGTTTTGCTCTCTCTGCTTTAACGTTAATGAATGACAATCCGGCCATATGATATCCGTGTGTTATAAATCTGTTTTCCATAAAAAAGGCTGAAATACAGGCTTCAATAACCAGCAGTCTCTAGGCAGTAGAGAATGGCCAATAACATCTTGTCTGGGTGCTCAACAGAAAAGTTCAAACTACCATAACTGTTAAATCATTCATGCTTTTATGACTTAAACAGGGCTCTGGAACTATATCATGCTCATGGCAGCTGTTCAAGAAGCTGGTGATAGACATTATCTGGTGACTGACTTTAGCATTGAGTTTAGTTTAACAATTAATATATCCCTACATTATGTATGTGTAAATACATGACCAAAATGTTAACTTGAATAAGTATAGCTGTACAGAAATAGTGTAAGGCTATGGTGAATATATCAAAAATCTGTTTGACTCAGAAGCAAGATGAATCAGTCTGAGGTCCTGAGAGTTCAAGTAGCACAATATGCAAGCACTTTTTATTCTTGGGAAGTTTGAAAATCTGAAAATGTAACTGAAAAATGAGCATGGACATACATTTCGGGTCAGAAAGGGTAAATGCTGGATTGTGGGTTGACAATTATTATTATTATTATTATTATTATTATTATTACACAGCTGTGTTCACAAGCTATCGCTCTGCATTGTACATAGTTGCTGTACCTGTTTCCTTCTCAGAACCAACAATACAAAGTACAAAAGTACAAAAACAAAGACAGAGCCTCAGTTTTTGCTACGTCTGCAAGAGATTTATAGTGACTGTCATGATATAGAAAGAGTAGCCAGATTGGCACAAGAAATGCAGTTGGAGCCATTTCCTTTCCAATGGAAATGCAATAGTTTTTCTGGTTTAGCATTACCGACCATTATTTAACCTTGTAATGTATTTATAACATTTTCTTCCAAGACCACATGCTGTTGAACTGGGAATTGACAATGACAGTGTAGTCCTTCCTTGTTCATATTCTTCCCAGGAAGAAAAAATATTTGGATCAAAATAGTTTGACATTGCTGCAAGTTACATGATTAGTCATGAATAATCAATAATGCACATTTAAAATGCTGCACATATGGGTACATCATTTTCAGGGTGAGGGTGGGGGAAAATATGCATGTATGTATTCTGCAAAGGGAAAACCATGTGGATCAGAATAAGCTACTCAGTTCTTCAGGTATTTGTTGTAAGTGTGGAGCTAAGCTTCAGTACAAGCAGCTGTAACTTCTCAGCTGGACCATGCAGAATAAGTCATTCCTTGGATGGGAACATAGAAACAACTTGGAGTCTTGCCCCCGGTTAAATCTCTTGACTAGAATTACAGTACAACAGTAATTAAGTCTCCATTATCTCCACTGTCCCACCTATGTCTGCAAGCCGGTCAGATGAAGTCATTTTTATTGCTTGTGTAGTCATTTGTTGTAATTTTATGCAATATGATACACATAGTAAACACAGATCACCCTGTTGTACCACAGAGACTCTGCTGTGTTTAGTCATTGCAGTGTATGTGTGGTATTTGGAATGTTTAAGCCCATGTGGTAACATCATATTCATATAAGAACTGTAACAGATGCTTTGTCAGTATTCTACATGAACATTTTCCCAAGTATTATCCTTAATTCCCAAGTATTACCCATTATCATTTGTAGTAAAATGTATGGTTTGCCTTCACATTGACACATTAGCAAAATCGAGTAAAAATCACGTTAGATGAAAACATATATGCTTGGATTCCTCAGTTTTCTCTATAACAGTACTGATCCAAAAAATGTATCACAACCAGAAAACTGTCACAAATTACACGCCTGGTCCTATCTGACCTCTCACACTTCCTCTGTTAGAAAGACAAAGCTCCTGGCAAAACAATGCAACCTGACATGCATGTTATTTGGACCCGACAAGGTTGCTAATGCTTTATGTATTCAGATAGTAGCCAAATTCCCAGCAGTCCATTTCACTCTTCATATCTTGTGACATTTCATGCATGCTGAAGTGCAGCATTCTACAACTAACACCCTCCTGCTTCCATGGTATTGTTGCTTGGCAAAACGCTTAAGGGAACAATCGTATTATAAACATATATTTTCCTCAGGTGCAAGTCTGAACAATAGGAGTGAATTATTGCTGTGCTGTAATAATGGGTCATGAATAGTTGGTAGATTAATGTTACACATTACTAGAAACAGAGATAAATAGGGTCACATTGTAACTCTGTTTGTTAGAAAAATTACACCTGTTCAAATGTTATGAACCTGCAAATGCTATTCTGAAGGTTAAATTGTATATTAGTCTAAAACAAATTGAGACAGAGCAAACTACTGGCAGTAAAACATTATTTAATGTCCTTGCAGGCAGTGTTACTATAGGGTGGGATTAAGATGCAATAAACCTCACTGAAATGTAAGAAAAATGGCCCCTCTAAACAATACAGCACAGAATGAATTGCTCAGTAGCACATAGTTTCAGAACTCCACAAGAGAGACATAAATTAAATATGTGGAGACATCTGGAATGCTTTACTTTCAAGAAAGCTATTTTTCTTATTTATAGTCATCTTCTTTTTCATTTGATTGAATATTATAGATAGACCTTGATCTGTTATAGTAAGTCAAACACAGTTTTGTTGATCAAAACAACTGCAGATGCAACTGTCATCAGTCAGCTTCGTAAGCATGTATATATCAATATTACAGGCGCTAATGTGACAATTCCTCCAAATGTATAATTAGTCTTCCAGTCCAGATTGATTTTGTTCTTTCTCCCTCTTCCTTTCCTTTCTCCTCTCTTCCTGTTTTTCTTAAACATATAACCATTGGCAGCATTGCCCAAAATGGCTTAAATCTGACACACAGATTGGTTGTATGATGGTAAAAGATGACACTAGGAGACCAATCTGAAACAATGCTGGTAAAGTGTGCCATCTCAAAGGGTCCCCGTATTATGTCACTGCTCCTGAACCAGGAAGTAATAGAAAAATACTGTGTTGATTTTTCTAACACAGCACAGTATGAGAGGGTGGATCTGTTCCACTCCTTTTTTAAAACATGTGGAACATTAGGTTCAAATGCACTGTGCACCTCGTCTTTCCACATCAGAATAATTTAAGAGCTCCCATGTCAATAAATCTGTGGGGAAAAAATTCAATATAAACTGTAAGTCATCCGATAAACAAATCACATAACTGCTTCCACACATATAAATGTTTATATCTTGTAGCATGTGTTTAACTCCCTGAATGTATACAATGATATTTCACGGAATCCCTTTATCTTGATGGATGGTTTCCTTAATACAAAGAATCTATGGATTTGCACAGGTTGCTGCATATAATGACTCACAGTAGAGAATCTCTCATCTCTGACATTTTCCTGGAGAGGAAACTCATCATCTAAACTGCTTTAGTGTTAGAAATACCAAGGAGATGATAGAATATCATCTGGCTTCCTAATCCTCTATTGATTTGTTTATGTCCAACTTATTGGAACTAATGGCACTGGTCACATGAAGAGGGGGAAAAGGAGAACAAATCTGCAGTGGTCTAGACTGGGAGTCTTCTGCAGTACTGGTATTGACCATCTTATTGACTCTTTTGTCTGAAATCTTTGCTAGGGGGCTCACACTACGTCCAGACATCACAAAGTCATCTAGAATGAGGAGGTCTCCAGCACTTAAGGCCCTGAACTGCAAGAAGATTTCAGCCACCAGGAGAGTCATTGGAGGAAATCTTGAAATTCTTTTCAGATTAGATATACAATGAGTTACTGTACATTAAATCAAATGGAACAAATCTTGCGTCATCAAGAGATAGAAAAGACAGTGGTGCCTACATGCAATTGGTTTTGCTCATTGTTGATGCCGTAAAATGGTAACAGTAATTATTGCAATCTCTCACTATTATTACATTATACACTAAAACTCGCAGAGACAAAGCCACGTGATATTTAGCCATTGAGAGCTTAGTATCATCAGCCTGGACAGACCTGTAATATGCTGTATGGGTGTGCCAGACCAAACGGCCTTCAAATGATTACTTCCAACCACAATTAAATCATGAACTACGCACTATGAACTATGGCCATGCAAAGTTTTCACGCAGTGACTGTGATAATGATTTCTTTCTCTATCAGAAAATTCCTCTATACTGATAATTACTGAAAATTAAACTACATATGAATAAATCACCTGGTTTTATCTTTAGTTCAGTTTTAAGTTTCAATCGAAAAACATTTCTACACCAACATGGTACTTGATAATCCTGTATTGTAGAACTAATTCATGGGGCCTGTTTGATCTTGGAAGCAGTACAGTAGGGCAACCTTTGATTGTAATGTGAAACAGTATATTTGAATAACTTCATATAGCATTATACAGCACTAAACAAGCACCAAACAAGAATGGCTTCATAGAGACTCCGATATTTTATTAACTGCTGGCCTCATTTGTACAAGCGATGCCTACCACCTTTTATGTGCTTTGCACATAAATTGAGGTCTAAGTACATTTCAATCCATTCAATAAATGTTTTTAAAATACAAAAATGTTTGTTGTTGATCTAAATGGCTTTAAATAATGGCTAGAATAGAACAGAATAGTGTGTGTGTGTGTGTGTGTGTGTGTGTGTGTGTGTGTGTGTGTGTGTGTGTGTGAACCATCTGTTATGAAAGAATATACATAATGTTATTCATTAAAATGCTATCCTCTCCTCTCCAAGAGGTAGATGGTCCAATGGAGATATTAAAGTGCTGGCAGGGAACTAAATAAGTAAATTCCAGCTTTGTGAGAGAAAGTTTTCTGAGAGCCATGGCAAAATAATTCTAAACTCCTAATACCAGGGGTAATATCACAAAAATATGTCACTATGAACCCACCTGAGATGGCTTGAAATGATGTTACCTGTTGTTGATAGAATAAGACTGTCATAAAGTGAAACTCACAACTCTATACAACACTATTTCCTGTTAACTTTAAGTGGACATAATGAGCTTGCAATCTTAGAGTAAAAACAAATACTAAAAAACTCTTTCTGAGCAGCTATTACAAAATAAATCAATATAAAATATGACAGTCCAATTTTCTGCTTTAAGAATCTTTAACATGGATACACTGACACAAATCATTTGATTGTGGTCTAAATACTCAGGCTGTACATGAAACAACAAACATCATTTCAAAGTAAAAGATGTGGGTAGGGATATTTAGTAGCTTGCAGCTGGCTCAATGAAATGTGAATGATAAATCAGGGAAAGCATATTACTCCAATTTTCCCTGGCCCATGTAACAACAAAGTATACAGACACCAAATCAGTTTTAAGGGAACCCGGGGGCTACAAGACCAGGATGGCTATGTGAAACATTCATAATTTATGGGTATTTGATGTAGTGATATGAGGAAACTTCAGACGAATTTTAATGGGCCTAAGAGCAGACACTGGTAAATGGCTATGTGTGTGTATATATATATAGTTTTGTAGATGCTTAGAAATGTTCTTCTGTGTTCAAACTCCTCATCATCCAAAAAGTCATTTCATCTTCTCATTTCAATGCCTTATTGATCCAACTCAGATCTTATAAAGACCATTACACAGCCCTGCCTCTGGCTACCATGGAATGTCCGATACAGTCAACAAAGGAGAGCAATTTTCATTGATCAAGTTCTTAGCAAAGCATAGAAATAAAGATTAATAATACTCCTCAATACATCCTTACATCTATTAGGGACTAATGAAAAACTACTGTAGTATAAGCAGACCATTATCAACCCTTTAATATGCTTTTTTATTTGCAAAGTCACACTTTTTGCTTTCACAAAGAGTAGCAGTAAAATAAATCACATCAACTGAAAAGTCAGTGTTTTCTCTTCCAATAGAGCGATAATACATTAATCTTTCAGTTATAAGCTTTGTGGCTGTAGACGTTATTGATCAGGAGCAGGCTTTTATTATAGTTTTCTCAAAGAGCAAACACAAACACACACACACACACACACATTTATATATAGAGGAAGTTAAATATTCATCAAGGGGCATTCCACAGCTATTGCATTGGTAATCACAATATAATAGAAATAATTGAGGAAAGCAAGTTTTGGATGCTCATTTGTTTCCCCATTAGAAAATCTCTCTCCTTTGTGATTCAATTAACATTTTTGGACTGGCAGTGCACAAAGAGCAGGCTTATTTGAATCAACCTCCTGTCAAGTCTAATCAAAGAATGGAAACTAAAAGACGGACTAAGAAACAAAGGCAGGCAGAAAACAAGATGGAGAGGCGATAAGGTGGACAAGAGTTGTCGTGATGGGGAGACAAGGCAGGGCAGCATGCTGGCTTTCGTCCAGCTAAGAGAAGACAAAAAGGCTAATACTGGTGTCACACTACATAAGCAAGGTGGGCAAATCGGGGGACAGTGTAATATACAAGATGGGCGTCTGCAGCATTTGACATTTTACCACAAAACCTGAATTCCTGAGAAACACAGCACTGTATACAATCTCATAAATATGCAGGCTATATTTAAATAACTTGCTTTTTTATTTCAACAGTCCACTTGAGCAAGGTTTCCATTCATTAAACTCCATTATGTACACAGATCTATTAATCCCACAGGAAAGCAACACTCAGAAGTGGGTTAGCATGTCCCTGGCATACTATTTCTAGGACCAATTTGTCTGTATTTGTTATATATTCCCATTGGTAAATGCATAGATTGTTCCGCCATCAGGAAGGATACAGATGGGGTATGGTGATATGTTTATTTATATTTCAAAACAAGCTAACAAAGCTTTGCTTCATCCACATGCTTCATGTCTACAAACAACGTGCACACAAAATGCATTTGTTTAATATTATTGTTAATAATATTGTTTAAAATTGTCATATTTCAAATGCTTTAGTGATGTTAATTGAGGAATAGTTCTTCCATGAGAAGAATGAAACCTGTCTCAAGGGGCCTTGAGATCCCATAGTCATTATACACAGGAAACTATTCACAGTCTATTTTCAGTCTATATGAAATATACACTTGCAATAAATAATTGTGGATCACAAATCAAAATAGGGTTGACACATCAAAGAGCAGAATGAAGCGCAATGAATCACAACAGGTCAAATACATATATTCTCTACATACACCCTAATTCATCATTACTCAGTGCATGACTACTCTGGAATTGAAATGAGTATGTACCCCAGTGAAACAGTTTTGCTATAGCCTACTACCATTTATGGACAATTTCAATTGTGTAAGCAATCATGTTTTTGACTGTGAAGAGAACAATGGTAAATACATCTGGCATAACCCATTTTAAGAAAAAAAAATATCAATGGGCTTATACGAATTATCTGTATGTTTTTGCTTCATGCTCTGAAAAATGAGCTCTTGATATTTTTCCTGCCCTGCAGAGAGCTGCATTGGTCTAGCTGCTGGTAGGAACATATGCCAAAACATGTTTTTATGTTTCCAACATTGATAAATAATGGTAAAATGTTGGTGAAAACTGCATGCCAGTGGGTGCTCTGGCCATTGCTCCGGTCAGTTAAGCAGGGCCTGTTTTTGTACAGCCTGCTGAAGCGAACATCTCTCTTCAGCACCCTAACCAGCAATACTTACTTACCAAACAAAACGGGAGCTGCCGAACAGAACCCTATGGCTTCTGTTTAAAAAGTGGAAGGGTCATGTAAACTTGCAGAAACAGGAGGCTCTCCAAGAGGGAGAAACAAGCGCTTCTTCAGGCTCAACAGTGTTTGCTGAGAAAGGATCGCTGGCACGGCAAACACCTCTGTATCCCCACTTGTTCCCTGCTGACAGAGCAGTGAAAGAATCTTGGAGAGGGCTCTTTACAACATTACACTCTATTCAGCTTTGCCAATTAAGTTCCCTCAGTTCCTATGAGCCTAACTTCAACAGTAGGTACTCATGAAGAGGCAAAAGAAATTTTACAGACATACACAAATAGTATGTTGGAGTACTATAGCTGTTGCAGTTGGAAGTAGTCAAGGCTTACTTTTAATATCAGTATTCTCTGTATATTCTTTTTTATCATGACAGGAAATTGTAAAACCTGGTTTGTTTTTGGTTTTATCTTTTCCAGGACATAATTTCAGAGCTTAACACTGGAGCTTTCCCATGCATCACTGAAGAGTGACAAAGGTGTTAAAAGAGAAAAACTCGAGAGGAAAACCAGACAGAGGGTGGCATAAATTATTACACCTATCTGCACCTCTTGCCTAACGTGCTACAAAGTATTTAATTCAGTTTGCTGGTATATTAAAAATACTTTGTAAAAAATATGCATGTTTTTACATCAACTAATTGTAACAGAAGCTCAATACAGAGATTATAGGGTGTTGCAGTGAGGCATTTATATTTTGTCAAAGGAGGGTACCACTTCAATAGCTACCTGCCTGAAATAATATAAAATAATATGCAAACATGCATTGCTTCTAAACTTTGATGTCATGTTTTCTTTACATGTAAAAGCCACAGTTGCTACACTGAAACAGCTTTGGTTGGATGTTGTAAATGTGTATGGAGGTCTCCCTATCTAATGTCATCAGAGATTGCTTAAGTTCAAAAAAATCTTTGAGAACTTAATAGCACTGTATTGTTTATTCATGTATTATTATCTGACATTGGGAAATTCCCTTTTCCAGAAAAATAAGTAGGAAACTTAACAAGATCTGTTCCTTTTCAACTTGCCCAGCATGCAGTAGAAGTGTAATTTATTTGCACTATAGCCTGCTGCTGGCTGATTAAAAACATAATGCTAAACCTGAGACACCATCACTTAGCAATGGACAAAACTGTACAGTGGGATGGTTTGCAGTCATTTTGACATTAGCTGTTAAAAACAATAACACCCACAGTTACACCCATGTTCTTTATTTGCATGTCATTACAGTGATGGATAAAAGGAAAACATGACTGTGTTGCCATGGTACTGTGCCTTTCATTCACTGAGTAATGATTTTTATTGTTTTTTATTACTCAAGTGACAAAATAAGGACTGTGTTGGATACAGTAGATGACACAGAGATTCATTCATACACACCACATATTTGTTTGTTTGTATTGTTTTGTTTTGTTTTTGGGTAAACATCATTGTGATTAATGCCTGTACACCTAATCATATCACTGATGAACAAATGAAATAGTGAAACAAACATGCATACAGAAATTGGATGATATTGCTGTTTCCACAGGATGGTATTGTAAATGCTATTTCAAATACAAACAACTACTTACAAAATATTAGGCCAACAGAAATGTTTCACACATTGATAATGGCAAAGTATAAAAGAGGTATATTTACACCTCCAGTGTGATTGTCATCTCATCAACTTATTTTGGTAATATTGTATTTGTGTTGACATTTTGCCCATTTCTCAAGGGGAGATGGCCCGGGAATGATCACATTGGCAATTTGCATATGATATGCCACTTCTCCTTTCATTTTTGCACAAGTAGGTAATATGAGGCAGTACTCAAGAGGGAAAAAAAACATACATGGAAATAAACATTTTTATTTGCCCTAAATTAACTAAGCATGTGGCTGCATCTACAAATTTGTAAGGTGTCTTTAAAAAACAAAGAAACATGCTGCTTGCCTTTTATTTTTCTCATCTGAGAGGCAATTAAAAAAATAATAATTACTAAAATATTTAGCATGAAATTTTATTTAAATGTATTTATTATTCATATATGATTTTATTTGAATTTGTTTATGTGAAGCCTGTTTCTAGGATGTCATCCACATGGTCATGGGTTTTGGCCTGTTAAGGTGCAACCAGTAAAAGAAAGAAGCACAGTTCTTTTCAGAATACTAAGACATGACTCTGACAATGGCAAATGGTGAAATATTTTCCTTGAAAAATTAAATGAAAAACAAATCAAAGGGGAAAAGGAAGCAAAACTCTGTCTTCTGCCATTTTTTTCCAATAGTGTGCCAATCAGAACCATATGGTGGTGTGAAGCTCACAGTAAATAGACCACAAAAACACCAAAATGTTACATATACATCAGGGATTACATATGAAGTCATTTAAAATGAACTATCAAATGAATTATGACATAGGATAGGCTAAATAAAGTAAACATTACCATCCAGTACAGAGTCACAACCCACTGCTGATGTAATGAAACAGACTGGGATCCAAGTGCGGTTAACAGTTTAATGCCAGAATCCAAAAGGCGTGGTCAGGGACAAAACAGGTCGTTAACGGGAATCAGAGGAGCAACAAAACCAGAATCCAAAATCACACAAGCAAGGTCCAAAAAACAGGCAAGAGGTCAAAAACACAGTAACAACAAGATGGAGTGACAAAGAGTAGTCTCAGTAATGAAACAAAGAGTCAATACCTCACAACGAGGTAACAAAACTGAGTCCTTATAAAGGCAGGGCTTGATTGGAATGAACCACAGGTGTGGTGGAGCCAGGCTGAGCAGGGCGTGGCTGAGCTGGCTGAGCGGGGCGTGGCTGAGCTGGCTGACTGGGAGCGGGTGTGACAGCTGAGTAACTACTAAGCTAGCTCCCGAGCCCCAAGTCGTAAACACTAGTTAGCCACTTAGCTAGACAAAGTACCCATTATACCATCTCATTTCGCCTATGGGATTAGGGGACCCTCTTCTAAACTTCTTAAAACATCACACAGAAAAGTGTGAAAAATGCAGAAAAATCTGCCCTCATGCCATCTCTTCCCTGTTCCCTATCATTGATTGTTGTCCAATATAGCAACAGAAACCAAGGAGGCGTACCCCATGGAGAAGATCTGTTATGTCATCTTGAAGCTTTACTGAAGGTGATGCACCTTCTACTGCAGTACTCAGCTACCAACCTATCTGACCATCTTTTTTCAAACACACAACTTTAACTATTGTGCTATACTTGTACTACTGACACTGACACAGGAAGTATTTCAATAACTTGACAAGAATTCCAATTTTAGAATTATTTCATGTGAAAAATAATTATGCGAAATCTTATCTTTACTGTGATGGCAGCTTATTTGGAAGATATGTTATTTATGTGTATTCACTTTTTGGTTTATGGTAGTGGTTCCCCCTTAGTTCTCAGTTAACACAACTATACAGAACGATAATATAACAAACAGCATGGATTCCAGTTAGGGGTCATCTGATCATTTTTGATTCAAAAGCTTGTCATGTGGCTCATCCACTCCAGTTCTGTATTCACCTGCCACAACAACTAAGGCCCATATTTATCTTAGTTATACAGCATGACTCCCAGAGGATTAGGAAGCCATATACACCTTTGAAAGGCAGCAGTGTTAAGATCAACTAAGTATACAGAAGGGTGGAAACACAGGAGGAAAATATGAATGCTATAAAACACCATATTAACTCCCTGCAGTGGTCCTTTAGATAGAGGAGGAAGTGTGAAGGTAAATTAAGTGAAGGTACCACAGGCTTTTGTTGTAAGAGTCTGATAAGCCTCACGCTAGCGCATGAAAGAGTGTCAGAAAGGATATGGTCATTAATTCAAATTTTTACACTTGCCCTCATTGCCAGATGGAAGCCGGACAGTGACTATTCATAATTATATGGCCATGTGAGAGGGAATGGTTTGGAAAGATAAAGAACAATGTGCATTCTGTTCCAAAATATTTATTTGTCAGAATATTGATCCAAATGCACAGAGGGGGAAAAACAAAACAAAAATAAGGCCACTGTTATTATTTTTTTCTGGAACCAACCAATCAACAGCATGCCCATGGATTAACAATGTCATGCCTAAAATTAAGGATGAACATTTCACAGTTCACTTTGCTCACTGTAGCAGGCCATAACCATAAGTGCTGTTATATTTTATTTTAATTTATTTAATTTTTCCTGTGAGAGGGACCATTTGCATCAATGCAAGCAACAGGATGATACTTATTTCATAAAGAGCATGCACATGGTATATTGGGTTCTGTTTTCAGTACAATAACATAATCTGTAAAAAAAAGTGAGATGCTCAGTCTCAATGCAATATTAACAACCTTGTACCATTGTTAGGGTAAATGATTACTTTTACTGGAAATGTCTCTTTGGAATTGATGCACACTGGTAGTGTTTTAATTCATCAGGAGCCTTGATTTATACAACAAGTCATATGTCTCAGAACATGCAATAAAGGTGAAAATTACTTCTGTCAGTTTCTTTCGTTCATCGCTTTCAGATGTCATTAATCAGATGCTGGAAGCTGACAGTAAAGCAAGCTGACAGGAACATCTCCCTATACTGCATTTAGAATTTGAAATTAAGATAATGTTGACTCAAAGCACGTTGTTCAAAGATGCATTAAAATCCACTCCTTATTGATATCTCGAAGGAAATTGCAGAAACAACGATGCCTTATAGTATCAACATTTGTGAGCATTTATTCGACACCATGTGAGAACATTTCCATTCAATTCACTCTTAAATACATGCAGAATGGTAGAAACATTCATTATGAATATTCTGTTCATTTCTGTTTCCATTTATCCCTTTTATTTCTGTTTCCCTTTATCCAGCTGACAGTTGTAGATTGTCAGTTGTGTGACCTGGCTTGCCTTTAAAATCCATGCAATAGGTCAGGAGAAGTGGAGGCTACCCACCCACCATCTCTCACTTAGAACACGGCAGAGCCCTTGTGGTTTCAGAGAGATAGACTCCGCATTTCTAAGAAAACTTACTATGTAACCAATCAACGCCTTATGGCCATCAAGCAATTATTTGCCCATCACATGAGAATGATTTAGAACTCTGGCATTGGCTGGATTTGAACGAGCAAGAGCAGCAACCAGCACACGCTAGTTCCAACCTCATTTAGATGTTATTGACCCTAAGGCTCTTACTAAACTCAACACTGCATGTAGGATATAGGGGGACAAAATTATATACTGTACACAGTTTTGAGGGGGCTGGGTTTATTTTGCATTCTTGAAGTTCTGTTTTCACCACCAACTGTTCTGAAGTATAAATCCATGTCATTATATCAATTTATTTTCATGTCACTTGTGCGGGCTAGTTTGTCTAATTCAATGAAAGGAAAATATTTAACATTGGATGTGAATACACTTGCTCCTTCCAACCTGCCCACCTTGTCTGAAAAAAATAACTTGGTTGAGCACATGCAGCTACACAGATAATCTGAAGTGTGCAAACATTTGAAGATAGACAGTAAAAAAAAAAAAAAAAAAAAACAATTTGTCATTCATTTTATATGAATGCATTCCAAGGAGGCTTCAAAACACAGCATTTTCTTTGGTTTGAGTGCATGGTGATTTGCCAGGCTACACCTCACAGGGCAACAAGCCCAGGGCACTGTGCTTGCAAATACAGTTTGATCGGCTGTAGTTTTGGATTTCCTTTTGAAGAGCTGTACCTCATTTTGACAATCCCAGAGGGGAGAGGCCAGTATCGCAGTCTTTTCTGTGCATTCCTTCACAGCAAACAGTCCATATGCTTGCTGTTAGCTTGGTGCTCTGCTGTTATTTCTCCAACTTGTTTGTGTAATGACGACAGCTGTTGTGTTAGTGCTGAAGTTGTGAACAAATAAAATGGATATAAATACGCTGTATTGAAGACAACGCAGTCTGCCTTGATGTCCAAATGTGATTACCTTCGAAAAGCTGATAGGACCTGATGGAGAGCAAAACTTGGCCCAGAATCTTTAACTGCGTTAATAATATTAACTGTCTGTGTGCAACAAAATGATGAGTATCATTTAACTAATGAGGCTTAATTTAATTTGATTTTTTTTCACCAAGTATTTCAAGTTGTTCCAGCACATTATGTCACATGTATTTAACATAACCATTTTTATTGGAAAGACGGGTCACTTTTAAGTGCATGTTTATGGTAAAATGTCTTACTTTTGTTTGAAACAGAAAGGAGGATCAGGGATAGTTTTACTGTCGGTCTAAGGTGCCTCCCTGGGAACTGGGCATGCAGAGAGGCCCTCAATGCAATGGGGATGATCACAGGGTCAGTGTGAAATTCTAACTGACTGATCCAGGGCAAAACTGGGATTACAGCACTTCCCAACTGAATTTTATCCATACTACAATAATCTGTCTGTAAAAAAGAAAAAAAAACCCATCAAGTGAGCCATAGCTCTTAAATGTTGCAGTTCACAGCCACTGTGGGAAAGCCTACATTGATTCATGTCCAGTTCATTCTATAAATCACTATTTATTTATGTCCGGTCACTTTGTTTGAGAATGTTGGTGCCTCTCAGATAAGAATCGCCCCAAAGGATTGCCCAAAAAGCAACGCCCCTGTATGTTTTTTTCCTTAGCCAAAACATATACAAAAAAGAAACTCGCAAACAGAATTTGTTGTTTATGCTCAACATTTCCACATAATTCCTTTGTACCTCAAGTGCATGAAGACATAAGAGCATGTATCCCTTGCATGTGAAGCTGTCCCAATCATCAGCATCACCAATACCATCCAGCCTGAGAGATTCTCAGTCTGAAATATACATCAATGACTGTTGCGAATGACACATGTGACAGGCTGTCGTAACTATTTGGATTCAGTGTCTGTGCCAACAGGATGGTTAGGCAGAGATTTTGGTGGAATAGAATTTGCTCTTTGTCTGAAGCATGTGTTTATGCTACACCTATATGTACAGGGGTATGGATTTATTTATTTTTATTTAGGTATGGAAAAACAGCCAAAATTGCTAACAAAATACATATTAGTAAGATAATGTTTATTATTTTGTTTCTTTTTAAAAATTCATTTCATGATTTCTTAGAGTAGAATGTAAATCAGGGTACTAATCTCCTTCCACTCTTGGTTTCAGCATACAGATACAATTTCCTGACAGACAGAACAGATAGGAAACAGTTCATCCACAACTAGGGGGAAAAAAAGAAAAAGAATATTGAACCTCAGAAAATTGAAAAGTGTGACATGCCAAGAAAGATTCTTCAACGTCGCGCCCATTTACTGTAGAGATCTCTTCTCATTTGCTGATGTCTTTGGAAGAAATGGTTTTATCTCCAATCAGTCTGTATTTTGTTTAATTATGCAGCACACTGACAGAAATGCTCTTTCTGATCGCATAAATCACATGGCTGTGACACCCAGCTCAATAGGGGCTGCTAGAACAATACAGTGAGAGCTATCGACTACATCTCTCAAGTCCACAAGGTGTATCATTTAGCCAAGAGTGATAATTAGATGCAGAATTTACAGAAAACTGCCAATAGTCATGCCAATAAAGGGACTCTTAGCATCTATCATCCTGCAAATCAATGCCATTTTTCAGCTATGAATTCCAGAAAATGATAGCTTTCAAATAAATGGTGGAAGGGAAACACGACACTCCTTGGGGAGGAATAAAACAGCTCAATTTTCCCACTCAGAACAGCTCCCTGACTGCCTCACTCGATGGAAAAGGTCACAGGACATTACAGCAAAATATCTCTGAAACAAGATGTAGAACATCGCTAGGACAAGACAAGCGGGCCGAGCATGGCGGAAAAGGCCTCTATATATCTCTGACCTGACAGATTTAAGGCCGGGGTCACCAGGCTCTAAACTCAGCAAGAATTGAAGGTCAGTGACTGGTCTGGGTATTAGAAATATAATGCAGCCATTCTCATGGCTAGATGAGCAAATTAACGTTAAACAATGCAAAATGAAATATTCGGTGGCAAATAAAGAGCGCTCAGGCTTGGTCCTCTGAAAATGAGGAGCACTTAAACAATAATGAGCGCCATAATGAGGATCGCTGTAACTACAATGTCTTTCTTTCCAACTGAAAAAATATTGTTCTAACACTAAAAAATGAGATTTATGTGTCATTTCTATGGTAAATGTGGACACTGTAATAACTATATAAATTGGAATGACCGAGGTTAGTACAATGAAACTTAAAACTGCTAAAACAACATAACAGCATATTTTATGAAAAAAATATTATTACTGGGGAAATCTCAGGCTATTGAAGTTGCAATGTTTTAAGAACATGTTTCTTAGCCTTCCACTGTGATTGATTTTTGCCCGTAAAGAACTATAGTACTCCACTTTGACAGGCTCTGTAATAGCACAAAATTACTGACATTATCTTCACATTCACTTTCTCAGCTACAAATATTTTCAATCCTCTCTAGATGTAATCAAAAACTTAAGGCCCTAGTCTCTGACGCCGGCTGCAAGGCTACTGTTAGTTACATAGGCTATACTTGAGCCTTGTGCATGAAGGTAAAATGGTGATCTAAGTTTGCGAAGTGGTAAAACGCTTCAAATGCTGCTGTTTCTTCCTGCTAGGCACGGCCAGCAACCTGACAGTGATTGGTGACTTGTTACATTATCATTAGAGGCTGTGCATTTAATGACATGATGAGAGGACACGTTTTTTTTTATCACCTTAGTCTAGACTGGATTTGAACCCTGCTCCTTTAGGTGACAGACAAGTGCTCTATGGCAGGTTATTAATCATGTGCGCTGCCCAGAGGAGTCATACTTAATCCCACGATGGCATCCTCGCCATCAAGCCCCCACTGACAGTGGCTAAAAAAAAAATGATTTACACAGATCAATCACCCGACTCATCAGCTGCCGAACCGGCGGCTAGTCCTCAATGCAACATTTTAAAAGCCGCTGCTGACAGATGCATTCCCCCGCCTGATTAAAGGCTCTGTCTCCCTAACCTTTTATTTGAAGAATGATCGTCGCTGAGTGACAAATACTTTCCTGTTTGGTTCAAGGCGAGGATATTGACATTCAGATTCACAAGGCCTGCACTGAACAGATGTCACTGTTGGCAAGTGGCTTGATAGCAACAGCAGGTACACCATGGGGGAGGGGGGGCAAAACAACAACTGTGTCTGGCCCGGGTGAGAGACCCTCAACAAGTGAACATTTTTATGACTCGCGTCCAGTCCTTTCCCCTCCACAATTATCATCAAAGAACATCTGGTTGTTGTTCCGTGCACACCCTCCCCTCACAAGTGTCCTGGCCTCACCTTGACCCAACTTTCAATTGTATTGGATGTTATTGCTAAAAATAAACAGCACCGAGGAGTGAAGTGACCCTTTGTATGAGAAGGGCGTCCTCCCTCGCAACAACATCCATAAACACGCCGCTGTGAGGGGAAATCCCACCGCAAGCGCGGCCGCTTCCGCGCTAATGTCATCCCTGTTGACAGCCATGCAAAATGGAAGTTGCGTCTGCGGTATCCGATATGAAATCAAAGTCAACGCGCTTGTTGCTTTAAGCTGATCCTGCTGTCCGCTTTAACATTACCGCACTCCAGTAGAACCAGCTGAGCGTCAAATGTTTCCTGACAAGCAACCTGATACACACAAGAAGGTGGAAGCTGGTTCTTACCGCTCCTCCCTACCACAGACTGCAATATATACTGTAGGGTGTGGACGTTAGTGCCACATGGAACATTGTCTTATATTTTAGCAATGCTGTGTTCATTTCCAATCACTACACTCACAGTGACGACTGCATTAGCAAACAGGTTCACACTCAAAGGTTACTGTTCATTTGCAGTAAGAAATGTTTATTTGCATGGATCCTGAACTGACATCTCCTCATTCCTTGCAATAAGCACTGCAAATACATCATGCACATTTTTGTGTGGGGTTAATATATTCATATAACAGATGATGGAAGGCCTGAAAAACTACAGAAGTACTGTAGGAGACAGTAAAGGAACATACACATATTAAATCTCATACATTAGGAAATACATTAGCTCTGCTGGATTAATTTCTGGTAAAAAATGATGCAAGTGATCTTGTTCAAGGTTACACTGTAATCACTGTTGCACTCTGCTGCCTTGGAACAATATTTGAAAGTTGAGAGTGAAAAACTACATTAAATGTGGAAAAGCTGAAATAAGGGTCTGCGCTAAGCAAATGTAAAAACATATGCGTCCAATCAATATTTATCTCTCTCTCATATTGTATCTAGGCTATTCAAAAGACATGAAGGCCTGTACTTGCAATACTGTTATGGAACTGTTTGGCAGTGTGGGTATAATTCACCCTTGCTCCTCATGTGTCTCTTTAATAAGGCCACTCAATTAGCACATTCACAAGAAAGGTAACACCTTCCTCACAAAAGGTGCACAAAAAAAAAAGAGAAGGTGTGTCAAAGACAGACAGCGTCAAGACCTTTAGGAAGTGATAGCTCATCTCTAGCCTGCCTTCTCATACTGTAACCAGTTAGCACACTTCAAAAAACTTGCAGTTTAAAAGGGGGGAAAAATCAATGAAGAAATGTGTAGTTCTGAAAAACGCAGCGTATGTCTGAGTACACATGAGCAATGTGTACATAGCTATTCCAGTAGGTGCTGAAGAGGGATTGATAAAGTTTCCAGTAGCTGCATGTGTAAAGCAGCTGGAGTATGCATTATCCGGCCCTGTGCATTCAGGCTGCTGCTCTCCACACTACTGCTGATTCTTTAAGCTTGTTTTTGTGGCATGTGTCTTTCATAACCTTCTGCCCTCCCATGCCTTCTGGGTAGTTTCAATTGAGGATAAATCCCAAAAAATACCCCACTGTGAACCATGTTTGTAGTCTACACAGCATCTATACATTAGGGTCCTTTCAGAGCAGTGTGCATTCTGGCTGTCTTTTTATCTATTATCAAATAACTTAGTATGCCACAATAAATGGGATTATTTACCAGAGTACAAATATGGAGGTGGGAGCTATTCCCATCCTAACTATTCCTCGCTGCCTTCACCTCTCTCAACTTTCCTGTTCCATTATGACTATGGGTGGGGAAAGCAACCTCACCCTTACAGCCAGGTGTGATCTCTGTCTTTGCCATTGAAGTCAATGATTAACTCTTTATGTACCATGCATCTCTTTTGTCAGTCAATTTGTCATAAATGCCACACAAGTCCTTTGTCTGGAAATTCATGGCTACTGGACTGACTGCTCATTCAATGGTTGTTATACAAATCTGGTAAACAGACAGGACAGCTTTAATTATTATCTTTTGTTGAGAGCTTCATTGTCCAAAGCTCGGAAATAGCTTACTGAAGGCAAAGGCTTTACCTGTAGCATTCAAGGACAGGAGGGTCACATGTCACCCACAATATGAATTGGTTTCCTTTTTCTACTCCATTAAAAGGAGCGTATTAAAACAGAAATGGAATCCCTGACCTATTGCACTGTTTAGTTTGGCATATGACCAGAGGAAAGTATGTGTAGTCTGTTATTTGTACTTACCGACTACAATATATCAGCACTGTCTATGTAGATCAAGGTCAGAATACTGGAAGTTTATAGTAAAGGGCATATTATGTCTCTTAACCCTTGAAAAATGATGCACAGAAGAGTAAATGAGAGTCAGACAGTATTTTATTCAAAATAGTTAATCCTGATATTTCTCTTATCTTAAAATATCCCCTCATATGAGATTGCAATCCTCAGAGGGAACTTTCTTGTTGGATATATGACAGGTCAAAGGTCACACAAAAGCCCAATTTATTTCACATCTTCCCTATCTGGTCACAGAATAACGCTTCAGTGTGGAATTCAGAAGATGATCAATCTAACAATAAACTGTAGAATTCTGCTAAGAAGTGGATAATGGCTCTAAGTGAACAAAAACAGAGAAACCATCTGACATTGTTAGATATTTACCCAAGGCTATTTGAAAAACTAACCAAAAGTCAACATATGCATGAAGAAAATTCTGGAAAATTCTTTCATCTGATGCTGCACTTTTTTAAGGAGGGGTCAAAAAACCTTCTACTGCATGTTCAAAATAAAGCCATTTTGGCCCTATCTATGGCGATCAAGAAAAATTGATATTCAAAGATTAGAAACATTTGTTGAAATGTTAATAGTCATGTTAATAATAAACTTCATGTGGAAGAATACAATTATTGAAACAAATGCATATGCCAAAAAAAGTACTTGAGGGAAGTGCTCTATTATCCATGAATTTCAGAGTAATTGTACTCTATTTTCCATACAGTGAACACATTTAAGGCTCTAATGTTGGTTTCCTTATAGAGTGAAGGATGGACTAAAGAAATGCCATAATGAAATGATCAGATTTAAAAGTGCCCACTTAGGTCCACTCATAATCTCAGGGTACAAATGTCATTTGGATTTAGCATTGGTAACAATTGAAATGACAATCATATATTGATTACACAGCATTCTGGGGAAAAATGGAAAAGTCAAAATTTGCATTGTTCAATGGCTGCAACATTACATGGGCAAATATTAATTGGACATTTGACTTTAATGTCCATGATCTAATTTATACAGATTATACTTTTGATTTGAGAGTGGGTAAATGCTTAGTTTGAAATGGCTCTTACTCTCAATAGAAATAATGTTGTTGTGTTGTACGATAATATATCCTTCTCCATAATAATAACAACAAAAAAAAGGACATCTGTAATATGCTTATGAAAGTATAACATCCTGGAATCACCACAGAAGGGCTTATTACTGCCTCTGCAAATTAAAGTATTTACACACTGCAATACACCTTGTAACACAGGTACATTGCTATACTGTAAAATCCTGGGGGCCCCCTGCAAAGTATACAGGTAAAACTTTTTTACCCACATTACTTGACCTGTAGGGAGTCACATACACTTACAATGGGTTCATTTAAATTTCAACCTGTGCACCAAAGACAACCCACTGCATCAGAGTGCCTCCTGGATTAGACTCTCTTGCTGCATGAACCAGGGGCATCACTACGACTTGAACACATTCAGGGCTGATTATGGTAGTCATTGCAAACATTAAAAACTCAGCGTTGGACAGTATAAAAGGCAATCATACAGTCACAGATCCCAAAGATACCTAAACTAACCCAAATACCCATGAGATCTAATTACCTGTTTTTATTTACTGAAATTAGTTTCTTTGTGAGTTGTGCAGGTTGGCCTGGCAGTTAATGTAGAGGTAAATAGCACAGAAGTCTTTCATGTCAGGTAAAATCGGAGCTAAGACAGCTGTCACTCTGGCTTGCTGGCTGGTGATCTTGCAGGCACATAATGGAAGGTCTAAGGTCTACCCCTAGGAAGGTCTAGGAAGGTATACCCCCTTTTCCTCAAAATAGGGTAATATCTGGTAAAGGGTAATCAGGGAAAACTAACCATCACCTGCCTAGATCAAAATGTTGACTCTGCATATTGTACCTATTCACATCCATCTGATACCATTTACTGTCATTCCTTTTACTTTACTGTTTTAAAATACTGTATGCTACTGGTTTAACCACAGCCAAATTTGACACACAGTGTGGTTGAAATAAAACTTGTATGATGCACCTTGAATATGCCCCTGAGCTAAGGGGGTGATCTTTTGGCCATTTGTGGGTGTCTACCATTCTGGAGAGTCATTTTGTACAGAACTGCTATGTTATAGAGGATGCCCAGAGGACCATTGAGCTCATTGCACTGCCTGCAGAGTTGGACCAGTTACTGTATGTACAGGATTACTGTTAAATGGCCCATTGTAATTATTGCTGTAAACCCTGACAAGAACAAAGCGTAATAGCCTAACCATATTTCATTGTTTCCCCTGCCCAAAGGAAATTTCTATGAGGCGGAAGGCTAGTGCCCAAGTGGGTCCTAAACAATCCATTTATGAAGATTTTATGAATGACTTCAGACGGGAGACAATAAATAAATGTATTCTTTAGGGATATTCCCAGCTGTGCTCTTCGGAAACAATCCATTCCCTCTTGGAAGGATGACTTTTTGTTCTCATGCATTCCATTCAGTGAAGGACATAAAGTATATCATGTAACCATGAACACCTCAAACAACTGGCCCCATTTTTCAGCAGAGCCATGGATATACCATGGCTTTGAGATGCGTTGCTTTGTTCCACCCTGTTCCTGAACAATCCCAAACATGGCACTGTACAAACAGCTGATGAAGTCAAAACAATGACAAACATCACAGCCACACCCTTTCCATAAACTCTTGGACTTTTTCACAGGGCTGTCCCTACAGCACTGACATACTACACAGCTCTAATGCACATGCTTCTTATTTTAGTTTTTCCTTTATCTAATTTACAGGTAGACTCATATACTTTGAAGTAATGCATCTCATAAGCATATAGGTTTATAAATAATGCATGCAGTTTACCATACTACATATACATATATACACAAACACACAAGTACGCACACACACACACACACACACACACACACACAAATCTAAATACTGTGAGGCGTTACAAATATCCACTTCCTCAATGTGAAAATGCAAACAAAGCCTACACTATGTGTTTTGTGTCTGCAATGCAAAAGATTAAGAAAACACACTCCCATAGATGGTCTTACGGTTGTCCTTCTTTTGGCCGTATGACATTTTGCCGCTCTTGAGCTGAATCACACAAAAAGCCTCCTTTTGTCCATGTGGTATAAGAAGGAAATGTCTGCCAGCCAACTTGAACAAGGAACTAGTCATACCATCTTATCAGTGTCAATCAACACATTGAGAAGCCAACAGCCTGGGTCATTCATCAGTGGGTACTATCAGCAGCCTTCCAGTTCAGAAGCAGAGCGGGGATTGCACATCACATGAAACCACCTTGGGTGATAAAGGTACTTATAACCCTACATATATTTATGGATACCATTAAAAACAAAACTGCTATAAAGAAAATAGCTGACTGCAGAGTAAAAGCCTGAAGGACCCAATTTCCTCCTAAAGCACCTGATGGACACTGTGACAAGCAGATTGCTTTCTAGCACCAATTTTTTGGAGCATGTGAAAAATGAGAGGCATGCTGGTATGTGGTCCAAGATGACTCATAAATCTTCCTTTATCTCTGCCGTGGTGTTAGCAGAAAAGGATGAGTTGCTTTTTTTCCCCCATCTCATTCACATGTCTATCTGTCTGTTATCCGTGCCCTTGAGCAAAGATTACTGATGCCCTGTCTTTGATATATGACACATCACACACAGCAGCTTTTCATCGAATGAATTAACCTGTAAAAAAAAAAAAAAAATGCAAACCCGGCCGCCATCAGCTTCCAGACTTT
This sequence comes from Megalops atlanticus, assembly GCA_019176425.1. Taxonomy (NCBI): domain Eukaryota; kingdom Metazoa; phylum Chordata; class Actinopteri; order Elopiformes; family Megalopidae; genus Megalops; species Megalops atlanticus. The sequence goes on from CM032875.1 coordinate 62,651,598, forward strand.
CTCACATTTCTTTGTGCTCACGGCCCCTGATACTGTGGCTGTAAGCATTATGGGTAGCCTGGTTCAGTGGCAAATTGTTTATCTGACCTCTGCACAACTCTGCATTTCATAATCTAGTATCTGTCATCTCAGTGTGTCATCTTCAAGACAAATTGTAAATGTCAGTCCAGGAGATTTTCCTCTGGGGGAGCCGTGGAGTGGGGGTGGGATCCCCATAACACAGATGCAAAAAGAGATTGAATTTTGAGGGATGGCAAGACAGTAAGATCACACATGGAACCGAAAATGATCGTTGCATGAGAGAGTTGCTAGGACTTATAGAATCTGAGATAGTGATTCATGCTTTGGAAAGTAATTTGTAAAAATAAAAAAAAATCATGTGATTGATTAGTATTACCTATGCAATATTAAAGGGATATTGTACAACCCTTGAATATATTATAGTGCTGTGTTACAGTGTTGCAGTTCATGCACTCAGCACATCTATACCTTTCATTTGTAAAGTTGAATGATTTAACTCAGGTTAAGTGCCTTGTTTAAGAACACAATAATGACCCATCCACACGTTCAACCCTGTAGGCTTTGGTTCCATGACCTTGACCTGAGAAAATGGCAGCATTCAGCAATACCTGGAACCAACACATTGCAATGAAAATATTTACCACTACATCAGCACACAGAAGGCTGACACGGATCTGAGTAAAGTGTGAAACAATGCTAAGGAAGAAATCAGAAAAAACTTTCCAAATGGCTGTTATGCCACGTGTTACAGTTCTGGTTGTGGAAAGTCTAATAGAAATGCAATCGGATCAGAAAACTGAACCAGATTAGAGCTTTTGCTCTGGCTCAGGTTGAAAATTGGTCAGATGTATTCATAATCCCTTTGTGCAGGGATGGCAGTGTAGCATAGTGGCAAAGAACAAGGCTTATAGCCAAAAGGTTGCTGGTTTGATTCCCTGCTGGAGCACTATGGCTGTACACTTGGGCAACGTACCCAACCCAGTATTGCCTCAGTAAATTTCCAGCTGTATAAATGGATAACATGTTTAAACTGTAAACTCTGTAAGTAGCTCTGGATAAGAGTGTCTGCTAAATGCCAATGTTTGTGGTTAATTTTTTGTATCTTTGAAGTTTATTCATTAAGCACACACTCAAAGGGCAAAGGAATGAGCAGTGATGATATAAACAGTGATGTATCATTCCAAACACATGTGCCTCACAGCGGCCTGAATCTAAGATTAATGGCACAGACAACATTTTATGAAATACACTGTAAAGAAATGCATTAAGAAATTACTACAGTGTTATTAAAAGTCCCAACCTTGCAATATAATTTCCCTTATAGGTTAGGCTTCATTGACCCTCAGCTGACTCTCCCATTATATGTTGTTGATTTTAAAATAACAAACTACTTTTTTTCCTTTTTTGAAGTACATAATTATGGTGTAATGATGGAATGTCATAACACAGTTAATTTAAAAATCAAGGAACCCATAAATAAAAAATCACACAACAAAGTGAGCACTGTAATTAATTATGCCATGGTTTCATTCATGATGCACTTCATTAATATGCTGTCTTTAACCCAAATAATTGTGTTACTGAGCCTGTTTAGCCTACTAGAGCAAATACATTTCAATCAGAATGTTCAGATTTACTTACCTGCTGCTGTTCTTTACACTGGCACAAACAGCATATTTACAATATTGTAATACCTATCACCATATCTATGTATAATTTACACTGAAGAGTGATGATAAAAGAAACAGTTTCTAATTCCATCTTAGAGTCAGTGTCAATTGCAAGTTATTCAACAGATTCTATTCAAAACATCTGGCTGTGTTAAAGTCTTGGTGATGTAACTATGAATTTTGGATAACATACTGTTTATACTCAGCATGTGGTAAATGCTACTTTGCTAGATTTCAGCCTATCCATAATATGATGGAACTCCATTGGCAAGGGCTATCAAGGTGAGTAAAGTTATTTCTTCATTGATAGAAGTGACCTATTAACAAGGCTTAAGTGCTGCATACAAATCACCAGCTTCTGTAGAACTGGCAACTCAACAACTTATTACATTTGTTATATTGTGCTCCATCTGGCCAGGGTCATTTGGCTTTTTAATTGAATCCTCTTCTGCTCTCTCATTTTTTTCACATTTACAAACAGCTTTGACTGTAGCTCCAAGCTGTACCCCCTCAGTCACAAAAATATAGTTTTTAGATGATTACACCAACAGTCCTTGGCAATAAATTCACTGTGCTGCTTCATTAATAGATAGTAACAGATGTTTACTGAATGTTGATTACCAGTCATGTTGACCACTGAAATCTGTTCATAAATGGAATAGAATTTATTGCACAGTGGAATAGAAACACTGCCAGCACACTGCCAGTGCAGTTAAAACAAACATGTTGCCCACTTTTCACCAAAGCTACATTACCCTACGATGCTATGCTCACAATTAACAAAATATGAAGAGACAAAATCATGTAAAAAGAGATACATACATTGTGGAAATAATTCATGTATTCACTGTTTGTGTTGTGCTCCTCTATGACAGAGAGGAGGTCAAATATTTTTGATTAATAACACCGAGCACTGAAAAAAATCACCTGAAATAACTGCAACGCTGAGTAAAGAAAGTGGATCCCCAGTTCACTGGTTATTTATTGATACTGAATTACAGCCCAGATTTATTCAAAGTGCTTTGATCTGAACTTTGAGCAATGAATTCAGTTAATTCCAACAGAGGCCCATTTAGCCACTTCAGCACAGAAACACTCTGTTTGTTAATCCTAAGCTGATATTGAATTTTATTGTATGAATGATTGCATTTCAAAACCAAAGCTGGTAAATGTGGTAATGTCAGTCCAAATGCTGATTTTTTTTTCATTGCCCAGAAATGAATGAAAACTATTTCAGAGGACATAGACACTGGGTTTTGGTTTAAAGCCCTAAACCAATTACAGTGGCAAACTGATATCTACATTAGAGCCAGGCTTTTAATGAATACAGGAAACCCTCACTTTTCATATATTTGTGATTTGTGGCATCGAGTGCTCGTCTCCGGCAGAGTTCCCAGTCTCAATACAAAATTACATAAATATACGTATTAATCCCCTGTGTTTGGTAAAACTGAACACCGGCGCAATTTTAAGTGGCTGCTAAAATAAATTTTAAAAATGTGTAGTACATTAGTTCCTCAAACTTATAATGTAAAAAACACACTGATACTTTTGAATCTAGTTTTAATCTAATGTGCACTTAAGTCAGCTTGGTTTTCAGGGTGTTTTCCTGGGTTTTGAAAAGGCTCTTATGGTGAGGTCTCCATAGGGAGGCAAGCAAATTATTGGTGAGAAAATTATAAAGACACGTTTTAAAGTACGTTAAGTATGCTAAATACGTGAAGCTCATAAAAAGGCCAGCAGTCATTCATTTCATCTGATCAGCTGTGAAAAAATGGTGTATTCAGTTTCAATGCTGTCTTTGCGCTGAATGTTGGCCTTCCGAATATAAACCGAGGTGAGGTGCATTTTGCAACAATAGCACAACACATTTCAGTTTGTCACACCGTATCAGGGACCATGCTGAAAAGCTCCTGGAAAGGAGAACTGTGGATCGGTCCAGGTTCAGCTCAACCATTGTCTTTCGCATATATAATCAACCTCACACACTGCTCTCTCTGATCAGACATATAATACAGCAAAAGCATGTTCAATAATAGTTTACAAAATCTAAATAACAACCAAATGAATGAATGAATCTCTCCGCATTTTTGGCCATTTCCCAGCAGATGGTAAGAATGACTGGCAGGCATGGAAATAAGTAAGTAAAACACTGGTTTGTTTCTTTCTTGAGGTAAATATCACACTTGACTGTGTGGAGTAGACAGTTGTTGAGGAACTGCAGCCATATAATTTCTAAATCAATCGATTCATAAACGTCTACTGAAGACATGCATGTATATGCATTGTGAAAACATTTGTCATATTTCTCATTCTCAGAGGTAATCCATGGAATGTGTTGCAATCTAAATTTGTATGTATTTATGATGGCAGCCCAACTGTTTCAACAGATACAGCGGCTGGACTTTAATGTGGTTCGAGCGGCCTGAAGTCCCATCAACAAATGCTTAACATCTGTGAAAGCTGAAATGACAAATGTTTCAGTTTGGTAGGTCACATTGGCCAGTAGCTATCAGCAAGAATTACTTGAGACTGCAATCCTTTCAGTAAGTGGGAATATGTAGAGAGTTTTGTCCATGCAAAAAGTAAAAGTTTGAAAAGTTTACTTAACCTGCTGCCTGATTTAATCTGTTGTTGTATTTATCTTCTGTATATTTGAAAGATGAGCATAGCCAAAATAATCTATCATAAATTATCATGCATCACAAGACATTATTTATTTATCCAGCAGACAGTAAAATTGCCTTATTCTCATTCAGATACTGAAACATAATAAATAGAAAGCAGACAGGCAACATTTTCCAAATGATTTTAGTCTATATAATGCAGCATACACAAACAGCTTAGTGTGCAGATAGCAGCAGTGACAAAGCCAGTTAACAAATGCAGTTTCCTACTAGCAAGGTAGCTAATTATTGTCAGGTTGTTTGAGCCACACTCAGCAAAGTGTGGCTTGGTATCTAACAGGATAGGAGGTGAATACAAACTCTATAATATAAACATAAAACTGGATAAAAAATTATATTAACGGTGTAATTTTAAAGTGCTACAGAATATATTATGTATTATATGTTCTAGAGATGTACAAAGAGTCACAATCTGTATTTGCCTCAGTCAGACCCATAAAATTATTTGTATTGGGGTCACCATTTGTGAAAATGGAGGTTGGCATGGATTAAACTAAAAGTTCCCCAGAAAAGGTTGTTGGACAAAAAATCTATTATATAAACTATATGCATATTGGTATAGTAATTGCCTTACTTTCAAGCAATCAACTGTTATGTTTTAATAGATGATACAATAGCCATGTTGTAGTCAAATACAACATGTCTGGCTGCCATGAGGTGAAATAAGCTAGCATGCATCTATCAAATAGCTAGCATTTTATATCAGACATTTATTTAACAAAATCATCATATAACATTTAGAGGCAAAATATGGACAACCTCGAGAAGGCATTATGTGATATGTCCAAGGAAAGAGTCAAGATTACTCTTACATTTCTCATATGTCAACAATCTACAGTTGTACTGTATTATACTGTGGAGAGGTTGGCCAACACTTATATCAAAAATGAGCAGCACAGAAGTGCAAGAAGTTATTTTAAAACCCAACAAACACACAAAAGAACCAGCCTAAGCAAACAGCAGAAACAAAATGCACCTCCCTTGCTCTTAAGCCACACACCTGTATTTAATAGACCTTGAATGAGGCGATTGTGGCTCATTAACCAGTGGGCTGGTTCACCTAGACAAAGACAATTATACTTACAAAGGCATACAATTAACAATTAACAGGTTTGAATGGACTTGATAAAATAGGATCTGCTGTTGGTCAGTTCGAAACAGACAGAAGAAAAAGGGCCCTTGAACATTTAACATAAACAATTAACTCAAATAATTAACAAACATTCAGTTTCTAGGAGGAGGCTGTCTTCCACATATACTATTTGTTTATACATTTTTGCATATAGCAACTATGTACAGTTGTTATATCAAATAATATCTTCACTGTAAGTCAAACACAGACATTTTTAAGAATGTATCACACAAAAGTATTTGATCTGCAGACAGTTAAGAAACACCCTAAAATGCATGGAATAGTATGACTTGAAAAACAATTGCCCTTGTAGTTTCATGCTTGAACAAGGAATTGCTGTTTAATTTAATGTGTAGGAAATAAATCAAACTATGAAATAAAAAATAAACAAAAACAAGACTGATGGTCTGAAAGAAACAGGAAAGAAAATTGAAAATGTATAATAATATGCTTGAATACATATTATATATTTCAACTTACAAAAGCCATGCTGTATCTTATTATGCTGTAACATTTAGTGTTTTAGACTTACACGGGGTACAATGCCTACAAAGATACAAGATTAGAATATTTACTGCCAGGACAATTCTGTTTGGTTTAAACCTGTAACAGGAAAACAGTTTGCACCCCTATAAAGAACCAGTTATGTACTCATTTATGTGCTACACAGACCTTAAAATCATCTAATTTAAGTGTGCTTTCGTTTCTTTTGTATGTATGAGTAATCCATGTGATTCCCATTTAAACCAATGAGGCACGATAGGGAAGCTTCAGACAGCAGACACTGAGTTAAATTATAATTATTTTAGCACACTTATGAATAACTCTGTTGGAGTGTTACTGTATATTACCGGATTGCCTTTATTTGTATGGCTACAAATCTGTATTCCTCGAGAAAAGGCCACAGAAGGCACAACAAATAAATTGTAGGCATCCACAAGAATGTGGCTAGTTAATCAAACAAACAAGATGTGCAACAAAAGGGAACGCTATATATATTGACAACAAGTGGGTCCATATATATATTTCAATACTTCTCCTTTCTGCTGCAAGTTTTATATCAGTCCCTGGAAACAGTTTGTATCCTACAATAAATTTTTACAGTTGAGTCACCTGCCTGATACCCTTCAGCCATTTCCTTCAGAAGCTGTCAAACACGCCAACTATAATATATGGCCCTTCCAATGAGAACAGCTGTAGCCATTCTCTCTCCTGGTTCCTGCACCCTGTCCTGCATAAAATAATACATCAAGATTAATTGATTTCCTGTCAGTCTCACAGAAAAGAAAATTAATTTTCATGTAGCCTTTTCCCCCAGCATATGAATTTTGTACATGGCACGTAATTTAAGTTTTTAATTATGCATGAGTGTAAAAAACATGATAAAGTGGGCCGCTGAGCACCCCAAGGCCAGGGCCTGGGCAGCAGTTTGTGCTGAGACAACAATAGCACTTACTAGGCCTATATAAATAATATATGTACTTACATACATCTTAGAACAACAACAATTCCTCTCACTGCTACCTGGATGTAGAAGATCATGAAGAGGCAGTTGGTCTAATCTGGGAGATTTGTTATGTTTGCTACAGGAAACATATTATTGAGCAGTCATATTGGGCTGACCTCCAAAGGTTTCTGTTTCACCAATACAAAAATGCAGATGCACATGGATGGTTACCGATGTGCATGAGCAGAACAAAGCTTAACATCTCAGCAACTGTATTTTACCAAAACCTGTATGAATTATGGAATAATATGGCATTCTAGACGGTTACAAAATCTGACATTTATTAAGGAGTACGGTTGAAGGTCTTCCCACTCTACAGAATTAAAAGGACTGATCTAATTGAATCATTCTCCTATTACTGTAACAGGGGGTGCTGTCGTGTTTATGCACACTCTATGAGCAAAGTGACCACTGGAGCAATGAATGGACCATCTGTAAATCAGGTCGACAAATCATGTGATCAATACTTCTCACACACTAAATCAGAGACACAGAGCCAGTGATATAACTGCAGATTTATTTACACTGTGAGAGAGTAATACTTTTAAAAGAGGGACTGTTGATATATGCCACTCATTAAATCAACAAAAGCCTGTCCATATCACAGAGCAAACTTCACAGTGTTGTGAAGATGGGACACACCTATGCTTCTGGTAATTCAAGACAGAGTGATACAATCAAGATACTGTCATTTAAATAAAGCTTTCTGGTTAAAGTACTATGAGTAAGGAGGGTATGCATGGAGGTGGTGGAGTTATCCATTCCTAAATTTGAATTAAGTAAGAATGAGAAGGGCCTTTCTGTGTGGCAGGCCAGAGACAAAGACCTTTGGGTGGCCAAAGTGTATGAGATGGAGATATGGAAAGAAACAAGGGCAACAGCATTCCAGAACCATGGGCATTTATTTGTACACACAATACTGTACATGATATTAAGAATGTATGTTTTATTTGATCATTGGGGGCACAAACAGTAAATTTTCTTTATGGTTATTATTATGGGGGGTGAGGGTCACCGACACTGCTACTATTCAGTCTCAACATGACTATACAGATATGTTAATCCAGTGTGCAAACCTAGTGATTCTCTGATCTTTTTAGCTGGGGGATCACTTCACTGGCGGAAACATTTTCCACCAATTATGGGGCATAAATAAATAAATACACTGTCACAGTTCCAGCTAATTCTACTGGAGATTATTATTGTTATTGAATTATTTTAATTTAATTTAAAAAGCATCTACACAACTGTTGCTGTACCCACCCCAATGGGATAAATGCTGCGGCTTTTGATGAAGCCTGAGGAAGGGGATGTCCAAACTGGAAAGCTTGAATCTCACATTCACAGAGAACCAGTGTTACTGCCCAAACTGCTTGTCCTGCCTGTGTGCACCATGCTGCTCCAGCAGGTACAAGCAAAACATGATACTCCCCCTTCTTCCAAGTGAGAACATAGCTAACTAGCTATTTAGTTCAGGTAGGTGACATTGCCTGGTTACTTTAATGACATGCTGCTAGCAAAAGAAAGCTAATGATTCTATGTACTGCACATTTCTGTCAAATTGTGGTATTGAGGTCATGTGTGGTTGTTCTTTGCATGGTGGTTGCAGAACCAGTCATTCCCAAGAGATAGGCCAGCTGGTTTAGATGTTACCAGAAGGGAAAGTGGTCTGGTGTGAGACAATTCATTTAACACTATTTTCAGACAATATAATAAATGGACAGATCCCCCCACCCGCCAGATATCAAATACAATATTGGTAATTTGGAGTTTAGACCAAATAAAGACTTAGATCTGTCATGCCATAACCCAGGTACATTTTTTGCAAATGTCACAATTAATAATAATAAATGTTTCAGATTATTATGGTCATATATATCAATGGTTCTGTCATGTGTAGTCAATTGGTAATAATGGCAAGAGTAATTGCATTGTTTAATGATTATAATTACAATCATTATCTTCTAGGGTTCATGCCTCCAAAGTAGCTGCATTAACTAAATTGGCTATGTTTTGCCAAGCATTTTTCCAATTTTAAATGCCATGAAAAGTGTAATTATTTTTTAATTGTCCACCTTGAACAGTTTTGGTCTAAAAGAATGTTTTTTTTTTATCTTTTTCCATTGCTCTATTCTTGCCACCCCCTTTTTGACCAAATATAAAAGGTTAGAGGTATGATAATCTTCAAAGTGTAAGACAATAGAGGGATGATATGTGCTTTTAACAATGGTAAAACCCTAATGAGAAAACCCTGCATATTTCAGTCATACATTTGATTGATACATTTGAACACTTCTGAGCTTATCTGTGATTGGAGCTTCATGAAAATATACAGCTTAAACAAAGTTGTGAGGAGACTGGTAAATGTGGCCCCAGTGTCCTAAATTAGATGTGTGCTACAACTGGTAATGGGGAGGGTAATGAGGAAGGGGGTGGGGACAGAAAAATTGAGTGAAGAGGTAAAATTGGGGGGGGGGCAGATTTATACATAAGTTGGAGGTGTCAGAGAGAAAAGACTGGGCCCCTGTATTTGACTGCATTCTTTCAGTTCTTCAGATATTGGTTAGTGTGAGGCAGCTGGCCAATGCTCCTCAATTCAAAGGGTTTGTAAAGTGACAAATGCCGAGCATCAAGCAAAATATTTCATTCTAAAAACTATAGAATTTAAAAGTTAGACTTCACAGGACAAGGAGGCATTTTATATATGACTAAAGAGAGTTTAGCCCTGTATAGAAGTCCTTCACTGCAAGTCCTCCAAAATGGATTCCCTCCACATGCTTTTATACTATGAACATTGGAATCAGGTGTGCAATAAAGAGCCAATGAGTGACGCCTTTTCTCAATTACAGAAGGTGACTAACATTACATTAACAGTATATATGGATCTATTTTCTAGCAATTTTGAAATTATAGTTTCAATTTATGGTAATCAGAAAAGAGAAAAAATGCAAAAGCTCAAGACTGTATACATTTGGGAAATTTACAATTGAACACATTTTCATGAAGAAGAGATCTGCATTTTTAAAATTAGGAACATCAAAGTCCATAGAAGTGGTGACAGAGGTGGTGAGCATCACTCTTAGGGACCTTTTTTACACTAAACAGTGCAGTTTTGCACACCTTGATTGTAATACACTGCATTGTTAGCTGTCAACCACCATAATTTTGACATAACGAAATCTTAAGATTATCACAGATGTATGTTCCTAGCCACCCTTTCTATAACTGAGAACTGACCAATATCTGTTCCATCATATGAAGCAATAGTTTTTTATTACCTGTATGAATGATAAGAAATTAAACAACATGGCTTTTACAACTAATGTTACAAAATACCACAAAATACCATACACACAGACAGCCGTTTCAAACAGCAACAGCTTGTGGTAAAACAAAGAGGGTTGCCAGCTCTTATACGTTCCCCATGACCCTCATGCTTTGATGAAACCTGTTCTCATGGGCTCAGAGTGCAAGCATCACAATAAATGTGTGAGAGCTGGCAACCCTGCACAATGTGGAAAGAAGAAACAGTTTCCACATCTTACAAGCAAAACTATCATACTCCATTATTTTATTCCAGTATGTGGGCTGTTAGTATGAGTCCAATTACAGAGGACAATTTGTGTATGTTTTAATATTTTTAACACTCCTAGAGCGGTACTAGTTAAATTGGTCTGTCTAGCAAGAGCCTCTAATTATTGTTGGAGAGCCTAATTAGCATTTAGTTTAACACCACAACAACTGCGGTAGAATTGCACTCATTCTCCATAAACAGCTTTCACAGTATGCAATCAAGCCGCTTCACGATACAATGAGAATTAATGGCACCACATGACAATGGCAAATCCTACAACTCCTGCTGTGTGTGTTTAATAATTTTTCACTCCTTCCAGATTGTTCCTATCAACAGCAATTCCCCAGACCCTAATCAGCATCTCTCCTCATTAATATTATACAACCAAAATTATCTCCAATTTCAAAATATACTTTGGCAAATTATTAGGCCACTGACCCCCAAGGATATGGGTAAACAGTGTCTGAAAGTACACTGAACAGAGTCCAATAAAAACAGCAAAGACTGCAGATCTAACATCAGATTGGTATTTGTGGAATGCCTTTGAGAACATTAAGCTGTTTTCCTTGCATAAGTGCAGTAATTGTGTAATCGTTTAAGGCTAAGCCAGTCATGCTATGACTCACCTCATCTGTCCTTGAATATTGGCAAAAAAACAACACAAAATATTGATTTGTTTGAAAATATTTACATGCAAAGCTATATACTAAAACACCAGTGTATGATGCTCATCTTAACATCCTTAGGGGCATTACTGTTCCCATGACTCTAGTCTTCATTTGAAATTTAAGCTGTTTGTTTCACTCATCAAATACATCTAACACATTTTTTACAAGTATACATACAAAAAACTTTTTTGTTGTAGACCCAATTCTGGTTTACTATTGCATAGCAGGCTGAGATCATCTGGAATAAAATAAAGCAAGATTTTAAAAAAAAATTTGTTTGAGGATCACACTCAGAAGCACTAGTTCTGAATTAGACAAATTTCCCAGCCTTAAATGTAAGGATCATTTAGCATGAGTGCTACCATGAGTGGTGATAGATTGGGAGGCCACCCAGGTAACTTAATAGCTTGTGATGACATAATCTACAGAAAAGTACAGTTAATGACCAATGACATATGAACACAAGAAGATATGTGCTTTCCACATCTACACATTGAGGAACCTCATTATGCACAAAATGCTCTACTCTTACCATATATACTGTTTTGTCCATATGATACTCTTAAGTGGCAATTTTGCCTCCAGGTCTGGGAGTGTCTTTTATGTCCTAACTCCTAAAGAACTGATAGAAATTCAGCTTAATAATCATGTAAAATGCAGAATGTAGCTTCACAATGCATTTTGAGGTACCTTAACTGTTATTAAAACTTACCAATATATTGATCAAACAATAATAAAATAATATAAAATATAAGGAGTACATCATGTTTAATATTACAAATAGTGGTAATTGGTGCTTCTCTGTGTTTACTATATGCACAAATGTGCAACATGTGAAACTTTGCAATATATGCTCAGATAGATGCTATATCTTTAGGACTACATAAATGTAAGCATAACCACTGTATGTATGTTCTGTATTTATATTTACTTGGCCACATCTACATGCAGGTCGTCTGACTTGTTTTAAAGATATTTTAAAACATTAGGAGTAAGAATACATGTAGAAGTGTATATTCCTATTATTTATTTGCTTGGCACAGGAACACTTACAGTATGCAGGGAAAGTCTAAATTTTACAAATTGTGCATTTATACAAGCAGGATATTTACTGAAACAATTCAGGTTAATTACCTGACTCAAGTGTTCAGCACAACGACCCAATCCGACAAAAACTGAACATGAAACTTTTCAGTTAAATGCTCAGTTCCTTATCAGCTACATCACACTACTACCCTTGGCCAAAAAAGTTGTAAATTTTGTATTACTAATAACAAACTGAAATGAAATCTTCATTGTTCGATTTTGCTCACAAATGTATTTACAGCCTCTCTCATCTGGAGTTAATGTTCCTAGGCTAAGTAACAAAAACAATTTAGAAAGGCAACTTCCACAAGTCAGGCCCTGCAGTTCCCAGACCCGTCTCTGCTATCTGTCTCAATTGAAACACTCTCCATTTATTTCTGGAAACTTAAACAAACTGTTATTATGTCTGCCAAACCTGGCATAAATCATAATCATAGATTTATCATTGCAATACTAAGCAGCGAGAAAAAAAAATTCAATTTAACAAACAAGTTCTGACGTTCAAGAGAAGATGTAGGAATTCTAGATGTCAGACTGGAAAGTAAACTTACTTCCTGTATGCATACGGTAGTGTTAATGCTAATACGCATTTTAATTTTGTTAAGCTCCAAAGAGGAATTTGTGCCACTACGCTTCTTTGTTATTCTTGAGCAGGTTATATTGGAACAACACACTTACCATAAACTATATATATATATATATATATATATATATTTGTTACATTATGTAAACTTACACTGAGAATATAATGGTGGGAGGCTTTGCAATTAGCAAATGTAAATTTAGATGGATCAGCTTGACATAGAAGTGCATAGTATTCCAGTCCACAACAGGGCCCCATACCCCAATCAATCTCTGTAATGCAGTCCTAATCAGTACTAACTTACACGGTACCACTTGCTGAACAAATAACTCATTTAGTTGTTGGGACCAAAATTATATTACAAACATAATTCATAAATTGTGTTTTTCCTGCATTAAAACCTCTGTGTACCTATATGGCTTGAACGTAATGGCAAGTATTCAGCACCAGTTCTCCTCTCTCTCTCTCTCTCTCTCTCTCTCTCTCTCTCTCTCTCACACACACACACACACACACAAGTGTGTAAGTGCTTGTATAGTCGAACACACACTAACACATTTTTCCCGTAATGAAAAATTCATGCTTTTATCAACTATATGCTTTGCAGTAAATCAAAAGGATACGGTTGGACAAACAAGCCGATATTCAAGGTTAAAAAACACACAGATAATAAATTGCTTGTGTGTCATGTTCAATTTTTACGACAGCATTATGCAGCATTAACCATAACAGGATTTAAATTGTTATCAGGACACCGAACAACCCTCTGTACTTCAGACGAGCATCCTGCCTCAGTAATTCACAGAGAGGAAACAACTATCAAATTTTCCATCGTCCCACTGCAACGGGGTACATCAGCACAGTTTATGTATTTGGACAATTCGTTGAATAAATTACTTCCATCCTGGCTGCTGTTGCCACTTCTGCTAGGAGTCGTATCAGTTTTAATTGTCTTTGTTCCTTCACTCAGCTGGTGTTTCTAAACCTCCTTCCTGCCAGCACATCCTGTAAACCAAAATAAATCATGTTCAAACAGAATCCGTTTTTGGCTTTGTCTGTTTTGTTAGAGCAATGGGGCTTCTCATCTAAGCACAACATTTCAGAACTTCCTCATAAGTTTTACAGCACATACATTCCAGTTCCAAATCAGAAGAGCATCACTGAATGTCTGACAAATTGACTTTATTCATTTTTACTCATTTGTTTGTATGCTGGTAAATCCATGAAGGTATTAGTGTGGTAGAAAAACAGTCTTCTGCAATATTAACAGGACTAGGGGGTCAGGCCAATTTTTCAGACCTTGTCTGTGCTATGCTTACATACCTTGAAAAATAAAAGGCAGTCAGGCAGACAGCTTCTTACAGTTTACAGACGCAAGTGTTTATAATCTTAAAAATGACTTCTGGGTACCAGGTATCCAATTATTTGTTACCCAGAATGCAGTGCTGAACAGAGAATGGCTATGATTTACTTGCAATCTGTCTTTTTATTAAAACACTTTGTCTTATTGTTTTATTGATTTACAATCCAACCTACTTTTTCTGAAAATCTGAAAACAATCAAGGCATGGAGCAGCAGAGTGTTTGGACATTAATCGTTAAAAGACGTCGTTTTATTCCAGGCCAGGGGTTTGCCGCGCCAGCTGCTATGCATTCTGGTAAAGAGAATGATTTATGGCTGTGTAGCAATAACGATGAGGCAGAGTCATTAACATATCGACAGGCCCCAAGATGGATTATCGGCATTGATTATTTCGTGGCCTGTTGATACCCTTTTGTAAGGAAAAAAAATAAAAAGAAAACGGGGTGGATGCACTGCTTTACGAGCAGCAGTGATTTTAAGTGTTGGGTTCTAGGCTACAAAGCCCATTTTTCACATCTTGTAACTGTATCTTTACAACACAAAGGGGGGTGGGGAGGGGGGGCATCAAAACCAGTCCTGTCTCCCTACCAGGCCCTTAATTTTTGTTCAAGTCATCATGAGCTTGTCAGCTTTAAAAAATTAATGATCAGCAGCTCTTAACTGAAGCTTGTTACTAAGAGGATCTATATAAAAGCGAGAGGACCTCAGCTGGGTCTGTGGCATCAACCGTTTTCTTTATTACCATAATAAAACTTACTGACATTTCAATACTTGTGCAAATAGCATTATGATATCAATCTCGAGAGTAAGAGTGGAATTATGCTGTAAATTAAAAGACAGTGTACTTTGGATATAATCTAGTATGTCAGTTTTGAAAAGCATGCCTTTTGAAATTTCAGTTCAGAAAGTTCTGAATGTAATTCAAGCCACTATTTCCAAAAATAATTAGAACGAAAATGTCTGTGGAAACAAGGTACACTGCAATAGGCTTTTTCAGATACCAAATCAATACACTTATGCAGACCTTCAAAACATTCAAAGCGTATCTTTTGAATATGTGTGTGGTAGTGTCTTTGCTTTTCATCTTTGTTATTTCTGATAGGGAAGATAGCATAAAATATTTATTATACTCATCCTGAAGAATATGGGATAGTTTCATTAAACAACAACACAAGGTTTAGTTTTCAGATACTGAATTTTCAGCCACTTACCAAAAGTTGGGGTGGCTGCCTAGTGAAATACATTAATATGATAAAAGTGAGTCTGACTGCTGAGGTTACATGAAATAAATTAATAAGAGAAAAGTGACTCGGACTCGCGTGTGTAGGATTTCACAGCTAATCACACCGAAGACTGATTCACTGCCCTCCTTGCTTTGCTCACCCATATTTCATATCCTTTTCATTGGCCCTGTCCACCAGTCTCTCCAAGGTCACATGAAGGAAACGATAGCACAGGCAACAAGATTTATTATAAACTCACTCTTCGCGCTGTCTGCTGCATGCACTCAGTAGATTCCTTGAGGGTAACTAATCTTTCCTGTACGTCTTCTTGTGAGGAAACAATCATAGGGCCTTCTGCTTTATACACACCCAGCACCCTCATTACAATCGCAGAGTTTCCACAGTGACATGCGCTAATTGACAAATGAATGGATGGCTCCTCAGACTGACTGTGATTCTTTCGGTCACTGAGGCTTCAAAGCGGCTGTAACCTCACATGAAGGGTGTCAGATCGGGAAGACTGACAAATGGGTGACGGCACACACAGGACTTATCATTCCCCACATAGGTTCTGTAAGTGGAAGTTCATGTTATATCATAAAATTGCATCAATTTCTTTCTTTGTGCATACAAACTTCTGTAGCTCTGTCTCGGCAGCTGCAAGAATGATGGCTAAAAACGGCGTTTTATTACCTTCCTTTCTCCTGGTCAAATAAATTAGATATAAGACTAACTGTGTCAATGAAAACCCATGACCAGATGGCCTTCACATGTCCTTGGCTGACATAATGAAGGAGTAGTAAATGGGTGTGTGTGTTAACTCCACTGTGAGACAGGGTGCTGCCCTGCCCCTTGTACTGAAAAGACCAGGGCTTTAAATTGCTTCCGTCACCAGCTCTGAGTAATGAGCGTGATTCTAATCGGAGTTCCTGAGGCCAATGGCATTAGTCTTAATCTTCCAGGCCCCTCCACCATCCGTGACATTTAATGTAGTACAGGTACAATGGTAATGAGAATACATTCTCCAACAAGGGTGCAGGCTTCTCTCCCCCACAAAGCCTGGAAAGGGTTTGGACACGACAACAAGGCTATTGGCCCTGTCTTTTGCTTCAAGAGTCATTAGATCTTTACCAGCTATAAGATATCTAAAGTATCCTTTGGTTACTGTTGCCTGTACCTTTATGCCCTGGGTTAAACCACTGAAATGTAGTCAGTGTTCGAAACCACTCGCAATTAAAACTGGGTATATGCAGACATAGACACTCATATATATATATATATATATATATTGCACAAACAGGCTATACACAATATATTGTATCATTAATTAAAACTGCTGGATTGGTGGACTGGTTTTTGTTTTTTGTTATTGATATTGTGTTGTTTGTCATTTTATGTGGATTTTTAATTAATAATCCCTCCTGATTTGTATTAGGCGTTAAATGTTTTTTTTCCTTTTTATTATCCTCTCAAAAATAAAAAAAGATAGGATAACTTCTTGTTTTAAAAAAGCCATAACCATTAACATGCATCTATGGCATACTGCACACTAAAGCCAGAGTTGAATTAAATGTAATAGGTTTCCTTTTCTCAGAGTTGTGTGAGATGCTTTACAGCATTTATTCTGCAACCAATAGGCTTTAAAAAGATTTCCATAAGGCCTTAAATTGATGTATGGATATATGGGTTTTCTTTAAAAACCCTCTAGTCTTTGTGTAAATAAACAGCATGGCTTGGAGGGTTAAAAAAACAAGTAAAAAATAATTCTGATTCCAGTAGCTTTAAGTAAATCCAGACAACCATAAAGCAATATTGTCTGAAATCAGCTTGCTCCTGCCTGCTGAATCAAAAGCCATCCTGCATGTTGGGCGAATCTGTATAGATGCAAACAACCCTCCTGTGCTCAGTTAGCAGTGAGTAAATTGCTGTGGGATTTGTATGCCGGAATACTTTAGCAGGTAATTCCTCTCTGTCTTTCATTCTGTTTGTCTGTGTTAAATTCCCCCTCTGCCCCCATCCATTCTCACATCCAGTTCCCGGCTTTGTCCATCCATCAATCGGCGCACTTTGTCAGTGCCGACTTCATCCTGGCTCCTGCAATCACATCCAGGCAGGGCTGCTGCCATTGGGGAGCTTTTCGCCTCCCATCTGCATCTCCCTGATCTGCTGACGGAGGCCCTGACGCTTGTCGTTTTCTATTGCACAGGCAAGCAAAAACACTAATGCTGCACCTCATTTCTCCACGCTGCTCTTCGCCTCTCTCCGAGACAGAGACACACAGAAGGGGGAGTGATAGGGGAGAGACAGAGAGAGAGAGGGAGGGAGGGAGAGAGAGAGGCAGAGAGAATTTTCGAAAACAATTCGTTCTCTAGTCAGCCTGCAGCTCAATTTGTCTTCTCTCCCCCACACATCAATAGAAATCACAGTGAGAAAATGTATCACTAATTAAGGGTTGATAAGCTCTACGTCAGCTGTGGTTAGGACAGAAAGCAGAGAACCCTGCAAGGACTCTTTGTGTTAACCACTGGTGCCGACAAAGAGGCGATGCCTAAAAGCTCATTTCAAACTCACAATACCAACACCAACGGTGAGACTGAACTTCCATTCCTGACAGCAATATTCTGTATTAAGGCTTTTCTCAGGGTTCTTTGTAAACCACATTCTGTCAAGGGAAAACAAAAGCAATTCTTTTCTTTTCATGTTTTTCGCCTTGCAGGGTAACAACATTTCTGTAGAGATACTGCTTTACTGTAAAAAAAAAAAAAGTTTGCATATAAAATCACAAATGATTTTACACAGTAGTTGCTGAACTGTCATAAAACACATTTCTAAAAAAAGAGATAATAAAGTAAGCCCATAAAATGATCTGAAGTAGAGTCAATTTTTTTTATTAAAAACTGACAAAATAGCAGTATCTTCCCATGTTTAATTGTATTTCTTTATCATATGTTCCTCCATGTTCATCTTTAAACACAATAACAGATATCAGACTCTTTATTGTTCCATAACATTTATGTCTGTTAGACTTTTAGTTGGAAAGAGATTAAGGGGGTGGAACATTCACCAAGTCTAGTCTTTCCTATGGTATCACAAGGAAAAAGAGGGATGTTCTGGTGTTACATATTCAGTGGTTTTCACATGAATAACCAGAACTGTAACTGACTCACCTTTCATTACAATGGTTCTCTGGTCAAGCATTCTGACTCATTTGGTTGGCATCAGTCCATAATCACTCAAATGCAATTTGTGCAAAGCTGTGTAACTATACATCCCTAATGCACGGTAGCTAACCATAAAATCCATCAGGATTGTCAGCTTGCTATTCAATATATTATTGAAATGTAGGGCACTAAAGCTAATGCTGTTGGATTAAAATAGTATTTAACTGATTAACAGAACATTTCATTTGTTGAAGAACACATTGCATTTTCAAATAAATACATCACATTGTGTCTACCTATTTGAATTCTAATGTACAACAACCTGTATTTTCAACATGCATATTATTTACAGTTCATTCATTCATTTCTGATCAACATTATTAATTAGATCCTGTATTTTAAACAGGTTGTCTTAACCACAGACTTTTTGAGACAGTCACAATAAGCAAGTCTGCATGTGATATTAAAGGGGTTTCATTAATATAGTGACACACAGAAAATGGCAAGTGGTTTTCAAAAAACACTACCACAGTTGAAATGGACAAATAAAACCTCTTTTTGTCCATCTCAATTGTGCTGCTCTTTATTTCAATAACATAGGTACATCAATACCACATAGTAGTGACGTTTCACAAAATACAGTGGATACGACTTATGTCGAACCAATCAGACACATGATGGTGTGCTTATGATATCACAATATGATTCTGATATGCTGAAGTATAACATTTTGGAGTGGATTGAGTAGATCATGTTACTTCATACTAAAATAGTGACCTACACATAGTTACCACTGAAGTGTTTTGTTTCTTTTAAGAGAGTTGTTGAGAAGTAGTCCTTTTTGGCATTATATCTAAGCCATTTCATTTCACTGGAGACGAGTGCATTTATCAAGAAAGGGATCCTACTCTGGCATTTCCAGCTTTAAAGGCATAGCTGTGAGATAAAGAAAAGCAAATGAAAAAAATGGTGTTCATTGTGAGGCCATTTACATGAGACAACTCTAATTAGACAGCAACGAAATGTTATTAATAGGCTGGACATTACGGAATCAGCCCGTTATAAATGGGCCCTGTCAAAGCCTTATTCAGCTACCAAATGAGTATTCTCAGTTCACTGCCCGCATCTGAAGCCTCACCACCAGCGCTGGATAACAAATGATTGCTATTAACCGTATTGTTAGTAATGATGGCTGAAAACAAACAAAAGCCCATAAATAACAATCTGCAGAAAAATTAACCCATAAACTTGATAGATACCCAGCTGAGAAATAATAAATGACGTTTTGGACCCTGCTGAGAGAAGCAAGCGGCTGTTGTTTTCCCTCTATCATTAACAATTTTTTTTGTTTTTTAAAAAAAAAACAGATTCTGATATATAATGATCAACACTCCCTGATATTAATTCTGCTATTACATGCTCAGCGTTCAGCTCGCCAGCTGGGTGTA